>OY804609.1:36074382-37572217 GCA_963680895.1 Fragum sueziense | reverse complement strand
TTGAAATGGATTTAGTCTGTCCTTTATGTTCAGAATTTGTCATATAACAGCTGGATCACCTAACCATGGATTCCTATCTCCTGAGTATTACATGTACCATACCATCTAATCAAAGTCTCCAGCTGCTCAACTCATGCCAGAATTAAGATATTGGCCCAGCCAGGATTTTGACTCATGATCCCTGGATTGATAGACTATTATGACATTAGCAATTGATCTAATCAGGGCTCAGCACTTTGTAGAAAGAATTTTAGCACAAGAAAAAAATGAGAAAAAAGATTTATAATTCTAGCAATTTCCCCTTTTGTCCAGATGCTTTTATGCAGCGTTACACACCAATTAGGTAGGTTTTGAACCACAAGTAATACTTCATTTTTCACCACTGAAGACATTGGCCCTTTTGAGTCCAGGTTAAGTAAAGTCATTTGTTTTGGTGAAAAAAATATGCTGCTCTCAAAAAGTTTTGCTTTACAAAATTATACTGTGCACAACTTTAAAAAGCTGTACTTTTTCTGCTTGAATCTCATTTTGATACAAGAAGACTGTATCGCAAACCCATTTTGTTCTATTTATAGATTGATTGATGTCACATGACGGAGAAAGCACCAATGATGTTTCAGATATCTTTAGTGCAGGATGCCCGTCACTTTGTCTCTAAAGACTCAACAGTATATAGATCCTGGTAGGTAGCAAAGGTGTATAGAGGTGTTCTATTTATAGATTGACTGATGTCACATGACAGAGAAAGCACCAATGATGTGTCAGATATCTGTAGTGCAGGATGCCCGTCACTTTGTCTCTAAAGACTCAACAGTATATAGATCCTGGTAGGTAGCAAAGGTGTATAGAGGTGTTCTATTTATAGATTGACTGATGTCACATGACCCAGAAAGCACCAATGATGTGTCAGATATCTGTAGTGCAGGATGCCCGTCACTCTGTCTCTGAAGATTCAACAGTATATAGATCCTGGTAGGTATTGACCCATTAGATCTACCAAACGACAAAATTTTGACAAGTCCAAATTCAAAGATGATGCAGACGACAATTTCAAGTGGTTGAAATTATATATTTTTTTGTCTTTTGGGATAGAAAACATTGTGGGAAACCAAGAAATTGCTTGTCACAACCAATTTCTTCATTTTCCACACTGTTTTCCAAGGTCATTTTCTTGTAGGGAGTCAAAGGAGTCACTGTGTGGTAATGGGTTAAAGGCAGAGTTTCCACTGACTTTCAAACCTGGGGGTAAAAACTGTACTATACAGTCACGCTATGGAAGCCTGACCAGCGGCACCTATTTTTCGAGCAAACAAAATGGCGGACAAGGAAGTGGATTCTGACGGTCCCAGCAGTTATTTGGACGTAAGTTGTGTTTTTTTTTTGTCCTACAACACCAACTTCGAAGCATAAATAGGTCGGTTTATGATTCAACTTTGTTATTGTCTTCGTCTTTAGCTCATTGGACTGGCATACATAACGTAAACGATAAGCGAATGTGATAAAGAGGCGTTGCTCGTGAATTATGCATATATTTGTCCACCTTTTAAATGATTAAAAGAAATAAAACAGATATTTAAGGTACACGTTGTGTTATCAAAATTACACTGACTACATTATTCTTTGAAAATCCAAAAGCCTAAGAATGATCGCAAACGTTAAAATTGGAATATTGATGTTTTTATTCACTGTACGGAGACAAAAAAATTCCCCCAATCACGTGCATGATAGTACCGATTTTTTTTAGTCTTAATGGACGGGTATTCGGATTGAATTAATTTCATTTACGGGTGATTTGAGTTAATTTCTGTACGGGTGTTCGGAGCATTTTATACATTTGTAGAAGATAGAAATCTTTGGTGTTAATCAGTTTAGATATTTAATTCCACATTTGTTTCTCTTCCCACCAATTCTTATGATGATAAAATGATACAGTGATTGGAATTCATATCCGGGTTTTTATCAAATTCTATGATGTAGAACTTGAAATACTTCCAAAAATATGCAAATTTTGACATAAAACACTTCAGCTTCGTTGATCGGCCTGAACACCCGAGCATGCTGTTTTACACATTTGTGCGTTTATAATAGCACATATTTTGGATTTCGTTCTTATTAAATGTAAGACGTTACTTTAAATCCGTTTTCGGGACTAAACGATGCTTAATTAACCCTTTCCCAAACAAGACCTGGTTTTGACGTCCCTAATAGAAATGGTTTGGGAAAACATTGAAACAAAAGAAGAAACTGCTGATAACCAGCAGTTTCTCCTTTTGTCTCAATATTTTCTATGCCATATTTTACACAAATCTTATCTTAAATAACTTCCATTTTGTCATTTGTGGCAGTTTTTGAAGTGGATCACCCTAAAATTTTGTCGTTTGGGAAAGGGTTAAACAGCATTTTAAGCATTTTAGTGACCTTGGGTAGGTGCAAGAAATTATGCATTTTTCCGCCGTAGGGGTATGTGATACGAATGCCTATAAAGTTCAAACAAGATTGCTGACCATCCATTTTTATTTAATTTTTCAATTGGTAATATTTAACATATTATTTCAGCATACAAAATGTAAATTAATTATTTTATTTGGAAAAAATTAGGAAACTGGGGCATTCTCCCTTAATGCTTACTTAAACTGCATGGTAATATCTCTGCGACTGGAGCACCTGACTGCGCTATGGCCGCGGCCTGGTATCTACACAATGTTCAATTAGAATGGATGAAATGCCTCTTTCGACACTATATTACATGTATGAAAAATAAAGCTAAAACGACTTAGGTACCAACATATTCCTCTATTTCTCTCAACATCTCTAGCACAACTACATTTGATGTTTTCGAGAATCAAACTACTCATACCACTTAGGTTTAAGATTGTCCACCCATTTGGTAGGAGACTGTGGCCAGTTTCATCAAAAGATTTAAGGCGTATTTATGTCTTGAGTACCTATGTCTTACAGTCTACACGCTTCTAAGGAAAGGAGTCAGGTATCGCCCCTTCCATCAAGTCCTAGGTTATTTGATTGTTGTTTCGTAAAACGTCAGTAAGTCAGAAATACGAAACAAGTACCAGATGTCACAGAGGATATATGCCGCGCCCTAGGATTGAAACCTGGATATCAAATTTGAAAGTGCAACGCGATGCCATTTTAGCGATAACCGCGGTCATAACCAGTCAATGAGAGAGTGCGTGCAAGAAAATCAAGAGACAGTAAGGCAGACAAAATATAAAGAGGGGGGTTGGCTGAAAATTTAATTTTGACTATATAAATTTAGTATAACGTTACATATTTACTACATTTTAAGCCATACTTTTGGCTTGGACCCCCCCCCGCCAAAAAAAAATCTTGTGCTTGGACCCCCCTGGAAAAAAATCCTGGATCCGCCCTTGATTTACCCAACACCATCACTGTTTCAAACCGAATTCAAATTTAAAACAAAAATGTTGATGATTTTCCGAAATCCTGTGTCACATGATTATTATGCAACCACCATTAATGGACTCAACTATATTTTTCAGATGCCAACAAGATAATCAGTGGATTACCGGTCCTCAGGTCTGACTACGGAGTACAGGACACCGAGATAGCCTTCCTGCGGAAATTCTTTAGGTGTAACGACACACAAACACTCATGAAAGTAAGTCCCTGTTTGTTCATTTACTTTCATTATTCCTTGACGGAAAAGGAGAAAAACATTTTCCGGTCCTCAGATCTGATTACGGAGTACAAAAAAGTTAGGCACAGAGATTGCCTTCCTGTTGAAATTCTTCAGGTGTAACAATACGCAAACACTCATGAAAGTAAGATTATTTTGAATCTTTTGATTTAAAGTTGCTTGAATTCTAAGCTGTTGCAGATGACAAAGAAATTGTTCATGACTTTCCTCATGATTGTCAAAGTTTGAAAATTCTCGGAGGGAATCCAGATTTCGTGTGGATTTTTTTGTCCAGCCGAATAATGAATATCAAATATTTCATCTGCACCAGCCGTTGATTATAAATTATAGCTGCTTGAACACATTCAATTTAAGTGAACCTCATTCCAACACAGTGTCACTTTTTGATGCCTCCCAAGAAAGGGAAAACATTGTGGAAAATGAAAAACTGCTTATTACAAACAATTTCTTCATTTTCAATGTTTTTAACCCAAAATGGAGAGGTTTAAAATTTCATAAACTTGAAATTTATGTCTGCAACTTCCTTGAATATGTACCAGTCTGAAATTTTGCCGTCTGGTAATGGGTAAATCCTTTTTACCATTCTGTTTCAGATATTCAGGAAACTCTACATGGTTGAATGTCGCAGAGTCTCACCTTTAACTAGAGCGGTTGTAGCAATCGCAGCTAAAGTGAGTTAGTTGATATATAGTGGTCTAGACTAGCCCTAGTAGTTTCTGTTTGTTATTGCACGGCCCTCAGGCCGGGCATATTAAGGTGATTTTCAAGATGTCAGTGGGCTCGGAAATGAAAGGAAATGTTCCTTTCAATGCTCAATTTATTCATATTTCTCACAAACAATCATTACAAATTGCTTTTTGTTTATCATTTGTTGAAAAGTAAGAAAGGGGTAGCTGAAAAAGAGTCTTAAATCATATTTTTTCAAAGATTTTTGGATTTTCACTGTGCTGTTTTGAAAGCCGATATTCCTTTCCAACATGTGTTAAAGGTCAGGGATTAAGCAAATTCCTCAGATAACTGTGAGGGACGTTCTAAATATCATTAAACATCAAAAACCATTACCACAGTTTTCAATTATTAGAGAATGTTCGTAGTGCACAGATTTTTTATTTCATTTTTGTGCTCCCCGAAAAAAAATCGGGGGAGCATATAGTCGCCATGCTGTCCGTCTGTCCGTCCGGCTGTCCGTCCGTCCACAGCCATATCTCAGCAACCCTTGGACCAAATTCAACGAAACTTCACATGTTAACTCCCAGGCATAATCCCTAGGGATGTTTTTCTCCGTTTGTTGATTTGAGGCTGTGTCATGGAAAAAGGGGCCTTAATGTAAAAATTAGATTTTCTTCAATTTCTCTTCATCTAATGGGCAGAATGTAATGATATTTTGTACTTTTGTAATAAATGAGATGTTCTAGATCATATTCTATAAATAATGTGTGTACAAAAAATCTGTCATTTGAAAAGGGGGCTTAATGTATGATAATTTTTATTTTGTGACAAACACTTATTCGGGGAGCATAATTCGTCTATGACAGCTCTTGTTCTGTTATGTCGAAAGGGCTTATAAGAACAATGATCGTATTTTAGATACTACTTTTACTCTCTACTATAACAACAGTATTAATGCTTTATATATGAGTAATATGATATTTATTCTTTTACTTCATACATTACATTTCCTCTTCTTTTTAGAACAAAACCTCTTTTACTGTAATATTCCAATATATATGTTTTTGTTGAAAGCATCTTAAAAACATTGTTACATTTTTATCATGAAGGAAATTACTGGTCACGAATTTATCTACGCCATAGAATATTTCACTGTTGTCCAGACATCAAGAATCTATATTTATCAAGATTATCAGTATTCTAGGCTAAAGTTACTAATTAACAACAGTTACTGTCTAAATAAAAAAGACAACGAAATGATGAACAAGAGCGTATTGCTAATTTCACTTAACATGCCACAACATTAGCTTTCTTTATCATAAATTACAGCCTTGTGCTTTTCCCGTAATGAAAAAGTATAATAGTATTTTCTATCATTCTTTTCATATCTGTGTACTATGATTCAAGTCTGTGATGTCACTACCTGCACACTACTTGCAAAATATAAACATATCTTTCGTAGAAGTAATGCCATGCCAAATGAAACCAGTCATACAATCCCTGTATTTCCACAAGAAAACTCCTTATACACATGCACTGCTTTTGTATTGTACATATATGTATAGCTTGTATTTGCATTTTGAAACTGTTAATTTTGATATGATAATGGAACTGTCTAACCCATCACCAAACTTCAAGATTCAAGAGTGGTCCAAATTGACAGATGTTGCAAACAACAAAAAAATGGTTTCCTTGGGTGAAAAAAATGGGGTAATGAATAAATGGTTTCCTTGAGTAGAAACATTGAGGAAAATGAAGAAAATGCTTGTCACAAGCTATTTCTTCATTTGCCGCAATGTTTTCCAAAGCTCTTTTCACTTGGGAAGTGAGAAAGAATCAATGTTTGGTAATGGGTTAACATAATAGAGATTTACCGTATAACTGGCAATATTTGCAGGTAATTTCTATATTAGTTTTTTGCAAATTCAATTGTTGTAATTCCTTACCCAAAACAATTCATGTTATTTTGAGTTTCAGTTTTTTGCAAATTCACTTGTTGTAATTCTTTACCCAAAAACAATTCTAAATATACGTTATTTTGAAAAAAGAAAACCTGATTGCGATTCCATCCGTCATAGATTTCTAAATGTCTTTCTAAATTTAATTTTGTTCCAGTCAACACCTATTAAAGGTAAGAAAACTTACCTGTGAATTCATGAACAGCTTTTCAATCAAAGGCAGAATTTAGATGACCAATTAAAATCAATGTTCATAATGCAAATTATTAGCAACTTTCCGCATTAAATATTTCACAACAGAACTTACCGGTCAAACATACAGTATGTTATGTTTCTAAGTATATGTTTTAGATATGTATGTTTTTTGTTTGTTAAGTCAGCAAATTGTGAATGCAAAGATGTTCAGTTTTTCAAGAGGAAAAAGCGAAAATGAACCAGTCCATTTCTAGATCTAAATACTATCTAGTAGTTATTGCAAATCTTCACTGTGTATTCATCTCATTTTCTTACTTTCTCAATTTTCAATGTTCTTATCAGAAAAACTTAAAAATATTGTTAACTTTTTTATTCATATTAACTACATGTACTATCAAATTGGAGCAGTCTTAAATTTCACCTTGGACATTTTAGCAAAACAACCTAATGGAAATCTCAAACTTAGACATCTAGAAGTAAAAGTATTTAGTCTAATATTTTTCCATTTCAAGACGAATTACATTATTGTATGCTGAGTTGTCTAAATAAGCGAGGATGAGACTATAGCTTTTTGTAAAAGGGGGTGTCTCACGGATAGGAAAAATAACATGGGAGTCTGCCCACGCTCGGAAATTAAAATTTAAACAGTGTGCAAGCGTTCTGGTTGTTAGTTTCATTGCGTAATTTATTCTAAAAATAATGTCTAGTAGTCCGTGAACCTGTATGAAATAAAAATACACAAAATTATGTACAAAAATATTGTATATCAACTGATGTTAGGGGTCAACCAAAATATTCATAGTTTTTAAATAATTTAAGCAAATTCTGTTCTAAAATTTACTTTGTTCCAGTTTTTGTCAAGATACGAAAAACCTGTAAAAGTTGCCCACAAATATACTCATGATCATAGTGAACTATCAAGAAAAAATAAAACCGGTAAGAGGTTGTTTTTGGAATTTCCACCTGAATGGTGCACATTTCCAAGAATGGACAAAGTTAAGATTTTTGAAAAAATGACATTTTCTAATGTTTCGTTTACTTTTTTGGTTATTTTCGATAACCTTAGGACAAATCAAGATGTAAGATATTTTTTTCAGTCATTTCCTGTCATCTGTCTTTGTGTCTGTCTGTCTGATGACACTTTCTCAAAAATTCCTTTTCTCCCAATCTAATATGTAAATCTTTTTGAAACTTGATAAAAAAGTATCCTTAGGTAAAGGGAGTAACAATGCTGTGCATTAGAAGTTTTTTTGTCATGAACTTTTGTTGTTGTGGCAGCAAACGAGGGGCAACATTTCATATGATAAAAATAAGCTCTTTTTGTAAAGCTTCACACAGCAATGAGGATTTAAATTTTATATGTAAGTTTGCTAAGGGGTTGACTTCAAAGTTGGTTACAGTATTTTTGTCCAGGGTCACATTAGGTTTTGTCCCAGGTGTACCTCCTTTACAAGAGAGAGAGAGAGGAAATTTTCTATAAAAAATCCTTAAAAAATATTCAAGTCAGCCTTGATTCATGAAAGCTAACAGCAATTGCTTTTATAGATCTTTTGAAACATGAGAAAGCAAATCAGAAAAAGCACCGATTTCTCTGATGGCATTTCATTATCATGCACAGTGAAAATAATTATTGTTGTTATGCATCAGAAACATAAAATCCAGCTCCCATGTGACTATTAAGGACTATTAATGGCTAAACCACATGTTAATCATATTACATCATTGAAGTGTGTATAACTTGCGTATCAGTACAGGTTAAGCTATGGTCAGAAAAATAATTTGCAGAAATAATTGCACCCTGTTTTATCCCAATAGGGCCACGTTTTGGAATAAACAAGTACTTTTTCAACTGTGCAACCGAAAAGAATATAATGCTGTAACAGTCTTTTACTGAATCATAGGGTGCCTTCCATATCATGTAAGTTCATTAGTGGCACTTAAATAATTAGAGCAAAAATTTGGTTATGTATTGGTTACCTGGAAGGGCAACTTTGGGTGCTTTACCGTACCGGTTCTAGGCGTTTTTTTAATTTCGTAACATTTGGCTTGACCTTTATTGCATGTCATAAAGTCACTAAAAATGGTGCATAGACATTGGGACTAAATAGTAAAGATAACTGGCAGTGTGTATATGTATGCCTATTTTGGCTTCCATACATGTAATTTTGTAAATAAAAGTAATATTTATATCTAATATATTATGATTTTTTGAATGAGTTTTTTGGGCATGAATATTGATTTAGATTCTTACTGTATGCTACAGTTAATTTTACTGAATAAAAAAAATGTTTTTATGGGTACAATCAAATTTTTACTAATTACAAGTTTTGGACCAAAATATCACCTTCATCAATAATATGTATTATATGACATTGTTACCGGTTTTGGATTTCTATATAATTTAGCCCAAAGTAAGAGGAAACATGTAGCATGTTTTTGTGATTATATGGAATCTTAACAAAGACTCCAACATAGTTAACTTTGGCATTCAATTTTGCTCTTTTCCGAAATTTTACTGATGTAACACGCCATTTTACAAAGGAACACAGAAGAGGGGGTGAAAACATTCATAATTTGTTACATCAATTCCAAACCCCTCTATGTGAGGACTGATTTGAATCTTCTTACAAGACAATTTCAGCAATACCGACAAAATTAAGTTCCATGAACAATAATTAAAATATTGCACTTCAGAAGGTCTTCACCTCCTCTTATCTACACCTCTAAATAAATACGATGAATACATACTTTCAAGTCTATGATACTTTTCATTGATATTAGACTTAAATGATTACTTAGATACCATCTTGTTCAGCAAGATCTGGTAACAATTCAAAATTATCTTAGTCGAGGTTGCCACAGGACGGGGGAAAAGTCCGGGAAGTTAAAAATTCATCTAGGTCAGGGAATTGTCAAGGAATAAAATTTATGAACTGTCAGGGAAATTAGAAAATACAGGGGCAAATTTCAGAGAATTTTGCAAAAATAAGCAGTGCCATACATTTTATCTATTGATATCACCTTTCAAGACTTCCTCAAAATAGCTCAAATTTTGTCTGGAAATTATTAGGGGAAAATCATTTCTCCCCGACCAGCAACAACCCTGTTTTTACATCACCTGAGCGCAAAGTGCTCACTTTAGGTGAGCTATTGTGGTCATTTTCTGTCCGTAAGCGTTCACAATGTTGGTAGCCATAAGATCTTGAATTAGTTCGATTTCCAGTATGATCGGAGCAGGAAGTCAGGAGTTGAATGTATTTGCCCTTAAATTTAACAAAAATAACATATCCGACCTCGTTTACACTGTAGCATCTACATTTATTGAACAATCAAGACAAAACTTGGCCACGAGGTTGGTGACCATAAGATCCTAGATGAAATCAATTTCCAGCCTGTTTTGATAAACATTACAGTTATGTGCCCTTGAATTTGACAAAATCGCCGTTTCCAACTTTATTTCTATACTAACAACCAAAAATGTTGACCAATCAAGACAAGACTTGATCACAATGTATAGGACCATAAGATCTTGGATGATTCCATTTTCCAGGTAAATGGGGCTTGTAAAACTTGGGTTATATGCCCTTGACATTGACAAAATTGTCATTTTCGACTTTAATTTCACTCTAACAGTCATAAATATTTATCATTCAAAACCCGAAAGATCATGAATGCAGTTTTCAGATGGATAATAATCTCGTATCTTATATCATGTGACCTTGAACTTGACAACATTGTGACTTTCATGCTATTTAGGTTAAGGGGGAATGCTCCAGTTTCCTAAATTTTTTCCCAATAATAGAATTTATTTATATTTTGTATATTGAAATTACATTTTAATACCAATTGAAAAATAAAATAAAAATGGATGGTCAGCGATCTTGTTTGAATTTTATAGGCATTCGTATCACATACCCCTACAGCGAAAAAATGCACAATTTCGTGCTCCTGTCCAAGGTCACTAAAATGCTAATTAATAAAATGCTGTATATTCATCGTTTAGTCCCGAAAACGGATTTAAAATAACATCTTACATTTAATAAGAACAGAAAACCCCAAATAAGGCCTATTATAAACGCGTAAATGTATAAAACAGCATACTTACGTGTTCGGTTAGATCAACGAAGCTGGAGTGTTTTATGTCAAAATTTGTATATTTTTGGAAATATTTCAAGTTCTACACAATAGAATTTGATAAAACTCCCTCATTGTATTAAGCAACATGTCCTGGTAATAATTCAAAAAGAAAATGTATAGGTCAGAGCACTTATTAGTGAATAACAGCAATTTTTATCAGCTACACATGAATAAAATGACGCAAAACAGTGGTAACTGCATACACACTTACGACTGTCTTGCTCTAAATAATCGATTTCCATGTTGAGGAAATCAGTTTCGCATAATAAATACACTTTTACCGTCGAAACTGGTAAATTGTAATGATGTGTTATATTATTGAAAATATGGTAGCGAAACATATTGGTACGAAACATTTAATTTACTACAGTAGGTCAGACACCGGCTTGAATTTGCCCTTCTTTAGTCTATGTTAAAATGGTCAACTTACCGCTGTCACAGCACCTTCCACAACACTCGCGGGCCGTCATGACTTGGGTTACTTGATCCACTGCCTCTGTGCTCCATTTTGATGGTACTTAATATATAGGTTGAGAACGAAAATCGGAAGATGTACAGTAAAGAACAGGACCACTGTTTACTTTCACTTTAGAATGGATGTTTGCCGCCCAACTACATGTACATTTTTGGGAAGCATCCGCAGAAAGTAGTCCTGCAAATAATGCAAAAAATATGCTATACAGCCAAAGAGCAGATGCAAAAATACTAAATTATCAAAGAAAACAGTATTTAAACTATTGTTTAACACTCCAAACAGCCCTCTGCATGCAGAGACAAAAATTTCTAGGACTATTTTCTATTGTACAACGACCCGGAAGCAAACAGTAGACTGGGGTCACTCCAGTAATGACCGAGTGTTCTGAAAAACTGGAGCATTCCCCCTTAAGGCTAGCGATTAAGGACCATTATGGTTCTCTTGTTACAAAGTCCATTACATAATGTTGTTATTTTGTTGTTTTGTAGTATTTCAACACTATTTTCCGACCAGGTGGGGCTGTATCATTAAATGGGCCCATATTGCTAGGTTTTTATGCTTCCGAACTTTTCGGGAACTCATATTTGTGCATGGAAAAACAATTTGCAATGCATAAAAACCTCAATCACGGCGAATAACCATCTTTCATTTGCTATAGATGAATCCTTTACAAGCGTGTATACACATTCTATTTTCACTTCAAAACGAGACAAGGTCAATGTGAATGAGACATACCTCCGCGGTATTAACACATCGTACAACTGCAGTGTCGATGACTGTGACCTTATTATACCCCCCACAACAAAGTTATGGGGGGGTATACTGGATTCAGGTTGTCCGTCCGTCTGTCCGTCTGTCCGTCCGTCCGTCCGTCCGTCCGTCCGTGGACATAATTTTGTGTCCTCTTCTCCTCCCACAGTTTTTGACCAATTTTGCTGAAATTTTAGCAGGTTGTTTCCTATCATATGAAGTTGTGCACCTGCAATTTTCATCTTGATCCAGGCAGTAGTTTCAGAGTTATGCCACTTTGAACTTTAGCACTTTTTCAGTGACAACGCGCTAGTGGGGGGTATTTGTCCGCTTTGCGACAGTTCTAGTTTGAGAGGGATACGTGGAAAGGTTTATTTTTGTACAAGCACTGTACATTCATACGCGTATTTATCAACTATAGAATACCAAAGATCCTTTCGTTTATTTATAAAAGTAAATTCATTTAATCTACCATACACATGACATCAGATGCCGAATTTGTCTTCGCAAACTTTCGACGCAGCCGGTTGTACGGTGTGTTGAATCTCGCCGAGCACAGATGACGTACCTCTGACGTAATTGATTTTTGAAAGTTGGGTATATGTAGCCGTTACGAAACAAAAACAAGGACAATGTGAACCAACCCGCACGTTATTAATTGACTTGGATTTTAATACTTAAAGTGACATTTCACAATTATATTTAGATAAATTTTACTTTTATTCTATCTGAAAGATCATGTTTTCTTATGAAAATTCTGAAAATTTCAAGCCAAATTATTGATCCGTTTACGAGAAATATATATTTTTGTGCTAAAATTAAACAAATTGTTGTGGACATCAATTCAGATTTATATGGAATTTGTCATTTCTGTCTCAACTTTGAAGGCAAATTTTTCGCTTATAAATAACAACTTCAAAAAACTGATACCCCTGTGAAGTTGGCTACCTATTTCCTATTCCCTATTCATTACCTATTCACATGTGAAGTCTGTTACCTATTCCCTATTCCCTATTCATTACCTATTCAAGTGTGAAGTTGGTTACCTATTCCCTGTTACCTATTCATTACCTATTCGCGGTTTTAGGTCTGATTTGACCCCAAAGTGCGTCAAACATTGTAAAACCGTAGACTTGATGCCTTGTCAATGATTGTCTTCATTCCAGTGAAAAAAGAAACACCCAACTGGTGAAAATTGACTTATAACATGCATATTAGATATCCTCATTAAAAGTTCATTACCTATTTGAAAATGACTCCTTGCCGTCCCGGGCAATATATCACCATTACTATGTCCAAAATAACTGAAAGATTAAAAAACAATATCACACAAATGGAGCAAATTGGCTTATTACCTATTCAAAACGCCCGTTACCTATTCGTTACCTATTCGAACAAACGGCTCCCTGCCGACCTATGCAACAAAATATCGCCTCCTACGATGTCCAAAATTACAGAATAGTTCTAAATTCGATGCCCTGTCACAGGAATAGCTAAAATGTCATTAAAACTGGTGAGAATTGGCTCGTTACCTATTCAGAACGCCCGTTACCTATTCGTTACCTATTCGAACAAACGACTTCCTGCTGACCTATGCAACAAAATATCGCCTCCTACGATGTCTAGAATTACAGAATAGTTCTTAATTCGATGCCCTGTCACAGGAATAGTTAAAAATATCATTAAAACTGGTGGGAATTGGCTCGTTACCTATTCAGAACGCTCGTTACCTATTCGTTACCTATTCGAACAAACGACTCCCTGCCGACCTATGCAACAAAATATCGCCTCCTACAATGTCTAGAATTACAGAATAGTTCTAAATTCGACGCCCTGTCACAGGAATAGGTAAAAAATATCATTAAAACTGGTGGGAATTGGCTCGTTACCTATTCAGAACGCTCGTTACCTATTCGTTACCTATTCGCACAAACGACTTCCTGCTGACCTATGCAACAAAATATCGCCTCCTACGATGTCTAGAATTACAGATTAGTTCTAAATTCGATGCCCTGTCACAGGAATAGTTAAAAAATATCATTAAAACTGGTGGGAATTGTCTCGTTACCTATTCAGAACGCTCGTTACCTATTCGTTACCTATTCGAACAAACGACTCCCTGTCGACCTATGCAACAAAATATCGCCTCCTACGATGTCCAAAATTACAGAATAGTTCTAAATTCGATGCCCTGTCACAGGAATAGCTAAAAATGTCATTAAAACTAGTGAGAATTGGCTCGTTACCTATTCAGAACGCCCGTTACCTATTCGTTACCTATTCGAACAAACGACTTCCTGCTGACCTATGCAACAAATATCGCCTCCTACGATGTCTAGACTTACAGAGTAGTTCTAAATTCGATGCCTTGTCACAGGAATAGCTAAAAATATCATTAGTTTTTTATCAGTTTTTTTTTTTTAATTTGTTATTTATAAGCGAAAAATACGCCTTCAAAGTTTAGACAGAAATGACAAATTCTATATAAATCTGAAGTTTTGTCCACAACAATTTGTCTAATTTTCGCACAAAAATATATATTTCTTGTAAACAGTTCAATATTTTGACTTGAAATTTTCAGAATTTTCATAAGAAAACATTCTCTTTCAGATAGAATAAAAGTAAAATTTATGTAAAAATAATTGTGAAATGTCACTTTAAGAATGGAGCTACAGATAAGAGGGTTAAACGCATTCTTAATTTGTTATTTAAAATCTAAACCCTTTGTTGTGGTTACTCATTTGGTTTGATGATTCAAATGAATACTCTTAACGTAGGGTTTGATAAACATTGAATGACATTTTATGATTTGGAAAGCCATTACCCGCTTTTATCCGAACCTACTGTGTTTGTTTTCTTTATGGATCATCCATATGCTTTAATCCTTTCCTGAAAAGACCTTCTTTTGATTTCCCTATTAGAAAAGGATTGAAAATTAATGAGTCAACTGAAGAAAATTCTGATCAAAAACATTTTCTCCTTTTGCCTCAATATCTTATGTGCTATATTGTGAATGGATTATTTCAGTAATGGGTTAATGCAAATGACGTTATGCTTAGACTGACACCAGTCTAGGTCCCTCTGGGAAAATGTCTGGATCTGCGCTTGTCGTTGGTCCATCAATATCGTTTATAATCGCGTAACTACATCTGGGTTTAAGCTGTGTTTACGAGGTTTTGAAGAAAAGCGATGACATACAGATCTCGGCCGCGTCACAAAATTTTGGCATTCAAGACCTTTTCGGACTGTTCAAATGTCTCTGTTTTGTATTTTATTTCAAACGTATCGCTGGTTTTCAACAAAAATTTCGTAACTGCAACTTATAAAACAGGCTTCAGTAACGAGGTTTTTGTTGAAAAGCGACGATATGGATCCGTATTACTAAAAAATTTCTTACAGACAGTGACTGATATTCTGTATTGGAAAGGGTAGCGTCAGGTCACTTAACTGATCGCTAATCAGTATCTACACTCTATAAATAGGGTCAAAATCATTGAACGTCGTAGGCCTACATAGGGTTACTTATAGTTTCGGCTACGTATAGTTATAACGCACTATGCCAAAAGTGTTGAGTATTCAATAAAACGTAGACCATTTTCTTTGTTGGAATAAAAGTTATTGTCAAAAGGAGAGACTTGATTCTTTGAATCGAGATATGATTGGCCTATGAGAAAGAGAAAGTGAATACGGTCCTTCCACTTGCACATTTACCGATGACATCACGGTAGGTTGTAAATTCTGACCCCGTGCCGAATTATTGTCCAGAAAGATTAACCCGGTACATCTGCATATGTAATGACCCCACTTCGGCAATGTTTTGTCAAGACACTCAACTAACGGACTTTGCACACGAAAATTAATCAGTATCAGTTTAATGTGGTCAAATAATAGTGTAATTGTTAACACATTAGGGGACAATAGCGAACAGTTTTCGCGCGCTCGTGTGCTAAAAATAGATTTCTGATGGGAATTCCCCCAACAACGTTTGCCGGGTACCAGTCTAATATTTTGTTTATCGGTCATGAATCGGACATTTTTTTCGTAACCGTATTAGCATAGAATTATTATTTTCAAGCGAGATATTAGTCGATCACAGATAATGCAGGCGGGAACTAAAACTACGAAACATTGAGCATATGCAACATGCAACATTGCTTCCAGATACGAAGACAGACAAGAAATGACAAACGTTTTTTCTTGAGATTCCTCAACAGCTTAACCAGAAAAACATTGAAAAGTCTGAAAGTAAAGTATCTATGATCATGAAACTTCTCGGGTAGATAGATCTCACCAAGGAGAAGTGTAACGTACATTAAGGAGCATAACTCTACCTTGCTTATTTTTTGAGTTATTGCCCTTTGTTGTAGTGAAAGCCTGTGGGGGTATCAAATCACATTCAGCGACAAATTCTAGCCTTTTTTCTATATTAACCCTTTCCCAAACAAGACCGGTTTTGACGTCCCCAACAGAAAATTCTTGGGAAAACATTGAGGCAAAAGAAGAAAATGATGATCGACCAAATTGAAAAGGCCTGTACAGCAGAAAAAATCGACGTGAATACCTTCCTTGGATATTGATGATCATTCTTCTTTTGCCTCAATACTTTCTCTGAGATAAAACACTAAAAGTATTCATATCCGTTTTGTCATCATCACTTTTTTCAATTTGGCCCAACGTGACATTTTGTCGTTTTGGAAAGGGTTAGCGAGTACGCACAAGCGGCACGACGCAGCCAAGACAGGACAGTAGGCCTATGTGTAAACATTACTTGTCAATTGCTTATTTCATAGTTACCGATCTTAAAAAGTACAAGACAGTGCAGCAACCTTCTGAACTCTGAATTAGAATGTTTCTCAACAAATGATTACGGCCATCCAGCTCTTAGAATGTCATCTTCGGCAAGTTGATCGTGGAAAAACTTCGCGAGATTCACAGCCATATTTGTACGATAAGGGATTCCCAATCTATTTTTAGACCAGTGAGGCGTGACGATGACGTATTTGTTTCACGAAAAAACCGAACGCTATTTAGTACCATACTTACCCATTAGTGTAGAACTTAGTGATAAACTGTTATCCAAAAACTGCAAAGTGACGCCTTTTGGGTCAAAAGAAAATGCCCGGAAAAAACATTGAGGGAAACGACAACTTGTGACAAGCAATTTCGTCATTTCACGCAATGTTAAATCTACTAAAAAAGAACAAAAGATGTAACATTTCATTCACTTCACTTACAATTGTCGTCTCCAGCGTCTTTGAATTCGGACCAGTCTTAAAATTTATTCCCTAGTTTTGGACATCTAAGGGGGGGGGTGATATTTTGTTGCCTAGGTCGGCAGGGAGTTGTTTGTTCGAAAAAGTAACGAAAAGGTAACGAGCGTTCTGAATAGGTAAGAAGCAATTCCAACAGTTTGAATAACATTTTTAAGTATTTTTGTGACAGGGCATCGAGTCTAGATTTATTCGCAAGTTTTGGACATCGTAGCGGGGATATTTTGTTGCCTAGGTCGACAGGGAGTCGTTTGTTCGAATAGGTAACGAATAGGTAACGGGCGTTCTGAATAGGTAACGAGCCAATTCCCACCAGCTTTAATGACATTTTTAGCTTTTGCTGTGACAGGACATCGAATTTAGAACTATTCTGAAATTTTAGACATTGTAAGAGGCGATATTTTGTTGCATAGGTCGACAGGGAGCCGTTTGTTCGAATAGGTAACGAATAGGTAACGAGCGTTCTGAATAGGTAACGAGCCAATTCCCACCAGTTTTAATGATATTTTTAACAATTCCTGTGACAGGGCATCGAATTTAGAACTATTCTGTAATTTTGGACATTGTAGGAGGCGATATTTTGTTGCATAGGTCGGCAGGGAGTCGTTTGTTCGAATAGGTAACGAATAGGTAACGAGCGTTTTGAATAGGTAACGAGCCAATTCCCACCAGTTTTAATGATATTTTTAACTATTCCTGTGACAGGGCATCGAATTTAGAACTATTCTGTAATTCTAGACATCGTAGGAGGCGATATTTTGTTGCATAGGTCAGCAGGAAGTCGTTTGTGCGAATAGGTAACGAATAGGTAACGAGCGTTCTGAATAGGTAACGAGCCAATTCTCACCAGTTTTAATGACATTTTTAGCTATTCCTGTGACAGGGCATCGAATTTAGAACTATTCTGTAATTTTGGACATCGTAGGAGGCGATATTTTGTTGCATAGGTCGGCAGGGAGTCGTTTGTTCGAATAGGTAACGAATAGGTAACGAGCGTTCTGAATAGGTAACGAGCCAATTCCCACCAGTTTTAATGATATTTTTAACAATTCCTGTGACATCGCATCGAATTTAGAACTATTCTGTAATTCTAGACATCGTAGGAGGCGATATTTTGTTGCATAGGTCAGCAGGAAGTCGTTTGTGCGAATAGGTAACGAATAGGTAACGGACGTTCTGAAAAGGTAACGAGCCAATTCTCACCAGTTTTAATGACATTTTAGCTATTCCTGTGACAGGGCATCGCATTTAGAACTATTCTGTAATTTTAGACATCGTAGGAGGCGATATTTTTTGCATAGGTCGGCAGGGAGTCGTTTGTTCGAATAGGTAACGAATAGGTAACGAGCGTTCTGAATAGGTAACGAGCCAATTCCCACCAGTTTTAATGATATTTTTAACTATTCCTGTGACAGGGCATCGAATTTAGAACTATTTGGTAATTCTATACATCGTAGGAGGCGATATTTTGTTGCATAGGTCAGCAGGAAGTCGTTTGTTCGAATAGGTAACGAATAGGTAACGGGCGTTCTGAATAGGTAACAAGCCAAATTCCATGAGTTTGAATAACATTTTTAAGTATGCTTGTGACAGGGCATCGATTCTAGATTTATTTGCTAGTTTTGGACATCGTAGGGGGATATTTTGTTGCATAGGTCGGCAGGGAGTCTTTTGTTCGAATAGGTAACGAATAGGTAACGGACGTTCTGAATAGGTAACGAGCCAAATTTCACCAGTTTGAATAACATTTTTAAGTATTCTTGTGACAGGGCATCGAACTTAGAAGCATTCTGTAATTTTGGACATCGTAGGAGGCGAAATTTTGTTGCATATGTCGGCAGGGAGTCGTTTGTTAGAATAGTTAACGAATAGGTAACGGGTGTTCTGAATAGGTAACAAGCCAAATTCCACCAGTTTGAATAACATTTTTAAGTATTCTTGTGACAGGGCATCGAATTTATAACTATTCTGTAATTTTGCACATCGTAGGAGACATCGTATTTTGTTGCATAGGTAGGCAGGGAGTCGTTTGTGCGAATAGGTAACGAATAGGTAACGAGCGTTCTGAATAGGTAACGAGCCAATTCCCACCAGCTTTAATGACATTTTTAGCTTTTGCTGTGACAGGGCATCGAATTTAGAACTATTATGAAATTTTAGACATTGTAAGAGGCGATATTTTGTTGCCTAGGGCGGCAGGGAGTCGTTTGTTCGAATAGGTAACGAATAGGTAACGGGCGTTCTGAATAGGTAACAAGCCAATTCCCACCAGTTTTAATGATATTTTTAGCTATTCCTGTGACAGGGCATCGAATTTAGAACTATTCTGTAATTCTAGACATCGTAGGAGGCGATGTTTTGTTGCATAGGTCAGCAGGAAGTCGTTTGTGCCAATAGGTAACGAATAGGTAACGGACGTTCTGAATAGGTAACGAGCCAATTCTCACCAGTTTTAATGATATTTTAGCTATTCCTGTGACAGGGCATCGAATTTAGAACTTTTCTGTAATTTTAGACATCGTAGGAGGCGATATTTTGTTGCATATGTCGGCAGGGAGTCGTTTGTTCGAATAGGTAACGAATAGGTAACGAGCGTTCTGAATAGGTAACGAGCCAATTCCCACCAGTTTTAATGATATTTTTAACTATTCCTGTGACAGGGCATCGAATTTAGATCTATTCTGTAATTCTAGACATCGTAGGAGGCGATATTTTGTTGCCTAGGTCAGCAGGAAGTCGTTTGTTCGAATAGGTAACGAATAGGTAACGGGCGTTCTGAATAGGTAACGAGCCAATTCTCACCAGTTTTAATGACATTTTTAGCTATTCCTGTGACAGGGCATCGCATTTAGAACTATTCTGTAATTTTGGACATCGAAGGAGGCGATATTTTGTTGCATAGGTCGGCAGGGAGTCGTTTGTTCGAATAGGTAACGAATAGGTAACGAGCGTTCTGAATAGGTAACGAGACAATTCTCACCAGTTTTAATGATATTTTTAACTATTCATGTGACAGGCCATCGAATTTAGAACTATTCTGTAATTCTAGACATCGTAGGAGGCGATATTTTGTTGCATAGGTCAGCAGAAAGTCGTTTGTTCGAATAGGTAACGAATAGGTAACGGGCGTTCTGAATAGGTAACGAGCCAATTCTCACCAGTTTAATGACATTTTTAGCTATTCCTGTGACAGGGCATCGAATTTAGAACTATTCTGTAATTTTGGACATCGTAGGAGGCGATATTTTGTTGCATAGGTCGGCAGGGAGTCGTTTGTTCGAATAGGTAACGAATAGGTAACGAGCGTTCTGAATAGGTAACGAGCCAATTCCCACCAGTTTTAATGATATTTTTAACTATTCCTGTGACAGGGCGTCGAATTTAAAACTATTCTGTAATTCTAGACATCGTAGGAGGCGATATTTTGTTGCATAGGTCGGCAGGGAGTCGTTTGTTCGAATAGGTAACGAATAGGTAACGAGCGTTCTGAATAGGTAACGAGCCAATTCCCACCAGTTTTAATGATATTTTTAACTATTCCTGTGACAGGGCATCGAATTTAGAACTATTTTGTAATTCTATACATCGTAGGAGGCGATATTTTGTTGCATAGGTCAGCAGGAAGTCGTTTGTTCGAATAGGTAACGAATAGGTAACGGGCGTTCTGAATAGGTAACAAGCCAAATTCCATGAGTTTGAATAACATTTTTAAGTATGCTTGTGACAGGGCATCGATTCTAGATTTATTTGCTAGTTTTGGACATCGTAGGGGGATATTTTGTTGCATAGGTCGGCAGGGAGTCTTTTGTTCGAATAGGTAACGAATAGGTAACGGACGTTCTGAATAGGTAACGAGCCAAATTTCACCAGTTTGAATAACATTTTTAAGTATTCTTGTGACAGGGCATCGAACTTAGAAGCATTCTGTAATTTTGTACATCGTAGGAGGCGAAATTTTGTTGCATATGTCGGCAGGGAGTCGTTTGTTAGAATAGTTAACGAATAGGTAACGGGTGTTCTGAATAGGTAACAAGCCAATTCCACCAGTTTGAATAACATTTTTAAGTATTCTTGTGACAGGGCATCGAATTTATAACTATTCTGTAATTTTGGACATCGTAGGAGACATCGTATTTTGTTGCATAGGTGGGCAGGGAGTCGTTTGTGCGAATAGGTAACGAATAGGTAACGAGCGTTCTGAATAGGTAACGAGCCAATTCCCACCAGCTTTAATGACATTTTTAGCTTTTGCTGTGACAGGGCATCGAATTTAGAACTATTATGAAATTTTAGACATTGTAAGAGGCGATATTTTGTTGCCTAGGGCGGCAGGGAGTCGTTTGTTCGAATAGGTAACGAATAGGTAACGGGCGTTCTGAATAGGTAACAAGCCAATTCCCACCAGTTTTAATGATATTTTTAGCTATTCCTGTGACAGGGCATCGAATTTAGAACTATTCTGTAATTCTAGACATCGTAGGAGGCGATGTTTTGTTGCATAGGTCAGCAGGAAGTCGTTTGTGCCAATAGGTAACGAATAGGTAACGGACGTTCTGAATAGGTAACGAGCCAATTCTCACCAGTTTTAATGATATTTTTAGCTATTCCTGTGACAGGGCATCGAATTTAGAACTATTCTGTAATTTTAGACATCGTAGGAGGCGATATTTTGTTGCATAGGTCGGCAGGGAGTCGTTTGTTCGAATAGGTAACGAATAGGTAACGAGCGTTCTGAATAGGTAACGAGCCAATTCCCACCAGTTTTAATGATATTTTTAACTATTCCTGTGACAGGGCATCGAATTTAGATCTATTCTGTAATTCTAGACATCGTAGGAGGCGATATTTTGTTGCCTAGGTCAGCAGGAAGTCGTTTGTTCGAATAGGTAACGAATAGGTAACGGGCGTTCTGAATAGGTAACGAGCCAATTCTCACCAGTTTTAATGACATTTTTAGCTATTCCTGTGACAGGGCATCGCATTTAGAACTATTCTGTAATTTTGGACATCGAAGGAGGCGATATTTTGTTGCATAGGTCGGCAGGGAGTCGTTTGTTCGAATAGGTAACGAATAGGTAACGAGCGTTCTGAATAGGTAACGAGACAATTCTCACCAGTTTTAATGATATTTTTAACTATTCATGTGACAGGCCATCGAATTTAGAACTATTCTGTAATTCTAGACATCGTAGGAGGCGATATTTTGTTGCATAGGTCAGCAGAAAGTCGTTTGTTCGAATAGGTAACGAATAGGTAACGGGCGTTCTGAATAGGTAACGAGCCAATTCTCACCAGTTTTAATGACATTTTTAGCTATTCCTGTGACAGGGCATCGAATTTAGAACTATTCTGTAATTTTGGACATCGTAGGAGGCGATATTTTGTTGCATAGGTCGGCAGGGAGTCGTTTGTTCGAATAGGTAACGAATAGGTAACGAGCGTTCTGAATAGGTAACGAGCCAATTCCCACCAGTTTTAATGATATTTTTAACTATTCCTGTGACAGGGCATCGAATTTAGAACTATTCTGTAATTCTAGACATCGTAGGAGGCGATATTTTGTTGCATAGGTCGGCAGGGAGTCGTTTGTTCGAATAGGTAACGAATAGGTAACGAGCGTTCTGAATAGGTAACGAGCCAATTCCCACCAGTTTTAATGATATTTTTAACTATTCCTGTGACAGGGCATCGAATTTAGAACTATTTGGTAATTCTATACATCGTAGGAGGCGATATTTTGTTGCATAGGTCAGCAGGAAGTCGTTTGTTCGAATAGGTAACGAATAGGTAACGGGCGTTCTGAATAGGTAACAAGCCAAATTCCATGAGTTTGAATAACATTTTTAAGTATGCTTGTGACAGGGCATCGATTCTAGATTTATTTGCTAGTTTTGGACATCGTAGGGGGATATTTTGTTGCATAGGTCGGCAGGGAGTCTTTTGTTCGAATAGGTAACGAATAGGTAACGGACGTTCTGAATAGGTAACGAGCCAAATTTCACCAGTTTGAATAACATTTTTAAGTATTCTTGTGACAGGGCATCGAACTTAGAAGCATTCTGTAATTTTGTACATCGTAGGAGGCGAAATTTTGTTGCATATGTCGGCAGGGAGTCGTTTGTTAGAATAGTTAACGAATAGGTAACGGGTGTTCTGAATAGGTAACAAGCCAATTCCACCAGTTTGAATAACATTTTTAAGTATTCTTGTGACAGGGCATCGAATTTATAACTATTCTGTAATTTTGGACATCGTAGGAGACATCGTATTTTGTTGCATAGGTGGGCAGGGAGTCGTTTGTGCGAATAGGTAACGAATAGGTAACGAGCGTTCTGAATAGGTAACGAGCCAATTCCCACCAGCTTTAATGACATTTTTAGCTTTTGCTGTGACAGGGCATCGAATTTAGAACTATTATGAAATTTTAGACATTGTAAGAGGCGATATTTTGTTGCCTAGGGCGGCAGGGAGTCGTTTGTTCGAATAGGTAACGAATAGGTAACGGGCGTTCTGAATAGGTAACAAGCCAATTCCCACCAGTTTTAATGATATTTTTAGCTATTCCTGTGACAGGGCATCGAATTTAGAACTATTCTGTAATTCTAGACATCGTAGGAGGCGATGTTTTGTTGCATAGGTCAGCAGGAAGTCGTTTGTGCCAATAGGTAACGAATAGGTAACGGACGTTCTGAATAGGTAACGAGCCAATTCTCACCAGTTTTAATGATATTTTTAGCTATTCCTGTGACAGGGCATCGAATTTAGAACTATTCTGTAATTTTAGACATCGTAGGAGGCGATATTTTGTTGCATAGGTCGGCAGGGAGTCGTTTGTTCGAATAGGTAACGAATAGGTAACGAGCGTTCTGAATAGGTAACGAGCCAATTCCCACCAGTTTTAATGATATTTTTAACTATTCCTGTGACAGGGCATCGAATTTAGATCTATTCTGTAATTCTAGACATCGTAGGAGGCGATATTTTGTTGCATATGTCAGCAGAAAGTCGTTTGTTCGAATAGGTAACGAATAGGTAACGGGCGTTCTGAATAGGTAACGAGCCAATTCTCACCAGTTTTAATGACATTTTTAGCTATTCCTGTGACAGGGCATCGAATTTAGAACTATTCTGTAATTCTAGACATCGTAGGAGGCGATATTTTGTTGCATAGGTCGGCAGGGAGTCGTTTATTCGAATAGGTAACGAATAGGTAACGAGCGTTCTGAATAGGTAACGAGCCAATTCCCACCAGTTTTAATGATATTTTTAACTATTCCTGTGACAGGGCATCGAATTTAGAACTATTCTGTAATTCTAGACATCGTAGGAGGCGATATTTTGTTGCATAGGTCGGCAGGAAGTCGTTTGTTCGAATAGGTAACGAATAGGTAACGGGCGTTCTGAATAGGTAACGAGCCAATTCCCACCAGTTTTAATGACTTTTTTAGCTATTTCTGTGACAGGGCATCGAATTTAGAACTATTCTGTAATTTTGGACATCGTAGGAGGCGATATTTTGTTGCATAGGTCGGCAGGGAGTCGTTTGTTCGAATAGGTAACGAATAGGTAACGAGCGTTCTGAATAGGTAACGAGCCAATTCCCACCAGTTTTAATGATATTTTTAACTATTCCTGTGACAGGGCATCGAATTTAGAACTATTCTGTAATTCTAGATATCGTAGGAGGCGATATTTTGTTGCATAGGTCGGCAGGAAGTCGTTTGTGCGAATAGGTAACGAATAGGTAACGGACGTTCTGAATAGGTAACGAGCCAATTCTCACCAGTTTTAATGACATTTTTAGCTATTCCTGTGATAGGGCATCGCATTTAGAACTATTCTGTAATTTTAGACATCGTAGGAGGCGATATTTTGTTGCATAGGTCGGCAGGGAGTCGTTTGTTCGAATAGGTAACGAATAGGTAACGAGCGTTCTGAATAGGTAACGAGCCAATTCCCACCAGTTTTAATGATATTTTTAACTATTCCTGTGACAGGGCATCGAATTTAGAACTATTATGTAATTCTAGACATCGTAGGAGGCGATATTTTGTTGCATAGGTCAGCAGGAAGTCGTTTGTTCGAATAGGTAACGAATAGGTAACGGGCGTTCTGAATAGGTAACAAGCCAAATTCCACGAGTTTGAATAACATTTTTAAGTATGCTTGTGACAGGGCATCGATTCTAGATTTATTTGCTAGTTTTGGACATCGTAGGGGGATATTTTGTTGCATAGGTCGGCAGGGAGTCGTTTGTTCGAATAGGTAACGAATAGGTAACGAGACAATTCCCACCAGTTTTAATGATATTTTTAACTATTCCTGTGACAGGCCATCGAATTTAGAACTATTCTGTAATTCTAGACATCGTAGGAGGCGATATTTTGTTGCATAGGTCGGCAGGGAGTCGTTTGTTCGAATAGGTAACGAATAGGTAACGGGCGTTCTGAATAGGTAACGAGCCAATTCTCACCAGTTTTAATGACATTTTAGCTATTCCTGTGACAGGGCATCGAATTTAGAACTATTCTGTAATTTTGGACATCGTAGGAGGCAATATTTTGTTGCATAGGTCGGCAGGGAGTCGTTTGTTCGAATAGGTAACGAATAGGTAACGAGCGCTGGAATGAAGACAATCATTGACAATGCATCAAGTCTACGGTTTTACAATGTTTGACGCACTTTGGGGTCAAATCAGACCTAAAACCGCGAATAGGTAATGAATAGGTAACAGGGAATAGGTAACCAACTTCACACTTGAATAGGTAATGAATAGGGAATAGGGAATAGGTAACAGACTTCACATGTGAATAGGTAATGAATAGGGAATAGGGAATAGGTAGCCAACTTCACAGGGGTAAAACTGATAGCTTTTCTACGCATTAGAGTTAACAATCTTTGCATCAAGACATACTTTTAAAAAATGAAAAAAAAAAACCGTGAAATGTCACTTTAATGAAGCTTGATGAGTGCTAACAATGGACATAAGTGATCTACCCCTTCAGGTTGGTAATTTTATACGTTATTTCTGGTTTGTAATTATTGTGCCATTTGCATTTCCGACAGCCTAGCTGGTCCCCCTTTAAAGCAAAGTAAAATCCAACATCTCTTTTCTGTTTCTTTTAATTTCATGTATACCACTCTTCAAAAAGCCGAGCCCGGATAGCTCAGTCGGTTACGTCGGAGTCTGTCAATCCAGGGGTCTCGAGTTCGAACCCCGGCTCGGCCAGTATCCATTCTGACATTTGACAAAAGTCATTTGTCTCTCACCAATGCGTGTGAATCATCTATGTGAGAGAGCAGCTGGAGGCTCGGTTTGGATATTGTGGTTGTACTGGTGCGGGAAATACCAGGAACCCACGGTTAGGTGCTCCAGCCGCCGCGATATGACCCTGGTAGTTGAAAACGGCGTAAAACCCCAATAAACTCAAACTCTTCAAAAAAGAAGTGATATTGTTTCTGCATTCTCGATTGGTTAGTTTTCTTAGACTGTTATTCCTTAACTACATGTTTGACACTCTTGATGGCGCAGTGGATAGCTCTTCTCGTATGTGGTGGAATGGGTGGCAGTGATGTAATTTCGAGTTTGTCACTGCCTCTCTTCTCGTAGGTGGTTAAATGAGTGGCAATGAGGTAATTTTGAGTTTCTCTTTGCCTATCACAAGAGTTGTTGTAGATGCAGATAGATCGATACATATGGGAAAAGTCATTGGTACAAGTTCATTTAGGCCGTGCTTCATCTGATGCTGCCTCCTGCAGCAATTTTGTACTTGTTTGTACAATGGTGCATTACTCGATATTAAGACTTGCCTCTTTAATCCAAGTTCAAGGTATTCATCGCTGAAAGAAACTAGTATCTCCTAGCCTTCGCTCTTATACTATAATCTTAATCACGGTGGGGATTGTGCATCATGGGATGGATAACGAATACGGACAAAATAATCTGGATTCTGGTAAGATTTTTAGCTCACCTGAGCACGAAGTGCTCAAGGTGAGCTATTGTGGTCACTTTTTGTCCGTCGTCCGTCTGTCTGTCCGTCTGTCCGTCTGTCCGTCTGTCCGTCCGTCCGTCCGTCCACAATTTCGTGTTTACACTCTAGCATCTACAAATATAAGGCAATCTTGACCAAACTTGGTCAAAACATGTATGACCTTAAGGTTTTGGATGAGTTCGATTATGGGTCAGATCGTACCAGAAAGTCCGGAGTTATCTGCCCTTGAGTGTGAAAAATAGCTAATTTTAACATTGTTTACACTCTAGTATCTACAAATATTAATCAATCAAGACAATACTTTTACACAATGTTGGTGATTATAAGATCTTGAATGAGTATGATTTTCAGTTTGATCAGACCAAAAAGTCTAGAGTTATGTGCCCTTGAAATGGACAAAATTGCCATTTTTTACTGTTTTCGACTTTGTTTACACTCTAGCATCTACAATTATTAACCAATCAAGACAAAACTTGGAGACAATGTTTGGTACTATAAGATCTCAGATGAATTTGATTTTCAGATTGATCGGGGTAAAAAGTCATGAGTTATATGCCCTTGAATTTGATGAAATTGCCGTTTTAGACTGTTTTCGATTTTGTTTACACTCTAGCATCTTCAATGATTTACCAATCAGAAGAAACCTTTGACACAATTTTGGGGATCATAAGATCTCAGATGAGTTTGATTTACAGATTGATCAGGTTAAAAAGTCTTGAGTTATTTGCCCTTGAATTTGACAAAATTGCTGTTTTCGACTGTTTTCGACTTTGTTTACACTTTAGCATCTACAATTATTGACCAATGAAGACAAAACTTGAACACAATATTAGTGACTATAAGATCATTTATTAGTTTAAATTTTGGTCTGATTCATTGGATTAGAAAGTTGTGAGTTATGTGCCCTGGAATTATTTGACAAAATTGCAGTTTTTAACTGTTTTCGACTTTCAATTTACACTCTTTCATCTACAATTACAGACAAATAAAAACAAATTAAACTTGGACACAATTTTTGTGACAATATGATCTTGAAATAGTTTGATTTTTAGGTTGATCGGAGTTATCTGCCTTTGAATATGACCAAATTGGCATTTCAATGCCCCCGTATTGAAAGACCATGGGCATATTGTTTTACCATTGTACCTCTGTCTGTCAATCTGTCTGTCAGTCCGTCCATCTGTCAGTCCAACTTATGTGAAAACTTAACATGGCCTCTTCTTCAAAAGTATTCCACATACAAAGCTCAAATTTAGTATGTAATCTTCTTTCAATGATATCTATCAGTTCCATGCAAAATGACCTTCCTCAAGGTCATCTATTAACCCCTATCAACCCTTAAAGGCCCATTTTCCCAGATTTGTTCCAAAAAACAACTTTATAAACCTTTTAATTGTTATTAGTAGGACTAAGTAATCGCTTTTTAAACCAGTTCATTCAACAAACTTAATTGCACTCCAATTGCGCTAAATTCCTCAATATTTTTTCGAAGCCTAAATGGTCTGGGGAATTTTCCAATCCATTTCGGCTATTTATAGAAAGGTACGTTGTGAGACTTTGGTAGTGAAGCGTGTTCTTTCTCACGTGACCGCTATATATAGAAAACAAAGATGACCGAACTTTGGCGATATCTGAGTTGGACTGTGCGTTGACGATCTTCTTCACGTCATTCCATCGCTCTATTTGATCTCCGATTATGACCTGTCTTGATCGGTATCTCCTCTGACGCTCTAAGTTCACCCGTTTTTTAGCGCTACCGGTTTTCTTCTTCAGACCCATTTTTTTCTTTTGTTGATGTTTACAAAATTTTTTGTACGACGACCTTGACCTATGAATCTTGTTTGGGTCCGCGCTGTATGCTGTATGCGCATGCGCAACAAGTAAAAATAATTTTAACCCCATCTGTGACGGGGTTGAATTTAGGTTTCGATTCTCCCTAAATTTGGCTATCTGTCTTGTAATTTCGGCTCATTCTGTCTGAATCCCATATCATTAACCATCCTGAGGTGGTCAACACAAAAGTTTTGCATATTTGTTCAACAAATTTCATTTTTTGCAATTAGACCATCTGTTACTATCACCCTTTAACATAAAAATTTAACATGAAAACTTAATGTGAAAACTTAAGATAAGCCTTTTCTCCAAAAGCATTCGATATATATACAAAGCTCAAATTTGGTAAATAACCTTCTTTCATCAATAGAAGGTGAAGGTCATCCACATAAGTCAAGGTCAAATATCAATTAAGGTCATAATTTTAGAAAAATGGCCATTTCGGGGGCATTTGTGTTTCACAAATATGTCTTGTTCTCTTGAGCTTGACGAAATTACTGTTTTTGACTTTGTTCTGTCTCTAACAGCCACGAATATTTACCAATCAAGACAAAACTGGGATATATGTTGTTAATTATAAGATCTATCTTAAGTGTAATATTCAGCATGATCATAATTTCACTTCTTGAGTTAGGTGCTCTTGAATTTGTCAAAATTACGGTTTTCAACTCTTTTCACTCTTAACATCTTCATAATTGAGACAAAATTTTAATCAAACATTGTTGAACATAAGATCTTGCATTGGTAAAAATCAGGAATGCTGAGTTTTATGCTCTTTAGTTTGACACAACTGCTGTTTGTGACTTTAAGCATCCCGAAATATTGACCAATCGAGACAATATCTGGGAAAAATGTTAAAGAAAATAAGATCTTGCATAGATAATTTTCAACCTGATAAGAATCTTGCGTATGGAGTATTCAGTAATGTGCCTTCAATTTAGAAAATTGTCTTTGCAGACTTTGTTTTTGTTGTAATATCCACAAATATGATCATCAAAATGTTGTTGACCTTTGAGTAGTCCACCCCTAGTTAGATTCACGCAACATTGGATTTATTTGAGCAACCTCGTTAAACATTAGTAAGTATCTGACTTATTCGGGCGACATTGTAGACATTGGGCGGTGGAACATTCCACCACCAAATGTTCAAGACTCACCACCAAATGTTCAAGACATCACACAAACAATTCCAATATCCCATGATTCTCATAAGGGATGGACTAGGCTACCTGAACCCATTACCACACAATGACTCTTTTTGACTCCCCACAAGGTAATGGCTTTGGATAACATAGTGGAAAATGAAGAAATTGCTTGAGACAAGCATTTCCCACGATGTTTTCTACCCCAAAAGTCTTATAATTTCAAAGTTTTGTTACCTTCAAAATATCGCCTGCAGCTTCTTTCAATTTGGACCACCCTAGTATTTTGTCGTTTGATTGTGGGTTAAGATGATGCAAGGATGAGTTTGTAACATAGTGATATATTATCATTTTATTTTTCAGGCACAGATTTGATGACAACCTAGCTTGGCTCAATCAATATCAACAGTGTCCATGGTCGATTTGAATCAATATTGAATATGGGAAAGAAGCAATTCTGTGTTAAATGATCAAGCACCATAAATTTTTCACCATTTTTCCAAACCATAATGACAAAATTATCTCAGACATCACAACAGTCTCTTGGAGTAATTTATCATTAACCCTTTCTCAAACAAGTTAGGGAACATCGACAGAAAAGAAGGAAATGCTGAGAGCCAGAACTTGATTTCTGTACATGGATATTCAAATGCTTTCCGATTGGAATATTTTCAGTACAATTATAATATTTCTTGTTATCCACAACTTTCAAGTAAGATAATTGTACAATTTTCAAATCTGGAGAGCGACATAAAAATTATCACCAGTAGAATGGAAAAACTATGATTTGTATACGCCCGAAGGGTCATATTATGTTATGGCACCGGTCGTCCATCCGTCTCTCTGTCCGTCCGTCCATTAGCAGTTTCTTTTGTGCGCAACTCCTCTTACAGTTTTGATCGAATTCAATCAAACTTGCCACAATGAATCTCCGTGGTGTTAAGTTGTACACTTCACTTATGGAATTCAGATAACTCTTTTCGTTCTTGAATTATCTGCCATTGAATTTAAAAAATGACTATTTTCTTGTGTGCGCAACTCCTATAGTTTTGATCAGAATTTCATCAAACTTGCCACAATGAATCTCCATGGTGTCTTGTTGTGCACACCACTTACGAAATTCAGATAACTGTTTTTGTTCTTGAATAATCTGCCCTGGAATTTAAGGAAAAATACCAATTTCCTCAAAAATGCCCATTTTCTCGTGTGCACAACTCCTAGCATTTCAACCAGAATTTAATCAACCCACAATGAATCTTTATGGTGTCTGATTGTGCAAACAAAATTTTGATAACATTTCATGTTTGAATTATCTGCCCTTGAATTGAAAAAATGGCCAAATTTACTGACAAGCCCCTCTCGGGCGTATATGCGCCACTCTGCGAAGCTCTTGTTATTAATGTGACTAGCAGGCTAAAAGGGACCTTCTGGGAGGTCAATGAAACCAAAATTTGAGAACAGATCAGACTTCAGAAGTCAACCATATCATGTGTATAGGAAAGGAGCATTATAGCTACAGAACATAGGAAATATTTTAGATCCAGAGCATTACCTTACAGTGAAAAGTTTTGATACTTGTCATTCTGTGGAGGTTTGGCAAATCAACATGGGTGAATAGTTTTCACACTTCCCAGCAGGTTCCTATTAGTGTGCAATTTTAAAAAAGAAATATAGTTAGAATTATAGGCATTTACCTTCTGTTTTAATTAGATTAAAGGTTTGGGTACCCTAAGGCGTCAACCCAGTACCAGGTATTTGGTATTAACCGAACATGCTGTTGGTGATAGTTGAATGTGTTTTGCAAAAAAACTAGATTTTTGACACAAAACAATTCAGAATGGTACAAATTTTGAAATTTATTCAGTTTAGTAGAAACATTTAGAGAAAAAGAGGAAATTGCGTTTGTAATCGGTTACTATAGGAGTAAAGTAATAGAGAATGTATGAATTTATGAATAATGAAATGCATATACACTATCACCATTGATCGGAAGGGTCTCAGACTGTGTCAACAGCCTTGCTGATCATTACTGTATTGTATCTACATGTTATAAGTTCTTTATAAAAAGAACAGAATTTTATATGTGATCTGTCACCAAAGAAAGACTTTCTGAGAATTTGTCTATTTATCTGTTCCTTATGGGTTTCCTTCAACTTTCTAAACCCTTTTCCAAACAATACCTATGCCTCCGTATAGAAAAATTGGTGTCTGTCTGTCCGAAATACTTAATATTAGCCATTTTCGGGGCATTTGTGTTTCACAAACACGTCAAAGGAATCAAGCAAATGACATGCAAAATAGGGCCCACATAGAATAACTATTTTTTTATCAAGCACAGGAAAGTGTCTATGGAATGCACAGTTGAAAAGTTTTCATTTATGTTAATTTATATTTGATCTCAGAAAGTCCTTTTTTGCTTGATGGATCACAATTTGCCCAAATGTATAATATTTACTTTCTTTTTTTTTTATAGGATATTGATTCTTCATTGGACTTTAACAAAGTGACATTAGACTATATAAGGATTATTTTCTGTGAACTTTGTGTATATTGTGTATAAACAGTGTATAAATAAAGTGATTTTGTAGATAGATGGACTACAGTAAAGATATTGGATATAGTAAATATAAATTGACAGCAAAGAGTGATTGCCAGAAACTACTTTTTGAGGAAACTGTGTGAAGAAAGGTCTTTTCTTGAGGAAAACCTGTAATCATTCAGTGAGTATTGTGAGAAAGCAGTTATGTTGAGGTCATAAGAGTATTCATTCTTACCTAACACAAAATTTATACAGACTTACATGGAATTTGCTTTATGGCCACGTCCAGGTATACTTGGGAAAAGGAGGAAGTCAAAGTAATGTCTTTTATACGCCTGTTGAAGACAGGATGTATCATGGGATCACCTGTGGCGTCCACTTCTTTGTCGGTACCATTAACTCTGTCACCTTATGTTGGATACTCTTGAAACTTGGCAGTTATATTCTTCTTATGATTACGGCCGCGGCCTTAGCGCAGTGGATAGCGCATCTGACCCTCATTCGAGAGGTCCCGGGTTCGATACCCGGCCACGGCTAATACCCTTTCTGACAAAATTGTCACCCTCCAATGGGTTTGAAATCGTTAACCTAAGTGGACGAGCAGCTGGAGGCTCGGTAGGGGTGTTGTGGTAGTACTGGTTTGAGAAACAACAAGAATCCATGGGTAGGTGCTCCAGCCGCCGCGATATGACCCTGGTAGTTGAAAACGGCGTAAAACCCCAATAAACTCAAACTCTTCTTATGATTACAGGGTACAGTGCATGAGAACTGCATGAGAACTGTAACTCTACCTAGCTTATTTTATGAGTTATTGCCCTTTGTTGTTTTTCTCACATGAATCTTGACCAGAGTATATCAACCCTTCCCCCCCACCCCCCCGGTCGACATCAAGCAGTGTTGTGGGCATATCCTGCGACAGTTTGACATGAATAGTAAATGTAATTTTGACATAGATTTCGGACAAAGCGTTTAAGTTGGAGCAAATGTTTAAAGTGCACCAATTTCAATCCTGGATATCTCCATTTTGATTGTTAGTTGAGTATCTTAAGAAAACATTGTTAAAGTAGGGTTGTTATATATAATTCAGATTTCCTGGATTACTGATGGTGCAATATAGTCTCTTACCTATACATTTGGTTGGTGTAAATGCAAAACCTTGTATGTCGATTTTTTCGATTTTCAAAGTAAAATCTTGCATGTCTAGTTTAGACAATTCTTGCAGATTTTAGGCTATTTTTATTTATCAGTATTAATGACACATAATATTATGTGAACAGTATTCCCAAATTTCAAGTTAAAGATATCAGTTTTGGAAAAGTTATTACATTTTTTTCTCTCTGCCTTAAAATTTTCCAAAAAATGAAAAACGAGGTTTTGCATTAACAGCGATGATTTGTATTTGGAAATAATTGTTTATTGCAGCAGTGAACCCTATTGTATCTTAACCCTTTCCAAACTACAAAATTTGAGACAAAACACATTTGAATTGACTGGTACAAGAAATGAAGATTTGTTTACAATAGAAAGGGAAAGGTCAGGGTAAAGAAGAAAGTTCTGCTTATCAGCGTTTTCTTACTTCCCTTCTGATTTCCATAGTGTTCTCAGTCCATAGATTGCTTTGGGTAATGGTTAAGGTTGATAGGGATGGGGGGTTATTATTTATTTTATATTTTCTATTTCAGGAATGCCAAGGTTAAAGCGAAAGTCTGTTTCGCAGAGGAATGTTGCGATGCGGTCTCTGATGAGGTCCAGACGCACTGTGAGAGATGGTGATGGTTGTGGTGATGGTTCCGGCCCTGGTGATGGATCCAGGAAAGCAGATGAGGGTCGAGATGACCCTACAGGCCTCATACGGACTGTGCCTGTTACAACTGTTTCGGCAGTTAGGCCATCTGTTCAAAGGGTGCAGTGTAAGCAGATGGAGGTCGAAGCCCGCCTCTTTAAGCCCACTTGTGGTCCATCCATAAGTGGGCCATCTGTGCAGGGAATCAGTTGTCAGACGGAGGTTAATTCCCGCCTCAGTGAAACGTCTGTGTCAGATAATTTGCTCAGTAGCTTGTCAAAGAATTTGCTCAGTTGCTTATCAGAAAATCTACCTAGTTGTTTATCAGAAAATCTACCAAGTTGTTTATCAGAAAATCTACCAAGTTGTTTATCAGAAAATCTACCTAGTAGTGTACCTGAAAGTCTACCTAGTAGTGTATCTGAAAGTTTGCCTTGTGATTCGCGAAATAACATACTGAAGGAAGTGATCATTGAATCAAGTGATGAAATAGCCAACAGAATACCTCTTGAAAACAAATCAAATGATACTGAATCTCAATGTACAAAATCTGAAACAAGTACACCTGCCGTATACTAGTCATTAAGCATTTCCGTTGATCAAGATTTACATGTTGCTAGTAGATACAAAAACAACAATCCATTTAACTGTACAGCATTAATGTTAGGTTCATACAGTCAATATGATAGAAGATTTTCTGTGTATTCAAGAGGGAGTCAGTGTACAATGAATGCATTGTGTGCTTTAATATATGCACATTTTTCAAGTTTGTCATCAAAAATAGATGAAGTTTTGACAGTTGGTGATCAGTTGTATCAAAATATTTTGCAAACTTTGAAGCAACAAGGTCAATTTAAGCACAAACATCTTTCTCTTGATGAAATTCCAGAAAAAGTCAATGTATTATCAAGACAGGTTCTAGTTCAAAAGAACAATATTATATCAGGCAATGCTATTGACCAGCTTGATGATGATGCGTTTCCATCTTTGCACAAATCCTTACAAACTGCCTTTCTAAATGTGCAGTATGTTTTAGTGACAATAGGTGCTATATGCTCTGCAGTGTTTATTAAGGATGACACATTCTGGCTTTTTGATTCACATTCACATGGAATCAATGGATTGTCCAGCACTGATGGTAAATCACTGTTGATTTCTTTTGGTACTCTTGATGAAATTGTTACCTTTATATATGCTATGTATGAGAGCATGAGGATTGAGTTATCTTCTCCGTATGAAATTTTACCTTTGGCATTTACATGCTCACATGACAGAGATGGTGCTTATTCTAATTTGTTAAGAAATTACTTTGAGGATCAAAGAATTAAATCTGAGATAAAATCTGCAAAGAAATCACAAAATCCTGAAAAAGCTTCAGTCAAAGATAACGATGTTGGCAGAAAGGCATATTTTAGAAAATATAAACAAGCTAAACGTTCTGATTCTTTGTTCAAGGAGAAAGAGAAAGAAATTCAGACTACATCAAAACGAAAAGCAAGAAGTCAAGCTGTCTTTAAAGAGAAAGAAAAACAAATTCAGAGTACATCAAAGCGTAAAGCAAGAAGTGATATGGTCTTCAAAGAATATGAAAAAGAAATTCAGACTTCATCAAAGCGTAAAGCAAGAAGTGATATGGACTTTAAAGAGAAAGAAAAAGAAATTCAGACTTCATCAAAGCGTAAAGCAAGAAGTGATATGGTCTTTAAAGAAAAAGAAAGAGAGAGTCAGTCTACATATAGGCGGAATGCAAGAAGTGATATGGACTTTAAAGAGAAAGAAAAAGAAATTCAGACTTCATCAAAGCGTAAAGCAAGAAGTGATATGGTCTTTAAAGAAAAAGAAAGAGAGAGTCAGTCTACATATAGGCGGAATGCAAGAAACGATATGGACTTTAAAGAGAAAGAAAAAGAAATTCAGACTTCATCAAAGCGTAAAGCAAGAAGTGATATGGTCTTTAAAGAAAAAGAAAGAGAGAGTCAGTCTACATATAGGCGGAATGCAAGAAACGATATGGACTTTAAAGAGAAAGAAAAAGAAATTCAGACTTCATCAAAGCGTAAAGCAAGAAGTGATATGGTCTTTAAAGAAAAAGAAAGAGAGAGTCAGTCTACATATAGGCGGAATGCAAGAAGTGATATGGACTTTAAAGAGAAAGAAAAAGAAATTCAGACTTCATCAAAGCGTAAAGCAAGAAGTGATATGGTCTTTAAAGAAAAAGAAAGAAAGAGTCAGTCTACATATATGCGAAATGTAAGAAACGATATGGACTTTAAAGAGAAAGAAAAAGAAATTCAGTCAGCATATAGGCGAAATGTAAGAAGTGATATGGTCTTTAAAGAGCGAGAGAAAGAAATTCAAAATGCTTCAAAAAAGAAATCACGGTCAAATCCTTTCAATCTGGAGAAAGAAAGAATTGTCAAACAGGTTTCTCGATCAAAAGATGTTTTAAAAGAAAAAGAGAGAAGGGTTGATAGAGACAGAAAATGCATGAAAAGGAAATCAATAGACTTTCAACAAAATGAAAGCTTAAGTGCTAAAAGAAGAAAACATGGAGATGATATAGATGAATGTATATCCTTATTTCATGACAGTATCAAGGTTGGACCTCAATATATCTGCACCTGTTGTAAGCAAACTTGGTTCAAGCAAAGTGTGTGTAGTATCACAAGTATGAAAGGCGTAATTGATTCAAAATTCATAACTGGTACATTATCAGTAGATGATTCAGAATGGATATGTAGTACTTGTAGATCCAATCTGATGAACAGAAAGGTTCCAAGATTGTCTGAAGCAAATGGTATGAGGTGGCCTGAGAAACCAGAAGTCTTGCAATTATACCCATTAGAAGAAAGACTGATTGCTCTACGCATACCTTTTATGCAAATCAGAGAATTACCACGTGGTCGTCAGTATTCTGTAAAAGGTAATGTTGTGAATGTTCCTGTTGATATTCAGCCAGTTGTTAATGCACTTCCCAGACCATTTGATGAAAATGTAACTGTAGCAGTCAAGCTGAAAAAAAGGTTGTCAAACAAATCTTGTGCTTTTACAGAAAATGTGAGACCATTACGTGTTTTAATAGCATTACACTGGTTAATGAAAAACAGTCTTCTGTATGCCAATTCATCAGTAACAATTGATGAGGAATGGGCTTCACGTGTAACAAGGGAATGTCAAGAGACTGTGCAAGAGTTCTTTTCATCTACGCAAGACTCATCAGAGGAGCAAACAGGAACTAGTAATGAACAAGATAACAGTGAACCGGAAAACATGCATGACTCAGACACGGAAGAAAATTTGCAAGAGAATGTCGGAAATATAGATACACTTATTGATGATGCAGATCTTGAAAATAGAACTGATACTTTTACTTTTGCACCAGGAGAGGGTCAGAGACCATTAAATATATATCAAGATACTGATTCGGAATTTCTCTGCTTTCCAACAATATATTGTGGGCAAAGGAGGACTCAAAATGAAGAGAGACTAGTTCCTGTAAACTATACTGACATTGCTAAATGGGAACTTAGAAGCAGTGATAGGCGAGCAGCCAATAGTGTGCCTAATATATTTTTCAAACTGAAAAAGATTCAGATGAAGCAACTTCATGACAAAGTGAATCTTGCTGTACGAAGAGGTCAGTTTGAAAACAAAATGACTGCAGGGCAGGCTAAAGACATGAGCTATATGGAGAACATAGTACGTAAAGATGAAGGTTATTATATTTTCAAACAATTAAGAAATTCTCCAGCATACCTGGAAACAAAGAAGAAAGATGTGTTTGCTATGATTCGACAACTTGGTTTGCCAACATGGTTCATGTCACTTTCATCTGCAGATACTCGCTGGTCAGACCTAATCAATATGTTATCCAGTCTGAATCAAGGTTTCACATATTCGGAAGATGAAATAAGGAATTTGACATGGGAGCAGAAAATCAAATTAGTTCAGAAGGATCCTGTAACTTGCTCTCGTTATTTTGACCATAGAGTTCAGCAGTTCATTAATATTGTCCTAAAAGGTTCTCATGATTGCCTTGGCCAAGTGACAGATTATTTTTATCGTGTTGAATTCCAACAAAGAGGTTCACCTCATATTCACATGCTTGTTTGGGTGAAAGATTCACCAAAGTACAAAAACAGCTCAAATGATGAAATAGTTGAATTTGTTGATAAATACTTGAAATGCAGTGCAGAAAATGAACAGCTACAAGAACTGCTTCAGTTGCAAATGCACAAGCATAGCAGAACTTGTCATAAAAAAGAAGACAAAATATGTCGCTTTGGATATCCATTGCCACCACTGAAAAAAACAATGATTCTTGAACCGCTTGAAGCAGATGCTGAAAAGTACAAGAAAATGTATGAGAAAATACAAAAGAAAATGAATGAGGAAAAAGAAGGCTATGACATGTCTTATGAAAAGTTCTTAACCGATGTTGTGGAACTGAGTGAAGATGACTACATAAAATGTATAAGAAGCTCTTTGAAGGCATCAAAGGTATTTTTGAAAAGAGAACCCAAAGATGTACGTGTAAATTTGTACAATGAAACAGTCTTGAAGGGTTGGAAGGCAAACATTGATATACAATTTGTATTAGACCCATATGCTTGCGCCATGTACATTGTATCCTATATCAGTAAATCACAGCGTGGAATGAGTGCTTTATTACATGCTGCAGCAAAAGAAGCAAGGAATGGCAATTTCGATATTAAACGACAGGTTCGACATATTGGAAATGTTTTCTCAAATAGTGTTGAAGTGAGTGCCCAAGAAGCCGTTTACTTAGTCCTTCAGATGCCATTGTCTAAGGGTACTAGAGATGTAGTTTTCATCAATACTTCACAGCCAAATGATAGAGTTCAACTTCTAAAGGCAAAACATGAACTAGAGGAGTTGCCTGATTCTTCCACAGACATCGTTGCAGATAATGTGGTCAAAAGATATTCAAAAAGACCGAAATGTCTTGAAAATTGGTGCCTTGCCGATTACGTATCACAGCTAGAGGTTGTGTATCCTAAAGATGGTGAAGCAAATCCAATGGATGAAGAAGTAAATGATGATGATGATGATATCAACTCTGAAGACTTATTCAATGATTCTAAAACCCTTGTTGTTTTAAAAAATGGGATGAAAATAAGAAAGAGAAAAAATGCCAAAGTTATCCGTTATGTACGGTTTAATCGCAAATCTGATGAAGAGAATCATTTTCGTGAGAAACTTTTGTTGTTTTTTCCATGGAGAAATGAACACACTGACCTACTTATGAATTATGAAACTTATAAACAACATTATGAGGCAAAAAAACACCAGGTTGATTACAAAACAAAAGAGTATGAACACCATATTGAGGAATTAGAGATGGCAAGAGAAGCTGTAGAAAATGAATCAAATGCATTTGATGAAATAGCTTCAGGAACTCAACAAGTAGAAGCAGAAACAGCTTTGGAGGATTCAGCTGAATCAGAAACATTTGTATATTTCAATCCAGATAGAGTTTTAGAACACAAGGAGTATGACATTGGGATTGAATTAGGCAGCAGTGTGGCTACAACTTCAGTTGAAATAAATGAAAATGTTTTGCAAGATGACCAGTATAGAGACCTTCTTAGATGTTTGAACACAAAACAAAGGCATTTCTATAACCATGTTATTCATTGGATTAAAACAAAAGATGCCCCTCTCTATGCTTTTCTAACTGGTGGAGCAGGTGTTGGTAAAAGTGTTGTAATCAAGGCACTGTATCAGACTTTGTATAGATATCTGAATCTTAGTGAAGGTCAAAATGCAGATGAGAAGAGGGTTTTATTGTGTGCATACACTGGTAAAGCAGCTTTTAATATTAATGGTTCAACCATATCAACAGCATTCTGTCAAAAATTCATGCAGAAAGAACAAACATTAACTTGCGACAAACTTAACACCTTTAGGTCAAAATATAGAAATCTGTCTGTTGTCATAATTGACGAAATATCAATGGTGAGCAATACAATGCTAAGGTTTATTGACCAAAGACTTCAAGAGTTAACAGGCACAAGACTGCCCTTTGGTGGCAAGAGCATTATAGCAGTAGGAGATCTGTTTCAGTTAAAACCAGTTGCTGGTTCTTGGATATTTCAAGACCTTACAAGTGATGCTGCATCATTAGCTGCGAATTTATGGAAAGAGCATTTCACCATGTTTGAATTGACAGAGATAATGCGACAAAAGGATGATAGTGCATTTGCAGATTTACTAAATAGACTGAGGCACAATGAAATGACAGAGCATGATAAGAAACAGCTTAAACAGTGTATGATAGATCCAAATTCAGAGAACTATCCACAAAATGCTCCTCATATATTTGCTGAAAATTCATTTATGCAATTATTTAATGAAAAAATCATTAGCACTATCAATGCTCAAAAGGTTGAAATTCTTTGTCATGATTCCATATTGGCAGCAAACATATCACATGAAAAACAAGAGAAAATTCTAAATCAATTACAGAAGGATGCATCTAGTACCATGGGTTTGCACTATTCACTTACTGTTGTTATTGGTATGATATATGACTTGACAGTTAACATAGATACAGAAGATGGACTTACAAATGGAGCCTCTTGTACTGTTAAGTTTGTAGAATATAAGCAGGCAGAGACGAACAGGCCTAGCATAGTTTGGGTTCAGTTTGATGATAAACAAATTGGAAGTGACAGAAGAAAGAAATACTTCAGTCGAGGTTTTTATCACAGTTTGATAGACAATAATTGGACTCCAATATTCGACATTGAAAGATCATTTATAGTGCGACATAATACAGTTCAAAGAATTCAATTTCCATTACAACCATCTGCTGGTCGCACTGTTCATCGGGCTCAAGGAACTACCCTTAATAAAGTTGTCATAGATTTGTCTCAGAGAAGGATCAGGAAGAATCCCCATATCCATTATGTGGCTTTAAGCAGAGTAAGGTCTATTGAAAATCTTCATATTTTAAACTTGAATGAGGAGGCTCTATCATTAGACGAAAGGGTAGTGCAAGAAACAGAAAGATTATGTTCTGAGGCAAAGCTTCAACTATGCTATACTCCTCTGGATACAGTAAACTCTGATAACCATTTGAAAATAGTGTATAACAATTGTAGGTCTTTGCACAAACACTTCAGAGATGTAGCTGTATTTTGTCAGCACATATTATTGGTTTTGCTGAAACCAGATTAGTACAAAGAGACCTCAGTTCTGACTATTCAATTGCTGGCTATCATCTTATCAGAAATGACCAGAATCAAACTACACAAACAGTCAGACCTCCTCATGGTTTAGCATTGTATGTTAGAGATGATATCACTGTCTCAAAATGTTACCACTATAGTACAACTCAATTTGAGTTTACGGTCATAAATGGCATTCATAGATTACTTGAAATTCAAGTTGTAGTTGTTTATAAGTCTCCAGGTTTATCCTTTCAAAAATTCATTTCAGCATTGAAAAGAGAACTTGAACAACACCTGGACCCTATAAAACCTTTATTGATCTTGGGAGATTTCAATATAGACATGTCTCGAAAGAAAAGTAGCCTTGAACAGTATATGTTTGAAGCATTTCATAGCCACCAAATGATACATGAACCCACTACTGACCAAGGATCAACATTGGATCTGGTGTTTTCAAATTACACTGATAGTGCAGCTGGGACTATAGAAACATATTGGTCTGATCATAAACTGGTCTACTTTTATACATGTGGAAACAAATGAATATTCATATTGTGTAATCTTTTAACTTATAGAAAAAGTGTTATTTAGTAATTTATCAGTGTCAGACAGTTTCCTACCATAGTGTCACCCGCATGATGTTTTCTTACCTAGTTTCATTTTTGTACAAGAAAATACATTCTTGTACAAAAGTTATATTAGGTATAAGGTGGTTCTGCTTGAAGGGGTGGCCACCATCCTCTTTCATGACAGGGAATCATGTAACGCACATATTTCAGAAAATCATCGATAATTTTATTAATATGTGACCAATTTGAATTTTATTTGAGGCAGAGTAGGTGGAAAGATGCCAGGATTTTGCTGAATGTTGTATTTATTTTTTAAAAATCAGCTGATAAAAAAAGTTATTGATGACCAAGTAAAATTTCACTTGGTCATCAATAACCCTTTCAACAACTGATTTAAAAAAAAATCTACTACAACCATCTAATCTTTGATATAATTCCTCCTTTTCTGCTTCAAACCATATTCAAATATATCAGTCAAGTATTTAATAGTTGAAAATTGTCTGCAATTGTTGTGTCACATGGTTCCCCACAGTGTCTTTGTACAGACTTCATAGAACACAAACTTGCTTTAACCCTTTCCCGTATGACGTAATTCCAGGATGGTCCGACTTCAAATAAGTTGCAAGTGACAAAATAAATGTTATGAAAATCAGGATAACTAAACATCACAGCTTGGAAAGCATTAAGGGAAGAGGAGAAGATGTGAATGTCCCTTTCCCTCATTGCTCTTCAATACATTTTCTCTGCTTGTCAAAATTAGGTCTTGTGTGAGAAAGAATTAACATCTTACCAATAAAGACACTAAAAGTATTGTAAATATATAGAAGATATAGACAATCAAAATATAATGTTGCTAAATTAGAAGATTTATATGCTTTGTCAGAAAACGATGAAGAAAAAAGAGAAAATTAGATTTTCAAAATGTTCTTCTTTTCACTTAATGTTGTCCTAAACTTAATAGACATAATGTAACCTATTACTGAAAAAAGAAAGTTTTTGTTCTGCTGAAAGTTCTGCTTGAATTTTGAACTTAATTCAGACAATGACAATGTTATGAATAAAAATCTGTTAGCTGTAATAGCAAAGAAAATATGTAAATGATATCTGCAAATGTTGGTTATCAACAATTTTCTTCTTTTTTCTCAATGTTTATAATGACAAGTATTTTTAGAGAAGTCAAAATTAAGCATTGTTTGGGAAAGGGTTAAACCTTTTCATAGGAATATAAAACGTACAAAATGAGCCAGATCTGGAAAATGGTCCTTTATAACATTGAGAACACAGAGTCTGATCAAGATCTATAGTTCTCTGATAGCTTCTTCATAACCTTTAGTAACTAACTGTAAGTTAGAAGAATGTATCTTTAAGACTGAAATTTAGACCTTTAGCATATCTTGATACTCAGTTTTCTATAATAATTTAACATATACAACCCATCATTTAGCACCAAAGAGCCAGATGCGAGATTTGAAAAGTGCCAGTAAATCCTAAATTTTGTTATATTTCCATTCCAAATACAAACATAAGCATTTTGAATGGTTTAGAATTTTAAATTAATAGTGCATACTAATGGAAATATTTGACATAAATGTTATGAATTAACTCCCTTGCATATGAATATAGAGTAGAAAGATATTTGTAAATTATTTTTTTCCTTGTAAATTATTTTTTTCCTTGAAGCATAATCTTGAAATCCGGCACGGTGGATCAACTTATTTGAAGTGTATTTACAAGTGTGCGTAATTTGATGCATGTCCCATAGCTAAAAAGTGGTGTTTTTAATGATGGGTCATATACATTAAAGGACCCTTTTCCAGATCATGACTCGTAAACAATTCAAGATGTGCAAGTTAAATGCAGAATACCCCAAAGTGCAGGCTAATCTTGTTCTTAGATCAGAAAATACCGGGGTCAGCATGGCAAATAATCTAACCAATTTTCATAAATATGTATAATTTTGGCCTATTCTTTCTAGTGTGGTTTCTTTGTAATATTTCATCTTTACAAATGTTAATCATGTTTTAATCATGTCATTCATATTTTCCTAGTGTAACACGCTAAAGCATAGACAGATTCAAGCCATACTTTTGCTTTGTACTTGTGTAATAAATGATTTCATGGTATTAATATTGATCTATATTGAAGCATTGGACAATATATATTTAAACATAAATTTAACATATTGAATATTATAAAATTAATGTGACATTGCAATCAATAAGCCTTTTTCTAAATCATTTGATTATTTGTTCAAAATTCAGTTTCTTCAGTGCTCAGACTTGGATTGTTTTCTTACTCTGTACTACTAAACAACTTCAAACAAGGTCTGGTTACAAACATCTTATGATATACTTGTTGCAATCATAAATGAAATTGTCACCAATGACAGATCAAGGCAAATCTTCAAGATAGCTGATCTTTTCAGGTGCAATTTGTGTAAAATACACATACAATAAAATGCAACAAAGTAATGAAAGATGTATACATAACTATCAGCTAAAGCTAGACCATTTATATTGTAATGTAGACAGAGATGATATTTCATAATCATAAAAGAAATATCAAAGCAAAAATTACACAATCCTTGTTGTCACAATACAATTACATACAAGAATAAGACCAATCAGTTTTCTAGAAAAAGTATGTTCAGTTGTGAAAATATAATTCCATAGTCTTATTGACTGCAATGTCATTGTTTATCACTACACAATTTGTGGTTAATAGACTTTAAGAGTCTTAGATTATTTCTTTGTTTAATAACCATATTCATTTTGTGTTTGATTTATATGTAATTTCAGTTAACAACAATTAAAGTTTCATGTGTAAAATTGTTATTATGATTTTGTTTTCTTTCATATCCAGCTCTTTGGCAATGCATTCCTTAATAATTCATTTGTAGACTGGTCCAAGTTAACAGCTGTACGCCTGCAACAAATGATAGAAAGATGTTTATAAAGATAGGATTTGTCTGCAATATAATACAGAAATATTGAGGCAAAAGAAGCAAATAATGATGATTAGCATTTACTTCTTTTACTTTATGATTTCTTAGGCCTTCTCTATTAACACTTTCCTAAATGTCAAAATAAAGGCTGGTCAAGCATAGAAACCATAGTAATGTTTTAGCATAAAAAATATTTATGGAAAAGCAGAAACTGTTGATTATCAGCAATTTCTTATTTTCTCTCAATGCTTTCCCAAACTATTTCTTTTAGAGACGTCAGATCTTGTTTAGGGAAGGGCTAACCTAGCCAAGCTTTGATAGCTTGAATGATATATTGAAGTCTTGATCTAGGAATCTTGATCCCAATGCATTTAAATCCTGGCTTGGCCAACTTCCATCCAGATATATTCAAGAACCAATTATGAAATAATAACAAGTTTAGAGGTCTTTATTTGCCAAATAAAAACCGATGTGAGACAGACTACATGTGTAGGTATAAACCGAGGGGCACAGTGCCGAGTTATTTGCCTTAACACACAGAGGTTTTTATTTGGCTAATGAAGATCTCTAAACTTGTTTTTATCACCATTATAACACTCTAAATAACAAAACGCACATTCTAAATGTGTTATTTTGTGGAAATTCTGTCATGATCTAGTTTTTAGTGTAGGAAACCCATTGGCGGTTAAGTGACATCATTGATGACGTCATTTGATGTTACCTTGACGCCACATGACGTTTTGGCGCATACACAAAGCATAATTACATAGAGTCTTTATTGGTCAAATAAATCCCGATGCAGTTCTTCTTTCGCTATATATGGATTTTACGGAAACGTGTTATGATTATCTGTACGAATGTGTATGTCTGATTTGACTGTTGGATGAACAGCAGCTGGTGGCTTTGGTTGGATATTATTAGTTCCACTTGCTATATAGCCTGCAGATTATTGTCATGACAGTGTGTCTCTGGTATGTGTGTGTCAGTCCGCTCTCCTGCAGTTGTTGTTGAGGTTGTGTGATATGTAAGAACTACAGAATTTTGCCGGGCTTTGTGCCGACTGCACTTCGGTAGAAACCTATCTCTGAGGAATCAGAAAGGGGTGGAAACATTAAAATTTGAATATACAATAGCAGTTCAGGTGATCGATTTAGGACCATCATGGTCCTCTTGTTTGAAATAACTTCCTTATTTGCGCATCTATTTTCAAAAGGTTTATTGCATGAACCCCGCCTTACCGAGCTCTTTCATCGGATGTATGACATATTAGATAACTTGTGGTACTTTTTTCCAAAATATTGTCCCAACCGACTAGAAAGCGAAATGGTAACGACTACGGCCAAATTAACCACGCTTCAGGTAAGGATTTGTGCAATTACTTTCTTATTTCTCATCAATGTTCATGCACTTTGTTGCATGTTCTCAGATGTATTACATATCTGGAAACTCCTTGTACTTTTCTCAAAAATCGATCCCAACCGACTAGAAAAAAGACCTGGATTTTTTTGTCGTTTTTCTGGTCGGTTGGGATCATTTTTTGGACAAAGTATAAAGATTCTACAAACAAATTATATATCTGAGGAAAGAGCTCAGTAATGTAGGGTACATGCAACAAACCGCTTGAAAATTGACGCATTGCACGATTTCTTACCTGAAGCGTTGTTAATTTTGGCCGTAGTCGTTACTATTTCGCTTTCTGGTCGGTTGGGACAATATTTTGGAAAACATTGAGTCAAAAGATGATCAGCATTTTTTTCCTTTGTCAGAATGTTTTCAGTGTTGTATTATTCACAAATTATACCTGTAATACCTTCCATTTTGTTGTCTGCTCCAGCTTTCAAACTGGACCACCCTCAAATTTGTCGTTTGGGAAAGGGTTAAGTAGAGTTCCTCTGAGCTACAAAAAAGGGTACAGGTATTACAAGTTTGAGTTTATTGGGGTTTTACGCTGTTTTCAAATACCAGGGTCATATCGCGGCGGCTGGAGCACCTACCCATGGATTCTTGTTGTTTCTCAAACCAGTACTACCACAACACCCTTACCAAGCCTCCAGCTGCTCGCCCACTTAGGTTAACGATTTCAAACCCATTGGTGGGTGACAATTTTGTCAGAAAGGGTATTAGACCTTTCGAATGAGAAGCAGATGCACTACCATCTGCGCTAAGGCCGCGGCCCACATGTATTACAAATTGGCTTTTTCAAATCCAAAGCCTATGTTGTTGGTACTCATTTGAATTGTCTCAATGAATGAGACAATTCCAATGGATACCCATAAGATAACAGGTTTGATGTATGGCGCGCGAAAAGGGTCTAAAGTCAATATAGCGCTAGACCGGTAATTAAAATAGGGGTAGACCCTTAAAAATACCGGTCTACCCTTATATTTTTACCGGTCTACCGATAAAAATATCGGTCTACCAGTAAAATAAGGGTAGACCACTATTTCAATTATCGGTCTACCGGTAAAATTAACGCTAGACCGCTATTTTTATCGGTAGACCCCTATTTTTTTCGATAGCCAATCACAGAGCTCGTACTATAGCCGTGTCTGCGATCACAATATTTATCTCCCCTATCGTACTCTCTATCGATTGGAGATAGGAGAAGCCAAATCAATCAAAGTACGCAAAGACAAAAAATATTTCACTGTTTGCTCTAATTATCGGAGAAAGTAACTTTATAGACGTCAAATTTCTTTGCATAGGTTACCAACGCATGAGAAAATTAGATCTGCTTGGATTCGTCGAATCAAACTAGCGGAGAAAGGCTTCAGATACAACGACACTCGTCTATGCTCAGAACATTTCATCGACGGTTGCTTCGTGAAAAATCTTTAACAGTCAGAATCTGTTTATAGTTGTTTATAGCTCATAGGAGCTCGTAGGAAGGTTTACAATATGGGGGGATGTTTAAATGAATGGAAACCGACCGTGCGTATCGTTGCTAGGGGGTGTGGGGGCATGCCTCCCCCCCCCCCAAAAAAAAAAAAATTGAATTCTAAGAAGCCATTTCCTTCAATCAGGGCACTTTCAGACAGCATTTTATACCTAAACCTTTCGTGAAGGAAAATCTTTTTTATGGGTGAATTATTGGGGGCCCCCCAAGGGCGGATCTAGGGGTGGGGTCAGGGGGTCATGACCCCCCCTGGAATTGGCCGAAAATTGAATTTTGACTGTATAACTTCTTATTAAATGCCATCATTTGGGCTTTGACCCCCCTGGAAAAAAATCCTGGATCCGCCCTTGCCCCCTTTCTGAATTATTGGGGGAGAGGGGGGGGCTGGCCCCCCCCTCTTCCTACGCCAGTATAGCTGATATATTGCCATGAATATTGAATAATTCCCGAACTGCAAAATATCAGACTGTTCAATTTAAAAGCTGCTGCAGAAGATATAAATGTGTGGTGACATCTAGATATAGATCTATAGAATATTTGTGAATTATAGCGACTAAAATATTGAGACAAAAGGAGTGTTCAGCGGGTTACAGTTTCAGATCCAGATGGTGTTCAGTGGGTAAATAAACGAACCCACCTCTGTTGTCTGATTACTTCGTTTTCATACTAAAATTCAGGATTTCTGCATGGAAGTAGAATAATCATAACTCTAAAATCAATTGATTAAGTGTTACTTGATTAAGTGTTACTTTTTATTCCAGATTGAGGACAATAAGCTCATGTGACACAGATGACATGCAACCACCACCACAAACCACCGTACAACAAGACGAAGATGAACAATACGCTGAAGTACAAGAAACCATATGTATGAATTCATCAAGTGTACTTTGAAGTGTCATCACTGTACCTTCATGATTACTGTGGCAAGATTGTTCTTAGCTTCTAGATAAGCCTAGCAAACAGAGCTTACTTATAGACGTTCCGTGACAATCGAAACTCAAACTGCTCAAAGGGAAACATGTTCTGTATCTACGCAAACCGAAATGTGTGACGAAACTACTAAATGATGTTTAACATTTGTTCAACTTGATGCCTGAGTCTAATGTAACAGGCCTGTTTTAACATACGAGTGACCAAACTGTTAAAAAAATTATGTTTTATACATGTATACACAGATTCCAAACAAACAAATATATTTGAGGGTCTATTTGATGAAATGGACGATGGCCATCAGCAAACAACACAGACTGGAACAGAAAAGCGGTCAACATGGAATGAGGGCCAGCCCTGAAGTTTGAGATTAATCGACAAATTCTTTTTTGTTCTCATGCAATTTTTATTGGGACTTTTATTTGGGGACATTTTGGATACGTTTCATATCGATAAGTCAACCTGTGGTGGTATTTGTGATAGGTGGATCAGTTATTTGTATCCAAACTCTCTTTTCTGACTGGCCTGTACACAAACATAATTGATTAAAAAGCATATGCCAAAGAAATTCATGTCAAAGTATCTGAATCCCAAAGTTATAATCAAGGTCTTGGTGCAAAACTATTGTAACTACATTTTGTAAAATTTTACAGGAGATGGAAAAAACTTATTGACTTTCTCAGAGTTAGAGAGGAAAAATGTTTTTAAAATTCAAATATCTTTTTAGGTATACAGACTTGAATATTAGAACACATGATGTATTCCTTCCTAAAGATTCAGAAAATGCAAAAATGTGAATTTCTTGAAAATATGTAGAACTTTACAATAGTTTTGCACTGACCCCTCTTAATAGACTGTACGGAACTGTTTACAGAGACCTCTCTGGCCCGAGTCGCTATCTAATCAGTGTTCTCCCCAGCCTAATAAGCTGTATCGGCCCCACTACAGCTTCATGTAAATTAGGGCAATGCCACTACAGCTTCAAAATTACCCTTACAGCTTAATGTCTTCAAATTGGTCACCATATAGAGACATTCAGAGGAATTAAATGCCAGAAATTGATAAACAAGCAAATTCGTTGAATTGATATCCCCCGCCGAATATATTTTCATTGTCAATAAAGTAGCGCGGAAACGAATATAAATCTGTATGTATATGGCTTCAACAGAACGAATATCACTCTGTATGTATATGGCTTCAACAGAACGAATATCACTCTGTATGTATATGGCTAAAATAGTCAGGGGCAGTAACACTAAATAAAACGGCCGAACCGGGTAACCCCGACGATATGCGCATGTCCTCATTGTAGTAAAGCTGTGTGCCAAGTTTCATTGAAATCCGGTGTATAATTTTCAAGAAATAGCGCGGAATCGAATATCACTGTATGTATATGGCTTAAACAGTCAGGGGCAGTAACTCTAAATTCGGCGGTCGAACCGGGTAACCCCGACGATATGCGCATGTCCTCATTGTAGTTAAGCTGTGTGCCAAGTTTCATTGAAATCCGGTCTATAGTTTTCAAGAAATAGCGCGGAAACGAATATCACTCTGTATGTATATGGCTAAAACAGTCAGGGGCAGTAACTCTAAATTCGACGGTCGAACCGGGTAACCCCGACGATATGCTCATGTCCACTTTGTAGTGAAGCTGTGAGCCAAGTTTCATTGAAATCCGATCTATAGTTTTCAAGAAATAGCGCGGAAACGAATATCACTCTGTATGTATATGGCTTAAACAGTCAGGGGCAGTAACTCTAAATTCGGCGGTCGAACCGGGTAACCCCGACGATATGCGCATGTCCTCATTGTAGTAAAGCTGTGTGCCAAGTTTCATTGAAATCCGGTTTATAGTTTTCAAGAAATAGCGCGGAAACGAATATCACTCTGTATGTATATGGCTAAAACAGTCAGGGGCAGTAACTCTAAATTCGGCGGTGGAACCGAGTAACCCCGACGATATGCGCATGTCCACTTTGTAGTAAAGCTGTGTGCCAAATTTCATCGAAATCCGGTCTACAGTTTTCAAGAAATAGCGCGGAAACGAATATCACTCTGTATGTATATGGCTTAAACAGTCAGGAGCAGTAACTCTGAATTCGACGGCCGAACCGGGTAACCCCGACGATATGCGCATGTCCTCATTGTAGTAAAGCTGTGTGCCAAGTTTCATCGAAATCCGGTCTATAGTTTCCAAGAAATAGCGCGGAAACGAATATCACTGTATGTATATGGCTAAAACAGTCAGGGGCAGTAACTCTAAATTTGGCGGTCGAACCGGATAACCCCGACGATATGCGCATGTCCACTTTGTAGCGAAGCTGTGTGCCAAGTTTCATCGAAATCCGGTCAACAGTTTTCAAGAAATAGCGCGGAAACGAATATCACTCTGTATGTATATGGCTAAAACAGTCAGGGGCAGTAACTCTAAATTCGGCGGTCAAACCGGGTAACCCCGACGATATGCGCATGTCCACTTTGTAGCGAAGCTGTGTGCCAAGTTTCATCGAAATCCGGTCTACAGTTTTCAAGAAATAGCGCGGAAACGAATATCACTCTGTATGTATATGGCTTAAACAGTCAGGGGCAGTAACTCTAAATTCAATGGTCGAACCGGGTAACCCCGACGATATGCGCATGTCCTCTTTGTAGTGAAGCTGTGTGCCAAGTTTCATCGAAATCCGGTCTATAGTTTCCAAGAAATAGCGCGGAAACGAATGTCGGACGGACGGACGGACGGACGGACGGACGGACGGACGGACGGAAGGACGGACGGACATGGCAAAAACAATATCCCCCCCGAAAAATTTTTTCGGCGGGGGATAATAATGCATTCTTATAAATTAAAATGTAATAATTCTGTATAAAACATTATGGGAAAAGAAGAAATTGCTCAAATTGAGCAATTTCTTCTTTTCCTATTATGTTTTTATTCACAATTATTTGCATGAACACATTGCGTTTCAAGGTTTCCAGTAGATGTACCTGCCCTATAATTTGCCACTAAGGCTTCAAAATATTCTGCGGAGAACCCTGCTAATAAATCTGGTTTGTTTTAAATCTAATTAACATATACAACCCAACATTAGCACCAAAGAGCCAGGGGCGAAATTTTAAAAGTGCCAGTAAATCCTAAACTGTGTTATATTTCCATTCCAAATACAAACATAAGCATTTTGAACGGTTTAGAATTTTGAATCGATGCATTATTATCCCATTACCACACACTCCTTTTGACTCCCCACAAGATAATGGCTTTGGAAAACATCGTTGAAAATGAAGAAATTGCTTGTGACAAGCAATTTCTTCATTTCCCACAATGTTTTCTACCCAAAGAGACTAAAAAATTCAAAATTTCATTCACTTGAAATTGTTGTCCGCATCATCTTTGAATTTGGACTAGTCTAAAAATTCGCCATTTGGTAATGGGTTATGGAAATATTTGACAAAAATGTTATAAATTACCTCCCTTGCATATGAATATAGAATAAAAAGATATTTGTAAATTATTTTCTTCTTGAAGCATAATCTTGAAATCTGGTACGGTGAATCAACTTATTTGAAGTGTATTTACAAGTTTGTGTAATTTGATGCATGTCCAATGGCTAGAAAATGGTGTTTTTAATGATGGGTCATATACCTTAAAAACCTCATATTATGACATACAAAGCTTTGATAGGGATTACTCCCACTGGATATATATTAATAATGTATTATGTGATGCCTCAGATTGATGGTCATGATTTGCTGTGAAAATAGAACAATCTAATTTTTTTCCATTTAACCCTTTCCCAAAAGACAACATTTTAGGGTGATCCTATTTGAAAGCCTTTGCAGATGACAAAATGAGTGTTGATAGAGACGAGATTTGTGTATGATATAGCTCAGAAAATATTGAGACAAAAGGAGAAACTGCTGATTAACAGCAGTTTCTTCTTTTGTCTCAATGTTTTCCCAAGTCTTTTCATTAAGAACGTCAAAACCAGGTCTTGTTTGGGAAAGGGTTAAGACAAGGTAAATTGGAACAGTTTTGATTAAGTCTGGAACAAATGAAAACTAGACAGCCCTGGTGGTCTGGAAGCGCTCCACAGGCCTGACTGTTAGTCTTGTTGAATGCAATTTCAGAGGTTCAGGCTGCTCAAACAAGCAAATGTATGACCAAGCTGAAAATTACAAGCAAGTAATATTGTATGGTCAGTAAGATTCAGTGAAAGTTCTGTATCAATTTGATTAGTTAATACTAATGGTTGTAAAAGTGAATATAAAGCCGAAAATGGCAATTTTGCGAAATTTCAAGGGCTCATAACTCATGATCTAAAATTCAGATCAAGCTGAAAATTATACAAAGGCAAGATCTTATAATCACTAACATTATGTCCTAGTTTTGTCTTGATTGGTCAATATTTGTAGTTGCTAGAGTGAAAACAAAGTCTAAATAGAGCAGAAAATAGTAATTTTGTCAATTTCAAGGGCTCATAACTCATGATGTAAAATTCAAATGAAGCTGAAAATTTTACTTAGGCAAGATCTGATAGTAACCATCATTCTGTCAAAGTTTTGTCTTGATTGGTAAATATTTGTATTTGCTATAGTGAAAACAAAGTCAAAATAGAGCTGAAAATGGCAATTTTGTCAATTTCAAGGGCACATAATTCATGATGTAAAATTCGGATCAAGCTGAAAATTATACCAAGGCAAGATCTATAGTCACCAACATTCTGTCAAAGTTTTGTCTTGATTGTTCAATATTTGTAGATTTTAGAGTAAAAATAGAGTCAAAACCAGCTAATTTTGACATTCAAGGGCATGTAACTAAGGTATTTCTGATTCAATCCAATTTCTTTGAAGGAATCTGAGAGAAGGTCACCCAATGATCATTCATGTGAAGTTTGATTGAAATCCATCCAGTAGTTTCTGAGAAGAAGATTTTTAAAGAAAAAGTAGACGGACGACAGACATACCGCCATGACAATAGCCCGCTGGCCTGAAGGCCAGTGGAGCTACTGAGAGACTACAGAACTAAATGCCTCTCATCGGATCGGAAATACATTCAGAATGTATTTTGAATTCAAATATAAAATATTAAGAGAAAAGAAGACAATCATCAATTTTCCCTTTAACTTCAATATTTTCTATGGTGTATTTATAAAGTCTTTTCCAACATATCTCTAATTTGACCAGTCTAAAATTTTGGGGTTCAGGAAAGGGTCATTCTGTACCTACAGTACAAGTCATGAGGATATGGAAGTCTTTGGAAAACATTGAGACAACAGAAGAAACTGTTGATAAAGACATAAAATTCTTCTTTTGCCTCAATATTTTTTTTAGCTATAATGTGTGCAAATTCTTTATCAATCAAAAGTGATTGTGTCATCTGCAGCAGCTATTAAATTTGATCACCGTCATTTTTTTCTGTTTGAGAAAGGGTTGATAGATGAAAAAAATTGTAAGTGAAAAAATAAAGACATTTACAATTAAATTTCAATATTTATTATCAATTCCCTATGGTCCAATAAAGTTCAATATTAATGTATACAAATCTACCTTTACAGTACTTGTCAAATTGGCTTGGAGAAAAGAAGAAATTGATGTATCAGTAGTTTCTTCTTTTTCATCAATATTTCCTGAAAGCAGTATTACAATCACTTTTTCTCCTGTTGACAAAAATTATCCTGTTGTCTGCAACTCCCATCAAATTGGAGCAATTGTAACGAGCAATTTTCTCACTACCCGCAACATAATTCCAATTCAACATGCCTGAGGTGCGTTCTTTAGAGCGAGATTTCTTGAGATATCTTGAGATTTCTTAAGATATTTTAGGATTAAGCGTTCTTTAGAGCAAGATTTTTAAGACACTCAATGGGAGGCACCATTACCCTATACTTCATGCGGAACCCCTCGGTCAACTCTGTACAAACCAATTTAAAGACATTTGACCGAGTTGTTCCGAACACTCCGTAATTCATAAACCGCGGTGTTACGAATGCTCCATACTTTATACAAATGACGTCATAATGACATCATTTGTATAAATATGGAGCATTCAGAACAGCTCGGTCAAAGTCTCGGTCTTAAAAACGCTTTATTCAAAACACATTAAGAAATCTTAAAAAATCTTGATCTAAAGAATGCGGCTCTGGACAACACAGTGATCGATAATGAGCCTTGACATGAGAAAATTGCAATTCAGGGATTCCAACTCAAATGAGTCTGGGCAGCCACAGAAAATGGTTACAGTGTTGAAATTTTGTATTGATGAATACAAAAGATTGTTCTTTCCTAGAAGCGAAAACATGGACGCTGATCAGATACGCGGTTAATTACTGCGAAGCTGATCTGCGTCTTTGTTTTTTGCATGTACCAAATTCCCCGTTTATCGCATCGCAGCTCATATGTTCCGTCTTCGATGGTCACATAAATATTTCAGTCCTGTCCGAAATTGAAGATAAATTGATTGAAACAGTACATTTTTTCAACTTTGATGATTGGAAAAAATGTGTGAAACAAAGAAATTGCTTGTCACAATCAATTTCTTCATTCCCAACAATGTTTTCCAAAAATTTCTTTCAATTTCACCAATTCTAAATTTCATCTGTGGTAATGTATATACAATGCACCTTACAAGTCTAAATATTTGTCACTATTTTAAAACATAGAGGAAAAGCAACAAACTTTCATCAACCATTGATCATATTCCCTGAATGACAAAGACATACAGAAAAATTGAGACCAAAGAAGGAAATGTTGATTTACAATCAGCACTTCCTCTTTTTATCTCCATATTCTCTGTAATATGTAAATCTAATCATTATGTACACTGCATTATTTTTTTGTCTGCAGAGGCTTTCAAATGGGTCATCCAAAAATATTTCCACTTTGGAAAGGGTTTAAATAATTACCTCAGTTTTCACTGACGGCTCCAGATAAGAAAGGTATGTCGACTTTCGAAATGCAATGTTTCAATGTCGGCTATCAAACTCTATATTGTTGGTATTCATTGCAATTATCCTGATGAGACCATAGCAATAAGTACCACACAACATAGGTTTGGATTTTAAATAACAAATTTGGAATATATTTACCCCTTCTTATGATAAGAGGGAGAGAAGCCATTCTAAATGTCTTGTTTGAGAAAAGGTTAAACAACAAAATTTTTGACTGCTCTAGTTCAAAAGCAGCTGCAGACAACAAAATAAGGGAAGATAAATTTTGGTGAGGGGAAAGGAGAAAATGCTGGTTTTTAGAATGTTCCTCTTTAGTATCAATGCTTTACCAAGCTTTCTCTCACAGAAACATCAAAACCAAGGCCCCATTTTACAAGCGTACTTTCAAACATTGTTAGTGTAAATTATGTAACAAGACATTTGATTGAAAGAGAATCATGCTTCATGTCAATCAAGACCACTCAGATTGAGCTATGTTCAAATTTACACAAAAATAATGCTAAGTTCATTTAGTAAAATGGGTCCCTGGTCCTCTTTGAAAAAGAGTTGAAGTCACCTCTGCAAGATAGTAATATGGTGCTAGAACCATTTACCTGTATCTGTCACAAGTTCAGCGAAATATATTCATATAACAAGGACCTTTTGTATATATGTAAGTACATGTTAAATGTTGAGGAAAAGGATAAAGTTACAATTCTTCTTTTCGTTCAATGTTTTCTAATGTATTTATGGGTCATCAAAATCATGATTCATTTTTGCAAATAAAGAAATTGCTTTGTGGTAATGAGTTAACCCTATCCCATATATTGATGCCCCACAAGACGAAAGCTTTGCTTTTATCACTTGTTGTATGTCTATAAAAAATGTTGTCTGCAGAATCTTTGAATTTGGACAAGATACAGAAAATTAGTCGGTGCTATGACAAAATGGCGTAATAGAAATTTTGCTCGAAAACCAATTTTTTCGGGAGAGCCAAAAACATTTTTGCCGTTTTAAAAAATGTTAAAAAATATGCCGCAAAATTGCGTAACTCAATATTACTCTCGTGTAAATTTGTCTACGTATAACGCATTTTTGTCAGCTAAATCGAGTTACGCAATTTTGTCACATGATAATTGAAAGGGTTCTAATAGGTGTAGAAAAACGCCGTTTTGACAGGATATGCGCTCCTACATACTTAGTAGAAAGCATTTATAAAAAAAAATTGACAAAATTGCGTAACTAATTTGTTACGCCATTTTGTCATAGCACCGACGATTTTAATGTTCTCTGTTAATGAGTTAAGTTTGAGTTTGAGTTTATTGGGGTTTTACCGTTTTCAACTACCATGGTCATATTGCCGCAGTTGGAGCACCTACCCATGGATTCCTGTTGTTTCTCAAACCAGTACTACCACAACACCCTTACCGAGCCTCCAGCTGCTCGCCCACTTAGGTTAACGATTTCAAACCCATTGGTGGGTGACAATTTTGTCAGAAAAGGTATTCACCGCGGCCGGGTATCGAACCCAGGACCTCTCGAATGAGAGGCGGATGCGCTACCAACTGCGATAAGGCCGCAGCCCGTTAATGAGTTAAAGACATTGAAATGTACAGCAGATTTGCATAGAGAATATTCTGCACGGGGAGACAGAAGAGCTATTCAATAAATGATTGAAACTAATAACTTGCATTTATGTACATTATGGCAATGAATACACAATAAATTAACTCTCTCAAAAACAACAAACAAGAAGGCCATTGGCCCTGGAGCGGTCACCTGAGATAATAGCTTTCTGTATATGATGTAGCTAGCCTCTAAATGCAATAGTTATACTAAGATTTAATCTAGATACCCATTTCAAGACCCCATTTGACCCATATTCAAACTCTTCATAGATGTAAAGGGAACAAAAATTCTGAGCATGTTCAGAACAATCTTTCTGAATCAAATTCATGTTGATTGGACAAAAATTGTGGCCTCTATAGTGCACACAAGGTTATTCTAAGATTTGACCCCCTGACCTAGTTTTTTACCCTGAAGGACCTGACTTATAAACCTTCCAATATTTTATCAAGACAATAATTCTGACCAACTGTCAGGTTAATTGGGCCAAAAATGTGGCCTCTAGAGTGCACACAAGGTTTTTCTAAATTTTGACCCTATGACCTAGTTTTTGACCCAAGATGACCCAATTTCGAACATGTCCGAGATATCATCAAGACAATCATTCTGATCAATCTTCAGGTTGATTGGCAAAAAATGTTGCCTCTAGAGTCCATACAAGGTATTCCTAAAATTTGACCCCCTGTCCTAGTTTTTGACCCAGGATGACCCAATTTTGATCTTGTCCGAGATATCACCAAGACAATCATTCTGACCAATTTTCAGGTTGATTGGCAAAAAATGTTGCCTCTAGAGTCCATACAAGGTATTTCTAAAATTTGACCCCTGGCCTAGTTTTTGACCCAGGATGACCCAATTTTGATCTTGTCCGAGATATCATTAAGATAATCATTCTGACCAATTTTCAGGTTGATTGGGCAAAAAAAGTGGCTTCTAGAGAGCAAACAGGGTATTTGACCCCATGACCTAGTTTTTGACCCAAGATGACCCATTTTTAAAAGTTGTTCGAGATTTCATCAAGAAAACAATTCTGACCAATTTTCAGTTTACTTGGGCAAAAAATGTGGCCTGTAGAGTGTACACAAGCTGTTTCTAAGATTTGACCCAGTGGCCTAGTTTTTGACCCCAGATGACCCAATTTCAAACTTGTTCTAGATATCATCAAGACAATCATTCTGACCAATTTTCAGATTGGTTGAGCAAAAAATGTGGCCTTTAGAGTGCACTCAAGGTTTTTCTAAAATTTGTTATAATGACCCATTTTCCAAGTTGTCCAAGATTTTATCAAGACAATCATTCTGACTAATTTTCAGGTTGATTAGGCCAAAACTGTGGCCTCTAGAGTGCACAGAAGGTAAAGTTTGACGGACGCCGGACACAGCGGTATCACAATAACTCACCATGGGCACTTTCATGCTCAGATGAGCTAAAAATACAACGAGTGTATATCAAAGTTCACATTTCTGCACAATGGTTGAGGTGAATTCAATGTCTTAAACTTCTGGATATGGCAATTTTTCCACAAATCAAGGTATACAGAGTGACTGTCAGGACTTTGTTGGCATGGCATTTCTCATTCATCCAGTACAGCATTAATCCTACATGAGAACAAACCTGCAAATATATCATAGACATAATTTTGAATATTAGATTAAGAGACAAGCTCTTTTATGTATTCAAACAATTTAAAAACAAGAGGACCATGATGGTCCTATATATCGCTCACCTGAACCAAAAGGATATGAGCCACAATTTTGTTCTATTAAATTAATATTTACGACTTTAAGACTGAAAACGAACTTATGGTCAATAACATTGTGAAAAGCGAACTCATCCCAGATCTTCTGGTGTCCAACATTGTGTCCAAGTTTTGTCTTGATTGATTAATAATTGTAAATTCCCTGACCTTGAAAAAATTTAATTTTCCCTGACATTTCCCTGACGCGTGGCAACCCTGTCAATATTTGCGGATGCTAGAGTGTTAACAACAAATTGTGGACAGACCGACGGACGGACATACGGACGGATGGACAGACGGACAGCGACGGACAAAAAGCGACCACAATAGCTCACCTTGAGCACTTTGTGCTCAGGTGAGCTAACAAGAGCAACGCTGGGCGTGGCATTATACGCCCAAAGCTCAGAAATAAATGGGGGATGTTTTGAACTTTTCATTGATCCTTAGGATGTATTTTCTAGCAAACACTATAGTATATTGTATTTATTATGATGGTAGTGTTTGTTTTGTTTTGTTCTCCTGCTTGTTTTTGGGAATGTGCCCTGCACACCCTAGCTATGAGATCTATACACCTGTGAAGTTTCAAGACTATAGGCCTTATAGTTTCAAAGTTATGGACCGGACACAAATTTGCTAACGGACAGAAAGACAGACAGACAATGTAGACAATAACATAATACAACCCTTCGAGCGTATAAAAACTTATTTTACCCCTGAAAATCATTGCATTTACTTTTAAAGCCACTGGCCTAATGTCTTTGTGAAGTGTCCACTCATTCAGTTGTTTGTAAACTTTTTACATAATTACTTCAAGGAATGGTATTTGGGACATGGTCTCTGACCCTGAAATTTCTTCATTGATATAAGGAGGATGTCCTATATTGTCATGTAGCTTAAGATTTTGCTCTATATCTCCATTGGGATAATACCTCCAGTGGGTTTGAGAACCAACAACATATGCTGAGTTTTTATTGCATGTAGATAATTTGAAGGATTTGGGGTTAAATCCACAAACAAAAATCCCACAACATAGGGCTTATTTTCAAATATATAACTATTTTGAAGTATTCAGTTTATTGTATTGTTTCTAGCCATGTAGATTACACATTTTCTTTTATAGTTTAAGGAACATTTGTACTGTATGATATTAACCCATTACCACACAATGACTCTTTCTGACTCCCCACAAAATAATGGCTTTAGAAAACATCATGGAAAATGAAGAAATTGCTTATTGCAAGCAATTTCTTCATTTCCCACCATGTTTTCTATGGAAAAAGGGCAAAAAATGTAAAATTTCATTCACTTGAAATTGTTGTCTGCATCATCTTTGAATTTGGACAAGTCTTAAAGTTTGTCATTTGGTAATGGGGTTAATATAAATGAAACACTGTCACTAGAGATAATCATCACATGACCTTTTTATGATATACATTTTTCTTACCTCAACAAATTTGATCAGTAAAAATGCATTTTTATATCATTTTCTCTTTAGTCTTTTTGTTAATGACAAAATTTTAGAATGATATGAAAGTAACTGCAGACAAAAAAGGATGGATGCTCAAGAAGATAATACATGCATTATGGTACAATACATGTAAATATTTGAGGCAAAAGGAGAAAATGAACATTATCAATCAACGTTTCTTTCTTTGGCTCAATATTTACCAAGGCTTATTTTGGAAAGGGTTGAATACTTAATTAAACTTTTTGTATCCCAATCAAGTGTAGACTTGAAGTTGTATTGCTAATCTGGATCCATAAAAGACTAAAATGACATGAAGGTTCTTACAAATCAGTTTCAAGACTTACCTCACAAACTCTCCAATCATACTAGACTGTCTGTCGTGTAAAATGTCCAACCTACAAAATATATAGTGGATTCGAATTGAAATCTATGGAAATAGGGATTGTGTAGTATTTTGATAGCATCATGCATCCACATCAGATCATCTTATTGTGTGATCAGGATTCATGCTATCCTGTTCACTTAAACTTTTTAAATGTATTGAAGAAAATTTAACCTTTTCAAAACAAGACCTAGTTTTGATGTCCCTTAACCCTTTTCCAAACGACAACATTTTAGGCAGGTCCAATTCAAAAGCTGCTGCAGACGACAAAATGGATGTTAATTAAGATTAAAATTGTGTGTGATATAACCAAGAAAATATCGAGGTTATCAGCAGTTTCTTCTTTTGTCTCAATGTTTTCTTAAGCCATTTCTATTAGGGACGTCAAAACCAGGTCTTGTTTGGGAAAGGGTTAAATAAAACAAGAGATGTTTGTAAAACATGTTTGCCCCCTACATTTGATGCAGGTCAAAGTCCAAGGTCACAAGGTCCAAGGTCATGGTCAAATATGAAAGGTCTTGGTTGGAGGTGTCCATGTGTGAAATATCAAGGCTGTATATATACTGAACAAAAGTGAAAATGCTACACCTACTTTGCTTGTCATATTTCTTCTAAAAACAACAAGTAAACAAGAGTTGTACACAGACAACATAGCTCGCCTATACAAGAGCTTGTCACAAAAACAGCAATTTTTTTTAAAAGTAGGTCAAACACTTGCAAAACAATATACCCCCATTTTCTTTGAAAGGGGGCATAATAAATATTGAGACCAAAGGAGAAAATGCTGATTATGACCAAAGAAGATAATCAGCATTTTCTCCTGTTGTCTCAATATTTTCTGTGTTATACTGTACACAAATCCAATCTTTATAGACATTAATTGGGTTGTCTGTCAGAAATGTCAAGTTGGGCTAAGAAGAAATAAAAAAAAAAAAAATGCTGTTTGGCTGTTTTCAAGAAAAAGAAAAAAATATTAAATAATATCATGGTAAGACCATTTAGGACGTTTTTCTCCAAAATTGTATGCATTCATATGTTTTATATTTATTTTTTTATTGAGAGTTTTGCGATTAAATGACATATTCAGTGAGTCTCTAGTGAATGTAATGAAAAGTTGTCATTCAAAGAGAAAGATCGGAAACCATATGCAAACACAAACATGAACTTATACAAAACTTAAGTTAAACTTGACCAGGGTCTAATTAAAATGAATTAGAACATGGGCGTTTATTAGAATAATTACGGTATTAACAAAAATTCCCTGGATCCCTTTTCAATTTGGACTGGTCTACAGTTCAGTCATGTGGTAAGGGTAAACTTACCTACAAGGTTCTGTTAAAACTTTAAAGCTTCTCTGAATGTCACTTTTGTTCTACCTACAGCTACAGGACATGTGCACCCTCCAATCTCTACAAATACAGAGAAAATTATTTAAACCTTTACAAAACAACAATATTTCAAAATGTTCGAAAGTGAACACTGCTTTATATGACAAAACTGATGTTGATAAGAATTAGAATTGTGTAAATCGTAACAAAGAAAATTTTGAGGAAAAAGAAAGAAAATACTGCTTATCATAATCAGACAAAATATCAGTATTTTCTTCTTTTACCTCAATGTATTCACAAACTTTATCTTGACAGAAACAGGTCTGAAAATAATTGGGAAATGGTTGAATAAGAGCCATATACTGAAAGTTGCTCATAAACTGGAAAATAAATATGCCCATTCCCACAATAACATAATGACACTTTTTGACACCCTAAAAGACAAAATCTTTGGAAAACATAGTGAAAAAGGAAGAAAATGCTTGTTACAAGTCATTTCTTCATTTTCACAATATTTTCTACCAAGAAAGACCAAAAATGTTGAATCAAATTCACTAGATATTGTTGTTTGCACAGCATTTTCGATTTGGAATCAGTCTGTAATGTTAATGTTGAAGTAATGAGTCCAAGAACAAATTTCCTTCTGGCATATATTTAACATTCAATCTGAATCCACATTGGTCTATCATGCCATAACAACTCTTTTTTTTTATCCCAGCTCATTAAATATTCAGTTCAATACTCCTATTGTCAGCTTTCAGGGTTTAAAAAGATAAAACCTAAAGGTAACTAAAGATCATTTAAGTGTACAAAAGACAACAAGAGGACCATGATGGTCCTATATCGCTCACCTGAACATAGGTGACATGGGCAACATTGGTAATTTTGTCAATTGAAAAGGCATTTAACTAAGGACTTTCTGTTACGATCAAAAGCTACAGCATATGGATAATTTTTAATCTGTAAACATTAAACTACGCAAAATCTTCAAATATTCAGGTCTTATAATTTTGAGAAAAGATTATGAAACACTGCCCTCTTTATCATTTTTATATGGAACCCAGTCAACCCACAACATTTCATAGGGGAACTATTCATTGAACAGTTACAATTTGATTTTGGTTAAATCTTTTCCTAACAGCATAACATCAGAGCAGTAGAATTGAAAACTGCTGTAACTAACAAAACAGAATGCAGAGTAAGACTGCATTCATGTACAAAAGAAGACAGAAAATGATGAAGCAAAAGATGCAAATATAGGCTATCAGCAATTTCTTCTTTTGCAATAATGTTTTCCCAACATTTCCAATCAGTGAGCCAAAACCTGCTTAATCCCTTCCCAATCTGAAAAGGAATAGACTGTTCCAATTTAAAAAAGAGAGCCAGAATGGCCCTATATCGCTCGCCTGAAAGAAGTTTAAGACACGCCCACTTTTTTTGACAAATCAAAAATTTGCAAACAAATTTTGAAAAGGGTCACTCAAGGAACATCGTTGCCAAATTTGTTTCAAATTGACCCTATGCTTGATTTTTAAAGAATTTTCTTATGATTTCTCTAAGTCTGATAAGCCACACCCTGCCATGCCCACTTTTTTGACCAATACAAAATTTGCCAACATATTTTGAAAAGGGTCACTCAAGGAACATTTCTGTAAAGTTTGCTTCAAATTGGGCCTATGGTTGATTTTTAAAGAATTTTCTTAGGATTTCTGTAAGTCCGATAAGCCACGCCCAATTTTTTCTGACGAATAAAAAATTTGAGAAAAAATTTTGAAAAGAGTCACCCAAGGAACATTTCTGCCAAGTGTGGTTCAAATTGGGCCAATGGTTGATTTTTAAAGCCAATGGTTGATTTTTAAAGAATTTTCTTATGATTTCTCCATGTCCGGTAAATGCTGACCTGCCACGCCCACAATTTTGGATGAATAAAAAATCCGCGAACAAATCTTAAGAAGGGTCACCCAAGGAACATTCCTGCCAAATTTGGTTTTAATTGGCCCTATGGTTAAGGAGAAGAAGATTTTTGAAGAATTTTTTAACAATTTCTCTTGGTAAGATAAGCCCCGCCCTGCCACACCGACATTTTTTGATGAAACTATAAATTTATGAACAAATGTTGAAAAGGTTCACTCAAGGAACAATTCTGCCATGTTTGGTTCAAATTGGCCCATTGGTTGATTTTTAAAGAATTTTCTTAGGATTTCTCTAAGGCTGATAAGCCCCTTCCTCCCTGCCACGCCCTCATTTTTTGACAAATGTAAAAATTTGTGTATCAATTTTGAAAAGAGAGACTCAAAGAACATTCCTGCAAAGTCTGCTTCAAATAGGCCCAATGTTTAATTTTTAAAGAATTTCTTATGATTTCTCTAAAAGCCCCTTTCTCCCTGCCACCGCCACAATTTTTTACAAATGAAAATATTTGTGAACAAATTTTAAAAAGAATGGCTTAAGGCACATCCCTGCAAAGTCTGGTTCAAATTGGCCCAATGGTTGATTTTTAAAGAATTTTCTTATGATTTTTCTAAGTCTGATAAGCCCCTTTCTCCCTGCCACGGCCACCTTTTTGACGAATCAAAAATCTGAGAACAAGTTTTGAGAAGGGTCACTCAAGGAACAATTCTGCCAAGTTTGGTTCAAATTGGAACAATGGTTGATTTTTAAAGAATTTTCTTAGGATTTCTCTAAGTGTGATAAGCCCCGCCCTGCCGCGCCAATATTTTTTGACGAATCAAAAATCCGCGAACAAGTTTTGAGAAGGGTCACTCAAGGAACATTCCTGCCAAGTTTGGTCAAAATTGGCCTGTTAGTTTTGGAGAAGAAGATGTTTGAAGAAATTGTTGACGGACAGACGGACGACGGACGGTGAGTGACCACAATAGCTCCCTCGAGCCCTTGGTGCTCAGGTGAGCTAAAAAAGACCATAAAATTGATATGGATAAAGAGAGGATTCATGCACAATAAAGCAGATAAATTATTGAGACAAAGGGAGAAAATTACTGATCATCAGCCTTTTCTTCATTTGACTCAATATTTTCCCAAGCATTTTCTAATTATTTAGGGATGTCAAACCAGACATTTTCATGAAAGGGTTAAACTAAAGTACATATCTAGAGGCTGTACTAGAAATTCAAATAGGAGAGGTTAAGGGCTTTCCAAATTGTAAAATATCTTTCAATGTTTATCAAACCCTGTGATGTGGGTATTCATTTGAATGATCTAATCAAAACTATTTAAATGAGTACCATCAACAAAGGACAGCTTAAATAACAAATAGAATGTATTTACCCCTTTTTACCTGCAGTTCACCATTCTGGCCGTCTTCAATAAATATTTCTTGTCTTTGTTTATTTTATGGGGATTAGACATATCCCGAGTGGGGGATTAAAACCTTGTAACTCCAGCTTTGTCTAGCTGTAGGTATAAGGTTTTGACTCCCACTAACGATATTATACCTGTTGAATTTAAAAGAATTTCTTTGGATTTCTCAAAGACTGGTATGCCCATAATGCCCTATCTTCATTTTTTGACAAATCTTAAAATTTGTGAATAAATTTTGGAAAGTGTCACCTAAGGAACATTCTTGCCAAATTTGGTTCAAATTGGCCCAATGGTTGATTTTTAAAGAATTTTCATAGGATTTTTAAGTCTCGCCTTGCCACGCCCACATTTTTTGACAAATCAAAAATTTGCAAACAAGTTTTGAAAAGGGTCACCTCAGGAACATTCCTGCCAAGTTTGGTCAGAATTGGTCAAATGCTTGTGGAGAAGAAGATGTTGTGGACGGACGGACAGACAGACGGATGACGAACGGTGAGCGACCACAATAGCTCACCTTCAGCACTTCCTGCTCAGGTGAGCGAAAAACTCAGAATCTCAGTCATCATGCATTTTTTTCTTTTAAATTTAAATTTGTCTTGAAGCCAAGGGATCATGGACAGGAGGGAAGAAGGAATATAATTGGCACCTACCTACCTTAAAAAAAATTGGTTTTCCCATGAGTAACAAAATGTTTCATCACTATAACAATCTATACTGTCAAATAGGGAACAAATCACCAGCATGACACATCATTCCAGTCCTGAAATAGTCAAATACATGTCTAGAATGATGCAGATTGTTGATATTATGTGAAATTTCATCATTGAATTTTAACAACCTTTCGAACATTAGCAAGCCCTTTCCTGTCCGGAACAGTGTGCTTGCTTGGGCTGCTTTTGATAATTGGCAAGCAACGTCACAAGGTGGCTTGCATAGCAAACAAAAATAACTGCAACTTATAGATTTTTACAAGAATCCCATAACCTAATCAGACATAACTTATCATTATTACACTCCAGACCAAGACGTGGATACCACCCACTCACCCAGATTCTGGATTTCCAGAAACCCATGTGCCGTCATAAACTTGCATGGTGTCTTCTTCATTTAAAATGTAATAAATATGTAATGTTACACTAAATTTATATAGTCAAAATTTAATTTTCGGCCAATGCCTGGGGGGTACGGACACCTACCCCCCTCTAAATCCGCCCATGTGTAAATGAACAATAGAAGGAATCTGTTTATTTTTCTTAAATATGATTTTATGTTAGACTAAACCAGGATACAATTAGAAGAGAAATTCAAAAGCGAACTTCGGCAATTATGAAATTTTGGTTCACAAGGTAACTATTGTACATTTGTATAAATGAGAATTAAAAAATAAATTAGAAACAATGCAACATCTAAGCAAGAATAGCAGTGTTGAATCTAGCTGTATGTTCTAGGGGGCCCAATGGGCCCACAGCTCTTGGTCAAGGGGGTCATCCAATATAAAAACATAGCTAATTTGACCCATGCATCATTCTCAGTGGGGTCATTTGAGATTTTAGGGGGCCATTTTGGCCATGGCCCCCTCTAGATTCAACACTGGAATAGTCAATATAATATTTTCCTAGACAATACTTTCTTTCTTTAAAGTTATTTTTTCAAAGGTTTAACTCTATAGTGGCCAAGTCCAAGTCTTTAATTAATATTAGCATGCAGAGTTGTCAAGCCCTTGAGTCTTAAAGGGGGACCAGCTAGGCTGCTGAAAATGCAAATTTATGGAACAATAATTACAAACCAGAAATAATTATAAAGTATGAAATTACCAACCTGAAGGGGTAGATCACTTAATGTCCATTGTAAGCACGCAAGCTTTATTAAGTATAAAATCTAAGTCAATTAATAATGTGTGGGTTGGTTCATATTGTCCTTGTTTTTGTTTTGTAACGGTTACATATGCCAAACCTTCAAAAATCAATTACGTCAGAGGTAAGTCATATGCGCTCAGCGAGATTCAACACACCGTACAACTGGCTGCGTTGAAAGTTTGCGAAGACAGATTCGGCATCTGATGTCATGTGCATGGTAGGTCAAATGAATTTACTTTTATGAATAAACGAAAAGATCTTTGGTATTCTATAGTTGATAAAATTTATATGCATATAAATGTTCAGTGCTTGTAAAAAATAAACCTTTCCACGTATCCCTTGCGAATAAGGTCACAGTCATCGACACAGCCGGTTGTATGGTGTGTTTATACCGCGGAGGTGTGTCTCGTTGACCTTGACCTTGTCTCCTTTTGAAGTAAAAATAGAATGTGTATACACTCTTCTAAAGGATTGATCTATAGGAAAGGAAAGATGGTTATTCTCCATGACTGAGGTTTTTGGTTATTCTCCATGACTGAGGGTTTTATGCATCGTAAATTGTTTTTCCATGCACAAATATGAGTTCCCGAATGATTTGGAAGCATAAAAACCTAGCATGGGCCCCTTTAAGTTCCATTCGAGCTTGGCTTACCAAGTTACCATTATCAGACATTTGACAGAAGTCATAGTATGGGTACATTGCAGAGGCCATGTATTTCAAGCACATGCCATTGTACATGACATGCCATATGTTGAATCGTTGATCATCAGCATTTTCTTCTTTTGCCTCAATGTTTTTTCCAATTATTTCTTTAGGGGACTTCAAAACCAGGTCTTGTTTGGGAAAGGGTTAATGCAGGCAATGATAGGCAACTCTTTTTGAACTTGATTTAGTATAAGACGAGTGCCGTTCCTTGTTGGTTCACGGTAAAGAATTGGACGCAGTCGGTCATTTTTGTTTTGATCTACTGTACATGTTTAAGTTACATAAAGTGAAAAAGCCGTCAACATCCGATAGACAATACTTTAAAATCTAAATTGCAAGCTTACTATTGGGGAAAAACTGTCCAAAATTCAACTGGCAGCCTGAAATTGCAGTCTCTGCAGATGCCGAAGATAATTCCAAAGACATCATTCGCTCATGTGGGTTCGACCATTTTAATGAACAGCTCGAGTGTAAATTATTTGAATGACTATACAGCCGACATGCGTTGTTTGTTACTAGAATCGAAAGGTCGAAAATGCCCCACATAGCAGTCTCTGCAGATGCAGAAGAACATTCCGACGACGTCATTCGATTATTCAATACATATATTCATTCGGGTTCGACCATTTTAATAAACAACCCGAGTGGAAATTATTTAACTGACAAGGATGATAACACTGAGATATACGGTGGCGTATTAGGTTTCTAGTTTATCATTAGTTCCATGCCCAAATAGCATTGGATTTTGTTCTAAAAATAGACTGGGTTTACCGTTATAATTAGATAAACCGTCGGTGTTGTTATAAAATCTCGTAACTACGGCTTGAATCAAGCCGTAGTTACGAGATCCTATAACAACACCCACGAGATAGAATCTACTATTGTTTGTACGAAACAACGTCACTGTTTACTTGATAAAATCGGTCCCTATTCGACTGACCTTACAAAAAAAAAAACATTGCGTGCATGTACACAACATAATGAAGTAAAACTAGTGCGCACTTGTATATATTTGCGTAATTTTAATGAGTTCTTGCCTGAATGGGAATGATGAAATATCACTTACTAAAAGCAATGAAAGAGAGGATCTCCTGACCGACAATTTGTTTACAGTGAAAGAATTACATGCCAAAATCTTATTTTACAGTCCTTGTAACAAAACTTTGCAAACTTGATTAAACCGGCCGTTTATTAGAATAATTACGGTAATAAAACAGATAATAGGGGAAGGAGTGTAAGTAAGTAAATTATATTTAAAGTTGACAAGACTGAATAACAATAACATAAGCTAGCGAGGTCAAAGCTATTTCAATTTTTTAATTTTTTACCTGATATGCATACATTTTCTTAAAAGGCTTGCATTGCTGAGTTCAAAAAGGCAAAGGCTTTTAAATTTTAATAAAAACATGATTTTTTGTGATTTTTTTAAAAATCGGGGTTTCGATTTTTTTTTCTGTCAATTTGTGTAACCTTTCATTTCATTTGCATTATATCATGTAAAAAGCTAAAATTCACTTTGATATAGACACTGTGCAGTTTCTTATACAACAATATACCATTTGTTTAAAATACACATGCTAAAGCCAACAAATTTCCATTTAAATGACCACTTTGACCATGATCTTTGACAACAAAACAGTGATAAATATTATCCAAGTCCGGAAAATGACATAACATAATCTGAAAACTGCATCCTATTTATTTAAAAAAAAAAATAACATGACAGCATATTTCCATGGTAATTAAGCCTAGCTCTAATCATACAGACATTAATAATGCTAATTGGTCAATGTGACCTTGACCTTTACCCTTAATCCCTTAAACCAAACGGCAAAATTTTAAATGTGTCTAAATTCAAAGATGTTGCTGAGGACAATTTCAAGTTGATGACCTTTTACATTTTCCAATCTATTTTGGGAGAAAACATTGTGGAAAATAAAGAAATTGCTTGTCACAAGCAACTTCTTCATTTCTCACAATGTTTTCTTCCCCAAAGACCAAATAGCCTAAATGTAAAACTTTATTCACTTGTAATTGTCGTCTGCAAAATCTTACAAATTGGAGCAGTAATATAAAACAAATTGTTTGGTAATGGGTTAAACCAAAATTCCAGACAGCAAACAGTTGACAATAGTCAATATGAATAAAAGTGACTCGGACTGGTTAATCAAGCCAAGGCTGCTCTAGACTAACGTCGTAACGAGACCAAATTTGTCCACCCCCCCCCCCCCACCCCCACCCCCCAATAATATCAGCGAGTTTCCGGTCGTGACCAGCAAGGACTTGAGCTACTTCATTATTTTTCACCAAAATTCCATTCCTTAAAATCGTTATGCACTTGTTAAAGTCCAATCATTCACGATCATGGCAAATCGATTCCAAAAATTGACAAAATAATAGACTTCAATCGCACAACAAACGGAATTTGTTTTACAAAAAAATAACCAAAAGCAACCATTCTGTCATATATTATCTTTAAAAACACTAAAGTAAGATTATAAGAAAGGTGCATACATGCTATATTCTTACCTAATAATCCTGTAAACTTCAGTAATTAGAGATCTATTCTGTAAAGCGCGGTGAAAAGAGCGATCGAAACGAAACGAAAGTAGAATTTGATTCACTTCGGATTTTATCCTTATCCGCATAGTAAAGCAGGTGCGTCAAGAATGGCTACTCTAGGCTCCCACTTATTTCGCGCGAAAAAACAGACAGTGGGGTACTTTGAAGGGAAATGGGAGACATTGCGCATTTGATGATCGTAAAATATTTGCGCATACATTTTAGAGGGAATGTTGTTTTTTATTATGCAGTTTGAACTTTTTTGAAATGTTAAAAGGTTATCACGCTAGATCATTCCGAAAAAGCGCCTTGTTTGACACTTAATAATTTCATAAAACTTATTATTTTCCTTAAATTTATGATGTATACCCTTAAAGGTGCCTCTCAGCTTTGGGTATACCAATTTTTAACGGATTTGATTGGATAGTAACGGAGAAATGACAATTTATAGCGAACCACTATTTCTAAAAATAGCCAAAGCCGGAATGCTATTAAGCGATAGAACACATCGACAACATGTGAACAGTTAATGTTTATTTCGTGTAATACATTATAACATGGCTTAAACTGATTAATTTTCATAAAGTTTAGACCTTTGTCTTGTTATGGGAATAATCAAACATGGATATTTTGGTACATTATGTATATTTAAAGTTGATTTTACATGTGCATTTTTTGCCGTTGACAGATATAAAACGGCGTTCTAAAAATAGCTCTGACCTCGCTACATAAGCTCACATGAGCTTTTGAACCGCCTAGAAAGTTCTGAGCCAGATTATTCAATAGAAAATAATTCATTTCAAGTAACAAAATTACCAAGAGCGCAACATTTCGATATCCGTTCTGTATTTTCAGACATCAACTACTTGAAAGAATAAAGAATTTCTCCCAACAAACGCCTGTCATCGTCTGTAACACCGTGTAAAGCCCGACATCACACGAAAAAGAGACCGACTGCATCTTTCCGGTCGCCATTATAAACAGGAAATATCACTTATTTCCGGTTTGTTGAGGATGTAACGAGCCATTTGATTGGCTAATGAGATTTCGAACAGAAGGGTCAAAAATAATATCGGTCTACCGGTAATTTATCGCTAGACCGTTATTTGAAATAGGGGTCTACCCTTATTTTAAGGGTAGACCGATATTTTTATCGGTAGACCGGTAAAAATATAAGGGTAGACCGGTATTTTTACCGGTCTACCCCTATTTTAATTATCGGTTTAGCGCTATATTGACTTTAGACCCTGTTCGCGCGCCATATATTGATGAATATTAACATTTGGGAAATTATAGGCCTACTTACATTTTGAAAAGCCATTACCGTAATTATTCTAATAAACGGCCGGGCGTTTATTACAAACATGGTCGATGAAAAAGTAAGGTGTTGCCGTTTATTAGAGGTTTTCTAATTTTGTAAGTCAAAATTTGCAAATCAAGTGTCAATTCATGAACTCGAAGTTCAGCAAGTCGAATTTACTGTGTTTTCCTATAAGGAATGCAAAATGCGATTTTTCCAATGAAATTCCTTCATTGCAAACATATCAAGGGCTGGATATGTAACCTTTTTTCATTGCTTTAGGAAATTATTTTTGTTTATGACTTACATTATTCTAATCCAGAATTGGGGGTGGGTGTTTATTAGAATCACCCTTTTTTTGCTAAAATTGTGGTAAATATAAGCAGTTTTTTAGCCGAGATTTGGGGATGGGCGTTTATTAGAATAATCCCCCGTATCTGTAGCTCTGTCTCTACAGCCTAATTTAGCTCTTTTTTTAACCCATTACCAAACGACAAAATTTTAGACTACTCCAAATTCAAAGATGTTGCAGACGACAATCAAAATTGAATGAAGTTTTACATTTTTTGGTCTTTTTGTATGGAAAATATTGTGGGAAATGAAGAGATTGCTTGTCACAAGCAATCTCTTCATTTTCCAAAATGTTTTCCAAGGCCCTTATCTTGTAAGAAGTCAAACAGAGTCACTGTGTGGTAATGGGTGAAACAACACAGGGTTTATAATGTTCTTTATAGAAAAAGGTTAGGGAATATATTGAGTCAAAAGAAGAAAATTAATGCTGATAACCAGCAATTCCATTTCTCATTTTTCTTAAATATTTTCGAGCTATATTGTATAAATTCTATATTATCAATTCAGTTGTATTCAAATTGGAGCAGTCTAAATTTTTACCATTGGGAGAGGATTAATACTAAAATTTATAGCTTGGCAACTTTCACGACATTTCTTAAGCCCATAAATTTTATAGGATTTTATTTGACTGAAAGTTTCAGATAAACTTGTTCCATTGGGACACATTTTATTGCCATGGCAACACATTTTTATATTCTGAAGTTTTGTTACCATTAGAAAAACAGCTACGTGGTTCAGTTTTCAGCATTTCCTCCTTTTGTTTCAATAATCTCCAAATCCTACTTACCCTTTCCCAAACTGGAAGCACTAAATTCTAAATATGATGGCTGCTGTCGATGTCAAAGTTGTAAAATTCTATACATTCGAGAACAGAAAATATAGAGGAAAAATGTGATATTATGCTTGTCTACAATATTTTCTTCTTTTGTCTCAATGTTTTTTCCTGACCTTTTCTAAAAGGGACCAGGGGCCGGTATTATCAACGGTCGTATATTTATTTTTTGAGTTATTATTTTGTAACAGCAAACCTGATTGCCCAAATATTATTTCTCGTGCAATTAGATGTTTCGTTACACAATTTACACAAAATCATAATTCTAAGATCATTGAAAATAATGGCCCTTAGGTCTTGGTTTGGAAAAGGGCTAATTAGATGCATCAAAAGCCGGCCTTCTTTTTGATTTCAAAGGCTCAATTGAAGCCCAAAGATATCCTCAAAAGATGATTGAACAGAAAAAGCCTGCATAACGACGTCAGAACATTGAATTTATTATCCAATCAAAGACCAGCTGCACACATTTTCTTCTCTTCGTGTAGACCTATAACACATTATTTCGAACATGGTCACCCATAAGTATATCAGTTATTTAGGCATTTAACCCATTCCCACACATATTCGCCTTTTGACGCTATACAAGACAAAGGCTTTTGAAAACATTGTGGGAAATGAAGAAATTGCTTGTGACAAGCAATTTCTTCATTTCCCACAATATTTTCTAGACAAAAACACAAAAAAAATTAAAATTCCATACACTTGATATTGCTGTCTGCAACACCTTTCAAATTGGAAGAGTCCAAAATTTTGTTGTTTAGGAAAGGGTAAACCCATTACCAGACTGCAAAATTTTGGACCGTTCCAACTTGAAGGTGTTGTTGATGAAGAATTTCAGTTGGTGAAATGTTAAATTTTTTTTGTATCTTTGGTTAAAAAACATTGTGGATAATGAAGAGACTGCTTGTCGCAAGCGATTTCTTCATATTCCACAATGTTTTCCCAAACCTTTTTCTTGAGGGGCATCAAAAAGATTCACTCTGTGGTAATGGATTAAAATATTTTCTGTCCTAATTGTTATGATCAGGCAAGCATCAGTTTTAAGGTAGAATACACGCTGCCATTTTGATATTCATAAAACATCAGCTGTTTTCAAGCGTCGTTGTCACGTATCCAAATCTATTCTGTGGTGAAGAGTTGAATGTTTTAGATCCAATCGGAATAATTATGACGTCGTGCAATTCTCATTAGGGGTAGACTATCTTAAACCTAGTGGGGTAGGAGCAAGCTAGGACGATTGAACCTTTCCTCAGTACTTAAAGCCTCTCTCACAACCGGTCGTACGTGCTGTCTGCGTCTAAAACGTACGTTTAGTCGTGCGATGCACGCACATGCAACGTGCGATTTTTGTGGACGCAACCACGACGCAGACTGCACGCAGCAAAGAATTGACCGGACAATTCTTATGAGGCACTCTTACAACCCGTCGTGCGTCTTTATGAATCGTGCGATTTCGCAGCGTTTAAAAACGTACGACTTAAAAAGACGGGTTGTAAGAGAGGCTTAACTCAGGCCGCGGCCATTGCGCAGTTGGTAGCGCATCTGCCTCTCATTCAAGAGGTCCTGGGTTCGATACCTAGCCGCGGCAAATACCCTTACTGACAAAAATGTCACCCATCAATGGTTTGATATCGTGAACCTATGTAGGGGAGCAGCTGGAGGCTCTGTAAGGGTGTTGTGGTAGTTCTGGTATGAGAAACGACAGGAATCTATGGTTAGGTGCTCCAGCCGCCGCGATATGACCTTAGTAGTTTTAAACGGCGTAAAACCCCAATAGATCAAACCAAACCTTAGTAACCCAACTCTCTCTTTTGATGGCTATTCAGTGAATGATAAACCCTCTCATTTTGTAACACATTAACTTAACCATGGTCAGCCATAAGTCCTTCTGTTATTTAGGTCTTTATTGTTTCTGGTAATGGATATGAACAGGCAAGGATATTAACTCTTCCGAACAGAAAACATTTACGAAATTCCTAACCCAATTTGAAAGATGTTACTGACGACAAAATGGATGTTGGTAAAGATAGGCCTTCAGTTTGCTTAGAAAATATTTAGGCCAAAAGAAGAAAATTCTGGTTTCACATAGAGCCTAATCAGCAATATTTTCCAATGCTTAATTTTTCTCCCAAGGACAATTTCAATACAAAGTCTTGTGTAGGAAAAGAATAACCCTTTCCCAAACAAGAACTGGTTTTGACATCCCAAATAGAAAAGGCTTGGGAAAACATTGAAACAAAAGAAGAAACTGCTGATAACCAGCAGTTTCTCCTTTTGTCTCAATATTTTCTGTGCCATATTTTCACACATTCTATCTTTAATAGCATCCATTTTGTCATTTTTTTGCAGTTTTTGAAGTGGATTACCCTAAAATTTTGTCGTTTGGGAAAGGAATAACAAGGCTATACCCGTGAGGGACGTTCTAGGAATTATGGGTTGTATTATATGAATAATATAAAATATGGTTTGTTAGTTTGGCTAATTGAATCATCATTCAAACTATACAATTATTTTGTTTGTTCTGTGTGCATGGCAAGGAGAAAAGGCTATGCTTTTATGATGAATAAACCATCAGTCTAGGTTACTCAGTTGGTAACATTGCAAACTATATATTATGTGACCAATTTTAATTCCGCTTGAAGCAGATTAGGTGGAAAACGCCAGAAATTGGCTGGATGTGAAAGACCTGATGAAAAAAAGGTTGGCAAAAAAAATGAAGTTTTAGTTGATTGTCAATAACTTTTTTGTCAGCTGATTTTTAAAAGACTTTCACAATTAACAAAACCTGTTGTTGTTTTTTCCGCCTTCTATACTTCAGTCTATTAGCGAATGGATCATATTGTTGCTTTTCAACGAAAACCTCATACCTGCAGCTTGTTTTAAGCTGCAGTTACGAGCTTTTTGTTGGAAAGCAGCGATATATGTTAAGTGAATTATTGCAAAATATCAAAATTACTGTGTCATGCAATTCCCTTCCGTGTTTTCTGTAACTTTGAATATAGGATAGATCTTCTAATACTCAAGGGATGCTCATGGGATAATTAGATCTATCTTTGATAATAACAATGTGATCTGTTTTTTGTGAAAGGTCATCAGTCAAAGGCTGATGGTTTTTGTTAGAATATTATTTAGTTTTTTGGTGCTTTCCCTGAAACTTTGAGAATTCAGGGTTGTCCAATTTCAAAGATTTCGTGTTATTGTGGAAGCCTATCTTATGCTAATTGTCACATTTATTTTTCAGTCTGCAGCAAAATAATTAAATATTGTGTTTTAACAGTCCAGGTTTTGATGTTTGGGAAAGAGTTCAGGATGTTTTACCCATTTCCAAACAGTGACGCTTTTTGTGCCCATATAACAGAGAAAAGGGCTTGGGAAAACTTTGAGATAAAAGATGAAAATTTTCGTCTGTTGCCTCAATATTTTCCATGATATAATATGCGCAAATCATAATTATCTTCATTAATATCCATTAACCCATTACCAAACGACAAAATTTTAGGGCGATCCAAATTCAAAGATCCTGCAGACGACAATTTCATGTGAATGGAATTTTTTACCTTTAGGTCTTTTTGGATGGAAAACATTGTGGAAAATGAAGAAATTGCTTGTTACAAGCAATTTCTTCATTTTCCACAATATTTTCCAAAGCCATTATCTTGTGGGTGTCAAAAAGAGTCATTGTGTGGTAATGGGTTAGTTTTGCTGTATGTAGTGCCAATATTCGTACAAGTTTTGTGGTTTTGGAAAATGTTTTAGGGTTTTCTATACATGAAATTATCATGCGCGGATCCAGAGGGGGCTGGGGTGGGGGGTCAGGGGTTCATACCCCCCCCCCCCCTTGAATTTGGCAAAAAAAGAGGTTATTAAAAAGATTACTGGCTATGTCCCAAAAAAGATGTGTCAATCATCCCTATGTGCCATGAAATGACATGTATCTGCATGCGGATCCAGAGAAGGGGATCTGGAGGCCTGACCCCCCTGACATTTGGCAGAAAAAGGGGGATAAAGATCGGACGACCCCCGCCCCCCCCCCCCCACCCACCCTGGAAAAAATACCTGGATCCGCGCTTGATTATTATTGTTGTTAGGGAAAATGTTAAGATCTTCAGTCTGAATATCATGTCAGAGTGTTCATTTCTCCAATAATTTGACGTTTGATGTCCACTACTACGATTACCATTGTTTTACGATTACCATTGTTTTACGACTAACATTCCATTAACACACATTTGGTGGATCGTTATTCGTACATTAAGTGTAACGTTTTTATGACAGAACATTGTTAGAAAATCGATTCTCCTATTTCTAGCCCTGACAGAACAGATTTTATCTAGATTGTCTTATTTCATGATTGTTCAGGAATTACAAGAAAAACAGATGCTTATTAATTATAGGAGGAAATATGCCTCAGAATAGAATTTGGGGTACAATTTGACACAGAAAATGTTGAGTCAAAAGGAGAAAATTACTCAATATCAGCATAATATTCTTCTATTTTGTCAATGTTTTCCCAAGCCTTTTGTATTTTATGTATGCAAGTCAAAAGCAGGTATTGTTTGGGAATGGATTAACATACATTTTGTGGCTTGTCTTTCATACATTTAGTGTAACGAATCGATTCTCCTATTTCTAGCCCTGACAGAATAGATCTTATCTAGATCGTCTTATTTAATGATTATTCGGAAAAACAGATGCTTATAAATTATAGGATGAATCTAATCTTGACAGAATGTTAAGTCTATTTCCCAAACGGTGAAATTTTTACTAGATCTAGTCCAATTTGGAAGCTAATGCAGATTACAAAATTAATGCTGATCGATAGTGATAGAATTTGTGTACAGTACAGCACAGTCTAAAATGTTGAGAAGGAAGGAGAAAATGTTGATTGTCAGCATTTTCTTATTTTGTTTGAATATTTTCCTAAGTATTTTTCTGTATGGGTCGTGTCTAGATATCAACCAGGTCTTGTTTAGGAAAAGTTGAATTGTCATTCTGAATTAACCCTTTCCCAAATGACAAATTTTTGAGTGCTCTAAATTGAAAGCTGCTGCAAACGACAAAGTTTTTAATGATCACAAAAGGCCAAAATATTTGTTTTATAGCCCAGAAAATATTGAGGCAAAAGGAGAAACTGCTGGTTATCAGCAGTTTCTTCTTTTGTCTCAATGTTTTCCCAAGCCAATTCTGATAGGGACATCAAAACCAGGTCTTGTTTGGAAAAGAGTTAATCCCTTCCCGAACAGGTCCTTGGTCTGGTCAATTCGACATGATCTTGAACTCAATGTTGAGTTCGATTACTTCAATTTATTAACTCTATCCCAAACGACAAAATCTTAGGATGATCCACTTCAAAAACTGCCATAAATGACAAAATGGATGTTATTAAAGATAGGATTTGTGTAAAATGTGGCACAGAAAATATTGAGGCAAAAGGAGAAACTGCTGGTTATCAGCAGTTTCTTCTTTTGTTTCAATGTTTTCCCAAGCTTTTTTCTTTGAGGAACGTCAAAACCAGGTCTTGTTTGGGAAAGGGTTAAGGGAAAATTCAAACTTCTCTTGCTTTTCTTGTGTTTAGGTGTATGGAAACATTCGGGGCTCAAGCCACGACCCCCATGTGAGGGAGCTTTTACAAATACTGGCTAAACCAAACTTTCAGGTAAGACTATTATTTATTATCCCATTTACACTGTGTATAATCACGTGACTCAGAATTTCCAATAATCTTCAATAATTTTGTATTTGACCAATTTGAATTCCGTTTGAAGCAGAAAAGGTGGGAAAATGCCAGAAATAAGCTGTACATGTTGGATTTTTGAAAAATCAACTGATGTAAAAGTTATTGAAGATAAACCAAAATTTTGGTTTATCTTCAATAACTTTTTTCTCAGTTGATTTTTCAAAAATCCAACACTTAGTGTGTGACGTCAGTCCACATTCTCTGCTTCAAACCGAATTCAAATCGGTCCAGTATTTACAAAATTATTGAAGATTTTCTGAAAATATTGTATCACGTGATTATCCACCGTGATTTACACACCATAAACTTGTGTATGGTAGAATGCACAAAAGCTGGATAAACTGAACTTTTAGGTAAGAGTATCATTTGGTGATGATGCATAGTAACCATGGGCGTAGCCAGAAATTTGTTTATATTACGCACAACTAAGAGGGGGAGAGCACGAGAAGGGGTATCTCTCCTCTTAAGGGGGTTCAGGGGTCTCCCCCGAGAAAATTTTGATTAGTAAGACTTGTTTTCGTGCATTCTATGTGCAATTTGAGACACAAAAATGGCAAATCTGACCCTAAAAACGATACAAAGCAACTTACGTTATATTAGCGATTTTTTTTACATTACGCACTTGAGTATTATGCGTAGGCTAATGGGGGCTACGCTCTTGGTTACACTATATAGCGTATAAAGCCATTTCCCACATTGTTTCTAGCCAGATTCCAAGAATTATGACTGAAAATTTCTTCACCATTATTGAATTTTGCCAAGTCCAAAATTTTGTTGTACATGGCAACGGATTAAAACACAGAAGTCACACTCTTACTTTCTTTCTTTCGCAGGCCTTACTTTATAGCCATGACAAAATCGCGTCCAGAGATTACGGCCCGCATCTGGACGCAGACGAAGACGAAGAGTTGTCGCCGGAAGACGAAGAATACAAGGTCAAGGTTGTGCAGCTGATCAAGGCTAATGAACCACTGGTGCGTAGGAGATCTGTTTGTCTCTACTTTACCTTTAACCCATTGTTCCAAATTCAAAGATGTAGCAGACAACAATTTCAATTGAATAAAAATTTAAAATCTTTTGGACTTTTTGGTGACAAAACATCGTGGAAAATGAAGAAATTGCTTGTGACAAGCAATTTCTTCATTTTCCACAATGTTTTCTAAAGCCTTTTTCCTTTTGAGGATTCAAAAAGATTTAATGTGTGGTAATGGGTTAAATAGACTACTTTACTTTTCCTCGCAGCTGCGGATCCAGAATTTTTGTGAAGGGGTTCAAATATAGAAATAATGGGGTTCGTTTTCCTACTACATGTAGGCCTATCACACAATTTTGACTGATTTTTTTATGAAAATCAAATAATCAGGCTACAGGGGGAAGGTCGTTTGAATCCCCTAAACCACATCTGGATCCCCCACTGTTTGCTTTTGACTCTTGGCCCTTTCTTAAGCGACAAAATTACAAAGATTTCCCGTTTGGAAGCTGCTGCAGGGGATTAATTGAGACAGGATCTGAAAAAAAGAGTCCCTTATAACATTTGAGACAGTCATGTTTCATGATCAACCTGTGCCCAAGTGTAGTCTGAAATGGATTCACGCCGCTTTGTTAAGGTCTCTACAAGTCAAGAAGAACCTTCTGGAGATCAACAGGGTTCATGATCAGACTGTGTGGTCATGAACCATGTTGGGCTCAAAAGCCTTAACCCTTTCCCAAACCTCAAAATTTTAGGGTGATCCACTTCAAAATCTGCCACAAATGACAAAATGGATGTTATTAAAGATAGGATTTGAGTAAAATATCTTCTGTAATTAACTTGGAAATACCAAAATCATATAAATTGTATTAAACGCCCTAGACTGATGTCAGTCTGTTAAGAATAACATCAATTGTATTAAGAAATATAAAAATAAGGTCAATAGGAAATTGTTGCTCTGTGTCGTTCTTAAAAGACTGAGGAAATCCCTTTGTAAGGTAATCCGACCCAAAGATATTATCCGACACCAAACAGTAGACCCTACTCCACAGCTTGATAACATAATTAGCTGCTAAGATTTATAACTGCAGTCTCAAAGAAGACTTGATTTTCACCTACCTAATCATTGAAAACATTGAAGACATTGAAAATATAGAGCCAAAATAAGAAAACTCTGATTATCATCATTTTCTCCCTTTTCCTGAATACCTTTTCCGTTTATTTTTATCCACAAAGTCAATCTTTATCAACAACCCTTCTTTCTTTTTTTGGACTGGACAACCCTAAAATGTTACCTTGTAACTTCAGCTTGTTTTAAGAGACAGTTACGAGGTTTTTGTTGTAAAGCAGCAGCAGCAACAGCAAGTTAAGCCTCTCTTCCAACCCGTCTTGCGTCTTTTTAAATCATACGTTTTACAACTATGCAAAATCGCACGATTTATAAAGACGCACAACGGGTTGTAAGAGCTCCTCAAAATATTGTCCGGTCAATTCTTTGCTGTGTTCAGTCTGCGTCGTGGTTGCATCGCACGACTAAACGAACGTTTTAGACGCAGACTGCACGCAGGAGGACGTACGACCGGTTGTAAGAGAGGCTTTAGTGTTGTTGAGGACCAACCCTTTCCCAAAACGGCAACATCAAAGGGCTGCCCAGTCCAAAAACGAAAGAAGGTTTGTTGATAAAACTTTTTTTTGTGTACAATAATATTTGGAAAAATATTAAAGCAAAAGGAGAAAATGTTGATGAGCAGAATTTTCTTAGAGTGGCTCAATATTTTCGATGTCTTTCCGATTAGGTAGGTGAAAATCAATTCTTCTTTGATAAAGGATTAAACGACTGCAGTCATAAATTTGATCAGCTAATTATGTTATCAAGTTGTGAAGTACTGCTAGGTGTCGGATTATCTTACAAAATGATATCTGGAATGTGAACCACCTGCGGCGGTCAAATTTTAGACGCCTCTTTCATGGTCAATTCCTCAGTCTGTTAAGAACGACACAGAGCAACAATATTCTATGTACCTTATTTTCATATTTCTCAATACAAATGATGTTATCCTAAACAGACTGACATCAGTCTTTAAACGCCCTTGCAATTTCTCCCTTGGCTCAATATTTTCTTTACTATAATAATACAAATCTGTTCATTAACACAAATTAGTAGGCTAATCTGTAACAATGATTTCTAATTGGAACACCCCAAAATTTGGCTGTGTGGGAAATGGTTAATAAAACAGCTATATTTTTATGCAGTAGATCTAGGCCTAATTTATAACAAAGCTGATAAAAATTAAATTATTTTGTACATACAGGGAGCAACATTACAGTACAATGATGAAAGTGGATCACTACAAGTAGCCCGCATAATGATGGGTGGTGCTGCAGATAGAAGTGGTGAGTTATAGCTAGCCTCTAGATAAGATTGTTTTGTACCTACAGGGAGCAACATTACAGTACAATGATGAAAGTGGATCACTACAAGTAGCGCGAATAATGATGGGTGGTGCTGCAGATAGAAGTGGTGAGTTTCTTCAGATGTTCCTTTCAACGCATTAATTTTACATCGATTGGGAAGCAAGTTTCTTCAACTTATTTTAATCCCTCTCGATTGAGTTTCCTGGAAATCCACCAGTAGGCCTACTCGCGCCGAGTGTGTGGGCCAATGAGAAGCCAAGAACAACCTCCGCTACCGGGGATCGAACACGGAACCTCTAAAGTAGTCGCCAGGCCGACGCTCTACCTCTCAACTACGGACACCACGATGTCATTGGAAAAAAAAATATCTAGATCTTATACCTTGTTGTAGCGAAAAACGTCCCTCGCTTTGGCCGAGTTCACCACCAGTGTAGCTAGCTACTTTATCTTTCCACAAAATAAGAGGCTACCGTATATTGTCGCTTTTCTTCAAAAACCTTGTAACTCTAAACTGATTAGTGTAGATAAGATAATTGCCTCTTCTGTAAAAAATTGACAAGAAATTAAGCACGGTGGGGATTGTGCATGATGGGATGGATAACGACTACCGACAAAAGGGAACGATTTTATCAAGTAAACCGTGACGTAATTTCGGACAAATGAATAGTATTTCGTTGGTGTTGTTATAAAATCTCGTAACTACGGCTTGAATCAAACCGTAGTTACGAGATGTTCTAACAACACCGACGGTTTATCAAAACATAACCGTAAACTCAGTCTATATTTTGCACAAAATTTGATGCCAACTCGCCTTATCGAGCTCTTTCATCGGTTGTATGACATATTAGATAACTCATGATACTTTTTCCGAAATATTGTCCCAACCGACCAGAAAGCGAAATGGTAACGACTACGGCCAATTTAACCACGCTTCAGGTAAGAATTTGTGCAATAACTTTCTTATTTCTGCGTCAATTTTCATGTTTGTTGCATGTACTCCGTCTTACTGAACCCTTTTATCAGATGTATTATTTATCTGGAACTTCCCTGTACTTTTCTCAAAAACCGATCCCAACCGACTGGAAAAAGGGCCTGAATTTATTGTCGTTTTTCTGGTCGGTTGGGATCAATTTTTGGACAAAGCACAAAGATTCTACAAACAAGTCATATATCCGAGGAAAGAGCTCACTAATGCGGGGTACATGCAACAAACCGCTTGAAAAATGGAGCAGAAATAAGAAAATTATTGCACAATTTCTTACCTGAAGTTAGGCAAATTTATCCGTATACACCGTATTCGTTATCCATCCCATCATGCACAATCCCCACCGTGTTAAGGGCCACTAGCAGCTTTAAGTTAATTGAATCTTTGAATATTAACCCATTTGTGCCTAGCGTCGACTTAAGACGACACTGGACTTTATCTGTAAGTAGGTGCTTACGTATATGATTATCTCTGGTTCCCATCATTTGTTTGTATTGACTATCCATTGATAAGTAGGGGAATGCTGATCCAAGTGCTCATTAGCAATAAATGTATCAGTAAAATGCATATTGTAAGAGAAGGTGGTGGTTTTACTGAGAAAAAACAACAAATTGAAAATGGGTTGGGGAAAAGGTATGTTTATTTCCTTTATTTTTTTAAATTTCTTGTTTCATTATTATTCGGTAGTGTTCCTCATATGTAGGTAACTGCAGATACAATTTCCAGAGAAAATTAATATGTTTTCAAACTTTTATAGAATAATATAGATCTCTAGTCTAATTTTGTCCACTAAAGTGGACGCTAGGACTGAGAGGGTGCCTGTAAATTTATTGTATAATAACAACATATGTTTAATTTTATGCAGAAAATATACAGTAAACGTGGTTGTATCTATGCTGGAAGATGAAGGAAGATATATTAGCCCAAATGTGACCTTGACCTTTGTGACCCAAAAACAAAAGGGCACCTCCTTGGGTCAAGGGCAACAACTGAGTAAATGTTCATGAATTTATTTCAACCGGTTCTTGACTTAGAGCACGGAAATAAATTTCAAACAAAGTCAAATTGTGACATTTACCTTTGACCTTCGTGACCCAAAACAATAGGGACCTACTTGGGTCATGGGCTACAACTAGGGGAGACCGGGGCTATTTCGGCCCCCTAATTTCGATCGCTCATATTTTGAATTATATGAAAGTTATTTGGGCGTGATTAATATATTTAAGTTCGACAGGCGAAAACCTTTCAAACTGCGTCTGTCCTTTTTATATTTTTCTTTTCAATAAAGAGAATTTTAAATTTTAGACTTTTGATCGTGGTGGCCGAACTTGCCCCATACATGGGGCAAGTTCGGCCCACCCTTGGGGCAAGGTATGCACAGACCTATAAATCCTTATATTTGATTTTTAGACTGTTTAAATTTAAAGGAATCTGTATACGACTTCCAAATGAAGGTATAAATTGAAAAAGCATTGTTATAACAGTCAAATCATCGTGAGTAAGGGGACATTCGGGATAACAAGTCGAGGCTGGGGCAAGTTCGGCCTGTGATTTTGAATTTGTCCATTTTTTACATTTCTGTTAGAGCTAGGTCTGAACAATTGATTTATTCGGAGTCGTCAAGAAATGGCAATTCTAACAGCGATTATTCTTTTTATTCATGGGCAAGTTTGGTGGTGGCCGAACTTGCCCCAACCCCAAAGGCCGAACTAGCCCCAGACAGACCTGGTGTCAACATCACGCCATATCTTCTTTTAGATAACATGAACACTTCATCTGTAGTTTTAATATGAAAGAGGACTTAATTTTATTCATAAATATACAAAAATGAAATCTGAATCCTGGCGCATATCACTATAAATTAAAACTTACATAAATGTGAAAAAATACTGAAAGTGTCTAAAAATCAGAATCGTGTTCTAAATTCTATGTTTTTGTATTAAATTCGACCAAAAACCTTCTGTGAAAAGCTTTCGTCATGAGTGACATTAAAATCCGGGTCAGAGCTCTCTATCTCTGTCGACAGGCTCAAAAGAGCCACTAGCCGAACTTGCCCCGGGGCCGAAATAGCCCCGGTCTCCCCTATCTAAAGTTTCATAGTCCAAGGTCGATAGGTTCTTGACTTAGAGCACAGACACGGATTTTAAACAAAGTCCAATTGTGACCTTGACCTTTGACCTTCGTGACCCAAAAACGTTAGGCACCTCCTTGGGTCATGGGCAACAACTGAGTAAAGTTCCTTGACCCTATGTCAAACGGTTCTCGAGTTAGAGCAGGGAAACAACAAAAAGTATATGATGGGTGGATGGACGAACGGACGGACAGACAGACAGACATGGTGAAACCAATATATAACCCGTAGTTTGTAGTTTGGCGTGTACTTAACAAATTTTGCTTGTATATTTGCAAATTTCATGATGGAAACTATAGTTTTAGGGGGAAATATAAGTTATCTTACATGTACGCATTCGTGCCTAGCGTCCACTTAAGTGGACAAAAATGTATTTGTACAAAATCATACTTTTCCATTGAAATTTCACAAAATTAAAGTCTAACTTATTCATTGTTTTCTCCGATTTTTTTCCTAAAATAAGACCGAAATCTGTCAACTTTTTCATGTATTACTTCCCTTTGTATTGGAGCAAACATTTATGAAAATTTAGTCGTTATGTTTTATCTTTTTTATGCGCAGCAAAACATTAAAACATTTTAAGAGTAAATTTGTTCAATTCTAATGCGAATTGTATGGATAAAGTAATTCATGAAGATAAAAGAAATATTTAATAGAAAATAAATAATAGATATATATAGATGTATGTCGCGCGTTGAGCGTTTGAAATCTTGGTAACTCAAGTACAGAATTTCGTTAGAATAACAAATCTTTGATGACTGCTAAGAAGCAGTTTAACCTATTATAAATTTACATCGTGTCGTTAGCCTCGACGAAAGGTAACGGTATATTCCAATACATGTAAATAGGGAGGAGTGCCATTTTCCCACTGAATAAAAGCGAACAATGACAGGTATTGCGTGCTGTCCACGATGCCGTGTGAGTTCAGTAGCTGTATCCAGATAGTTCTTCGTCAATTTATTACAGGGAGACGGGTTCGAATCACATGTTTTTATAATTCGAAATCCCTCTTCTCCCGTTTATTTAGACTCGCTGATCTTTGATCATTCACAGGTCGTTGTCTATCTATACCTCACAGTGACGCCTTTTGAAGCCTAACAACATTTTTAAAGGCTTTGGAAAACATCATGAAAAATGAAGAAATTGCTTGTGACAAGCAATTTCTTCATTTCCCACAATGTTTTCTACCCCAAAAGTCAGAAAATTTTGAAATTTCATTGCATTGCAGTTGTCGTCTTCAACTTCTATCAATTTGGACGATCTTAAGATTTTGTCATTTGGGAATGGGTTAAGTCCATCAAACTAGAAATCCTGAATCACATTGCGTTAGGGACCCGCGAAAGAGGAAAAGCCTAAGGAACAATTTTACCGACTTAATTTCGGACAAACAAAAATATTTTGTACATGCATAGATGTTCTTATAGAATCTAGTAGTTCTAACTATGGCTTGATACAGGCCGTAGTTACGAGCTAGATTTTTTAACAACACCGACCGTTTATCAAAACAACCCAGTCTATTTTTAGCTCAAAATCCATTGCTTTTGGATTGATTAGGAAAATCACAACATCAGGGTGGATAATCACGTGACCGGGAAGGATACACTGTATTAGAAAATGGCGGCTTAAACTCCCGCCTGGGATCAGTTTTCAGGTAATTATTCATGTTTTACCAATTTTCTCTTGAAGAGACGTAGCCTATTATATGCGCATTTTCATTATTCGAGCTCCGCCACCAACAACTACACACAAAAACATGCATTTTTGTCAAACATCGCGGCAGTTTGCGTCCACTCGCAACCGGCCACATGTTTTTGGGTGGATACAACGGACGAGTTCAAGCCTATTTTGGACTAAATTACCTTTAAATGCCATATACTTCAACAAATTCGGTATGAAATCGTAGGCTTTTGTCAAACACACTCAATGGCTAAGTAAAAACTACAGGGAATGATGCGCTTTTCTAAAAATCAAGGTTTTGGCTGATGGATACCTCGCATCATTCATCTTGTTTGGGATACATCGTACTCTGGCATTATATACGCTTCATATGGAATGTACAATTGAGCTCTAGATAGTAAATACAGCGAAAACAACTTTGTATTGTATGTCAATTATCTCACTGTAATGACGTAAATCGAGCACACAAATATATAGAATATTTTAAACTCCTAGAGTGCCCCCAACATAAACACGGGACATCTGCATCGAGACACACAGACACACACACAACATAATCTCATTTAATAATCAATGTCTATGAAGGTTGAAACCTGTAGAAATACGGACTTAAATTTAGCAGAAGACAATTTTTTGGATTGACCAATTCCAAAATGAAAAACTATTAGATCAACCGAAAGTTTAATAATTTGCACGCTACCAATTGAAATTTAAAACACAATTTGTTAGAATGGCCAACAAGGTAGATATGGGGAATTTTCGATCTTGTAATCTTGTGAAAGTAAGCTACATGTATGCATGGCTTGATTGTGTTCCCTCTATGGATGAAGTGGTATAGTCTGCATGAATGCATAATCAATCGCCACTTTATCCAGAGGTTATGGTAAGGACGATAATTAAAAGAAGCTAAAAAAACCAACTTGTTGAATTTTAACAGACAAATTAAATATTAATTCATTCCCACAGATTAACTCTTTTTGACTCATCGGAAGATAAAGCCTTAGGAAAACATTGTGGAAAATGAAGAAATTGCTTGTGACAAGACATGTTTTCATTTCCCATAACGTTTTCAACCAGAAAACTTTTTTAATCCTTTCCCAAATGACAAAGTTTAAGTATTATCTAGTTTGAAAGAAGCTGTAGTCTACAAATTTGTGTTTAAAACTAAAAGGAAGGGATTTCTATAAAATATGCACAACATTTGTAAATATTTAGGAAAAGGAAGATGATGTTAATTTCTTTCTCCCTTTTCTTCGATATTTACTGGAGGTTTAAGGTTTTGTTGCGTCAACATTTTACTTGTATTATTAATTGTTTGGGAAATGGTTATATTCATTAATATCATCCTTACAATGCTGTTTGTTTGAATAAATCTTGTATGTATTTTTCAGGTGGTGTTAATCTTCTCCAACAAGACACTTTAACATGGCAGGTAGATCAGTATGATTCTTGGTCCAGGTGAATTCCTAGAAAGAGCGGATATGTCTGAATTCATGGAGGGCCACATGCCAGAAATATATCAATATTAATGCATGACTGAAGACTTCATCAACGTGATAAAATGTCATAAAAGAAGTGTCAAAATATTTCGGTCACATCTGTCATTCTGAACATTTTTTATACATGTTTGAACTCTGTAAATATGGATGGTGTTGATTTAGTGATGTTTCATACTGATGTGTATCTAGGCGGAGGCGTGGAAGCCTAGGCTTCAACATACTAAGTAATTATTTTTGAAAGTGTGCCCATTCCAAGACAATTTGTGGAAACAGAACACTAGATGCCCCGGAACCCCTACAACCCATAATACAATGTAAACATATTACAATAATTTTGACTGTTCCAAAATCAATCATGTTAATACAGATGACAATTTTAAGTGAACGTAATTTTATATTTGTGGTCTCCCTGGGTAGAAAGCATAAGTGGGAATGTGGAAATTTCAGCATTTTCCACAATATTTTCCGACGCTTTTCTGTTTTGGGGCGTCAAAATGCGTCAAATGGACTAGACTATAGATCTATACCTTGGCTTCTGTCAACATAACAAAATTCCTGGCTACGCCCCGTCATACATGATGATGAAGACCACAGTCAAGCTTCAAGTTGTTTTCATGGATAATAGTTCCAAGTCTTGCCATGACAAGACCTACAGCTTTTAAAGTTTTTCAATCGTTGTGAATCTGATATTACTTGGTATTCTTATATAGAATAAAGCATTGCCACTTGTACAATGTGATATTATTTTACCCTTTGTAAAACAACAAAATTTTAGTTTGGTCCAAATTCAAAGATGTTGCAGACGACAATTTCAAGTGAATAATATTTTATGTTTTGATCTTTCAAAAATTTCTTGATTGAAAATATCATTGTGGAAGATAAAAATATTGCTGCTTGTCACAGGCAATTTCTTCATTTTTTCACAATGCTATCATAACTTATATTCATAATAATTTATCTTGTGGGTCATCAATTTCAAAGTATCATGATGTGGTCTTGGATTAATCCTTTCAGCTAGACTGGTCAAAGTTGAAAATTGTTGTTGACAATAACGCAAACCTGGAGTATAATATGAAATCTTCATTTGATATGGTAGAAAATAAAAAGGTGAAAGGGGTAAATGACTGGCGGACGGATGGAAGTATGGACAGACAGCCGGAACGACAGCGTGGCGACTTGAATATAAAAATAGCAGCTCCAGTCAAAGGATGATCTCTTTGTTGACTTAACCTTTTACCAAACAGCAAACGTTTGGGGTGGTCTTATTTCAAATATTCTGATGCAATCCACAAAATGGATGTTGATAAATATAGAATTTGTTATGCAATGTAGTCGGAAATATTGAGGAAAAAGAAGAAAATGCTGAATGTGCTGAATATCAGCATTTTATTTCTTTTGTCTCAATGTTTTCCCAAGCCTTTTCTATTGGGGAGTCAAAACAAGGTTTTGTGTGGGAAAGAGTTAAGCCATTATCAAACGGCAAAAGTTGGACTGATCCAAATCCAAAGATATTGCAGGCAACAATATTAATGAATGAATGAAATTTGACATAATTTTGGTCGTTCTGGGTAGAAAACATTGTGGTAAATGCTTTATTTGCTTGTCACTGGCATTTTCTTCATTTCCCACAATGTTTTTAAAGCCATTATCTTTTAGTAGGGAGTCAAAAAGAGTCATTGTGTGGCAATTGGTTAAATTTTACTACAGATTTTCCATAGAAATATGTCAAATAGAGTCTAAAATATCATCAGAAATATCGCAGTGGGAAAAGGAGGAACCATTGACCAGTTGGGTATTCAAGAAAAAAGCCTTTGAAAGCATCGATTTGGAAAAGGATGTATTAACAGTTTCATCTTTTTCCACCAAGTTATAGATGCAAGTCTGGTTTGATAATTGCGCCAGCTGCCATGCATAAAAGGGTATAAATAGTTTCATATAGAAAGAGTCAGATAGTCAGATTAAAACTACTTTATTTTCAAACATAGCCATCTTCCAATTCAAAACACTTATTCCATAAACCCTTTCCCAAACAGCAAAATTTCGGGGTTTTCCAATTAGAAAGGGGCTTCAGATGACAAAATTTGTGTAAATTAAGACAGGATCTGTGAACAAAACAACAGAAAATAATGAGGTAACAGGAGAAAATGCAGATTATCAGCATTTTCTTCTATTATCTCAAAGTTTTCCCAAACCTCTTCTATTACAGACAACAAAACAAGATCTTGTTTTGGAAAGGGTTAAGTTTGCCAATCACTGATGCTCGATCTATAGCAATCAACGTTTTTGTATCCTAACCAGCCTTCCTCAGCAGCAGTAGCCTACATCATCATTGTCATCTTTTTCCCTCTCTTTGCCTCACGTTTAACAATAAGTTCCTTCAACCTATGTTCCACAGATGAAAACACCAGTAAAACATCATGATTTTGTACTCAGCTGTTTTAGTAATGGTCCAATTCAGTCATTCCCTGGAAATACAGATACAACAAATCAAGTTTGTTTTGTAGATAAAGTCTGCTTTCATGGAGTTAGGGCTGCATTAGCTTGTCATCTTACAATGTGTTCCCTGGTTTAATTTTTACACTCAATACAATTATACTAAAACAACCAATCCTACCCATCTGACAGCCTTTCATGCCAAAAGAAAAAAATCTCAATGGTCTTGCCAAACAGTATCGAAGAAAAAAGAGAAAATGCTGGCTATTAGAATTTTCTTCTTTGGTCGCAATGTTTTCCCAAGCCTAAATAGTAGGGATATCAAAACTGGGTCTTGTTTGGGAAATGGTCATTTTATTTCATTTGCAGCACCTAACAGTGTGTTCTCTGCAATTCTTTCTTTATTACAAACACGGCATACAATTTGAATCAAACACTGTTCGGCAAATATAAAATTTATAATTCTATTGGACCAAAAATAGTCAGTGATTCAATGAAACTTTAGCACAGCGGCTGCGTTCAACATTTTTTCCAGTCATATAGTGTGACTTGTTCACCTAACCATGTGTTTCTAGTATTTCTTGAACCTGTACCAACAATTAACACAATGAAAATACAATCTGAACAACCACCTATTCATCCCATTTGGTGATGAAGATATAAATTGTGTCAAATGTTAGCAAGGATATTGGCAGAGCCAGGGTTTGAACCTACTTTCGTTGAATTGATGGTATCCGCAGTTACCCACTAACCAAAATATCCCGACTCAGCTAGAAAAGAGATTTACCCTGGAATTCTAGCACGTTTGTGGAACCAGATCATTAGAGCTGAGCGAAGGTTTGAAAAATAGTGCAAAACTTGTCTTTTACCATTGTTTACTGTTGCTGTAGGATCTATCTAGGCCTTGACATGTTTGATCCGTTTAGATTAGTTGTCTCTGTCAGTCGGGGTTCCGGTCATGTGGGAGAAATACTGAAATACAAAGGCTTAGATTAGAATGAACAATGTAAACCCTTTAAAAACCTATGCTGTTGGTACACAATTGAAATTTCCAATCAATTTGATTCAGTTTTACTGGGTATCAACAACAAAGGGTTTGATTTGGAAATAACATGATTTACATGGCACTACCCCATAAGGCTTTAAAACTACATTTCGTCGGTGTAAATGCAAAACCTCGTATCTCGTTTTTAGAAAACTTTAGATGGGATGAAAAAAGAATTTAATATTTTTTCCGAAACTGAAGGGTTTTACTTGAAATTCGGACATATTGTTCACGAATAAAATGTCTTTAATAATGATAAATGAAAACATCCAAAAACCTGCGTGAATCGTCTTAATTTGGGCATTCGAGTTTGTACTTTGAAAATTGCAAGAATCGACATACGATGTTTTGCATTTACACCGACTTTTTTTTTTACATTACTATGAAATAATAACCAAGATTATCAAAACCTGTATGAACGTTCGGCTAAAACACGGTATTTGTCCACTTTCAAAATTTATTATGTTATATGCACTTTAGCAAAAAACTATAACATTTGCAATCAACCTTTTTGATCCAAGATTTGTAATTAATAGTTATTTTCATTGACTACCAAATTTTGGGGCGATATGTAGCTTCGTTTTTTTTTAATTATTTCACTATTCACGTCCCAAAAATGGCCATTTTTGGGCGTTATATTGTCTCAACAAATTTTAGAATTCAGGGTACATGTGATGAATTATATTGATTATTTCCAAACAACTTTATTTTGATTTGATAAAACAGTTCTTACGGTAAATTTTGGTAGTCTATTGTACCCATATTTTTAGAGTTGTGTCTCAGAAAATTGGACATTTATAGACCAAAGCTTGAATATTTAGTGTCCGTAACAAATTGTTACAATGGCGATTTTTCTAAAAATCCATTTACAACAAAGCTTCAATAGTCTGAATATTACAGCTTTCAATATGGTAGCCTAAATGAAATAATCTGTTTCATGTTAACATAAGCTCATGACTTTTTATTGCACTGTAAAGTGTTACGGACACCACACAAATAAAAATGCAGCCAAATATCTGATTTAAAAAATTCAGATCAATTTTGTATTTTAACGCAAGCTTAGATTCTTTTCACTAATGGCCATTCACACATGAATTTTAATGATTCAAGTAATGAATTCTTGATATTTGAATCTTGCCAAGAAAGCTAGAAGGGTGGGTTAACCTAGTGAGACACTTGTGTGCCAAATACCTTGTTTTAGCCGTTTGTAGTTGACAAATGAAATATCAAATTTTGAAAGCTAATGTACTTTTCCACGAAAGCGATAGTTAATTTATCTATTCACTGATAAAATCCCTACACATTGATAACTTTTACATCTCATACCAGGAATGACGGCCTCCGTTTGCGAGTTTTTCTTGTAGCTGTCAATCGAAATATTTAAATCTTACCCCACCCACCTCAGGATATGGTTTATCGATCTACTTGGTCTACTTGGTTGGAATTACGATGAACGAGTGGTTTCGTTTTCAAATACTATTGAGATAATTTAACTTTAATTTAGTTTAAACAGTGTAATATTGATTAATCTTTCGCCCTAAAATCGAAATATAGAGTGTCCAAAACTGATTTGTAGGCGAAAAGACAGTAGCTGCGATATCGTAGCCACAAACTTGATGACGGGTATTGGTTTGTGGCTACGAGTCCACTCTCTCCTTCTTTGGAGCAAGACAAAAAACATTTTCTTGCATAAATTTCTAAATACCAATATATCTATTCAATTGTAAATTCCACAAAAACATATATTCCATGTCACAAATTCGGTTGAAAAGTATCAACAAGAATTGTTTTTATTTTATTTTCTTCCAATGGAAAATTCAAGTCTCAGTAGAATAAAATGGGTGGGTACTCCGCTAAAAAATTAAATCGAACTTTATTTGAAAGTGATTTCAACATAAGACTATGCTGGATTGACAGAAAAATTAATATATTTGTGTGCTCGATTTACGTCATTACAGTGAGATAATTCAATTATTCATTATTGACATACAATACAAAGTTGTTTTCGCTGTATTTACTATCTAGAGCTCAATTGTGCATTCCATATGAAACGTACATTATGCCAGAGTGCGATGTATCCCAAACAAGATGAATGATGCGAGGTATCCATCAGCCAAAACCTTGATTTTTAGAAAAGCGCATCATTCCCTGTAGTTTTTACTTAGCCACTGAGTGTGTTTGACAAAAGCCTACGATTTCATACGGAATTTGTTGAAGTATATGGCATTTAAAGGTAATTTAGTCCAAAATAGGCTTGAACTCGTCCGTTGTATCCACCCAAAAACATGTGGCCGGTTGCGAGTGGACGCAAACTGCCACGATGTTTGACAAAAATGCATGTTTTTGTGTGTAGTTGTTGGTGGCGGAGCTCGAATAATGAAAATGCGCATATGATAGGCTATGTCTCTTCAAGAGAAAATTGGTAAAACATGAATAATTACCTGAAAACTGATCCCAGGCGGGAGTTTAAGCCGCCATTTTCTAATACAGTGTATCCTTCCCGGTCACGTGATTATCCACCCTGAACATTGCTTATAATCACTATTGATTTCTTCCTGAATACAATCTAGGTCTAGTTAACACATATTTTCTGCTTTTGGTCTGTACTTTATCATATTTTTGCTGTTGCTAGGCTAAATGTTTTATTGAATGGGGTTTAACGCATTTTTAAAGCGTATTTGGTCATATAGCCTAGCGGCGGATGGAGCACATAGCCAAGGGCTCCTTGAATTGATCGCGCCTGTAGGCTCTGCCTATTCAATGTAGGCGAACGAACGAACACAATGTAGGCATTATGTCATTGTGACATGTCTCACACCGATGCTTGTATAACCGTTACCAATGTGGGCGTGCAGCTGGAGGCTAGGTACTCTCCAAAGTATTGATTAAACCATCAAATATGATTATATCGTAATAGAATGAAGAGATAATGTGCTCCGTTTTAAAAGACAGTAGAGGCTAGGAAGCATGTTTTTGGAGTAGGCCTACTCACACAGTTTAACCGGTTGCGGCGAAGACAGAGGAGAATCAGTGAAGATAGATTAGGTATCTGATAGGTATCAAATCAAATTATTCTTAAAAATAAACGAAAGGATAGATGGTAGGTTAGACCGGGGCAAAGTGTTACACGGGGCAAAGTGATAAATTTGATTTTCATCTCAATCATATTTTCTGCCACGAAAATTCCGCTTGGTAACAAATTCTATGCAGATTTTTTACATTATCTGATTTTTGTGGCTAGCTTGGTCTTAAAGATTGTTCTAGAATCGTGAATTTTACTTTTTTGGCCAAAAAGTCAATTATCCAATATTTTTAAAAATATGCTTATCCAATGCCCATGACTAGATTATTTTTGATACTTGTGGTAATAGTTTAGAGTCATCATTAGTTATTAATTTGATATACGTTCCATTTTGAAAAATGCACGCGGTTCCGACTTATGGCCTTACTTTCAACATGACTGTATGTTGGGGCAGAGTGTTACACTGCATGCGGGACAAAGTGTTACACTCTACTTATAGTAATTTTCACTTTCCAAATAAGACGCAGGTTGGGTAATAAGGTGGCGAGTAATGATAAAACACTAAATGATCCGTGTTTTATAACATACTTTAATACTATGAGCAGTTTTAGGTAAATTAAATGACCAGATTTCGTAAATTAGCGAAATCTTGACGTTAAAACAAATAAAAAGATTGAATTAAATCTGTTATCTGTGTCTTCAGCTAAAATATTTAGAAAAGATTCATGAGAAATGATGGAATGTAAATAAATTGCACATTCTTTAGTTATTTATACCAGTAACTTTTCTATGTTATCTGTTTTCTAAATTAATCTTAGTATGAAACTTCTTTGTAGCTGGGACATTTTCCAAATGTTGCTAATTTTGGGCAATGCTCAAATATTTAGCAGCAAAGCTTGTAAACCCTAATAGATATGATAAGAACTAATATTTTTAGACAGATAGATAGAACTACAGTTATTCCAAGAAATAAAATGAAAAGCAGCAGTCCCAATTTGTTTATAAGAGTCGGTATTGAAGGGATGGGCTAAGTCACTATCGGTTTGGGTGTTTTCTTCACCAGATTATAAAATTTAGGAAATTGGACGATTGTTTCTGCAATACTGATCGGTTGTATTTTTTCCCTTTTCACCTCAGATTTATGTCCCTGTCCTTAACTTTAGTGTCAAAGAAATTAATACGATAAGTGATTGTCGTAGAAAGAAAAAAGTAACATTGTAACACTTTGCCCCGGCCACCGTAACACTTTGCCCCGATGCCGGGGTAAAGTGTTACATTTTGTCACCATTTTTGTTTTCCTACTTACATATCAATAAATAGGCAAGTTATGCTGGAAAAACATAATATTTGTTCAGAATTCTGTACATTTTTAGATTTTATGGTTTACACGACTGCAAGGTATATAATATCATCAAAATTTGAATAAGTCGAATGTAACACTTTACCCCGGTCTCCCCTATTCTAAAGTCTAGGCCTATCTACTGGGTAAAATCATTCTGTAGTCTATATCTACTGTAATTGACTGTGACATTCAAGATAAACATTGGACAGAATTGGACAGAATGATTGTCACCATCGAATCAGTCGGCATGACGTCATAGCCTCACTTTCATTTTTTCATCGAGGGTACTTCCTCGGCCTTTATCGTTACGGGATACCAACTTTGAGGCAGATTATTTAAAAAATCCATCGTTAAAATTCATAAACATAACTCTTTCTTTAAAGAATGTGATTTAAACTTTCTAACTACCAACGCATTTTTAATAATCAGGCGTATTCGTCGAGATATTAATGAGGAAAGTTGGTAATGCTTCAACGAAAAAGACCGAAGCTTTCACCTCCACCGAATGAGTGCGGGTCCGCTGACGACGTTTTTGATTGGCTGAAAGGATTGTGCCGACCGAATCAATAAGATGTCATCTTCGCTAGCCAAGGTTGAACCCACCTACGTTTGTATTCACCCTTGGCGGATTTAGTCCGATTTTCTTGAAATCGCGGAGCCCCACCTAGCGGTTGTTTTGCTTGTTGTTTACGTCCATTATTGATGACGTCATAATTAACGCGCGTTGTCTTTCGCGTCATACGTCATGTGGATTAGGTAAAAGTTAGCTGCTTTTTTGGTCGAATTGTCGAAAGTATAATATACTCCTCACAAAAAGTTTAGCAACAAAAGTAATTCTCTCAATATTCTTTTTATACACGTGGAAATTTTTGCACAGATTTGTTATTCGGACAGCCATATCTATGCTTAAACACACTTTAAAGAATACTGAATGTTATCGTCTCCAAAAGCAGCTATCACGTGATTAGAACACACTCACCCCCAAAACATGCATGCAAAATGTGTCGCATATACGGATTTCAAACATGGCATTAGCCCCGTATGTGCCTAAAACGCGTCAATTTGACAACTTTGATGTCATCAATATTTGAATCATGCCAAAACGTCACTTGACTCTAATTGAAGTGGCTCAAATTGTTGGAATGCCACAGGGTGGGGCAACCAAGACTGCTGTTGCCATTATCTTTAAATTTCATCGCAGTATTGACTGAAGAGCAATAACCCGATACAATTAAACTGGACAGATGTCAGAGAGATCACGTTCAGGTCGTCTAAGAGTAACAACACATTGTGAAGACCGTTATGTTGCAACCTTAGTCCGTAGGAACTGGCTTACAACGGCCAGATCGCTGGAAAATGACCTCCAGAGGATGTCAGGAAACAGACTTTCCATCCAAACCGTGAGGAACATGTTTCACACAGAAGGTCTAAGGTCCAGGATACCACTTCAACGGATCCAACTTCCCCCAAAACATCGACGGCAAAGATTAATATTGGAACATCAACATCAAAACTGAGGGTCACTCGTTGGCGTCACAAACTCTTAACTGACTCGTCAAGATCCTGCATTGGTTCTAATGATGGCATGATACGTGTGCGGAGAAACGTTAATAAACGGTTTGCCGACTGTAACATCACTGAACACGACCAATATGAACGTGGGAGTTTGATGGTCTGGAGAGGTATCAGTGTTTGCCAGAGAACAGAGCTGGTTGTCATCAGACGAGGTTCAATGACTGGTGTAAGGTGCATTTACGAGATCATCACACCTGTTATCATCCTTCTGGCACAGTAAACAGGTCCAACTGTTATGTTAATGGATGGTAATGCCCGTCCCTATCGTTCTGGAATTGCGACTGAAGTTCTGTGGACCAACAACATCAGACATATAGGGTAAGGTGGGGCAAAACGCCCCTCGGGGTAAAACGCCCCCCATCGATTTCTAGGAAATGCCCATATTTATAACAAACTTATAACGTTAATATGATTGCAAAAAATGTGTAGATTATCTGACAGAAAAGTTTTAGCTCTACCATTAGTCAATATGAAAATATTTTTCAAAAATCATTTTCGGGCCATTTCTTATTATTTCCTGCTGCCATTTATTTCTAGTTACATCTGACACGGATATATCTTATCTGACATACAATACATATATCTATAGCACATTACATTGTGGTTTTATTGAAAAAGAAACATTTTGTAAAATATTTTGTGTATTTGGAATATTTTGATAAATGGTGAAATGGTCACTTTGGGGTAAAACGCCCCCAGTCTCATGGGGCAAAACGCCCCCTGGTTCGGAAATTTCCGGACGTGATCGTAGACCATTCGGCGGTTTCCGATCTATACGGAAACGTTACGAAGGGGAAAATCTGCCACCGAATGATTACGGCAACGCTCGAAAATGCCGACGTCTCGTAAATTTCTATTATAGGTATTCTTTTAAATCTTTTAACCTTGATACACATTTGCATGCCTTCTACTTTCTAAGTGTGTTCATTTTATTTTGTTTATTAAGCGAATAACACCAAAAGAGTGTTAGTCACTTGATCAAAAGGTACATGGTCGAAATCTTTGTTATCCCACGTACTCGATCGGAAAATTAAAAATTGACCACGAAGAACACTCGATAGATATTGATTTCAAGCGTAAGAGCAATTTTCAGTCAACTTAAAATGAATAAATTTAAAGTATGGGACAAAACGTTCCGGGGGCGTTTTACCCCGTCGGGAGGGGCGTTTTGCCCCAGGTGTGGGGCAAAACGCCCCTTTTTAAAAAATATTATTTTTGCCTATAAAATGCATATTTCAATACGCAAAGCCAAAATCACGCGTCATAATGTTCAGCTGACTCTAAGTTTTGTAACACTGCAAAAAATACATCTATATCGCCATTCGTATTGAAGATAATGACCAAAAACAATTTGGGGGGCGTTTTGCCCCACCTTACCCTAGACTGGCCTGCTACGTCTCTAGACCTTAATTCGATAGAACATACGTAGGACATTCTTTGGGGCGTGTTTATGGTCAGCATGTTCGCCCACAGACTCTGGATGAACTGCAACAGGTATTGCAGACAGAATGGAGGATCAATCCACAACGGACATTAGACAGACGAATCTGATTGATGCCGAGGTGTGTTCGGGTGTGTGTTGAACATCGTAGGGGTCATACCAGGTACTTGATGCTCGATCATGGTCTGAAGAGGCCGGAAAACAATTTTTACAAATTCTGAACTGCTGGCGAGTGACGTTTTGCACCATTGTTTCGTAGGGACGGTTTTCGAGGATCTGTAACTTTGTTATTGGTTGATGATTTTTCCAATCATTTAACGTAATTTGTGTAATAAGACCCCAACTTTGTATTGTATAAAACATAGATCATTAGATGTGATAAAACACATTTGAGAAAGAAAAGCATCTTTGTTGCTTAACTTTTTGTGAGGAGTATAATTCGTCGATTAAAGATAGGAAATTCTTGTGTATTGCAGTGAAATTCTTAGGAAAAATCGCCCATTTTATCGTTTTTGAGTTGCAAATGCAATGCGTTTTCCCGCCCGTTGTCATGAAATGGTTACTCATAACAAATGTATCAGTCGACAATCTGATTGGTTCCAGCAAGACCTCGCTGGAACCAATGAAAACGCTTTCCAGGAGACCAAGAAAATCGGACTAAATACGCCAAGGGTGAATACAGAAACGACGTTACGTCGTAGATGTCATCATTGGCCTGCGAAGATGTAAGATGTTGGCAGAGAACAACTTGTATTGAGCAAACTAGCCAAAACATATTGGATTGATTCATTACAAACTACTGACATTACAGGCCCGTAGGAAGCAATTTCATAAGCCATTATCCTGAATATTGGGAGGGCTAATTTTTCCCAAAAATTTCAGTGATAAATCAAGAAAATTGGGCATTTTTGGACAACCCCCCAGCACCCCCCCACCCCCCACCCCTGTTCCTACGGGCCTGCATTAACATTGAAACGCCATCATAAAGCAATGGCAATGAATTTGGTGCTGAAAATAAAATGGGTTTCAAGTTTTGTTTTGATAACCCGTCGGTGTTTTATAATCTCGTAACTACGGCTTGAATCAAGCCGTAGTTACCAGATTTTATAACAACACCCACGAGATCCTATTTGTTTGTCCGAAATCACGTCACAATTAACAGGATAAAATCGTCCGCTATTGTATAAACAAGGAAATTGTGGAATAGATTACTTCCCTTTATTAAGTCTTATTCATAGAACAAGATGGACAAAGAAGAGAACATGAATTAATCATTTTTCAACAAATTAAACTTATATAACATTTTTAGTGATAAAATGTGATAAAAGTGATAAGATTTTGGATAATTTGAAATAAATTTAGAAATTATGTGTAAATGCGTACATTTTTATATATATTTACGAAAAAAAAATATTCAATAGGACTCGCTTTTTTCGTTGAACAAATACGTCATCGTCACGCCTCACTGGTCTAAAAATAGATTGGGAATCCTCTATCGTACAAATATGGCTGTCAACATCGCGAAGTTTTTCCACGTTCAACTTGCTGAAGATGACGTTCTAAGAGCTGGATTGCCGTAATCATTTGTTGAGAAACATTATAATTCAGAGTTGAGAAGGTTGCTGCACTGTCGTGTACTTTTTTAAGATAGGTAACTATGAAATAACCATTTGACAAGTAATGTTTACACATACGGTCCTACCTTAGCTTCGTCGTGTCGCTCGTGCTACTCGCTTACCCTTTCCAAAACGACAAAATGTCATGTTGGGCCAAATTGAAAAAAGTCTGCAGACGACAAAACGGATGTGAATACTTTTAGTGTTTTATGTCAGAGAAAATATCGAGGCAAAAGTAAAATGATCATCAATATCCAAAGAAGTTATTCAATCTCATTTTGTCTGCTGTGCAGGTCTTTTTAATCTGATCGATCATCATTTTCTTCTTCTGCATCAATGTTTTTTCAATAATTTTCTGTAAGGGACGACAAAACCGGTCTTGTTTGGGAAATGATTAATCTAGAAAAAACTAGAATTTGTCGCTGAATGTGATTTGTCATGATACCCCCACAGGCTTCCACTACAACAGAGGGCAATAACTCACAAAATAAGCAAGGTAGAGTTACGCTCCTTATACGTTGCACTTCTCCTTGGTGAGATCTATCTACCCGCGAAGTTTCATGATCATAGCTACTTTACTTTCACACTTTTCGATGTTTTTTCTGGTTAAGCTGCTGAGGAACCTCAAGAAAAAAACGTTTGTCATTTCTGGTCTGTCTCCGTATCTGGAATCAATGTTGCATGTTGAATATGCGCAATGTTTCGTAGTTTTAGTTCCCGCCTGCATTATCTACGATCGACTAATATCTCGCTTGAAAATGATAATTTTTCGCTAACACTGTTACGAAAAAATTGTCCGATTCATGACCGATAAACAAAATATTAGACTGGTACCCGGCAAGCGTTGTTGGGGGTTTTCCCATCAGAAATCTATTTTTAGCACAAATTGGCGCGAAAATTGTTCGCTATTTCATAGAAAATATTCTATGTGACATAATATTAGGTAAATAATCTTTAATCTTTGACACCACTGTACTATTATGTTTAGTGGTAGAACTTCATATTGTAATACTAAAACCCAATCATTTCTTAGACAACACAAATTTAAACAGTGGAAATTCGAAATGTATGATTGAAATTAAAATTTGAAGACGTGTTACGAGGGTTGATTGATAAGTAGTGAGCTTCACACAGAAAGGTTTGAATTGTAACTGTCGAATGATTTTATTTTTCAACATAATCCCCTTCTTTATCTATACACTTTACCAGCGATGTTTTAAGGTCCCAATGCCACTTTAGCAGAACTCCTTCTCCTGATTGTCCAGAAAGGCCTCCACTGTATGACGTCATAAATGGGCTGAAAGTGAGTACCAGCAATAGCTCTTTTCAACTGTGGAAACAGGTGAAAGTCTGATGGAGCAAGATCAGGTGAATAATAATAATAATAATAATAATAATAATAATAATAATAATAATAATAATAATAATAATAATAATAATAAGACGGGTGTTCTACTAGTCCAAACCCACAGTCATTGATGGCAGCCATGGCAATGGCAGATTTGTGAACAGGGGCATTGTCCTAGTGGAACAGTACGCCTTTGCTGAGTTTTCCACGGCGTTTGAGCTTGATGGTTACTCTCAGTTGCCTTAAAAGTGATGCATAATACTGTTCATTAATTGGTTGGCCTTTTTGTAGATAATCTACCATCAAGATGTCATCAGCATCCCAGAAAACCGAAGCCATTAGTTTTCCTGCTGATGGGACAGCCTTTGCCTTTTTGGGTGGGGGTACGCCAGGGTGCTTCCATTTTTAGCGAGCCGGGACTTTATGTCCGAGGAGCTAATGTCACAGCCCTAGTGTCGGCGTCGCGTCCCGTCCCGTCGCGTCTTCACTTGAAAAATTTTAACCTTGTCAATATCTCAGGCACTATTAGAGATACAGCCTTCATATATCACACATAGATAGTGCTTGACAAGACCTTTCATTTGGGACTATGACTTTAGACCTAGTGACCTTGACCTTGGAGTTTGACCTACTTTTAAAAAAACTCTAACCTGGCCTATATCTCATGCAATATTATAGATAAAGCCTTGATATTTCACACATGGATACCTCCTGACAAGACCTTTCATTTGTGACCATGACCTTTGACCTTGTGACCTTGACCTTTGAGTTTGACCTACTTTTATAAAATTAGCTGTTTTTGTGACAAGCTCCCGTATAGGCGAGCTACGTTGTCCGCGGACAACTCTTGTTTGGATTGTTGTTTTGAATCTGGGGTAAAGTGATGGACCCAAGTTTCATCCATAGTCACAAACCTCTGCAGAAAGTTGTATCAGTGTCTGCCTCTGAAAGACTCAGATTAGCACGTGACAAAGTGCGCCTAGCGTGCTTCTGGTCAACTGTCAGAAGCCCTGGTACCAAGCGGGCAGAGAGCTTTTTCATCTCAAGATTTTCTGTGAGAATTGAATGAATTCTTTCCTGTGAAATACCAGTTTTACTGGCTATATATCTCTCTGTAACCCGCATGTCAGTCATAACAATATCATGGACTTTATTGACCATATGTGGTGTTGCAACGGTGACAGGCCATCCAGGGCAGACGTCGTCCTCAGGACTAGAGGCCTACCACGATTGAACTCCTCTACCCTTCTCTTTACTGTAGCATACGAAGGGGCATCATCCCCTAGTATTGAAACCATATCTACATGGATGACCTTCTAAGTTAGACCCTTTTTATACAGATATTGAATCACTGCTCTTTCAGCAGCATTGTCCAAACGCCACTTGCCCGGCTTACTTAAGAGTGCTACCCTGTCAAATACTGACCAAATGACACCAGTTTGCGGTTGCACACCTTTATATAACCAGAGAGTACAGGGACTGAAAATAGACATCTCTGCTTGACCCCTTCTATGAGAGGCTCACTACTTACCAATCAACCCTCACAGTTTTACCCAAAATATTGAGACAAAAGAAAGCAACGCATTGTTTGTTATTTCGGCTTAAATGTTTTTCCATTTTCTTCTTACCAACGTCAAAATTATGTTTACTTTAGGAAAGCGGCAATGAAAGAGCGAAATACAATTTCCCATTTGTTGAAATTTTGGATTGTCCTATTTCGACGCACCTTTCTGACAAAAATGTCAACCATCAATGGCTTGATATCGTGAACATATGTGGAGGAGCAGCTGGAGGCTCGGTTAGGGTTCTGTGGTAGTACTTTTGAAAGAAACAACATAAATCCCTGGTTAGGTTTTGCTGAAAAGCGACGATAAGATCTTGTTCTTTTCTTGCAGGCCTTCTACATGTTGGTGACGAGATTTTGGATGTTGCTGGACAAACAGTGCGAGATAAAACTCCAGATGAAGTCGTTAATTTGTTGGTATGTGATGGATTTTCATTTAACTCTTTCAAAACAACAACAATTGACCTTATTTTGTTCTAATTAAAAAGCTACTGCAGACAACAAACCAATCATTTAAAACAGAGTTGAACGTTCATTGAGACAAATAAGAAAAAAATATTGCTCTGATAATCAGCATTTTCTCCTCTTGCCTACAGTTTTCCTGCGCTTAATATTACACAAATCGTTCTTTGTTGACATCCAATATGTTGTCTGTACTTAGCCATTCCGTGCTTGGATCACTCTTTAATTTTGTTAATTAGGAAAGGACGGTTTAAAAGCAATGGGACAAAATATGTGTTCTTTTGCTACAATGTTTATTTATTGTGTTTACTTTGTTTGTTTTTCAGGGACAAATGGCTGGACCAATATCATTAAAGGTTGTGTCGGGTAAAAATAATCTTGTACCCCTCCGAGAGAGTAAGGTAAGGATAATTTAGGTCTAGATTTTTCTGCTGGGCTCGATATTTTCTTTGCCATGTTAATTTTTTACACTTTGATTAATTCTCCAACATAAGCTACATTTCGTTAATTTCCGTGCAGAACTTAAATTCTAATTAATTTAGTTCAATTAAATTTTGAAAAATCTTTAAAAAATCTTCTTCTCCAAAACTACTGGACCAATTCCAACCAAACTTCACAGGAATCTCCCTTGCATAAATCCCTTCTAAATTTCTTAGAAAAATAGATTCAGTATAGAATTTAAATTTTAATTGAATATATTGAATTAAATTTTCAAAAATCTTTGAAAAATCTTCCCCTCAAAAACTACTGGACCAATTTTAACAAAACTTCACAGGAATATTCCTTGTATGAATCCCTTACAAATTCCTTCAAAAAATAGATTCCTTGTAGAACTTAAATTTTGATTAATTTAATTCAATTAAATTTTCAAAAATTCTTGAAAAATCTTCTTTTCCAAAACTACTGAACCATTTTAAGCCAAACTTCACATGAATCACATAACATTGAGGCAAAAGTAGAAAATGCTGTTAATCAGCATTTTCTTCTTTTGCATCAATATTTTCTTTGACATATTCACGCCGAACATTTATTGGTCAACACCGATTTCGTTGCTGCATCAGTTTCCAAATCGGGGATGTCCATATTTGGGCTGTTTTGGGAAAGGGTTAAATGATCTGGTCGCTCTCCAAAAGAGTAAGGTAGAATTCTTAAAATTGCGATTCCATTTTAAGAAGCAGTTTCATAAACCTTTTTCCAAGCAACAAAATTTTAGTGCAACCCAATTTGAAAGCTGCTGCCAGCGACACTTTATGATGTTGACAGAGGCAGAATTGTATACAATACATCACAGAAAATATTGAGACAAAACTCTTTTATTCTCGATGTTTTCCTAAATAATTTCTTTTAGGAACACCATTGCTGTTCCTCGGACAGACACGCCAAAAACAACGACCCAATTGTGCCAAAGACTTACAGCTTTTTGGTCTGTGTTCGCAAATGTGACTAGAAGTTTTTGCATAGCAATGAAAAAGTATCTTATTTAAAAGCCGTAGTAGTGTTAGTTAAACAGTCATTATGCGCTGTTTGGTATTGAGTTATGCATAATGGGGATATTGATATCTTTAAAATTTTAATGATAGCTTTAGTTCGACTCTTTTACAGATGCGGGTTCGAGCGTTTTTCGACTACAACCCAATCAACGACATGTTAAACCCGTGTCCAGAGGCGGGTTTATCATTTTGTCGCGGCGATGTTCTACACATTGTGAGTCAAGAGGACCCCTGGTGGTGGCAGGCCAGGAAAGAAGGGGAGACGAACGGACGGACGGGATTAATACCTGCTAGACAGCTTCAGGAAAGGTATTTATAACTGTTTTCTGGTTATCAGTATTCCTCCTTTTTCTACAATGTTTGTCCTGTACATTGGAAGTTGTGGTTGCATGCGGGGAAAGGAGAGATAAACGGACGGACTGGTCTGACATACACTAGACACCTACATGTAAAAGAGAGGTATTAAAAAAAACATCATTTTTCTCGATAATATTCCTGCACATAAATGTGAGTTTGAAGATTTTTTTCTAATGACAGTGATTTTTTTTTACCTGCGCATCCTGCAACTTTTACTCATAATTTGGTCTCTGGGATGTGAAGTTTTGATTCTAGCGAGTCCCAGGATGCAATTTTTTTTACAGATTTCCTAGTAAAAATAGTGTATTGGACTCACTAAGCTAGTACCTGGACTCATTGATATGGAATCTAGCGAGTCCCAAGGACTCACAGTCTTTAAATTGTAAAAAAATCACTGAATGACAATGAATTTGTTCTTAACATAGACCGGTTTTACCGTTATATGTATTGACAAACCGTCGTTTTTGTTATAAAATCTCGTTACCAGATTTTATAACAACACCGACGGAATACATTGTTCGCGAAAAAACGTCCCTCGCTTTGTCCGAGTTTACCACCAGTGTAAATGTAACATTTAGTAAGTCAGCAAGACCCTTTGTGGTGGCGCGGAAAGGAGAAACGAACGGACGGACGAGATTAATACCTCCCAGACGACTACAAGAGAGGTAATTTATAATCAGTATTTTCTCTTTTTGCTTCAATGCATGCCTCATGTGCTGTGTTGTCGACATAACCAATCTTTATCTACACAAATCCTGTAGTCTACAGCAGTATTCACATTATTAGAGATTTTTCGCCGTATTGAAAGGGTTAGGTCGTTTATTAGACTTACAAAGACTAAAATTTATGCATCACCGCAGCGCTGCAGTTGTTATTTAGTACAAAAGTTTTTAAAACTAAGCAACAATTGTAGAAGAACATTTATACATTTTTAGAATAATTTAGAAAATAAAATGCTCCATTTAAAAGTCATCAACAAAATGATTGAGATATAGATATAGATCTAGATCTAAACAACAGTGATGAAATATATATAGATCTTATTGTAATTTTTATTACACTGATTTTTTTTTTTGGAAAGATTCGCTGTAAAAAACATTCATTTATGATAAAGGGAAGTTATAGACGTGAGTATGTAGGCTATTTCAAACTTCATTGGTTTATTAGCTTTTTCTCCTGGAAAGTATCAAAAAGTCAGTTACAATAGTGCAACTAACAAGCTGCAAAGCGAGGTTTTCGTTAAAAAGCGATGAATATTCATTTAGAGTAGGCCTAACGGCACAGGGAACCCCCATTCATAGACTTCTTAAGGTATCATGACAAAAAGAAAACACAAATCTAGATTAGATCTATATATAGGCGCTCTTACGCTCATTTGGATGGTGTTGTTACCTTTAAAGTAATTTGGTGTATACCCTTTTATGCGAAAATTCTGAAATGCGATCAAATTATGTGATTAAACAGGAAATTCGCACAAACGTTCAATCTTTTAATGACTGGAAGAGTAGATCTTCTCATGATAATCGTTTTGTTTTCTTCTCCAGGAATGAAATGATGAGGCGTTACCATAGTGACGAAGATTTATATAATTGTGGTCGACGAGCGTCACGTAAGTTTACCTTCCTGTCAATATCTGCGGGTCCGGTTCCAGGGGTGGGGTGGGTTAGGGTCAGGGTCCGGTCGTCATGATTTCTGTGAAAAAAAATCAACAAAAACGACGAACAAGTAGACTTTGGCGAAAAATGGGATTATTTATCTAAAAGATTACCGGTTATGTCCCAAATTAGCTGCGTCATTCGTCCCTGTGTGCAACGACAAACTGTTGTTATATTTAGTCCTTCGTGGTATGACATGTATCTGAAGGGGGGGGGGGGGGCAGAGAAAATGAAAACCATGTGAAACCAACATGTTAGGCTTTAATTTTGTTAAATTTCAATGGAAAAATATGATTTAGTAGAAAAAAAATTGTCCACTAAAGTTGATGCTAGGCACAAATGGGTACATGTAAGTTAACTTTTTTCCCCCTAAAACTGCAGTTTCCATCTTGAAATTTACAAATATACGAGCACAATCTGTTAATTATACCACCACCTACGACCAAGTCTGTCTGTCCGGCCATCCGTCCATCTATCCATCCGTATACTTTTTTTTGTTTCTGTGATCTAACTCGAGCCTAGGGTCATGAAACTTTACCCAGTTGTTGCCCATGATCCACGGAGATGCCTAATGCTTTTGGGTTACGAGGGTCAAGGTCACAATTGGACATTGTTTAAAATCCGCGTCCGTGCTCTAAGTCAAGAACCGATTGAACTTGGACCATGAAACTTAACACAGTTGCTGGCTGTGACCCAAAGAGATGTCCATTATTTTGGGGTCACAAAGGTCAAAGGTTAAGGTCACAATTTGACTTTGTTTGAAATTCATTTCAACGCTCTAAGTCAAGAACCGGTTGACCTAGGATCAAGAAAATTTACTCAGTTGTTGCCCTTGACCCAAGGAGGTGCCCTATTGTTTTTGGTCACAAAGGTCAAGGTCACAATTGAACTAATATATCATCCGTCATCTTCCAGCATAGATACAACCACGTTTAAGGACAGATCCTCCATTTATTTCCTACGGTAAGATTTTTTTTATTTTTTCTGTACCGATATTTAAATATATGAGAAGTAAAAAAATGACTTAAAAACTATAGGTCACCAAGCGAATTAAAAAGTTATTGGATTTCAAGGGAGGCTACTCTTGTCTAAAATTGCAAAAATGAGGTGTCACTTAAATACCCACAAAAAAGGTGTTCGAAATGACTAGGATTACATAAATAAGTCTTTATTGTGTTCAATATGTTTTATTCTGTCTATATGAGTATCAATTTGGGAAAATTTAGTGGTGATTTTGAAATTTTTAGCAAAACATTCTTTCAAAGTAGCTGAAATTGCTCTTTTTTCGCAACGTTTCTGATAATAAAAAATATTTCAGCGGTAAGATTTTTTTCTTTTTTGGTATAGACATAGTGCTTGGTCATACCTACAAAAACAAAAAAAGAAAAATATATCAAACCAAGCGTTTTTCTTAGTTATTACTAAAAATTGGTTTACTTTTTGCAGCTCTGTCCGAAATTGTTTCACTACTTTTATCCATTTTCTTCCTTATTACCAGCTTTAGATAATAAAAAGTGTCATACTTTGTGTACATCTGAAGCCGACTAGTTCATAAAGACACCATTTTGCTTTTGTTGCTCCGTTTCCTATCACTAACGCCACATGTTGAACGCGTAACAGAAAGCGAAATGTACCATCCGAGTACTATTACACTTTAATTGACCAAACAGAGAAAATTTGAATAACCGAAAAGGGTCTTGTCATTTATCAACCAAACATTAACTACATGTAAAAAATACATTTGCTGAAAAACCAATTACTGAAACAGCTTTATTTCGTTATTTAGGATATGCGCAGTAAGTTGCGCAGTAACAACTGGAGGATCTGTCCTTAATGTATATTTTCTGCATTACATTAAGAATATGTTGTTACTATACAAAGAATTTACAAGCACCCTCTCAGTCCTAGCGTCCGCTTTAGTGGACAAAATTATATTCTTCTATAAAACTATGAAAACATAATATTTTTCTCTGTAAATTGTATCTGCAAAAACGACGAACAAGTAGTATTTGGCGAAAAAAGGGGTTATTTATCAAAAAGATTACCGGTTATGTCCCATATAATCTTCGTCATTCGTCCTTGTGTGCCACGACAAAATGTTATATTTAGTCCTTCGTAGTATGACATGTATCTGCAGGTGGGGGGTGTCAAGGGGCTTGAACCCCCTGGGCTTTGGCGAAAAAAAGGGTTAAAGATCGGAAGACCCCCCCCTGGGAAAACTAACTGGATCCGCGCTTGTTGTCGTCTCTGAAAAGCAAAATTGTGAGCATATAATTATGTAAACCCGAAAATGTGGTCCTTCCGTGAAATTTTGGCTCATCAAATTCAAATACATCGTCGCTTTTCAACAAAAACCTCGTATCTGCTGCTTGTTTTAAGCTGCAGATACAAGGGTTTCGTTGATAACAGTGACATGTAATTAGGCTGTGTACAGTATCTGATAATTAGGCATAATGTCATGATGATTTTAAGGGTTCATGCTAGATATCGGAAATGTAGGGACAACGGACCAGTTACATGTAATAATAAATCATTTCAGACATAGGTAGCCTAATTTTGTCCAACAAATGTCCAACAAAAGACACAAAATTGCATTTCCTATGTTTTGAGAATTTGGTGTTATTATAGACACAAAGGACAATGCATTCTTAGCTGTTTTGGTTATTTTGACCGTTCGTAGCACTCTTGCCTTTCAAAGTGGACCCAATGCTTGCAGACTTATTCCTAGAATATCTCGAAAGAGGAAAATTTGGAAAATGGTGTATCTGTAAAGCTAAACAAAGAGTGTTATGAAGTTGCCCAACTTTAGGTATAGGCCTACTGAAATTTTCTATATTACATTGAATAATAGAATCACAAAAAAACGAAACCGGTTTATTATGTGATTGTGGTACTGTTCTAATTGTAGGTGGACCCAGCCCCTGCAGGTTTAGTCCAAAAATATCTCGGACGAGGAGAATTCGGAAGACGATGTATCAAGCTCAACAAAGTGGAGGTACTCCTCAACACTCAAGTAGAGGTAGCTCTACTTATATTTATAGTAAGATTTTGTTCTTGTGTTGTATTGGTACTCCTCAACACTCAAGTAGAGGTAGCTCTACTTATATTTATAGTAAGATTTTGTTCTTGTGTTGTTTTTGTACTCCTCAACACTCAAGTAGAGGTAGCTCTACTTATATTTATAGTAAGATTTTGTTCTTGTGTTGTTTTGGTACTTCTCAACACTCAAGTAGAGGTAGCTCTACTTATATTTATAGTAAGATTTTGTTCTTGTGTTGTTTTTGTACTCCTCAACACTCAAGTAGAGGTAGCTCTACTTATATTTATAGTAAGATTTTGTTCTTGTGTTTGTTTTTGTACTCCTCAACACTCAAGTAGAGGTAGCTCTACTTATATTTATAGTAAGATTTTGTTCTTGTGTTGTTTTGGTACTTCTCAACACTCAAGTAGAGGTAGCTCTATTTATATTTATAGTAAGATTTTGTTCTTGTGTTGTTTTTGTACTCCTCAACACTCAAGTAGAGGTAGCTCTACTTATATTTATAGTAAGATTTTGTTCTTGTGTTGTTTTTGTACTCCTCAACACTCAAGTAGAGGTAGCTCTACTTATATTTATAGTAAGATTTTGTTCTTGTGTTGTTTTTGTACTCCTCAACTCTCAAGTAGAGGTAGCTCTACTTATATTTATAGTAAGATTCTGTTCTTGTGTTGTTTTTGTACTCCTCAACACTCAAGTAGAGGTAGCTCTACTTATATTTATAGTAAGATTTTGTTCTTGTGTTGTTTTTGTACTCCTCAACACTCAAGTAGAGGTAGCTCTACTTATATTTATAGTAAGATTCTGTTCTTTTGTTGTTTTTGTACTCCTCAACTCTCAAGTAGAGGTAGCTCTACTTATATTTATAGGAAGATTCTGTTCTTGTGTTGTTTTTGTACTCCTCAACACTCAAGTAGAGGTAGCTCTACTTATATTTATAGTAAGATTTTGTTCTTGTGTTGTTTTTGTACTCCTCAACACTCAAGTAGAGGTAGCTCTACTTATATTTATAGTAAGATTCTGTTCTTGTGTTGTTTTTGTACTCCTCAACACTCAAGTAGAGGTAGCTCTACTTATATTTATAGTAAGATTTTGTTCTTGTGTTGTTTTTGTACTCCTCAACACTCAAGTAGAGGTAGCTCTACTTATATTTATAGTAAGATTCTGTTCTTGTGTTGTTTTTAGCTCCACTGGCCTTTCAGGCCAGCGGGCTTTTGTCATGGCGGTGTGTCCGTCGTCCGTCCGTCCGTCCGTCCGTGCGTGCGTGCGTCCGTAAACTTTTTCTTTAAAAATCTTCTCCTCAGAAACTACCGGATGGATTTCAACCAAACTTCACAGGAATGATCCTTGGGTGACCCTCTCCCAGATTCCTACAAAGAGTTTGGATTGAACCAGAATAACTTGAGTTATCTGCCCTTGAATGTCAAAAAAAGCTGGTTTTGACTTTATTTTTACTCTAAAATCTACAAATATCAACCAATTAAGACAAAACTTGGACGGAATATATATAAGCATGATATCTTGCCTGGGTTTAATTTTCAGCTTGATCGGAATTTTACATCATGAGTTATGTGCCCTTCAATTTGACAAAATTTCAATGTTTGACTTTGTTTTCACTCTTACAACCATAATTGTTAACCAATCCAGATGATATTTGGACAGAATCTTGTCTACAACAAGATCTTGCTTTTGTGTAATTTTCAGGATGAATGCATTGCTACAATCTGAGTTATGTGCCCTAGAAATTGACAAAATTTCAGTTTGCGACACTTTTTTCACTTTTGTGGCCACATATATAGATTAATACTGACAAAATTTGGACAGACCATAAGATCTTGCTCGAGTTTAATATTCAGCTTGATTATTGTGGTGTTCAAGACATAAATTATCAAGTCAAAATCATATTTTTAGATCAGAATGTCTCTTTATTTTCATGACCACTATGTTACTTGCACAAACGCAACTTCTTGAACTAATTATCATAAAGAAAAACAACTCTTACAGAACTTTAAATTGCTCATATCAAAAGTTACTTCCCTTAGTCTACCACAATTATTAACTCACATATTGAATTATGTGCCCTTGAATTTGGCATAATGACAGTTTTCAACTTTATTATCACTCTAAAAATCCCCAAAATATTAGTCAATCATTTACCTTCTTTTCGCTTTGACCACATTATTGCTTCTCTTTACTTTGTTTCTGCTCTAAGAATCACAAAAATTTAAAAATATATCAGTTTAACCCATTACCAAACGACAAATTTTGGACTGGTCCTAATTCAAAGATGTTGCAGACGACAATTTAAATTAAAGAAAATTTAAAGTCTTTTGGTCTTTTTTAGGTGAAAACATTGTGGAAAATCAAAAAATTGCTTGTGACAAGAAGAAATTGCTTGTGACAAACAATTTCTTCATTTTCCATAATGTTTTCCATAGTCATTTTGTTGAGAGGAGTCAAAAAGAGTCACTATGTGGTAATGGGTTAAGCATTTAGATAAATTTGTCAAGTTTTTTATAGTAAACCACAAGAAATTCAGGCCTTTGGAGCGACTCAAGACCTTCAGGTCTTTCTAGTTGTACTCCTCAACACTCAAGTAGAGGTAGCTCTACTTATATTTATAGTAAGATTTTGTTCTTGTGTTGTGTTTGTACTCCTCAACACTCAAGTAGAGGTAGCTCTACTTATATTTATAGTAAGATTTTGTTCTTGTGTTGTTTTTGTACTCCTCAACTCTCAAGTAGAGGTAGCTCTACTTATATTTATAGTAAGATTTTGTTCTTGTGTTGTGTTTGTACTCCTCAACACTCAAGTAGAGGTAGCTCTACTTATATTTATAGTAAGATTTTGTTCTTGTGTTGTTTTTGTACTCCTCAACACTCAAGTAGAGGTAGCTCTACTTATATTTATAGTAAGATTTTGTTCTTGTGTTGTTTTTGTACTCCTCAACACTCAAGTAGAGGTAGCTCTACTTATATTTATAGTAAGATTTTGTTCTTGTGTTGTTTTTGTACTCCTCATCACTCAAGTAGAGGTAGCTCTACTTATATTTATAGTAAGATTTTGTTCTTGTGTTGTTTTGTACTCCTCAACACTCAAGTAGAGGTAGCTCTACTTATATTTATAGTAAGATTTTGTTCTTGTGTTGTTTTTGTACTCCTCAACACTCAAGTAGAGGTAGCTTTACTTATATTTATAGTAAGATTTTGTTCTTGTGTTGTATTATTGTATTCTTGCTTTGAATCGAAGCTCTAACTTCGTGTGTGGTTGCTAAACTTAGGTCTTGTGTTTTGCTTTAGAATGAAGCATTGACGCAACAAAGTGGAGGTACACACTCAAGTAGAGGTAGCTCTACTTATATTGATATTAGGATTTTCTTCTTGTGTTACAGGTAGCTCTACTTATATTTGTAGAAATATTTTGTTCTTGTGTTGTATTATTGTATTCTTGCTTTGAATTATAACTCTAATTTCGTGTGTGGAACTTGCTTAACTTAGTTCTTGTGTTGTGTTTTAGAAAGAAGAATTAACACAACAAAGTGGAGGTACTCCTCAACACTCAAGTAGAGGTAGCTCTACTTATATTTATAGTAAGATTTTGTTCTTGTGTTGTATGCTAAATTTTTGTGTTAAATATGCATATTTTTAATTGTATGCTGAAGTGTTGTGTTGTTTGCTAAATTCCTGTGTTATTTGCTACATCTTGGTTCTTTTGTTGTGCTTAAGAAAGAAGACTTTCGCAACTCACGAGAATGGTAGCTCTACTTATATTTATGCACCCTTTCGAAGAAAATGGGGGTATATTGTTTTGCAAGTGTCGGTCGGTCGGTCGGAAGGTCGATCGGTCGGTCGTAAGGTCTGTCGGTCTGTAGGTTGGTCGGTCTGTTCGTAGACCAAACCTTGTCCGGAGCATAACTCTAAAAGTATTAAAGGTAGACTCATGAAACTTCATAGGTGGATAGATATCATTATGGAGAGGTGCAGTGCACAAGAACCGTAACGCTGCCGATCAAATTTTTTGAGTTATTGCCCTTTGTTGATTTTATAACTTGATTCTTGTCCGGAGCATAACTCAAAAAACTATGTTAGGTAGAATCATGAAACTTTACAGGTGGATAGATCTGATTATGGAGTGGTGCAGTGCACACGAACCGTAACTCTGCTGATCAAATTTTTTGAGTTATTGCCCTTTGTTGATTTTCAAACTTGATTCTTGTCCGGAGCATAACTCAAAAACTATGTTAGGTAGAATCATGAAACTTTACAGGTGGATAGATCTCATTATGGAGAGGTGCAGTGCACAAGAACCGTATCTCTGCGGATCATATTTTTTTAGTTATTGCCCTTTGTTGATCTTATAACTTGATTCTTGTCCAGCACATAATTCAAAAAGTATGTTAGGTAGAATCATGAAACTTTACAGGTGGATAGATCTCATTATGGAGAGGTGCAGTGCACAAGAACCGTAACTCTGCCGATCAATTTTTTTTGAGTTATTGCCCTTTGTTGATTTTAAAACTTGATTCTTGTCTGGAGCATAACTCAAAAAATATGTAAGGTAGAATCATGAAACTTTACAGGTGGATAGATCTCATTATGGAGAGGTGCAGTGCACAAGAACCGTAACTCTGCGGATCATATTGCCCTTTCTTGATTTTCAAATTTGATTATTGTCCGGAGCATAACTCAAAAAGTATGTAATCCAGAATCATGAAACTTTACAGGTGGATAGATCTCATTATGGAGAGGTGCAGTGCACAAGAACCGTAACTCTGCCGATCATTTTTTTTTGAGTTATTGCCCTTTGTTGATTTTAAAACTTGATTCTTGTCCGGAGCACAACTCAAAAAATATGTAAGGTAGAATCATGAAACTTTACAGGTGAATAGATTTCATTATGGAGAGGTGCAGTGCACAAGAACCGTAAATCTACCAATCAAATTCTTGGAGTTATTGCCCTTTGTTGATTTTTACACTTAATTCTTAACCTTGCCTATATCTCATGTCCTTTTACACATACAGCCTTGATATCTCACACATAGATACCTCCTATCAACATCGTTCACATTTACCCATGACCTTAGACCTTGTGACCTTGGAGTTTTACCTACTTTAAAAAAATTAAACCCGGCATATATCTCATGACCTTTTACAAATACAGCCTTGATATTTCACACATGGACACATCTTACCAAGACCTTTCACAATTGACCATGATCTTTGACTTTGTGACCTTGACCTTGGAGTTTGACCTTCTTTTAAAAATACTTTAACCTGGCCGATATATCATGTCCTTTTACACATACAGCCTTGATATTTGACACATGGAAACCTCCGACCAAGGCCTATCACATACCACTTTGACCTTGGACCATGTGGCCTTGACCTTGGAGTTTGACCTACTTTAAAAAAAAAATAAACTGGGCCTATATCTTATGTGCTATTACATATACAACCTTGGTATTTCACACATAGATACCTCCTATCAACATCGTTCACATTTAACCATGACCTTGGACCTTGTGACCTTGACCTTGGAGTTTGACCTACTTTAAAAAAATTAAACCCAGCATATATCTCACGACCTTTTACAAATACAGCCTTGATATTTCACACATGGACACATCTTACCAAGACCTTTCACAATTGACCATGACCTTGGACTCTGTGACCTTGACCTAGGAGTTTTACCTACTTTTATAAAAACTTTAACGTGGCCGATATATCATGTCCTTTTACACATACAGCCTTGATATTTGACACATGGAAACCTCCGACCAAGACCTATCACATACCTTTATGACATTGGACCATGTGGCCTTGACCTTGGAGTTTGACTTACTTTTAGAAAAATTAAACTGGGCCTATATCTTATGTGCTATTACACATACAGCCTTGGTATTTCACACATGGACACATCTTACCAAGACCTTTCACATTTGACCATGACCTTGGCCCTTGTGACCTTGACCTTTGAATTTGACCTACTTTAAAAAAACTTTAACCTAGCCAATATATCATGTCCTTTTACACATACAGCCTTGATATTTGACACATGGACACCTACGACCAGACCTTTCACATTTGACCATGACCTTGGACCTTGTGACCTTGACCTTGATGTTTGACCTACTTTAATAATACATTAACCTTGTCTATATTTCATGTCATTTTACATATACAGCCTTGATATTTCACACATGGTTACTTCCAACCAAGATATTTCACTTTTGACCATGAACTTGGAGTTTGACCTACTTTTAAAAACTTAAACTAGGCCTATATCTCATGTCCTGTTACCTATACAGTCTCAATATTTTACACATGGACACCTCCTACCAAGACCTTTCACATTTGACTATGACCTTGGCCTGTGTGACCTTGACCTTTGATTTTTACATACTTTTAGAAATCCTAAACCTAGCCTTTATCTTATGTCCTATTACACATACAGCCTTGATATTTCACACATAGACACCTCCTACCAAGACCTTTCACATTTGACCATGACCTTGAATATTGCAACCTTGACATTGGAGTTTGACCTACTTTTAAAAAGACTGAAACCAGGCATATATATCATGTCCTTTTACACCTACAGCCTTGATATTTCACACATGGCCACCTCCAACCAAGACCTTTCGCATTTGACCATGACCTTGACCTTGGCATTTGGCCTACTTTTAAAAACTTTAACCTGGCCTATGTTTCATTTTACTTTTACATATACAGCTTTGATATTTCACACATAGACACCTCCTACCAAGACCTTTAATATTTGACCATGACATTGGACCTTGTTAACTTGACCTTGGACTTTGACCTACATCAAATGTAGGCCCTTGAGGGGGCATATATGTTTTACAAACATCTCTTGTTACAGTAAGACTTTGTTCTTGTGTTGTATTATTCACAGGTGGCAATCACGTGACTTTGTTATGATATGTTTTCCTAATTTATGTAAACAAAAACATCGATAAGTACACATTCTCTCAACAAATTTTAAATCATCTATTTAACTCTCAGTATTGAGATACGCACCATTCGATATGTCGTTATCTCCGGTGTATTTTGATACCAAGATACTCCCCCAAATCCCTGTCAAAGCTGAGAACATTCGTGCAAAGTGCAAACATTTCTTAAGAAAATATATCACGACATTCAAAAAATAGTTTGCCCGAATATATCCTTATGCCGAATGCCGAGTTCTTTTGTTGTATGCTAAATGCATTTGTCGCATGTTAAATTATTTTGTTTTTTACTAAACTTTATTGTATGTTAAATTCTTGCCTTGTATGCTAAATTCTGGTGTTGTATTCTAAATACTTGTATTATGTATACGCTAAAATCGTGTACTACATTCTAAATTCATTTGCTTTATGTTATATATTTCTATGTATTCTAAATTCTTATGTTTTATGCTTAATTCTTTTGCTGTATTCTTACTCCATTGTGCTACATATTATCAAGTTCTCAGGTCGGTCTATTAGAGGTTTCCTAAGATCAAGGTGGAGAATCACGTACAGGACGAAACAAGTTTGAAAAAGAAATCGGCATATCTCTGTTATTATATGTGAGTAATGGAATTGGAAGCAGAGAAGTCGGAAAAGGGACGAAGCTTTGCTTGATATTGTGGACCATTAAAACACGGGTGGTAAACTTTGGAACGACCTCCAAAAAGAGGTAGTGAATTTCTGTTCCCATAGCACATCCGGGAACTCGCGAGGTCGGTCCAATAGCTAAAAACGTGTAAACAAAGGTAGGTGTCGGTGGTTCTTTTGATTGTTTTCGAGGTTTCTAGCAAAAAATGGATAATTATGGCAATGCTATGTCGTGTAAAAATGGCTTCTCGACGCACACGGCCCAAAACTGCGGTCGAAACCGAAGTAATTTCCGCTGGATCGTTTTTAAAAGTTCGAACACGATATTGCTTTTTCACAACAGTTTGTCAACAACTGTCACCTTTTTGCATAATTTGTGGTTTTCCGCGAAGAATACAGCCCCGGTACGTTCGTCCTGGGGAAACGAGTACTCTGCATCACATATCCTATTAAAAACGGCAACGGGGCGCATTATTTAAGAAAATGATTGAGGAAATTCCAATAGAGGTCGTTCCAATAAGGTAGAGCTTGTTCCAATTTGAATGAGATCGTTCCCAGTGCTCTCCTGTTTTATACAATGAAATCATGCCTGTGATATCAGACCAGCCAAACTAAGACAAAAATTAATGATGGCGTTTGAAATATCAGAATTATCGTCATATCAGAGGCGTCGTTTTGTCTTGTGTGGTGACTTTGTTTTACATGAAAGTCTGTTTCTGATGTTTCTTAAACTCTACGCATGGATCTCTTGAAATGCACTTTTAGCTCACCTGAGCACGAAGTGCTCGAGGTGCACTATTGTGGTCATTTTTTGTCAGTCGTCCATCCGTCTGTCTGTCTGTCCGTCTACACTCTAGCATCCGCAAGCCTTATAAGCCAATCTTCAACAAACTTGGTCAAAATAATGATGGTCACGTAAGTTCTTGGATGAGTTCGAAGAAATAGTGAATGCTGAAGAGTGAAAGTAAAGTCGAAAATTGAAGTTTTGTCAAATTCGAGGGCAGATAACTCAAGATGCATCATTCTTATCAGGATGAAAGTTTTACCAATGCAAGATCCTATGGCTAACAATATTCAGTCCAAGTTTATTTTTTTAATTGAAAAATATTTGTAGTAGCTAGACTAGTGACAACAAAGTCAAAAATGGCAATTTTATCAAAATCAAAAGCAGATAGCTCAAGATGCATTCTGATTAGGCTTAAATTTTCCTTTAAGTAATATCTTATTCTCTTAAGATCTTATTTCTTTGGATATAATTTTGATTGAAAGAAACTGTGAATGCCGAAGAGTGAAAGTAAAGTCGAAAATCGCAATTTTGTCAAATTCGAGGGCAGCTGACTCAAGATGTATCTTTCTAATCAGACTGAAAAGTTTACCTACAAGATCGTATGTTCAACAATATTCTGTCCAAGTTATGTGTTGATTGATAAATATTTGTGGATGCTAGAGCGGAAACAAGGTCAAAAATGGCAATTTTGTCAAAATCAAGGGCAGATAACTCCAGAGGTGCATTTTCAATCGGACTGAAAATTAAACTTGCCCAAGATAGTATTATCATCAACTTTTCTGTCCAAGTCTTGTCTTGATTGATCAATATTATTGGTGCTAAAGTGTAAACAAAGTCAAAAACAGCCTTTTTGACATTCAAAGGCAGATAATTCAGTACATTCTGGTTCGATCAGGCCAATAATCTAACTCATCCAAGAACTTACGACCATCATTTTTTTGACCAAGTTTGTTTGAGATTGGCTTATAAAGCTTGCGGATGCTAGAGTGTAGACGGACAGACAGACAGACAGATGGACGACTGACAAAAAGTGACCACAATAGTGCACCTCGAGCACTTCGTGCTCAGGGGAGCTAAAAGTGCATTTCAAGAGATCCATGCGTAGAGTTTAAGAAACATCAGAAACAGACTTTCATGTTAAACAAAGTCTCCACACAAGACAAAACGACGCCTCTGATATCAAATGACGATAATTCTGATATTTCAAACGCCACCATTAATTTTTGTCTTAGTTTGGCTGGTCTGATATCACAGGTATTATTTCATTGTATAAAACAGGAGAGCACTGGGAACGATCTCATTCAAATTGGAACAAGCTCTACCTTATTGGAACGACCACTACTGGAATTTTCTCAATCATTTTCTTAAATAATGCGCCCCGTTGCCGTTTTTAACAGGATATGTGATACAGAGTACTCGTTTCCCCAGGACGAACGTACCGGGGCTGTATTCTTAGCGGAAGACCACAAATTATACAAAAAGGTGACAGTTGTTGACAAACTGTTGTGAAAAAGCAATATCGTGTTCGAACTTTTAAAAACGATCCAGCGGAAATTACTTCGGTTTCGACCGCAGTTTTGGGCCGTGTGCGTCGAGAAGTCATTTTTACACGACATAGCATTGCCATAATTATCCATGTTTTGCAAGAAACCTCGAAAACAATCAAAAGAACCACCGACACCTACCTTTGTTTACACGTTTTTAGCTATTGGACCGACCTCGCGAGTTCCCGGATGTGCTATGGGAACAGAAATTCACTACCTCTTTTTGGAGGTCGTTCCAAAGTTTACCACCCGTGTAAAAGATCAACAGATAAAAAATATTAGGATTATTACACAGTTATAAAACGCATTATCTATCAGTTTTTGATATGGAATAAATCAAAATGTCTCTAGTTGATTACCACATTGGAAAAAATAAGCAGTGTGGTACTTTTGTTTATGTGTTGTGTTCCGTAGTTGCATAACACAGAAATACTTACAGTAGTATTGGGGACACTACAGCTTATTTGGCGAGGAAGAATACTGTCATAGTGTCATTACACAGAATTATTTAAAGCAGCAGTGGTGCCCTTACAGCTTATTGTATCGCGCCTATGGCGCGATACATATTGTGGTATACATATTCTAATTTTAGAAATTACGTCATGAGGGATAATTATTTGTACTTGAAAGTCGTATATATAACCTACACATAAACTGTTTACATGGTATGATTTTTCAAGCAGTACTATAAGTATACATTGAAGTTCGTTTAATCTCAGACCACGCTGAAAATTCGTGTAAACAAAATTCTAGTATAGTTTTATACTTTACATAGCAATGGAAAGTCCCTACTTCCGGTTTGCCCATGGTGGACATGTATTTTTCCTATCCGTTTAAATGCAACGCATTTATGCATACCATTTCGATTCGCAATAAGAAATCAAAGAACGAGAAGTACCTTACTATTGAATGACCACTACATGTTCAATTTGGACTGGTCAACTTGCATTGTTACAAGGGATCGTCTTATCTGACTAGATATGTGTATTGCTAGTAGAACAATTGGGTTTTCTCAAGCGTTTTTCAAAATTGCATTACAATGTGAATTCCTACTTTCGGTTTGCCCATGGCCTATCCGATTCGCTGCATCGCTTCCTAAGAAATCAAAGCACGTTAAAGACTTTAGTATTGAATGAACACTGCATGTACAATTTTTGATGATAAGATTCCATAATTTCAAGGGATCGTCTGAACTAAATAGGCATGTGTATAACTAGTAGAACAAATAGGTTTTCTCAAACTTTTTTCTAAAAATTACAAACTGTTAGGGGTTTTCACATAAAAGAACAACTCAATTTTTATGCCTCAACAGTTTTTGACTGGATGGATTTCAAAACAGTTCAAAAGGATACTTTATGCTCAATCAATTCGCCGCCACAATCAAAACATTAGTCTTGTACTTTTTGTTACACTCTAGTAAATCTCCTCGTATGTGTCGCTCGTTCTTTGTGGGTTTTTTTGCGTGTGATAAGTACAAATATAGGTCCCGATTTATGACCTGGCAGAGATGATCTGCCGGGTGAGTTATTGAGACATATTCATGGTAATATTTGTATTGTGTTACAGCTTAAATCTTAAACATTCCTTATATATTTGGCTTCATTTTAGCGGCTGGTAGTTGTCACTTTATATGGCATTTTTGTATTTCTCTTTTTTATATTTAATGTAGCCTATTGCTCCGCCGGACAAAAGTAATAAGGATCATATCCGTGGCATTGTGGCTGTTGTGCGTTCGTTCATCTATGTCTGTTATCATAAACGTTTCCTATTCCTGCTGTTATCAAAGCATTTTTAGATTCCATAGACTAAGATTAGCATGCACTCTGATCTATTCAACACAGTCTGTTCTCTATTGAATGATTATACGAAGAACAAATAAGCTATAGTGGTCAAAATGTTCCGGTTTGGAAAATTTACTTGATACGATTTTTATATTCAGAAGGCTAATGGATTAACAAGTACTTTTTTCTATTTAATTAACGTATTTTTACCTATTCTGACCAAAGGCTAGCGCGGCTTATGCCACGGTCCTGTTTCCGGCGTGCGTTCATGAGAAAACTTCTCCAAAATTACTAGGCCAGTTTCAATCAAGATTCAAACAGGAATCTTCTAACATAGGAAACTAACGGGAATCTTCCTTGCATGGGGCCTTTCGAATTGTTTTTGTTTTCTTTTGTTTTGTTTTTGTTTTGTTTTTTTTATTTTTTCGAAAAATAATTTCATAGTGAACTGCGGTTACTATGGTGCACTTTCATTTCATTTCCAAAAAATAATTTCACGAAGAAACGATTCAGGACCATCTTGGCCCTAATTCCTTGCTGAAATATTCGGTTTCCTTTCTTGTTTAAGTTAATTTTAATCGCCATTTATTCAACTGCAATATTTAACACTTTTGTATTTGCTTACTTCCCATCCTATGTTGTTTAATTAATGTATTATCTGGCTGAACACACAAAAATGGAAATTATAGACTTGCACCAGCATATGCAGACATGCAATCCTATTTCGGTTTTCACTGCATGTTGACTTAACCAGACACTTGTACCATTTTATTCACTACTTTGGTATAATTTTTTAAGCGCGATACAATTCATTTTGCTGTACATTACAGCAATTTTTTACTTGTTTGGTTTGGGGGGAAGAATATTACCGTAGTGGCATTACACAAATTTACCTAAAGTAGTAGTGGTGCCCCTATAGGTGTTTGAGCTGTATCCTTCAATGACAAAACATGTATTTTGACACACATTTCAGATTATGACCCTGAAGACATCCCCACATACGAGGAGGTCGAGTTGTTTCAGCCCCATTCTGGTAGATTCCGTCCCGTCGTTATTATAGGTAAGGTAGATAAATCGTTGAATCTAAGGGCTTTTTCCTGATTTGAGCCAGGATCTGGAAAAAAGCCACTTATATCATTTACGAAAGTCGTGTTTTAAGATCAGCCTGCGTCTAAAAGGAGGCTGAAAGATATCCAAGCTGCTCTCCTACTGTTGCTACATGTCACGAAGAAGTTATTGGAGAACAACATGATTCATGATCAGACTGCGTGTATACGCAGGCTGATCTGGAACCATGTTGGGCTCAAAAGCCTTAAATGACATTTTTCCAGATTCTGACTCATTTGATTATATGTGGCACACTTGCTAATGCTGTTTAAAATATGTATCATTAATTCCATTTTCGAACGCAAGATACCCCAAACAAAGGATGAAGATTTTTTTCGTGTTTATTCAGTCTCATAATTTCAACAATGTCATATGTATATATTCATCTGTAACCATTCGTCATATGTAATTAAATTACACTGCAAATTACTCCACACTGTTTTCAATCAAAAGAAAAAAAACCTATCGCGCATTATGTTTGTTTCATGTTTATCAATTTCATCAAAACATTCTACGTATTACCTATCACGTTACACATTTTGTTGTTGACATTACTTTCAGGGCCTCCAGGTGTCGGTAGAAATGAACTCAAGAGAAGAATTCTTTCTTTTTCTCCAGATAGATTCCACGAAGTTGTTCCTTGTTAGTAAGCAATTGTCTGTTCATTTTCTTTATTATATATGAAATATATCCCGCAAAAGGTGCGACATGTAAACGAATCAACGTGTCTGTCTGTTCGTACGTATGTCCACTTTTTCGTAAATACAACTCCTCTTAAAGGGTTTCAATAAAATGAGCCTTGTTGGAGTGGGTATAAGAACTATTCAAAACATATTGTTTCGAACTGAATTGAATGTTTGCGGAACACTAAAAGCGATTTTTCTCAGAAATATCATAATTGACTCCGTGAACCACGAATGTTTAACCAAAACAAAACAATAGAGTATTGCATTCCAAGTTTTAAAGATTTGGTACATTGTTTAACAATCTGCTTGTCTATACATTAGTCTTCCCATCTTTTTCATTTTACGTTTAATTTTGTATTTCTTTTTATTATTTGCGTGATGTGATTTTGTCCAAGTTGTCGTAATTGTTTTTATGTAGTATTCATTATTGCGAATGTCATTTTGTTTTTAGATACTAGCAGAAAGAGAAAGCCTCACGAAGAAGATTCGAGGGAGTATCATTTTATACCTCGGGAAGAAATGGAACGAGGAATTATAAATCATAGGTATTCATATGCTAGATACTGTAAAATTTCATAACTCAAAAAAAAATAAATAGATAGATAAAAAAATAAAGATAAAAAAACAACATTTTTGTAACTATAAATTTCGTAAAAACGTTTCAAAAATGATGCTTACACATTCTGTTTATGTTGTTTGTATCAGCATTACTTAACAATCATCTGTGATCTTTGCAAGTCAGCTGTTCACGTAGCTCTTAGATGTTTTGCTGTATAGAGAAATATTGTAAGATCTTTCGACTATTTAATCAAATGCTGGTAAGGAATCTCACTTCCTGAGTTATGAGCCCTTGGATTTGGCAGAATGGCAATTTAAAACTGTTAAAGAATGATCAGATCTTCACATCCTGAGTTGTGTGACGTTGAATTTTGAACAGTAAATCTTGAGTTATGAGCCCTCGAATAAGAAAAAATCGCCATCATTGCTTTTGACTTATATCATATTGATCCAGGTCACTGATTTAGGACCATTGTGATCCCCTTGTTTATCCAAACTGCTGGTACTCGTATACTCGTTTCAGTCCTAGCCATGATGGAAATGTGTGTCCCTTTGCTTGTTTCATAAACCTAATTGTTGATATTTGTCTATTTTGAAGGTTTGTAGAATTCGGAGAATATAAAGGGAATCTATATGGAACCAGCTACGCCTCAATACGTTCTGTGATAAACTCGGGGAAAATTTGTATCCTTACACCTCATACTCAGGTTAGTGGATTATCTGATTGTAATGATTTAGATATCATCGAAGTTATGATACGTTAGAAATGCACTGACGAAATCTGGAAAATTGCATTCGTACGTCTCACATTGCGGTCATTAGATTATCTTAATGTAAAGAGTTTTAACTCGTGGGAAAACTTGTATTTACATCTCATACGCATGTCAGCCTACGTTTGCTTTCTTTCCATAAAAGGTACATTGTAGACTAGTTGGCCTAAAACAAGTTTCAAAAGACGTGTACATGTGTTTTCGGTACACAATTTCCGTAACGAATAATTAAAGAATTATAAATCAATAATCACACTATTTTTATATTATTTTGGGGGCAATGAAATAATGGTATTGAAGATGAGGTGCACTCTTTGGTTTGAACAATTAGATCTAGCTAAATATAACAGTATTTCTGCATGCTATTTTCCCTATTTCTGAACCTGTACACAATATGTCCGTGCCCCTTTATACATGTATTGACATAAAGACATATTATAGAGACATTGGAGTTTGCATGGCCTTCATCATTCTCAGGACAGCTTTTCTTGTCTTTGATCTTGTCCTAACATATGTGTCATTAAAGCTGATAAAATGTCAAGTCTTCATCATTAATCCTTGTTCTTTTTTTTATTTTTCAGTCATTAAAGCTGCTTCGATCTGCTGAAATCAAACCATACATCGTGTATATAAAACCTCCTCATTTAGAAGTATTACGAATGACCAGAAAACTCTCACAGGCCAGAAGAACGTTAGACAGCGGCGAAACTAGATTATTTACGGTAATTATATTGTGTATATAAAGTGGTAAAACTATATCATTTACGGCAATTATATTGCGTATATAAAGAGGTTTACAAAGCTAGATTTATTACGGTAATTATATTGTGATACAAAGTCTCTTAAACTAGATTATTAGTCCAGTCAAAATAACATGAAAGGTCAAACTAATTCCAACAGAAACTTTTTTGCGATAATTACATAGTAAGTACTCTCCTGATGAACACATAAAAAGTCCCAAAGAAAAAATACCTTGCGAAATTGTCACATTTATGGAATTTTAAATTTCGTAATTTCAATAAATTTAAAATGGTCCTTCTGTTCACCATACTTAGATATTTTGCTATGATGACGTCACAAATGTCAAAAAGTATCATGGTATTCGGATAGTTTAAACTACGGATGGCGAAATCAACGTGTGAAATTGTTGGAAATTTTAGCCGCAACTTACATGTAAGCATTTTTAATTGGACGTCCGAAAGGACGTACAATTCTTATAACCACTTTTGGACAGGCGAAATGGGTTTTCATTACCAAAAAACCCTTTCTCAGACTCAATTGCCAGTTGACCAAAATTCAAAATAGATTTTGCGACCATACAGGAAAACTGTCGTATCTTTTCCTACTTTCTATGTGTTCTCTAGCAAATACTATAAGATTCATTGGCCGATTCAATTCATGCCACGTCTTAACCAACTTTACGATCTTTTTTCGATTTAATCATTTTCTTGTAGTTTTTTGACTTTCGTAATATTTATTGTGTAAAGGGTAAGATCTTTAGAAAGCGATACATGCATACACTGTGGTTATAATGTAAACAGACACCCTATATCATCAGCAGTAGCGATAGCTCAAACGGGAAAGGATTAACCTCGCAACCTTTTTTCAGTTTGAAATTTGGAACGCCGTTGGTTCAAAACCAGTTCGGATTATTTCTTCTGTAAAACGTTTGTTAAAACGTTTGTTTATTACTTGATGTGTTTACTGAAAACACACATTTTAGAATGATTACCCAATTTAATGCACGTATTGTGTATGATAGGCTCCTTTTCTTTGATCATTGTTGTTTAAGTCTTTGACATATTCAAGGAACGGGGTTTCCACGAGACGTACTTTGGAACCAGGGTTTTGAAATTGATTATCGGGGAGTGAGTTCATTTCGCAACTCGGGTTCGACTCCATGACAAATCGGGGTTCCATCTGAACAGCCTCAGATGAGACACTAGTGAAATCCACCTATTCAGAAAAATAGTTGCTCTTACGAGTTTTTTTTTCTCCAGCATCTGTATCACTGATATTCGACAGTATCATTACCTATTTACATACTGATCGATGATCATGACAACAATGATTATTACTAGTATAAGACTAAGTGACAGCGATCTGTATTTATTTCGTTCAAGTGATCCGTTTACGTGTATTGAGCTAAGAAGATGAAGCAATGGGTCTGCAACAGATGGTACCTGGATGATCTTATGAATATGTGTACAGATAGGGACATTGCTATTCTCAAATTTTCGTTGATAATGATATAAAGATTTAAATTGCTTATTGTACTCCACTGCCATTTTCCCGACGGCACGTTCCCAATTTCTTCTTTTTATGCACATCTGTAGATGTAAGGATGCTGCGGTAGTACTTGTATGAGGAATCCATGGTTAGGTGCTCCAATTCATCTGGTATTTTGTTTCAGGAAAAGTATGTATTGAATTTGTTTTGTAACCACAACCAGGGAAAACTGCTACCGTGTTTTATTTCTTTTATTACTCTAAACAGGAATAAAAATCAAAGTGCTTGGAGCACTATATTTAGACGCCTCTCATTGCTTGAGCGGAATTGTATGTAAATGATCGTCGTTTCATTACTTTATTTCGTTGAATTTGTGTTAAGATCGATTCTAAATCACTGCGGTCGTTTTTTCGCCAACGATGGTGGAGATAGAAGTCGAACAAGAGTGCCATGGTCACGATATACGCCGCCACTTATAAAACTTGAGACAAAAAAAATGATATTGACAAGGATTTATACATATTCACACAAAAACCTGTAAAAAGTTGTGTTCACAAAAAGGTTTTTATAAATATCCAGTCAAAAACCTGGAAGGAATTGCGTCACGAGACTGAAATATCGTTAAGCCATAGAGACTAAGATTGAAGGGGGCATAACTCAGGCAAAAATCAATGAACCATAAAATCCTTACTTCATGCACATCTACCAATTAAGGTAATAACATCAACCAAGTTTCATAAGGATCCAGTCAGAATCTTAGAAGAAGTTGTGTTGACAAGGCTGCAATTTCAATCAGCCCCAGAGACTAAGTTTTAAGGGGGCATAACTCTAGAAAAAAGTCAATGAACCATAAAATCCTTCCTTCATGCACATCTACCAATTGAGTCGATTGACCAAGTGTCATTAATATCCAGCCATAAACGTAGGAGGACTTGCGTTGACAAGGCTGAAATTTCAATAAGCCCCAGAGACTAAGTTTTAAGGGGGCATAACTCTGGCAAAAATCAATGAACCATAAAATCCTTCCTTCATGCACATCTACCAATTGAGGTGATAACATTGACCAAGTTTCATTAAGATCTAGCCAGAAACTTAGGAGGAGTTGTGTTGACAAGGCTGCAATTTCAATAAGCCCCAGAGATTAAGTTTTTAAGGGGCATAACTCAGGCAAAAATCAACGAACCATAAACAAGCTTCCTTCATGCACATCTTCCAATTGAGGTGATAACATTGACCAAGTTTCAAGAAGATCCAGCCAGAAACTTAGGAGGAGTTGCGTTGACAAGAAAAGTGGAAGGACGTACGGACGGACGGATGGACGGACGGATGGACGGACGGACAGACGGAGAAGATGATACCAATATACGTCCGCCTCCGGCGGCGTATAAAAAAAGATGATTAAAAAGAACAATGTCTGAGTAGGATTCGAACCCAGGGCCTTCCGGATATAACATGTGTAAAGAGTACAAGGTGAATGCTCTGCTAAGTGAGCTATCGCGGCTTTCATTTATGTAGCGCGTTGGCTTACATTTTGAATAAATTGCTTTGTAGCGTACTTTATAAAATCAATGAAAAGTATAACTGACGACAATACTCATAGTAAACCGAAACAAGAAGACAAAAGTGCCAATCGCATGGCCTTAATTGAATTTTGTAATCAAATTAATAGTGATTATTCATAGAGACAAATCAGTTGTCTTGAAACGGCAATCAAATCAATTTGAAGCCTGAGAAGGGTTTTCTGGTATTAAAGCCGATTTCGCATGTGCTAAACCGATCTTATAGAATTAAACACAGAAGAATGAATAAAATATCTTTCGTTCATGTACAATCTCGCTCAATCAATCAGAGACGTCCAATTACAGTGCTCTCAGCACTTTGATTGTATTTTGTAGCTATTCTGAACATGGCAGGTATCGATAATATTTCCCGATAACCTAAAGTTTATCACGAAATTCTTCGAAATAATAAGACATGATCTCCGTTTTATTGTGGCTCTGTTCCCATGATCATTTTTAAAAGATTTTTTTCTACCAAATTGTCTCTAATAGACTTCTTTTATTTCACAATGCAGTGCAATACATTTAATTTACCCAGGAAAAAACAGCATTACATAAAATTGAAGAGTCTTCAGTCTGTTCAATTTCTACGATTTTGTAAACTACGGAAGCCTATTAGTGACGTAAAAATATGTAAACTTAGGGTAATTACACAGATTATTCTCATTGTGTTGTAGTTTTGGTCACATTTTCAACGCTGTCGTGACAGATCAGGGTTGAAAATATCTTCCATGCATTAAATAGTGATTCGAAGCAAGAAGACTAAGCAATGCGTGATCTTTGTATTGTAAATTAACAATTAAGTGCAAAGGCGATGCAGCGATCATATTGAAAACCCAGGGCTAAATGTCATCAACAGTTAAAATCACCAAATCCCTATATAATGATAACCATATAATTATCATGATTCATGGTTTTCTTTTTATACAGCGCTCACAAACCCACATAATGTTTCATTATTTTTTCTGTTTGATAAGGACAAGATGACACTTTCTCACCTCAAAAATATATGCTGGAAAACTGAGAAAAGAATATCAATGGGGCAATGTCTGTTTATTTGCTAAAGATAGACCAAAAAGGTTGCCGCATATTTGTGGAAGCTGCGAGGACGAGACAATTAATAATTGGCATAACTTATTCCAGTTTGATGTTTACTTATTCCATTTCAATATAATTTTCATCCAAGGTCCTTGGACAAAAAGTGCTCAAATGCCTTAAGCCAAGAAGCCAAAAAGCCGGGGCAGATCCCGAACAAAGTCTTGGTCATACTTGAACTGGTGACCATGCATGTCCCCGTTCACATTTGCAAACATGTAGAAGTCAGTTTAATCCAGGTTCTGTGAGTAGTAATTCGTATCCATTTCGGTCGACAGCATCAATTGCAAATGTGCTGTTGTAGGAAACAGAGAGTTTTTCAGGGGTTGGGGAGGTGATCTGTTTCATTTGGTCTAGCTATTTAGAATACATAGTAAGCTCTTGTCAGACTAAAACTTCCGTTTTTGGGACCTAGGCACTATCCACTGGCAACTTTGTGATTCATTTTTCTGCTCATATTAATTGTAAATCCCGTCAACGTTAATAAGACGTTAAAGGAATTCATTTTGACCTTAAACGTGTCAACATCGCACTTAATTTAGCTGCTGTCGTTGTTACTTGCTTTTCGCAGAGCGATCAATGAACCTAATGTGCTGTAAGGTTGCTGTAAGATTGACAAAAGGTATACTTTGAAAATATTGACGTGACATTGACTTTTAAACATGAATGCATTTAAGCTCACGAGAATACAAACCTGATCAGTCCCAACATTGTATGAAATGCATGCTAACAGAGATATCCAACTCCCGGCCAATATTGCCGTAGATTGCCATGTGAAATACCTAATGTCAAAGCAATTTCTTCGACATTATCTCGCATATCTTAGGGAGTAAAACCAGATCTGTGGTTTCATTGCAAATTTTATGGTGGACGGCATCAGCAGAATACCTGTAAACATTGACTGACTCATAATAGTTGTTCTTTTATAGCGCGACTAATAGTAGAATAGGGGCTCTAGTGACCCGGGCGTCAGAGTAGGCGTACTGCTTTGGTTAAGTTTCTACGCGAATATTTGTAAAATTTCTGTTTCTTTTAATGCTATTGCTCTGAAACATTGCACATGCCTCTGTGATCATAATATCAGCCTCTAGGCAAAGATGTGTTACTCTGACATGTAATTTAGTGGATGTTAAATTACCCCTATAGACATGAAACTGTTGGTTAAGTTTTTATGCGCAACTGTCGTATATTTGATATCTAATTTAATGGATCTTTTTACCCCTTTCGGACTTAGAAATTCTTGGGTAAGTTGGTACGTGAAGCTTTCGTATATCTATTTTAACTTTTTCAGGGACAGATATTGCTTGTAAACTTTGCACATGCGTCTGTGACCATATCAGCCCCTAGGCAAGGACATGTTACTATGGCATTTAATTTAATGGAATTTTACCCTTTTCGGACCCTGCTTCTGTTACCATAATATCAGCTTTTAGGCAAATATTAATTTGTCTGGCATTTAATTTAGTGAATGTTTAGGCTTTTTGGACTTAGAAATTTTCCAGCTCTTGAAAGTAGCTCTTTTAAATCTGTTCCCCGACATCTCTTGTTACCTTTTAAATCGAAGTAACGAATTACATATTGTAACGACATAAACAATAACATGTATAGTAGAACTTCCTTTAATGTGACGACATTTTTTTATCAGGGTTAAATCTGATTAAGAAACTTAACTTCGTTTGAATGGTGATGGACAAATTTATCAAATAGATGTGTAGCAATTGAATACAACATCGTCCTGGAGCCTTTTTGAAGACGGTTCCATGTGGCTGTAAACAGAACTGTGCCTCTGTAAGATGTACTTCCATTAGATTAAACACAGACCTTTAGGGAAAAACCCGATTGTATACATACAAGTTATATGACGATATCAATTTATAGATAAAACATGATTCATATAATAATTATAAGGCAAGGCTTTTGACTGATCACAAACAAACAAGTGACAAAACTTCGCCCAGAATTATCTAAATAGCTAAGGTTTAAGTGCATGTATCTTGAATGTAACTCAACCCAACTCAAGTCTATCATAAATTGTTCTAGCTTTCTTATAAAATTGTGATTTTCAAGATGGTGTCCGTAGCCATCTCTATTTTTGGTACTTTTCTAATATAGGTATACTACATTTAGCATCAGATTCAGATTCAGCATACAAAAGAAGCCCCTAGATATTTTTCGCGACATTTCAGGACAATTTGATAAAAAAAGTTGATTTCTCCAGTAGCGTTTGGTGGCCCCAGGTTGCCATTCTGTTAGCAAAGCTAGATCTGCTCTACAGTATCTATACAATGCACGGAAAACACACAACTTCAGCGTTCTCGACATTGTAAGGTTGTCATATAGGATATAGAGTAGCGTCAAATGGACTATCACCGCACTCGGTACTTTTTGCAATTTTCAATGGCTTCTTTTTGTGTGACAAAACATTTTTTTTTAACTTTCATTTAAATTTTCTACAGTGACAAGACTGGAATACAACATATGACAATACATGATAAAAAGCTTAAGGTTTTTTTTACATAAAAGGCAACATTGAAAATATTTTGATTTTATAGACGTACACCTGTATAATTATGAAAAAGTGGGTGGGGTAAGTTTCAATGTTTTTTTTATATAAGTTATATATTTTGTGGGATTTCATTTTCTTTCATAAGACAACAAAATCATTTTTTTTAATAATTCTTATGAGTTATGAGTTGTAAATGTATTTTGCTTTTGTAAATATGTCATCTCTTTATATGTAGTAACCCTTCTTCTATAAATTTTATTTCAACAGTGCCTAAAATCATCGATCGATTATACCAAATTCCCCTCTTCGGATGTTTTTGGACTTTTTTCTGGAATGTCCCAAGGTTCATACTTAATACTGGTGACAATTTTATTTTTGTTGGAATTTGTTTGAGGTTGGGGGCAAAAGTCGGCTACGTGATGCATGAAGACGAGATCGGTTTCAAATCCGCATACTCTTACTGTGGTCGAAATTTTCTGCATTTTTAGATGGCCCCTTTTTATATGACATCTCAAATATGTCTCGAATGTATACATTGACAAGTCTAGAATAGATTACCTTATGACTTTGTGCCGAAATCATTTAAAGGCAAAATCGAAATTTGAAAATATTATTATATTCATGTGTATAAAAAGTGGGTGGGGTAAATAGCTATGATTTGTAGAAAACAAATACCCATGCGAAGATTTTTTGTTTGTAATATTTCTAATTAAGATAGCAAAATCATTTTTATCATCATTGTTTGTGATATACAGGGGATATGATGTATTTTGTTCATTAAAACATGCGGTCTCCACATGTTACTTTGATATTTTTGCTAAAACCCTTTTTCAACAGGGCCTTAGTTCATCGGTCGATTTCCCCAATTTGCGATCATCGGATTTTTTGGGACTTTTTTTCTGGGATGGCCCAATGTTTTTACTTGATGCTGAAAACAATTTCATTTCTGTTGGAATTTGTTTGAGGTTGGGCCAAAAAATCGGCTAATTTGACTGGACTATATTTATGTTACATGTATTTATAGTGTGTATATAAAGCTATAGGTTATTTACGGTAATCATATTGTGCATATAAAGTCATAAGCAAAATTATTTGCAGTAATTATATTTTATATATAAAATTTCATAAACTAGATTATTTTTACAGTACTTATAGTTTGTATACAAAGTGGTAAAACTAGTTTTATTACGGTAATTGTATTGTGTGCATTAAGTGGTAAAACTAGCTTTTTACGGTAATTATATTGTGTATATAAAGTTTCATAAACTAGATTATTTACGGTAATTATATTATGTATATAAAGTAATTATATTGTGTATTCAAAGTAATTGTATAGTGTTTATAAAGTAATTGTATTGTATATAAAGTTGTTTTATTGTGTGTATAAAGTAATGAAATTGTGTATGTAAAGTAGCGACACTAGATTATTTACGGTAATTATATTGTGATATATCTTCAGTCCTACATATAAGAAGGAGTGAACGCGTTTCAAAATGCATTATTTCTTTTATTGTTCATCAAACCCTTTGCTGTGGGTACTCATTGAGACGATTCAAATGAGTTCCCACAATATGGGGTTTTGATTTGAAATTACAAATTCAGAATGTCTTCACCCACTCTCATCTATTGTTATGATATTTTGTTTCTATATCCACAGGAAGAAGATTTAACGGACATGTTGAGTATAGGAGCTCGTATAGAACAGAAATATGGACATTATTTTGATGCCGTCATAGTCAACGACGACGTTATAAAGGCTGCAAAACAACTTTATGGTGTTATATTAGAACTGGAGTCTAAACCACAGTGGGTGCCTGTTAGTTGGTTACAATGAAAAACGGACATTTTTGTGACACCGTCGATATTAACAATAACATCATTACAGCTGCAAAACAACTCCATGGTGTAATATTAGAACTGGAGTCAAAACCGCAATGGGTGCCTGTTAGTTGGTTACAATAAAAAAATAACTCGGTGTTTTTGTGACAACGTCAAAATGAAAACTGGCGTCATTAAAGTTGCTAAAAACTTCATGGTATCATATTAGAACTGGAGTCTAAGCCTGTTAGTTGGTTACAGTAAAAAGGAAACAGTCGTTTATGTTACATCATCAAAATAAAAAATGGCGCCGTTAAAACTGCAAAACAGCTGTATGGTGAAATGTTCGAGCTTGAATCTAAACCGCAATGGGTACCTGTTTGTTGTTTACAATAAAAACGGGCGTTTGTGACATCGTCAAAATTAGAACCAGTGTCATAAAAGCTGCAAAGATAAATACATTGTATAACATAAGAACTAGAATCAAAACCACAGTGAGTGCCATTACTTCGTTGCAGTGAAAATTGACGTTTTTCAGACAACGCCAAAATTAAAACTGGCGTCATAAAAGCTACAAAGCAAAATATTTTGTGTAACATAAGAACTAGAATCAAAACCACAGTTGGTACCATAAGTCCGTTGCAGAGAAAAATAGGCGTTTTTGAGACAACGTCAAAATTAGCAATAATATCAGCAATGCTGCAAAACAAGAAATGGTGTTATACTAGAACTAGAATCAAAATCACAGTGGGTGCCTGTTAGTTGGCTACACTGTGAAAAAAAACAACGTCAAAATGACAACGTCAAAATTAAAACTGGCGTCATAAAAGCTGCAAAGCAAAATACATTGTGTTGGATAAGAACAAGAATCAAAACCACAGTCGGTACCATAAGTTCTTTGCTGTGGAAAACGGTCGTTTTTGACACAACGTCAAAATTAGCAATACAATTAGTAAAGCTGCGAAACAAATATAAGGGTATCATATTAGAACTACAGTCTAAACCGTCAGTTGGTCACAATGAAAATGGATAGTCTTGTGATACCGTCATAATTAGCGATAGCATTATTATCCCCCCAAACGAAGAAGAAGGGGTATATTGGTTTTATATTAGAACTACAGTCTAAACCGTCAGTTGGTCACAATGAAAATGGATAGTCTTGTGATACCGTCATAATTAGCGATAGCATCATTATCCCCCCAAACGAAGAAGAAGGGGTATATTGGTTTTATCATGTTTGTATGTAGGTCTATTTGTCCGTGCTCATACTGGAAGAACTTTGATCCAGGACTAGTACCGTGTAGCTTTACACAATTCTTGCCCCTGGTCCGTGAAGAATCTCCATATCTCTTGGTTCACGTAGGTAAAAGGTCAAGGTCAAAGTTGGATTTTCACGGTAGCCTTATAGCGCATGTGCGAATTTAGACTAGTTACTGTCCCATGCTAGGGCCGTTGCCATGCCGTTGCTATTAAACTTACGAATTATAAGGTACGGTAAAACACGTTGAGTAAAAGGGCATATTCCAATGACTTTTTAGCGAGCCGGGACTTTATGTCCGGGGAGCTAATGTCACAGCCCTAGTGTCGGCGTCGGCGTCGCGTCTTCAAAAACGTTAACCTGGTCTATATCTCAGGCACTATTTGAGAGACAGTCTTGATACTTAGACATGGATACCTCCTGCCAAGACCTTTTATTTGGGACAGTGACCTTTGACCTAGTGACCTTGACCGTGCAGTTTGACCTACTTTAAAAAAATTTCAACCTGGCCTATATCTCATGCACTTGATATTTTACATATGGATACCGTATGTCATGACATTGACCTTTAGACCATGACATTTGACATAGTGACCTTGACCTTGGAGTTTGACCTACTTTTAAAAAATATACCTGGCCTATAGCTCATGCATTTTTACAGATAGAGCCCTGATATTTTACATATGGATACTTTATGTCATGACATTGACCTTGAGACCATGACCTTTGACTTATTGACCTTGACCTTTGACCTTTTTTTGCGACAAGCTCTTGTATAGGCGAGCTATGTTGTCCGCGGACAACTCATGTTATAAGAAAAAACATTAAAAAGATGCCAGCCTATTCGGCATTCGATCTTAACCAAGGTTCGGACTCACTGCCCTTGAATTCAGGGATTTCGTCAGTACCGACTGAGCTACCCGGGGCCCGTATTATTAACGAGACCAATACCAATCATACCTGTGAATTTTTTAGTATGAATGTTGATAATACGGGGAGCCAGGGCTCAGTTTGTCTCAAATAAAAAATAGACCGATTCAGTTAATCTTAGATTAAACATTTCTCAAACAGGATTGGACATTGACGTCCGTAATAGAAATTTCTTCGAAAAACATTGAGTCAAAACAAGAAAATGCCGATGACTAGCATGTTCTCTTTTTGCCTCAAAATTTTCAGATTTATATTGTGCACAAATCCCGAGTCTTTAAATCGAAACATTCATTTGAGCCAGGATATGAAAGAAACGTCCCTTAAGGCCTTAGAGCCCAACATAGTTCCAGATCAGCCTGCGAATACACGCAGTCTGACCAGGAACCATGTTGTTCTCCTACAGCATGTAGTAACAATGGGAGAGTAGTATGTGCCCTGGTCAGACAACATTTAAGCACAGGCTGGTTTTGAAACATGACTGTCTGAAATGGCACATGAACATTTTTTCCAGATCCCGGCTCATTTGGTCGTCTACAACACCTTTCAAATTGTGCCAACATATATTTTATAGCTTGGAAAGGGGTGAAGTTGCATACCACAAATTAAGTGTCGTTGAAATTTGATGCGAACCTTGATCACGTTCAGCCATAACTTTAATATACATGGTTTGTAAAGGTACATCCGCTTAACCCATTCACAAACAACACCTGGTTTTGACGTCCTTAATAGAAAAGTCTTGGGAAAATACTGAGGCAAAAGAAGAAACTGCTGATGACCAGCAGTTTCTCCTTTTGTCTCAATAGTTTCTGTGCTATATTGTACACAAATCTGTGCTATATTTTTACACACTTCCTCTTTAACATAAATTTTGTCATCTGCAGCAGCTTTTGAATTGGACCACCCTACAATTTTGTCGTTTGGGAAAGGGTTAAAATGTGTACGGTGTAACCTTAGAACCACAATGTACAAGTACAGTACGTTTTTGAGTACGTTACATTGCAATATTATTCAAATCCGGTGTGAACATATGTATAGTAACATCTGACGGGCACCAGTAAGATGTCATTTTATATGACCCTTTCTTCTGACAAATCAAATAAAAACTTTCAGAATTCTGTCCCACACCAGGAAATCACATCTCTGTGCAGAACCAAGTGTTTGCAGGTAGTTGTCATGGAAAACTACGAGGGATGATCCAAAAGATCAGATTTTTACACGTCAGGCTATTGTTATTTTGAAATAATGTCTTCAGTACCACGCACAACACAAGCTTGCTTCGTTGGAGACTGTCTAAAAATGGACGACATCGGAGAAAGTGCAAAACACGTTAGATGTTACAGCTAAATTCAGGACTGAGGAAATTAAAGTTGGGACGAATAGTGAACTGAGTCATTTGTGGTAGGCGCTTCATGTTCTTGTTACAGTTTGACCTTTTCGAGTTTTAATTTAAACGTTGAATCTGTTTTTGTTAAATCCGATACGGATCCTTCCAATCCCAAACCACACACAAAGGAACGGTCAGATCAAGACACAGTCGTCGACTCGCGTCACTTTCTAGTTCTTTGCAATTTGAATTTACACTGCATGGTTATTATACTCCTCACAAAAAGTTAAGCAACAAAAGTAATTATCTCAATATTCTTTTTATAAACGCGGAAATTTTGCACATATTTCTTATTCGGACAGCCATATCTATGCTTAAACACACTTTAAAGAATACTGAATGTTATCGTCTCCAAAAACAGCTATCACGTGATTAGAACACACTCACCCCCAAAACATGCATGCAAAATGTGTCGCATATACGGATTTCAAACTTGGCATTAGCTCCGTATGTGCTTAAAACGCGTCAATTTGACAACTTTGATGTCATCAACATTTGAATCATGCCAATACGTCACTTGACTCCAATTGAAGTGGCTCAAATTGTTGGAATGCTACAGGGTGGGGCAACCAAGACTGCTGCTGCCATTCACTTTAATTTTCATCGCAGTATTGACTAAAGAGCAATAACCCTATACAATCATACTGGACAGATGTCAGAGAGACCACGTTCAGGTCGTCTAAAAGTAACAACACCTTGTGAAGACCGTTATGTTGCAACCTTAGTCCGTAGGAACTGGCTTACAACGGCCAGATCGCTGGAAAATGACCTTCAGAGGGTGTCAGGAAACATACTTTCCATCCAAACCGTGAGGAACACGTTTCACACAGAACGTCTAAGGTCCAGGATACCACTTCAACGGATCCAACTTCCCCCAAAACATCGAAGGCAAAGATTAATATTGGAACATCGACATCAAAACTGAGGGTCACTCGTTGGCGTCACAAACTCTTAACGGACTCGTCAAGATTCTGCCTTGATTCTAATGATGGCATGACACGGGTGTGGAGAAACGGTAATGAACGGTTTGCCGACTGTAACATCGCTGAAAACGACCAATATGAACGTTGGAGTATGATGGTCTGGAGAGGTATCAGTGTTTGCCACAGAACAGAGCTGGTTGTCACCAGACGAGGTTCAATGACTGGTGTAAGGTGCATTTACGAGATCATCACGCCTGTTATCATCCTTCTGGCACAGTAAACAGATCCAACTGTTATGTTAATGGATGGTAATGCCCGTCCCTATCGTTCTGGATTTGTGACTGAAGTTCTGTGGACCAACAACATCAGACATATAGACTGGCCTGCTACGTCTCTAGACCTTAATTCGATAGAACATACATAGGACATTCTTTGACAGCGTGTCTATGGTCAGCATGTTTGCCCACAGAGTCTGGATGAACTGTAACAGGTCTTGCAGACAGAATGGAGGATCAATCCACAACGGACATTAGACAGACAAATCTGCTCGATGCCAAGGTGTGTTCGGGCGTGTGTTTAACATCGTAGGGGTCATACCAGGTACTTGAATCTCGATCATGGCCTGAAGTGGCCGGAAAACAACTTTTACACATTCTGAACTGCTGGCGAGTGACGTTTTGCACCATTGTTTTGTCGGAACGGTTTTCGAGGATCTGTAACTTTGTTATTGTTTGATGATTTTCCCTATCATTTAACGCAATTTGTGTAATAAGACCCCAACTTTGTATTGTATAAAACATAGATCATTAGATGTGATAAAACACATTTGAGAAAGAAAGGTATCTTTGTTGCTTAACTTTTTGTGAGGAGTATAATTTGAAAATTGAAATATAACTTGCTTGTTTTTACCTCGGTAAAATTATAAAATGTTGATGGAAAAGGAAATTGTCCACGCGGATTACTTCCTGACGCTCATCAAACGTTTGCGCATTCAAACATTTTGAAAGGGTGACATCGCTTTAAAAAAAATAATAATCCATTGATTTCAATGGATTATGAATATGTTTCTGTAATTCTAAATCGTTTTAAGGTTGTAACAGGATAAATAGAATAGATGTTTCATGTCTTGGATGGGTCAAGTTTATTTGGCTCGGCTGAAATATTTATCATGTTCGCCTTCGGCTCACAAGATAAATTCCTCCGCCTTGCCAAATAAACTTGACCCATCCAAGACATGAACCATCTATTCTCTATAGGCTATAACTTATATTTTGTGCTGGAAGATTGACCCGGTGAAGGGCGTCATAGAAAAACGTCAGACGACACTTTAATTGGCAAGTGAAAGGAATATTACATTTTTAACCTTCTTTCTTGGTAGAAAACATCGTGGAATTAGAAGAAATTGCTTGTCACAAGTCATTATCTCGTGGGAAGTCAAAAGGTGTCACCATGTGGTAAAATACCTTGTACGATTTTTACTAGGTATGAATTTCTTGTGTGTGCCAAAGTTATTCATTGTATTTTATTGATTTTATTTAATCGTTGATATTTCGAATTAAAATATACCACTAAGAACATGTAAGGGAGTTTGGGGTGGCAACTTTCTAGTGAACCTTAATATATAATTAAACCTGTAGAATTGCAAATTCGCCCCCGTGGACGTTGTCTAGTCGCACAAACATCAAAGTTGACTATTGACTTGACCATTGTTTTACATAACCAACACTATCCTTGGCTCTACGTTGATTTATAACATTCATTACAATTATTCTCACGTTTTTCTTCAAAAGCCTTGTAACTACAGCTTATTTCAAGCTGTAGGTACGAGATTTTGGAAGAAAAACAACGACTCATTTTCTGGTCAATCGTTTGGCATGGAATACAGATTCGAAATTGACGGGCGTACATGCATACAAGTAATTATGGTGTTATCGTCAATAATCACTTCCTACTTTATATATTTATTTAATTGGTTATATAAAAACAGCGATAAAGTTAATGTAATGTTTTACTCTGTCTCAAAGAATGGCGCATTTTTGCGTATATATTAATGCGCGAGTACTATGATAAGAAGGCGATGAATGGAATGCTATTTTAACATTAACCCAAAAATTGACGCCCTTTTTAAGAAACCACAAAAATCATTATATTTGTGCTTTACAATGGTAACACATTAACACTAAGTGTTGCTGCTTCTTTATGATCTCTGAAGGTCCATGATAAACACTTAACCCATTACTGCACATTGACGCTTTTTGACTCCCTCAAAAGAAAAGGCTTGAGAAAACATTACGGAAAATGAAGAAATTGCTTTTCACGAGCTCTTTCTTCTTTTTCCACTATTTTATCAACTTGATATTGTTGTCTGCAACGCCTTTCAAGTATGAATAGTCCAAAATTTTGCCATCAGGTAATGGGTTAAATTATTTCAATTAGTCTTAATTCAAATGTGTACAAGACCGCCAAGATTAATGGTACAGAAGGCAAAAAACATGTATGTAAGAACACTGGATACATGGCGGAATATGAGAAAGTGTTGGTAATCAGTATTTCTTCTTTTCTTTCAGTGTTTCATAATTTACCAGGTCCCAATTACTTCTTAATTTCTTAATTTTAAAAGGGTTAATCAACATTAAAAATGTAAACAAATCCTTCCTCAGAAACCACATAAATCTTATTTTTGTGATGTGCCATTGAGCTAACCCAACTGATATTTACAGTATCTTTGTCAATAATCTTCACTCTTTCACTGAGATCACTGGATAGTTTATAGAGGGGTAATGAATATCCCATCACATACACATACTGATCTCTGTCGACGCATATATGACGGGGATACACGTCTGAAAACCATTTAGAATGCATGACTTGACCTGTAAAAGAACAAGATGTCACACCATAAGGATAACACACGTAAATAGTTTCACTTTCAGAATGAACAGACATACGATGTACTAAGACAGGCAGTTTCGGTTTTACTTTGGGAAAATTGTTACATCTACGGATGTGCACACAAAGAAGCAAATGGGAACGTGTCGTCGGGAAAATGGCCATCGAGGACAATTCGCAATTAAAATCTTCATATCATTATCAACGAACATCTGAAAATTGCAATGTCCCTATCTGTACACATATTCACCCTATCATCCAGGTATCATTGTCACTGTTGCACCCCATTGCTTCATCTTCTTAGCATAATACACGTAAACGGGTCACTTAAACGTAATAAATACATATCGCTATCACTCGGTCTTATACTGGTAATTATCATTGTTGTCATGATCATTGATCAGTATGTAAATAAGTCATGATACTGTCGAGTATCGGTGATACAGATCACGGGGTATAACCTGATGTTCGTAACTGCAGTTACGCACATCCAATATGGCGGAGTGACAATTAGGTGAGTTTTACAAGCATCGATTTCAGGCACTATCTCAATGCGTTTGATATATTATTTGACGAACCTGATCAATTATAACCCTGAAAACAATGTCACACTCTCTTTATTCTGATATATCTATTTATTAGGTCTATATCGGAGCTCGAAAAAAATGGTATGATGTGCGTAACTGTAATACTGTTACTGACATATTTTCAAGTAAAAGCTACGCACATCATCGTGATTTTTGAAAGCTTTTTCACAGCTTTTAAACTAACGTAAAAAAGTAAATTTCGATTCACACTCCTTTTATTATAAAGACACATCGTATTGATAAAGAAACCCATACGAATAACACGTCTTGTTATACATATAAAGCTTGAGAATTATTCCCCTTATTTTGAAGTCGCCATATTGGATGTGCATAACTGCAGTTACGAACATCAGGTTATACCCTGTGACAGATGCTGGAGAAATAAAAACGGAATTCGTACGAGCAACTATTTTTCTGAATAGGTGGATATCACTAGCCTCTCATCTGAGGCTGTTCAGATGGAACCCCGATTTGTCGTCGAGTCGAACTCGAGTTGCGACATGAACTCAATCCCCGATAATCAGTTTTAAAACCCCTTCTTAAAAATACGTCGCGTGGAAACCCCGTTTCTTTAAATCTGTCAAAGACTTAAACATAAATTATCAGGGAAAAAGAATTTGTCATACACAATACGTGCATTAAATTAATTGAGCAATCATCATAAAATGTCTGCTTTCAGTAAATACATAAAGAAAAACAAACGTTTTAACTAACGTAATACCGAAGAAATTGTCCGAACTGGTATCGAACCAACGGCGTTCCATATATTAAACTGATAACAGGGTGCGAGACGGGTCCCGTTTGAGCTATCGCTGCTGTTGATGATATAGGGCGTTTGTTAACTTTATCAATATAGTGTATGCATGTATCGCTTTCTAACGATCTTACCCTTTACACAATAAAACGAAAGTCAAATCACTTAAAGAAAATGGTTAAATTGAAAAAAAAAAGATAGTAAAGTTGGTAAAGACGTGACATGAATTGAATCAGGCAATGAATCTTACAATGTTTGTTAAAGAACACATAGAAAGCAGGAAAAGATACGACAGTATTCCTGTATGGTCACAAAATCTATTTTGAATTTTGACCAACTGACAATTGAGTCTGACAAGGTTTTTTTGGTAATGAAAACACATTTCGCCTGTCGAAAAAGTGGTTTTAAGAATTGGACGTCCGAAAGACGTCCAATTAAAAACATAAGATTCCAATGTTAGCTAACCTAAAAGCAATTGGCACGTGTGAAGAAAAGAACCGAGGTGAGAGCAAAAATGTCCGTCATAGTTGTTTTGTTCTTATAAATTTTCCGAAAGTTTTTGTCGTGCGTGGCCTAAGCAGAACTACGCCACATCATAATTTGATTCCAAAAGTGTACATTACTTATTAGTATAAGACGTTGAGAAAATTTGCGCGGAAGAGGATCAACTATTAATTTATTAAGCTAAAATCGAGGATATTTGAGTAAAAGCCGGGAGTAAACGTGAATTTACTGATTAATACACGCTTTCTTCCGATATCCGCCCGAATGCTTCCCGTTAATACAAGCCTCCAACGGCCCGAAAATACATATTTTATGCATTACTATGTATCAATTACAGGTTGGTAACATGGAGAGGAGCAGAGGATGTGCTGTAAGACATCCACACATAATCTAAGAGATTATTGGAGACGATGAGGCCACCGTTAGGTGAAATCATACCAAGTACATGTATAAAACATGGCGCAGATACCCTGTGACGACTGTTTGAAAACATACGAACCGTATAAATTCAGTGAGACTTTACAAAGAGCTTCAATATCTGGTACAGATGAGTGGAGAGGTGATGACGATGAATATCATATTAAACGTAAATATAGTGATTTGTCATACACCCTGCTTGGGTTTACAGGAACAATCAAAAATCTATTTTCAAGTGTCGAAGATTTTAACATTTGTTGCAGAAACTTTAATATGGAACGTCGTAAAAATATATCATCGAGTTTTCTGTGTTTTGACTGTGAAAAATATTTATGTGCTAAATGTATTAGATCTACTCGTCGTCATTCTGATCATTTCGCTTTTTCTGAAGACGACAAGAAAAACGTGGATAAGTGGGATACAATCGAAACACAGATTATGCAGAAATTTGATTTAGAAGGGAACAACAAAGAAACGTATATAAAAGAAGAACGGGCAGTTTTATGCGATGTTATAGATGTGAGAGGTTTCATGAGCGAGTTCGACTGGAAAGAGTTTTTGTCTCGTAAAGTATACGATATTAACGATTTAGAAAAGAGTTAGACAAATCTAATTCATTTTTTGGTTTAAGGGATATGTGTATTTTGAATGATAACAAGACATTACTCATCACGAATATGTTAAACAATTCTATCCAATTGTACAGCATCAACAATGGCAAAATGTCTCGATCAATCAAGCTGACATCATCCCCATGGGGTTTAACAGAAATCCCATTGACAGATATTTCACAATCTCTTATTGCTGTAAGTTTTCCACGTGAAAAACGCATAGATATAATGAACATAGACAGAGATCCGGCGCAAGTTATTTCAAGTATCAAGGTGCAAGGTATATGTCGCGATCTAGCCTTCTGTAACAATAAATTCGTCACCTGGTGTGTGGCCTTCAAGGGCGACAACTGTTTGGATTCAATTCATGTGATGCATATGTCTGGGGAGATAATCAATATTATTGATCTTAACAAGCTTCCCGGAATACAAAATAAGGGGCTTTTTAATGGACGCATGTCTGTTCATGCTGAAAGTGAAATTATTTATGTGGGACACTATAGTGATCTATCTAGTCTCATCGGTCTGTCATTCGACGGTCAGGTTATACATTCCAAAATAATTCCGAGTCTAACACCAGACCTTATATGTGTAGACAATGATCGACATGTGTATGTGTCGGGTGTGTCGTTACCGGTCTATAAATTATCAAGTGATTTCAGTGAGAAAATGGAAATAATCGATAGATGTGCAGCAAGTATTACTAAAATTACCTCTATTGTACACCAGAAAAATAGGATTTATATTGCTAGTAGGGCAAGATGTGTTCATGTATTTAGTCTTGTTTAGACCTTTATTAACCCTCAATCTACCAACAAATTTTACATACACATCCTACTTACTGGGGTCCATTTGGACCCCACATGTAATTTTGAATTTCTTGACAAAAAAAAGTTTCACAAAAGACCTATTCTTTTTTAATTGTTATATTGGTTCCTAACAAATGATAATAACAAAAAAGAATCGGAACTGAAAAACTAGAAGGCCCTAAAGGGCTTGAAGCGCTCCATGGGCCTGTATTTATTATATTACTGTTTGCAATTTTGACTTGATTTTGCATAAAATTCAAGGGCACATGACTCATGATATTAGATTTCGATCAAGCAGAAAATTGCAGTCAGGCAAAATGTTACAACATTCTGTTTAAGTTTCCCAATCCATTCCCAAGTGAGACCTGAAGCGCGTTCTTTAGAGCGAGATTTCTTGAGATATCTTGAGATTTCTTAAGATATTTTAGGATAAAGCGTTCTTTTGAGCAAGATTTAAAGACGATCACTGGGAGCCGCCATTGCTCTATACTTCTTTCAGAACGCCTCGGTAAATTCTGAAGAATTTATAGGAGAGAGAATTGACCGAGTTGTTCCGAATGCTCCATGATTCATAAACCGCGAAATTCCGAATGCTCCATACTTCATACAAATGACGTCATGATGACGTCATTTGTATGAAGTATGGATCATCCGGAACGCCTCTCTTATAATCTCGGTCTCAAAGACGCTGTATCAAAAACTTCTTAAGAAATCTTAAAAAAAATCTCGCTCTAAAGCACGCGCCTCTGGTTTTGACGTCCTTGATATAATAGGCATGGGAAAATATTGAGGCCTAGGTAAAAATGCTAACGTGGTTAATACAGGTAAGTACTGACTAAATTGAATGACTTGTAAAGCACATTAAATTCATTTTCAAGGACCAATTTACGCTAAATAATTACCATTTTTTGGCCGATACAGGTCTTCATTTAGTCTCTTTCTCAATTCAAAAACAGGTCGTAGTGTTGTCCAACAACTTTAGTGTGAAAACTATTACCTCAACTTATATTTAGTCACTAAATTCATGACTATTGTCAAATTAAGAGTTAACTGTTATTAAAACTCACAAACTTAGAACATATGTACAAACACACAACCTCTGGTTCTTCATTATGCCTTTACGTTGCTCAATTTTTTTCTAGTTTGGTCTCACAATTTTTTATGATAGCATTTTTTTCTTTAGCTCTAGTTCTACTAGCATAAGCCATAGACATTAACGGAAGCTTTCCAGTATTTTCCAGCTCATCTGCATTTTCATTCAAACTGCCATGATCATTTGGGCCTGTGTTTTCCTCTTTTTTAAATCTTCAATTTCATCCAGTGTTGACTGACTGCCTTTTCAATTGTTGACGTTCAGTTTGTTTTGCTTGTCTTTGAGTTTCTAGATAATTTTCATATTTATGCCTAACATTTGCCACACTCATCTGAAGCTGGTGTGTCAAATTTACATTGAGTATTCCATCAACACTCTTAACATGATCACAAATCAATCTGTGCAACTACTATTTGTTCTTTCAAATTCTCACATTCAGTCTCTCTATTGACTGAAAAGCCACGTTCAACAGTGGCCTATCCATAGGAAAGAGTGAGTAAACACTGAACAATTTTCCGTAATTTTCATATCTTGGTGAGAATAAATGGAAAAATGAGTCAACTCTATCACCGGATGGGCTAAATTATGTAAACTTGGGTGATCCAATCTCTGACATTATGTCAGGGAAATCATCATACTGCTGAAGAAAATCTTCGCCAACTTCTTCTCCACGCAGTGTTTGCTGCCAACAGCGACTTCACAACCACAATGTACCTTTGCCCAAGCTTGTTTTGAATCAGTTGCCATTTCAACAGGATTCTTTGTTTGCCATATTTCTGACCAATGCATTGACCAATGGACACTTTTCTTTGATATTTTTCAAAGTATTATTAAGAAATTCTTTGTACTGTACTCTAAACTCCGTTATTTCCTTTTCACTTGTTTTTCATCACAGCTTCTGTTTTATTCCCACATCTTTTTTTACTTTAAGAAACATAATTGCTCTCTCACCATTGTCTATTCCCAATAACCCTTCCAAAGTAATGCCATCTTCAAGAACCTTTGGTTTATCAAACCTTCTCATTAATGATCTCATCAGAGTGCCTTTGGCCAGGAATGGCGTCATAGGTCTATCTGTTTAAAAGTCTCTTAAGAATTTATCTAAAACGATTAGCTATGATACAATAGAATTCCAGCTTTGCATAAATCAGTTTATTCTTCATTACATCCTTGGTTAATTTATATGATTTACTGTCTGGTTTGCTAAATTCTTTAGATTCAACTTTATCCACAAATCTTTTGACCACATCCCACACGATCAAAGCCCTCTCTGCATCAATTGTGTTTTCATGCCATTTGTGGTTAACTAATTTCAATGTCATATTGCCTTCTTATGTTTTATATTCCTCCTTTCTTGATGGAGCATCCTTGAAAAGATAGTAGATGCTACTAAGAATGGATGCTTAATTCAAACCCGTTGCCTGTGAACCTCTGGTGAAAGGATTGTGTAATATTTGAAGCCAACAAGAACCAATGTCCATCAGGGAATGTGAAAATTCCTGTGATATTTCACTTTGCAATATTCTATGGAACTTTAAATTTACTGCAGGTCCATCCATACTGACCTGGATTAGTTTGTTTGAATCCAAATAATTCAATACTTGTCTAACATGCGTAACTATTTTTTCTGCTTTAGAGTGTCCAATAAATTCTGAACAAAATTATTTAGTAATTAAGTAATTAGTAATTCAGAATCCCAATATCGAACATGAATGTCCATTGCTTCTTCCGAATTTTCTTTTTTAGCGATTCACGAAAAAGTGCAACAAAGTGCCATTTCACCTTTTTAGTAAGGAGCATCTTAAAGTTGTCAGCCAGACCATAAAAAAACTAACATACGCATTTTACATCTCTCGCAAAGTGTATTTTTTGCAATTTCACTATTGAGGAAAATAGCCTGGAATAGTTAGTTGATATTGTCATTTGATTTAAACGAGGCTTGTTTGGTAACAGTTCTAAGTGTCCAAAATAGTTCAGCCTTCAAAACTTCATAAGTAAAAAAAAACTTGACAGAAATGGGTTAACATTACTAGTTGATGCCACAGGGGTGGGTGGAGGAATGGTCAATCCTGCCTTTGAAGATAAAGTGTTACCTTCTTTTTTGTTTACAGCCTCAGACTTCTTAATGAAATAGTCAAACATTTTACTAGTGGACTGTTCATTACGTTTGTGCAATTGACTTTTTGAATGCGATTTCAGGGCACTTTCGCCCATGCTGGCAATGTCGATCTTTTGGCAACAATGGCGCAATGCTTTGTACTTTCTGACGTAGTTTCTGATAAAGTTGAAACAATAGTATTTCTGTATGTGTTGATATAAAAATTTCGTAACTATAGTTGGACAAAAGGGAGTGACCGCCGTTTACATATGTATGCATGTAACAGTAAATAGCGGTAACTCACTTATTTCAAGCCGTATAGTGGCACAATTTAGTAAATTGGTTTTACGCCGTTTGTAACTGCTATAGTCATATCGCGGCGGCTAGAACACCTAACTACCGTTTCCTGTTGTTTCTCATACCAGTATACCACAACACAATTACCGACTCTCCAGCTGCTCGCCCACAAAGGTTCGTGATATAAAACCATTGATGGGTGACATTTTAGACAGAAAGGATATTGGCCCCGGCCGGGTACCGAACTCGGGACCTCCGAAATGAGAGGCAGATGAACTACAAACCTCGCTAAGACTGCGGTAGTATCGTGGGAGAAGCCGTAGTGATCAATGTTCATAATAATGATGTTTATAAACTTGTTATTAACCCTTTAGGCTATGTAGCAGTAGGGAGGCCGCGGCCATGGTGGTTACTCATAAATCTGTAGTGGCAACGACTTAACCCTCTTCAAAGCAGCGCAGAATAATAGTGTTTCAACCACAAACAACATAGTGCATCTTGATAACAATAATATTTGTGTAAAAGAACGAAAAATATTGATGTAAAAGTAGAAAATGCTGATCATCAGCCTAATTTTTGTTTTCCCAAAATTGTCAAATGCTTTATTCCCAAACCGTTCTACTAAGGATGCCAAACAATGTCTTGTTTTTGAATGGGTTAATTACATGTACTTACCCAGCAATTCCCGCTACCGTTGCAACGGCCAACGACCCAGGTTGAGCACTCTGTGCTCAGATGAACTAGAAAGACTCTGAAACATGAAAACCTTAAATTTGAAGGAGTTGTTTTGAATATTTGAACTGACTGCATTCCTAAATTACTAAGAGTTGTATTTGATAAGATAAAGCGCCATTTATTTTACGAATATTGATCAGGAAGTGAAACAATTGAATCGTAAATTGCCCATTTGTTTGTTTAAAACGTTCCCCTATAAAGTGTGGAGGGCTGTAAAGCTGTTTCAATAAATACCTTATTATTTTGTCCACTTTGCATAAGCATTATAATGAAAGTTTTCTATAATTTGATCAAAAACATGGTATTGTACATGTTAATAATTCCACATAATCATTGGCACATATATAAAACATGGTGAGAGAACCCTAGAGACAGGGCCATTGCTTCCGCACAGAAAATCATCTGAGGGCGTCTCTGGATGCACATTATTAGTGCATTTGTCACTTTGTAGTCCACTCCTTTCTTTAAGTAATAGAATGCGAAAAAGGAGAATGTCATGCTTAGAAGAAAACATTATTTCCCATGTATTTTTGTAATACATGTAGTTAAATGTATTCTATTGTCTTTTTGTTGATTTTCAAAAAGCTTTTGATTGTATTGACCACGAAAAACGTTGGGATTCGTTAAATCGTAAGTGAGTAGGTGGTATTTTTGCGAATTTTTCAATCAATGTACTCTTAACTTAAATGCAAGGTAAAAATAGGCGATATATTATTAGAATCAGTAGATTGTTTAAGAGGAACCAGACAAGGCTGTGGGAGCTCAACGATAGTTTTTAATATATTTATAAATGATCTTATTGAATACTTGGATCAGGAAATTGGTCAAGGTATATTTGTTACGAGAGACACAAATGGAATTATTTCCTTATTTTTTTGCAGACGACGTTGCATCTGTCTCTGATACAGTAAATAAATTACAGCGACAAATTGATGTTATAAGCAAGTTTTGTGACTCCGTTGGAATGAATTTGAATTTGGATAAAACCAAAATAATAGTTTTCAGAAATGGCTGTACAAAGAAAAAATGTGAAAAATGGTTTTATAAAGGAAAAGAAATCGAAACAGTTACTTATTATAAATACCTTGGCACGATATTTACATCAAGACTTTGTTGGTCAACTACAAAATCCAATCAAGCGTCACAAGATAAAAATCAAAGTGCTGAGAGCATTGTAATTGGACGTCCCTGATTGGTTGAGCGGGATTGTACATGAACGATAGATATGTGTTTCATTCTTCTGTTAGACGTTTAACGTTTAATTCTGTAAGATAGGTTTCGGACATACCAAAAAAAAACCCTCGCAGACTTCAAATTAATTTGATTGTCGTTTCAAGACAACTTATTTGTCTCTATGAATAATACCTATTAATTCGATTACCCAATTCAATTAATGCCATGTCATTAGCAATTTTGACTTCTTGTTTCGGTTTAACTATGAGTATTGTCGTCAATTACACATTTCGTTGATTTTATAAAGGACCATGCAAAGCAATGTACTTAAAATGTAAGCCAACGCGCTACATAAATGAAAGCTGCGATAGCTCACATGGCAGAGCACTCACCTTGTACTATTTGCACATGTCTATATCTTGAAGGCCCTTGGTTCGAAATCTACTCAGACATTGTTCTTTTTTATCATCTTTTTCGCTACTTTTATCTCCACCATCGTTAGGGAAAAACGACCGCAGTGATTTAGAATCGATCTAAACAAAAATTCAACGAAATGAAGTAATGAAACGCCGACCATTTCCATACAATTCCGCTCAATCAATCAGAGACGTCTAAATACAGTGCTCCAAGCACTTTGATTTTTTTCGTATTTAAAGTAAAAACAAACAAACAAACAGACACGACAGAAGTTTTTCCCTGGTTGTGGTAACAAAATTCAATACATGTGGTATATTTTTGCTGAAACAAAATACCAGATGAATTGGAGCACATAGAACCATGGATTCCTCATACCAGTACTACCGCAGCATCCTTACATCTACAGACGGGCACACAAAGCAGAAAATGGGAACGTGCCGTCGGGAAAATGGCAGTAGAGTACAATACGCAATTTAAATCTTCATATCATTATCAACGAACATTTAAGTAGCAATGTCCCTATATGTACACATATGCACCCGATCATTCAGGTACCATTGTCACTGTTGCAGATCCATTGCGTCATCTTCTTAGCACAAAACACGTAAACGGGTCACTTAACCCTTTCCCAAACAAGACCTGGTATTGACGTCCCTAATAGAAAAGGCTTTGGAAAACATTGAGACAAAAGAAGAAACTGCTGATAATCAGCAGTTTCTCCTTTTGCCTCAATATTTTCGGTGCTTTATCATACACAAATATTGCCTTTATTAATATCTTTTTTCGTCGTCTGCAGGAGCTTTTGATTTGGATAACCCTAGGATTTTGCCGTTTGGGAAAGGGTTAAACGTAATAATACAGATCGCTGTCACTCGATCTTATACTACAAAGTTGGCGCCACATCGTATGGCACAATGTTTATATTTTGATCAAATGTAATTGAACGTTAAACAAAACATAAACACGTGCCATACGATATGGCGACAAATGTAGTAATAATAATTGCTGTCATAATCATTGATCAGTATGTAAATAGGCCATGATACTGTCGAATATCAGTGATACAGATGCTGGAGAAAAGAAACTCGTAAGAGCAACTATTTTTACAAAATAGATGGATATCACTAGCGTCTCAACTGAGGCTGTTCAGATGGAACCCCGATTTGTCGTTGAGTCGAACGCGAGTTGCGAAATGAACTCACTCCCCGATAATCAATTTTTAAACCCTGTTTCCAAAATAGGACGTGTTGAAACCCCGTTTCTTTAAATATGCCAACGACTTAAACAACAATGATCAAAGAAAAAGAATTTGTCATACAAAATACGTGCATTAAGTTGAGTAATCATCCTAAACAAACGCTTTAACAAACGATATACAGAAGAAATGGTCCGAACTGGTTTCGAACAAACGGCGTTCCAAATTTCAAACTGAAAACAGGTTGCGAGGCGAATCCTTTCCCGTTTGAGCTATCGCTGCTGTTGATGATAAATGGTTGTCACATTAAGTTTTCTGGGATTGGGTTAATGTCATAGTTAAGGCGAGACTACGCCCCTTTTTATCTGCCGTGTGGTTTAAATTGGCTGCTTTAATACATTTTCTGGTGGCTAGTAGTTTTAATTGTACATTATGTAAATTAGTTTGCTTGGGTTAAGTGTGCGAGGTGGGTGAGTAGATTTTACTAGTTGAGCGTGGTGCATGGGAATTGGGTGCTTGTAGTGAGTTTTCTTCGTAGGGTTTTGTATAAAAACCCTGCGTTGAAATGACTCGTTGGGTAGACGATTTTTGGCATTATAGCTGGTGGAAGTGAAGTTGAGATTTTTGTGTGAAAGTTGGATTCTTCTTGGGGTAAATACTTTTTAATTTACATTTTTACATTGATTTTATTGTGTAAATGTTTTAGTAATTTTTGTGGCTTAAATGAGCAGCTTTTTGGTCTGTTGAATTATCGCAAACAACGCCGGAAAATGACAAATGACTGTATAGCTAATTTCTCATTTTCCTGCACTGTTTTGGAATGTCGGATGGCTAGGACTGGTTATATCGGAGAACTATTACGTTGAATGTTTTGTCAGATTATCATTTAAGCCATAGTTAAATAAGCTATTTTTGTAACTATTTTCAAAGAAACAAACATTGTGATAATTTGTAATTAATCGTCTGCTTAGCAGTTCATATTTTGTAATTGCTAATGTTGTATTGTTCAAATGATATTTGGATAATGTCAAATACTGTAAAATTGTATATTAATACAGTTCAGTACTTGAATTGTTGTTTTGAGAAAACATTGTGAGAAAAGATGTAAAGTATTGTATTGGTCAACGTTATGTAAATAGCTATAGTTTGAGAAAACATTGTGGGAAAAGACGTTAGCATATTGTTTTGGTCTATGTTTTGTAATAGCTTGGGTTTGAGAAAACATTGTGGGAAAAGATGCTAACATAATTTTTTGTCTTGAGATGTTTGTAAAACATGATGTTAAGTAGAGCCATAAGAGCTCTTATTAGGTAGTTGCTATAATATTTGTTATACTTTCTATAGGTTGCTTGTTGCTTGATGTTGCTTGTTTGTTTGTAACAACCTACAATATATACTGAGGTCGTATAGGCGTGAGTGGTGTGATGGCTGGAGACCTGACCGTGTGACAGAAACGTGTAGTCCAGACCGGGAGCCTTCGGTAGTATGTCGTGCCGGCGTCAGCGTCATCGGGAAAGGACGTTTGGGATGTGACGACCGGGAAACAACATAGTAGTATATAACAAACGGCTGGACAGTCACATTATCTTGGTGATATAGTCGCGGTCAGGCGACAGTTTAATCTAAGAAATTTTGTGTTGATGATGTTTGGAAGAAATATAATATTTTTCAGTTGCATTAATTTATAAGTCGTGTGAAGTAACGTGGACATCTTTGGGACATTAGACGTCAACCTAAAACATACAGTGGTAGTGGACTCTCGAAATTCTTTAGGAACTTTATTGATTTTTGGTTTAACTTGTTTACATTTTGATAAATTGGTATTTGTTTATGTGTTTATGTAAATAAAATTTGGAAATGCACATCCTGACTCTTTACTGACCCGTATCCAAGCCAACCGCTCAGCCGTCTTGTGACATTTGGTGTCAGAAGTGGGATTGTTTGGTTTGGATACATTGGCTAGTCTGAGATTTTGAATTATTTCTTTAGTAAATTTGATAAATATTCTTTAGGTCATTTGTTTGATAAAAACTTAAACTTTTTGGTTGTTAATATTGACTAGGTTTATATTAAGTAATTTTCTTATAGTACTTTACATACTAGGGATTTTGATTGTCGTCTGTGTGGATCATTATTATAACATGTTGTATTTTTCTTTAAGCTAAACGTTAACAACGTTGTCAGGAGTCTACCCCATAGCCTGTCAGGGTTGTTCAATGTTTAGTTACTATTTTTCAGTTGTGTTTTGTTAAGCAACCCCAGGAGGAAATTTTTGGCGAGATTGGTGAGATTGGTTACATTTGTGATTTTGTTGTGGACCTACTTGGGTGGGGTATCCTTTTCCATACTGTAGGTATTGTTTATTTACATTTAGTTGTTGATTTTTGTCATGGCTGACATAACTAGGTTGGTTGAGGCTGGGAAGGCTTTTGGTTATGAGGGGGAGGAGCTGAGGGCTTTTGTAAAGGACGAACAGAATAGGTTGAGAGATGAGAGGGCTCAGGAAAGAGAGTTTATACGAGAGGAGGAGGAGAGAAGGGAGGTAAGAAGGCGAGAGGAAGAGTTAGAAAAGAGAAAGTTTTTGTTGGAACAAGAGAGAGAGGCACGTGAACATGAGCTTAGGAAGATGGAATTGGCTAAGAAATGTGGTGTTTCTTTGGGACAGACAAACCCTAGGGGACCTAAGATTCCACCCTTTGACGAGGCACATGATGAGATAGATAGCTATCTGAAAAGGTTTGAGATCTATGCCACTGCACAGGGCTGGGACAAATCCCAGTGGGCCATGTATTTAAGTGCTTTGCTTAAGGGGAGGGCTTTAGACGTGTATGCTTTAATGCCGGTTGAACAGTCAAGTGATTTTGAATACTTGAAGAATGCTTTACTTCAGAGATATGATTTGTCGGAGGAGTCCTTTAAACGTAAGTTTTGGAGCAGTAAGCCGGAGACAGGTGAGAGTTTTGCTCAGTTTAACACTCGGTTGCGTAGCTATTTTAGCAGATGGATTGAATTAGCAGGATTGGAGAAGGACTACGAAAGTTTGGCTGATTTTATGGTACGGGATCAATTTTTATTTATTTGTAACACCGATTTGAGAACATTTCTTGCAGAGAAGAGATGTTTGACATCAGATGAGATGGCACAGATGGCAGATTGGTATCGTAATGCTAGATATACCTCGGCAGTGAGTTTAACAAAGCAGAATAAGAGACAAGAGCAGGGTAAGGTAGAAGCGACAGGGAATAGTCAGTCAAGTAGGCCGCAGGGCCAGCCTCAAGCAAACGGTGAAGGGAAGAGATGTTTTAAGTGCAATAGCCTAGGTCATTTAGCTAGAGATTGTCCTAGTGCTGTAAAATGTTATGTCTGTGATAGGAGAGGTCATGTAGCTAGGGAATGTCCAAAGAGACAAAAGGTAGCGAGCATATTGAGCCAGGAAGATGACGATGACATGGAAGATCAACAGCAAGGGATTTCGAATTGTGGAGCCTGTACCACTGATGATGTCGGGGAGAGTCGCAAGTCAACTGGGAGTTCGATGCCCGTACTCGAGGGAAAGGTAAGTGGTAAGGTAGTTAGTGTCTTGAGAGATACAGGTTGCAGTGGAGTAATTGTACGGAAGAGTTTAGTTCCAGTTGAGGCCCTAGAAGGCGAAACGCAGGAAATAAGATTGGCTGATAGGTCAGTAGTTAGTGTGCCAGTTGCTAAGGTTGAGATACAGACTCCATATTATACGGGAAAGGTAAGAGCGTGGTGTTTTAAGAATCCTTTATACGACGTGATGGTTGGGAATATTCCAGGGGCATTAGGACCAGATAGGCCAGCAGAAGCTGTGGAAGGAGAGACTAGGAGAGACGGTCAGACTAAGGTAAGACTATCAGATGAGGTGTCGTTTCAGAAGACGCCATCTCAACGAATCACTGATAAAGCGTCGGGGCCGAAGCGGCCAGGTAGTAGGTGGAAGAGTCATATGTTTGTGTTGGGTTTGATTTTGAGTGTTTTGATGGTGGTATTTTCGAGTGGGAGTTTAATTGCTTGTAGGGAAGTAGGTGGTTTCGGTAAGTTTGGGAGAACAGAAGTCAAGTATCCTTATGCTGATAAAATTGAGGCAAACCATTCGGCTGATGGACACATACTATCATGTTTAGGCTTGATAGGATTTGATGGCAGGTATGTTCCTAGTGTCAGCTTGTTTGCATTGCAACTAACGGACCAGAATAAGCAAAAAAGGGTATGTATGGGAGATTGTCGGGGGAAACAAATACATAATATGCCCTACAGTGCAGGGAGTTTTATACTCCAGACTGATGCCTCAGAGGGTGGATTGGGTGCTAGGTTGTGTCAGGAAGATGTGTTAAGGAGGTTGTTGGTAGCTGAAGGTAATAGGAAGTTAAAGGCTGGGGAATTGAACTATTCTACAATAGAGGTAGAGAGGCAGGCAATTGTTTGGGATGTTCAGAGGCTTGAAAGTATCAGTATGGGAAAGGATTCTTTTTGGAGGCTGAGTCGTTTGTTGGTTTTGACAGAATTATCATCCGAAAACTTAATGTGGGAACAAAGTACTGCGTACTCTTTTGGTTGGGGGAGGTATGTCACATTAAGTTTTCTGGGATTGGGTTAATGTCATAGTTAAGGCGAGACTACGCCCCTTTTTATCTGCCGTGTGGTTTAAATTGGCTGCTTTAATACATTTTCTGGTGGCTAGTAGTTTTAATTGTACATTATGTAAATTAGTTTGCTTGGGTTAAGTGTGCGAGGTGGGTGAGTAGATTTTACTAGTTGAGCGTGGTGCATGGGAATTGGGTGCTTGTAGTGAGTTTTCTTCGTAGGGTTTTGTATAAAAACCCTGCGTTGAAATGACTCGTTGGGTAGACGATTTTTGGCATTATAGCTGGTGGAAGTGAAGTTGAGATTTTTGTGTGAAAGTTGGATTCTTCTTGGGGTAAATACTTTTTAATTTACATTTTTACATTGATTTTATTGTGTAAATGTTTTAGTAATTTTGTGGCTTAAATGAGCAGCTTTTTGGTCTGTTGAATTATCGCAAACAACGCCGGAAAATGACAAATGACTGTATAGCTAATTTCTCATTTTCCTGCACTGTTTTGGAATGTCGGATGGCTAGGACTGGTTATATCGGAGAACTATTACGTTGAATGTTTTGTCAGATTATCATTTAAGCCATAGTTAAATAAGCTATTTTTGTAACTATTTTCAAAGAAACAAACATTGTGATAATTTGTAATTAATCGTCTGCTTAGCAGTTCATATTTTGTAATTGCTAATGTTGTATTGTTCAAATGATATTTGGATAATGTCAAATACTGTAAAATTGTATCTTAATACAGTTCAGTACTTGAATTGTTGTTTTGAGAAAACATTGTGAGAAAAGATGTAAAGTATTGTATTGGTCAACGTTATGTAAATAGCTATAGTTTGAGAAAACATTGTGGGAAAAGACGTTAGCATATTGTTTTGGTCTATGTTTTGTAATAGCTTGGGTTTGAGAAAACATTGTGGGAAAAGATGCTAACATAATTTTTTGTCTTGAGATGTTTGTAAAACATGATGTTAAGTAGAGCCATAAGAGCTCTTATTAGGTAGTTGCTATAATATTTGTTATACTTTCTATAGGTTGCTTGTTGCTTGATGTTGCTTGTTTGTTTGTAACAACCTACAATATATACTGAGGTCGTATAGGCGTGAGTGGTGTGATGGCTGGAGACCTGACCGTGTGACAGAAACGTGTAGTCCAGACCGGGAGCCTTCGGTAGTATGTCGTGCCGGCGTCAGCGTCATCGGGAAAGGACGTTTGGGATGTGACGACCGGGAAACAACATAGTAGTATATAACAAACGGCTGGACAGTCACATTATCTTGGTGATATAGTCGCGGTCAGGCGACAGTTTAATCTAAGAAATTTTGTGTTGATGATGTTTGGAAGAAATATAATATTTTTCAGTTGCATTAATTTATAAGTCGTGTGAAGTAACGTGGACATCTTTGGGACATTAGACGTCAACCTAAAACATACAGTGGTAGTGGACTCTCGAAATTCTTTAGGAACTTTATTGATTTTTGGTTTAACTTGTTTACATTTTGATAAATTGGTATTTGTTTATGTGTTTATGTAAATAAAATTTGGAAATGCACATCCTGACTCTTTACTGACCCGTATCCAAGCCAACCGCTTAGCCGTCTTGTGACAATGGTGCTTGTTAACTTTATTAATATAGTGTATGCATATATCGCTTTCTAAAGATCTTACCATTTACACAATATAACGAAAGTCAAATCACTGCAAGAAAATGGTTAAATCGAAAAAAGACCGTAAAGTTGGTAAAGACTTGGCATGAATTGAATCGGGCAATGAAGCTTAAAGTGTTTGTTAGAGAACACATTGAAAGCAGAAAAAGATACGACAATTTTCCTGTATCGTCACAAAGCCTTTTTTGAATTTTGACCAACTAGCAATAAGTCTGAGAAGGGTTTTTTGGTAATGAAAACCCATTTCGCCTGTCGAAAAGTGGTTATAAGAATTGGACGTCCGAAAGACGTCCAATTAAAAACGTGTTTTAGTATATACAGATTTCAACATAAATTCGGATTCTTTAATCCAAGCGAATCTTTTAAACTATTTGATTCAATGGCTTCTCCCATTCTTTTTTTCAGTTCAGAAATATGGGGATACGAATACAGCAAAATTATAGACAATGTTCATATCCACTTTTGTAAAAGAATTTGTGGATTGCATCAAAATACAGCTAATTTTTACGCATTGAGTGAATGTGGACGTTACCCTATTTCAATCAAATATATGACTCGCTGTATTAAATTTTGGTTAAAACTTACTGAAATGTCACGGAATCGATATCCAAAACAATGTTATTTAATGCTCAGACAATTAGACGAAAATAATAAATTTACGTGGGTATCTCAAGTGAAAAAATGTTATATTTAGAATGGTTTCGGGTTTGCATGGTTGGCTGATGGAGTTGGCGACCAAAATCATTTTTTGCATTCTTTTAAACAGAGACTAATCGACTGCTCATACCAATTACTGCATCAAAACATTACAGATTCCCCCAAATCTATGTATTATCAACATTTTAAAACATTATTAAACGTTGAGAGATATCTAACAACAAACATTCCATTTTATCATAAAAATGTTCTTTCTAATTTTAGATGTTCCAGTCATAGTTTAAATGTTGAAAAAGGGCGCCATCGACACATTGAATTCAATTTTAGATTCTGCAATTACTGTTTGACAAACAACATTTACGCCGTAGAAGATGAATTACATTTCTATTAATATGTCCTAGGTACACAGAATTAAGGAATCTTTATTTCAAAAGTGAATGGCAAGAATCACCAGCAACACATCATTTATTCTACAGAATTATGTCAGATCAGAATGATATTAGTATAAAAATGTTATCTAAATACCTTGTGGAAGCTTTTAAGATTCAGAAAATATCAATCGAAACCGTATAAAACAGCAGCCAATGAATGAATTGTCTATTGCATAAATGTTTGTAATAAGTCACTCTTTTATAATTATTATATTTTGTAAATATGTTATATGGGCCGGTGGCCTTGATTTGTAATATAAAAAAATACAGTCGAGAGTTATTGGGATGCACTTACCTAAATTAGATGTATCGTCACTTATCTGTCTATTTTAATTCGTTTGGCTTCCTAATCGGACTTCACAAGATCAATGATCATTTATCTCTTAGGTTTCCGATATCACTTAGGCATGGTTATCTAGAAAAGGATTCTCTGCTCAATACAAGATTTGGATTATTATATAATGACGCGACGCACGGTATTGCGACCAATTTATGTAACGTCAAAATATAGAAAAAAACGTTCACGTAAACGTTGCGCGTAATGAACATTTCTGTGTTACCCATGCTTTCTTTTTCCTTACATTGTAGGGAAAAGTCAATCAGTCTCGTTTATTAATTCATTCCTAAAACAGGAGTATAAATAAGTAAAAAAAATGAATAAATTTCTGGATTATGGTTTGTGTTTAACAATTAAACTCTTTGCATTGTTTGTGAATACTCGTTCAAGGCATTCGTGTATTTCCGCGATATTCAAAACGCGGGCGGTATTTGATTTTATTATATATAGATTTTGAAAACAAATCTGTTTGAAACATATTTTGCAATTACTTTTTCGCAAAACACAAATTCATATAAAAAAAATATTGTGTAGCCATCAGCAAACAGAATATTGAGGGGGAAAATGAAAGCCCATCTGAATGTTTTCTGGTTCTCTCTCGATATTTTTAAGCGTTTCCTCCATTTGACATTCAAGAAATGAATAAAATGTCAACGGTTATTATACAATTAATTGTTACAAGAAAACAATAGAACCAGTTTATCAATGACTTGACTTGATCATTTTTGAATAGAAGTTGGAACAAAACATTGCTATTTAGTAAGATTTAACCCTTGTCCAAAACGGCAAAAATTTGGAATTGACAAAGTTAAAAGATGTTGCAGGCGGCAATTTCAAGTTGATGAAAGATTAAAAAATATGTTCAATTGGGGTAAGAATAAATTGCGGAAAATGAAGAAGTTGCTTTTCACAAGCAATTTCTTCTTTTTCCACAATATTTTTACCAAGTTGTTCTTGAGAGAGAGTGAAAAGGCGTCACTGTGCATTAATCGGTAAATCCATCCCCATTCGGCAGAATTCGTATTTTTCCAATCTGTTGCTGTTAGGAAAAAAAAATATGTTGAAAAAGATAGGAATTCAGTACATAATGTACAGCTCTAAACCATTTAGACAAAAGAAAGCATTGGTGCTTATCAACATTTTCATCTTTCTCCGCAATATTTTCCAAAACATTTCTTTAAGTCACTTCAAATCTAGATCTTGCTAGGAAAGGGTTCAACGTTATCCCTGAGATAGGTAGATTTTGACGTCAATGATTTACAAGAAAACATGAGAGATAAGGAGAAAAACTTCTAGCGTGATGATTTTTCCTTTTATTACAAATATGTACATGCTGTAAGGTACAGAATATGTGCATTTCGAAGCTTAGATTTCCTTATTCAAGCATGTTGGAAGATCCTAAACTTGGTAATACAGGTTTTGAATAATATGTGCTTAACTGTTTTCAAAGAAAAACACAAGGAGAAAAGGTGATATTCATGCTGATAAGTAATTTTTCCCCCTTTTCGTGCTATATAGCAAAAGCGTAATTTCTATTTTCGTCATCTCACGTTTTGTGGTCTGCTAACACATTTCAAATAAGAGAAGTCTGAAACAATGGGATAGGGAAAGGGTTAAACCTTACCTAAGCAAGCCCTGTTTTAATGATGTTACCCTTTCCTGAAAAGATAAGGGTTTGACATCCCTATTACAAAAGGCTTTGAAAATCAGTGATGCAAACGAAGAAAATGCTGATAATCGGCGTGTTCTCCTTTTGTCTCAATGTTGTTTGTGCTTTATTTTACACAAATCCTACTTTTGCAAAAAAATATTGTGTTGCCTAAACTGCTGACGGAAAAAGCCACCATCAATTCTGAAAAGGATTTAGTGGGTTGTGTTAAGGGTGGATAGAAGGAAAAAACGAACCATAAATTGGAGCTTAATGTTCAGACCAAACAGTTATAAATATTGAGGCTTCCAAATTTTAATGTTTGATACGAGATATTTATAAAATCGAAACACATACAAAATAACATACAATTCGGTGAACACAGGATTTGGTTACCAGTGAAAAGTTCCGAGACGCTTTAAAATGTTCCGTTTAAAAAAAAAGAAATTAAATGTTGTTTTTGTGTGAGGAATAGCGTACAGTTGAGGAAAAATGTGACCAAGACCAGAATAAGATACGATTGGGATCAGACTGAGGTCTGGAGAAACCAACCCTGAGGTAGGAACATTTAGTCATTTTGAATAAACTTGAACATAGAAATGCGCTCTTGTGGTATCCAATACATAAATTGACCCAGATAAGCCTATATAGTAAACATATGTGTTTTCTGGTCAAGTCACATGTTGATTATTTACTGCTTCTATGAATAATGACCGTGTAACTATAAAGAGAAATACAGTGGAATAAAGTAAAGTTGAAGTAGATCTCGTTCGAAGTAATTCGAGTTTTAATTAGTTTCGATCAAAATGATATTTTTTTCGTTTTTGTTGGTCGTCAATGCGATCATAATTCAAATATGGTTGGAAATGGAAAGATATTGATTTTGAAAGAAACCTGTTTTTGTTAATGGCTATTTTTTTACCTTACAGTCATTTTGATTAACATGAATGACATATATTATTGAATATTCATGACTGAAAAATTGAGGGAATTTCACGGCAATTTCAAAATTCTATGACAAAGGGGGTGTCTCAAATCTGCCCACGCATGAATTTTCTTTAAACTCTGCATTGTGATAAAGGATCATATACAAGCTAGGAAAATGTAATTAGTATCTTAGATATTCAAAAGTGGATTCCAAAAAGCCACCTTGACTTATTCCCAGTATGACACTAAACATGCCCCCATTTTCATGTGCCCCAAAACATTAGTTTTATGTACTTTCAAGATCTGTCAAGTGAATTCGCTTCGAGACAGGTAAGGCATTTTATTCATACCAGGAAAAGTATTTTAGGAAATTATTGTGATTGTTTTTTATTGAATTAATTATTGAAAAAGGCATATTTTTCAGTAAAATTTATGGAAAGAGCAAAATTGAATTCCAAAGTTAAGTATGTAAGAGTCTTTGTCAAGATTCCATATTATCACAAAAAGATGCTACATATTGCCTCTTACTTTGAGCCAAATTACATAGAAATCCAAAACCGGTAACCTTGTCATTTAATACATATTATTGACGAAGGTGATATTTTCGCCAAAGACTTGTATTCAATAAAAATTCGATTGTGCTCCTAAAAACACTTTTTATTCGGGAAAATTAACAGTATCATACAGTACAACCATAAAGTAATATTTATGCTCAAAACACTAATTGAAAAAAGTATAGATGAAATATAAATATTACTTTTATTTACAAAATTACATATATTGAAACAAAAATAGGCAAACATGTATACATTGCTAATTTTCTTTACTACTTGGTCACATCACCTATGCACCCTCATAAGTGACACTATGACATGCAAAAGAGGTCAAGCCTTATGTTATAAAATGGAAGAGATGCATAGAACCCGTACGATAAAGCACCCAAAGTGGCCCTTCCAACTTTTAATTTATGTAATGTTTTTGCTCTAAGAGCCACTAATGAGCATACATGATATGGAAGGTCGCCTATAAAAGACTGTTACAGCATTGTATTCTTTTCATTTACACAATTGAAAATGTACTTGTTAATTTCAAAACGTTGTCCTACTGGGGTAAAACAGGGTGCAATTATTTCTGCAAATTATTTTTCTATACATAGCTTAACCTGTATTGATACACAATTTATACACATAAGATCCGTACCGGGTTATGGAGTGATCTCCCTTGATAATTATCTTCCTTGAATTATTGGGTGGTTCCGCTTCCGGTAAGGGCTACAGATAAGAACGGGTATTACTTTTTCAAAATGCAAAATGTCTTGAATTGTTCTTCTAACCCTTTGCTGTAGGCACTCATTGTATCATCTTCTAAAGATGATTAAAATGCGTACCCATTATGTATGTTTAAGATTTGAAATAATAATTTTAGAATTGTTTACCCTGCTTATCAGCTGCTATCCAAAATCATTATCCAGTATCATTCATTGCTGATGATAGACTTAATAATTCAAACTTTCTCAAACAAGACCTGGTTTTGACGACCTTGAATTTTGTTCGGAAAATATCGAGAGAAAAGGAAAGCTTGTTGATAATGGGTAATTTCTATCCCTCCTTTGATAGTTTAGATACAATTTACAAATTTTCTGCCTTATTTCGTCACCTGAATCAGTTTTACTTTTTGAGTAGCCTAAAAGGTGGTCGTTTGGGAAAGGGTTGACTTTTCAACGTTTTTTTTTTCATTATTTCGTTTAGCATGGGTTTGCAATCTCATTTTAACAGGCTATTTTTGAGCAGTATAAAAGGCTGTCGTTTTGGGAAAGGGTTAACTTCAACAGGGTTTTAGTTTATTTTTTATTTGTTTGGCACGGGTTGGCAAACTCAGTTAAACATACTTAAGCAAAGGTGTTTGATAAATCGTAAAATTATGTAATTAAGGGTGCAAGTTTGAATTTTGTCGTGTCTATAAATTTATCATTCGGGTCTGTCAATCTTTTGTCTATTATGATAAGCCCCTTTAATATACAGTAACTTGCGATTTATCTTGCGGGGATCAATTAAAGGAAATTGGCTAACTGATTGGTGTGATATACACTTAAGGTCCATGGTGATTTACATTCAAATTCCCTTCTGTCGGTAGACAATTAATTGTTAATCCTTTTCCAAACAATAAAACTTAAGTTTGTCATACTTAAGGTCAGTAACTATGCCAAAGGAGGGGTGGAGATTTAAAAGCTTTTTGAGAGAAAACTATGCATTCCCTTTTTTCAAAATGTAGGAAAATATTTTTTTTATTAATTCATATTTAATAATTAAAGTGCGTTTTAGATGTGTAGTTATTTTGATTTTGAATTTATTTCACGGTAATGAGACTTTTTCTCATATTCACCGCTTGTAAAGAGTGACTTGGATAAACAAACTCCAAAATTAATGTTGAATATTACAACACTTTTCACGTTTTCAATGACACCAATGCAGAATCATCAATAAAGTAAAAATAATCCACCTAAAATAAAATATTTCTACAATTTGCAAAACAAAATAAAAACTTGCTCGACCATTTCATTCGGAAATCATGGAAATTTGCGGCGAGCTTGGCAGGGACTGTTATGGCTTTCAACAGGCCGATTTTTAACCTGGATTAAACATATCAATTGGATGAAATCAAAGCCGAAACTTATTCTGGTATAATCAGTAGTAACTGAACAATCAGATGGTATACGACGATTCCGCTAAATGTGCGTTTGTAAAGAAAATAATCGCATTTTGCGTGCGAAGCGATGAATTTTACTCTTTAGCGTCTCTACAAAAATAGACCGGAACTACCCAGTTATTTTCAAGGGAGATAAATTCCATTAAATCAAGGGCAATTTCAGGATAACTCTTGGATCTCGGTAGCGGTCCTTTCCACGATGTCATGTGGTTAAGAAGGGGTTTAGCCATCAATAGCCCTTAATAGTCACTTTGGAGCTGGATTATCTATTTCTGGTGCACGACGAGAGTGTTTTCACTTTTGCATGATGAACAAATGCCATCATAGAAACGGGTGCTTTTTTCGTGCTTTTTTCTGATTTATTTTTTTCATGTTTCAAAGGATCCATAGAAAACTTTTGCTGATAACTTGAACATAGGTCATGGCTGTCTAGAATAATTGAAGAGGAATTTTATATAGAATTTGTTCTCGTTTTGTCAAAAAAGTACACATAGGACAAGATCTAATGTAACCCTGGACGAAAATATTTTAAGCAACTTTAAAGTCCACCCTGTGGCAAACTTACATACAAAATTTGAAACCTTGTGGTCATGTAAATCTTTACAAAAAGTGTGTATTTTTATGATGTGAAATGTTGCCCCTTGTATGCCGCCACAACATCCAAAGTTTTTGACAAAAAGATATTCTAATGCTTGGCGTTGTACTGCCTTTACCCAAGGATACTTTATATCAAGTTTCAAAAAGATTTATATATTAGATTGAGGGAAAACGATTTTTTGAGAAAATGCCAACAGACAGACAGACACACCGCCAAATGGCAGGAAATGGCCGAAAAAATATCTCACATCTTGATTTGTCCTCAGGTAACCTAAAATAACCCAAAAAAGTAAACAAAACATTTGAAAACGCCATTTTTTAAAAAATCTCAACTTTGGCCATTCTTGGAAATGCGTACCATTCAGTTTGAAATTCCAAAAGCAACCTGTTACCGGTTTTATTTTTTCTTGAAATTTCACTATAATCATTAGTATATATGTGGACAATTTTTATATGATTTTCAAATCTTGACAAAAACTGGAACAGAGTAAATTTTAGTACAGAACTTGCTTAAATCATTTAAAAACTGTGAATTTTTTGGTGGCACCTAACATCAGATGATATAAAATCATTTTTTGTACAGAATTGTATGTATTTTTGTTTCATACAGGATCAGAGACTACTGGACATTATTTTTAGAATCAATCAGGCGATGATACTAAAAACCAGAACGCTTGCACACTCTTTTAATGAGGGTACCCTCTTTTTTCATGATGAAAACTTAAAATTCCGAAAAAATTGTTTTCTGGAATGTGTTGCTTAAAACATTTCATGAATATGAACCGTTATTTAGTGTACTAACTTCACACCAAATTTCATTAAATTCCGAGCGTGGGCAGACTCCCATGTTATTTTTCCTATTCGTGAGACACCCCCTTTAGTATTTAGTACATGAATACGAAAAATGGGCATTTGGCGCACAGAGTAACATATAGTTAAAATTGAATTAAATGTTACAATTCCAAGAAATATCTATTTATCATACACCAAGTAAGTGCTTTTTAAAGTGACATTTCACGATTATTTTTACATAAATGTTACTTTTATTCTATCTGAAAGAGCATATTTTCTTATGAAAATTCTCAAAATTTCAAGTCAAAATATTGAACCGTTTACGAGAAATGTACATTTCTGTGCTAAGATTAAACAAATTGTTGTGGACAACAGTTCAGATTTATATAGAATTTGTCATTTCTGTCTCAACTTCAAAGGCATATTTTTCGCTTATAAATAAAAACTTCAAAAAACTGATAACATTTCTACGCATTAGAATAAACAATCTTTGCATCAAGACATACTTTAAAAAAAATGAAATAAATGTGAAATTTATGTAAAAACAATTGTGAAATGTCACTTTAAGAAGGGCTAAAGAATGACTCAAAATAATTATTCATAAAAAAGATAAATTTTATTCTTAATGTTTTAATCAAATGTCTTTTAAATACATAAGTTAAAATAACCTTACGAAAGTAATCTTTATATGTTAAAGGAGAATCTAGCAAGATTTTTTTATAATAATATAATAAATTAAACAAATTAGTGTATCAATCAATATTCATTGATCAGAAAAATGCAAATTAAAAACAACAACAACATCAGCCATGCTAAGACATTAGTTTGTTTTGACGCCCCGATAAAAATAGTTGGGTAAAACAATTTGACAAAATAAGAAATTGCTGATAATCAGCATTTCTCCTTTTGTTTCAATGTTTTCTGTACTATATAAAAGTTTAGCAAACACATACTATCTGTTACAGAATTCATTTTGTCATATTTGCTTTTTATTTGGGGAATTCATAATTGATTCCATTTCGGAAAGCGTAAATTCGTAGAACGCTTCGTAAGGCCCGGTCACATACCATTTTGCGTCTACATCACATCCATATCGCATCCAAAAATATGCTTCACAACTGACCTCTCTTGGGTGTGCTTTTTGCGTTCTGTTATTTTCATGTCATTTTTCTAAACAACGACGTTTTTCTCAAAATTTAGCTCGTTTACATATACTAAATTTTCGATATATTGTAAGTCAAAGCAGTTTTCCCTTAATTTATGAAATAAAAAAGGTAAATCACCGAGTTAGATTTTTTTTGTTAAATTTGATTTTTCAAAGTTGAGCTATACACTTTTACGGCGTTTATAACGCCAACGTCGCACTTTTACGTCGTTTTACGACCGCATTTTTAGGGTAGTTCCGTGACATTCAAGCGCAAACTCCACGAATACAAGCTTTTAAAATCTAAATATACATTTTATCAGAAATGCATTCAATAGAATCAATTTGCATCTTCATACCGGGTAGTTATCAATTATTAAACTTTCCTTGGTTATGTCTTTCTTCAAGATATTTTAGCATCTGTCTAACTGTACCATCTTCTTAAAATTGGCTATCAATCAACTCATTAGTACTGTCATTGTTTGTCAGGAAAAAGACAATACCGAATGATACAGATGGTCAAAGAAACGGTCACACAACATTAGAGGTAAAATAGTGAATTACTGGTGGTAAAGTCAAGCAAATGAAAAATCAAACTTGAATATTCATTTAATTGAACGCAAACATATCGCACCGTTGTCTTTAGGTTAGTCAAATTAGACATTCGTAGTCACATTTCCAAACAGTTCCGAATTCAGGTGCATTTCCGATCCGATTACGTATAATTAGTGTCAATTTACAATTTATTCCATAAAGGTACGATGTATTCCAGAATTATTACGGACAGTTTCGTTCATCTACGACAATTTTACGAGCTCGTTACGGATCATTACGAATATCCTATTCATCTTAATCTTTACGTGTCCATAAACTGGTAATATATTTCCGTCAATAACTGGTAAAATATATTAATTGTTCCCTAAAGCAATAGAAATGACTTAAACAAATGGTGCCTAATAGCAAAACAAGAGTTTACGAGTAATTGCGACCACTTTACGAAACATTACGATTTGTTAAGAGCTATTTACGAAGCGGTTACGGAACGAAATTCATGAACACTTGTGTGAATTATTTTTTCTGTTTTCTAGATACGTTGTATGTTCTCTAGAAGCACGGATCTCAACGAGTTGTGACAGGGTTATTTTAGGATATATTTGGCAACGATTTGCTATTCCATATGGATCCCCCAAAGCGAAATGTATGAGTGCATGATATTTTTATAATGTCTTATCATAATGTTCTTAATATATAAAAAAGTAAGATTTTATCTCCGTATCATTTTTCAGCAGCTGGTATTAAGCAAACGAACTTTTCAAAAATACAAGTTTTCACGGATGCCAACATATTATTTAGGAGGCCCATATGTAATACCCCCTCACACATAGCTCGCGACCCTACTGCGACCTGAAAACTAGTAAAATATCATTTTTCTTTCGAAATTCGTTTGGTTTTCTTTCGAATTTCCAAATTTCTCTCGCCGACGGTCTGAGGCTCCGCAGCCTTGTGTTCTGTAAGTTTTTTTCTACGTCCTCAATACGACCCTTCTACGTCCATAGCGTTTCCACTGCGACTGTATTGCGTCTCTACGGCGACCCCACGGTGACCCAACGGCGATCATCGGCGACACAGCAGCGACTGTGCAACGTCCACTGCGTTCTTACGGCGACTCTACGGCGACTATTGCGTTTGTCCGGCGACTGTTCTGCGACTGTAAGACGACCCTACTACGTCCTTGCTACGTCCATGAAAATAAATCTTTTTTCCAGTAAATTTCAGTAAATCTTTAAATTTGAGTCTGACCTTCAACGAGTAAAGACGTATATTTCATTAGTTTTAAGTTAAATTATCCATATTATTCCAATGATGAGAGGCGGACGAGGCAAATGAGCGAGGCCTCTAAAGTGCTACAAGTTGACCAAGTCGCCGAATTGGATCAATGAAGTTTGCCTATTTACCAAACGGCAAAATTTTATACTGATCCAAATTCAAAGATATTTGCGGACGTCAATTTCATATGAATGAATTATTACTTTTTTGTCTTTCGTGGTAGAAAACATAGTGTGAAATGAGCAATTTCTTGTAATTTCATCGGCGACTCTACGGCGTCCTTAGTGCGAGTGTTCAACGTCTATTGCGTTCTAATTACGTCCTTACTACGATGCTGCTGCGACTCTGGCGACTCCACTGAGATCCCACGACGACCTAACCAGGACGCAGTAAGAACGCAGAGGTTCTGCGACTGTTTTGTGCATGTTCAAAATAGTCGCGGTCGGTCTGCGACCTTGTGCGTCCTTGTGCGTCCTTGGGGTCCTTGCTACGACCTCGCTGCGTCCCTGCTGCGTCCATGGCGACTGTGCTGCGTCCTGGGTCGTAGCAAGGTCGCAGTAAGGACTCAATAAGGTCGCGAGGTATGTGTGAGGGGGGTATAAGGAAAATCGTCAGTGTGAACTCACCTTTATGAAAATGAAGCTTGACGAGCATTCCAACACTTCTTCGCCACAATATTTGTCAACATACAGTCTTTATTTGTCTCACCGAGTCAAAGATTTTATACTTCGAAGTAGGATTAGTATTGTGATTAATATATTGTTATCATTATTTTCAACAACGTATTCGCATAAAAATGGTAATGCTTTTGGGGCTAAATTCGCATATGTCCTTCGAGTGTTGGTATTACAGCAAAAGATAATATTCTTTTAATATACGATCACACAGACCTTGATAATGATACGATAACATATTATCCACAGTGTAGGAGCGGAAGTGTGTGAAAGCTTGTCTTTGAGTGATAGCTTGTGTGTCTGTACATCGAGGAAATGCAACTTGGTAAACATCAGCGGTTGACATAGGTAAGAAAAAGTTTATGATTGATAATTATTTCGACATATATCTTATATTTTGTTGTAATGTCGTAATCTTGAATAAACTTGGAAGGCATCGTCCTAATATGCGCCCGGTCTGAGCTGTTTAAACCATACAAAATGCCTTGATCATTTTGATGGGAAAATTGGAGCATGATTTTCACCACATAAAATTGCCATTTTTATCGCTTTTTTAACATTCATCGTATTGTTTATTCCCAAAATTAAATGCCTTTATGTATGTATTATTTCACTAAGAACATGATTCAGACGAAATGATGTCCATTCCAATAAAATTCCTGATTTAAGTGTCCGCATTTTGACAGTTTTTATGTACAATCGTTTGGCTAATGACAATTCCCTTATGAATTCATTGTACAATCGCTTACAAGCAGTTTGTAATGTCACTTGCCTATATTTCACACGGATTACAATATCAACACAAACACGAAATTTCGGTTTATCTTCTTTAATTTGTTATCCAATGTTCCACAGGATAGGCTTCTTTCTTTACATATATTTCAAAATTCATTTTAGAGCGATGAATGAGTTTATATAATAGCAACGAATTTTGTGTTAAACGTGTAGACTTGGTTTGCCAAACGTTATGTTTTGATAAACCGTTGGTGCCTTTTTGAAAACTCTTGACTACCGCTAGAATCAAGCCGTAGTTACGAGATTTTGTAACAACACCTTCGAAATAATATTGTTTGTCCGAAATTATGTCACTGTTTACTAAATATAATTGTGCCCTATTCTACATCGAACCATGTGCCGTGACGAAAGGTTACTGTATATTCCAATATATGTAAATTGGCAGAGAAGCATAATTCTTACTGAAAGATGGCGAATAATGACACATTTGCTGTCCGCAGTGGCCGTGACAGTACAGTAGCTGTCTACAGATAGTATTACGTCGATTTATTTAAGGATAGTAGGTTCGAAACACATATTTCTATAAATCGAAATCCCTCTTTTCCTCGCCAATTTAGACTCGCTAATTTTTTATCATTCACAAGTCGTTGTCATATTTCACAACAAAAGACACTATTAACTCAGCTTGCTGTATATGGAAAATGCCACGTGACTATACCGCGTGTATACTCAACGGATTTGGTGGGATAAAGTGTACAGTATGCGCATTTGATTGTGCCACTCGCCATGCTACGCACTTTTAAAAACCGTTAGGTATGCCTCGTTGAAATCACATTTCAGTGCAAAATCGTGTGTTTACAATTGTGTTTTGTAAAATTATATATGTTACAGCCAATCTGTGAAATCAGCCATTTCATGAAATGGCTGAAAATTTTAGCCATTTCATGAAATGACTGATTCACTCATCCATTTCATGAAATGGCTAAAATTCTTAGCCATTTCATGAAATGGCTGAAATATTGCTCCAGCCATTTCATGAAATGGCTGAAATACGGAAATGTAATAAAATAAAAGGATTTGAATGTTAATTATTTCAAGATTAGTGAAAGCAAGCTTTTAAGTTTTTAAATGTAAGCAATAATGTGTTTCACTACAATTTTTCTGAGGACATTTGAACATTTTAATTACTTGTTTTCAATTAAAGTATTAACTTGGAAAATTGATATTTTTTCTAAAGAAAATGAAATGAATTTGAAGCAAAATCATTATTTTACAGATTGGTTGAATTTTAACCAGTCATTCTGTGTAACACATAATGTTAAAGATTATTTTTTTTTAAAAAAAATCACTTAGATTTGAATATTAAAGCAAAATATAATTGATATAAATGTATCACAGATTGGCTGAAAAGCAACATTCATTCCGTGTAAAACTTTAATTTTCAAATCATCATTATTTTGATAACATTCGTTTAGCCTATAGTGTCGAATTGAAGGAAAATCATTATTTTGCAGATTGGCTGAAATAAACACATGTATGCTCAAAATAGGCTTATTTTGATAACAAAACATCAATTACGGATGAAAATTGGAAAATGTATGAAGCAAAATCATTTTTTTTTCACATATTGGCTGACATAAAACCAGTCGATATAAATCTGATATAAATCAATTTTAGCAGCGAATTGAAACAAAATTATTATAACGCAGATACAACACTGGTTTGCTGAAATAAAACCACAGTCACTGATTCTGAGTAACACTTTAAGCCTTTCCCAAACCGCAAAATTTCAGGGTAGTCACATTCAAAAGCTGATAATGATTACAAAATGGCAGTTAATAAATATAGGAATTCTGTACAATATAGCATAGAAAAATTGAGTCAAAGGGAGGAGATACTGATCATCACAGATTTTTTCTATTAGGTTCGTCAAACACTAGGTGTTGTTTGGGAAAGGGTTAACGTTGAAATTATCACTATGTTGATAAAAAAGGTTAATTGTACATTTATTTGCAAATTAAAGCGAAATATGAAATAAAATCATTATTTCACAGATTGGCTGAAATAAAGTCAGTCTGTCATTCTGTGCACAACTTTAATGTTCAAATTATCATTACCCGGTATTTTGATAAGATTCAATTACTTAGTATAGTGTCCAACTGAATATACTAAGCAAAACAATTGAAGGATATTAAAATTGTACTATTTGTTAAAATTAACAAAGGCATATATTCGAACAAAAATCTACAAATAACTTCATATCAATGTCTAATCTTGAAAATCAAAAACATAAAGCACAGCAATCGTTTCCGGTTTCCCTACAATATCCGGTTAAACGCTGGTACCCTACAACCGAAAAGTCACACGTCATAAATAACGGATATTTTCACCCTGGAAGACGACTCAATCCTTATCAGTACCTCGCAAATTCATCGCAGATTGAATTACCACATGTTGCATTACAGTATTCCATTTCCGAATACGTCCACATTGGAATAAGCCGGGTTGGTCGGTTGTTGTTGTCGGTGACGTAGACGTCTACCCAACGTGTTTCAATCATGCTCGATTGGATAAAGGTTCTGTGAGCAGGATAGCAGATCCTTGGATTGAAACCAAATCTGTTTAAGATTGTATTTTACAATAATGACACCGAATAATTTTACGTTGGCGTCAATGAACGCGTGTTCATCTCTATTTTCTTGTTTAAAAGTTAAAAGGATGTGAGTCAATCACGTAGTTAATGTAATGTTGGTCAGTCAGTGTCATTTAGCACGAAAAGGTTTGTCTCCAGATAACGTAAGATTCCCGTCAAATCCATAACGCTCACGTCACCATATGCTTCACATTTGGGTAAATTGCATTCGTGTTATCTCTCGTTGTTATATTGAGAAAAACACGAATTATGCTGTCAACATGCGGCGCCGAAACCAACTTTGGTTGGTGATGAGCACTGTACTCCGGTGCTGCTGGTTCCATCTCAAATGGGTTCTGGTCCATGCGTCAGTGTCGTCATGTCAAAGCGTTAGCTGTCAACGGCCTACTGGCATTAATGCCCATGATTATTTAATCCGTTTATCACAGACTAAATTCTAAGGTTAATCCCTCGCACATCTGTTAGACTCGAGTAATTTTGGAAAGCTTTGGAGTCCTAAAACGTAACGAGTTCTTCAGAATCTAACTGTCATCAGCCAAAGACGTCGTTTACTTACGTCCCCTGTCACGCCGTTTCATAATTACGACTGCCCAGTGATACCGTTTGTGTAATCGACTAAATACACATTGCAAAATTTAAAATCTACGAGCGACATCAACCTGACGTTTCCATACGTTCAATTGACCAACGGCCTGCCAGCGCTGCAGATCTGTCAGCCATTAACGTTCAATCCTTTTTAATGAATTGATTATAGGCAAGTACTTTTTAGTTTACTCAATGAAGCAACTCAGAATACGCATTTACGTGAAAAACTGCACGTAAATAACACGGTAAGTTTGGTAGTTGACCCCTGTGTGGTAAATTGTCCCATTTTGGCATGACCAGTGAAGCATAACCCGATATGGCGGCATAAAATATGAGAGCGAATGTAAGTTATGATAAAAAGCATTAGGTTTTTATATAATATTTTATCAAAGTTTCTAAAATAGCTGTAGAATTTGAATATCCTTCAATTGTTTTGCTTAGTATATATGAGGCAAAATATTATCATTATGCCTATTTTGATACAGAAAAAAAATCAATTGTAGTTGCAAATTGAAGCAAAATTAAGGCAAAAAGCCTTATTTCACAAATTGGCTGAAATAAAATCAGCCATTTTGTGTAAAATTTAAATGCTCAAATTATGATTATTTATATTATCATCATTTCACAGATTGGCCGAAACTAAATCAGTCAATTTGTTGACAACTTTATAGTTCAAATTATCTTTTCTTTCATGAAAATTAATTATACTTGAAAATTGAACCAAATACGAAGCAAACTCATAAAAAATACACAAACTCATTATTACACAGATTGGCTGAAATAAAACTAATGATTCTGTGTAAAACATTAATGTTAAAATAAAGATTATCAAACAAAAAGAATTATAGTAGCAAAAAGAAACAAATATGCATCAAGACAATTATTACACAGATTGGCTGAAATTGCATCAGCCAATCTGTGTAATATAAACATGATATTTTCAGCCATTTCATGAATTGGCTGAAAATTTTAGCCATTTCATGAAATGGCTGAGTGAATCAGTCATTTCATGAAATGGCTAAATGTTTCAGCCATTTCGTGAAATGGCTGATTTCACAGATTGGCTGTAACATATATAACAGGAGATCCAAACAGGAGATCTGTTTCGTTACAGTAAAAATAATCTATTTTGGATTTCCCAGGGTCATGGATGATGACTATTACAGTTGGCACCACATCGTATGGCAAAATGTTTATATTTTGTTCAAATGTAATTGAACGTTAAACAAAACATAAACACGTGCCATACGATGTGGCGCCAACTGTAATTGGTCCCTGTCAAATGTTGATATCGGTTATTAAAGCCTGATTTTAGATAACAGATTGACAAAGATTGAGACTTCAATTATACTTTAGAATAGTATTTCGTCGGTGTAAATCAAATTTTAGGTCAGTTATGGAAGATTTTATAAAATTATGTCACGTGATTCTCCACCATGCAAAAAAAATCTTATTTTCCCGACATGTTTTCTCTGTACCTTTTACGGGAGAGCATAATATCATGAAAATATCAGTGGGATATAATGCAAAAAGAGGTAAAGACGCATTTATTGCAATCAATATGTTACATATGCAATTCAAGCCGTTGTACAAAAGTAAATATTTCTTGTCAGGCTATTGTACAGGACTTGACAAACGATTGTACAAAAAATTATTTTTTTCAAACGGCAAAAATGGGAAGTTTTAGACGGTTTCCTAACCAAATAATTATACAAATCTCAACACACACATGTGCACGAGCTGTGAATGAAAATTTTGTTGAGAAAGACCCTACAGTATTCATCTATTCAAATGAAAACTGCGATTCGTAACAGCTAAATCACCCGTTTTAGTTCATGCCCAAGTGAATCGGGCCTAAAATGACTTAAATCTAGAACTAATGGCTCCGATTGCTCTAAAAATATTACAGGGAATAATAAATAAAGAGATTGGTACAATGATCTGACAAAAGTGTTGTGTTTATCCAGAAAAAAACCATAAATTCTTACCAATGTCAACCGCTGACGTTTACCAAGTTGCATTTCCTCGATGTACAGACACACAAGTTATCACTCAAAGACAAGTGTTCACACACTTCCGCTCCTACACTGTGTTATCGGTGTTTGAGTTTGCAACTGATTAGACCGCTGCATGTGATGATCGGATGTTTGCGATATTTTATATCGAGCTGTCGTTGATTTCGTCATCAAGTCAGGAAATATACTGAGCCGCAAAAGAAAGTATACAATTTTCTTTTGTCAATATCTCTCTTAATTTTCATCATATGGACTCGAAATTTTGTATAATTTGTTTCTAAGCATAGACCAATAATAAAACATGCACAAATTTGACCTGAAATTGTTTGACTATCCTTGATCTTGCTACATGCTGATTTTGCAAATTTTGCACGTGCGACTTGGTGGAGTATCAAATCTTGCTGTTAATCCGTATTTGATTTTTCTTATTCCTTATCACACCAAATCGCAAGCTTAAATTTTCTGAAACATTATAACACAAATTTTGGTGGCTGGCATTAATGGATCAATATGCCACTTTTTTGCATTATGAACCATTTTTCTATGACGCAGCATGCTATAAAAGAAATGAGGCGCTTAAAACACCTAGGCAGGTGACTAGGAACATTCTGTGCAAAGTCAATCAAAATCCGTCGATAAATTTAGAAGGGGTTGTGTCAGATAACTTGTTTACATCAAGTCCCCATTTGCCATGACGCATTGTAATATGGAAAAGCACTAACAATTTTCGCATGATACTAGGTGACTAGGCACTTTCTGTGAAAATTCTATCGAAATCCCTTCATAAATGCAGGGTTGTGTCAACGTGAATGTTTGTATTAATTAATTGACTATAAGTCCCCTTTCTCGATGGCGCTGTGTGATATGAAAAATCTTTGCAACGGAAAGAAGGACAGATAGACGGATAGACAGAGAAGGTTACATCAATAAACGACCACCTTTGGTGGCGTTTTAAAAATTGAACATAGTCTATAAATCATTTTCTCAGAAAATGTGGAAGAACGAGGGTGTATACTTATTTTTGCCTCTCAGTATATTATGACTCAATACGTTCTGCAGAAATTAATTGACCTGCATACCCCAGCTAGCAATCTATATGGGTCCCAAATGGGTCCCATATGGGCACCCTTATGGGTCCCATAAGGGCAACCCATATGGGACCCATTTAGGATGTGCAACCGGGGGTCATATGGGTCCTATCTGGGCAGCCCATATACATGCAATATTGGACCCATATGGGTCCCAGATGGGCAGACCCATATAGACAGCCCTGATCAAATCCATTTCTATTGGCTTTCATTTAAAGTTGATCGAGGTTCAATACCTTCCAGAGCTTCACGCTCAGAAAGGGGTTCCTATTCCCCGTCATTGAGGATTAAGGTCTCGTCAGGTTTGTCTGACGACCTTGACACTACTTAGGGTTTAATTCCTAGAAATATGGTCTTAAAATGTATAATATTTCGATACTTTCTATAACTATCTATATGTTTTTGATATATTTATATTTCTAGATTTATTTCTATCTTTTTTTTTTTGAAAATGTCTACACAAAATGATTTGTTTTAACAGAATCATATAGGATTATCAAGCCAAATGCTTTCTTTACGTAAACGCTTTGTGAAAATATGATTTATTTTTAAGATTTTAAATTATTTCCCTTTAATATACATAAAACTACATGTAACACACTAATTGATAAGATTATTTTAGTAATTTGAACAGTCTAATTACAGTTTAAACACTTTTAAAACGACAAAATATTCCGATGATCCAACATGAAGGCCATGGTTAAAAAGGATATTGACAAATAATGTACTTCTGTACAATATAGCGCAGAAGATCGTCATTCAAATTGAAAGCTTATAATTCTATAGGCTACATGATTCAGATTATGGATATTTTAGATATGCACATGTATACATAATTATTCTGTTGTACATGAACGGGCGCTAGTCAATTATTGTAACTGGGACCCTTATTGTCCAAACAACATGGGCTTTCCTACATAGGTCCTATATGGGCATACCCATATGGGCTTACCCATACACAGCCCATATACTGGGAATATGGGACCCGTCTGGGTCCCTTATGATCAAACCCACATGGGCTTGCATACATAGGTCCTATATGGGTCCAATATGGGCCTACCCATATGGGCTTACCCATACACAGCCCATATGGGACCCATATAAGCATGTTTGCTGGGACACTAATAAGTTCTCGACACTTATAGTAAATTGGTCGACTAAAACGAGTAATGCTGGTGATCACTTATTGCAGTACGAAATATCATATATTTTACAACCATTCCGTTCACGTTCCGATCAATCATGAAAAGTCAGATCCGATATGTGTTTATAATCATTCCGTTATCGATAGAACTTTTTCCATTCTAATCAGTAAGGATTCGTTCATTTACACGCAAAGTGAATAACGTGTGTTCATCCAATTTATCCATTGAATAACATTTATCGGATTACGAATGAATTTTTATTAGGCCTTGCCACATAAAATTTCCCGTCCACATCACATCCATGTCGCGTCAACAGGACCTATAAAACTGACTGTTTTAGATGTGTTTCGGCTATGATGTGGTGGTGGAATTGTGTGACCAGGCATTTAACAAGCATTTTTATGGCTAACAAAATATTATATATTTCTTGACCAGTTTTAACTGAGACTTCTTGCATATCCCGCAAAAAATCAAGTCTTTCCGATTTATGCCGGAATACGCTTACGGAAAACGATGAGTCTCGGTTTAAATCGGACAAACAATAACAACACATTTCCTTATTTTGATTTTTTTCAAACATTAATCACACAAGTTTTATGATCGCGTAACAGTTAGAGCGTTCAATCTGACTAAGGACAGGCAACAAGTAAAAACACTCAAATATTCCGTTCGTTCATTCTTCGTTCGAGCAAACTCCCATTGTGCAATCACGAGCCAATAGGGCGCAATCGTATCAAGTAAACATTGACGTAATTTCGGACAAACAATAGTATTTCGGCCGTGTTATTCGAAAACCCCGCAACGGCGGTCTTGAATGAAGCCGTGTTAGGAGATTTTATAACACCACCGATGGATTTAGTACAACATTCATTGATATTCGATTGCCAAATTCCTGAAATTCTTTTTTTAGCAAATATTTTTTTCAATATAATGATACAGTTTTATGACCTTTCTACGACCACACAATTGCCGATAAATTGTTCACATTCGTTGGTAAACTTTCCTTAAGATCATTTATAACAGGGATATTTGAAACTTAGATACGGCTATCACTCTTTCGATCGCAAATTAATCTTATTTCAATCACATGTTCTATAAAAGCGGGACCAAAGTTAAAGATGCATTGACGAGTACTACATGCAGTGTTTTGCATGCAATATATTATTGCTACTTTGCCTAGTGTTTCATATAAACATGGTATTCACTTTATTCATGGTGATGATTCTAAATGCCATTTGTAGTCGTGTTTCAAAAGAATTTAGATGGAAAGTCAGTATTGAAAACTACACGGATTAAACAGCATTTTTGTCTGTGATAATATATATAAGACTTACATGTGCCGCATAAACAAATTATTACCGTTTATTCGGATATTTGAATTACCATTGAGACGAGTAAACATACATTTTCACAATTGTTTCTATCGTTGTGTGTCCGTTTTTCTGCCTGTTTATCTCAATCGCCACCTTATTTTTCTTTACATACAGTTAAGGTACTAATATGACGATTAAAAGTCCATTTTTAAGAAGATGCTTCAGTAAATGCAAATTTATTCTATTAAATGCATTTCTGTTCAATTAATTTAAAGTCGAGTTTGCGCTTGAATGTCACGGAACTATCCTAAAAAATGCGGCCTTAAAACGACGTTTAAGTGCGACGTTGACGTTATAAACGCCGTAAAATGTATAGCTCAACTTTGAAAAAACAAAATTTACAAAAAATCTAACTCAATGACTAACCTTTTTTATTTGATAAATTAAGGGAAAACTGCTTTGACTTACAATACATGTATATCGAAAAGTTAGTATAGGTTAACAAGCTAAATATTGAAAAAAACGTCGTTGTTTGGAAAAATGACATGAAAATAACAGAACGTAAAAAGACGTTAAATTTAAGAATATCGGCGTTAGCCGTAAACGTGTAAATTTTAGACGTTCAGTTTTGACTTGAATAAACTGGACTTTCATTCGTTAAGAAAATGGTGTTTTTCCCAATAAAATCGACCCATTATCATCGGCAATAAAGGTCCTTAAAGTGACATTTCAGAATTGTTTGTCATAAATTTTACATTTATTTTAATCTGGAGGAGCATAATTCCTTATGAAAATTCTGAAAATTTTAAGCCAAAATATTGCGCCGTTTACGAGATATTTATATTTTTGTGTTAAAATTGAACACATTGTTGTGGACAACAGTTCGGATTTATATGCAATTTATCGATTATGTCTCAACTTTAAATGTGTGTTTCTCGCTTATTGGTAACGACTTCAAAAAACTAATAGTATTTATACTCATTAGAATAACCACTCTTGGCATCAAGACATACTTTTAAAAATTGAAATTGGAATGAAATGTCCCTTTAAGAGCGAAGACCCTTTGAAAAAGGGCGAGTATTTAAACGACGTTATGACGTCACAATCACGTGACCGATAAAAAATTGAACACTGCTGCTCGAAAGCGCATATGTTACAGTAGCATCCCTCTCAATTTCATACATTTCTGAGGAAATTGCAATTTTGACGTCAGGGGTATCCAGCTACCTTAAAGGCCATTGTGTCTCTATATAATTACAATGCCATTTCTAAAAAATAATGACATATTCTGTCGTATTTTCGTTGTTTTAGATCTACTATATATTCAAAGATCATTTCAATATTTTTAAAAGGAAGCACATTTTTATTTATTTTTGTTAGAAAATATAAGAGATCCCATGTGGAGTGGCATAACTAGGTCGATAGTCTGTAAGGCCAATTTCTTTATTCTTCGGAATAGTTGTCTTGAATGCGATTGTGAATTAACATGTTTTTCGATCTTGATTGATGATCTCCCCTTTTGTGTTCATTCAGCATTCATAAGAATTTACTAATAGTTGCAATTCTATATAATTTCAAATTTCTGTCTCTGTTTACGGTTGCTGACTAGAGACAATAATAGAAGATAACATGATTTCACATGCAAGGATATAATTATTGTCTTTGGCAAAAATGTAGAATTCGGTTGATTGGTTTGAATTCAACGCCTCTGTCAACTGCTTCGGTAATATCGCAGCAAATTGAGTACCTAAAAGTGGATTCCTGGTATTTCTCAAGCAAGTTTTACTACAATATACAACCAGATCCTCCAGCTGCTCTCTCACATAGATGATTCTCACTCTTCGTTTAGAGACATCTGACTTTTGTCAAAAGTCAGAATAGATGTTTGCCGAGCCTGTGTTCGAACCCACGACCCCTGGAATGCCAAACTCAGACGTTGAATTGTTGGCTGTTCAAGAAACAGATTGTTTTGTATAGAATTAATGAATTGACATAGAACAGTCTGAATTAGAAACAAAATTATATCTTATACGTATAAACCTACTGATCATTTAGAAAACGGTAGTTTTAATAACGCGTTAACCTTTTTCAGAACGAAAATATTTTTTTTCAAACCACGATTATCAACATTCAATAGGAGTACACAAATATTTTGGGTAAACGTTTAGGTTTTGACTTGTCATTTCAGATTTTCCTTTATACAACAAGAAAGGTGTGCCTCTTATCGGTTAGGCATTCAATCTGTTAAAATATCAACATAAAGTCCGACAGATAAGTTATAAAGGTAGGTTAACAACGTCAAAGTCATGAGATAAGAATACACATTTACCACATCGACACGAAGAGTAAATGTTACAAACGAATACAAATAATGAAATAAATGTTGTTATACTTTTTTCAACATGTTAGGGCGTCAGGTTATGTACAAAGACGCTGGCTAAAGTAACGCAAGTTTACGCGTCATGATATGGAATACCATTATAGTTTAGAGGTAAGGAAAAACACGCATTGATATATCCAACAGGGTGGAAACTTAGGAATTCTATATTATTTAGGTTAAAAGGGTATTAAATGCATTGCTTTTTTTTCTGAATGGCGCATTTGGATTAAGTTAATGGGTGAGTAATCAAGGAGATAAACATAATGCGTGATGTCAGACGATGGTGAATATAGTGTACGGTGATTATATGTGCGTGTACGTTTATTGTATATTAATTACATTTGTTTATGATATTAAGTTCACGTAAGTCACGGTACGGAAACTACAGAGACAGAGCCAACGGCTCTGCTATTCAAATCCTCTGGGGCGCTTCCGGCCATGTGTGGCTCTGTCTCTGGGAGCAAGATTTTTAGACAAAAATATACTGAGTACATTTAATTCCGCAGAGGTACTCCGTTCGCTGATAGAATGGAAATAACAAGCAAAAGCTATAATGCGAATTCATTTTCGTTCATGTGTCAAATTCCATCAAATTCAAAACACGGAAGATGTTTTAATTAACATCGGAATAAATTTGATTATTTTAAATTGAGAAGGGTCACACCAATTAATAACGTGTGTTCCCACCATAAGCTTGAATTAAAGCCTGGCAGTTTCGCCGCGTAGAAAAAACTTTTATCGCAATGAAACCTCTAGTGGCATTTTATTCTGTTCTTGAATAACATACTTAGTTTTTACACCGTTTTGGGTGGTGGGGTACGTGAAAACTCGCGTCTTTTCAGGCCATTCCAAGCTTATTCTATAGGGGACGTATGCGGCCAGTAGTGTGTAACCAAGGTATGTGACCAAGCCATCGAGTCACTAGTCGTGATATTGTTGAATTACGCCGTCCTACGTGCCGAGAAATGCCCGAACCAAGAAGAACCAAGCAAACACTTTACAAAAACTTGGTTTCTCACATATTCAAGAAGAAGATTCATACTGATAGAATTGAGATTCTTTCAATAAAACTTGTTTTTATGGTGTCACTATAGATAAACTTGATAAACGTGTTAAAATTTAACCCGAGTTTCACGTGCATCAATTTTACGGAACAAAAACGTGTTTAACGCATTGGCTACAGCGCCGTAAAATGTTTCCGATTTACTAACTTAAATCTTTTCTATTCACGTATCAAAACTTGCGGGAAATTTATTACACATATTTCCGTTTCTTATAACATCTTATAGCAACTTGATTTAAGGCTTTGAAAACTCTGCGTTTTTAAATGTACTAAGTATAGATGAGTGTTCAACTTTGTTGTTCAATAGTTTTCTTTTGGCGCTTAAAAGCGAAAAAGCGGGAATGTCATGCTCCCCTAAAACCATTTATCTGTCTGTTATAATTCGGTGGGCTTCAAAGTCGGCAGGGTTTTCACAGGATCATTGTCGTCGTGAGTCGACCCTATGTGATTTTTTTCTTGTGTACATCATTGATGTATGTACATCCCAACGGTAAATAGCCAATTGCTGCTGCCAAAACATGTTATATGCTAATCGATGGATACTCTCGATTAGATATCCCTTTCCCATGTCACAAAACCTTAGAAATGATTGACAAAAATAGAATTTGAGCAATTTCTATCGGTGGCTCTGTCTCTGGTGGCTGGCTCTGTCTCTGGCGGCTGGCTCTGTCTCTGTGTATTTTGTTAAACAGTTCAATCCACCACAAAATTCGTGTCGAAGTAATATACCTAATTGACTCATACACTCAATAGATCATAATAGCGTATGGCGAACGTTTCAGTCACTGATTAAATGCTTTTCCAAAACATGGGTTGATAGATCTCACTTAGAATTTCTGTGTACAAAAAGCGGTGATGTATTTCATTTAGGACTGCTTAGATTCGAAATTATGAACACACATGTACCGATCCAGATGAGCGTCAGTCCCTCTTGAGAGAGAAATGTATTGATCTGCGCAAGGTTCTGCATGCGCAATATGTTAATCATTGAAATTTGTGAGAAAAAAGGTGAATATGCTGGTTATCAGCCAATGTAGAAAAGAATCAAAATTTGCATATCAAAAGTATCTTGAAGACATTTTAAATGTAGGTTCCATGCAAGATCAAACCAAAGAAAAAGGACAATCACTTCCAACCAACAAAAAATCTACACTCTTCTAAAACATCCAAAACAAGATTCTACTGGCATAGATACTCTAAAACAACACAACAAACTGTACACTAATGACGAAAAAAAACCCGCCACGAATTCTAAATGAACAATTCAAATCTGTTTCCACCTACAAACACCCTTGTCCCTTAAACGCGTAGATGAAATAATACACTCACACACAAACTAAAACACGATTGATGCATGTACATTAGTTCATCAACACAGACCCAGCCCTCATAAATCCAGGCACACCGTCGAAATATCTGAAAACAGGATCAACAAGATGCTAAAATATCTGAACCTTCATAAAGCTGCTGGCCCTGATGAATTAAGACAAATTATACTAAAGAATTGTGCCAAGGAACTTGCGCCTATCATAACACAGCTTTATTAAGAAATCTCTTGAGACCAATTCTTTACCGAGCATTTAGAAAAAAGGCAACCGTCGCCCCTGTATTCAAAAATAGTCCAGCCCAGCCAATTTTCGCCGGATCTCTCTCACTTGCATCTTATGCAAACAACTTGAACATATTAGTGTATCTAGTATAACTAAACACTTCGATAAAACATATTCTGCGACTTACAGCACGGCTGTTGGGGAAAAAGATCCTGTCTGACCCAACTCTTGGGCTTGGTAGATGATATCCGCCAGTTCATAAATAAAGATAAAGCCAAGATGACTTGATCCTATTTCATTTTTAAAGAGCGTTTGATATGGTAAATTATGACAAACTGGTGTCAAAAATACATTGTTATGACATTATAGGTCACACTCTGGCATGGATCAAAGCCTTTGTAGACAACAGGACACAATCAGTGTTGGTCAATAGATTCATGTCCTGCTTCGTACCAGTTCCTTCAGGTGTGCCTCGGGGTTCGGTCTTAACCCCTACTATTCCTTATCTATAGCAATGACCTCCATGAATATGTACAATGCTCTAAAGTACGTCTCTTTGGTAATGACATTTTCATTTACATACCACAAACTATCACATTCCATTCCAGCCTCTTACAACAGGATCTACTCAAGCTCGAAAGAAGGGAATCAGACTGGGACATGTCTTTTAATCCTGCCAAAATGCCAAGTGATACAGTTTACTAAGAGAAAGACACAAATACCGACACTGTACTTTCTACATAATACACTACTTGAGATACACTCCTCAGCAAAATATTAAGGTGTTACAATCTCAAACGACTTATCATGGAATAATCGATTGTCAGGCCCCAGCTCGAATACTGCGCTGCAGCACGGACTGCAGTCCGCTCAAAACTCGGGAACATTGATTAACCAGACTGAATATGTGCAGCGAGGAGCAGCTCGCTAGAACATGCGATGCTATGATCCCACATTAAGTGTCTCCGCTATGTTAGACAACCTCTGTTGGAGAAGATCAGATTTGCGCCGTATTGACTCACGGCTGATTAGATTCTATAAAATTGTCAATGATAAAGTAGTCGTCCCTCTTCCTCAAAATATTGTCAAACCTGTCAGACCACTTAGAAATTCCCATATACTGGCATTCAAGCAACTACATACTTATACTTTCTTTTCTCGCAAAGCATCAGACCAATGTCTTGTTTTGGAGAGATTAAATGGAAATATGTCGAATTACATCGGGGCAAAATGTTTCTTCGTCAACACCTAATTTGTCGCATGTAGTAGCTTTGGAATTGAACAGCGCCGAAATTTTGATGTTTTTGAAAGCGTTTAATCAGTGTCTGAAACGTTCGACATACGCAATACGATATATTCAGTGTACGAGTCAATACGACACGAATTATGTGGTGGATTAAATTTATCAAAGTGAGCACGCAGAGACAGAGCCAGCCGCCAGAGACAGAGCCAGCCGCAAGAGACAGAGCCAACGATAGAAATTGCTCAAATTTTATTTTTGCCATTCATTTCTAAGGTTTTGTGACATGGGAAAGGGGTGTCTAATAGAGAGTATCCCTTGATTAACGTGTTTTGCCTTCGGCAATTGGTTATGTACCGTTGGAATGTACATAAATGCACGATGTAAACAAGAAAAATTCACATAGGGTCGACTCACGACGACAATGATCCTGTGAAAATCCTGCCGACTTTGAAGCCCACAGAATTAGAACAGACATATAAATGGTCTAAGGGGAGCATGACATTCCGTTTTTTCGCCTTTAAGCACCAAAAGAAAATTATTGAACAACAAAGTTGAACACTCACCTATTTTTGTCCAAAAATCGTGCTCCCAGAGACAGAGCCACACATGGCCGGAAGCGCCCCAGAGGATTTAAGCGGCAGACCCATTGGCTCTGTCTCTGTAGTTTCCTAACCGTGTAAGTATATGCCCTTGAAAAATATAGATAATTGTGAAATAACTTTTTATAGCTAAATATGTTTTTAAAAACGAGAATGAATCTTATGTGATCATTCAAGAAAATAATAATCATGATGTGTAGCTACATGTAGGTGTACGTATGGATCATGATGGTATGTGACCTTGAAAAATTGCAATAAATGGGAGATAACTGCACGAATTACTGAATGTATTTTAAAGATGAAAATAAATATTAAGTAATCATATAATAATAAATCATGATAATGAAATGTAAGAAATTACATGCATTTTTATCATGCAAGTTACTCAGTAATTTGTTCGTCACATGCAGCAATCGCGTAGCATTGTTATAATTTATTGTCGTTCTATTGTCCTTCAAAACATCTATTTCAGAAAAGTTGTTAAAATATTGCGTAAACCTGAATTTGAATAGATCTACTGTATTTTTTTTTTATCTAACTCTCCATATTAAATGGCATACATAAGCAGCTGTCCTACTTGTTGTTAAAGAGAAGCAACCAATCGAACGTTGCATATATAAACGCATTTGGTGTTATTTCGTCCATTGTTGGTGATGTCGTTTTCTCTTATTTTCTTTCATGTTCTACGTCATACGGAAGAGATCGAATTTAGCTGCTATGTTGGTCGGGTTGTCACATGTTTAACAGAGTGTCGCGTAGAACCTGATTGCAGTAAGAATTGGAGGTCAGGATAACGCTCATTTCCCCACTCGTTGCCATTAATTGTTCAAAGATAACAGACATATACACTGAACAGATCTTCTAAACCGCCATGGCATGTAACTTTATATAACTCCATTAATATTCAGGATAGGGGCTTGAAATTTCCAAATAAAAAAAGATTCATTTTCACTGAATATGCTAAGATTGCATTGAGGCCATTTGACAATAACATGACTAAATTACAAATTGAAAAGGGCCACTGTCACGTCTACATTTTCACATCAGAAAGGTAAACTGTGAGTACGGCATGTGATAGCCCTATGCGTCATTAACTCTACTTGACAAAGAGCCCTCAATCATTTGTAGCTACATAGGAAGTTCTAAGGTGTCATTCTTGACGTCACAGTAGCCTAGTCTGCCACACTTCCGGTTGCCTGGAATTTTTGCCAAAACTTGTTATAACGTCTTGTGATTACTTTGGAGAATTTCTCCGCTTTTAATTCAACTGTGCATTAATTATGGGTGATATTTGTTGGCTGTTAACAAAATTGTCGGCCATTCTTAACTTTTGAATGATTTGATGGTGTTCTACGGAATACATTACGTGCTATTAAAAAGAACAAAAAACCCAGTTTGTAGATGTACTGTTGTGGACGGTGTGGTGAGGCCGAATAAAATCAAGAAAACAATCGCATTTAAGACCATGCTGTTTATTCTTTAGCCTCGTTTTCATAACCCTCCAACAAGGGACGTAACCCAATACTTATTCATTTTTACATGTAAGAGTTGTCTTTCTAATACTGGATAGTTAAACACTACAACTTCTCCCCTTTTGAAATTTAAAGTTTTAACATACAGAAAACTTTGGAAACCATGGTCTTATTTTTTTTAAAACAAACTACAATGAAAATCACAAATCCTCTTAGTAAATTGCCATTATGCTAGAATAAATAATTATCATGCTATCAGAATGGCAATATGCTAACTCTGGTAATCAAATGACAATTTTGCATGTTTGCATACCTTGCAAAATAAAATGTAACCTGCAAAATTTTACACATCTGCAAAATTTGTTACATTTCAAACTCAATTTACTGATTAAACATTTTAAACTGACTATAACACTGTTTCTTAATTGAAAAGTCTTATCTTTTAGTTTACTTTTTCATAACTAATCTAATTATCTAACCCATTTCAAAATCCTGGAATCTTGCAGGTGTTTGTCTAGCACGTGCAGACCTTCTTAAACCTTGAATTTGTGACTCATTCACAGACTCTTTCTGAGTTTCGACTCTAGTTTCGCTCTCTGAATTATTAAAGGAATGATTCAAAGAATGATTTGAAGAATGATCTGAATTTGAATGTTCATCAAACTGATTCAGACTAGCTCCTGTCGATAAATCTTCCTTCTCACTAGCTTCAATGTATCTCTTTACATGTGTTGAATTTCTAACTTTTGTAACTCCTTCTGGGGATTCAACCACAACCTGATTCCCTGATTTATTCAATAATGTATACGGCTCATGGTGAAATGTTGTTGAAAGCTTGTCCCGCTTGTCTTGCTTTAATAGAACTTTCTCCCCAACAACAAGATTCCTCTCTTCAGCCCCTCTTTTTCTGTCTATATACTGCTTATTTCTATCTTTCATGTACATATCCCTGTCTCGAACCTGCTCATCGTTCAGCATAAATTGAATTTCCGGTAACTTCGTCTTGATCTTGCGTTTAAACAACAGCTCAGAAGGACTAATTCCAGTCGTATTATGTGGAGTGGTTCTGTAAGCTAAGAGATATTTCCTGACTTCAATTTTCCAGTTTTTCCCTTCTGCTTGAGCTATCTTGATCCGTTTTAGTAGAGATCAATTCTGGCGTTCCACCTCCCCATTAGCACTTGGGTGTAACGGTGTGGTTCTTCTGTGAATAATATCATTGTCTTGAAGATACTTCTCGAATTCCTCCGACACAAATTGACGTCCATTGTCACTAGTAATACTTATCGGTAAACCATGTACTATAAACATTTTCTCTAAACTGTCTATGATTTTCTCTGTTGTAATTGTTTTCATAATGTCTATCTCATAGTATCTGCTATAATAGTCAACACAAACAAATACATAATCACCTGACGGCAATGGTCCCATTAGGTCAATAGCAAGATCCTGCCATGGTCCTGCTGGCATTTCTGTAGGCTTCAATGGCTCTGGATTACAAGGTAAACTAACTAATTGACAGCCATAACAACTTCTCACAAACTTCTCTACATCAGCATCCATTTTAGGCCACCATACTTTACTTCTCAGATTCAACTTAGTTCCTACTATTCCCAAATGACCTTCATGTGCTAACTGAATACACTTCGTACGCAAACTTCTCGGAATAACAATTCTAGTTCCTCTCAAAACCAAATGTCCTATGGTACTTAACTCATACCTAACAGGCATAAATGATGGTGAATATTTCCACTGGTCGGTTTGAATAGACTTGTGAAGCTCTGTCAATTCTTCATCTTCAGATGATATTTTCTCAACCTGTGTGGTCGACAATGCACATGGTGTAGCATTTTCCGCGACAAATCGTATAAAATCATCATCATTCTCACTTTCGTGAATCAAAGTACTCTTCTCTTCGTTCACTGTAACTCTGGACAAGAAATCTGCTATGTTCACTGTACCGGGCTTGTACTTCACCTCAAACGAATAAGGAAGCAATCGCAAAATCCATCGTTGGATCCTAGCTGACGGCTTAGACTTTGCAGAATATATCACTTCCAACGGCTTGTGATCTGTGATTAGTTCAAATTTTGATCCATACAAATAGTTGTTATACTTTTCGCATGCCCATACAATCGCTAACGCCTCTTTTTCAGTGGTTGAGTAGCGTTTCTCCACATCAGTCAAAGTTCTGCTGGCATAGCTGATAACCTTTTCTTTACCCTGGTACTCTTGTATGAGAACTGCTCCTAATCCAACATTACTAGCATCGGATACCAATTTTGTACGACGACCTGGACGGAAAATTCCCAAAGTTTCGCTTTCAGACATCATGTTTTTCAGTTTGGTAAAAGCTTCATCTTGTCTTCGTCCCCATGTAAATGTAACATTCTTCTTGGTCAGTTCTCGTAATGGTTCAGTCACAGTTGCCACATTCCTTAGATATCTGGCACTAAAATTTACCAGCCCTAGAAAACTCCGTACTTCTGATGCATTCTTTGGCCTCTCTGCTTCTAGTAAACTTTTGACTCTTTCCTATGTTGGACCTATTCCTTTTCCTGAAATGACATGTCCCATGAATGTAACTTTGTCCTAATTAAACCTTGATTTGTCTTAATTGACTGTCAGACCTCTACTTCTTAAGGTATCCATGCATTTCCTCAGCTTAGCACCATGGTCCTCTTTGTCTCTCCCGTGTACTATGATATCATCTGCGATGTTTGTTGCCCCCTCACATGGCTGTAAAACCTGTGAAATTATGTGCTGAAACATTTCTGGTGCGGAATTTACCCCGAAATTCAACCTTTTATAACGGTATAAACCTCTATGCGTGATAAATGTAGTAATAGGCCTGGATTCTTTATCCAAAACAATCTGATGAAAACCCATATTCAGATCAATCTTACTAAATATTTGACTATCACTCATTTCAATCAGCACATCGTCAATGGTAGGTATCGGATGACGTTCCCTAACAATTGCTTGGTTTGCTTGACGCATATCCACACAAAGCTTTATCTCACCTGAGGGTTTTGGTACTACTACCACCGGACTCACCCATGGAGTAGGACCATCTGTTGGCCCAATAACATCTAAATCCACCAACTCATCCAATTTGTCATGTACTTTTGCCTTAAACTCAGTGGTACAGAATACATTTTCTGCGCCACTGGCTTGACACTAGGGTCAATATGTAGTTTCAACTCAAAATCAGACAACTTGCCTAATCCTGAAAAACAATCAGAATATTCAGACAAAATATTTTCATTAATAGAACAAGCAGTGTCCAATTTTAACAAACCAAGTTTTGCTGCTGTATTTCTAGACAAAATTGCTGGAGCTTTGTTTTTAATCACATTAAAAGTAACTTTCTTAACAATTTTGTCAGTACCCGGAACTGAAACATCAGTTACAAACTCTCCAAGCAAATTTAATGGTTCAGAACTACCATATGAAAAAAGTTTCTTTTCAGTCTTTTGTGTGCTATAACAAAATATTTTATGCATTTTCATGTATTCCCATGTTTCTTTATCAACAATGTTAGCAGACGACCCACTATCAATAATGACTTTTGTCGCAATGTTACCAACATTTACTTCTTGCTTGCTCAAATCATGTGTATGCACATTGAATGAGTATCCAAAGTCATTATGGTCAGACTCATCATTTGAACTTGGATCATTGACCTGTCTAACATGCTCAGACTTATCTTTAGTTTTGCAACATTTCATGAAATGGCCTATATTTTGACACTTATGGCACTTTTGATTCCTAGCTGGATATTTTGGATCTTTTCCAAAGTGACCAGTGTTCCCACATCTAAAACACTTTCGGTTTCCTTTTCTCTCTTGTTTGTTTGGTGTTTTCCCCTGTCCATGTGTCCGTTGATGGTTCTGTTTTGCGCCAGTCACCCTGTTGACCTGTTCTGACTTCGCCTGATCCATCATTTTTCCTTGTATATGGGAAAGTTCCATGGTATTAGAGATTTTACGCAACTCGTCCAATGTCAAATCATCCCCCTTTTCTAGTAATTTAACACGCAAACTCGAAGACCGACACGTTTCAATGATGTGATCCCGAATAGCCTCGTCTGCGTTGACGAACCCACAATGAGCTGATTTGGTACGTAATCTCGTAACATATTGTTCTATTGTTTCATTTTCCTCTTGGTGTGCTTTTCTAAATACATATCGTTCATATGGAGTATTAGTTTTGGGAGAAAAATGTTTGTTCAGCGTTTTGACACATTTCTGGTAAGCATTGTCTCCCTCTTCTCCAATTTCCTCCAATGTAAAATAAATGTCCTGCACAGGCAACCCTGCGTGGTGGAGAAGTAACGCCTGTTTCTGCGCAGCATCAGTCACCCCCTTCCCTGTGGCATACAGTTCAAATCCCCTTAACCATCGACTCCAAGCCTGGCTTAAGTGGGTGGGGTTCATATTGGGGTCAAACATCTCAACTGCCGCGATGTCTACCGCTTTCGCCATATTTCCGTAGCCCGTCACCTTAAGTACGTCTCCTATTCTATTTGTTCTCGTCGCCAATTGTACTGTTGTGGACGGTGTGGTAAGGCCGAATAAAATCAAGAAAACAATCGCATTTAAGACCATGCTGTTTATTCTTTAACCTCGTTTTCATAACCCTCCCACAAGGGACGTAACCCAATACTTATTCATTTTTATATGTAAGAGTTGTCTCTCTTATACTGGATAGTTAAACACTACAGTAGACATAACTTTGTATCCTCTCCAGTAGCATACAGACGTCAAGGATACATTAAATAATATGCATAACTGAGTTTTAAGTCATGTCTTTCGTCAAGAAAGGTACATGTGGATAATGATAATAATTTTTATGGTAGACTGTACGGGTCATGATCTGTGGTGCAGATTGACATGTTTTTGGGGGTCATGTATTCGTTATAAAGAAGAAGTAGAAAAACCGATGTATTAAACAACAATGTCGGGATATATTCTTCACTTTAAATGCTTCATGGTGTTCTATTGAATATAATACGTGCTAAAAAACAATAAAATGCGGTTTGTAAGCAAAATTTTAAATCATCTCTAGTAGCACATACACGCCAATTCAATTATTATTGACATGCTAAATGTGTGCAAGAGACAAACCATCTGTCCGAAAATGTACATGTGAACTAATAATATATTGTATTGTGGACTCTAAGGGCTATGCTCTGTGGTGCACTTTGACACGGTTTGAGTCCACACAATTCGAAAAAAGGAAGGCAATCGGAAAACAAAATTAGTATTACCATGGGCAGCCTTTTAAAACATGCACAGATCACTTAAAAGGGTACATGCCTTATTCATATTTACGTTGATTACGATAAGCCAAACAGTCCGAACCATATCACGTAAGGACATCCGGCCCATTGAGTTGCTTTTTCTTTGTAAAATCGGCATGTCAGATCAATTTAAACTGATGCTTGAGTAATGTTGTACAATTTAACTCATCACATCGTGAACCACATGAAAAACCGGTTTTATATCAAAGCCTCTTCACACAGAAATTGTTTCAAACGAGCTCAACGCACTAAAGACGGACTGTTTGATGCGATTGTTTGTATTATTGCTTGAAATGGGTGTTTTCAGGCCGTTATCATCATTGAATAACGAGTAGAAATCGGGTCGATATCGTAAAAAACCGATTGTTAATCGGAGATCGTGCAATATCGGACCGGTTTTGCACTCAAATATCCTCAAATATCCTCGATCGGGGATGGGTTGTGAGTGATTCAAAAAATGAAGATAAAGCTGAAATGTTTTACATTTCCCTTTTTCTGCGATGAAAATAAAAACTGTAAGACCACCCCATTTACACTCTAATAAATAGTAAACTTGTTGTCTCCCAATTTAATCATATCTGATGACGTAATAAAAGAGTAGTGACGTAAGTTTCTTGGAATCAAAAAGTAAATAGAAGGGCAGCTGACAGACTTTTAAGCTAAAAGTGGATTTCGTTGACATGGAAGGATAGAGGTTAGAATTCAGTGGTTGTTTTTCTTATTGTAAGAGAATAGTCTAGGTCAAAATGGGTGGTAAGCCTATGTGTTTCTTGTTCTTCTTTTAGTTACTGCATTTTTTCCTTTAAAACTTTGTTTTTATTGAAATGAACTAATGTCCGAAACGAACCAGAGATCTACGTTACAATCAGAGTATGTTTTCAACAGAAAACTAAGTCGACTTGTTACGATTTCTCCAACCAAAATGAAGATCATGTCAGTAAAAATGCGATAAAGCTTGACTACATAGCTACACGATGAAAATCTAGCGGTCCGGGTAATGGATATCGTACACACGCAATATAATATGTCAAGTTGAATGCCGAGAAAATTCGGTATCTGTCGGTGTAAATGTGGTTAAATTTTCACAAAGTTTTTTATTCATTCGTCTTTTTTTATTACATTTCTTTGCAAATTCTTCATAGTTGATGCAATAATAGGGTCAATTCGCGTTTTTTTTTGGTTGTTAACATTCTCAGAGGCCTACAAAATGGGTTATAGTCTTCGAGCTTTGCTCTCAGGCGAGAAGGCATTTTTTGTGCCTCTGAGAATGTTAACGACCCCAAAAACGTGAATTAACCCTATATTATATGTATTATATGCCAATGTTTAATGAAAGCTCGATATGTCTTGAACTTATTCATGTAAAATTAATCTTAATAAGACAACACGGCATGATTACTTTTCAGAAATTTCTTTACAGGTTGGCACTATGCCGTTACCCTCGATGCTGGAGCAGTAACGTTAGACAGATGCGTTCAACTATGAGGTTGATGCTGATCTTTAACTATTTAAAAAGTCAGTAATGACTGCGGTGTTGTGTGCGGATTGTTTGAGAACATATTCACCCTATAAATACAGTGAAACTTTACAAAGAGCTTTAGTTTCTGGTGTAGATGAGTGGCAAGGTGTTGACAATGAAGAAACTATTACAAGTCGATATAATGATGTGTTATACATTAGGCTTGGCATTACCGGGACAATTCGAAATTTATTTCCAAGTGTTCAACATTTTCGCGACTGCCACATACAATTTAACAGAGAACGTCGTAAAAAGATATCTGCGAGTTTTCTGTGTTTTGATTGTGAGAAATATCTATGTGCTAAATGTATTACTCAACATTCGAAGCACTTCACTTTTTCTGAAGACGACAAGGACAACATGGACAAGTGGGATAAAATAGAGACAAAAATACTGCAGGCTTTCAAAACAGAAGGTGATTCCAAAGAAGAGTATATAAAACAAGAACAAGCAGTTCTGTGTAATGTTGTAGATGTGAGAGATTCAATTAGTGAGGCGGAATGGGAAGAGTTTATGTCGAGTGAGATAGGTGATATTTATGAGATAGGAAAACAGATACCCAGATTTTACGATAAACTTGAAATGTTTATGCTAAATGATAACGAGACATTATTCGTAATCAATGACTCGAGAACACATATTAAAATATACGACACCACTAGTTACGAACTGATAGACACAATCGAGTTACCATACATACCTGAAGGAATAACGGAAATACCTTCAACAGATCCATCACAGTCTCTTATTGCTGTCAGTTTTCCTAATCAAAAACGGATAGATATAATGAATATTCAAAGTAGACCAGCATACCTTATTTCTAGTATAGATGCTCATGGTAGATGTTACGATCTAGCTTACTGTAACAATAAACTCATTACAAGGTGTAGGGACTTTCCGAATGGAGAGTTGCGTGCCTCAATACACGTGATGGATATTTCAGGGGAGTTAATCAACAGTTTTGATCTTAACAAACTTGGTGGCATTGAACAGGAGCTGCTGTACTCATATCCTATGTCTGTATATTCTAAAAGTGAAACTATTTACGTGTGTCATTGTTACTATGGTGTGACATGTTTGTCATTAACTGGTGAAGTTTTACATTCTACGACGTTTGCAGAAATGTATCCCAGTAATATATGTGTGGACAGAGATCAGAATGTATATGTTATGGAACATTGGTTGCCCCTCTATCGACTATCCAGTGATCTTAGTGAGAGAGTCAGGATTATTGATGAAGATGCAGCATATATCGTTAAGGTTACCTCTATTGTACACCACAAAAATAAGATCTATATTGCTACAATGGAAGGATTTGTGTACATATTTAATGTTGATTAAACAGCTTTCAAACAGCAGTATGTATAAGATCCTTTATAGAAATTTAGATTGAAAACAATGAGAGAAAAGATGACTGTGATCATGACCAGCAAATTTATCTTTTACCCGTAAAAATTACTATACTCTTACTCTAACACATAGGTCTTGACCCATTTGTATGCCAGATTTTGTCATTAGAAATACTTTCGAATTACATGTAAGACAAGTCTATAAATACGTTGTTTGTGAAAGGTTATTGTTTTTAAGGTAGATCACGTCTAATGAGATTCATGCGACATCGGAAATTATTCGGGCGACGTCGTAAACATTCGTTGGTGGAAAGTTTGACCGCCGAATACTTACGACGTCGTCCGAATAGGTTCGGATACGTAGCGAATGTAAAGAATGTTAACGACTTCGCCAGGACAATTCCGACGTCGCGAAAAATTAATTGGGGTGGACTACCTTAAAATAGAGTCAGTTAAATAGCGGTATAATTTTTAGGAGGGCTAAAGCATAACTCAAAATAGTAATTGTGAAACAGATGAATTTTATTTTTGAAAAAAAAATGTTTTTGAAAGAAAAGTCAAAACAATATTACGAAAATAATATTTGCCTATTAAAGGAGAATATAACAAGAAATGTTTATAACAATATTACCAATTACAAGTATTGGTGTATAAATAGATATTTTTTGGTCAGATAGATGCAAATTTAAAACAACATCAACAATTTCAAGACACGAGTTGGCTTTGACGCCCCGATATAAATAGCTTGGTAAACCAATTAGACAAAATAAGAAATTGCTGATAATCAGCCTGTTCTACTTTTGTTTCAATGTTTTCTGTACTAAATAACAAACACATCTTCACAGTCCATTTTGTCGTAGCCTATGCATCAACTGTTTAATTGGTGCATTCGAAATTGTTGCTATTTGGGAAAGTGTTAATATGTAAATGTGCATAGTAAGGCCTGATCATATATCATTTCGCGTTCACATCGTCTAAATAATGTGTTGTACAACTGACCTCTTTTGGACGTGCTTGGAAGTGGAATTGTATATGTGACCAGGGCCCGTATTCACCAACAAATTCTAAATTTTAGAATTAGACTTTGTCTAAATTCTAAATTCTTTACTCAGCCAAGAAAGTTCTAAATTCCTTATTCACCAACGCAATTTAGACCAGTCTTAATTTAGAATAGTTTGTACGCGGCGTAAGCGGCCACAATCCTGCGCTGGTTTCCGGATGTTGATAGAGCGTAGGCAAATTAGGCAACCAGCATCGTGGTCTGTATATTTTGAGAATCAAAACGTAGTAGACACCCTTCAACTTCTATAAGGGTCCGTTGGATCAAAGCCAAAGGAAAGAGACGGCATTGATCAAAAAGGAACGAACGAAAGGACAGAAAGTTTGACAATCGGCAAGCACTGTAATTAATTTTGACATTTTTATACCGTCGATAATTTTCATTTGTGCAGTGTGTCCCATCTTCAGTAATATCTATTGCAAAACAAATAATATCTTAATAGATAACGATTAAATATTTATTTAACTGCATAAAATTCTGCATCCTAACTAAAGTGTACAACAACTCAGTTTTATATTTACCCCCATAATATATGGCAAATGTCTGTGAATCAGAAAATTATAAATATACTTGCCATTGATTAAATCCTTAATTGTTATCGAGAGTACAAGTTTATTAGTAGACATAAAATTCCCCATTGTAGGCCCCTCGATTAATGATCTAAATATAAACCCAGGGTCAAGTTCAAAGCTTTTTGTGACGTAATTCACACAATCTGTGACGTTTTGATTTCTCTGTAGATGCAATGTTTACTGAACGACAAACCGGGAGGATTCTAATTCTGTGGATTTTGGAGGCCGGGATAGAGATCATCAAGAAAGTGGTTATTCATCTTATTTCAAGAAAATGGTATGCCTCATGCCCGTAGGAAGCAATTTCATATTGAGGGGCTAAAGGCCTTGTCCTGAATATTGGGGGTGGGGCTAACTTTGATTTTTCCAAAATTTTCTGTGTAAAATAAAAAAAAATCGCCATTTTTTGGCCAACTTGGGGGGGGGGGGCTTAGCCCCCCTTGTTCCTACGGGCCTGTGCCTTGTGATAAGCCAGGGTACCGTTTGTTTGAAATTTGCCTTTTGGCCACGATCATCACTCGTCTTGTTCAACTTCTTGGAGACTGTTTGAAAATGGACGACCCACGATAAACAGGACTAAGGTCAAGAATTTAGGAAGTTGCAGTTAGAGGGGATAAGAGATCAAAGAAAATCATGGTATGTGCTCATGATCGTGTTAAATTTGCTACGTTTTTCTCCGTTTCAAGTTAATTTTGTTCTTTGTTCAAACGGACCCTTCGGGTTCCGATCCCAACCCACACTCGCTCATGTGCACACAAAAGCACACCGGCCACAAGGGCGGATCCAGGATTTATTTCCAGGGTGGGGGGGTCAAAGCCCAAATGATGGAATTTAATAAGAAGTTATATAGTCAAAATTCAATTTTCGGCCGATTTCAGGGGGGGCATGACCCCCTGACCCCACCCCTAGATCCGCCCTTGGCCGCCAAGGTCCATAGCTAGTTGTAAAGTTGAGTTGCATTCTTTGCTGTTTGATTTCTCTCTGACAATATTTGATTAACGAAATGTAGGCTAACATGTTTTTTTGCCTATGACAAGTGAAAGATTTTGCGTCAGACAATCTGTCATGTTTACAAGAATGGCACTTTTCTAAGTTACAGGCTGACCTTTTGAGCCTGTCGAGTTACGATTTGCGCATTCAAATATCTTCAAAAAGTGCCATCTCGTCGAATTTTTGTATAAGTTTAAGTTTTAGATGGACTTTTGTTTTGTTTTTGTATTCCTTTGTCGATTTTAAGCATGTAACAAGCCTTGAAGCGGTGAACGGCGGCCATTTTTTCACCCATGAAACGTACTTTAGCACGGCAGGTGGTAGACTTGGAATCTAAAGAATTTTCTAAATATCTAGATTTAGAATGAGTTGGTGAATACGTACTTTAGAATTAGACTACCAATTTAGCAAATTCTTTAGATTTAGTCTAATTCTAAAATTTAGAATGGGTTGGTGAATATGGGCCCAGGCCTTTTACACAATTGTTTATTCGCCTTCCAATACTTGGACTTTGGGTCTTATTTAAACCGTTTTTTCCAAACTGACGCCTTTTACGCCCTCACGAAAGAGGTTTAGGAAATGCTTTTATTTAGGTAAAAGACGAAACTGCTGAAAATTAATGTTTTTCCTGCTATATTGAAACAAAAGGCCATCTTCATTAACTTGCCGTCTGCAACAGCTTTTAAGTTGGACCATCCTAAAATTATACCATCTGGTAATGAGTTAACTAAAGCATAATTGTCACTTCCAAAACTATCCTAAACGTTCCTGGTATGGGCCGTCTTCACGTAAACACGTACAAATAAGGAAATATTTTATCCAGTTAACCGTGACGTAATTTCAGAAAAAACAAAATAATGTTTCGTTGGTGTTGTTATTAAGTCTCGCAACTACGGCTTGAATCAAGCCTTAGTTACGAGATTTGATAACAACACTTACGGTTTATCAAAATATATAAACGGTTATCCCAGTCTCTTTTTTAGCACAAAAGTCATTGTTATTGAAATAAATATTTTTTTCTTTATCTTGACATGTGTTATGCTGATCTCGGAAAAGTTCGGTCGTTTTGGCTGGCAGAATAGAGTAAGATCAGCCTGCATAAATTTCGGTCGTTTTGGCTGGCTGAATAGAGTAAGATCAGCCTGCACAAATTACGGTCGTTTTGGCTGGCTGAATAGAGTAAGATCAGCCTGCATAAATTTCGGTCGTTTTGGCTAGCAGAATAAAGTAAGATCAGCCTGCATAAATTTCGGTCGTTTTGGCTGGCTGAATAGAGTAAGACCAGCCTGCATAAATTTCGGTCGTTTTGGCTGGCTGAATAGAGCAAGATCAGCCTGCATAAATTTCGGTCGTTTAGGCTGGCTGAATAGAGCAAGATCAGCCTGCATAAATTTCGGTCGTTTTGGCTGGCTGAATAGAGCAAGATCAGCCTGCATAAATTTCGGTCGTTTAGGCTGGCTGAATAGAGTAAGATCAGCCTGCATAAATTTCGGTCGTTTAGGCTGGCTGAATAGAGTAAGATCAGCCTGCATAAATTTCGGTCGTTTTGGCTAGCTGAATAGAGCAAGATCAGCCTGCATAAATTTCGGTCGTTTTGGCTAGCAGAATAGAGTAAGATCAGCCTGCATAAATTTCGGTCGTTTTGGCTAGCTGAATAGAGTAAGATCAGCCTGCATAAATTTCGGTCGTTTTGGCTGGCATAATAGAGTAAGATCAGCCTGCATAAATTTCGGTCGTTTTGGCTGGCATAATAGAGTAAGATCAGCCTGCATAAATTTCGGTCGTTTTGGCTAGCTGAATAGAGTAAGATCAGCCTGCATAAATTTCGGTCGTTTTGGCTAGCAGAATAGAGTAAGATCAGCCTGCATAAATTTCGGTCGTTTTGGCTGGCAGAATAGAGTAAGATCAGCCTGCATAAATTTCGGTCGTTTTGGCTAGCTGAATAGAGTAAGATCAGCCTGCATAAATTTCGGTCGTTTTGGCTGGCTGAATAGAGTAAGATCAGCCTGCATAAATTTCGGTCGTTTTGGCTGGCTGAATAGAGTAAGATCAGCCTGCATAAATTTCGGTCGTTTAGGCTGGCTGAATAGAGTAAGATCAGCCTGCATAAATTTCGGTCGTTTTGGCTGGCTGAATAGAGTAAGATCAGCCTGCATAAATTTCGGTCGTTTTGGCTGGCTGAATAGAGTAAGATCAGCCTGCATAAATTTCGGTCGTTTTGGCTGGCTGAATAGAGTAAGATCAGCCTGCATAAATTTCGGTCGTTTTGGCTGGCTGAATAGAGCAAGATCAGCCTGCATAAATTTCGGTCGTTTTGGCTGGCTGAATAGAGCAAGATCAGCCTGCATAAATTTCGGTCGTTTTGGCTAGCTGAATAGAGTAAGATCAGCCTGCATAAATTTCGGTCGTTTTGGCTAGCTGAATAGAGTAAGATCAGCCTGCATAAATTTCGGTCGTTTTGGCTGGCTGAATAGAGTAAGATCAGCCTGCATAAATTTCGGTCGTTTTGGCTGGCTGAATAGAGTAAGATCAGCCTGCATAAATTTCGGTCGTTTTGGCTGGCAGAATGGAGTAAGATCAGCCTGCATAAATTTCGGTCGTTTAGGCTGGCTGAATAGAGTAAGATCAGCCTGCATAAATTTCGGTCGTTTTGGCTAGCTGAATAGAGTAAGATCAGCCTGCATAAATTTCGGTCGTTTAGGCTGGCTGAATAGAGTAAGATCAGCCTGCATAAATTTCGGTCGTTTTGGCTGGCTGAATAGAGTAAGATCAGCCTGCATAAATTTCGGTCGTTTTGGCTAGCTGAATAGAGCAAGATCAGCCTGCAAAAATGTAAAATTTGACCGTACTATATTCTGACAGATTGTTTAAAAGCAGCATGACTAGGGTTAACCCTATTTTATGTTCAATGTCGTGAAAAAAAATGTACAATTCAGCACAGAAAATATTTAGACAAAAAGAGAAATTGCTAAATAAGGTATTCGCACACTAATGAACGTCAAAAATCATCGGCAAATGTCGACATATGTCGACATTTTCCGTATTTTCTTTCAAATATTTTTCCAAAGGAAATTATTTGTGTTAGTATAATTAAATCCATTTGTTCCAATATTTTAGAGTTTTTAAATATAAAATGTTGGAAAAATAATCACTTTCTGCATTTATCTTGAAACAAAAGTTACACTTCAGGATTTGTTTTGATGACGTCATAACGTCGCCGCAAAAAAATACGACGTCGTTCCCGCGATCTGTATAATTGACGTCGACGCGTGTATAGCTTGTTGTAATTCAACTAAAACCAATTGTAGGGAAATCGGTTAATAGATTTGTAACTAGGTGATTTGTAATTGAATTATAATTCAATTTTCAGTTTAACCTTTTCACAAAATCATGTCCGAAAGGATAGATACTTAAAGGAAAATAAAATTTAACATGTTCTTTGTGTGTGTCAAAAACGCACTAGGCATGTTACCATGGCGAATTCTTTAATTTTGGACGGCGAAACTTCCCTATTCTTATGTATTTACTTCCTACACCTGCGTAGATACTTTTCAAGTTCTGATTAGAGAGGCCCCACTAATACTTAATGTAGAATGACTTTTTAAATATGACAACCCAAAAAATGTCAAACAGATTTTCAAGAGAATTTTGGTGCTCTGCATTCCGATTTTTGCATTTTTTCCAATATTATTGTTGCCACAATGTGTCAAGAGTATTTTTTTCTATAGAAGTATATTTAATAAGCTCTTGTTTGGTGCATAAATTATAGATGTTTCTGGAAAATGTCACTTTTTATTGAGTTTTGAGCATCTGTTACTCAGTGCGCGAAAAGCCTATTTTTTCATATCGGCGTGATGAATCTTAAATTTGTCATAAAATTGTAAAATTGCGGTCGAATTCCCTTATTTTTTCAGAAAAGGTGTCTCTTTGTATGTAGATTGAAAAAATAAAGTGATCCACCCGTAGAATTTTATGCCCATTAGTATGTGAATACCTTAACTGCAATTTCATCTTTGGTCTCATTTTTTTCCTTACCATATTCTTTAAAGGACGTTAAACCAAATTTTATTTGGGAGAGTGCTAAAAGGTCATAGTCATTAACATTTGGGTAAGGGTTTACGTCCATTTTTTTTCAGTACGTCCAAATTGAAAACTTCTACAGATGACAAAATTAATGTTGATTAAAATAAGATACATGCAAAATATAGCTCAGAAAATATTAAGACAAAAGAAGAAATTGCTGATAATCGGCAATTTCTCCTTTTGTTTCAAGGTTTTCCCAAGCATTTTCTGCTAGAGACGTCGAAATCAGGTCTTGTTTGTGAAAAGAGTTAAGGGTATTTGGCATTTTCAAATGTAGCGAAATTGTTGTTAACATAATAAAATAAAAAAAGACAGTAACTATGTCTGTCTGTTTGTCTGATCTAGTATTCGAGAAGGCAAGCTGAAACTACTTCGGTTGTTGATAGCTCTGAAATAATTAAACAAATACAATTTTGAATTGACACATTTGAATAAAATGATTAGTCGTGGCTAAGTACATCTTTAACTGAAATTGTCATATCCACCTTAAGGAAACTCCAGAGACAAAGCCAATGACTCCACACAGAAAAATCTCTGGGGGCGTTTATAGCTGGCTACGTTTTTCACTTTGTAGTCAATTTATTTTCTTTTGTGGCTTAAAAGCGAAAACAGAAGAATGACATGCCCATCTACAACCATTGATCTGTCTTTTCCATTTTTTTCGGCTTCAAAATCGGACGCGTTTTCACATGTGTCATTGGTGTCGTGAGTTGACACGGCGTGATTTTCGTTTTTAAGACTACATAATGTTTTTACGAGTATTTCAATTCTAACAACAGACACGCACGCGTGTTATATGATAATCCAAAGTTTCTATTGATCAGAGAATCGTTTTCCAGATGACAGTAAGAAGTATTGGATACCTAAGAAATAAAAGAGTGAGCATGGAGTCTAGTCACGACATCAGTGATCCTGTGAAAACTCAGTTTTGAAGCCAAAATAATTAAAACAGACAGATAAATTGTTGTAGCGGAGCATGACATCATCATTTTTTCGCATTCAATCACAAAAAAAATAATTGGACAAAAAAGTGAAAAATGTACTAAAACGTGCATCCAGAGACACCCCAGAGGATTTTCTGTGCCAACACGTTGGGTCTGTCTCTTGAGTTTGCGTACCTTGATGTCGTGGCGTCTGGATCTCCTCACCATGAATTCCTATCGCTTTTCAAACCAGTACTACCAAAATCCCCTTATCGAGCCTCAAGCTGCTTGCCCAAGACGTTTAACGATTATTAAACCGTTATTGCGTGATAACTTTGTCAGAAAGGATGTTAGCTAAGGGTAGGGGTCGAACAAAGAACATCATGAGCGAAGGTCTGATGCGCTACCAACTGCGCTATTTTTGAAAGTGTTAAGAAAGCAAAATCGTCGCTTTTCAACAGAGTTCCCGAAAATGCAACTTTTTTTAAATTGCAGTTACGAGGTTTTTTTGGAAAGTAGTAAAAATCTTACATTTACAAATGATCCTCCAGATAGCTGCCCTGTTACGGAAGTCAAGAAGCCTGAATTTGTAAGAGCCGTGGCTGATGGGGACTTTTCCATTCTAAAGTTTTTTTTCTCATATTTACGATATAAAACAATGTTTTTACTAGGGATGGGAACGAATACCAATATCCATATTCGAATATTCGTTTTAGATATTCGAATATATTCGAATATTCGTTTTGGACTTAACTTTAAATGCATCGACAGGTATACAGTATGTCCGGGAAGAAACTTTTATACAAACTTGTTTAATTTGCGAACTAAGCAAGACGTTTCTATATTCTTTATGTGTCACATAAATCTGTTTGATTTCAATTTCTAATTGCTGTAAGAGAACAATTTCTTTAAAACAAACTATTCACTTTTTACTGACGAACATTTTCCCTTCGTGGCTTCAAAATCAAAGTACAAAATGTTGGTTGTAAAACGAAATTGTTAAAGAAGAAAACTGGGATTTGCTACCTAATCGCAACCCTTCAATCTCCTTTATTCGACAGAATTGTATTGTATTTGTATTTGGTTTTGATGTTAAAGGGTAATTTAAAGAACATGGTTGTTTAGGAGAAATCTAAATACAACTGAGCCAATGAATTAATAATGTAAATTCTTCGAGGTGCTAGAATTATCGGGTTATGGGTGATGCATATCTATCACAAAAGGATAAGCCAAGTACATAATTATATCGTCTTGATAGGTTTCAAAACGAGTGCAATGACTCCAAATAAGATGCAGTCATCTCCATATTCGAAGGATTGCTATTTTTTCCATCAAGTCTTTTCCTTATTTATAACAAAAATCAAAATAGATAATTTTTCACTATGAATAACGAATATTCGAATACCAGATTTGCATTCGAATATTCGCAATAAAAACGAATATTCGAATATTCGGATATTCGTTCCCATCCCTAGTTTTTACATTTACAAATGACCCTCCAGATAACTGCCCTGTGACAGCAGTCAAGACGCCTGAATTTGTGATACATGTAGCCGTGGCTGATGGGGACTCTTCCATTCTAAAATGTACGGCGCCGTAATACTTCAACATCTCACGTTCAAACGACGGCAGAAAGATGTTATTGGTGATTTCAGTGTCCAGAATAGCCTCGCTGTAGAACAGCCAGTCCACGAAAATTGACCCATTTACTGAAAATGCATGTCGCCGACCTTCATTGTATTATTTAACACCTTTATCAATTAGGTACGACGGGACATAATTTGCAATTAAGGAGTATGATTTTTAAGACATTCAAACGATTTTATGAATGTGCTTGGTTGTGTTGAATATTGCCAAAACGTCAAAATGTTGATGTCGCCGAACAATTTTTTGTTCTAAACTACCGTCCAAATCAGCCGTTTTTTACTTAGACTTTGTTCTCTTGTACATTATTTTCCCCAAACCCTACTACAACGCCTAAATTAAGTATGATTCCATCATCATACATGAAATAGAATTTAAACATGTATGTTAGTATGTCGCCAGATTTGCCTATGTGACCGTAACGAACTTTCAAAGGCATGAAAGAAAGTCAACTTTTCTCTCAATTTGCCGATTTTCAAACTATTTTGGTCCGAGAATGGCTTAGTTTAACTATCAAAACCCTAAATTTTATGAATATCTTTGTATTTCTTCACTAAAGCAAAGAACATGGACAAATAAAATTTGTCTCATTTCGTTTACTATGCTTCCGTTACGTCCGTGTAGCCCACAATAATGAACGGACATTCCTAAATCTGTCAAATTTTGACAGAGTGGTTGCCAAACTGTTGAAATAGAGGCGAGTGTCAAGTAAAATCAAGAGTATAACATTTTGAGAGACTTAAAAGTCCTTTGGTCGCTATGCTTCCGTTACGCATATTTTTTCCGTAACGTACTTCAAAGGACGCCCTGAGTTAAACTAACAGGAATATTTCAATACAGTGAACAATATAATACACTGCAGTTATCAAAGATTCATTAGATCGGCTACTGCAAGTAGAAAAATGCAATGTTGAATGAGAAATTCGACGTGGAAGTATGTAAATATAGTATTATACAAATTCATTTCCAGATTAGCAATACAAAACTTCTTTATTTATGCTCGATTCTTTTTTAAGTTGACGTACAAAAAAACAAAGTAATGCGGGATTTACATATCTACCCTTTTTGTTTTACGGTCAAAATAACTGTTACGGAACATATATTATTTGGTGGTAGCATGTCCTGGATATTAATGAGATTTATTTTGCTGATTTATTGAGTTTGCATGAATCAAATGGAATTTTACATTTCCGTATAGTTAAAATGTGTCTAAATAGAGCTTATTATATCATGCTTTGCCACATATGCTATAAGAAAATGTTATGGAAGCATATATTTGGGTATACAATTTGTGCGTAAATTACGATACATAAAACATTTTGATGTCGATTGATTATAATTAACTCAGAAAGTATATAAAGTAGGAATACTAAAAAAGCCGCGTCATTGTGTTTATCTGTGAATTCACATAGCAATATTCCGTTACGAAATATAGACTCTTCGTTACGGAAGCATATACTATATTTTATGGAATATTGAGCATACACTGCCATATGTGGGCGATAGATTAGCAAACATACCCCTTCAGGTTCTATCTAAGTATGTTACACAACACGTTTGAAACAGTTTGTGGCTTCTCAAGTAGACAGACATTGTTACAGCAGCCTATTGATTATTGCGAGCGAAACACATAATTGTCTAGGCCATAAAATATGCCCCTTTTGGTCTTAACGCCATTTCCATTTTCTAATTCCACCATTAGACATTTTTCAGCTTTGTACTGGTTGTTATACGCCCGAAGGGTCGTATTATGTTATGGCCCGGCTCGTCCGTCTGTCCGTCCGTCTGTCTGTCTGTCCGTCCGTCCGTTAGCAATTTCTTGTGTGCGCAACTCCTCCTACAGTTTTGATCGGAATTTGATCAAACTTGCCACAATAAATCTCCATGGTGTCTAGTTGTGCACCGCGCTTACGGAATTCAGATAACTCTTTTCGTTCTTGAATTATCTGCCCTTGAATTAAAAAAATGCCCATTTTCTTGTGTGCGCAACTACTCCTACAGTTTTGATCAGAATTTGATCAAACTTGCCACAATGAATCTCTATGGTGTCTAGTTGTGCACACCGCTTACAGAATTTAGATAACTGTCTTCGTTCTTGAATTATCTGCCCTTGAATTTAAGGAAAAATGCCCATTTTCTCAAAAATGCCCATTTTCTCCTGTGTGCCACTTCTACAGTTTCAACCAGAATTTAATAAAACTAGCCACAATGAATCTCTATGGTGTCTTGTTGTGCAAACAAAATTTTGATAACTTTTCATGTTTGAATTATCTGCCCTTGAATTGAAAAAATGGCCAATTTTTACTGACAAGCCCCTCTCGGGCGTATATGCGCCGCTCTGCGAAGCTCTTGTTCTTAGAAAACCTGCATACATCGCTTTTGTGGCAAATAAAAGAAGACACAAACATTTCCTTTTCTACTGGCCAGACGATAATGTTAACAGGAATAATTTTCTGCAAACGTGGCTTGCAACTCACTTGTCACAGTTTAGTCCCCAAGTTTCAGGAGCAGGTATGCAGGGTGCATTTTCCCTTCTTTTTTGTAATGCTGATATGGAAATAACACCCCCCAAGGCTGTGTTGTTGCACATTCTCTTAAGTTTTCATTAATCCTGACATCTTTTTCCCGAAACTAAACCTAGATATTTGTATTGTCGGGTCTTGAATAGTTTGTGAAGAAATGGCTTCTCTATATTTCTTTTCTGAAAGCTGGTGTTCCCTTCTACTAGGTAATTTGCTAAGACAAATTACACTGCACCCTCGCGATTGGAATTACAAAAACTGATCCTTTGACACAAGTTCACACGCTAAAAGCATAAACCTTGTGTCAACCATGGCCAATCCAATCAATCACCAGGGGGTATGACAGTCTAAGACGCTGTGATTGTGGATATCAAGCTTTGGATCTAGTCAAAGTGACTGTAACATCCCAACATTTATTCTACTCCCAGTTCGTTTGATACATTTTTATTGTCAGAATCAACATTCGTCTACTTTCAGAATTCGTCTACTTCGACTTGGTCTACAATATATCATACATTTTTCATTACTAGACATATATGATTCATTTTAATTTTTATTTCAATATTTTAATATATATGCATTTTTCTTTTATTTCCTGTCAATAAATGGAATAATTATGTTTGACATCAAATTGAATCAAATGATTCATTTTTATTTTTTCACTTTATAATTCATATTCTAATAGTATTTTGTGGAGTTGTTTGTTAACGATTTTTGAGAGCCATATTTTTATTTAGGGATATATGATTCGCAAGAGTAACCATTTTTTTTTAAAATAGTATGTGTTCTTATATAAATGTTTTAATTAGATATAAAAGAAATTCAGAAGAGAATGGGGTGAATAATTGCACAATTACCGAAAATTGTTCAATTTAACACCCCTTCAAATTGAAACATCCTTACAAATTTACACGACCAATGCACACATGTCTAGCACACCATCGAATTATATATTTCTAGATACCCCCCTCGAAATTCATATCTTAAAACATGTTCATAAATTAAGGAAAACAATGCATCGTTTTTAACAAAAAATAAGATATCATACTGAAATATATAGCAGACAAATTTAGACGAAATGGAAACGGTATACAAAACCTGAGTAGACAAGGTGGCACTGGTTTTCAAAATAGACGAATTGGGAGTAGTTGTTGTTGGTTGGTTAGTTGTTGTAGATCAATCGAAATTGAATCCTAGAAATTGTCCATGGTGGTACCCGGTTGACGACTTTGTGGTGCATATACAGACATATCTGTGCAGACTGTTTTGCCCGATGCTTACAATGTAATTGTTACTCTGAGTGTGATATTAAATAATAGCAAAGGTACCAGTTTGGCAATTTTGCCAATGAGATTAATAGTTTAAGGGTACTAAAAGAAACGTTCATTAATTCATTCGTATTATTGAATTTAGTATTTGTTTTATACCAATTTGTTGTTTCTTTTTTGTAAGAACCTTTGCGTTTAGCGTTTAAAGTTCATTGAAAGAAATGACACTAATGGTAATAAGGTTATGGAAATTATCTATTTTCCGTAACACAAGGGCCATTTTTTCCACGATCATACATACTAAGAAATAAAAGCTCGAGAGCCAGATGCACTGGAAAACATAATCTGAAGAGGCATTACTTTCGGAATATTTACTTTTAACTTTACTTTGCAAGATGGCTTCAAAAAGAATACAAACGATCACAAACACTTTTAAAATGCTCGAATATTGCGTTAAACAGTGAAATACTCGTTTTTGATATCACCACACAGGGTTACAGCTGAATTGTTATCATTTCGACCTTGTAAGTTGTGCAAATGGTTGATGATGGTCAAACAAACAATTTTTTTTGATTTTGGGTTATAACATTGGCCACAGCTCACGCTATATGTACCTCGAGTTGTTTTCTATGCTCCGTAACAGTAAGGTTATAGTGGTATATTTGAAAATGCGATAAATCAGCAATACTTAACATGTTATGGGTAAAATTTTAACCATACATTGTAGACATGTGACACTTTATTTTAACATAAGAATTGTGCTCATGCAGAAAAGTTCATTTTTCAACATTTTCGTTTTTGTAAATGAGTCAATTTTCGTGGAATGGCTGAGAAACGAACCTACAACATAGAGGAGCAAAACATCGCTTTTCATCGAATACCCCGTAAATGCAGTTTGTTTTAAGGAGCGGTTATGAGGTGGTTAGTCTTAGTATCAGAATGGGAAGATTCCAAATTGAAATATCCAACGCTGAAATATTATTCAATGTTACTCGAATTTCTATTATTGCATTTTCAAACTAAGCAGTCATTGTTTAAAAAAGAATTTTGATTGTTTAAGATGTGTTTTCTCACTTTTGACAGTTGTTATGTATGCACCTATAGCCTAAACATTGTTCATTTTAATTTTGTCAACCTTTTTTGAAAACAATTTATTTTTTCTGTTTACTCTTATGATTTGAGAATATTCTAGAAACAGATAGAAACTTTACAATTTGTTTTCATTGAGCTTGATATTGATTAAATAACGTTGTTTATCTGTTTACTGATTGTTCTTTATTTATCATTCGAGGAGTAGCAACTTCTTTAACAATGTATTAAAAACTTAAGAACATTTCAACTTTCTGGCGTTTTATAAATTATATAAAGAGAATAGTCTAGAAAAATCTAGCACATTATTATATAAGTAAATATTTTGTTGTTTTCCCAAGCCTTCTGGAATGTTCCCTAATATCATATATATAGAAGAGCAAATCACCTATTCTTTTTCACTTATTCACTAATCTATACAAAATTTTCAGACTAAAAGGGGATTACCAAAATACTGTGTGTTTATTTCTTAAAATGCAATACTGTGCATCTATTCATTGTGAATTTCATTAAATGAATAAATGAATGGATGGAGTTTTAAGGTCCGTCGACTACTAAGATCATATTGGGTGCACTCACTGTAATTATACCTCACTACAAGATGTATAAGAATAAACTGGCCTTCAATTTTAGGACTTAACATATAATTGAGGTAATTTATTTTTACCATACATAATATGTATTTTAAAACAAAACTTTCTAATAATTGTTAATAAATACTTTTGATTGTAAAGTTTGTTGCTGGCTTCTTTATTCTCGTTACTCTTGGGTCGTAACACAGTACTCAATTGAATATATACCAGCGTAACAAAGCTGTAGTTACTTTAGCTTTAACAATCATCCTCTCCCCCCCCCCCCCCCCAAAAAAAAAAAAAACAAACATCGGGACCCGTTTGATAAACGACTTTAAGAGCGATTTTTTTGTGTAAACTGTGTAACAAGACATCCGATTTTACGGGAAATCAGTTGCTGTTACAAGTTAATACGCAAGAAATTTTCGTACGAACCTTACGTGACAAACAATAAGGCAAAAGAAGAAATGCTGATAATCAACGGTTCTCTTTTCGTCTTATTATTTTCTCTACTATACCATACAGAAACAATATCTTCATAAACACTCTTTTCTTCTTCCCTACTATCTTTCAAGTTAAAATGGTCTTTAAATTTATTTGGGAGAGAGATTGCTTATTGCGGGCGCATTATACTCTAATCTCATCCACCATGCTTCTAAAGAATCCCGAGTTATCTCTCCCAATGTATATTGTTCTACTTGAGGTGTCACCCGACGTCTAACAAATGTCTGAAAAATATCAGTATTAATCTAAACAATTCAGGAAGTTTAACAATTTTCTTTATCCAGAAGGTCCCTTTCGGTGTGACAGGTCACCATTATATTCTCCCTTCATCCACCGTTTCTCTTAAGAAGTTCGAGTTATCTCTCCCTATGAGTATCGATCTACTGGAATTGTCAACGGAAATCTGAAAAAACGTGAATGGAAAAGACTATGCCATTTATTTAGTACAGATTTAAACAATTCAATAATTCTAACTTCTTTTTTGTCAAGCAGGTGTAACGTAGTAAAGTGACCCCCATAGAATACTGACCCCCGGTAACTATTTTATATAGAATACTGACCCCGGTCATGAAATTATGGGGGGTCATAGTATTATGACCTACCCACACGTAGAAAAGTGACCCCTCACGTAGAATTGTGACCCCCATAAAATACTGACCCCCATCTCTAATATAAACCCAACTTTGGTAGACGTACAACATAATTGTCTTCACCGATAGGCATCAGAGGTGCAATGACACTCGTCCGTGCATGCGTCTGTCCGTACATACAGAGTGTTTTGACCACAACTTTTAGTTTAAACATATTTTATTGCCATAATTATTACAATTATTTACATAAGATGTTTATAACAAGACAAGTATATGGGCAAAAGGGTTTGGCCACAAGTTCTTTCAACGTAGAGTCGGCCGTTCTCCTTTTAGAACTTACAAAGTTAACGGTCCTCAAAATTATGAATATATGAAAATGTGCTGGTTATAATCTTTAAAACAAAGAGAAGAAAGATTCGTTCCGGCTACATAAGAAATATCATGAATGGCAATCAATTTGAAAACATGAAAAAATGAGGAAGTGGAGTCAGTCAGTGTTTGGAAGGAAATGGGATTTTTTTGCCTTTGCTACAAACCAAGCCTTACGTTTCAAATCTTTTTGTTTCTCTGATGAACCTTTGGACACAGTTAAAGATAATTGAATTTTCGTTTAAATTGAGGGTATCAGAACCAAATAATAACAATTGCAGAGAAAGTGGAGGAAATTGGCGAATTCTCGGAATAACCTTACGCGCGAGTCTACGAAATTTTGACAGTTAAAAAAATAGTGATCAGCGTCTTCTACAGCGTATCCACAACTGCATCTTGCTGAAGGAGAAATATGATTTGAGAAAAGATCAAAGTTTAAATTACTACAGTTATTTCTTAGTCTTGTGTGCAAAACCGAAAGTCTTCGCTCTCCTACAAAATAGTATTTTTGTACGGACGTCACGCCAAAATGGCGTAGCAGGTGTGATTTAAAAAGTGAGAGAGAGGTAATTGATTTGATATTTTCTGGAAGTTCATTCCAAAGAGATACTGCAGAAGGAATAAATGATTTTGCGAAAAGTTCTGTTCTACAATTGACAATATCAATATCATTGGCATTTCTTAGAGGGTAATCCGTTCTAAAATTGACTCTTTGTGGAAATATATCTCGTAAATAATCATGGGTAAGACCGTTCATAATTTTATAAAAACATATAAGTTTGTGATATTTACGCCTTTGTTCAAGTGTCATCCACCCTATTTCTTTGTATATATTGTCAAGTGGTGAAGATCTGGTGATACCGGTGACTATTCGCGCGGCATCAATTTGGATTTTTTCTAAAGTTTCCTTTTCACGAAGAGTGCAGTTGTCCCAAACAATATCCGCGTATTCAATAATGGTCTTAAGTATGAAATATAAATTTGGTGAATTGAGTCACGTTTTAATCTGAATTTTAAAATTCTCATAATTCCTAATAGTTTCGATGCTGATTTTGAGATGTTTTCGACATGGTCAGCCCACCTAGCATTATTACTCAAAGTCAATCCTAGGCGTTTGTGATTACTTACGTATTCGATTGAGATACCATTAAATAATAAGTTAGGGGGCTGAGTTTTTGTATTTGTCAGAAACATTGCAACTGTTTTTGATGGGTTGAACGTTACCAACCATTGTTTAGCCCATTGAGATATCATTTGTAAATCGTGATTAAGGATACCATCGATGTCTGTAACATGTGTTGCAGTGCACGCCAGGGATGTGTCATCTGCAAAAAGTCTTTAAATACTTAGCAGGTTGTCAGTTATGTCATTTACGTAGACAAGAAATGATAACGGGCGAGCACAGAGCCTTGGGGTACTCCAGCGTTCACTGACCTTGACCTTGACCTGGCTCTATTTACAATAACAGATTGTTTTCGTGATGATAAATAATCACTAAACCATTTAAGGAGAGAATCATCGATACCTAATTGATGTAGTTTAAAAAATAAACCTTTATGCCATACTCTGTCAAACGCTTTTGATATATCACAGAAGACCACAACTTTTCATTCATTATTGGGCCAACCCGATTTAAACTGGCTGGTTAGATGCTTCCACCGCATTTGAATTGATTTGATTTAAAGTCCACGCTGTTTTCAACTGTTATGGTCATATTGCGGCGACTGGAGCACCTACTATGGATTCCTGATATTTCTCGCACCCGTACTACCAAAAAATACAAACAAACCCTCCTGCTGCTCTCTCATATAGATGATTAACACCCATTGGTGAGAGACAAATGACTTTTGTCAAATGTCAGAATGGCTACATGCAGAGTCAGGTTCGAACTCACGACCCCTTGATTGACAGACCCCGACGTTACAAACTAAGCTATCCGGTCTCGAAACAGATGTATTGGTTCTTAATCGTATACACATTAGGCGTACATTATCTTCATGGATCGAACTACTACCGATGTATATTTGTGTTGAAAGGGTAAATGGTTTTAAAAGGTTTCTGAACGAACATCACTTGTTCCTCAGCGTTGTCAGTTCGAAGCCTACCAGAGTTATGTATGTGTGTCTGCCATACGCACTTTCCTACCTGGCGGTTGCATATTAGAGGCATCATGTTAACATTTAGTCACTTTAAATAGCAAGATAGTTATCTAGGCTTCTCAATCTGATTAACAACCTGTATTGATTTGACAGTAAATCTGACAGGCACCAGCAGGGGGTCATCTTCTGTGACCCTTTTTCTGTGACCAATCAAATAAACGCTTCAACGATTGGCGAAGCGATTCAATCCGAAAACTAGGTCACGATGATGTCACATATCAGTGTAGAACCATAATATGTTTGTCAAGGGAAGGTATAAGTAACCCGTCGAGCTAAAGGGGATATGATGGGAAGTCCATAAATCTTAATATCGAAAAATAAGTCAGACTAAAAAGGCGTCAAGCAGCTGTCGCAATTGGAAAATAAAGATGTTAGATATGATAAAAAATAATTAATCGAATATAGAATTTCATTGAATTCTATCTAGATTAGAAAAAATATGAGAAAAACTTCTACAATTAGGCCCCTTTTCCAATAACACAGCACCAAATTGAGAAACAGAGAGAGAATGTTCTTGACAGAATTTCACGAAGTTCATATTGAGGTTTCGTCCATTTTGGTGCAAGAGTTGTGGAGATTTAATTTGCTTCGGGCAGACTTAACGCAATGTTATTATAAATTTAGTCCCCTTTTCAAATGACAGGATTTTTGTACATAAAATGTGAATCATATAAGCTACAGAACATCTCATTCATCACCGAAGAACAACATTTCTTTACATTATGTTCATTGAATGAAGAGAAATTAGAGAAATACTAATTTCTACATTACGGCCCCCTTTTCTGTGACGCAGGCTCAATTTGAAAAAAAAAAAAAAAAAAAACAGAGAACACAGACTCAAAAGGTATTCAGGGGTTACACATGTGAAATTTCATTGAATTTGGCCTAACGGTTGCTGACATCTGACTGTATATAAACGGACGGACAGATAGACGGACGGAAGGACGGACGCGCCAACATTTCAGGATTGAGTTTTTTTTTCTTTGATCTTTATGAAGAAAAGTGCCACATGAAATGGCATGGTATAAGTGGAATTGTTCTTATTTCATATAAATTATGGACAGATTGAACCACATAAACCCCCGGGCGTTGGCGACCGAACTGAAGGATAGCATGGCGACTACATGCTCCCCGAAACTTTTTTCGAGAAGCATGATAAACACGGATGTGATTTGAAACGATATGTATACATGAAGTGTATGTTAATTTAGCAATAAACTAGGTGGGGGTCAGTATTTTATAGATAAAATCAGGGGGTCATTATTTTCCATGGGGGTCAGTATTTTATAGAAAGGGGTAAGTATTCTATATAGTAAAGTGACCGGGGGTCGGTATTCTATTGGGGTCACTTTACTACGTTACACCGGCAATATGAATTGCCATAAGTCAATTACTCGTACTATAATAAAATAGGTATGAACCAATGGTAGGATAAGCTAATTAGACTAAAATCAATTTTATCGAGTATAATTCTTTTTATTTCGAAACTAAAGAAACAAACAAATTAATTCGCGATTTGTTCAGATTAAAAATTAAAAAGACCGATTTGTGAGACACTTGTCAGTCATACAGCGTCGGTACTTATTATGTCGACATCGAATAAGTCGAATTCCTGCTTAAAATAGAAAGTCTTGTACCGTCATCATCGTTTGATAAAAATGTTAAACTTAAATAATCTTGAAATTATGAAAAAGCCATTGAAATAAAGTACGAAAGGGAGAAACATAATAACACATTTGATTCCCAATAGTACTTTCAGTACTTTGATTTGTAAGAGCGTTCAAAAGGACCTTTAATATTATTTTTTATTTAAACGTGAAGATGTTGAACCGATCATGATAGAATAAGAGTTAGCTTATTCCTTTCTCAAACATTAACTGGTTTTGATGCGACTATTTAACCCTTTCCCAAACAAGACCTGGTTTTGACGACTCTAATTGAATAAGCTTGGGAAAACATTGAAACAAAAGAATAAACTGCTGATAACCAGCAGTTTCTCCTTTTGTCTCAATATTTTCTGTACCATATTTTACACAAATCCTATCTTTAATGACATCAATTTTCTCATTGGTTGCAGTTTTTGACGTGCATCACCCTAAAATTTTGTCGTTTGGGAAAGGGTTAAAAAGGCTTGGGAGAACAATGAGACAAAAAGAGAGTACATGTAATTTAAACTTTTTTGTTTTGACTCAATATTTTCTTAGCTATATTGTACACGAATGCATGCTTGATTTAAAATCCATTTTGTCATCTGCAGCACATTTTGCATAGGGCTACCCTTGAATCGTTTGGAAAAGGGTTTAATACAGACAACAGTGAAATGCTTATAACAGCCTTTTTCTGTTATATTCTCTCTATTGAAAACATTTAAGGTAGAACCAGATACTTTTAAAACTTCAAGCTACGGTCATAAATTTGGTATCTTTGGAGCTAAAAGCTATTTCCGGTTCAAATTCGATGTTCATTTCCTCGTTCATGTCGTCATGACTTTAAATGACGACGTCAACATAGGCACATCGCAAGTTTTTTACGTCCAATTTCTATAGCCCGAAAATGCAGAAAATGGAGTTTTAGTTGGACAGTTTCACAACAATGAAACTTACGACGATGGAAAGATATTTTCACACACAATACGATGATACGAGAACCAATTATTTCGGACTAGCGTCACAGACATAAATGACGAACTTTTATCTTTTTTGTCGGCAATTTTCGCCGAAAAATCAACATTAGGGCGGAATTTCGTAAGTTTGGCCAAAACAATTATTGTTATTTTTTATTATTATATTGAACAACCATATTGTCAGATTTAAGCAAGAAATCAGAAAATATTATCGTACCCTTTTTTAATAAAACATATTTAAATATTTGAGGTATGCATCAAAATTATGCATTCGGGCGACGGCATATTTCAAAGTTAAAAACACTTTACTGCAGAATTTCGTAAAATTGGCTAGATTGCATTATATTATTTCATTTTTCATCCATATTGTATCTGTTATGCAAAAAATCAGAAAAAGTTTACTGTTTCGTTTGTCAATAAAACGTGTTTGAATGTTTTTGGTATAAATCAAACTCGACGTCGACGTCCGACTGTAAAACTTTTATTTCTATCCAAAACTTCCAAACACGTTTTGTTAACAAACAACGCTGTAAACTTTTATAAGAACACGTCTGTAATGTTCAGGCCCAGACCCATCTTCGCAAACAAAGGTTAAAATCTACGACGTGACGTCGTTTCTGTATTCACTCTTGGCGTATTTAGTACGATTTTCTTGGTGTCCAGGAAAGCGTTTTCAATCCGATTAATCGATACATATATTTGTTATCACTAAACAATTCATGACAACGGGCGGAAAACAGTCATGCATTTGCATTTCAAAAACGCGACGATAAGCGATTTTTCGTCAGAATCTCACTTCAATTGACATTTTTTTTCCAATTTCTGTTAGAGGAAATACTATTCTTGTGACAACTCGACCACAAAAACAGCTAATGTTTACCAAGTCCGTATGGCTAAGAACGCGAAAGACAACACGCGTAAATGACGTTATCATCAATGTACGAAATAACGTCAAATTTAGAAAATGACGTTGGATTAGATGCTACTATATAACAACAAGCAGGACAATCGCTTGGCGGCGTTTCGCGATTTCGTGAAAAATCAGACTAAGCCCACCAAGGATGAATACAAAAGTAGTTGGGTTAAACCTTGGCTAGCGAAGATAGCCCAGACCGTCAGTCGGTAACGTCGCAATCTATTGATGAACAGGTCGTCATTTCGAACCTCGGGTTGGCTAACATTCTTGATGACGTTTCATAAAGTACATTAGTCTCTTACTAATTTATAAATTATTTATCATTCATCCAAGTGGGCTGATGAGCAGCTGGCTCGGATTGGATGTTGTGTTTGTACTGATGCGAAACAAATACTAGAAAAATACGAACAAAATCAGCATGGGAACAAAGTTTAACATTTTTTAGTTAATTGTACATGTAAGCATCAACAATAATGAGAGAAAAGGAGAAATACTGATATAAGACATTTTCTCGTTTCTTTCCACCTTTCGCAAGCGGTTTTTTCTATTATGAACTCAAAAACATGAATAAGTTGTTTAAGGTTACTGTACTGTTCATTCATTTCAACAAAAACTATAGAAGCAGTGTACCAATGACTTCACATGATAAGTTTTGAATAGAAATAGGAACAAAACGCTATAATTTAGTAAGATTTTACCCTTTCCTAAATGGCTTTAATTTGCAGTAAGAAAACTGTTGCAGACAAGAAAACTGTTGTTGATAAGGTATTATTTGTATACAATAAAGACATAGAAAATGAAAAAAAAAGCCAAATTTGTACATTGTAACATACATAAATTGTGCATTTCGAGGAATAAACTATGTAGTTTTCTGCCATTTTAAATATTATTGATTACTTTGTTTAGAAAAAAGATTTTTCTTGAGCAAAAACCTTTTTTAAACCTCTATTTGTAATAGTTAGGGAAAACATTGAGGAAAAATGAGAAATTAATGAGGATCAGCAATTCATATCCCCCCCTTAATCCTTTTCGTCAATACATCATATATGTATTTTCTTTTTTCCGCTATAAAACTTTAGTGGTCTGTTACTAGCTTTCAAGTAAGGGTTGTTTCAAACCACGAGATAAGGTAATGGTTTTAAATAAAAGCGCAGGAAAAGAATGTGGTCATTAGAGGGTGCTAAAAAGACTAAAATGGTATAAATATCCAGACTTACAAATTTCAACATTTTATGAATAAACATTTTGAAACAAATAACAAACAATGGGATAACTACAGAATCTGGTTATTACTGGGAAGTTTCGAGGCACTTTAAAATGTTCAATTCTAAAAAGAATAGAAACGATTTTGTTTTGTGAAAATAGCCTAAAGTGGACAAAAATGTGACCGAGATCAGACTGAATTACGATCTGGATCAGATTGATGTCTGGATGTCTAGAAAAAAACACTCAGAGGTACGAACATTAATCATTTTTTCATAAACTTGTATAAAACGCGTCCCTATTGTATTACATATCACATAGATCCATATCAGCCTGAACATATGCGCAATCGGATCAAGACCTATGTCGATTCATTACGGCTTCTTTTTCGCTGCGCGTAGTTCCAATAATAGCTGAGTCGGTAACGTGAGAGTCTGTCAATCCATCAGTCATGAGATCGAACACCGACACGACCAATATCCATTCTGCGTTCGACAAGAATCATTTGTCTCTCATACATTGGTGTAAATCATGTTTGTGAGAGAGTAACTGAAGATTCATTTTGTATATTGTGATACATCTAGTAATACTGAGAGAAATACCTGGAATACATAGATAAGCGCTCCAGTCACTTCGATATGACCATAGCTGAAAGAGGCGTTAACACGAATCAATAAATCTATTTAGCTGCAAAAGACATGCATCGATTCTTCGATGTATGCATATCTCATTTCATATTGATATCACAATTATGATTACTTTATTTACAGATCACAGATCGTTTCTTCTATTAAACAAATTCAATAGGAATTGTGGCGACATAAGACACGGTTGTAAATCAAGTGACACAATTTTTATTGCATTGCTCAATTATTGTGTTAATTTGTCGCCGATTTGAAAACAAAAATGGGGCAGGGTAGGCTGAAAAAAAACTCAGGGTTTACTGAATGAGAATGATCTTTCTAAAAAACGGCAGATAGAATAGTTAAATTTTGGTCGGTCGTCAATAATATTCTATTTGTTTATTTCTAAAAGCTCTAACAAATCCATCAATTCTAGGAATTTTCAGCTTGTCTGCTTTAAATCATATTCAAATTGGTCAAGCGTTCACAGAATTATTGACGATTTTCTGAACTTGTTGTGTCAAATGATGTACCACGGTGATAGAGAATGCTCTGAAAACAGAAGACAGGAAATGTTGTTCGTCAGTAATTTTTCCTTTTTTCCATATATTCAGAGCTCACAATTGAAGCTATTTTAATTATTGAAATCGCATACATATCACCGTTAAAGGAAGCCGTCCTAGCTGGTAAACGAAAGGCATAAACATCATTTATGTTGTTCACTGTTTGTGTTACTTGACAGTTAATCACTGTTCCGAATTTAAGTTATAAGTGGGAAAACTGCTTTGTGACGATAACATAGTGCAACGCCTTTCAAACGTAACCAGTCTCAACTTTTGCAGTTTTTAGAGTTGCATAATCTCCACAAATACATATAAAATCGACGTGAATATTATGATTGACGAATCTTTGTCTGTGTATCTCATTTTCTCATAATGTCAGGAACCGCATCACTTATCTAGACTAGGATACTATCTCTACATCGCACAAATTATTCAATACTCTGTCGCCAAACAGTAGCAGGCGGAGAATCTCAACTCAAGTGTAGCAAAATCAAGCTCATATTTATCTAAAAAGGAGAAAAGAAATGTTATCATAAGAAAGTTTAATTGCAAAGGTATTTTGGTAATTCCGTGAACTTGGTGACAATCGACGGTTGGTCTTTTCGGTATGAAATATAAAAAAGAGTCCCAAGAGAGCCTGTATCGGTCCACTGGCTTCAATTAAAGAATTACCTTATAAATGGGGCCTCTAGAATGCATATAAGGTTTTTCTAAGATTTGACCCCGTGACCTAGTATTTGACCCCAGTTGACCCAATTTTAAACTAGCCCGAGAATTCATCAAGACGGTCATTCTTTCAAAATTTCAGACCAAATTTCAGATTGATTAGTCAAACATGTTTGTAAAATGTTTGTAGTTTGTAGTCGTTTGTGGCTTCTAGAGAGCATGCAAGGTTTTTCTTATGAAATTTGACCCAATGACCTAGGTTTTGACCAAAGGTGACCCAATTTCAAACTCGTCCTAGAATTTTCAAGACAATTTTTTTTTTACCAAATTACAGGTTAATCAGGAAAAACATGTGACCTCTAGAGTGCATAAAAGGGTTTTCTAAGATTTGACACCGTGACCTATTTTTTACCCCAGTTGATCGAATTTCAAACTTGTCCGAGATTTTATCAAAATAATCCTTCTAACAAAATTACAGGTTGATCGGGCCGAAAAGGTTGTCTCTAGTGTGCATAGAAGAAAAAGTTAAAGCACTCACGGATGGACGCACGCACGACGGACATGTTTCGAACAAGTAAAGTACAACATCCAATCAAAGTCATTAGCTGCTAATCGCACGTACATGTAGATTATATGTAAGCGATTCACCCTTTTGTTACAGACTTTGATTTTGACACTCATGAGTTCGAATCCACAAGCCCTGGATAGATAGTCTCTGCTGTTATTTATTGAATTATAGCAGCTTTATCCAAAACTGTTAGAACTATATCATCTACTTAATAATAATACGTAAAGTATGGACAATTTCATCGAGAGCCCCTATCATTGGTTGTGCACTGCCGAAGGAAAGACGTATAGCATTTTTACAAAAAAAATCCCTCTTTAGCTGTGCTCACGACAAGGGCCATATCATTTGTCATAAATTGTCATAAATATAAAATATGGATTTCTTGGTGTATACTCCATTCTTTCAAAGTTGATACAAGTTTAAAATGAATGTTGCCACACCAGAATATCATTTGAAATTACATAGACAGAGGCATTGGCGTCTTTATTGCTCAAAATTCTTCACACAAGGCAACCTAAATTGAAAGGCAAGTAAGAAGGAAATGATTATGATAAGTGAAGTGGTTTTGCGCCTGATACTGTACAGAGACATTAATAGCATTCATTGTCATAGACAGTGATAGCTTCATTATTATAGACATGAAGGAATCAAATTCTGATATTTCTATTTCGCTTTGTCATATCAATCTGAAGCATATTTTCAAGTATTAACACATGTTCTGCAGATGTTTACACCAACTCCATCTGTTCTCATGTATGAATAATCTCACTAAGTCTTATTATTCAGCTCTATCTGCTATGAAAGTTTATTGTCTTTGTATGTATAATTATTGGAAATTGAATTGCTGAAAAATCAGAAATGTTACATGGAAAGAAACTTAAAGGGACATTTCATTCCAATTTCATTTTTTTAAAGTATGTCTTGATGCCAAGATTGGTTATTCTAATGAGTATAAATACTATTAGTTTTTTGAAGTTGTTGCCAATAAGCGAGAAACACGCATTTAAAGTTGAAACATAATCGATAAATTGCATATAAATCCAAACTGTTGTCCACAACAATTTGTTCAATTTTAACACAAATATATAAATTTCTCGTAAACGGCGCAATATTTTGGCTTAAAATTTTCAGAATTTTCATGAGGAAATATGCTCTTTCAGATAAAAATAAAAGTAAAATTTATGACAAAAAATTCTGAAATGTCACTTTAATAATAACATTTTTGGAAACGAATGTTAGGTATGTTTTATGTGATAAATTATCGTATTGTACCGAATACAAACATTCTGTTCAATGTCTTTGATATTGCTGCACTTCGTTGCTGACCCAAGATTTGCAAAGTTTAATTTGAATGAAGTCAGTTTTAAGATGCGCTTCTTGTATTCTAAAAATAAAATAACCGACTTATCTACATGTATCAAAAATGCTGTGTTTCTTGACAACGCATGTATACACATTATTTCTGATAAAGACAGTTGACTTACATCTTCTATTCAAATGTTTCATGCACGAGATCTTTGTAGTCGTCATTTTTCATGTGTGTTTCTATAAAACTTTTCGACGTTCCAAGAGGGGCCAATGCTAGTATGCCAATCATAAAAGCAGGTAAAATATATATTTTCAAGAAATATCATATGGATTGGTCAACCTGTATGGGTAGATACTTACAGTATCATGAAATATCGCATCAAATGCATTTAGTCCTTCTGTATGAAGTTTGTATTTCACTTTACCTACCACATTGTTAGTTTGTTATTACCTTTTATAGGAAACTAATCCTTGACGTAAATCTATCTGCCAACGACATAATCCTTTTTCTGCCCAGAAATTACGATATGCATACCAATTAGTAAACTCTAATTGTCCCCATGTTGTTCTGATGCCTGAAATATCTAGTATGTCCCCTTTAAGTAGACAGAGAAACATAAATTTGGTACAGGATCATAATGAGCTAGTACTTAACGTTAGATTATAAGAAGGAATTAATTTTATATTTGAAAATTGGACACATTCCCTGTTCTTGGACATGCAGCTTAATTTGAAAATTGCATTTAGGGTGTGTTATCGGTTTTATTAGCATAAGTACGGTACTTAGCTCTTATGAAATTTTCTGTTATCAAATTTATTCTGGTATAAATGAATTCCTATGATACTTTTCCATAATGCAATTGGGATTACGGAGCCCATAAATTTCGATCTAGTCATCAGTACCAAAGATGTGTTAAAATATTTTAGCTAAGCATTATTTAGAAAATGATCCAATTTATTTTGTGTAGGCTATATCTAAATTGTCCAATTATTTTTGTAGATCAAAATGTATATGTAAACGTCTGAAATGGTAAAAGTTGTGTGTTTTAACGCTTTTAAAAAATTAATGAAGTGATATTTTGTATGTTTAATAAGGTTTTATTGGCAGTGATACGGTAAAAGATTGTTAAAAATAGTGTCAACGTGGTTCAATTTACTTTCAAAATTATTTTTTCATTAATTCTAAACAATATGGGGTTAAGATAATACCAAAAACTTTGATACTTAACAACGGATTTTGTGTTTTTGGCGGCAATTTTGAAAATATGCAAATTAGATGGTGGAAAAGCCATTTTTGTTACTTATTTACTTGGTACACCATTTAGTTTTATTCTGTTAACATGCAATTTGCTATATTTAGAACAAAACTTGTCGAAATGATAAATAACAATAATATTAATGCAAATTGAAGTTTTGGCGGCCATTTTTAAAATATGCAAATTAGATGATGAAGACGCCATTTTTCAGCTTGGCAACATTGTTTTTCGGATTTAGCATACCAAAGTACCGTTAGAACTGATCTCAAACCCTTTTCTTCACAAAATGCCTTTATGTGAATACTTTTCTATATTTTTCCCTGACTAATAGGAATGGTTTGAATCCACTTACTAGTTACCGTATTTACCAATCTATTGTCCTTTCGCGCGCTCTATATGATATTGAATTTTCTAATTCGCTTACAAATACAGATAAACTTGTTTTGGAACGCAGCCACAGGATATGCTTAAAACAAGTCCAAGGCTTACACATACGATCAAGATCAGACATTGTACATGGTATGTTGGGCTCATTCCCGATCAAGTATGAAATTGACAAGCGCAAACTGTTATATTTGGGACAACTGTGTCGTTTAGAAAGGGGTTGTGCAGCTAAACAACTTTTTGTCTTTCGTTCAAAAGTCGTCTGGAAAGGGATTTATGCCTGGTTTTGTTTGTATTTTGCATAAGTACAACCTTTATCATGTATTAACCAATTATATCAACTAGAATATCACTGAAAGTTATCATACCCCCCAAAAGCGCAGTTTTTGTGCATTTTGAGAAGTTGATTTCATTTGAACTGAGAGCTGTTCAATTGGGAAATAACAAAAAATCAACAGACCAAACAACACATGTAAATGTTGCAAAAAATACCAATTTTCAACAAAAGGACATAGCTCATTTAACAATCCCCAAGCCTTGCCCTGCCATGCTGATATTTTTCAATAGACCAAAAATTCACAACCATGTAATGAAGACAGTCAATCAAGGTACATTCCTGTAAGATTTGGTTTAAATACACCGTATAATTGCTTTTTTTAAAATAATTTTCTCATGATTACGTTAAGTCTGTTAAGCCCTGCCCTGCCATTACCACATTTTTTGCAAATCAAAAATTCACGAACAAATTTTGAAATAAGTCACCAAATGAACATTCCTGCCAATTTTGGTAACAAAACACTGAATTAAAAATTCACGAACAAGTTTTGAAAAGGGTCACCCAAGGAACATTCCTGTCAAGTTTGGTAAGAATTGGCTTAGTGGTTAAGGCGAAGATTTTTGAAGAATCATCTGACAATTTCTCGAAGTTAGATTAGCCCCGTCCTGCCACACCCACAGTTTTTGACGAATCAAAAATTCATGAACATACATTTAATACAATCACTCAAGGGACATTAGTGCCAACTTTAGTTCAAAATGGTCCAATAATTGATTTTTAAAGAATTTTCACATGATTTCTCTAAGTCCGATAAGCCCCGCCCTGCCACGCCCACAATTTTTGACGAATCAAAAATTCACGAGCAAGTTTTGAAAAGGGTCACTCAAGGAGCATTCCTGACAAGTTTAGTAAGAATTGGCCTAGTAGTTAAGGAGGAGAAGAATTTTGAAGAATCGTCGAACGATTTAGTAAAAATTGGCCCAGTGGTTAAGGAGGAGATATTTTTTGAAGAATTATCAAACGATTTCTCGATGTCGGATAAGCCCCGCCCTGCCACACCCGCATCTTTTGGCGAATGAAAAAATCATGAATATACATTGAATACAATCACTCAAGGGTCATTCCTGTCAAGTTTGGTTCAAATTGGCCTATTAATTGATTTTTAAAGATTTTTCACATGATTTCTCTAAGTCCAATAAGCCCCGCCCTGCCACGCCCACAATTTTTGACAAATCAAAAATTCACGAGCAAGTTTTGAAAAGGGTCACTAAAGGAACATTCCTGCCAAGTTTAGTAAAAAATTGGCCCAGTGGTTAAGGAGGAGAAGATTTTTGAAGAATTATCTAACGATTTCTCGAAGTCGGATAAGCCCCGCCCTGCCACGCCCACATTTTTTGGCAAATGAAAAAATCATGAGCATACATTGAATACAATCACTAAAGGGTCATTCCTGTCAAGTTTGGTTCAAATTGGCTTATCAATTGATTTTTAAAGATTTTTCACATGATTTCTCTAAGTCCGATAAGCCCCGCCCTGCCACTCCCACAATTTTTGACAAATCAAAAATTCACGAACAAGTTTTGAAAAGGGTCACCCAAGAAACATTCCTGCTTAGTTTAGTAAGAATTGACCAAGTGGTTAAGGAGGAGAAGATTTTTGAAGAAGTATCTAACGATTTCTCGAAGTCGGATAAGCCCCGCCCTGCTACGCCCACATTTTTTGGCAAATTAAAAAATCATGAGCATTCACTGAATACAATCACTCAAGGGTCGTTCCTGCCAAGTTCCGTTCAAATTTGCCTGATAATTGATTTTTAAAGAGTTTTCATATGATTTCTCTAAGTCCGATAAGCCCCGCCCTGCCACGCCCACAATTTTTGACGAATCAAAAGTTCACGAACAAGTTTTGAAAAGGATCACCCAAGGAACATTCCTGCCAAATTTGGTAAGAATTGGCCCAGTGGTTAAGCAGAAGAAGATTCTTAAAGAAAAAACCAACAGACGGACCAACAGACAGACAGACAGACAAACCAACAGACCAACGGACCAACAGACAAGCTGATTCCTATATACCCCCCAAATTGAATGTAGGGGTATTATGACAGTGTTTTCCTGAAAAATGTGCATGAAAAAGGATGGTACAATGCAACATATCCAATTATTATATAAATGCATGGCAAGCTAGAACTTCCAACTTTCAGTTTGTTATGTATAGGGAAATTCAACCCGAATTCAAAATATGTCCGTTGTGGAATTTTGCGAAATATAACCCAAATATGTTACGTGCTTCCTTTTCAGTGACGCAGCTCATCGCTTATCTGTCTAGTTTTGATACTCACAGTGTAAAAGCGTACAGTCGCGTGTATCGGAAGTTGTGCCTAACTGTACGCAAAATATCACTAGTGGTGATAAACAAGTTAATGGGTATGGCTTTTTATAAGTAAAAATCGGAACAATCTTTCTTGATTGGGGTTTCAAATTTGAAGAGAGAATAGGATAGGCATTACCTGGAGTAGTTACGGTCTCTAGTATGTCAACGTATTGTGTGTGTGAATTCGTGTCAAACTGTCAAATCACTGTTTTTTGCTGTTTTTCGACCTGCTTACTTATGGGCTAAAATCTCGCGATCTACACAATATTGAAAGCTTAAGCTTGCATCAGTTAATAGCTAAACCTATCCGCTATGATTTGCAACAGTTGTTTACACACATATGGTATGTTACACAAAGATATCGGCTTTTGAATGAGACTGGTGTATTTTTTCCAACTGTACGCCTAGTGCTAAATGAAAAATGTGTTCTGTACGCCTAGTGCCATTTTACTTGACCTGTTGTGGCAAAATCTCTGTTTAGAAAATGTCAATTACTAGTTTGGCTACAAATACACCATGCACCAGCGTGCACTTGATTAGTTCGTTAAAGCATTTAAAGGGTTACGCGCACTTCAAACATACGTAAAACTTCTTTATGCTGCACAGGTATAGCGGTCGAATTTATTTGTCTGTCCACAATGGATATCTATAGAGATTACGAAGTAAATGGTCTTGTGGACATAGCCCAACTACATTTAAATAAAAGAACACTAATAGGAAACGATTTTATCAAGTAGCCCGTAACTACAGTGTGATATAAGTTGTAGTTACGAGGCGTTTAACTACATCGATAATTTACCAATATAGTCATGTAAGCAAAGTCTCATTTAAGCACAAAGTTCATTCCTTTTCCGAAATGAACACAGATTTATTTGTCTTGGTAAATAACAACGGGCAACTACATACACTAAAGGCTTTTAATCTTTATTCTTCCTTGCGTGATACTAAATGTACTTTTGCATGTACATGTGTATGTGTGTGTATGTGCGTGCGTGTTTGCTAATGTGCACGTGGTTGTTTGTGTGTGTGATAGTATGCATAGCTTGTGAGTGTGGTTGTATCACATACATGCGTGTTAGTGTTGACTTAGGCCTATATAGTGTGTCGTTTTTGCTTTCATGTTGTTACCGCGGTAACTGACGTATTTATCTCCATCTTTAAATGCCATTGTGACACGCTGTTCAAGTTTGCTTTCATGAATATGAGTGTTATAACATACTCGCAAAACTGCTAATGCATCATTTAGATCTTTGTTAGTATTTTTTCAACGAATCTACAGAATAGGTTCAAACTTTACACATGCCGACTACCACCATTTGAACAGAATCCTACGAAATTTCAAGGTGAATTTGACAGTCTGTCCTAAAAATTGAACTTTCAATAAGGATATCCTTTTATTTTAAAATACCAATCTGAAATTTGGTTAAAATGGGAAATTCACACATAATTTTCAAACCTTTTGTATTGGCTGAAAGAGTTCCTGTGTATAAAAGTTATCTTCCTTAAACAAACCGACCGCTTTTAACTTATCTGCCTCATTGTGCTAGTATTATGAACTAAATTGTACAAAAATACTATCATTATGTCGTCTGTAGCAGCTGTCAAATGGATCAGTTCCAATATTTGCTAGTTAGAAAAGGTTTGATTTATGATTATAAAAACCTTGAAGAGCAAGAAAATACTGATCAATACTTGTAACCGGCGCCTAGCCCTTACCCAAAGAATATTTATGCTGCAATTTACAAATCTTTGTCGAGTTTGCTACTCGATGAGTTCGACAAAGCTTTTGATATTTCGCTTCAGCAGGGCAAAGCCCGAAGTCAAAAATGACAGTTTGAAATTAATGTTATCACAGCCCAGCTTGTTACTGATTGAAATAAATTATTTCTAGATATCATTGGTCTCTTTAGTCATTCATTTTCAGTGGAATCTCTGACTTTCCAATTATGTGATTTTCCCACCAAAAGCCGTTAAAGAGACACACCATAAATATATAAAAAGTGGCTATCAGCAGTTAAATTTTAACAGCTGATAGCCACTTTTGGCTGTCAAGGGACGATATTTTTATGAAAATTCTAAACTTTCTAAGCCAAAGTAAGTATTGCGCCGTTTACAATGATACGTTATTTTCTTAAAATCAAATTAACTGTGATTTGTCACAGAACATATGTTAATGGAACAGGCTCGTAAAAAAGGGGGAGAGGGGCGTACCCCTTTAAGTGGGTCAAAAGTGCTGAATTTTCTTTTTTTACCGTGAAAATTTAGAGAAAATCCAAATTACCCCCCCCCCAAAATTCAGACACTGGGGCTTTAGCTCATATAAAATTGCTTCCTACGTGCCTTATCGGCAACAACTTAAAAGGACTGATACATGTATGAAATAGGATGTCTCTTTAATGAATGTAGGAGATGATGGAGTGTCATGCGGCAAAACCTGGCAATAAACGTATCGTCAATTAACTAGGAATGTTCTGTTAGAAACCGGCCATAAATCACGGTGGAGAATGTGCATCATGTGATGGATAACGAATACGGGCAAAATAATCTCGATTATGGTAAGATATTTTGCAATAACCTCCTTATTTGTGCGTCAATTTGCAAAAGGTTTGTTGCATTTACCCCGCCTTACCGAGCTCTTTCATCGGATGTTTGACATATCAGATAACTCGTGGTACTTTTTTCCAAAATATTGTCCCAACCGACCAGAAAGCGAAATGGTAACGACTACGGCCAAATTAACCACGCTTCAGGTAAGAAATTGTGCAATAACTTTATTATTTCTGCGTCAGTTTTCATGCAGTTTGTTGCATGTACTCCGCCTTACTGAGCCCTTTTCTCAGATGTGTTATTTATCTGGAAACTCCATGTACTTTTCTCAAAAATCGATCCCAACCGACTAGAAAAGGGACTTGGATTTTTTGTCGTTTTTCTGGTCGGTTGGGATCAATTTTTGGACAAAATTCAAATATTCTACAAACAAGTCATATATCTGAGGAAAGAGCTCAATAATGCGGGGTACATGCAAAAACCGCTTGAAAATTGACTCAGAAATAAGAAAATTATTGCACAATTTCTTACCTGAAGCGAGGCAAATTTGTCCGTATTCGTTATCCATCCCATAATGCACAATCTCCAAAGTGATAAATCCAGGTGTGTAAATGAACTTCGTAAGGACGTATGGTGACAGGTCACTCAGATTGGCTCCTATATAACTCTATGTAAAATCTCATTTTTCAACACTTTTAACACCTTTCTCTAACATCTCAATGAGCAAAACTGCACGTAAAATGGCATAGATGCATCCTTGCCTTGTTTTTTTCACAAAATGGACCCACCTCATGCGATTCTTTTTTTTTACAATTTTCGCTGAAACATGCGTAAAGTGTATTTTTCGCGCCAAAATAGACACATCCGAAATGAGGACCACGTGTATCCATGTACCAAAACACAAAAAATAGTTCTGATGGATTCTGGCTAGAAAATGAGAAAACATGTCATCCAAAAGCATCAATGAAAACCTAAGCTAAAATCATTCACAGAGAGAGTAATGCATAACCAGAAAAGGAGCCAATTTTTTAAAGAACTTTCTTAGCACCCCACAAATCGGGATGACTTCTCTGAGTGACCTTACGCCGAATGGACATACCAAGATGATACCAATATACGAACACCTTCCATGGCGTACATATACCATAGCAACGGGATTTCAAACTGTTGTTGTTGAGCGTTAAAATCCAGACTCGAACGGGCAATAAAAATGAAAATTATCTACACTTTTCTAACATACGACCTGACTAGCTACCATCTGTCGCTTGATCCAATATATCATTGAAGGATCTTGGTTCAAGAGGTTTGAATCCCGACTCTATCAATAACCTTTCGTCATTTTGACTAGAATGATTGTCTCGAAATAGAACGAATCGGCTAGGTAGGATGGTTAACAAGTGGTACATAAGGTTTGGGATGTTGCTTTTGTGCTGTTGAGAGAATTGCAGGGAACATAATTATGGCTTTGAATAAACCAACGCATAGTAACTGCAGTAGTATTTAACGGAGTGCTAATCACTTCCAACGATTTCTCTGATGTGTCGCTAATATTTACTATCTAAACTCATCCACAGAACATCTACTACGTCTACGCCTACGTCTGTCGCTTTCACGCGTGTTTGGACAATTGTTTTCTAGCAATTCGTGGTCATATTTGCTATCGACTTGTTTGAGATCAGATCGTTTTAATGTAATTACATGTAGTTATTTGGAATAAACACGCATTACAAATGTTCTATCTTTGAAAAAAGCAATGAACGGTTGATCAAATGTCATCTCAAAGCTTTTCAAACAAAAATAAATTCCACTTTTTCAATCGATTATAACATGTACGGAATGACATAATTGCACTAGGCGTACAGATACATGTTCCTCAAACTGCACTTATGATGCTGTACAGTTTGCACTAGGCGTACAGTCGGAAGAAACACACCAGTCTCATTCCAAAGCCAATATCTTTGTGAAACAATGTGCATACGTGCATACAACTGATAGACACAATAGCAGAGAGGTTTAGCTATTACCAGGTACAAGCGTATAGTATTAAGCGTATAGTATTGTGTAAATCACGCGATTGCAGTCAAAATTGCACGAGTTAGCACGATAAAAGCAGCACAAACCAGTGATTTGACAGGTAAAATCCAATTCTATAAACAAAATAGACACCGATCGAGAAATCGTAACCGCTGACGTGAAAGTACATTTAGTCTACCCCACAACGTTGAAAATCGCATAAAGAAAGATTGTTCCAATTTTTACTTATTTACTTTTAAAAAGCCAAATTATCAACTTGTTTATCAGCACTAGTGATATTTTGCGTACAGTTAGATGCAACTTCCGATACTCGCGATTGTACGCTTTTACACTGTGATACTATCCGTTCTAAATGTGGACGTGATAATTTACATGTCAGCATCACGGAACATATTTTGACTAATTGTCCATTCTTTTATGAATGAATTAACTCCTTTTACTTGGAAGTTGCGTCAAGACTTGGTCTTACAATTTGCATCCATTTATATTCGATGAATCCATTAAAGTTTGTTAGAGCTATGTTCTGCATAAATTTTGAATTCATTACTTTCCTTAGAAATAACTGTGAAAACTTCTATGAAGCCGTGTTAAAATTCTGTCATAGAATTGTGGGTCTTACAGATCAACACAAAGAATGTAAATGATCAAACGTTCATGAAACATCAGAGTGCTCTATTATAATCACTGATCACCTTATAAAACCTTTCTCTTTAGTTTCGTGAAAGGTTTGAGATGGGGAGACCAGTTGATTATTTTCCCTATTAGTTTTCTTTTTCCTGTTCCGGAAAAGAGCAGATGAACATTTTGGTCAACTTTCCAATTTTAAGACTAAAACTTTACATGTACTTCTTCCTGTCTATCACTAGTTTCTGTCTTTATTATTCTTTAGTCTTCATTTTGTAATTGCCTTATTAATCTGTACCATATTATTGTTGCATAATTATGTTCTTTTGTATGTATGTTTTTTTGTTTTGTTTTTTGGAGGAAATAAAAAAAATAATAATAATTAATAGAAATATCTTTGAAAAAAGGAAGTGCTCGTTATTGTGGTGTCATTGCATTATTTTTGGGAAATTTGTTATTCATGTGGGTTTTTTTGGGGGTAATTTATTGATGTAAGAATCATTTTTTCTACAAGAATCTGTACGAAAAAATATGTTGGTCAAAAAAAAGAAAAAGAAAATGTATTCGTGTCCACTGTATCTGGAAAGTGTAACAAGGGTGATAATTTCTAATCATGCAACGCAAAATTGCATTTATTAGAAAATATATCAACAGATTTTAATCAAAGTATTGTGTGGAGGGGTTTGTCTGATGTTAAAGCCGATTAAGTTTGTAAATAAATACAGAAAAATGGGCAAGAAATGTTTAATCCATTTACGAAGGATACAGGAAGACTGCAAAACTGCTCATGTAACGCTTGTAACGAAAATACATGTTACATGGTGTCCAAAACGTTATTGTGATCTGAACTATCAAATACATTTATTTATGACTTAAAGGTAAATTGAAGTGTATTATAATCATTTGTATCATAATTTTATTCAGAAAACAAATTCTTTGGTAGAAAATGGAAGGACATCGTGTAACATGAGTTACATCATGTATATATATGTTGGGTATGTGTAACGGGCATCACATATATGTATTGTTATATGCGGGTATCTAAACAGTTCTGTATTCTTATTAAATGATATGTGATCCGTCAAGCTAAAAGGGACATTATCCAAACTCCATAAATCCAAGTATTGACAAATTTGTCAGACTCAGCACAAGTCAACCAGATCCCATATGCGAAAAATGAACATATAGTAAGATGAGGGAAACATTCCGGATTTGACAAATTACATAAAAGTAATCAAAGTGCTGAGAGCACTGTAATTGGACGTCTCTGATTGATTGAGCGGGATTGTACATGGACGAAAGATATTTTATTCATTCTTCTGTGTTTAATTCTATAAGATCGGTTTCGGACATACGAAATCGGCTTTAATACCAGAAAACCCTTCTCAGGCTTCAAATTGATTTGATTGCCGTTTCAAGACAACTGATTTGTCGCTATGAAAAATCACTATTAATTTGATTACCAAATTCAAATAAGGCCATGCGATTAGCACTTTTGTCTTCTTGTTTCGGTTTACTATGAGTATTGTCGTCAGTTATACTTTTCATTGATTTTATAAAGTACGCTACAAAGCAATTTATTCAAAATGTAAGCCAACGCGCTACATAAATGAAAGCCGCGATAGCTCACTTAGCAGAGCACTCACCTTGTACTCTTTACACATGTTATATCCGGAAGGCCCTGGGTTCGGATTCTACTCAGACATTGTTCTTTTTAATCATCTTTTTTTATACGCCGCCGGAGGCGGACGTATATTGGCGTCATCTTCTCCGTCTGTCCGTCCGTCCGTCCATCCGTCCGTCCATCCGTCCGTCCATCCGTCCGTCCGTACGTCCGTCCACTTTTCTTGTCAACGCAACACCTCCTAAGTTTCTGGCTGGATCTTAATGAAACTTGGTCAATGTTATCACCTCATGAAGGAAGGATTTTATGGTTCGTTGATTTTTGCCTGAGTTATGCCCATTAAAAACTTAGTCTCTGGGGCTGATTGAAATTGCAGCCTTGTCAACACAACTTCTTCTAAGATTCTGACTGGATCCTTATGAAACTTGGTGGATGTTATTACCTTAATTGGTAGATGTGCATGAAGTAAGGATTTTATGGTTCATTGATTTTTGCCTGAGTTATGCCCCTTCAATCTTAGTATCTAGGGCTTAATGATATTTCAGTCTCGTGAACGCAATTCCTTCCAGGTTTTTGACTGGATATTTATAAAAACCTTTTTGTGAACACAACTTTTTACAGGTTTTTGTGTTAATATTTATAAATCCTTGTCAATGTCATTTTTTTGTCTCAAGTTTTATAAGTGGCGGCGTATATTGTGACCATGGCACTCTTGTTCGACTTCTATCTCCACCATCGTTGGCGAAAAAACGACCGCAGTGATTTAGAATCGATCTTAACACAAATTCAACGAAATAAAGTAATGAAACGCCGATCATTTACATACAATTCCGCTCAATCAATGAGAGGCGTCTAAATATAGTGCTCCAAGCACTTTGATTTTTATTCCTGTTTAGAGTAAAAAAAGAAAAAAACACGGTAGCAGTTTTCCCTGGTTGTGGTTACAAAACAAATTCAATACATACTTTTCCTGAAAAAAAATACCAGATGAATTGGAGCACCTAAGCATGGATTCCTCATACAAGTACTACCGCAGCATCCTTACATCTACAGATGTGCATAAAAAGAAGAAATTGGGAACATGCCGTCGGGAAAATGGCAGTGGAGTACAATAAGCAATTTAAATCTTCATATCATTATCAACGAAAATTTGAGAATAGCAATGTCCCTATCTGTAAACATATTCATACGATCATCCAGGTACCATCTGTTGCAGACCCATTGCTTCATCTTCTTAGCTCAATACACGTGAACGGGTCTCTTAAACGAAATAAATACAGATCGCTGTCACTTAGTCTTATACTAGTAATAATCATTATTGTCATGATCATCGATCAGTATGTAAATAGGTCATGATACTGTCGAATATCAGTGATACAGATGCTGGAGAAAAAAACTCGTAAGAGCAACTATTTTTCTGAATAGGTGGATTTCACTAGTGTCTCATCTGAGGCTGTTCAGATGGAACCCCGATTTGTCATCGAGTCGAACCCGAGTTGCGAAATGAACTCACTCCCCGATAATCAATTTCAAAACCCTTAAACAACAATGATCAAAGAAAAGGAACCTATCATACACAATACGTGCATTAAATTGGGTAATTATTCTAAAATGTGTGTTTTCAGTAAACACATCAAGAAAAACAAACGTTTTACAGAAGAAATAATCCGAACTGGTTTTGAACCAACGGCGTTCCAAATTTCAAACTGAAAAAAGGTTGCGAGGTTAATCCTTTCCCGTTTGAGCTATCGCTGCTGCTGATGATATAGGGTGTCTGTTTACATTATAACCATAGTGTATGCATGTATCGCTTTCTAAAGATCTTACCCTTTACACAATAAATATTACGAAAGTCAAAAAACTACAAGAAAATGATTCAATCGAAAAAAGATCGTAAAGTTGGTTAAGACGTGGCATGAATTGAATCGGCCAATGAATCTTATAGTATTTGTTAGAGAACACATAGAAAGTAGGAAAAGATACGACAGTTTTCCTGTATGGTCGCAAAATCTATTTTGAATTTTGGTCAACTGGCAATTGAGTCTGAGAAAGGGTTTTTTGGTAATGAAAACCCATTTCGCCTGTCCAAAAGTGGTTATAAGAATTGTACGTCCTTTCGGACGTCCAATTAAAAAGTGTCGGCCCTAGCCTGGCTTTCTGAAAGAGGTAACTTGATTTAAATAAAATATTTTCAAAAGTATGTGCAATTTATGTTGAAAAATGCCGATTAACTATATGCAAAGTACATGTATTATCATATAGATTTTTTTTTGAAAAAAAAATGACACAATGTAACATGTGTTACAAAATACACAACCCTTTTTGAAAGTTGAATAGATATTACGAAATACGCTACACTATCTATCTCTGCAAAATACAAATGTACTAGTAGTACATTGTACGTTAACATACAATAAATAAATCGTTAGACAAAAACAAGTTGTGGTCACTAAAGTCTGGTTTATTTTGGAAGACCAATGTCAACTTTATGTCAACAACTTCGTGGAATTGGCAATTTTCGAAAGTGACGTTTGCATTAGGGTTATGTTGTAACTTAAATGTTAAAAAATGATAGCTGGAAAGCATATTAGATGAAATGTCCTTCGAAAAATTAAAGAAAAATAACAGTTTAATATGATCATTCTTTAAAGATTTTAGCAGATGTTAATTAAGTCAGTTCTACCAGTTTATTAGCTCACCTGAGCATGAAGTGCTCAAGGTGAACTATTGTGGACGCTCACCGTCCGTCGTTCGTCTGTCCATTCATCTGTCCGTCCATCTGTCAGTCCGTCCGTCCGTTCACAATTTCTTTAAACATCTTCTCCTCCTGAACCATTGGGCCAATTTCGACCAAACCTGGCATGAATGTTCCTCGGGTGACCATTTTCAAACCTTGTTCGCGAATTTTTGATTCGTCAATAAAAATGTGGGCGTGGCAAGGCGGGGCTAATCGGACTTGAGAAATCCTAAGAAAATTCTTTTAGAATAAACCATTTGATCAATTTGAACCAAGCTTGGCAGGAATGTTCCTTGAGTGACTTTTTTCAAAATTTATTCACACTTTTTTACATTTGTCAAAAACTGTGGCTTTGGCAGAGAGGATAGGGCTTATCGGACTTAGAGAAATAATAAGAAAATTCTTTAAAAAATCAACCATTGGGCCAATTTAAAGCATACTTTGCAGGAATGTTCCTTGGGTCACTCTTTTCAAAGTTTGTTCACAAATTGTTCCATTTGTCAAAACATGTGGCCGTGGCAGGAAGGGAGGTGCTTATCGGACTTAGAAAAATCATAAGAAAATTCCAAATTGAACTAGACTTTGCAGGAACGTTCCTTCAGTCACTCTTTTTAAAATTTGCATACACTTTTTTACAATTGACAAAAAATGTGGCCGTGGCAGGGAGGAAGGGGCTTATCGGACTTGGAGAAATCATAAAAAGAATCTTTAAAAATCAACCAAAAGGCCAAACTGAACCGGATTTGGCAGAAAAGTTCCTTGAGTCGCTCTTTTCAAAGTTTCTTCAAAATTTTTTACATTTGTCAAAAAATGTGGGCGTGTCAGGGAGGAAGGGGCTTATCAGAAATGAGAAATCATAAGAAAATCTTTAAAAAACAACCATTGGGCCAATTTGAACCAAACCTGGCTGAAAAGTACATTGAGTGACTCTTTTCAAAAATATCTCTTGATTTTTTTATTTTCTTAAAAAGTATATGGGTGTGGCAGGGTTGGGGATATTTCGTGCACTGAAAGTTATACTTTACTGTGGGTTGTCACAGAGATACCTAGTTTTCTTCTAAATTGTTTGGTCTAGAACCTTGAAATTTTGTGTAAAACCTTGAGTCATGAATGGCTTCCAGACTACAGGAAACCATTACTATGGAAAGTAAGCCATATATTATGGGTGGTGGGTTCTTCATTTTACAAGGCATTTTGGGTGCATTTACTTTGGGAATCATACAAGCTGCAGATAAGAGGAGATAGGAGGAGATAATTGCTTCCCTTCAAAAAACAACAGTTTGTTTCAATATTCATCAAAGCCTAATAGTATGTTGTTAGTGATTATTTCAATAATCTGATTGTAAAGTTGAATACATTCTACACATGGTGTTGATATAAGTAATAAATTTGAGAAACCTTTCCTATTGTTCTTATCTGTTTCTCTTCTCTGCTGTTCTGGCTGGCCCCATGTTTATCTTATGTAAACAAATGAGAAGGGATTAGCCTAGCTCATCAGATGATGATATTTTGTTCTATTCTTTCAAACCTAAGACAAAATCTTGTTAAATATGCTGATATCATATATGATCAATCTCTAACAGATCATTATGCTTTGAAAATAAGCCCTATGTTGTATATTGCGAGATCATGAAATAATTATTGGAAAAAAACTCAACAATTGTGTTAATTCATACCCAAATTTACAGGATCGATTGGAAAAAATATTATTTAATTATTAAAGAAAGTCCTTATAAGCTTCATGCCTTTGCATTTAACAAAATTGCCATTTTCAACACCATTGTCCTCTTGATTCAGGTTAGTGATTTAGGACCATCATGGTCTTCTTGCCTTGTGTTCAATGTTTTGATTAAAGCGATTGACTTTGAAAATGTGGCAGTGTGGGCCTTATCGGAATTGTTTTTTATTAACTTGCCTTGTACATTTTACCACGTGTCGGATATTTATTTACAGGTTACAATACATCAATGCAAAGCGGACTACAAATAAGGCTATAAAGAGGGATAGTTCCGGGTGTAGATGACCGTAAAGGTGTGGTCGATACAGTCATATTATATTGAACGTGGATATAGTGACTTTTAATTGACATTGACATATAAAATACCGTGATATTTTGTTTGACAGAACTGCAAATGAAAACAGAAAAATGGTGCCGATACATTGTGATGAATGTATGAGAACATGTAATCCGAATTAGTACAGTGAAACTCTACAAAGGGCTATACACAGGGTTTCTGGTGTAGCTGAGTGGTATGGTGTTGACGATAAATATCTTTTAAGATTTAGATATCGTGAATATCTGGATTAATGTGGACATATCTAATTATTGCGAACAAAATGTGTATAGGGAACAACGCAGTTTGTACTTTGTGGTGAATGTTTGAGAATGTACAAACCATATACGTACCCTGAAACTCTAAAAAGAACTGTAGTTTCTGGTGTAGATGAGTGACAAGGTGTGGGCGATCAACAGCACATTAATGATCGATATTGGGGATATCTTGAAGAACGTGGATTCAATCTATTTGGATCTCGATATCTAAATAAATCTTGATATATCAGTTATCTGGATAAGATCCGTAATTTGTTTCAAAGTGTGGATGACTGCAATGTGTGCCACGAAATTTTTAACAGAGAACGTCGTACCAAGATATCTGCAACTTTTCTTTGATTTGACTGTGAGAAATATTTATGTGATAAATGTATTACACACCATTCTGAACATTTTACTTTTTCTAAAGATGACAAGAACAACATGGATAAATGGGATAAAATCTAAACAAAAATAATGATGGTTTTTAGTGCAGAAGGTGATAAAAAGAAGAGTACATAAAAAGGACGAGCAGTTTTATGTGATGTAGATATGAGAGTTTCAGTAAGTGTGAAAAAATGGGGAAAGTCTCTGTTGAGTGTGGAAAATAACGTTTACAGGTTAGGAAGCGAGTTAGACAGAGATTACTTTGAACGGAATATTTGTATTCTAAAAGAATTCTATTCTATCTTTAAAATCTTCTACCGCTGATAGAACTTAACTCAGGAATTAATCTTGCTGTATCTTTTGTCGCTTACAATCGCTTTTTACGAGGTGTTTGTTCCGATTTTGGTTGACTTGTCGGAATTTAACGTCACGATTGGACGTCTCTGACTGTTGAACTAGTCTCAAAAGTGTCGATAGAGTGTTTTTGTGCACGCGGTCATACTAGGTGACATCCTCCCTTTTACATTAGGGTGTCTACTGTTTGACGCACACGTATGGTAAATGTTTTCTGTTCAAATAAACAAGTGTTCATGTTTTCCTTAACAACGAGAAAGTCAGCAACAGTTTTGCCACAAAAACATAGATCAATCACATATAAGAATAGCGCAATGCAATTAAATACTCAAACGAATATCGCGTTAAAGTCGAACGTCCGTGCATGTGCAGTTGGTGGCATTCAGTGTTTTGTTATCAAGCATAACTAATGAACAAATCAACGCGATATTTCTTGTAAAGACGTCGTCTAGGAAGTTCCAAAGTTTTCTTGATATAGATTCTCAGTAAAGACCAATAAACACATGTTTATTATTAACTATTTGCAGATTGTTAGGATGCAGAGCGACTGATTATTTAACCCAGGCACAACCATTATTTATCCAACTACAATTATACTCAATTTTGAGGTGTACTCAATTGTTCCTGATATTTAGACAAGTGCCTGTATACAGAACAATTTCCCGGATACAAGTCGATGATTAGTATACAAACCTTATACGAACAGAGAGACTCTACGAAAAGTTTCTGGTGTAGATGAGACAGAGGGTGTGGACGATAAAGATCGTATTGCACGTAAATATAGTGAATATCTATCGTTACAATATCACAAACCTACATAACACCATATATATGTATTAAGGACAATGGCGAAGGTACTTTGTGAGGATTGTTTGAGAACTTTTAAACCTTATACGCACAGTGAGACTCTACAAAGAGCTGTAGTTTCTGGTGTAGCTGAGTGGCAAGGTGTTGATGATAAAATTCATATTGAAAGTCGATATAGTGAATATTGGACTGAACTTGGGTCAACTTATAATGGACAGTTTTATTTCAATGAATATGGATATTGCAGTTACATGAATACTAAAGAAACGATCCTTAATTTGTTTCCACGTGTCGATGACCTCAGGGCGTGCCATGCTAAGTTTAACAAAGAACGTCGAAACAAGATATTTGCGAGTTTTCTGTGTTTTGATTGTGAGAAATATGTATGTGCTAAATGTATAACACAACATTCTGAACATTTTACTTTTTCTGAAAACGACAAGAACAGCATAGATAATTGGGATGAAATAGAAACAAAAATAATGGAGGCTTTCAATGCAGAAGTTATCACACAAGAAGTGAACATTAAACAAGAACGAGCAGTTCTTTGTAATATTGTAGATATGAGAGATTCAGTTAGTGTGACAGAATGGGGGAAGTTTCTTTTGAGTGAGGAAGAGAACATTTACAAGCTAGGAGGCGAGTTGGACAGAAATTACATAGAACGGAATATTTGTATTCTAAAAGATAACAAGTCATTCCTCGTCCTCAATAACTCGAGTACACGGTTAAACATATACAACACTAGTAGTTACCAACTGATTGATACAATCGAGCTACCGTATAGACCTTTCGGAATAACAGAAATACCATCAACAGATCCTTCACAGTCTCTTATTGCTGTCAGTTTTCCTAAAGCAGGACAAATAGACATAATGGACATTCAACGTAGACCAGCAGACGTTATTTCCAGTATCAATGTACGGGGTAGATGTTTCGATCTAGCCTACTGTAACAATAAACTTCTAACAAGGTGTCATGACTTTCTGGATGGAGAGGGGCGTTACTCCATCCACGTGATGGATATGGCAGGGGAGATAATCAACATTATAGACCTTCATCATTTCTTGGGTCCATACGTGGGCAGTAGTATGTCTGTTCATTCTGAAAGTGAAACTATTTATGTGTGTCATGGTTATAATAGTGTAACGTGTTTGTCATTCACTGGTCAAGTTTTACATTCTACAAGGTTTACAGACCCGAATCCCACACACATATGTGTGGACAGAGATCAGAATGTATATGTGATGGACTATTCGTTACCCCTCTGTAAACTATCACGTGATCTCAGTGAGAGAGTGAAGATTATTGACGAAGAAGCAGCAAATGTCGGCAAGGTTACCTCTATTGTACATCACAAAAATAAGATTTATATGGCTTCTATGGAAGGATTTGTTTACATATTCAATGCTGATTAAACCTTTCCAAAACTGAACCCTTTGTATGCCCCTCTTACAGAAATAAACTAAGAAGCCATTCAGAGAAACGAGAAAATTGTGGAAACGAGCATTTTCCTCTTTTCTTTCAAATGTTCTATGGGCTAAAACATACATATACCTACTGTCATTTGAAACATTTACTATTCAGTCTGCTGTACTTTTGAGGAAACACCAGTCTAGAAATGGCTTCTTAACCCATTACCAAACGACAATATTTTGGGCTGTTTCAAATTCAAAAATGTTGCAGACGACAATTCAAAATTAATAAAAAATTACATTTTTTGTCATTTTGTGTAGAAAACATTGTGGAAAAAGAAGGAATTGCTTGTAACAAGCAATTTTTTCACTTACCACAATGTTTTCCACAGCCGTTTTCTTGTGGGGAGTCAAGAAGAGTCAATGTATGGTAATGGGTTAATCCATTCCCACACAGTGACTCTTTTTGACTCCTTCCAATATGATAGCTTTGGAACATATTATGGAAAATGAAGAAATTGCTTGTCACAATAAAGGACCAAAGTATGTAAAACAAGATTAACTTTAATTTGTCGTCTGAAATGCCTTCGGATTTTTGGACAAGTCTAAAATTTTGCTGTTTTGTAATGGGTTAATACTTTCTAAACGACATGTTTATAGTGTTCAGATTTGAAAGTTGCTACAGAAGACAGAATTCGTGTTGATAGAAATATGGATTGTCTACAAGGTAGACCACAATGTTTTAGAGGAAAGAGAGAAAATTTTTCTTTTACCTCAATATTTTTTCCAATTACCTTCTATTAGGGACGTCAAAACCAGGTTTTGTTTAACAGATACATTGGTTTATGTTGTTGAAATAGTAGGCCTAGTACTAAACTGATAAACAAAAGCTAAATACAAACAAAAATACACAAGCAGTTTTTATACGCCCGAAGGGTCGTATTATGTTATGACCTCGGTCGTCCGTCCGTCTGTCTGTCCGTCTGTCCGTCCGTTAGCAATTTATTGTGTGCGCAACTCCTACAGTTTTGATCGGAATTTGATCAATCGTGCCACAATGAATCTCCATGGTGTCTAGTTGTACACACCACTTACGTATAGATCTGCCCTTGAATTAGAAAAATGCCTATTTTCTTGTGTGCACAACTCCTCCTACAGTTTTGATCATAGTGTAATCAAACTAGCCGCAATGAATCGTTATGATGTCTGGTTGTGAAAACAAAATTTTGATAACATTTCATGTTTGAATTATCTGCCCTTGAATTTACAAAATGGCCAGTTTTACTGACAAGCCTCTCTCGGGCGTATATGCGCCGCTCTGCGAAGCTCTTGTTTCCGAAAAGCATTGAAGTGTTAGCAAATAGCCAAATGTGTGCCAACGACTGTTTATGGCAAGTTGTGGTGTTCATATTATTAGCCTTCGTCAAAGTTGCCCGTTTCCCCGCTCTATGACATGTATAATTGTAAAAATATTTTCTTAGCAGGAATGAATGACAAAAAAAATTTGTTTGATAAACTGAGGGCATTACTTGTTTTACTTGTTATAATAATTTCCTTATTAGCAAAACAACGACTATCAGACTAGTCTAAACTTAGAGACAATTAGATTTATTTAGACTTTAGTGAACTAAATAGATTCGATACTAAACACAGTTCCGTAGGAACAGGGAGGGGGCTTATATCCCCAATATTGGTCAAAAATACAATTTTTTCCCTAATTTCACAATGAAAAGTTGGGGAAATCGAATTTAGCTCCCCCAATTTTCAGATGCAGGGGCTTGATCCCACCCAGTGTGAAATTGTTTCCTACGGGCCTGAAACACTGACTCGTTAACCCTTTTCAAAACGCCACAAATGTATGTAGTTATCTTATTTAAAAGCTGCTGCAGACAACAAAATTGATGTTGTTAAACACAAGATTTGGGCACAATTAAGCACAGAAAACATACTAGAAGGAATAGATGAAAATGCTGATAATCAGCTTTTCATCTTTTCTTTCTATGTTTTTCTGACCCTTTCTCCTTCACGAACGTTAAAAGCCGGTCTTGTTTGGAAAATGGTTAAATGACGAGGCATTTAGATATGAAAGGAAGAACACCCTTTTTACCAGATTTTTATTTTATTTTCTTCTGATTTTTTATCTATGACATTGATATTGCTACACAATTAAGCATTGATGTTGGCGTCTGGATCACCCCTCATCATTGACCAGTCTAACAATTTGACGTTTTGCAATGGTGGTGAAGGAATATTGAAAGAAGAAAATACTAATGTGTCCTTGGTTTTTATATTGGGCATATTGCTCCTCACATTGTATATTTTATTTGGACAATAAAAACTGGATAGTATGTCATACGTCTAAATTCATTGTGTAATTCTAAATTAAATATCATTCCATCTGATTGACAGACACACGCACGTATTTGCAAATGGGATTCATTTTATTTAAGTAATTTGACTCAACTCATATAACAAATGAGCTGGCAAAGGATCCCTATCTCATAGCTAGAGCTACTCTGCCAGGACATTTATCGCGAGCTATACCGAGATTTAGACCGTCTAATGAATAGCAACCCTAGGACTTGAACTTCGAATATTCGGTTTGGTAAATATTTAGCGAAACCAAGATGCTGCGTAGCAACCTGTACGCAAAAACTCACTTGCGTACACAAATGCGGATTTCTGTTTTTGTTTGCCTTGAAATTAACACCTGAATCCCCATTAAAATGCGTACCAAATACTCAGTAGGAACAACGAATTCGTGGCTCCATGTGGGTATTTGGTATGTATTTTATATGCATTCTACATTTCAAAAAATTTCTCCAGAAATGCCCTCAAGACCGACCTCAGCACTATGGGGATACCCACAACCCAGCCTCCCCTTATGCATTTGGCATACGTTTTGCGTACACTTTATTTTCGGCTAGCTACGCCATTGCTGATGATGCGTACATGTGCTGCACTTTTTTTGTGTATGGTATTTCAAATTTGATCTGCCTAGAATCGCGCGGATTGGTAAGGGTTGAAATCAATCTGCTTATAAACTGGTGTTACCTAACAGAACCAAAAAGGCACTAGTAATGCGTCATCTTCTATGAACTTGAAAACCTAAAATTGGCTTTATTTAATCTTACTAATCAAATCTCTTAATAAATTTAGCTTTCCATGACATCTACATGCAAACATATGGGTCTGCACTGAAGTGTGATTTCCTGGTGGCGGACAGAATTCTGAAAGTATTTATTTGATTGGTCAGAAGAAAGGTTCATAGACAATGACCCCTTACAGGTGCCCGTCAGATGTTACTCTACATAAGTTCACACCGGATTAGAATCACTTTGCAATGTAACGTACTCAAGGACGTACTTGTACATTGTGGTTCTAAGGTCACACCGTACACATTTTAACCCTTTCCCAAACGACAAAATTTTAGGGTGGTCCTATTCAAAAGCTGCTGCAGATGACAAAATTTATGTTAAAGAGGAAGTGTGTAAAAATATAGCACAGATTTGTGTACCATTTAGCACAGAAACTATTGAGACAAAAGGAGAAACTACTGGTCATCAGCAGTTTCTTCTTTTGGCTCAATATTTTCATAAGCCTTTTCTATTAAGGACGTCAAAAATCAGGTCTTGTTTGGGAATGGGTTAACCCTTACAAGCCATGTATTTTAAAGTTTTTGCTGATCGTGATCCATGATCCAATCAAATTGAAACGACACTATTTGTGGTATATAACTTAACCCCTTTCCAAACTATAAAAGGCTTTATGTTGGCACAATTTGAAAGGTGTTGTAGACGACCAAATGAATGTTTCGAATTAAAGACTCGGAATTTGTGCACAATATAAATCTGAAATCATTGAGGCAATAGGAGAAAATGCTAGTCACCAGCATTTTCTTCTCTTGTCGCAATGGTTTCTAAAAATGTTTTTAACAGTTCAATCAATCTTGTTTGAGAAATGTTTATTTACAAATTAACTGAGCCAGTCTATTTTTTTCATTTCAGAAAATCAGAGCCAGGGATCCCCGTATAATCAACATTCATACTACAAATTCACACGCATGATTTCTTGTCCAACTTGGTTTTATCCTCGTTGATAATACGGGCCCCGGATAGCTCAGTCCGTAACGACAACATCCCAAAATTCATGGACAGTGACTCCGAACCTGATCGAATCCAGAGTTGGCTAGCATCCTTTTATAAATTTATTTTATAAAAAGTCTTTGGTCACCAATGAGGGGAATATGCCCTTTTACGCAACGTGTCTTACCGTACCATATAATACTATTTGATCTCCGAAGTTAAATACCGCATGCGGGAGCTGAGACTGGCAATGGCCCTAGATAGAAATAATAAGTATCTGGGACGGTAACTATTCTAAGTTCTCGCATGCGCTTTACGACTTCTGAATGTCAAATTGTACCGTAAAACAACATGCTTATAATTGCATAGCCTGGCTCCTTGGCCGGGAGAATGAATAGGCCAATAAATAAATTTACAAAGGTACTTCACTCCTGCTGGATAAAAATCATTTACTCAAATTACTGTCCTTCTCGTTATAATATTTCCAATTCTTTTATGATCTTTTAACATCTTGATTTCAGCCTTCGAAAACTCTGCGTTTTTAAATGTACTAAGTAAAGTCGAGACTCGTTGTGTCGAAGTCAGATGGGCCGTTAAAATGCCTTGACATATCCGGATTTCGATTCATCAGATCTTTTTAAACTTTCAATCAAAATGGTGCTCACCAATGTCGTTCATAATTGAAAGAAAGTAAGAAAAGGAAAGAAATTGCTCGAAAGGAGCAATTACTATCTTTTTACTACTGCTACTAGCAATTTTACCCGTCTAGAAATTTGACCTTTGACCTCGATGACCTTGACCTATCCTGGGCTGCCCTCCACCTAATCCCGTGTCGTAACCCGTAAGCAATCCCGTACCGTAACCCGTAAAAACGATACCCGTAACCCGTAAAAACCTAAATTTGACCTTTTGCCTCGATGACCTTGACCTTTCAAAAAATGAACCCCTCAAGCTAATATCCGGGGCCGCCCTTCACCTTCCCTCCAAGTTTGGTGAAGATCGGCCCAAGGACCTGGGAGGAGTAGGGGAACAAACAGACAAACGGACAAACGTTGCTCAAATTGTAGTATGATATTTCAATGGTTATATCTATTAAGAAATTGTTTCGTTGGTTTTTTATATCCATTGATGAACATGGGACAAGACTTTCAGTTCGACTTAAGCGGAAATTCTACTTATCGGATGTCGACATAACAAGTGTCGACTGTATACATAGTGTATAGCATAGAGAACATTGGGGAGAAAAGGACAAAATGCTGATCATAAACATTTTCTTTTTTTTCTCAATTTTATCCCATGTTGTCAAAACCAGGAACGTCGAAATGCGTGACAGTTTGGTTATGGGTTAGCGCTTACATATTTTCAAAAATACATTCCTAATTATAAATACCGAATCTTTTCACTACATTAAAGAAAGCAAACACCGGTTTATAATAGGCATAACTATTGTGTGTGGTAAATTTTAAGTAGTATAATTGTTTCATTATATTCACGTCTAGGTGAAACTAAACATTTCTAAATAACATTTTAACAGTCTTGAGGGTTGTGTACATTGAACTTGCAAAAGTATTTTTAGGTAAAATTGAAGTTCTTACTTAACAAGTACCATTGACAAATCTTTTTAGACGAAATCAGATTAAAAATTGACCAAACGCCAATCGACAGATCGCTCCGCCCAACATAGAATTTAAGACAAACAATGGGGATGCGATCGTTAATATGGAACGATTTTATCCAGTTAATCGTGACGTACATTCGGACAAACAAATTAGTATTTCGCAGGTGTTGTTATCAAATCTCATAACTACGGCTTGAATCAAGCCGTAGTTACGAGATTTTATAACAACACCGAAGGTTTATCAAAACATAACGATAAACCTAGTCTATTGTTAGCACAATTTTCTTTGCCATTGGCATGTCGATTGTTTTGATTGTCAGTCGATAAATCGATACAATAACACGTGCAACGATGAACAATTGGGGCATGACAATTTTCTGATCGTCCATTGGCTAATCGATGTTTTTGATTGGCAGTCGGCGTTTGGTCAATTACTGCAGGCGACATAATTTGTATAACTTTAAGGCCCGGTCACATACGATATTGCGGCCGTTCCGCGGCCATTCCACGGCTAAAAAATCTCAAAATATTTTAGACGTGGTTGGACGCGGTAACTTTGGGTCAATTTTGTTTTAGCCGTGCTATGGACGCGGAATGGACGTGGTATGGCCGCCGGCGGCTGTTCCACTGCCAAAGCACTGCCGTAGCACGGCCTACAACTTCCAAGCGCGTCTAGTGTTGAAACGCGCGACAAGATACCGCGTCCACATCGCGTCTGAATCACTGCCATAGCACGGCCATAGCACTGCCATAGCACGGCCATAGCACTGCCATTCCACTGCCTAATCGCGGCTAAACCGTCCGTAACGCATATAATGCTATCTTCCCACTGCAGATTAGATCAAATTGAACAGACCATATCAAGCGATCTTGAACAGATCGAGTTCGGTCGGCATGGGTGATGGAGAGTAGCTAGGGTGATTAAGCTTTATCTACATCGCTCCAACTCGAGTATTTTGACATGTCAAAAATTCTCGTATGCGATCGAGCAGGAGATTGATCTGGAAACAAATGTGTATAGATCGCTAGAAGATCGATCTAATCGACAGTTAGTCGTGTCTGAAGGTAAAGTGTGATCGGATTGGTATCTTTTACCCGACCTGTACCCAACCTGCATTCGGTCACCCCGTATAGTACTCGATTCACCCTATCAAAACGACTGTAGGGGATATGTTTTGATTGGCTAAAGATCTAGAAGAAGTCATTTATCCTAGGTTACCACTGCCAACCAGATCAACTAGATCAAGCCCAATCAAGCGATCGAGTTTAGATCGATATCGATCGGCATTGGTAATCGGAAATGGTCTGGTATTCGAGTTTGACCTGAATCGCTTTGTATACGGCTTCTTTCTCGATTTTTTATTGTTAAAATATTGGTGTGCCATCGAATATAAAATCGATCGCGAAACGGCTGTGCATAGATTGGGTAGAAAATCGACCCGCTCGGGAAATGATAGTGCCTGGGAATCGGTTGTGGTCGGGTTAACATCTTTCGCTCAATCAGCACCCAACCTAGACTCGATAACCTCGACTTGTACTCGAGTGAATCCAGACACTATTTCGATTAACTCGTCCTCTGCTTCATCTGCCAATCCGATCAAATCGACTATTGAAGTTGGGTTGATCGGCTAGAGATCGATAACAAGTTGTTTTGTGGCAATTGGTCGGGGAATTCAGGCGATCGAGTTGATTTGATCGGCAGTGGTAACCTATAATTAGTTGGGTTTTGCCAGGAGAACTAAATTCTAGAAAAACTACCGATCAGATTAACTAAGTTTCCCGTTAAAACCATACCAAATTATTTCTTCTCGATCTCTAGTGGATCAACCCCGACCTCTGAAGTCGATTTCATCGATTGGCCAGATGACGCAGAGGTCGAGCTGATCGGGATGCAGTTAAGTATCAAACAAGTACAAGTCGAAGAGATCGACAGCAGGTTTGGTGCAGGTCGTGTCAGATATATCAACTCCATCACACTCGATCTCCAGACACGATTGATTCTTGATCAGATATATCTATATAATTATCTACCCGATCAAAAAATCGCTTCCCGATCAATTTTCTACGCGATCGCCCACGAATGATTTGAAATGCGTAAAAAGGATATGACACCTGAGCGATGCAGATCCAGACATGATTGATTCTTGATCAGGTATATCTTCTACCCGATTACAAAATCCGTAAAGCATTTAAAGAAGTTGAAGAATATTAACGAGAGTTAATATTCCTGGACAATCTGTGCTTTTACACAATGGACTTATCAGCCATTTAGTGTTGTCGTGGACACGTAACTTAATATAGTCAACATGGACGAACACGTAGGTGAGTTTTTGTCTTTCATTTCATTGCTTCCCCGAGTACACCACAAACTGAAATTTTGCACAAAGAAAAATTAAAGGCCATTTTTTATATATGTGCAAGTTTTTTAATTTTAGTTATGTACAGTTATTTTTACAGAAAATTACCCCGAACATAAGTTAGTTTCTATCTTTAAAATCTTCTACCGATGATAGAACTTAACTCAGGAATTAACCTTGCTATAACCTCTGGTGCTTACAATCGCTTTTTACGAGGCGTTTGTTCCGATTTTGGTTGACTTGTCGGAATAGCGTAACGACTTGAAGTCTCTGGACGCAGGTCGCGGGTGTTTCAAAGTTGTTGAACTCGTCTCAAAAGTGTCTATGTAGTGCTTCTGTGCACACGGAAATGCAAGGCGGCATTTTGTACATTATGGTGTCACTGTCTGGCGCACGCACATGGTAAATGTTGGCTGTTCCAATAAAGAAGTTTTCATTAACAACAAGAAAGTCAGGAACAATTCCGCCACAAAAACAAAGATCAATATCATATACACGGAACAGATCTTCTAAACCGTCATGGCATGTAACTTAATATATCTCCATTAATATTTTAGATAGGGGCTTGAAATTTTCAAATAATAAAGATTAACCATTTTCACAGAAGATGTCAAAATTTCATTGATGCCTTTTGACAATAACATGACTTAATCGCAAATTGAAAAGGGTCACCGTCACGTCTACATTTTCACATCAGAAAGGTAAACTGTAAGTACGGGATGTGACATCATTCTGCGTCAATAACTCTGATTGACAACGAGCCCTCATTCAGTTGCAGCTATCTGGGAAGTACTAAGGTGTCATTCCAGACGTTTCAGTAGCCTAGGTATGCCTGCCACACTTCCGGTTGCCTTGCATTTGTGCCAAACTTATCGTAACGTCTTTTGACTACATTGGAGCATTTCTCCGATTTGAATTAATCTGCGCATCATATTTGAGTGATGTTTGTTGACTGTTGACAAAAATGTCGGTCAGTCCTCACGTATGAATTCTTTGATGTCGTTCTACGGAATACAATACGTGCTATAAAAAAGAACAAAAAATCGAGTTTGTAAACATAACTTTGTATCCTCTCCAGTAGCAGACAGGCGTCAAGGCTCTATTAATGATATGCATAACCGATTCATAAGTCATGTCTTTCGTCAAGAAAGGTACATTTGGAATTACAATAATTTGTATGGTAGACCTATTGTGCACTTTGACAAGGTTTTTGGGGCCATATTACTCGTTAGAATGAAGCAACATGAAAATAACCAATGCATTTAACAACAATGTCGGCATATCATCACTTTTGAATGCTTATTGTGTTCTAAGGAATATAATACGCGCCAAAAGAACAATAAAATGCAATTTGTAAACAAAAAATTAAATCCTCTCTACTAGCAAATACACGTCAAACATCCATTACTGACATGCTAAATTCGTGAAAGAAACATGTCATCTGTCAGAAAATGTACATGTGAACTAATAATGTTTTGTATGGTGGACTCTGAAGGCCATGCTCTGTGGTGCACTTTGACACGGTTTGGTGTACGTAAAAATCGCAATACAGAAGGCAATCGGAAAACAATTAATGCATTTAGCAGTATCACGAGCTACCTTTTGGAACATGCATACGTCACTGAAAAGGGTACTTGCCTTATTCATACTGACGTCACTTCTGATAAGCCCCACAGTACGACCCATATCACTGAAGGACATCCGGCCCATTGAGTTGCCTTTTCTTTGCAAAATCGGCATGTCGGATCAATATGAAGTAATGTTAAAGTAAATGTTGTGCAATTTAACTCATCACATCGTGCGCCACGTGCAAAAACGGTTTTATATCAAAGCCTCTTCAAACAAAAAGTTTTTGTTTTGATTTTGACTTTACCGCGTTAAATCGATAGCTAGTGATCACAAAATCTAATGTGCATGATATTGTTTCAAACGAACTTTTCGTTTTTCATTTACACCAAAAAATATGTTCTGAAAAGTGGCGGTATAGAACATCTGTTCAGTGTAGGAATATTGAAGTGCAACAAAACGCTCAAATAAATGGCGTGTTAACGTCGAACATCCGTGCAAGTGCAGGTGGTGACTTTCGGTAGGCCTATTTTGTTAACAAACATAAGTAATGAACACACGCAAGCGATTTTTCCCGTATATACGTCGTCTTTGAAATTCTGAAGTTTTCTTGATATAGATTATCAGTAAGCAAGGGCGGATCCAGGATTTTTTTTATCCAGGGGGGGTCCAAGCCCAAGATTTTTTCCAGGGGGGTGGTCCAAGCCAAAATATTGACTTAAAAAGTAGTAAATATGCAACGTTACACTGAATTTATATACTTTAGTCAAAATTTAATTTTCGGCCAATGCCAGGGGGTCCGGAAGCCCCCCCTCCCGACCCCCTCTAGATCCGCCCATGGTAAGGTATATAGATACATTTTGTTTTTTACTATTTGCAGAGTGTTAGTATGCATGATGACGACAATTACTAACATTTATCCCAAGAGAATACTCAAGTACCAGTTGTATCGCCTTATCCCTGATATGTGTACAAGTATCTTTATGAATAACACATGGCCGAGGTATATTGTGATGAGTGTTTGAGAACCTACAGATCCTACTCATACAGCGAGACTTTAGACAGAGCTTTAGTTTCTGGTGTAGATGAGTGGCAGGTTGAGGACGATAAACACAACATTAATGATCGAAAAGGATATATCAGCTGCCGAGATAATATCCGTAATTTGTTTCCAAGTGTCGATGACTTAAATGTGTGTCACGGAAAATTTAATAAAGAACGAAAAACAAAGATATCCGCGAGTTTTCTGTGTTTTGACTGTGAGAAATACTTGTGTGCTAAATGTATAACAAAACATTCTGAGCATTTCACTTTTTCTGAAGACGATAAAAACAACATGAATAAATGGGATAGAATAGAAACAAAAATGATGCAGGCTTTTAATTCAGAAGGGAATACAAAAGAAGAGTATATAAAACAAGAACGAGCAGTTCTGTGTGACGTTATAGATGTGAGAGATTCAGTTGGTGTAAGGGAATGGGAGAAGTTTATGTCGAGTGAGAGAAAGAACGTTTATCAGCTAGGAAGCAAGTCAGACAGAGGTTACCTTGCATGGGATATTTGTATTCTAAATGACAACCAGACATTTCTCATCATCAACTACATGGGAAGACAAATGAAAATATACAACAACAGTAGTTACGTACTGATCGATACAATCGAGTTACCGTACATACCTGGCAGAATTACAGAAATAACGGCAATACCATCAACAGATCTTTCACAGTCTCTTATTGCTGTCAGTTTTCCTAATGAAGGACACATTGATATAATGAACATTCAACGAAGACCAGCAGAAGTTATTTCAAGTATCAATGTACAGGATAGATGTTACGATCTAGCCTACTGTAACAATAAACTTATTGCAAGGTGTGAGGACTATCTGGATGGAGAACATCGTAAATCAATCCACGTGATGGATATATCAGGGGGGATCATCAACATTATTGATCTTCGCGGAATCTGGTTGCTATACGACGGCAGTGGTATGTCTGTTCATTCTGAAAGTGAAACTATTTACTTGTGTCATGGTTTTTTTGGTGTGACATGTTTGTCATTCACTGGTCAGATTTTACATACTACAAGATTCACAGACCCGAGTCCCCGTCATATATGTGTGGACAGAGATCAGAATGTATATGTGATGGGACAATATTTTCCCCTCTATAAATTATCCAGTGATCTCGGCGAGAGAGTGAAGATTATTGGCGAAGATGCTGCAAATATCGGATTTGTTAGATCTATTGTACATCACAAAAATAAGATTTATATGGCTTCTTGGGAAGGATTAGTTTACATATTTAATGTTGATTAAACAGCTCTCAAACGGCAGCAGTAGGCCCCTTTCATGGAAATTGAATTTGAAAGCAAAGAGAGAAAAGTTGACAGTGATAATCAGCAATTTTCTCATTTAGTCTAAACATTTACTTTGCACTGAACACATACGTCTTTGGCCATTTACAACGCACATTGTGTCATTTGAAACATTTTTGAATTACATGTAAGACAAGTCTATATATACGTTGTTTTTGAAAGGATTGTTATAAAAGTAGATTCAGTTGAATTGCAGTATAAATCAAGAAGGGCTAAATAATAACTCAAAATAATAACTCATAAAAACGATAGATTTTATTCTCAATGTTATATAATAAAATGTCTTTAAAATACAAAAGTTAAAAAAATCTTACGAAAGTTATCTTTACGTATAATGGAGAATCTAACAAGAATTGTTTTTAACAATGTCATCAATTAAACAAATTAGTGTACTCGTATAGATTAATATTCATTGAAAAGATAAGTGCAAAATAAAAAAAAAACACCAACTGTTTCAAGAGTTGGTTTTGACGCCGCGATAGAAATAGTTGGGTGAAACAATTAGACAAATGAGAAATTGCTGATAATCAGCATTTCCTCACTTTGTTTCATTTTTTTGTACAATATATAAAAAGCAAAAACATAATATCTGTTCCAGAATTCATTTTGTCGTATGCAGCAGCTTTTTAATTGGGATATTCTAAATTGTTGCCATATATGTGAAAGTGTAAATACACTGAGAGGCAAAAATAAGTATACAGCCTAGTTCTTCCAAGTTTTCTGAGAAAACACTTATAAGATTATGTACGAATTTCAAACGCCACCGAATGTTATCGTTAATTGATGTAACCTTTGTCTATCCGTCTGTCTGCCCTTCCTTCGATTGCAAAGGCTTTTTATATCATACAGTATCATCAAAAAAGGGGTCTTAATCAATTAATTAGTGCAAGCATTCATAAAATCATTAAAATCAATAAATCAATAAAAGGATTTCGATAAAATTTTCTCAGAAAGTGATTACTCACCGAGGACTATGCGTATATTGTTAGTGTTTTTCCATATTACGACGAGTCATGGCAAAAGGGGACTTGTTGCAAACAAGTTATCTGATGTAATTCCTCCTACATTTATTGACGGATTTTGATAAAATTTGCGGAAATGTTCCTACGCAACTGACTAATTGTATAAAGTGTCACGTTTCTATCATGATATGCTGCGTCATAGAGAAATGGGTCTTTATGCAAAAAGTGGCATATTGATAGATTTCTACCAGTCACCGAGAATTGTATTAAAACGTTGGAGAAAATTTACGGTTGTGATTTGTTGCAATGATTAAAGAAATCAAATACAGATTAGCAGCAATATTTATGCTCCACTAAGTCGCTCGTGCAAAAATTTGCAAAATCAGCATGTAGCAAGAATATGCGTAGTAAAACAATTTCGGGTGAAAATTATCAACTTTGTATTATTGGTTTATGTGTAGAAATGAGCTGTGCAAAATTTTGAGTCGATATGATGGAAATTAAGAGTGATATTTACAAACAGAAAGTGTATTCTTTCTTTTGCCTCTCAGTATATGTGAGACGCATCATAAGGTCCGGCCACTTACCATTCCGCGTACCGCAAAATAAGCTTGCACAAACGTATTATCTGACTATACTCTATTTTGACAGATTAGTAAACCATTTCCCAAACAAGACCTGATTTTGACGCCCTTGATAGAAAATGGTTAGGAAAGCATTGAGGCAAAAGAAGAAACTGCTGATAACCATATATTTTCTGTGCTATTTTGAGAAAAATCCCTTCTTTTTTTAACATCTATTTTGTCATCTGCAACAGCTTTCAAAAAGGACCACCATAAAATTTTATCGTTTGGAAATGAGTTAAGTCAGCACGACTAGGGTAAACCCTAATATACTCAATGAAATGTCGTTCATGTTTAACACGTTCCCACACATTTCCTTTATCGTCTCCAACATCATTCAGTAAGGACTACTCTAAAACCCTTGATATTTTTGTTAGAGTTAAGAGTACATGTATTTGGCATTTTGAGCAATTGAAAACAAAAAAACAAGAAACAGCACGAGGGCTCAGCGAAAAACTACAATTGTAACCACATATTTTTTCAGAAAATCGTATTTTTCTGAATCTAGGAAAGAAAACATCACGTATTCTACTTTTCCATTCTGTATAAAAAAGGTATTTAGAATTTTAAAACTATTCTCTCTTTAACAACATTTATGTTATAAAGTTTTTTATTCCTATCTTATTGAATGCAGTTGCAACTGTTTCGCACTTAGCCCATAAGTATATCTGTGTGCTCTAGTTATTCGGGAAGGCAAGCTGAAACTGCTTCGGTTGTTGATAGCTCTGAAAGAAACAAAAAGTCTACATTGACACATTTGAATAGAAAACACAAGTAACTTATAACAAGCCAATTTGAAAACCTAAGACTACGTATTTAGGGAGCTTGTAATCCGAGTCTTCTCTGATGTAAATACGCTCTTTGATATTTTGATTTTTCGCTAGTTAATAGCGAAAAATCAAAATATCAAAGAGCGTATTTACATCAGAGAAGACTCGGATTAGGGTGCTTGTTCTGAAACAACTCATGAGGTGTAAGGAGTCAAGAGCTTTTTTATGCGAGTACGCACCAAACTATTGTATTTAGGTATATAAAAGTATTTTAGCAGCTTTCTTTCTATTATCCACCAAAATATAGCCATACATGTATTTTGGAAAGATTGAAGATTAACTTGACATTGAAAAAAACAACATTTTTCATTTCGATACATTTGATAAATATGGTTACACCCAGATAGAAATCTAGCATGTTCTAGTAACGCGCACAAAAGAAATATTTGAGGCAAAGCATATTGTTACATACAAGAATTTTCTCATCATTATCAACAGTTTTTCTATTACATTTACAAATGAAATTGTTATTTTGCATTTACACATGCAATCGTTTATTTCACATTTATGATTGTGATTATTTAGCTTCATTAATTTTCGCAAGAGAGGTTAGTCGTCTTACATTTATAAATGACCCTCCAGATAACTGTCCAGTTACAGAGGTCAAAAAGCCTGAGTTTGTGAGAGCCGTGGTTGATGGGGACTCTTATATTCTAGATTTTATCTCATATTTACGATATGAAATAATAATCTTACATTTACAAATGACCCCCCAGACAACTGTCCAGCTACGGAAGTCAAGAAGCCTGAATTTGTGAGAGCCGTGGCTGATGGGGACTCTTCCATTCTAAAGTGTACGGCGCCGTAATACTTCAACATCTCACGTTCAAACGACGGCAGAAAGATGTTATTGGTGATTTCAGTGTCCAGAATAGCCTCGCTGTAGAAACGAACCTACAAAATAAAACGTCATTTTTCATCGAAATTCTCGTAAATGCGGCTTGTTTTAAGCTGCAGTTACGAGGATTTTGGTTGAAAAGCGGCGTGCACATAGAATCAAAATATATAAGTAAAAAAGTCTAAGTAGAACAGATGGGAAAGTTCCTAATAAATTGTTTCAACGCTGAATTCTTATTCAATTTTCCACGAATTTCTACCATAGCATCTTCCAAGTAAGCGGTCACTGTTTTCAAAATAATAGTAATAGCGTATGTGTTTGTTATTCTTGTTAACCCTTTTCCAAAAAAGATGTGGTTTTGGCCACCGTTTAAGAAAGTTCCTGGAAAAGATTGACAATCAAAATTTTCTCCTTTTGCATCTTTATTTCTGCGTTATTTTACACAAATTTTACCTTACTGAGTATCCATTTCACTGTCCACAAAAGCTTTCAATTTCGATAACTATGAGGTTTTTGTTTGGAAAAATGGTTAAAGATTTCTATTCTTTTCTCGTCTCTTAATTCCATGTTAAGCTGATTGTATCCATGGTATCATAATTATATTCAGCCATAATTTTATGCCTCTCTATTGACCCAACTTATCGGAATATTTACCAGTATGATAAAGCTAATGTTACGGCGCTTTATCTTCGCTCAATTCAAAGACATTGTTTAAAAGTCCAAAAAGAAAACTCATGAAAAGAAACATTGAGACATATTCTCCTTTTGTCACAAGACTTTGTCTACTATACTATATAGAAATCACATCTTAATAAACATAGTTTTTGTCGACTACAACACCTTTCAATTTGAAATAAAGCTACTTTTTGCCATTTGGGAAATGATTAAACATGACGGGTCACATATACCCTCACCTCATCCACGGTCCCTCTAAAGAAGCTCGAGTTATCTCTCCCTATGTATAATGTTCTTCTGGAGTTGTCAGCCGACGTCTGAAAACCGTTTGAATAATATCAGTATAGAGAATGATAATGATTAAATATGACAGGTCACCATTATACCCTCACCTCATCCACAGTCCCTCTAAAGAAGCTCGAGTTATCTCTCCCTATGTATAGTGTTCTACTGGTGTTGTCAACCGACGTCTGAAAAACGGGAATGAAATAGAAAATGACAGATTAGAATTGGGGAGTTATGTTTATGAATAGCCAGGTAGTAATCCATTTGCCAAACGACAAAAATACTTTAAGATGGTCTCAATTAAAGGGGTTCCGACTCCGTGATAAAGGGTAAAAATTCTTGTGGAAAAGGGAGAGAATGCAATTCAGCATTTCATCTTTTTCTGTGAGAGGTTTAAGACCATATTGCATACATGTACCTAGTGATCTTGTAGGTTTTTCAAAAGGATAAACTGTTTAGAAATTGGCTAACGAATCATAGTAAACATAGGCCACCCTTTAACAGACACCTGGCATCAAGAATTGATAATAAGAAGGTACTACATAATTAAAAGAAATAAATTTCTCTTGTGTCAAAACATTTCAGTTTTTTTCTTTCCTAAAAAGTACAGTGGCATGGAATAGGAATGAATTTGTATAAAAGAAACGTCCTACTTATCCAATTAAATATACGAGAGGAGAGACTGTACTTTGGGCGTCAAGGACACTGTCAAGAAACACAGAAATTCTCTGGGCTGTAACAGAAAGGATATTTTAACCAATCACCAGAAAGACGCTCTTAAGTTGTTCATTGTGTTGGTAATCTATAATTAGAATAAAATGTTTCTTCAATACACAACACTAACGTTTTTTTTATTTACACAGTGAACACAGTTGATGAAACAGGGAGCATAAAATTCACCCACGAAGAAGAAGAGAATGGTACGATACCGTTTCTGGACACTCTAATTACAAGGAAGGCGGGCGGATCGATAAAATTGCTTGTGTACAGAAAGAAAACTCACACTGATCAATACCTTGATTTCTCCTCTCATCATCCCCTCCAACACAAAATGAGTGTCGTTAGGACATTGCTCGACCGCTGTTACAACTTAGTCACGGAAGAGGAAGACAGGACCAAGGAGGAGAAACATATCAAAGACGCATTAGCGCAGTGTGGGTACCCGGAGTGGACCATCAAAAGTGTCAAACAGAAGACCATGGACAAAAAGAAAGACAATAATACAAAATCAAAAATGAAGGAAAATGACAATAGTAGGCCTACAAAATCTAAAGGAATGGTTACCATCCTGTATGTCAAAGGCTTGTCAGAGAGCATAAGTCGGGTTTTTAGGAAACATCACGTATCCACGGCTATGCGTCCACACAAAACTCTACGCAATATATTGGTACACCCTAAAGACAAACAACCGAAACAAGATAAAGCGTAGGTAATTTACAGCATACCTTGCAAAAATGTGACAGTGTATATGTGGGTGAAACCGGTCGCAAGTTCGGGACCAGATTAAATGAACATAAGAGAGACTGCGAAACACGGGCGAAGACATGTTACACCAGGGCTAATAGGAAATTATCAGAAAATACATGGGAAAAAAGTGCTATCACAGACCATCAAAATATAGAAAATCATGAAATAGACTGGGAGGGGGCTAGGATAGTGGAAAGGGAAAGTGATTGGAAAATGAGAAAGACTAAGGAGGCAGTACACATCCGGTTACAAGAAGGGGCGGCGATGAACAGGGACCAGGGGGCCTTCCTTTCGGGGATCTACGACCCTCTTTTCGCCGATCTTCGGAAAATCGGCGGAAATTCACGAGATCAACAGCCGCGAGTGAGAAGTGGTCAGTCACTCCGAGGATGTCCACAGTAGTGGACGAAACAGTCAGTGTAAATAAAAAAGGTTAGTGTTGTGTATTGAAGAAAAATTCTATTCTAACCAGAAAGACGCCTTTTGAAACTATATAACAAGACAATGGAAAACATGTGAAAATGAAGAAATTGCTTGTGACAAGCAATTTCATCATTTCCCACAATGTTTTGTACGAAGAAAGACTAAAAATGTACTATTTCAGCAAATTGATGTTGTCGTCGGAAACCCCTTTGAATTTGAACCAATCTAATCATTAAGTTGTTCCATCCATTACAGGATTCCATTCACATTGTACTACTCTGTCGTTATCTATGGTCAAACTCCAAACAGTCATTACCTCAGGGGCAGGTAATCTCTTCCACAGCAAAATTCACGTAATGATGGTATGATCACATGACGTACATGTATATCAATTAGGTGGGTTGTTTGGATCTAATCCTTATTCAGGGTTGATAACTGCGAAGGAGATTAAGCTATATAGTCTGGTTTAGCTGCCCGTTATAATGCGTTATTCCGCCAAGCACATACGAACAATGGCGGCCTCCTCTGTGGTGGTTTCACTATGCGCAAAGTTAAAGAGCAAAGTTTGTTAATTTGCAGACCATACATATCATGGTGGGTAACCCGCCTGACTTTTTGGGATGCGTTCACACCGAACAATCGTTTGCTTCAATTATATTTTGTGTAAGGATGGGTTGCAACAAGGGTTCAAAAAATATATTTTCTTTAAATTCTGTGAATGATAGGGTTACATGATATCTTTAATTTGTATGTTTAAAAAATCTGATGAGGGCTTATTTTTGGAGATAATGGCTAACAATGTGGGTAGGGTAAATTAACATGAGAAGCAAATTTTTACTTTGAAGTTAAATAACTTTTTTCTGTATATATCAAATCGAATTGGAATTCTGCATGTACTTTCAATGTACTAGGGACATATGATTTTTGGAGTCATTAATCATGTATATCAGTTTGTTAATTTTCTGTATTCGTCCTTCTGTCAAACTCAGATTTTGCTTACTTTTGATGTACTAACTTTACGAAACTATACTTTGTGCAATTTAGAGCCCTTGTTGCAACCCATCCTTTCTGAGCTAATACTCTAAGAATTTTGACGAGATAAAGTGCACCCTACGCGTCTTTGAGAGAGCCGTTCCCGGTTCTTATTCATTCCGAAGCAAATGCCATATTTTTTTTCAAACATTTAGAATGAATTATTTCCCTTGAATATTAAAACAAATTATGTGATTCGGTGAATAGTGGTTTAGGATTGGGAATTGCACTCTAAAAGGCGTGTACGGTGCATTTTTTCTCGTCGATATAGAGCATAAGCTTAAAAAAAGAACAAAACATACTTAAAACAGTCGATCTTTCGATGTGAAAGCTTCCCAAATGTCACGTAGGTTACCCACTGTGGATATGACATTTGTGACGTAGATGGTTTCCCGTATAATTCTAACATTGACAGTAAAAGTTTATTTACGATCATCACGCTTACCCGAAATAAAACGGAGTTAATAATGAACATATAAATCATATACATGTACTAGTATTGACGATTGGAAGAATAAGAACAAGACGTTTAATTTGCTGTTGCTGTTGATGTTGTAGTTGTCGAGATCAATTTGATAATCTGACACGTTTCAATTTAACACTGATTCTACGATAAAGCGCTTATTTTAATAAAGCCGCTGTCCTTGTGCATGCGTGTTAATGTTCAGGCATCGAGGTGAACATTCAATGCTTTTCTGTTGACCCTCGCATCGTGTCTAAGTATTAAACCTGAAACACTTTGCTGAATATGAAAGTTGAATGTTTGGCACAGCACAAAGCATGCCGGATTATACAACAATTTGCTTATCCTAACACCACATGTCTTATTTCAAAGCCGACTTTCAATTATGCTTGTAAGCATTTGGCACGCTGATAGGCAAGTTTTCCAACATGAATGAACTCGAGACTTAAAATCAGCCAAATAGTAAACCATTAAAGCAATTATTCGAACAAAATACTCAAAAGAGCGTTGTCCTTATTTTATACATCAAATACGTTAAACAGATATAAATGATACTGGAAAGTGTAATAGCAACCAAACAGTAACATATTATTGACAGAAATATAGTTGTAAATGCAAAAAAGCTGAAGAAAAAATGTTACTCTTCTTAGGCTGAATTATTTTTGAAAAAAATGTGTCTAAACTCATAACTTTAAAACATATCAAAAAATATCATCAGATACGTAAGATTGTTTTTCGTCGCTGTGCAGTAAAAGCTTTATTCCGAAGACAGGATTTCATTATAGATATGCCAATGGTGTAAAAATACTCTTTTACACACAAAAATGGATAACATGATGAATTTTATTGCCTTTTTAAAGTTTGACCATCAAATACTTTTGAGTCAGATACGTTAGCTAAACTTTATCAGTCGATTTTCAACCCGGTCTGAATCCCCCAAATTTTAAAAAAATATTTCTATCATGACGTCTTGTTGTTTTGTAATTGTTCTACGAGAACTTCAAACAATATGATCAGCATGGCCAGATATTTGCAGCGTGTTTGTGTACGTGTGAAGTGTGGATGCAGTTCAATATCATATAAATGCTAAAATTGTATCAATTCTCTTTGAATTTGATATTTCTACCTGCTTAAGTCAATATTTTACGATATAACATATGTTTACATGATGATGATCGTTAGGAAAGGTGTAGTGCTTAACTTTGACACTATCTGTTATTCAACGTATCTGATTAAAAAAATAATGTATTTGATGAAAAGAACATTTACGATTTAAGATATATTTAAAAAAGAATAAATGCCGTTTCGTCCATCATAATGTCAATATAAATACATAATATATTTTTAAATGATTAGCAATGCATGTATATCCAACAATATGAGTTTATTAAATATCAAGTTTGTATGGCGTCATCTTGTGGGAAATCCTTGGCGTGTGTTGTGTAGCTGGCAAAATCGTCCAGGTTTCCAAAAAATTATTCAAACCAGTCTCTTCAATTAATTCAGGTTTCGGATGGAGTCATTTCAAGCATATAATACGATATTGTCCTAGTATTTAGTGGACAAAATCAAAATATGAATTGTTGATCAATGTGTACCTTTTCTTCATGGACAGGCTCCTTATTTGTTTATAAATGTTATACCTTTTCTCCATATGAAGTAAGACGAGATCACTCCGAGTCACAAAATCATCGACACCGTCCAGATATAGACCCTGATAGGTGTGATCGAGGCATTCTGCTACAAGGTGGCACCAAATTATTGGTAAAGCTCACTCGCATCTTTGTGTGTACTTTGGTACTATGTAAAATAAAAGCTTGAACATTTCTTGTGCATTTTGACGAACTCCAGCCCTTGTGTTACAGATCTTGTTGGGGAATTAGAACCACTTTGGGAAAAGAATCGCTTGAGACAAACATAACGCGTATGATCAGCATTTGTATTACCAATTGTCTCAATATTTTCTTCAACATAAAACCCCCATATTTGTTAACATCCATGCATCAGCATCAGGTTTTAAGTTGTCGTCTTTTTTTGGTCGTTTCAAAAGGGTACACAATGATTATGGATGGTGAAGGTCATTAGATAGTACACTAAACCATAACAGGTTATAATCAGTTTCAAACCTTTTCCGATACAGCACTAATATTCGACAATTTTTGTGTATACGACATTTAAAACATGGACAGAAAAGGGGAATGCTGATATTCATTTTCTGATATTACAACGATATTTGACAATTTTTGTGTAGGAAACATTTGAAAACAATGAGAGAAAATGCTGATAATCAGAAGTATATCTTTTTTTTAATATAGTCCATGTTGTAGTTTAGAAGTTTTCTATATTTAATTACAATAATATACAGTTATCTGCAGCACTTTTGATGTTCGGCCAATATGAATATCGCTGTTTGGGATTAATCTTTTTCCTAGATAGCCCAGATGTGCGTTTGCCTTTCTTAAAAACTGTTGCTCAGGTAAAAATAGATGCTTTTAAATACAAGATTAGAGAACATTCTGTGAGCAAATCAAGACGTCAATTATACTCTGGAAACAATTAGAAAACAGAAAAATGTAGATTTCAGCATTTCCTTTTTTTGTCGAGATGTTTGTAATGCTTTTGTTCTATTGGGCCGGCAAATCTAAGGTTTTGATGAGGAAAAATATTTAGTCAGGTAAAAAAAAATAATTCCTCGTTCACTTGTAAACTTCCAGTCTAATCTTATGGACGACCTAAGTGCTTACATTAAAGCATCAATTTATCCAGAGAAGAATAAAGTTACTTCGCATTATACAGGCAATGACATACTGCAAGTAGTTCGCATTAATACAGCCCATTATCCCCAAATCAGATTGTTTTGTTCGTGTTAAGTCAACCATCGTAAGAAAAGGGAAGTTCATCTGATCCGAGCTACCACCAAAATATAATATCTGATTAAAATACGATACATAAAGATCAGTAAGTAACGCCTAATTGTAAATCATAAGAGGTTAATTCAATAATTAGCATATTCTGCGGGAACAACGCATTCGGGATACTGACTAGAATAGATTTTATTCACACTTAAACATTTTTTTAATCTAACATGATTTTCAATCTTACAATATTTTTTTTCATTTTTCAAATACGGTATTTGAATGACCCTGGTAGATCTGGTCTGTACCTCGAAATTCAGTTAATTGACTTTTTGAAAGGCCCATTACAGCATGATTGGTCACATACAATTATAACAAACAACTCTGATAACAATTTTATATATGAACGATTGCATAAATTGTCTTTATCATATGACGAGATCATGTGACTAGATCATGTGACTAGATCATGTGACCTGCTTGATAAAAAACCGCCCCTTCTTTTCCATATTGTGCTGGACGGTTTAGTTCAAAGAATTCATGTAAAAGATGTCTTAGATACAAACAAGTGTATGATGGAATAGTGCAGGGATTTTCTTAAGTGGACGCCCACTTGCCCGTGCCGGGGTAAAATCAGTGGGGGCAAGTGCTTTTTCCATGAAGGTTGCCCGCCGGGCAAGTATATTTTCTGTCGTATGAAACATTTTTTGGTAGTTTCTGTTGCAATATCATTTTTCTTTCTGTCTACATTTATGTAATAGGACTGCTGAGAGTATAAATGCACTTGGATATTCATGATTTCAGTGAAAAAAATATCGAGTATAAAGATTGCCACCTCACAATCATGATCTTCGACCAAAATTAATATACAAGTAGTTTTCTGCTAAATATTAAAAAAAAAATGGCCAATTGTTAAAGTGAATTTAAACTATAATTTTCTACAAACCTTATATCATATTATCGGCAATCATTTCCCTTCATGCATGTCTGTCAGTGTGTTATGTACAGAATTCACTCTCAGAAATAGAAATTCACATACGCAAAACTGAGTAAAGGATGCAAGCACAAATTAATTTTCGTGAAAGGAATTTGCATAAATAATAATTTATTATATTGTTCCGAACATGCGAGTGAAAATTGTTTGTAAGTCCAGAGTTCTGAAATCCTTTGTCTAGAATCTGATCACAAGTAACCATAAAAAGAGTAAATTCCTTTGTCTTCACACAAATTATTTTAAGCCTCAGAAAACACTGTATAAATTTACAACACAGATTGATTTTCCATAAATAGATTTTCTTTGATCCAAGGGGACGATTCATTTTACATGACGTCATGACTCATGACCCTTATCTATAATAAGCACAGTTGAATCCATTTAACTACCTAATGAGTAGGAATTTTGATGTATTTCAGACGAACTGTGCTACACTTTAAATTGCTTTTAGAACTGACTGAATTCGAAAGAGGATGCAATCCACAAAATAGACACTATTTTTTGCACAAGTCTTTTTTAATGTAGAAAAAAATCCAGCATGATTTTTGATAATTCTTTATCAATAACGCTTTCAAAACTAGAAATTGTTTTGGATAGTGTGTAAACAAAATTCAGAATACTATTTTCAGTTCAAAGTTCAAACAAAAGCTGTATGTTTGGACACCCCTTTTATCTTTGCAAAGTTTATGTCCACTTTACAATATTTGACATGGCATTTTCTCTGTTTCACCCTTCAATTTCGATTATTGGAGCAGTCTGGATTTTGGTGACGGGAAAGGAAAAAATATTCAAAAATACAAAATAATAATAATAAACAGGACTGAAGCTATGCTTTATGGAATAAGGTCACAGAAGTACAAGGGTCATTTTGATAAATTATTCATGATAATCAAATTATGATACAAATCAGATACCTCATTTTGGTACACAGAGAGGTATTCACCTCTCTATGGACTGTGTCTGTGGTGAATACCTAGCTGCATACCAAAATGGTAAACACATGGGTTCCTGAAACGGAATGTGAAGACAAGGTCAGTAAAGATCAGAGAGTGCGCATACAAGACCCTGGTCCGACCGCAGTTAGAGTATGCAGGCAGTGTCTGGGATCCTCACACAAGGTCCAACATCAATAAAGTAGAGAATGTGCAACGTCGTGCTGCACGTTGGGCCTTGGGTGATTATTCCAGACACTCAAGTGTCACATCCATGCTGGACAGATTAGGTTGGCAATCATTGGAACAGCGAAGATCTCATTCCCGCCTTTGTATGTACTATAAAATAGTTCACGGCCTAGTCGCTGTCCCCCTACCCTCCTATATTCAGAAAAATCCTCGCACATCCAGATGCAGCCACCCTGACAGCTATCGACAGATCCACACCAGAGTAGACTTTTACAAATACTCCTTTTTCCCGATTACCATAGTCCAATGGAACCCTCTGCCACCAGATGTTGTACTGACAGGGGACCTGAACCATTTCAGGTCCTCTGTCAGCACAATTTCTCACCAAAAACCTTGAGCACTGCCGCTGTGTGTTTTTATCATTTTATCTTTTCACTGATTCTTTTAACCAATTCATTGTCATTCATCATCATCGTCTTTTAGCTCTTATCTTTTCTCACTCTTTTAACCAGACACAGACGCGCAACTGCTCGAAGTTACCCGTGAGGGTGTGCAGCAGAATACCTAGATAGATAGATAGAGACATGGCTATATGATTCATGTGTTAGAACCTATATATCTTTGTTTTATACATACTATGTACTAGAACTCACCAGCTTCGTTCCAAACATCAACAGAAATGGGGGCAAGTAGTTTTCAATGGGGGCAAGTAGATCTTGAAAGTGACTTGCCCCCTGGGCAAGTGAAACTCAAATCCTTAAGAAAACCCCTGTAGTGTGTTTCATTCAGTTGTAACGATGGTAGACTAATCTTGGACTTTCTTTCGTATGGAAATGCTCGGAAGTGGTGAAACGGAATCGTAGTCAGTCAGGGTAAGCAACAGTTCTTTTTTTATTTCATTTTACTCACATAGAAACGTAAAATTCAATAGTGTAACACAGTCCATGGTAAGTTTGGCATTAAATTTCTGATTTTCATCCAAAATATTGTCACTATTATCATGTTTAAACAAGTTAGTCACGAGGGTTTTTTTAATATAAGTAGGCAGTGTTTTATTGTGCATATATAATAAAATAACATAAAATATGTTATGTTGTTACACTTAGCAGCATATTTCTCTAAAATATACATATGTCTGGCATTACAAAATCAACATATTTGTCCATGATAATATCAGGAAATTATCAACAATGGCATTGATGAAAAAGGTATCCATTATTATTATTTTCTGTCAATATCAAATGCGTTTATCCAGCAAGCCGTCAATTTCATCTCTATCCTAACCGCTTATTTAAAAGGCCAAGATTTGGGAATCCTTGTTAAATATTACGTTAAACTCAAATTGTGCCAAAACAAGGAAATGATTTAATTCAGCGCTTTCTCATTTTGTGTCAATTTGTTTTACTATATTATTCCCAAAACGTATTTTATCGACAGTTATATTGCCGTGTATTATTCAGTCATATTATCAATTAAGACTCACACACACAAACTTTAATTACGTTCTACTGTAGACACATTCACATTAGAGTTTCAGAATGGTGCACCGTGGCTGATAAGTTCTAAGATTATTGAGTTTCTTTTTAAAACAATAAGGTTTTTATTCTTTTTTAAACATGCAAGAAGACTCATCCGTCATGTATCTCTATACAAGAAGATGAATTCTCATTTATCAAAAAGACTTGTGACCTTGACATTACATGTTTGTATGTTGTTATACACAAGAATCCATCTTCGTTATTCATATACTATTTATGTAAATATGATATGATGGACTCGTATTTATTAACAGGTGTTGACATTTAGGTGTTTGTCTGTTATAATAAATGCAAGTCCTCATTTTATACATGTACACAATTATAAGAAGATAAATTTACATTTATCTATGCAACTTGTGACCTTGGCATAAGGTGTTTGTCTCTTTTTATGCATACAAGAGCCTTCATACATGCACACATTATGGGATAATTTTCTAGTGACATTGTGACTTGACTTTAGATGTTTTGTTTGTCAAAATACATACACTAGTTCTCATTATTCATACATGTGCAAACAATACACGTAGGATATCAAACCATGTTTTCAGATTAAAAATGGACTTTCGAGGTCAAAACAGGGGTCAAAGTTCATCGAGTAAAACTACTGTCCATGCGTAAAGGACAGATCATGTATCTCTTTAAATACACGTAAAATGTCATAAAATGTTACATTTACGATGGGTGTTCCGAAATAAATGTTACTTTTATTTAGTAATTTATCTTTGACAGATGTAATGCTGACCATTTTACTTTGGTCTGTCCCTCAAGGTATTCTCCCTTTGCCTTTATGCATCATTTCAACCGATCATTCAACTTTTGAAAACAGTTTTCGCACTATCGAATTGGTATACACATACGATACTGGTAAATGACAGAGGCAATGATATTTCTAAATATTTATTTTTTCCTGACAGATGTAATTTTAATTTGGGGAACACAAAAACGTCACAGGGAGCCAATTCAGGTTGAAAATGCAGGATGGGGGAGGATACCTTTTCCGCCTAAAAAATCCGCTACAATACGTGACTTATGTCCAGGTGCATTGTAATGCAAGAGCCTTACGTAGTTCATACCTGTCTTCGGACGCTGTTGTTTAAAGACTTTCTCATGTTTCGAAGTACGAAAGTCTCTATCATTTTTCGATATGACCGTTTTTTCTTTCGGATAATAGAATTGCATGGTTGGACATTTGTTATCAAATAATATGACATATTAAACGTTCCTCACTGTGCATACTCTTTTAGCAATGTAAAGTGGCCAGGTGTTTTGGGCTGCCCAAATTCGATATAAGCATTTACTGTGAGGTTCGAAAAAACACACCCATGTTTCATCACCTGTGGGAAAGCTGTCAAATAATTTGTCACTGTATTTTATGTATTTCTTTAAATTTTGGCCTTGTCAACCCGGGAGGATTTTGGCATTGATCTTGCCAAGGTGAAGATATAAATGTAAGATACAATGACTATATGTTAAAAATATAAGCCAGTCATGTTAGCTAACTGCCTGACAGTGTACCTCACATCTTTTTCAAGAATTTGTCGAATGCATTCTCTCAATGTTATCAATGTTATGCTCTATTGCTGTTGTTGCAGGAGCAGCATCTTTCAACTGCTGGTGTTCCGACTTAGATCAAGCAATACACCTACAAATAGTCATATATAACATTTGACCCTCCCCACAGGTATCACACACCTGACGATGAACCTTTACCAACTTTAAGAAAAGTAGATACCTACCTTTCACATAGGCCGGAATTTCAATTTCGTTTTCAGATCTCTTACGAACCATGTTTATATAGAGTGTAACGAATGCGCTACAAAACAATGTACACAGCATCAAGTCCAGAGAAATTGTGATCATGAAACTTACAGGTACCATGCTTAAGATGTTACGCTACCGGTACGAGGTAGATTTATGCTGATTTAGCACAGTGTCTACGAAATATGGCGCAAGTAACACTAATTTCGGAACACGCCTCATATACTTAACTCTTTTTCGAAAGAGTATTTTCTTGTTGTACATTGTATGTTGCTTAATGGTAGCCATTTATGCTACAACTGTTTGAAGAACATTATAAAACTTTAATTTTCTTATAAGCTCTAGACGGAAAAGTCTTATTCAATCACAATACGCATACATGTACAAACGATAATGTTATCAGTTTTCAAATATTATCAAATTTTGTAAATATACAGGAGACGTTTGAGGCCAACTTCGTATAATCTTTAAAATTTGACGCAGACTGGAATTCACAAAAACAACTTTTTGAATGAATTTGGGATTTTCTCGTTAAAGCCTCTGATCTAATGTTTTCAGGAAATTTAAATTAAAATGTCGTTAGTAACAAAACTGGTATTTACAGTTCATAAAATGATATCTCTTGCTGTTAAATTGTAGATTTTGGAACAGAAATAAAATCTTATTCGACAACATCAGTTATTGTTAATGAGTTTGATTCCATTGAAAACATAGAGTACTTCCATGTGTTCTACAAAGGTCTTAGTGCACACGTTGTAAAGGAAACATATATTTATGTAGTACATATGCCAATGGTATTCATTTTTTGAAGTAAGACGTAAGTTCGGGCATGGGCGGAAATTGACCCACAACCCTAAACTATTCGCATTGATTCAAGGTTGCTCATTCTAATTTGATTCGGCTTTTTAACGAAAATCGTTAATATATTGTTAATAAAACCAATGAGAAATATGACGTTATCTCAATAAATTAAAACGAGTAATACCTTTTGTTTATGGCTAAAGGTTTTATACTGGTAGACCATGGATTATTCATAAATTCACCTATTCAACACAATGTACGAGACCCCATCGTTTAGTTTTTGAATGTTTAATAATCTGTTTTACAACATCTACTTGCAGATGGGTTGAATGAACACATGGTTACATCTCACAGAGGGACGATGGTACAAAGCAGCGACCCACTTAAAGTTATTTTTTACGAAAGATAAAGAAGGCTAGGCGCAGATATCAAGATACGTGTATTTACTTGCACAATGTAGCATATTCTTTGTAATGAATGCTTGAAAACTTACAAACGTTATTCGTACACAGAAACACTACACAGAGTTATAGTTTCTGGTTCAGATGAGTGGCAAGGTGTGGAGGAAAAAGATCATAGTGCACGTTGATATCGTGAAGAACTCGTTTGTTAAACATGGACATTATATAAATATCAGATGCCTCTCAGGGTAATAGACATTTACACACCGAGATCGATTACGGAATAAGGAATACGTAATACGGAATATAAAAGAGGGTCGTTCAAAAATATTCGAGTTTACCAATTTAAGATTAAGTTTAAAATGATGAGTTAATTTACGGCCTTTCAAGAAGACCTTTTAGAAGCCTTAATACATTCCATGTATTTTTATGCCAAATTGTCTCTCTGTCTGTATTCCTTTGGCATACAATTTCTAACGGGGCGGATTTGGTGCAGCAGTGACGGGCTAGACTTGTAACACAGGGGTCGCACGTTCGATCAGCCGCCTTCCCGTGCTGTCGGATGGGATTAAACCGAGAATTCGTCTCCATATGACTTTTGCTGTTGAAGGAGACGTAAAACCCTATTTATTTCTTACAATATCCAGACGTTTTCTGAGCTGCGGACGACACAATTGTTGTTCATTAGGATACATTTTCTACAGTAGAATATTGAAGGCCATAATTTTCTTATTTTGTCTCATTATTTTCCAATCATTAGTCCCCTACCGGCGAAGCTGAAAGGGACTTTAGGTTTGCACTCCGTCCGTCAGTATGTCTGTCCGTCCGTCCGTTAGTCGGGTGAATTAGTATTCTAGACTTTTTGTCTAAACGCTGGTAGCTAGTGAGCTGACTTTTGATGAGTTACAGAACAGGTTTGAGTTTCGGACTTTTTTCTTCAGGTATTGAGCTGATTTGGGGAAGCAAATTTTGCAAAATTTGCTTCTCTTTGCATCCGCCTTTCTCTGCACTTTACCATTCTCTGCATACCATACAACATCTTCCAGTCCTCCTCACTACAAAAAGTTCTATCAAAAGCAAAGATTAATGAGGTAACAATCATTCGAATATTCAATATGTTAGTCTGAAATTGTACATATAGATATTGAATTGTGTGACTGAAAATGAAACATTCAATTAATCATGTCTCTAAGAGAAGAAACGACCGACGTAGCAATTTGCTTTATTATGGTTCAAAGATCAGTCCAATTGCCCTCCTTGTAGATGGGTCAGTCAATTTACTGAACTATGAAATATATTCAAAGCTATAAATAGATGCATGGAATCAAAGTATTCAAGGTATTCAAATGGATAATCAAAGTACCTAATCAAAGTACTCTACGAATAAAAGTATTCAAGGTATTCAAATACACACAGACACGGTTCCAAATTTTTAACCGTGACCTGAGTATGAAAAGAGCAAACAAAAGGTCACGTGGTCGTTTTACTATATAATTCATTTGGCGAGTCGTTATTTTCACGCGAGCATTATTCAATTATTCTACCTAAGAATTAAGAATATTTTCTACAGTCATTTACATTAATTATTAGAGTTTTCAGTTACATGAACATTTTTGCAACTTTGATTGAAAAAAGGAAATTTTTTGGCTTGTAATCATTCGTACCCTGTCTCCATCGCCCATTACCACCATGCAAGTTCAGGATAATCTACTGCTTTTGACAACCAAATATAATCAATTTGCAGAAGCAAGTGAGCTCCTAAGTACTGTCCAAGTATGAGTGGTAATATTTTGCATGTGTTTGTGCTCTAGATTAGAGCCAATAATTGACAGGACACAGGATGGGTTCCCAGCCTCGGAGCGTGGACAATTATAAATAAACTTATGGCTGAAATATTGTTGAGAGGTGTTAAATTAAAAAAGAAATGAAAAGAAAAAATGTTTTAAACCTTTACCAAACAAGAAATGTTAATATTTTGACTGTCAAGGGCGGATCCAGGATTTTTTTTTCAAGGGGGGGGGGATGTCTAGCCCAAAAGATGGCTTTAAATTTGTGAATTGTGTAACGTTATATACTGTACTGACGTTGTATAGTCAAAATTCGATTTTCGGCCTATTCCAGGCGGGGTCCGGACCCTCGCCCCTCGCCCTTGACTGTCTTACAGACATTGTTTCAAAAATCATTTCAAGAGGCAAAATAATGAAATACTTTGAATCAACATTTTCTCCTTTTGCCTCAAGGTTGTCTATACTATATGTTAGGCCCCTATGTACACGCAAAAGGGTGGATCCAGGATTTTTTCGGGGGAATCCAAGCCCAATTGCCAGGGGGTGTCCACGCCCAAATGATGACTTAAATGTGTTAAATTATATATTATAACGTTATATTGACGCTTTAATGACAGTCAACATTCAATTTCCGGCTGATTCCAAGGGGGGTGGTCCGGACATCACGACCCCCCCCTAGATCCACCCTTGCACACACAAAAAATCCTACTTTCAAGTTGACCATTCTGTTGTCTGCAAGAGCTTCCAAATTGAATCAAGTGCCGTTTAGGAAACGGTTTAAAAGCCGCTGTCAAACTTGAAAAGTCTAAATAATTTGTCGTTTGGGAAATGGGCTTTAAGAGCAATGCTTTTATTATCAAATTGATGTACCATTATGAATTATCTACATAAACCTTTCGGTACTGAGATTATCTTCACACTGTAAATGGCATGTTTCGTACATTATTATTTGTGGTTGTTGGGGAAGGGGGTTTACGTGAAAATAACAGTTGAACCTGGCGGCTCGGTCCTCAAAAGATCCGTGGATACTCCTTTTTTCCGGAGGGTCAAAGATGACTTAAAAGCCGGAAAAGACCATAATTGGAAGTCAGTCAATGATATCCCGTCGAGATTCACAGAGAAATCATCACTAAACGGAGTGTGATTAAAGTTCTTCTTTCCTGATGCGTTTGCACGTTGGATGCTTTGCTCTGATTAGGGGCAGATACTCGATCTGGCATAAAAAAAGTGTTACTATTTTTAGTAACAATTTGGATCCGTGTCTGTGTGTATGGATGATCACAATCTCCTTCGCAGTTATCTCCCCTGAATTAGGATTGGGGGAGATCTCTGCCGGCACAGCTTGAGTTACCAAGATTTCAGGTAACTGATTTTTTATTTTGATTTTTATTTAAAAAAGTAAACAAGCTTTAAGTGATGTTTTAAGAATATGAGGTGTCAGATATGAATCCAAATAAAAAATATAATTGGATTTAAAAATGATTTCAGAAATATGAATATGGAATGCATTGTCGCTGTGTGGAGTTTGGGATGATCAAAGTACATAATCAAAGTACTCTACGAATCAAACTATTCAATGTATTCAAATGGATAATCAAAGTACCTAATAAAAGTACTGTACTTCTGGACAGTCCTGCATTATTAACAAATTTGCTTCCCAACAGTACTTTGTTGTTTACTTCAGTATTTTGATTTGGTATATAGACTTGCAATGATGAGTACAGAATGATTTTGAGTTTCGTTCCGGTCCAGCGATTTGTGAGGAAGATACGGATGCTGGACTTAGAAAATTACTGGGAAATCGCAGTTTTCCAGACTTTTTTTTTCTTAATGCTGGTAGCTATTGAGCTGATTTTTTGTATGTAGACCTTCATTGATGAGTTACAGAGTAAGTTGGATTTTTTTCCGGTCCAGTGATTTTTGAGGAAGATACGGATGCTGGACTTAGAATTTTTTTGGATATAACAGTTTTCTGGGCTTCTTTTTCTATACGCATATACAAAGCCGATAGGGGACTTAGCATGTTTTGCAATACTTCAGAATGCTTGTTTTTCTATTTAGGACGTCAATTCTGGACTTGTTTTGGAAAGGTTTACCACGGTGTAAGTTCTCTATTTCTAAATAAATTTTCTTGAAATTACATAGATGCATCTCCCGCATTCGAAAGCTGAACGCTTTAAGGTATACAGCCCATCATTAAAACACCACTTTCTCGGCATACGAAATGCATCACAATTGCACGTACTTGTAAATACACTTAACATAAGTTGATTCACCGTGCCGGATTTCATGATTATGCTTCAAGAAGAAAATAATTTAAAGATATCATTTTACTCTATATTCATATGCAAGGGAGGTAAATTTGAATGGAAATGCAACAAAATTTAAGAATAACTTGCACTTTTCACATTGCTTTGAATTTACAAAGACTATGCATTATAATCTATTGCACATATCAACCCTTTTCCATGGGATTGCCTTATTTGAATTATGCATACGCATATAAAGACGACAAAATGGATGTTGGCGTAGAAAGGATTTTAATCACATAATATTATGTAATAATGAGGCAAAAGGAGAACATGCTAATCATTAAAAAGAATAAAGCATTTTCTTCCTTTGGCTCGATGTTCTTGAAAGCATTATGTATTAGGGAAGTCAAAATTAGGTATTTTTGGAATATGTTAACCCCTTCTAAAATAACATTGGATGTTGGATTTTTTCTAATGTGAAAGCTGCAGCCAGACAATATTGACCCAACTTCAGGAAATGCAGGCTATTTGTATTTTTTCCTTATTCGCTTCAATGTTTCTCCAATTAGGTGGTCATATCATATCGCTGCTTTTCAACGAAAACCTCGTGACTGCAGCTTAAAACAAGCTGAAGTTACGAGGTTTTCGTTGAAAAGCGACGATATACTTAAAATATTTTTTTTTGAATTGTTAAACTTGTAATCGGGGCATTAATACCCATCAATAAAACCGTTACATTTGTAAGAACCCTCTTTATTCGGCTTTCCGCTTCAATAATCCGTATTCGGTTATCTTTATCGGTAATCGATCTCGGTGTGTAAATGTCTAATAGTACATATTGTCTACCCGAGATCGGTTATGTTCACCGAGGCGTCAGCCGAGGTAAACATAACCTGTTCGAGGGTAGACGATATGTACTATTACCCTGAGAGGCATCTGATATTCATTTTATTATACCGAACAAAGGAACAAAAATCTAGATCTAGATTTAGAAAGATAGTAAAAAAATATTCAAGTAAAAATAACCCCTGCTAGCGTAGACTGAACAGTTTTGATCATGATCGGCCTACAGTTCAGTCCGCGCTGACTGACTAGGATCTTTTCACATTTTCCCAGATAGTCCCTATTTGCGTGACAGGTCACGTAACAATTTCTTTTAAAGAGGCCCATTCTAGGTTTTTATGCTTCCGAACTGTTCGGGAATTCATATTTGTGCATGGAAAAACAATTTGCAATGCATAAAAACCTCAAACACGGCGAAAAAACACCTTTCCTTTGCTATAGATCAATCCTTTACAAGCGTGTTAACACATTCTATTTTTTACTTCAAAACGAGACGAGGTCAAGGTCAACGAGACACACCTCCGCGGTTTTAACACGCCGTACAACCGGCTGTGTCGATGACTGTGACCATATTTGCGAGGGAATGATTATTTTGTACAAACACTGAACATTAATACGCGTATTTATCAATTGTAGAATACCAAAGATCCTTTCGTTAATTTATAAAAGTTAATTCATTTGACCTACCATGCACATGACATCAGATACCGAATCTGTCTTGGCAAACTTTCGACGCAGTCGGTTGTACGGTGTGTTGAATCTCACTGAGCACAGATAACGTACCTCTGACGTAATTGATTTTTGAAGGTTAGGCATATGTAGCCGTTACAAAACAAAAAACAAGGACAATAAAACTGGCTGCACGTTATTAATTGACTTGAATTGTATTACTTGATAAAGCTTGATGAGTGCTACAAATGGTCGTAAGTGATCTACCCCTTCAGGTTGGTAATTTCATACGTTATTTCTGGTTTGTAATTATTGTGCCATGTGCATTTTCGACAGCCTAGCTGGTCCCCCTTTAAGCCATATATACTATGATATCCAGCAAAGTTTATATAAGATATCGCCACACGACATTATGGCGTCATAAAAAGTGAGTTTCTATATATAGATCACGCATCGGTGGACATTACGTAATGTCACCCTCTCAGATCTGCGAGAGGTTAATAATACGAAATATATAGTTTATGATTATTAAATAGGAAGGTCACGTGAGGTATAATAAATCGAATTATCAAAATATCAATGGCTGATGTATTCTGTGATAAGTGTTTAAAAACATACATACCCTATACGTATAGCGAGGCTCTACAAAGAGCTTTAGTTTCCGGTATTGATGAACGACGATGCCTGGACGATGACTATCATATTGCATCTTGAATATCTGTATAATTAACGTTGACATATCGAATATTTGCATAATTATTGCGAAAAATCGTGTATACAGAACAATGCAGCATGTACTTTGTGATAAATGTTTGAAAACATACAAACCCTATACGTACAGTGAGACTCTCAAAAGAGCTATGGTTTCTGGTATAGATGAATGGCAAGGTGTGGACGATGGGCACCACGTTATTGCTCGGTATTGTGGATACATTTTAAAACATCAATCCAATAATTATAGACGTTCGTATGTGAACCATTTTGGATACAAAAGTGGTCGGGATAAAATCCAGAATCTGTTTCCAAGTGTCGATGACTTCATGCTGTGTCACGGAAAGTTTAACAGAGAACGCCGTACCAAGATTTCCGCGAGTTTTCTGTGTTTTGACTGTGAAAAATACTTATGTTCTAAATGTTTTAGACAACATTCTGAGCATTTTACATTTAATGAAGACGAAAAGAACAACATGGATAATTGGGATGCAATAGAAACAAAAATAATGCAGGCTTTCAATAAAGAAGGTGATACAAAAGAAGAGTACATAAAACAAGAACGAGCAGTTCTCTGTGATGTTGTAGATATGAAAGATTCACTTAGTGTGATAGATTGGTGGGTGTTTCTGTTTAGTGAGAAGGAGACAGAGAACATTTACAAGCTAGGAGGCGAGTTAGACAGAGATTACGTTGAATCACGGGTGGTAAACTTTGGAACGACCTCCAAAAAGAGGTAGTGAATTTCTGTTCCCATAGCACATCCGGGAACTCGCGAGGTCGGTCCAATAGCTAAAAACGTGTAAACAAAGGTAGGTGTCGGTAGTTCTTTTGATTGTTTTCGAGGTTTCTAGCAAAAAATGGACAATTATGGCAATGCTATGTCGTGTAAAAATGACTTATCGACGCACACGGCCCAAAACTGCGGTTGAAACCGAAGTAATTTCCGCTGTATCGTTTTTAAAAGTTCGAACACGATATTGCTTTTTCACAACAGTTTGTCAACAACTGTCACATTTTTGCATAATTTGTGTTTTTTGCGAAGAATACAGCCCCGGTAGGTTCGTCCTGGGGAAACGAGTACTCTGCATCACATATCCTGTTAAAAACGGCAACGGGCGCATTATTTAAGAAAATGATTGAGAAAATTCCAGTAGAGGTCGTTCCAATAAGGTAGAGCTTGTTCCAATTTGAATGAGATCGTTCCCAGTGCTCTCCTGTTTTATACAATGAAATAATGCCTGTGATATCAGACCAGCCAAACTAAGACAAAAATTAATGATGGCGTTTGAAATATCAGAATTATCGTCATATCAGAGGTGTCGTTTTGTCTTGTGTGGTGACTTTGTTTTACATGAAAGTCTGTTTCTGATGTTTCTTAAACTCTACGCATGGATCTCTTGAAACGCACTTTTAGCTCACCTGAGCACGAAGTGCTCGAGGTGCACTATTGTGGTCACTTATTGTCAGTCGTCCATCCGTCTGTCTGTCTGTCCGTCTACACTCTAGCATCCGCAAGCTTTATATGCCAATCTTAAACAAACTTGGTCAAAATAATGATGGTCACATAAGTTCTTGGATGAGTTCGAAGAAATAGTGAATGCTGAAGAGTGAAAGTAAAGTCGAAAATTGCAGTTTTGTCAAATTCGAGGGCAGATAACTCAAGATGCATCATTCGTATCAGGATGAAAGTTTTACCAACAATATTCAGTCCAAGTTTATTTTCTTAATTGAAAAATATTTGTAGTAGCTAGACTAGTGAAAACAAAGTCTAAAATGGCAATTTTATCAAAATCAAAAGCAGATAGCTCAAGATGCATTCAAGATTAAATTTTTTAAGTAATATCTTATTCTCCTAAGATCTTATTTCTTTGGATATAATTTTGATTGAAAGAAACTGTGAATGCTGAAGAGTGAAAGTAAAGTCGAAAATCGCAATTTTGTCAAATTCGAGGGCGGATAACTCAAGATGTATCTTTCTAATCAGGCTGAAAGTTTACCTATACAAGATCCTATGTTCAACAATATTCTGTCCAAGTTATGTGTTGATTGATAAATATTTGTGGATGCTAGAGCGGAAACAAGGTCGAAAATGACAATTTTGTCAAAATCAAGGGCAGATAACTCCAGAGGTGCATTTCCAAGATATTATCATCATCAACTTTTCTGTCCAATTCTTGTCTTGATTGATCAATATTTGTAGATGCTAAAGTGTAAACAAAGTCAAAAACAGCCTTTTTGACATTCAAAGGCAGATCACTCAGTACATTCTGGTTCGATCAGACCCATAATCGAACTCTAGCGGATGTTAGAATGTAGACGGACAGACAGACAGACGGAAGGACGACTGACAAAAAGTGACCACAATAGTGCACCTCGAGCACTTCGTGCTCAGGTGAGCTAAAAGTGCATTTCAAGAGATCCATGCGTAGAGTTCAAGTTTATTGGGGTTTTACGCCGTTTTCAACTACCAGGGTCATATCGCGGTGGCTGGAGCACCTACCCATGGATTCCTGTTGTTTCTCAAACCAGTACTACCACAACACCCTTACCGAGCCTCCAGCTGCTCGCCCACTTAGGTTAACGATTTCAAACCCATTGGTGGGTGACAATTTTGTCAGAAAGGGTATTAGCCGCGGCCGGGTATCGAGCCCAGGACCTCTCGAATGAGGGTCAGATGCGCTATCAACTGCGCTAAGGCCGCGGCCTTTCGTAGAGTTTAAGAAACATCAGAAACAGACTTTCATGTAAAACAAAGTCACCACACAAGACAAAACGACGCCTCTGATATGACGATAATTCTGATATTTCAAACGCCATCATTAATTTTTGTCTTAGTTTGGCTGGTCTGATATCACAGGCATTATTTCATTGTATAAAACAGGAGAGCACTGGGAACGATCTCATTCAAATTGGAACAAGCTCTACCTTATTGGAACGACATCTACTGGAATTTTTTCAATCATTTTCGTAAATAATGCGCCCCGTTGCCGTTTTTAACAGGATATGTGATACAGAGTACTCATTTCCCCAGGACGAACCTACCGGGGCTGTATTCTTCGCGGAAGACCACAAATTATACAAAAAGGTGACAGTTGTTGACAAACTGTTGTGAAAAAGCAATATCGTGTTCGAACTTTTAAAAACGATACAGCGGAAATTACTTCGGTTTCGACCGCAGTTTTGGGCCGTGTGCGTCGATAAGTCAATTTTACACGACATAGCATTGCCATAATTATCCATTTTTTGCTAGAAACCTCGAAAACGATCAAAAGAACCACCGACACCTACCTTTGTTTACACGTTTTTAGCTATTGGACCGACCTCGCGAGTTCCCGGATGTGCTATGGGAACAGAAATTCACTACCTCTTTTTGGAGGTCGTTCCAAAGTTTACCACCCGTGTGAATGGGGTATTTGTATTCTAAATGATAATCAGACATGTTTTGTAATAAATAATTTGAATAAGCATATACAGATATACAACACAAGTAGTAACGAATTGATAGGTTCCATCGAGTTATCGTACATACCTACGGGAATAACAGAAATACCATCTCCAGATCCTTTACAATCTCTTATTGCTGTCAGCTTTCCTTGTGAAAGAAAGATAGATATAATGAACATTCAACGTAGACCAGCAGACGTTATTACCAGTATCAACGTTAACGGCACATGTTACGATCTAGCCTATTGTAACAATAAACTCATTACAATGTGTCAGGACTATCTGGATGGAAAGGGTCGTCGTTCAATCCACGTGATGAACATGTCAGGGGAGATAATCAACATTATTGATCTTAAGGCCTGTCTCCACTAGGACGCCGATCACTTGCCGAAGGGTTGCAGATGAAAAAATAGCTAACTTCGGGAAGCCGTCGGGATGAACATGGGCGGAGCTTTACCTTCGGGATCCCTTCGGCATTGATACGCGGAACTGTATGCGAATGGTTGCCGAAGACATGCCGAAGCCTTACCGAAGTATGCAGATCCAATGCGGAAGGATGCCGATCGGTTCAGGATTGTTTGCCGAATGTTTCCCGATCATGCAGAATGGTTGCCGATCACATGAAGAACATGCGGAAGAGTGTAAGAAGCAATGCCGATATGTTGCCGATGTAAATTGCTAGCTATATATAGGATAGTCGAGTGATACATTTTCAGTTCACGTACATTATGGCTGCGAGAGACATAAAATTTGCTCTGGCTCTACAGTACCGTGTACTAGCCGAACAGGCTGCAATGATTGGTCTGGCCCTACATTTACGTAGGAGGCGAAGACGACGATGTCGGTGGTGGGTTCGACCTTGGCTTTCTGACGAAAGAAGGTTGCAATATGGCCAATATAATACATTAATGCAAGAATTGCGGGACGAAGATGTGTCATCATTTAAGGGGTATTTGAGAATCACTCCTAGAATGTTTGACGACATACTTCAGCGTCTTGCGCCTCGCGTTCAGAGCAGGAACACGAGTTTCCGCAACGCCATTCCAGCTGGCCTTAAGCTCGCTGTGACATTGAGATACATGGCAACCGGAGACTGTTACGCTTCGTTAGCCTATGACTTCCGTAATGGCAAGCAAAGTGTGTGTAGAATTGTACCAGAAGTATGCACTGCACTCCTTGATGAGTTTAAAGACGAGTACATGGCTATTCCAAGTACTCCCGAGGAATGGCGACAAGTGGCAACTGAGTTTGAGCGAAAGTGGAATATGCCCCATACACTCGGTGCCCTCGATGGTAAACATGTGGCAATTAAGAAGCCCTTTGGTTCCGGCAGTCTGTACCATAATTATAAGGGCTTCTTCAGTATAGTCCTTTTAGCCTTGGTTGATGCCAATTATAAATTCATCTGGTGTGATCTAGGTGGATTGGGATACATGTCGGATTGCCAAATATTCAATGACTCTGAATTGAAAGAGTGCATGGATGATAACTCGATCGGTTTCCCACCAACTTCGCCAATCACCAATGGCGACAGGGACATACATTACAACCTAGTTGCAGATGATGCATTTCCAATGAGGACCAACCTAATGAAGCCATATAGGCGACACAGCCTCAGCCATAATCAAAAGATTTTCAACTATCGGCTCTCTAGAGCTAGGAGAATAGTAGAAAATGCTTTTGGCATTTTGTCAGCTAGATGGCAGTGCTTGGCAAATACAATGCTTCAGAGTCCAGAGATAGTTCGCAAAGTTGTTAGTGCTTGTATATGCATGCACAACCTTATCAGGTCGCAGTATCCTGCTCTTGATCGCGGCCAGTTTGACACTGAAGACAACAACCACAATATAGTTCCAGGAAGCTGGAGAGCGGCAGATCATTTGCAAGAGGTCGAGAGAGCGGCTGGAAGTGGAAATATAGACTCTGTAGAGGCAAAGCGCCAGAGGGAATACATGAGATTGTATTTCATCAGCAACGCTGGGTCGGTTCCGTGGCAAGATAGAATGGTGGAATTGGAAAACAATGGTCGCTGATTTGGTCTGAAATTTTAGACATTGATTGGCAAACAAGTTCATTTCAATTTTTTCTCGATTTCTATTCTTCTTGTAAATTACTCGTGCCGAATGTATGAATCGATGAAAATTCAAAACAACTACCTGCGCTACCAGGAATCGAACTTGGATTTGATTTAATTGGGGTTTTACGCCGTTTTCAACTGCTATGGTGTTATCGCGGCCGCTGGAGCACCTAACCGTAGATTCCTGGTATTGCTCTCATCAGTACCACCACAATTCCCGAAACCAAGCCTCCAGCTGCTCTCTCACATAGATGATTCACATCCATTGGCAAGAGACAAATGACTTGTCAAATGTCAGAAAGGATACCGGCCGAGCCGGGATTCGAACCCGCGACCCTTGGATTGACAGACTCCGACGCAACCGTCTGAGCTATCGGAGCTTGGCAGGATCGAACTTGGAACCTCTTGGTCGCAAGGTCGACACCTTACCTCCTGACCTCGGACACCATATTGTTTCATTTTGAAGGAACAAGCCTTTCGAAAATGATCGCCATTTTCTTGGATCCTTATTATTTACTGTGTATACCTTGAAAACAGTAGTGCCAATGTCACTATCACTGAAGCCACCCTTTTCCGTGACACAGCATCACATTGCAAAAGCTCTGACAAAATGCACAAAGTCGTATCTGACTAAACACATTATATTAACATTTGATCAAAATCCATTTATATAGAATTTGCGTTCACTATATGTGAACACACGTATGTGGAAACAGTCGTACGGACATATTGACGGTTAGACGGAGAAGGCGATACTTAAATATGCTTACCTTTAGCAATGCAAGATAAAACGTTTGATGATTTTTTTTTATTTTATTTGTAAAATTGAAATAGAGTCTTGCTTTTGGACAATGCAAATACATGTACAATGATAATTTGAAAACTGATTGATCCATGGGTAACAAGACTAGTGTCCGTGTTATCGCGACATATGCTCGTTACAAGCCACTTTTTTGATTGGTATAATTATATCAATTTGAAAATAAAAAAAAAACCACACTTTTTTTATATAGAAGCATCGTCATCTTAAACTAAGATAAAAAATTTCTGCTTAAAGTTTATAATTTCTCTTGTGTCCCTTCATTTGATACATTCTTATCCGACGAAATTGCTTTGGCTGGTGACTGGTTCTCGGCGTCTGTGAAATCCTGCAATAGACTGGAATTAAGCAAACTTGTCATAGAAAGGTCTGCAGATGGTCTGTTCTTGGAGGAGCGTGCTTGTTGCTGCTCATACTGAGTCATATAGTCACATGATTGGCTTGCCCAAACCGATGAGCATGGCGGCGTATTAGGGTTCCACTGGCTGGGCGCTGGCTGCCACTGATAAGACAATGATTGAGGTGGTTGTTGGGCGTTTAAGATGTATTGCTGATTGCCATCAGAAGTCTGGGAAAGTGGTATGTGTTGCAATGGAGTTGGCCGCTTTTGTCTGCCTTGAGTCCTGTACCGTATAATGACGCGGTACAGCTCTTCCTCGGCAAGATCGTACAGATTTTGAGGCAGTTCGTTTAACACCTCTCCCATCCACTCTTTGAATCGAAAGCGTTCTTGTATTTGTCCAGCAGGAGGTTGATGCGCACGCAAAATGGCCTCAGAAATTCTAATTAGCTCTTGGTGCCGTTCAGCGCTAGACATTAGGCATTGAATAATAGCACTATCACAATATTGTTCCTGAGCCTCCAGCTGCTCGATCACATAGGTGTTCGATTATCCTCCCATTTGGTGAGAGACAAATGTCTTAAAGGTTTGGTTTATTGAGGTTTAACGCCGTTTTCAACTACTAAGGTCATATCGCGGCGGCTGGAGCACCTAAACATTGACTACTGTCGTTTCTCATACCAGTACTACTACTACACCCTTGCCGAGCATCAAGCTGCTCCCCCACATAGGTTCACGATATCAAACCATTGATCGGTGAGATTTTTGTCAGTGAGGGTATTTGCTACGGCCGGGTATCGAACCCCGGACCTCTCAAGAGAGAGGCAGATACGCTACCAACTGCGCCATGGCCGCGGTCACAAATGTCTAAAAGGATATTCGCCGCGGCCGGGGATCGAACTTGGGAGACCATGTTATAAGTCCGACACGCTACCGAATGCGCTATGGCCGCGGCCTGTATTACACAGAACAATTCACGCAAAACAGGTCTGTGTGGCGATTTTAAGGTCCAAGATCACAATATACATAGATATTTTAAATTAAGGTATGCAACCCATCTTTAGCGCCAAAGAGCCAGAGGCGAAATTTGAAAGGTGCCAGTAATTCCTAGACTGTGATACATTTCCATTCTTAATGCAAGTACATTTGCATTTTGAACGGTTTAGAATTTCGAATGAATGCATACTTTAAATTAATATTGAAATATTTGACAAAAATGTTTAAAATTACCTCCCTTGCAAATGAATATAGAGAAAACTAATATTTGCAAATTATTTTCTTCTTGAAAGTAATCTTGAAATCCGGCACGGTGAATCAACTTATGTGAAGTGTATTTACAAGTGTGTGTTAGAAAGTGGGGTTTTTAATGATGGGCTGTATACCTTAAGTCCCCTTTTGTGACATTGCCTGATTTCAAAACCTCTGAAAATAATCACAATATGACACTAGATACATTCTGCAAATCTGAATTTAACCATAAATGTGGTGGAATTTGCGATCATATGATGTGAACACACGTACGCAGAGACGGACAGACAGACAGACAGAGAGGGTAAATTTTACCAATATGTAATACGTCGACCTTCGGCAACCTTTCGTGGACCGTTCGGGGTATTACAATGCATTTAATGCAGTTAGATAGGCCCCGATGAGTTGCAGATGGTCCAGAAAGGTTCCCGAAGGTTTCAGGAAGGGATGCCGACGATCCCGAAGGTTTCCCGAAGCTTTCCCGAACTAAAAGATCGGCGTCCAAATTTTAAAACTTTTAAAATTTGGATGCCGAACCTATTTTGATCCCGAAGGGTTCCCGAAGCATTCCCGAAGCATTAAGATGGCTTCCAGAAGGGTTGAAGAAGGGTTCCCGATCATCCCGAAGGTGTGCCGAAGCATCCCGATCCTGACATTTTTTGGATCGGGAACCCTTCGGCAACCCTTCCGCGTCCTAGTGGAGACGAGGTCTAAGGATGCTGCGGTAGTACTGGTATGAGGAATCCGTGCTTAGGTGCTCCAATTCATCTTGTAGTATATATTGTTTCAGGAAAAATATGTATTGAACTTGATTGTTTTGTAACAACAACTAGGGAAAACTGCTGTCCTGTTTTTATGTGTGTGTTTTTTTACTCTAAACACGAATAATAATCAAAGTGCTTTGAGCACTGTATTTAGACGTCTCTGATTGATTGAGCGGAATTGTTTGTAAATAATCGGCGTTTCATTACTTCATTTCGTTGAATTTGTGTTTTCGTCATTCCTAAATCACTGCGGTCGTTTTTCCCTTACGCAGTGGAGATAAAAGTCGAAAAAAGATAATAAAAAAGAACAATGTCTTAGTAGAATCCGAACCCAGGGCCTTACAGATATAGACATGTGTAAAGAGTACAAGGTGAGTGCTCTGCTGAGTGACCTGTCGTAGATTCCATTTATGTAGCGCGTTGGCTTACATTTTTTAAATACATTGCTTTGTAACGCCCTTTATAAAGTCAACGAAAGGTGTAACTGAAAACAATACTCATGGTTATACCGAAACAAGAAGACAAAATTTCTTATCACATGGCATTAATTGAATTGGTTAATCAAATTAATAGTGATTATTCATAGAAACAAATCAGTTGTCTTGAAGAGGCAATCAAATTAGTTTGAAGTCTGAGAGGAAAAATGACAAAATGACAAAAATGTCAAAAATAGCTTTTTTACTTTCAAAGGCACACAACTCAGCACTTTCTGCAGCAATTCCGTCCAAAATCAATCTTACGTAAGGACATATGACCATACGTGTGCATTTGACTTAGTTTGATGAAGATCGGATACTATCTGTGGGTACTAAAGTGTAAACCTGGCCCAAGTTTCTCGAAAAAACTTAAGTACGTTCTCATGCTGAAATCTCAGCACCGCGCTCAAATTGCATGAAATCCATCTGAATTGTAATCGAATGCCCTTCAACGTTAGAGATTATTCCTTTGAAGTTAAGCATGTTCTCATGAGTTTATACTTAAGTTTTTTCGAGAAACCGGGGCCTGGTATTATGCACGGGCAGACAGAAAGATGTACAGACAGCAGACGGAACTGACCGCATAAGCTTATTTGTAGTATTATTTGCTTAAGCAAGCTATAATGTAAGCTAGGTAAACATTTCTGAAATCCCTCACAATATTGCAATGACGAATAATTCAGAAGTTCTTACCTAAAACATATTTCTAATACATGTAGGTTGCTTTATAGAAACGTGTTGATGTTTTCCTCAAAGATGGGAGATGAAAATATACACAAAATTGAAAGATTACATCAAATGCCAAAGGTGTTAATATTCATCATAAGCAAGCAAATGGATTTCATGTCATCTTAAGATGGGCTCATATACAAAACATAATGATTAAAGAAATTCGACATTTATGTGCATTGAGATATAAAATTGATGAATTAGAACCTTGGGTAGCGCCTGAATAGAAATACCCACCCACTTTTAAAATACAATATACACAAAACCAAATGTCCGTTTAATTCAGACTCTTCTGCAAAACAGAACTTCCCGAAAGGCTTCGGGATAAGAACTAGAGATCTACATTAAAAAAAGTGAGTTCCGTCATTTCTCTTTCCTCAATATTTTCTATACTGTAAGTTACACCAATATGTAGGCCTATTAACGGTTTTTAAAACGACAAAACTATGGAGTGTTCATACTTGACAGCTACTGCAGACAACAAAACATGTGTAAATAAAGAAAGACATAAGATGTGTATACAATATAGACTCCACCACCGAAGGTATTGAGGCAAAAGGAAAAATTCCTGGTTATCACCAGTTTCTGCTTCTGTCTAAAGGTTGTTCTTATAAGCATTTTCTTTTAGGGACGTCCAAAACAGGTCTTGTTTGGAAAAGGTTAAGGCAATATTACTTTAAAAGATTTTCGCACTCTATAACAGTAAACAACATTGTTGTTGGAGACCGCTGCGTGTATGCATTAATGTAGAGAAAACACGTCATAATGACGTCATATGCGTACGAACAATCCCATCGTGAAAATACACGACGCGCACCGGTCAATAGTCCAGTCAATAAACCCGAAAAATGGACCAAACCTCAAACTAATTGCAACAGAAATGTTTCTTGCATTTTTATAATGTTAAATATCTGTAGAATCAAAGTTTAAAAATCTACCAAAATCTATCGGGCGGAAATTGGTGAAAATTTGCTTCAAAAAGGGTGACCAAAAATTTTTGCTTGTCTAATTTTTGTTGCAGGCTGGATACAAAATAACAACAAACCACCTAATTAACTCATCTATTCCACCTTTTCTCATTGTTTTGTTCAAATGAACATATATTAGAGTAAGAGAAATGCAATGAAACACTATTTTCATTTTTTCTTACGATTTTATGTTTTATTCACTATTAGATTTTCGTGAAGGATTACCCCACCCACCACATTTACATGTATTGAAATGCCACAAAAAATATAATTTGGTAAATGTGGGGATTAAAAAGAGAGACCCAAACTTTTTGCATGTCTAATTATCTAGGCAGACTGGACACAAAATGTCATAAAATCCCCAAATTAACCTATCTATTTCACCCTTTCTCATTGTTTTGTTTTAGGGAACAAAAATAAGAGTCTAGAAATGCAATGAATCTCTATTTTCGTCATCTCCCACGATTTTATGATTTGCTAAATAGTAGGTTTCCGTGCAGGATTACCCCACCCACCACATTTACATGTATAGAAATGTCACAAAAAATTAACTTAGCAGTTAAACATAATTTTTTGCTATTTTTATATTGTTCATAATCTGTAAAATCACCATTTAAAGATCTACCAAAATCAGCTATAAGGAAATTGGTGAAAATATTGTTCATAATGAGAGACCCAAAATGTTTCCATGTCTAATTTTCATGGCAGACTGGACCACCCAGTTATTTTAGTGACTCCAAAGCCATCAGTTCTGATTCAGGTGTACAGTTAGCCGTTTGCATAACCAATCCATTAGCAAGTGCTTATCAGTATGTAGCATCTCAGAGTGGACGGTCAGTCCCAGCATGAAAACAAATCACCCAGCTTAAATAAACAAAGCATGGCCAGGACCAGATGAATTTTTCACCGACCATACTATATAGAAATACATGTAGTTGTGGTGCTTATGATATATTACAAATTGTGGCTTCATATTTTCTTTTCCTCCAATATTTTCTTCAACACCAACTTTTGATGTTATGGGTAGCTTGAACTCTGGAACACCTCTTGATTTCGACAATTTTGTTTTAAAAGTTTTTTTATTAATAGGTTTAACTCTTTCAAAAACTTGACCTGGTCTAGACATCCCTTATAGAAATCGTTGATCATTACGACAAATTTAAAGATGAGCATGGTTATAATCAGTATTTTCTTCTTGTGTCTTATTTTTTCTGTGCTTTATTGTTTATCATCTGCAAAACCTTTTTTTAAACATTGTATATACTATCCTAAACTTTACTAGTTGTTTTGGATAGGCTTAGAATAACAAAGTTTTGGCATTTTCTAGGCTTGTATTATAAAATTTTCAAGTCAAAATGTAACATTTGACTTTGTAAACCTGGAACCAAATTTCAATAACTGGGGACCTTCAAATAAGTAAAAATATTTCGGAGGAAAATTTGAAAATTTCTTCCTTATCATAGCTAGGCTGAATTTAATCCAGTAAACTGCCCCAGCATTTGTCAGCATTTGTGTGCACTTCCTGATCTTTTGAAACGGTCTAATTTTGCCATGTTATTCTAGTTTACCCTTTCTCAAATGAGAACATTGTGAGTAAAAAATCTGGGTGAGTTCTTTGTGGAAAGAAGAAATTATTTGAGATCAGCATTTTCTCAGTTTCCTTCATTATTTTCTGGGCTACAGTGTACAAAAGAGCCAACCTTCGTCAATATGTGTAATGTCGTCTGTGACAGCTTTCAATTCAAAACTGTCAAAAAGCCTTTTAGATAATATCCTCTTAATCTGAACAAAAACTTATCAAACTCCAAAATAATTCTACATGTCTATATTTCATTGCTGAATTTGAATGCAACAGATATCAGAAAAAATGCCTATTTTCATAACGACAAAATAAATAACTTATGGAAAAGAAGAAAACACCGTTTTAAAAAGAGTCACTAGTACTACACTTTCCATTATGACTAGATATAATTAACACATTTCTGAAAAAATGATACATTGTACTACTTCAGTTGCGATTCACAATCAATGCGACATTGAGAAATTATTTTGATAAAATAAAAGATATAATTTTTTTGTTGAAACAGAAACATTGAGGAAAAAATCAATCAATATTTTAAAACAATGTTTGGAAAGGCAAAAGTGATATTCTAATTACCATTTCTGTTAATTCCCTTTCACGAACAAGACACTGTTTTGACATCCATCAGGTTTGGGAAGTCATTGAGAATGGAGCAGAAAATGATGATAACCACCGTTTTATCCCTTCAATGTTCTCCAAACTTTTCAACTTTTATAGAAAAGACAATGGTGTCTGATAATCAACATTTTCTCCTTTTGCTTTAATATTTTCTTAGCTATATGTTACACAAATAGTTTTGTAATGAATTACCATTTTGTTGCTTACAAGGGCTTTCAATTCGGAGCAATCTAAAAATTGTGTTGTTTGGAAAAGTGCTAAAATGAATATAATGTCCTGTCTTATTTATTGGTACTCTCTGAACCCTCTCCCAAACAAGACCTGGTTTTGACGTCTGCAACAGAGAAGGCTCGGGAAAACATCGAGGCAAAAGAAAATGCTGATATTTTCCTTGCTTTATTGTACACATATTATAATTTTATGATAATCATTTTTGTCGTTTGAAGCATCTTTGTATTTGGTCTTCCCTGAACTTTTGTGGTTTGGTAAAGGGTTAAAACAGAGTGTATTGTCTGCTTCGTTCTACCTTCATGCAACGATGCGTTGTATTTGATGATTTATTCAAATGAACTCTGGTTAAATTATTGGAGATAAAGATTTTTTTTCTGAAATTGAACCAGCACATCATGGCTTAAGTTGAAGCTATAGGAAAGCTGAAAGCAATGAAAGCTATGTAATTGTCTATTAGCACATTCAGTAGGCAGTTTTTCCTGTGAATTTATCAGTTAAATACTGGCCCTGTGGTGTTCGGTTTCAGCTAATCAGATAGTGTCCGTCATTATGATAACATACTTCTTAGGCTGACTAGGTCAAGACGGGGTTACGGCTACATGCCTTACATAGCTGCTAATGCTGTGTACCGTTATCCCTAAGGTTTGTGTCTTCTTGGGAGAGGTACTTAAATAACAGAGTGGGACGAAAAATATCATGATAATCAACCAATCGATTTCACCTTTGCTCACTGTTTTGATGATTAGAACACAGATAAGAGTATAAACATGCAATAGAACAATATTTTCACTGTCTTTAACGATTTTATTATTTGCTTATTATCAAGTTTCCATGAAGGATTACCCCACCCACCATCTTTACATGTATCAAAATGACAAAGAAAAATAATTTTGCAGTTTATCATAATGTTTTGCTATTTTTTTTTTAAATCTATATTTACTCATTATTTCAATACCAGTTTCTTCAAGATTGATTAGAAGAAATTGTTTTATAGTCAGAATATTAGTTTGTGTGTTTGCAGCAATTTAGACATATTTTGAACAAACATGCCAATATCAAATTTTGCATATAAAGGACATGCCAATATTTGCATACTAAGAGCCTGCCTGTTGGAATTTTAGATAATGCTTATATCTCTTACGTAATAAATAGTGCAAATTTGATTAAAGACGTCTTATGGCCTTTCCTTTAACTTAACACCTCGAGAAATTACTGAAATAGAAGTAAAACGAGATACCCTTTGGGCCATGCTATGCTCTTCTATGTAAATAATTATTAAATAGGGTCATTGTTTTTGTGTGTGTTAATCTACATGAGATGAACTTATACAAATTATTGCCCATGCTATGATTGGTATCTGTGGAGTGGCGAAGGCTTACTGGAGCAGGTGATCTATGAAACCAGAAGGGAGTAATTTGGTCAAATGCATCATACTTGCAAGAGTACCCGCCACATTACATTTGAAATTCTGACGGCCTTGGGGCTAGTATCATGCAGGCGACATTACAATCACACAATAAAATGTGGAATTTCATATTGCAATTTTCAATCGAAAAGACGCTTTCACATCAATAGTTTAGGTGATATTTAAATATCGTTTGAAAACAACCATACCGGGAAAATCAACAGTGTCTGAAATGATATGTGGTATTGGGAAATAACAGGCATACTATGGCTCTTTTTAAAATGAACAGTATTGTACTGCAAAGTCTTGTGATCGTGATTCAATTTGTCTTATGTCCATAAATGATACAAAATGCTTCCTAATACTCATATACTCTTGGTCGATCAACTTCTATAGTTGTAAATTGGATTTAAAACAAGATGTGTTTGTGAAACACGAATGCCCCCGAAGTGACAATTTCTCTAAGATGCTAAGTTTTTGTATATAGGTTTAATAAGGGTTAAACGATAACTTTGAGGAAGGTTATATTGATTGGAACAGAAAGCTATCATTGAAAGGAAGTTGCATACCAAATTTGAGCTTTGTATGTTGTATACGTACTTTTGAGAAAAGGCAAAATGTTAAGTTTTCGGACAGACAGACAGACGGACAGACAGAAAGACGGACGGACAGACGGACGGACATGAGTAAAACAAGATGCCCCCGATCAAACCAATGCTTTCTAAATATAATTATTATATGAAGTATCCATTCATTCTTAAATTAGCAAGCAAGTTTTCACTGACATGCCAATTCTAGGGTACAAAATCGCTCTGTAACACATTGGTAATTTTTAACCAAATTGCTCATATCTGACTTAATTCAAGGATGCAGATCAGGTCAATTGACACCACATTCTATAATGCTTGTATGATACCGACAAAAATATCATTTTATAGTTTAATCTGACCAAATAGTTGGATTTGTAAGCCTTGAGATTGAATATACAACCTCGAGATCTTATGTTCTGTTCTTTAGTGCTGAGCTTACAGATACATGTATGTAAACATCTAATAACTTGCAATGTCACAGATACATGTATGTAAACATCTAATAACTTGCAATGTCTGGTCACTGTTATCTGTTCGATGCTATTTTTTTTTCGTTTATTGGCTATAGCAGACTTCCAGCAAGCTCATTATAACTTTGGTGGATAGGGCTCAGTCCCTGATCCCAATGATTTTCCAGCTTCAGTAATTTTACCACATTATTCGAGAGATTAGATGAAATAAATATTTATGTTCATAGAAGCCTGAAAGTAACATGCATGATGCCGTCCATACTTTGACTCCAGAAGTTTAACCTAATGAATCAATTGGTCCGAGAAAAATATTTAATCCATCATTAGGTTCTCCAGCTGTCGTGAAATTACTGAGATACTCTGTAAAGAGGAGTAAAACACCACCCGACCAATCAAATTCTGCCATACATCTTTCTATCTTTCTGTCTAGTTAATTCTAAATTAAATTTTGAAAACTGGTTTATTTTTGTCATTCTTTCTTCTACAGCAAGTGCATATAAGGCCTATATCACAATTTCTTCTAGAAAGATAATAGGGCAGGCTTGTAATATATTTCATAAAAAAATCACGAGTTTGGGTGTGGACAAGTTAAACAGTAGTTTTGCTCAACAAACGTTTACTCTTTAAAGTGATTGCAATATTGTGTGATATGCGCTTTTATGTAAATGAGAAAACATGTAGGAAAGGGGATGGCATCCGATATAGGTCACCCCAGATTCTTTTCTTCTTGACAGGACCAGCGGTAGTTAAAAGATAAAGATATATGATGTGTTTGGTAAGGGTTTATCTTTAAAATCATGGGTGTATCTAGAGGGAGGTCGTGGGGGTCCGGACCCCCCTGGCATTGGCCGAAAATTGAATTTTGACTATATAAATCTAGTGTAACGTTACATATTTACTACATTTAAGCCATGAATTGGGCTCAGACCCCCCCCCCCTCCCGAGAAAAAAAATCTTGGGCTTGGACCCCCCCCCCCACCCCCTGCATCCGCCTTTGAAAAATATAATCTCTTTGAAATAAACAAATCTGATTAAAAAGAAATAGGTTAAAAAAGCAAACGTTCTACAGAGCAACCGATCAGAGGTGGTAAAGACGTTCTAAATTAGTTCATTCAAATAAAAGCCCTATGGCGGTGATACTCATTTGAATGGCAAAGAATTTTGTGCTAAAATATACTCAGTTCACCGTTATGTTTTGATAAAACGTCAGTGCTGTTGCAAAATCTCGCAACTACGGCTTGAGCCGTAGGCCTAGTTACGAAATTGTATAACAATACCTACGAAATACTATTGTTTGTCCGAAATTACGTCATGTTAAATTAGGTAAAATCGTCAACTATTGTCAGGTCATAAATAGTTATTTGACAAAAATTTTAGAACATCTAGAATCTACCTCTTTTACATGTAGCTCTGGTATAATTGGAAAGATCCAAACCCCAAAAGACCCCCCCCCCGCCCACTACCTACACCCTTTGTCTCTTTCCATTTCCCTTAACCCATTACCACGCAATGGCTCTTTTTGACTCCCCTCAAATAATGGCCATGGAAAAACATTGTCTTCCAATGTTTTCCATCAGAAAAGACCTAAAAATTAAAAATTCCATTCACTTGAAATTGTCGTCTGCAGGATCTTTCAATTTGGATCACCCTAAAACTTTGTCGTTTGGTAATGGGTTAACAAGGGAAACACACATTCTATTATCAAATTTCTTTTTTGGCAACCATTTCTATGCATATATTCATAAATATTTGTGCATTGTACCCTTGTTAAGAGAGAAAGAGAATTTTCGAAGTGGGGGGGGGGGGGGGGATTTACAGTCATATTCATTGAGAGGCTTGACACGATCAAAGTACTGATCATTTCATCAATGTTTTTGATGCTGTAAAGGTTTTTCTACAATTTATATTCATATGTTCATGAAGTGAATGATCAAGCTAAGCTGATACACATTCTTTTTGCTCTGAAAACACAGGATGTTTCATGAAATATTGGAAAATAATACTATGTAATCATGATCAGTGGGATGCTTGCTGAAAACAATCAAAGTACACAGAGTACTCAAAACTCTGTCTTATTTGTCCTTTTCTAAGCACGTTTTATACAATAACGGCTCGATAGATTTTGGTAGATTTTTAGCACATAGTTCAGTTATGATATAGGTTCATTTTAGTAAAGAAATAATTTCTGTTGCAATTAGTTTGATGTCCAACCCTTTATTGACTGGACTACAATATACTGATTTATTTCACACCCGAAAGTAGTAAACCAGTCAAATCACCCCATTCGTACCACGTGAGTATACAATACCTAGAGCCGTATTGCACGCACGAGATAATGCGTGGACGCACGGGATTCTCGATATTCCAAAGCGGCTAGATCGATATTGTACGATGCACCGGTTGAACCGTCCTAATATGCATTGCACTCATTTGAACCCTACAAATATCGATTGAACCGTACAAATATGGATTTTTTCCCAAATCGAGGCTGCGATACAAAATATCCATATTCGCATCGAAGAGTAATCTCCCTTAGTAGAGTTCTCGTCTGTAAAAGCAAACTTGTGCATTAGAGTTGAATGTTTGTTTCAACATGATATTTTGAATTCACTGTCCTAAACAAAAAGTTTTGATTCTGCGATTGAAAAAACACATTGGGAATACATTAAAGGGGGACGAGCTAGGCTGTCGAAAATGCAAATGGCACAATAATTACAAACCAGAAATAACGTATGAAATTTCCAACCTGAAGGGGTAGATCATTTATGTCCATTGTTACCACTCGTCGAGCTTTATTTAGTATTAAAATACAAATCAATTAATAACATGCTGGTCGTCCTTGTTTTTGTTTTGTAACGGCTACATATGCCCAACCTTCAAAAATCAATTACGTCAGAGATACGTCATCTGTGCTCAGCAAGATTTAATACACCATACAACCGGCTGCGTGGAAAGTCAGCGAAGACAGATTCGGCATCTGATGTCATGTGCACGGTAGGTCATATGAATTTACTTTTATAAATAAACGAAAGGATCTTTGGTATTCTACAGTTGATAAATACGCGTATAAATGTTCAGTGCTTGTACAAAATAAACCTTTTCACGTATTCCTCGCAAATAAGGTCACAGTCATCGACACAACCGGTTGTACGGTGTGTTGATATCACGGAGGTGTGTCTCGTTGAACTTGACCTTGTCTTGTTTTGAAGTAAAAATAGAATGTGTAAACACGCTTGTAAAGGATTGATCTATAGCAAAGGAAAGATGTTTTTCGCCGAGATTGAGGTTTTTATGCATTGCTAATTGTTTTTCCATGCACAAATATGAGTTCTCGAACAGTTCGGAAGCATAAACACATAGAATGAGCCCCTTTAAGGCAAAAGGAGAAACTGATTTTAAACATCACGAAAGAGATTATTTTCATTTCAAAATATTTATGAATTGTAGCGCATCTAATTTGCAGCAATGATACAAATCACACTTAACCCTTTCCAAAACAAGACCTGGATTTGATATCCATTAAAAGACTTGACAAAAAAGTTCTAAGAGAAAATGAGATTTGCCGTTTATCAGCAATTTCTCCTTTTCTGTCAATGTTTTCATTGTTGATTTACGCATGACATGATAGATAGTTTATATGACAAATTTCATGTACATTTCACACTATCATATGACGGTCTATTTAATCTTTTGAGACAAACATAAATCTATAAAAATAGATTAAATGTCAGATGCCATGTATATTTCACAGTGTTAGAAATGTACATGTAGCCTACATTTTTTTCATGACATAGGCCTATGTTGTTTTTCTTCCTTTTTTTATTTCACGTTGGAATTCTATTTAAAAGCTAATTAGATCTAGATCTTAATTTTTATACAAAATTAATTTTTGTCATGTTTTGTGAGAAAAAAAAATGATGTGAAATAAAGAGGTCATTTAACATGTCTTTGTACAATACCGGATTCTATTGGATTCATACTTTGCAGAACAAGTCTATATTTAGACTCGCATATCGGCTCGTCCAAATATAGCCTCGTTCTGCAAAGTATTCATCCAATAGAATTCAGTATTGTACAAAGACATGTTAAATAACCTCATATTATCGGCCCGGAGCCACGGGCGATATACTGATTTATGGACCGGCCGCCGCTACAATGAAATTAGAAGGAATCGGTGTCGATGAGGTATAATATTACGTAATGCACCCTCTCAGATTAATAGTACGAAATTTATATAGTTTATAATTATTGAATAGAAAGTCACGTGAGGTATAATAAAAGGACATGAGATATAGGCCAGGTTAAAGTTTTTTAAAAGTAGGTCAAACTCCAAGATAAAGGTCACAAGGTCAATGGTCACGGTCAAATGTGAACGGTTTTGGTAGGAGGTGTCCATATGTGAAATAACAAGGCTGTAGGTGTAAGAGGACATGAGATAGAGGCAAGGTGAAAGTTTTTAAAAATTAGGTCAAACTCCAAGGTCAAGGTCACTAGGTCCAAGGTCAGGATCAAAAGTGAACCATGTTGGTATGAGGTGTCACTAGGTGATATATCAAGGCTGTATGGGTAAAAGGACATGAGATAAAGGCTAGGCTAAAGTTTTTTTTAAAAGTAGGTCAAACTTCAAGGTCAAGATCACCAGGTCCAAGGTCATGGGCAAATGTAAATGGTGTTGGTAGGATGTGTCCATATGTGAAATATCAAGTCTGTAGGTGCAAAAGGACATGAGATATAGGCAAGGTTAAAGTTTTTTAAAAGTAGGTCAAAAAAAAGATCACAAGGTCAATGGTCACGGTCAAATGTGAACGGTTTTGGTAGGAGGTGTCCATATGTGAAATAACAAGGCTGTAGGTGTAAGAGGACATGAGATAGAGGCAAGGTGAAAGTTTTTTAAAAAGTTGGTTAAACTCCAATGTCAAGGTCACAAGGTCAAGGTCATGGTCACATGTGAACGGTGTTGGTAGGAAGTGTAATTGTGTAAAATATAGAAGCTGTATGGGTAAAAGGACATGAGATATACGCCAGATTCAAGTATTTTAAAAGTAGGTAAAACTCCAAGATCAAGTTCACAAAGTCTAAGGTCATGGTCTAATATGAACCGTGTTGGTAGGAGGTGTCCATGTGTGAAATATCAAATCTGTAGGTGTAAAAGGACATGGGATATAGGCCAGGTTAAAGTTTTTTTAAAAGTAGGTCAAACTCCAAGGTCAGGGTGACGAGGTCACGAGGTCTAAGGTTGGGATAAAATGTGGATGGTGTTGATAGGAGCATCCAAATAAGGTTAGAATATCAAGGCGTTATGTGTAATGGGGCATGATATATGGCCGGGTTAAAACTTTTAGGCCAGGACAAAGTTTTGTAAAAGAAAGTCAAACTCCAAGGTCAAGGTCAGAAGGTCAAAGCTCAAGGTCTCAAATGAAAGGTCTTGGTAAGAGGTATCTACATGTGAAATATGAAGGCTGTATGTGTAATATTAGGCCAGGTTTAAGTTATTTTAAAACGGTCAAAAACTTGGTCAAACTCCAAGGTCACAAGGTCAAAGGTCATTGTCTCAAATTAAAGGCCTTGGTTAGAGGTACCAACAGTTGAAATATGAAGGCTATATCTCTAACAGGGCATTAGATATAGGCCAAGTTTTTGCGGAAGCCGACGCCGTCATCCGGGGATATGACAATAGCTCTTCCGAGACTTTCGTCCCGGGTGAGCTAAAAAAATCAGGGCAAGTTTTCTGACTTGTTTTTGTGTCAGAGTTATCTGACACAGATTAGTAATGACCACTTTCGCAAAATTACACTTATGTTTTCAAGTCATATAGTAAGTTATTCTGAATGGGTAATTTCAAATGTTATATCAATTTAGAGACGTAACATATGTACAAAAGTGATGATACGATTGATAGAAATAATTTAAAACCATTTTCTGGAAAAAATGGGAAAATTGGAAAAATCACATATTTTGAGAAAAATTTTGCAACTCTTTTTAATTCACCAAAAAGTTACCATATGAATGTTTTTCTTTTTTTTTTTTTTTCTTTTTTTTTTTTTTTTTGATATTTTGAAGATAATACAAAGTGCTATTTTTAAACAAAAAAACAGCACCCATTTTCACACAAATAAAAACATATTTGACTTTATCTTACTCCACCAACCCTGTTTTAGCCTAATTATGACAAAAATACCTATATTTTCAACAAAAAAATCTAAAATTTTCCGGCAGATGTTTTCATTTACAACAACAAAATACTTCATTTGACGTTCACCATCACAAAAAGGGAACATTATAAATTTGACGAAAATTGTAGACTGGGCATTTAGTGCCGCAGAATAAACACAAAATCTGTAATTCACATGGCCGCTCTCCCTTAAACCAAATGCACTTATTGCTATATAAACTCTCAAGGTCCTTACAACTGGAGAAATACCACTCTTTAATTCATCTGTACTTTTGTTCTAGAATAAGCAATGATAGGTCATGTAAAAAAGTAAAACAATGCTTACCATATACTGCATTTCCGAATCCGTTTTACTGCATTTTGGAATGTTCTTGGAAGACGAAAGAATATGTAGGTGAAACCAAGAACTGCAAATAATTTTCATAATCAATTTCTATATGTTTTACTATGTCATTTTTATTATTTGTATATCAAATATATCCATGGTTCACCATCACAACATGAACAATAAAAGGAACGTTCGTTATCATGTAAGTGGCTTGTTAGATAATACTGACGTCCGGTTAGCCTGTATGTACATGTATAAAATCACGGGTATAGTAGATAAAAAGGAGTAAAATGTCATTGATTTACCAGTCTTAGATCAAACATATTGTAAGTATTCATTAGAATCTATGGAGCAGACAATTTCAATGACTACACACGGCGTTGGGTTTTGAATCGAAAAAGAAAAAGCCCAATTACTTTATTTGCTTAATGATTTGACGACCACTTGATTTTAACACTCTAGTCAAATTTGATTACATGTACTTGCCACATTTTATTCAAAGTTATAGATATAACTGTGTAACTACTTTTTAAAACGCAAGGCATTTTTTACTCTCTAAAATGATAAGTTGTTGGTTGTCATTCAGTCGTCTCTTTGGAGTGATTTCAGTGAGTACCATAACATATGGTTTGGAATTGTAATACCAAATTCAGATTCCCTTGTCCAAGAGTGTCCAAGCGTGTCCAAGAGTGTCTACAGCTTTTCTTTACTCATTTCTTTCTAACATTTCTACTGACTCTTATGATTAAATATGTGTTCTAAATCGCACAAGCTCTAACAATTTAGCATATTTCCGAAGGCGATTGGAATCATGGCATTGCTAATATCCAGTAATAATTATACATATGAATAGGTGCACCAAGCTGTCACGAACAGATATCAATAGTCACCTTTACAGCACAATTCTGAAACAACGATGTTTAAAGTTTTCAAAAACTAAACAATTAGTAGACGAACAAATATTTTTTCAAAGGTAAAACACATTGTATAGATCTACTACAACATTGAGGGAAAATGATACTTATGCTTACCACATTTTCTTGTTTTCAATCCTTTTTTCAAAGTGTTTGCATGTTTGGGTAGTTAAAACACATTTTTCTGGTGTAATGGTTTAAACTGATAACATGTACTATCTTGCAGAATAATGACCCGCGATGATCATAATCACTGTTTATTTACGATGATTTCTAACCCTTTCCCAAACAATTCCTTTTTTGACGCCAATAATAAAAATTGGCTTGGGGAAGCATTTCCTCCGTTTGTCGCAATATTCTCTATGCTATATTTTACACAAATCCCTTTTTATACTCCCCGAAAAAAATTCGGAGGAGCATATAATCGCCACGCTGTCCGTTCGTCCTTCCGTCCGGCTGTCTGCCCGTCTGTATGTCTGTTCGGCCGTCCGTCTACGGCCAGATCTCAGCAACTCTTGGTGCAAATGAAACAAAACTTCGCATGTGAACACCTTAAGATAACACATGATAAGGATATTTTTCTCCGTTTCTTAACTTGAGACTTCGTCATGGAAAAGGGGCCTTAATATAGAAATATTTTTTCTCTAATTTCTCTTCGTCTAACGGACAGAATTTAATGAAATTTGTATTCAAGTGATGAATGAGTTGTTCTAGATCATATTCTGTTAATAATGTGTACACAAAACCTGTCATGGGAAAAGGGGGCTTAATGTATGACAGTTTTTTTGTGACAAACACTCATGCGGGGAGCATAACCCGTCTATCACGGCTTTTGTCTATTTAGATGTGTTTGATTATCAGCAGCAGCTTTTAAATTGGAAAATCCATAGTAATCGCTCTGTGGGAAAGGTTAAACGACGAAATTACCGACTGCTTAAATTTGAAAGCTGATGCAAAACATAGCTGAGTGTTAATTTCGTTCAAACGTGCTTTCATAGCGGTAAACTATTGAATAAAAAGACAATTCACTCATAAAGGCAAATGGTTTGTAATTATTGTTTGTCCCAATATTCCCATTTTCCCATTGAAGTGGAATGTCAAAATCAGTAGTTTTGTGAAAAGGGGTTTCCCTCGGTCGACGTTTAAAATAGTCAAATTTTAAATTACTTGCAGACGACATAGATACATGATATAGACCTTGAGCCACCAATAACCCCTGCTCCCCCCCAGAGGGAATTTTGAAGGGTATGATTTTCTGCAAGCTTATAACAACTGCTACAAGATGAGCGTTGTTTGCACTTTGACCGTTGGGGCTTTTGGCTGTAACCCTTATCTAAAACCCTTAACCCTTTCTATTTTTTCATTTGAATATACAGACAATTATTTGGTCATATCTTGATTGAATTTTAATCTACATATGTCAAAATGGTATCAAATGAAAGCTCATTACTTGCTCTTCAATTTGTAGTTATTTTATGCAAATTAGCTCATTTGCATATTCATGAAAAATAATGATTTTCCTTAAAATTGCTAATTTTTGATGAAAATTTGGTTAATACTTTCAAAATGAAGGCGTTTCTGTCCAGGGGGAATTTTGTAAACATGGTTTATCTTAAAGTACATTTTATTAGAAACATTTTTAGCCTTGTTTGCACTCTGGCGGTTGGTGCTTTTCGCCGTAACCCTTATCCAAACCCTTACCCTACCAAATTGTTCATTTAAATTTTGAAAATGAATTTGGTCATATCTTGATTGAATATTGACACACATGTGTCAGAATGGTATCAAATGAAAGCTTATGACTTGCTCTTTCATTTTCAGTTATGTTATGCAAATTAGCTCATTTGCATATTCATGAATATTAATGATTTTTCCTAAAATTGCGATTTTCGACAAAAATGTGGTAAATAATTTCCAAAACAGAGAATTTTTGTGCAGGGGAATTATGTAAACATAGTAAATCTTCAAGAAAATTGTATAAGAAACATTTTGAGCGATGTTTGCGCTTTGACCATTAGGGCTTTTGGCAAAATCCCTTATCTAAACCCTTAACCCTATAAAATTGTTCATTAATTTCAAAATGTTTTTGGTCATCTTGGATGAATATAGACCTACAGATGTTAGAATGATATCAAATGAGACCTTATGACTTGCTTAATAATGTGTTATAAATTTTATGCAAATTAGCTCATTTGCATATTTATGAATATTAATGACATTACTTAAAACTGTGACCTTTTTTTTCCGAATATTTGGTAAACTCTTTCAAAAACATTGTGTTTCTCCTCAGGGGTAATCATGAAAACATGGTTTAACTTAAAGAACAGTTTATAAGAAACATTTTGAGCAATGTTTGCACTCTGGCGACGGGGGCTTTTGGCGGTGACCCTTATCTAAACCCTTAACCTCATCAAATTGTTCATTCAAATTTTCAAAACGTTTTTGGTCATATCGTGATTATGTATTGACCTACTGATATCAGAATGGTATCAAATTAAAGCTTATGGCTTGCTCTTCCATGTGCTATTATTTTTCATGCATATTAGTTCAGTTGCATTGCCATATAATATTAATGAATTTCCTGAAAATTGTGATTTTTCAGAAAAAATGTGTTAAATACTATCAAAAACAAGGTGTTTCTGTTCAAAGGCATTATGCAAACATAATTTATCTTAAAGAACATTACATGAATAACACTTTAAGCAATGTTCACACTGTGGCATTTGGGTCTTTTACCCAAACCCCTTATCTAAACCCTCAACCCTATCAAATTGTTTGTTCAAATTTTCAAAACGCTTTTGGTCACATCTTGATTAAATATTGATCTACAAACGTCAAAATGGTATCAATTGAAAGCTAGTGAATTGCTTTTATATTTGCAATTACTTCATGTCGATTTGCTCATTTGCATATTCATAAATACTATTGATTCTTAAATGTTTGGGACAAAAACACATTTATTGTGGAAAATCCATAAAATGTATTCCATTTGACAGTGCTATATGTTATATAGTAATCATGTTATGTTATGTACATAGTAACCCTGATATGTTTAGTAATTGATCTATGTCGGTTTCCATCATGATAAACTTGCCCAACTCCCACAGTTTGAGTAATTCCAAGATTGCCACCAAGTGTGATGTGAATCATTTTGGTCAAATTGTTCTAGAACTGTGCAATAAGTAAGTGTCTTAATATGGAATTTCACATGCTGATCTAAACCTTGTAGCATAGTTGTAGCATTTAAATATCAGGAAAATATTGAACCGAAGATATCTATGGCCATCGAATACCATCCTGGAAAACATATGCCATATTGAAAGAGATTGTGTATCGCAAGGGAACTATTTTCAATTTATTGTGAGGTGGTACTACGCTGAAAGCACATATTAGAAATATGTGTAGATAAGGAAGAATATGAATATACATTCAGCATGGGCTGTCGGTAGTATGGATCAGTTTACATCTGTTCTGATCTGATACAGATAAATAAATGCATCGTAATAAATGCAATAATCTTTTGATCACAACCAGTAATTGTCTATACTCTAGCTACATACATCGCGTACATATCTTGATTTTATGTATCTGATACATAGGCTTTACATATGGCACCCCAAGCTTAATTTATCTGAATTGAAAATGCCTTAATAGAGCATAAAGGAATGGAAACACCAGTGTCCCTGATCTGTCAGCCACATATCAAATACACTTAAGGCCAACAAATTGACTTGTCTATGAGGAAAACATAAGGAAGGGCTCTCCAGATGGAGAAAGACCATGCTGTTTTCTCCATGTGAATGGCAAAAGTAAGGCCTTGATAATTGCTTAACAATGTTATTTTGCTATATGTATGCAATGTTTCTACATTCCAGGATCTCTGTTCATCTATAAAACTTAAAAAAAATAATTGGAATGATTAATTTTATATGTGTATTAGAATTGAGTCCCTCATTTTGTATCATTCTATGGCATATGATAAAATTTTTATGTTTAAAGTCCTATTTTGCGTCAATTTTGAATTCATGTCGCAGTTTTACAAAGGATAACATTCTGTCAACTAAACTAGATATAAGCAAGAACACCAATACAATAAAAGAAATCAATTTAACTTATTTGCACTTAAAACAATAAATTAAAAAGATCAAATGGAAACTAAATACATACATTGAAAATAAGATTTATAGGAACAAAATATAATGGGCTGCACTCTTTAAAATTACTGTTACTCCCAAACAAAACATCAAATAGATTTCAAACAAGGCTTAGATGTTGTTAAAAGAGTGAACATGGATATTAAATGGTTGAAAACTCATGAGAAAGAAAGAATCAGACCTTTTGGTACGTATTTAATATAAAAACCTTGCAAAACAATCAAAATTTTAGACAAATCATTAATATAGATGCTTATGCAAATGAGCTAATTTGCATAAAATATCTGCATATAAAAGAATAAGTCATTAGCTTTCATTTGATACCATTCTTACATCAGTAGGTCAATATTCAATCAAGATATGACCAAGCATGATTTGAAAATTTGAGTGAACAATTTTATAGGGTTAAGGGTTTGGATAAGGATTATGACCAAAGGCCCCAAGCGCCTAAGTGCAAATATCTCTCAAAATGTCTCTAATAAGATGTTCTTTAAGATAAACCATGTTTACATGATTCTCCCAGAACAGAAACACATTGTTTTTGAAACTACTTACCAACTATTAGCAAAAAGGTCACAATTTTAAGTAAAATCATTAATAATATTCGTGAATATGCAAATGAGCTAATTTGCATAAAATTTATAGCAAATTATTGAGCGAGTTAATACCTTTCATTTGATACCATTATAACATCTATAAGTCAATATTCAACCAAGATTTGACCAAAAAAGTTTTTAAATGATTGAACAATTTATAGGGTTAAGGGTTTAGATAGGGGTTTTGGCCAAAAGCCCCAACGGTCAAATTTCAAACATCGCTCAAAATGTCTCTTGTATAATTTTCTTTAAGATTCGCTATGTTTACATAATTCCCCTGCACAAAAACGCCTCATTTTGGAAAGTATTTACCACATTTATGTCGAAAATCGCAATTTTAGGAAAAAAGCATTAATATTCATGAATATGCAAATGAGCTAATTTGCATAACATAACTGAAAATGAAAGAGCAAGTCATAAGCTTTCATTTGATACCATTTTGACACATGTGTGTAAGTATTCAATCAAGATATGACCAAAGTCATTTTCAAAATTTAAATGAACAATTTGGTAAGGTTAAGGGTTTGGATAAGGGTTACGGCAAAAAGCCCCAACCGCCAGAGTGCAAACAAGGCTCAAAATGTTTCTAATAAAATATACTTTAAGATAAACCATGTTTACAAAATTCCCCCTGGACAGAAATGCCTTTTTTTAGAAGTTATTTATCAAATTTTCGCCAAAAAATGCAACTTTTAAGGGAAATTATTAATATTCATGGATATGCAAATGAGCTAATTTGCATAAAATAACTACAAAATAAAGAGCTTTCATTTGATACCACTTTGACATCTGTAGGTCAATATTTGATGAAAACATGACCAAATAAGTAATGTAATTTTTTATGAAAAAAATGATAGGGTTAAGGGTTTTAGATAAGGGCTACAGCCAAAAGCCCCAACGGCCAGAGTGCAAACTACGCTCAAAATGTGTGTAAGATAATGTACATTAAGAAAAAACATGTCTACAAAATTCCCTCTGGCAAACATGTTTCTAGCTCAGGGTCTAATAAATATGATTTATTTAATATTGTGATAATTTGAAATGGTGCTGAGCATTCTCTGTAGGCCATGGTTTTCAAAAATCATTTTGGTTAGTAGTAAAAACACTTAAAATTTCTATAGAAATCTATTTTAAAGCCGTCCCGTTACAAGAAATGTTAGAAAATCCTAAATTGCTGATGTCAAACAATTTCTCTTACTTAAGTTTAGACACGATACTTGTCAAAAATATGTTACTTTTTATGGCCTAAACGGAGGTCAAATTTCACCAGGTCATTTCTCACTGACATAATAAATTGAAGTTTAACCCTTTTCAAACAAGATTTTGTTTAGTGTTGCCCAATTTAAAAGCTGTCATAAACAAAACAAGAGGCACAAGAGGGCCTGAATCGCTCCACTAGCAAACGTAAAAAAATATATCACGTTTTTTGTAAGCATCGCACTGCCAAATCTTGAAAAGAGTCACCCAAGCAGCATTTCTGCAAAGTTTTGTATGAATTTGCCCATTGGGGTGTTTTGAAGAGTTATTTCATGGTTTGTCCTATTTAGGTAAACCCTCCCCTGCCACACCCACATTGATAAACCAATCAAAATATCACTAACAATTACTCTCTAAAGCCGAGGATTATTGATTAAACCATCAAATAATTATGACCTCTGTCGTTTTTGATACACCAACAGCATGTTTGGTCGTAATAGCCTAATTATAGCACATCATTTGAATTATCGAAAAAAAATCATTCGGTTTTATCTTGTATGATTACGTATACATTACGTCGATTCTATTTTTGGATGAAGCCGGTATTTTGAAGCAACATCATTTGAATTGTCGAACCAAAATTATTCAGTTTTATCTTGTATGATGACGTATAGATTACGTTGCTTCTATTTTTGGCCGAAGCCGGTAATTTGAAGCGTAAGCCAATGAAAATTTGTATCAGATTATTCAAATGTTTTGCTGTTTACAGCAAACGATTGGATACCGAAAGCTCGCAAAGACCCCGAGATTAGACGTTGAATGACCCCGTGGGAACAGAGTATCATTTTATCGTAATAGAATGAAGAGATAATGTACTCTGTTTTAATAGAGTAACTAACAATGTAAAAAAAGGACCACCCAAGGAACATTTCTGCCAAGTTTGTACTAACTTGAGCCAATGGCTGTTTTTAAATCATTATTTCGTGATTTCTCCGATTCTGATTAGTCCCGCCATACCACGCCCACATTAATTGACCAATCAAAATTTCACAAACTATTTCAGTAAAGAGCATCACAAGGGATATTACTGACAAAATTGGTCAAAATTGACCCACAGGTTGGAAGAAGAAGTTTTTTAAAGAAACATTTTTGAATTTCTCTAATTGTGATAAGCCCCGCCCTGCCACGCCAACATTTATGGACCAATCAAAACTTCACAGACAATTTAAGTGAATAGTCACTCAAGGTACATTTCTGCCATATGTTTGGTCTAAATTGGCCAAATGTTTGATTTTTAAAGATTTTTTGTGATTTTTCTAAGTCTAATATGTCCCGCCTTGTGTCGTCTGCAAAAATTTATAGAGCAATCGAAGTTCTTTGAATAATTGAAATAAAGGCTCACACAAGGAACATTCCTGCAAAGATTGGTCAAAATTAGCCCACTAGTTTGAGAGGAGAAGATTCTTTTTTAAAAGAATTATTTTTGTGATTTCTATAAGTCTGATAACCCCGCCCTGTCATGCCATCATATATGGAACAATCACAATTGCATGGACAATTTAAGTAAAGAGTCATCCAAGGCACATTTCTGCCAAGTTTAGTCAAAAGTGGCCGAATGATTGATTTTTTAAAGAATCACTTTGTGATTTCTGTAAGTGTCACAAGCCCCGCCCTGCAACGCCCACATTTAAGAAGACCAATCAAAATTATTTGAAAACTTTATGTAAAGGGTTCCCGAAGAAACATACCTGCAAAGTATGGTCAAAATTGGCCCACTGGTTTGAGAAGAGAAGATTTCTAAAGAATTACTTTTTGATTTGGCTAAGTCTGCCCTGCCCTGCCACGCCCATATTTACGGACCAATCAAATTTTCTTAGACAAATTAAGTAAAAAGTCATCCAAAGTACATTTCTACAAAGTATGGCCATAATCAGCCAAATAGTTGATTTTTAGATTGTTTTTTGTGATTGCTCTAGGTTCGATAAGCTCCACCCTGCCAAGCCAACATTTATGGTCCAATCGAAATTCTTTGAACAATTTAAGTAAAAGGTCACCAAAAGAACATTCATGCTAAGTTTGGTCAAAATTTGCCCACTGGTTTGAGAAGAGAGTGTTTTTAAAGAACTATTTAGTGATTTCTCTAAGTCTGATAAGCCCTCCCCTGCCACGCCCCCTGCCATGCCCACATTTATGGACCAATCAAAATTTCACTGACAATTTAAGTAAAGAGTCACCTAAGGTGTATTTCTGCCAAGTGCTTAGTCAAAATTGACCAAATGGATATTTTCTAAGAAGATATTTTAGGATTTGAAAAGAAAATATTTCTAAAGAAATATTGTTTGTTTTTTTCTAGTCTGATAAGCCCCCCCCTCCCCCCTGCCACACCAACATTTATGGACCAATCAAAATTTTACTGACAATTTTAAGTAAAGTCATTCAACATAATTTCTACAAAATTTGGTCAAAATGACCAAATGATTGAACTTGAAAGAACTATACTAAGCAAAACAATTGAAGGATATCAAAATTCTACAGTTGATCGAGAAACTTTGATGAACTATTATATAATACCCTAATGATTTTTATTATAACATACATTCGTTCTCATATTTTATGCTGTCATACCGAGTCTTGCTTCAGCGGTCATACCAAAATGGGACAATTTACAACACAGAGGTCAACAACCAGTTTTTACGTGTTCCTTATGTGCTGTTTTTCACATGAAGGCGTGTTCTGAGCTGCTTCATTGAGTAAATTAACACATACTTGCATATAATCAATTCATTAAAAAGAATTGTACGTCAATGGCTGACAGATCTGCAGCGTTGGCAGGCCATTGGTCAAATGAACGTGTGGGAACGTCAGGTTGACGTCGCTGGTAGATTTTGCATTTTGCCATGTGTATTCAGTCGATTACATCAAAGGTATCACAAGGCAGTCGAAATTATGAAACGTTGTGACGGGGGACGTAAATTAATGACGTTTATGGTTGATGACCGTTACATTCTCACGCTTTAACTATCGGTCTTTTGATTATCGTGCAGGGGGAGGGATTGTTCCTACGTCAGTAGGATCCCGCCCAAATGCCTGGCTAGCTGCACGCATGGCAGATTTCACGTCCACTCTCCATCTCTTCCTGTCATGGATGTTGGTAATTGACAGGCCCCAATCTCTCGCATCTCTTTCTGCTAGTTCTTTCCAGGATGCCTTCGGTCTTCCAGCAGCTCATTTTCCGGTGACGTCGAGTTGGTATGCCGTTTGGATTGCGCCATTGGATCTGTTGACATGTCCACACCAACGTAGTCGTCTCTCTCGTAAAACTATCGATAGGTCCTCAAGGCCGAGACGCACCAGTAGCTCGTTTGACCTTACAAAAGCTATGTCTTCGGGTTTTACTTTACACATCTGTCGAATCATAGCCCTGTCATTTCGTTGTAGGCGCTGCAGGTTTTGCTTTGTCAAAGCCCAGGTTTCACTTGCGTGGAGCATTGCGCTTCTTACACATGTGTTGTACACGCGGCCTCTGGTCTTGTGTGAAAGGTGTCGTAATGTAAGTACTGGTGTATGGTCCCTGAATTTCATCCACGCAGTCTTGACCCGCGTGATTGTGGCTAGATCACAACCCCCAGCTGCAGACAGAGTGTCCCACAGGTAACAGAATGACGGTACAATTTCCAGGTTGTCGGCTCTGACTTTGACCTCGCTCTGTGGTCTGCCATCGATTGGACGAGCAGTTCCCTGACATCTGGCACATCTGAAATCTTGATTCGCTGTCAGTCTCTTGAGCTCGCTGCATTTCTTGTGCACCACGTCTTGTATCCTGCGCAGTGTATGCTGTTTCTTCCGACACCTGTTCGACATACTGCACATAGGAAACTACCAGACTCCTGCAACCTGTTTAGGCCTGTTCCACATATCATGACCTTGTTTTTTCTTGCGTTTACACTCAGTCCCTTGTCTTCCATACTATCTTTCCAAACCAGCAATCTCTCGACAAAGATTTCCAGAGTTTCAGCAATTATAACCAGGTCGTCTGCATACAGATCTTCCCATGGTACCCCAGCTAGGAATCCCTGTGACATGGCCTCCAGGACAATGATGAAGAGTAGAGGGCTTAGCACTGATCCCTGGTGTACTCCGACTTTCACTCCGAACTCCTCGCTGTACCTGTTTCCGACACGTACCCTACTGCGGGCATTTGAGTACATGCCCTGCACCAGTCGCACAATCCATTTGTCCACATGCAGCTTACGTAGTGCCCACCAGATCACTTTTCGAGGAACACGATCGAAGGCTTTTTCTAGGTCTACGAAGGCCATATAGAGGCGCTTGTTTACTGCCAGGTACTTTTCTTGCAGTTGCCGAAAGACGAATATAGCGAATATATATTCTCAAGAACTCATTACGTTTAAGGACTCCAAGTTTTCCAAAATTACTCACGAGTCTAACAGATGTGCTAGGGGTAAACCTTAGAATTCAGTCTATGATAAACGGATTGAATAATCATGGGCCTTATGCCAGTAGGCCGTCGGCAGATAACACTTTAATATGACAACACTTACGTATGGACCAGGCCCCGGTTTCTCGAAAAAACTTAAGTACGTTCTCATGCTCAAATCTGAGCACCGTGCTCAAATCGCACGAAATCCACGTGAACTTCAATCGAATACCCTTCAACGTTGGAGAGTATTCCTTTGAAGTTGTAATAAATTTGAGCATGGACTCATGAGTTTGTACTTAAGTTTTTTCGAGAAACCGGGGCCAGAACCGATATTAAATGGAATCAGCAGCACTGGAGTACAGTGCTCATCATCAACAAAATTCGGTTTCGGCTGTCGCATGTTGACAGCAGAATTCGTGTTCCTTCGATATAAGAACGACAGATAACACGAGTGCAATGTCCCAACACGTGACGCATATGGTGACGGGAGCGTTATGAAGTTGACGGGAATCTTACGCAATCTAAAGACAAACGTGTTCGTGCTAAATGACAATGACTGTCTAATGATATTTTGACTACGTGATTGACCGACATCCTGTAACTTTTAAACAGATTTGGATTCAATCCATGGACTTGTCATCCCATTCACATGACCTTTATCTTATCGAGTATTATTAAAACAGACGTCGACGTGACCGACAACAACAACCGACCAACCCGGCATATTCAAACATGCACGTATTCGGGAATGGTATACTGTACCGCAACTTGTGGTCAATTGATATGCAATGAATATGTGAGGTACTTGTAAGCCTTTGGTTGACTTCCGGGGTGAAAATATCCGTTATTCGTGACGTGTGACTTTTAAGTTGTAGGGTACCAGCGTTTAACCGGATATTGTAGAGAAACCGCAAACGATTGCACTGCATTGTGTTTTTGATTCACAAGATTATAGGTTACTATGAAGTTATTTGTAGACTTTTTATTCGAATGTATGCCTTTGTTATTATTTACAAATAGTGCAATTTGAATATCCCTCAATTGTTTTGCTTAGCATATTTTGTGATTTCTCCAAGTCTTATAAGCACCGCCCTGTGACACCCACATTATTGACCAATCAAAAGTATGTGAATAATTTATGTAAAGAGTAACCTAAAGAACATTCCTGCTAAGTTTGGGCAAAATTGCCCACTGCTTTGAGAGGGGAAGATTTTTAAATAAAAAAGTGAACGGACGCACGCACGCACGACGGACACAACGTCATGACAATAGCTCGCTGGCCTTCGGCCAATTGAGATAAAAATTGATATTGATAAAGATATCGATTGTGGAAAATATGACAGCAAAAATATTGAGGCAAAAGGAGAAAATGCTAGTTATCAGCATTTTCTTCTTTTGCCTTAAGTTCCCAATCCAATTCTGATACAGACGTCGAAGCAATGTCTTGTTTGGGAAAGGGCCAATTAACAAGACAATGAGCCTCCATTTTCCTAGCGGTTTTAGGCAAATTGATTCGGAAGGAAAATTTTACTAGATGGGGAGCCGAAGCGGGTGCATGCCTGTACGAAAAAAAGAGGCGGATTCCGCTTGGAAAACAGGCGTAAATGAGACGTAAATGAGGCGTAAATGGCAATTTACGCTTGTAACAGTGGCGGATTTATACTTTACGCCTCAGTCACTGTGTATAGTAGTGACGGAAAATAAAGGCGTAAAATGAAATGGAGGCGAAATTTTATCACAACAGGCGTAATTTAAAACTTTAATTTTTGAGCAGGCGTAATTTTTGGACTTAGCCATTTTAACAAGGCGTAATAGCTGTTTCTTAATACAGAAAATAACTTAAACTTTCCAGGGAGGCGGAAATTTTGGACTTAGCAATTTTTTAAAGACGTGATTCCAATATACTAGCCATTTTCATTTTGCACTGCTTAAGATAAAAGCAAAGAAAATGCTTTTGTTAAGAAGGTCAAACTCCAAATTCAAGGTCACAAGGTCAAGATCCAAGATTGATGGTCTTGGTAGGAGGTATGCAAGAGTAAACTATCAAGACTCCATCTGTAATAGTGATTAGAATATAGGCCAAGTTAAAGTTCTTGTAAAGTATATGCCTTAAGGTAAAGGTCCTAATGCCAAAGGTCATGGTCCCAAATGAAAGGTCTTAACAAGTTCTATCCTTATGTGAAATATCAAACCTCTATATCTTACAGTGTATGAGATGTAGGCCAGGTTAAATGGTAGGTCAAACTTCAAGGTCAAGGTCACAAGGTCTTAATTCCTGATTGAAAGTAAATGTCAGGTTGTATCTTTGTGTGAAATATTGAAGGCTCTATCTACACAAGAAGTGCTTGTAAAACATAATATGCCCCCTCAAGGGCCTACCTTTAATGTAGGTCAAAGTTGAGGTCAAGGTCACAAGGTCCAAGGTCAGGATCAAATGTGAAAGGTCTTGGTAGGAGGTGTCCATGTGTGAAATATAAAGTCTGTATGTGTAAAAGCACATGAAAAATAGGCTAGGTTAAAGTTCTTTAAAGTAGGTCAAATTCCAAGGTCAAGGTCAAATGCAAAAGCTCATGGTAGGAGGTGTCCATGTGTGAGATATCAAGGCTGTGCATGTAAAAGAACATGAGATAGAGGCCAGATTAAAGTTTTTAAAAAGTAGGTCAAAGTCCAAGGTCAAGGTCACAAGGTCCAATGTCATGGTCAAATGTGAACAGTCTTGGTAGGCGGTGTCCATGTGTGCAATATCAATAATGTATGTGTAAAAGGACATGATATAGAGGCTGGGTTAAAGTTTTAAAAAAGTAGGTCAAATGCCAAGGTCAATGTCACAAAGTCATGGTCAAATGTGAAAGGTGTTGGTGGGAGGTTTCAATGTGAGAAATATCAAGGCTGTATGTGTAAAAGAGCATGATATATCGGCCAGGTTAAAAAAAAATAAAAGTAGGTCAAACTTCAAGGTCAAGGTCACAAGGTCCAAGATATATGGTTCATAAGATATAGAATTAACTTTGTGAAAATAAGGCCTCCCAGTCTATTTTCTCCCAGTCTATGACCATTTCCTACTTCCTGTTTAGAAAATTGGAGGGAATTTTGATTCTCTGACTTTTTGCAAAGTAAGTGTTTGAGATATGAATTCAACCATTGATGAATCCAGGACATTAAGGGGCTCACTAAATGGTAGGACCAAGTGAGGCAACATTGGTGAGTCTTATTTTGATTAAATTAAACAAATTCAAATATTCACTTTTACCATTCCCCACCCACATATTATGTAGTAAATATCTAGGAGGCGTAATTATGAGGCGGATTCCGCCCGTAATTTCTTAAAAATTCCAAGCGGAATCCGCCTCATAATTCCATCTAGTTACGCCTCCTAGCAATTACACCTGTAAAAAAATCCGCTTCATTTGCATATTCCGTCTCTGAAAATTCTGGTTAATTAACATTTTACGCCCCTAAATTACGCTTGGTTTCCGCTTGGTTTCCGTCTCTTTCTTATATTTCTTTAAACAAGCAAATACTAGCGGAAAATGAGACGGATTCCGTCGTATACTTCCGTTTCATTTACGCCTCTTTTACGGGCGTAATTTTTCGTACAGGTATGCTCGCCATTCAAATGGTATTAAAATACCACATTGATTTTTTATTGGACGTCCGAAAGGACGTACAATTCCTATAACTACTTTTGGACAGGCGAAATGGGTTTTCATTACCAAAAAACCCTTTCTCAGACTCAATTGCCAGTTGACCAAAATTCAAAATAGATTTTGCGACCATACAGGAAAACTGTCGTATCTTTTCCTACTTTCTATGTGTTCTCTAACAAATACTATAAGATTCATTGGCCGATTCAATTCATGCCACGTCTTTACCAACTTTACGATCTTTTTTCGATTTAATAATTTTCTTGTAGTTTTTTGACTTTCGTAATATTCATTGTGTAAAGGGTAAGATCTTTAGAAAGCGATACATGCATACACTATGGTTATAATGTAAACAGACACCCTATATCATCAGCAGCAGCGATAGCTCAAACGGGAAAGGATTAACCTCGCAACCTTTTTTCAGTTTGAAATTTGGAACGCCGTTGGTTCAAAACCAGTTCGGATTATTTCTTCTGTAAAACGTTTGTTTTTCTTGATGTGTTTACTGAAAACACACATTTTAGAATGATTACCCAATTTAATGCACGTATTGTGTATGATAGGTTCCTTTTCTTTGATCATTGTTGTTTAAGTCTTTGACATATTTAAAGGAACGGGGTTTCCACGAGACGTACTTTGGAACCAGGGTTTTGAAATTGATTATCGGGGAGTGAGTTCATTTCGCAACTCGGGTTCGACTCGATGACAAATCGGGGTTCCATCTGAACAGCCTCAGATGAGACACTAGTGAAATCCACCTATTCAGAAAAATAGTTGCTCTTACGAGTTTTTTTCTCCAGCATCTGTATCACTGATATTCGACAGTATCATGACCTATTTACATACTGATCGATGATCATGACAACAATGATTATTACTAGTATAAGACTAAGTGACAGCGATCTGTATTTATTTCGTTTAAGAGACTCGTTTACGTGTATTGAGCTAAGAAGATGAAGCAATGGGTCTGCAACAGATGGTACCTGGATGATCGTATGAATATGTCTACAGATAGGGACATTGCTATTCTCAAATTTTCGTTGATAATGATATGAAGATTTAAATTGCTTATTGTACTCCACTGCCATTTTCCCGACGGCACGTTCCCAATTTCTTCTTTTTATGCACATCTGTAGATGTAAGGATGCTGCGGTAGTACTGGTATGAGGAATCCATGGTTAGGTGCTCCAATTCATCTGGTATTTTGTTTCAGGAAAATTGTTTTGTAACCACAACCAGGGAAAACTGTTACCGTGTTTTTTTCTTGTTTTACTCTAAACAGGAATAAAAATCAAAGTGCTTGGAGCACTATATTTAGACGCCTCTCATTGATTGAGCGGAATTGTATGTAAATGATCGGCGTTTCATTACTTTATTTCGTTGAATTTGTGTTAAGATCGATTCTAAATCACTGCGGTCGTTTTTTCGCCAACGATGGTGGAGATAGAAGTCGAACAAGAGTGCCATGGTCACAATATACGCCGCCACTTATAAAACTTGAGACAAAAAAAATGACATTGACAAGGATTTATAAATATTCACACAAAAACCTGTAAAAAGTTGTGTTCACAAAAAGGTTTTTATAAATATCCAGTCAAAAACCTGGAAGGAATTGCGTTCACGAGACTGAAATATCATTAAGCCCTAGAGACTAAGATTGAAGGGGGCATAACTCAGGCAAAAATCAATGAACCATAAAATCCTTACTTCATGCACATCTACCAATTAAGGTAATGACATCCACCAAGTTTCATAAGGATCAGTCAGAATCTTAGAAGAAGTTGTGTTGACAAGGCTGCAATTTCAATCAGCCCCAGAGACTAAGTTTTAAGGGGGCATAACTCTAGAAAAAATCAATGAACCATAAAATCCTTCCTTCATGCAAATCTACCAATTGAGGTGATTGACCAAGTGTCATTAATATCCAGCCATAAACGTAGGAGGACTTGCGTTGACAAGGCTGCAATTTCAATAAGCCCCAGAGACTAAGTTTTAAGGGGGCATAACTCTGGCAAAAATCAATGAACCATAAAATTCTTCCTTCATGCACATCTACCAATTGAGGTGATAACATTGACCAAGTTTCATTAAGATCTAGCCAGAAACTTAGGAGGAGTTGTGTTGACAAGACTGCAATTTCAATAAGCCCCAGAGACTAATTTTTTAAGGGGCATAACTCAGGCAAAAATCAACGAACCATAAAATCCTTCCTTCATGCACATCTACCAATTGAGGTGATAACATTGACCAAGTTTCATTAAGATCCAGCTAGAAACTTAGGAGGAGTTGCGTTGACAAGGCTGCAATTTCAATAAGCCCCAGAGACTAAGTTTTTAAGGGGCATAACTCAGGCAAAAATCAACGAACCATAAAATCCTTCCTTCATGCACATCTACCAATTGAGGTGATAACATTGACCAAGTTTCAAGAAGATCCAGCCAGAAACTTAGGAGGAGTTGCGTTGACAAGAAAAGTGGACGGACGTACGGACGGACGGACGGATGGACGGACGGACGGATGGACGGACGGATGGACGGACGGACAGACAGAGAAGATAACGCCAATATACGGTCGCCTCCGGCGGCGTATAAAAAAAGATGATTAAAAAGAACAATGTCTGAGTAGAATTCGAACCCAGGGACTTCCGGATATAACATGTGTAAAGAGTACAAGGTGAGTGCTCTGCTAAGTGAGCTATCGCGGCTTTCATTTATGTAGCGCGTTGGCTTACATTTTGAATAAATTGCTTTGTAGCGTACTTTATAAAATCAATGAAAAGTATAACTGACGACAATTTTCATAGTAAACCGAAACAAGAAGACAAAAGTGCTAATCGCATGGCCTTAATTGAATTTGGTAATCAAATTAATAGTGATTATTCATAGCGACAAATCAGTTGTCTTGAAACGGCAATCAAATCAATTTGAAGCCTGAGAAGGGTTTTCTGGTATTAAAGCCGATTTCGTATGTCCGAAACCGATCTTATAGAATTAAACACAGAAGAATGAATAAAATATCTTTCGTTCATGTACAATCCCGCTCAATCAATCAGAGACGTCCAATTACAGTGCTCTCAGCACTTTGATTTTCTTTGGGGTTACCACTAGGCGAAAGAGTAGTCTGTTTCCCTGTCGCACTAAGTATTTTAGTACGTCAGGCACTCAGTAACAATGGGGGGCCTCCAGTGGGGAAATTTCACTACAAAATCCGTTAATGTTTAGAGCAGAGATGTCACATTTATGAAATGGATCGTTTTCGTTATAACTTTAACAATAGCAGTAACAGTTTAAAACGATCATCACGCTTACCCGAAAAAAAGTGGTTTTAAATCATGAACATAGAAACTATATTCTGACAATTTCAACACATTCGTATCCATATGTCAGATTAGCTTAGTGGTAGAGCGTCTGACTTGTGTTCCAGAGGTTCAGGGTTCGAATGCCATCACGAGTACATGTTTTTTCATAAAAGATCTATTTATTTTACATGTGTTTGCAATCTCTAGAACCATTTGGTATAGAAATGTAAAATGATAAATATAGGGCAACAAAAAGATGTACCTGAACTGGGATTTGTACCATGGACCTTTGGATAGCAAGTCTGGCGCTCTACAACTAAGCTAATCAGACAACAGATATACTTATATTCAAATTGCAAAAATATAGTTATGTGAGCATAATTTAAAACCGCTTTATTTTGGGTTAGCGTGATGATTGTTTAAAACTGTTACTGCTAGTGTCAAAAATAGACCGAAACTATCTACTCTTCTAATGACCCTCTCTGCTCACTAAATAAATAAAACTTTGTCCTATACCTTTGTACAAATATTTCCCCAGTGGGCGTCGCCATGTTGATGTGTGCCTGACCCAATAACGCAATATAATGGGCAGGTAAGCCAGACTATTAGAAAAGGAGTTCCTAAGAGTTCCCCATCTTTTTATTTGATTTAGGCAACGATACTTCCATGAGTACATTGTATTAGCCAGCATTTTGAAATCAGTTGTTTACCTTTCCCCAAACAAGACCTGGTGTTGGTGTCCCTTGTGGCGAAGGCTTGGGAAAAACATTGCAACACAAAAAGAAACTGCTGATAACCAGCAGTTTCTCCTTTTGTTTAAACTTTTACTGTGCCATAGTTTACACAAATCCTATCTTTTATAACATCCATTTTGTCATTTGTAGCAGTTTTCAAATTGGAACACCCTGAAATTTTGCCGTTTGGGAAAGGGTTAAACCTAAATTAGATGTAGATTACACTACAGCTGATTTGAAAAGGCATTTGTCTTGATCAATCGATTAATCTTAATGATATCTTCCGATATTTTCCTATAGCATTTTTTTTTTCTTTCCTCTTTTAATTTCTACTTTGCATTTCAATACCCTTGCATCAGTGAAGCTGATTTAAGGTAGCCCTGATAAGATTTGCGTGCCGTCGTGACCATTTGTTATGTCTCCGAACCTATGAAGGCGACGTTGTAAACATTCGTCGGTTGGAAGCCGTATTTACGACGTCGCCAGAATAATTCCGATGCCGTTTTATTCTCATTGTGGGAGGACTTCATTAAGTTAACATACAAACATATACTGCCTCAAAGGTCATTTCGTAAATCAGTACACACTGTCCTTAAAAGCTTAACGCAGAATTCTTCCGCTTAGAATCAAGCATATATAACCCCTTCATAATTTGAATATACTACAAACGTTTTTCCCCTTTTTTGTTTGTTAAATAATTTGATTCAAGCACATTGCTAAATAAAAGAAGCAGTTAATTAAATACTAGTATGTATTTGTTTATCAATTAACACTTTACATATATAATACAATTTTCTATTTTGACTATTTTATGAAAATACTTTCGAAAAGCCATTTTCAAGAAACAACATTGTCTGTTAAACTAGTCCCCTTCTATTCCATTTCAATTGGTATGTCTTTGCAGTTAACAACACACCTTGTTGTTGTTGTTGTTTCGAGGAAAACTTGAAGTGTACTCGATTCTGCGCGTTTGAAGCCTGTACCGTTTTAATTCACAAAACTGTTTCTATTTTTCGGGAACAAGCTTCAAGCGTTAACAAGTCTCTCTTCACATTTCTCGTTTCTCCAGGTTGACATATACAGGCTCGCTTGGTTGGTGCAGACCAACTTTAGCAACAGGCATTGGGACCTGGAAATATATATATTTTTAAAATGTTTATACATGGCATATAAAACATGAAATGATTCATTTTTCTTTGGAAAAAAATATTTTAAAGGAAATCGTGCTAGGCTGTGGAAAATGCAAATGGCACAAAAATTAGAAACCAGAAATAACGCATGAATTTACCATCCTGAAGGGGTAGATCATTTATGTCCAGCGATAGCAGGCATCAAACTCTGCTATGTATACAAATTAGAGTCAATGCATAAAGTGCGTCCCATTTTTATTGTCATTGTTCTTTTTTTAACTTTTTTACGGTTACATGTTCCCAACCTTCAAACACCAATTACGTCAGAGGTACGTCTTCTGTGCTCAGCGATATTCAACACACCGTACAACCGGTTTGTTCGAAGACAGACGAGAGTCAGTGAAGACAGCTTCGGCATCTGATGTCAGGTGCATGGTAGGTCAGAATAATTTAGTTTTATAAATAAACGAAAAGATCTATGGTATTCTATAGTCGATAAATACGCGTATAAGTGTTCAGTGCTTCTACAAAATAAAACTTTCCACGTATACCTCGCAAATAAGGTTACAGTCATTAATTATTTCGAGGTTTCCTACAAAATTTTACGGAATTTGACTTCGTGCTCGAATATTTCGCGTGTCTCTCAATATGTGCCAGTTGAACTTGTACACGAATAAAGTTCAATCATTCAACGATATATCTTCCAAATTTGAGGCCCTATTTCGTTACATTCGCTGACTCTCGTTTGTCTTCGACACAGCCTTGTCTCGTTTTGAAGTAAAAATAGAATCTGTAAACACACTTGTGAAGGATTGGTCTCTAGCAAAGGAAAGATGGTTATTCGCCGTAATTTAGGTTTTGATGCATTGCAAATTGATTTTCCATGTAGAAATATGAGTTGCCGAATAGTCCGGAAGCATAAAAAATCTAGCATGAGCCTCTTTAACCGCAAATTCTCTTTTCCTATTCTGTTTACCGCTGGCTCGGTTGGTGCGAACCAACTTTGGCTACAGGCATTGGAACCTTAAAATATATGAAACGGTATATGGTGAAAGGGACCCTTGACCCATTACGAGATTCAAAATTTTAGGCTGGTCAAAAGCTTGCAGACGACAAATTCAGGTACTAGTAAATGAATTGCGTAACATTTTTGTTTTTGGGCTAGAAAACAATATGGGATAGATATGGAGATATTGCTTGTCACATACAGTTACTTCATTTTCCCCGATGTTTTCCAAGGACATGTCGAGCTAAAGCTAGATTTGCAGTCTTTACTTACAATTATCGTCTTTACTATCAAGTTATATATTTCCGATGATACAAAAGAGACCAACATTGAGTTTATCAAACCGGTTTATGGATATTAAATCGTCACCTTCACTTCATCAACAAGAACTGTCCGAAGACAGCGCGCTCGACTTTCTAAGTCGCTTAGTATAAAGGGAGCATAACTCCAAATATAGTGGAGCCAGGGTCATGGGCCCTGATAGTAAGGTAGAGGATGTGATGGTGAATAAGTATTCCAAGTTTGGGTTGAATCCCTTTGATACTATGGAAGTTATTGATGTTTGAAAAAACGTTAACCTTTGTTGAACCGCCGACGCCAACGCCGACGCCAACGCCGACGCCCGGGTGACAGTATAAGCTCTCATTTTCTTCGAAAAGTCGAGCTAAAAACATACAAGTACTGTGATACATAGCGGATGTCATAGCGTGCGCATGGGTTATCAAAATATATTTTAAAAGATACAAACATGTAATATACGTTACCTTCAATTTTTTTAGACCGGTGTATCCTATATTTCAGTAGTAAAATGACAATCGACATCTTCACTTCACAAAGAAACAATAAATCTACCTTTGTACATAGCAGCTATCATAGCGTGCGCATGGGTTATCAAGATATATTCTTAAATGTACAAACATGTAATATACGTGACGTACCTTCAATTTATCAGACTTGTTTATCCTGTACTTCTGTAGTAGACTGACAATCGTCATCTTCACTTCTAACAAGGCAAGTCTCATTCCTATACAATTACGAGGTCCCGTCCCAAATGGTATGAATGCGTACTCGTTGAATTTGTCCTTGTTCTCCGGAGCAAATCTGTGGAAACAAAATCTGAGGTGCGTTCTTTAGAGCGAGATTTCTTGAGATATCTTGAGATTTCTTAAGATTTTTTAGGATAAAGCGTTCTTTAGAGCAAGATTTCTAAGACGCTCAATGGGAGCCGCCATTATCCTTTACTTCGTGCGGAACCCCTCGGTCTACTTTGTACAAACAATATAAAAAGGATTTGACCGAGTTGTTCCGAACACTCCATAATTCATAAACCGCGGTGTTCCGAATGCTCCATATTTTATACAAATGACGTCATAATGACGTCATTTGTATAAATATGGAGCATTTGGAACAGCTCGGTCATAGTCTCGGTCTTAAAAAACGCTTTATCCAAAACACCTTAAGAAATCTTAAAAATCTCGCTCTAAAGAACGCGCCTCTGGTTTAGTATACACAAAGTAAAATTGTGTTTCGAATAGAATCTACTTATCAAGGATATCCAAATATCAAGTTAGACCGCCTCAAATGAGATTCATGCGATATTGGAATTATTTTGGTGACGTCGTAAGCATTCGGCGGTGGAATGTTCCACCGTGGAATGTTTACGACGGCCCACAATAGGTTCGGATACGTCACGAGTGTTAATATATCACGGAAAAGTCCGACGTTACATGAATCTCAGTATGAGATGACTTCCTTAATCTCGGTACAATTTTATGTGACCATTTGCATCATAGTTCTCAATCAGCAATTAGACTTTTCCACAACAGGACCTGGTTTTGGCGTCCCTTACACAAAAGACTGGGACAACATGAGGGCAAAAGAAAAAAATGATGATAATCGTAGTATATTTCGTCATTTGAATGAGAAGTAGGAATTATTCGCATAGTAAGTTTAATTTCCTGTTGCTTTTAAACAATTGTCTTAGCAGACATATGTTTCAAGATAACGAGAACACACTCCTATGAAACAATATAATTGACATGATCATAATGTTTTTGTGTAGCCCATCATGCTACAATGTAATCGAGAGTTTGAGTTTATTGGTTGTTGTACGCCGTTTTCAACTACCAGGATCATATCGCGGCGATTGGAGCACCTAACCATGCATTTCTGTTCTTTCTCTTACCAGTAATACAACAACACATCTTACCGAGCCTCCAGCTGCTCGCCAACTTAGGTTAACGATTTCAAACCCATTGGTGGATGGCAATTTTGTCAGAAAGGGTATTAGCCGCGGCCGGGTATCGCACCCATGACCTCTCGAATGAGAGACAGATGTGCTACCAACTGCAATAAGGCCGCGGCTCGAAACATTTCAGTCAACGATAATTTTCTGGATTAAAAATATTTTCCCTGTTTTACTAGATATTACTTGGGTCATTTTCTAAAAGCTACACCTGGATGGTCACTGCTGTATCTGCTGTGTTTTTCATATACATGTACAGGTGTTATTGACTTCTAAGACGGTATTTTTATGCGTCACACATCTCATTAGAATTTGATACGATGATCTTGATATACATCGCTTTTTTCCAACAAAAGCCTCGTAACTGCAGATTATGGCAAACTGCAGTTACGCGGTTTTTATTGAAAAGCGACGATATATACAACTTCTCGAACCACCGTCATACATACCTCTCCGGTTTATATTCGTATGGCTTTTCCCAATATTCTTCCATGAAATGCAGAACCAAAGGTATAAACACAAGAAATACATCTTTGGGAATTTTCACACCACAAATCTCTGTGTCTTCAGTGGCCATTCTGTTCAATCTAAAATAATTTTAAGCAGGATTAGTTTAATTTGAATTTAACGGGTTTGCTAAATTAAACCATTTCATCACTTAGATGCTGACACACGATCTCTTAACCAGAGATCAGAGCTGCGTTCTTTAGAGCGAGATTTCTTAATATTTCTCTAGATTTCTTAAGATATTTTAAGATAAAGCGCTCTTTTGAGCAAGATTTTTAAGACGATCACTGGGAGCCGCCATTGCTTTATACTTCTTTCGGAACCCCTCGGTGAATTCTGTAGAATCTATATGGGATAGAATTGACCGAGTTGTTCCGAATGCTCCATGATTCATAAATCGCGGAGTTCCGAATGCTCCATACTTCATACAAATGACGTCATAATGACGTCATTTGTATAAATATGGAGCATTCGGAACAGCTCGGCCATAGTCTCGGTCTTAAAAACGCTTTATCCAAAACATCTTAAGAAATCTTAAAAAATCTTGCTCTAAAGAACGCACCTCTGGTGTACACGTACAGTGAAGAAATAATTTGGGAAACATTTAGAGAAATTAATGAAATGTTGATTGTAAAAAAATCATTCTCTCCAAAACTTAGTATGCAATTAAATATATTCTATCCAAACGAAAAGTATTAATACACCGGTCACTACTATAGTTTGTTTTATACATATATTCATAATCAAGAATGGGTTTAAGTATTTAAGCCAATCAAACATCAATAAACGCCCTTAGATTGAAGCTTGATGAAATGATCAGGGGTATTACATAATCCAAATGGCATTATAGTGTATGCAAAGATCCAAAATAGCATATGGACTAAATTATTTGATATTATTAAACACGAAATAGTAGTGAACAAACAAAATACAACTTTCATTTTAAAACTGACATGAAGTACTGTACGCATTTCCTATCCTTTGACAAAATGATGTCGTATACAGGACCACTGAACTTTCACCAGTCAAGAGATCTAGCGTGTAGGAAAGTACCAAGAAAGTATTATGTATCTTCCAGAGTAACATATAAGACGGGTTAAATTATGTATTTCAAACCAAAACCCTACGTTGCGGGTACTCACTGTAGACGATCTTAATGAGTACGCTCACCATAGGGTTTGATAAACATTAAGTGAAATCAAATTACACACACTTGTAAATATAATTCACATAAGTTGATTCACCGTGGGTGATTTCAAGGTTGTGCTTAAAAAATAAGTATACATTGATTAAAAATTCTAAACCGTACAAAATACTTATATTTGTATTTGGAACGGAAATGTAACAGATTTTAGGAATTTTCTTATTTCGCCGCTGCCTCTTTTGTGCTTTTGGGGGTTTTGATACGTTAAAAACCATCCCCTTATTCTTACCTTGTTGCTGGCGGATGCATCCTCAAAGTCTCGTTCACTACCATATCTAGATAGCTCATCTTAAACACGTTGTCATATGTGGGCTCATTCTGTGAAATAGGATTCATTTTCTATGTGGAAACAACACTTGTATCGATATGTACTTTTTCATTTCAAGCGTTACAAGTCAATCTTGCTCAGAAATCCGTATAAAACCGTCTTAAAACTTGAATAACCACTGTATTTTTTGTGCAAAGAACAGGATTAGTGTCAACGTCTTCGAATAGAACAAACTGCTTAAAAATTTCATAACAAGAATATTCTGTTTTCTTTCGGGATACAGAGCGGAACCTAGCAAAAGGTTCATTGCATTTAAGATCGGTTAGCAGTTTTCATTATAGCACATTCTTTAAATTTCAAAGTGTGTTCATGCTCGTGCATTCTCTTATATTTACCAATATATTAAAAAGTAAACTCTTCAAATAACCTTTTGGATAAGCCACACCCTGAAAGGTGAACTAAAACGGAGAATAGAACAACAAATATTTGCGTTTTTCTTTTTTACATTAACTTTAGATCGTTGTCTTTTGCAGATTCTCATATTTGACTCAGTCTAATTTTTTCTTATCATCTATGAAATAATCAAACTAAATACTAAAGAATACCTGTCCAATTTCCCTGTCTATTTCGTCCACCAATTTTCTCTGGACTTCCGGATGTAACATTACATCATAAACAACCCAGCTTATCGCAGTAGCCGTAGTGTCGAAGCCCGCAACCATAAATACTAAAGAGTTCATTAATACTTCCTCATCTGTCAAACCTAGAACAATAAAGAAGAGATATCAGATGATGGAACTTTCGATTACTTGATTACAAAATTTAACATTACATCATAAACAACCTGGCTTATTGCAGTAGCCGTTATATCGAAATCAGAAACCATAAATACTAAAGAGTTCATAAATACTTCGTCATCTGTCAAACCTAGAACATTAAACACGAGCTATCAGATGATGGAATTATCGATTACTTGATTACAAAATTTAACATTTCATCATAAACAACCCGGCTTATTGCAGTAGCCGTAGTGTCAAAGCCAGCAACCATAAATACTTAAGAGTTCATTAATACTTCGTCATCAGTCAAACCTAGAACATTCAACAATAGTTGTGTGGAAGCCAGCAACCATAAATACTAAAGAGTTCATTAATACTTCGTCATCAGTCAAACCTAGAACAATAAAGAAGAGATATCAGATGATGGAATTATCGGTTACTTGATTACGAGATTTAACATTACATCATAAACAACCTGGCTTATTGCAGTTGCCGTTATATCGAAACCAGCAACCATAAATACTAAAGAGTTCATTAATACTTCATCATCGGTCAAACCTAGAACAATAAAGAAGAGATATCAGATGATGTAACTATCGATTACGTGATTACAAAATTTAACATTACATCATAAACATCATAAACTACCCAGATTATTGCAGTAGCCGTTATATCGAAGCCAGCAACCATAAATACTAAAGAGTTCATTAATACTTCATCATCTGTCAAACCTAGAACATTAAAGAAGAGATGTCAGAAGATGGAAATATCGATTACTTGATTACAAAATTTAACATTACATCATAATCTACCCAACTAATTGCAGTAGCCTTTGTGTCCAAACCAGCAACCATAAATACTAAAGAGTTCATTAATACTTCGTCATCGGTCAAACCTAGAACATTAAAGAAGAGATGTCAGAAGATGGAAATATCGATTACTTGGTGTCACATTAAGTTTTATGAAAAAGGGTTAATGTCATAGTTAAGGCGAGACTACGCCCCTTTTTATCTGCCGTGTGGTTTAAATTGGCTGCTTTAGTACATTTTCTGGTGGCTAGTAGTTTTAATTGTACATTATGTAAATTAGTTTGCTTGGGTTAAGTGTGCGAGTTGGGTGAGTAGATTTTACTAGTTGAGCGTGGTGCATGGGAATTGGGCGCTTGTAGTGAGTTTTCTTCGTAGGGTTTTGTATAAAAACCCTGCGTTGAAATGACTCGTTGGGTAGACGATTTTTGGCATTATAGCTGGTGGAAGTGAAGTTGAAATTGTGTGTGAGATTTGGATTCTTCTTGGGGTAAATACTTTTTAATTTACATTGATTTTATTGTGTAAATGTTTTAGTAATTTTGTGGCTTAAATGAGCAGCTTTTTAGTCTGTTGCATAATCGCAAACAACGCTGGAAAATGACAAATGGCTGTATAGTTAATTTCTCATTTTCCTGCACTGTTTTGGAATGGTGGATGGCTAGGACTGGTTATATCGGAGAACTATTACGTTGAATGTTTTGTCAGATTATCATTTAAGCCATGGTTAGTTAAATAAGCTATTTTTGTAACTATTTTCAAAGAAACAAACATTGTGATAATTTGTAATTAATCGTCTGCTTAGCAGTTCATATTTTGTAATTGGTAATGTTGTATTGTTCAAATGATATTTGGATAATGTCTAATGCTGTAAAATTGTATCTTAATACAGTTCAGTACTTTGAATTGTTGTTTTGAGAAAACATTGTGAGAAAAGATGTAAAGTATTGTATTGGTCAACGTTCTGTAAATAGCTATAGTTTGAGAAAACATTGTGGGAAAAGACGTTAGCATATTGTTTGGGTCTATATTTTGTAATAGCTTGGGTTTGAGAAAACATTGTGGGAAAAGATGCTAACATGTTATTTTGTCTTGAGATGTTTGTAAAACATGATGTTAAGTAGAGCCATAAGAGCTCTTATTAGGTAGTTGCTATAATATTTGTTATACTTTCTATAGGTTGCTTGTTGCTTGATGTTGTTTGAAGTTGCTTGATTGGTTGTAACCTACAATATATACTGATGTATACTGATGATAGGCGTATGTGGTGTGATGGCTGTGAACCTGACCTTGTGAAAGTATACGTGTAGTCCAGACCGGGAAACTTGGGTAGTATGTCGTGCCGGCGTCAGCGTCATCGGGAAAGGACGTTTTGGATGTGACGACCGGGGAACAACATTGTAATATATAATAAACGGCTGGACAATCACATTATCTTGGTAATATAGGCGCGGTCAGGCGACAGTTTAATCTAGAAAATTTGTGTTGTTGGTGTTTTGGAAGAAAATTAGTATTTTTCAGTTGCATTAATTTATAAATCGTGTGAAGTAACGTGGACATTTTGGGACATTAGACGTCAACCTAAAACATACAGTGATAGTGGACTCTCGAAATTCTTTAGGAACTTTATTGATTTTTGGTTTAACTTGTTTACATTTTGATTAATTGGTATTTGGTTGTTTGATTATGTAAATAAAATTTGGAAATGCACATCCTGACTCTTTACTGACCCGTATCCAAGCCAACCGCTCAGCCGTCTTGTGACACTTGGTTACAAAATTTAACATTACATCATAAACAATCCGGCTTATTGCAGTATCCGTTATATCGAAATCAGAAACCATAAATACAAGAGAGTTTATTAATACTTAGCCATCTGTCAAACCTAGAACATTCAACAAGATTTATCGGATGTCAGTATACTCGATTAACAAGTGCTTGGTTGTTAAAAATACCATTTCGACAAATGGTGTTACAGGATTCTTTATTACTGCTTGTTAAACTTACTATGGAACGTTCTTTAATAAAAGAATCTAGCTCTATCTTCATGCAACAGTTGTAAAGAAATAGCATAGTGCGATATAGATACATGTAACTTTTTGTGAATCTATAAACACGGTAGCCTAAAATGTTTTAAAATGTTATTTGTCCAGATCCGGGATTTTACACGTATATGGTGGCATTATCAGACGCAACAGTCTCAAAACTGGAACTACTTGAAATGTTATTTTTATAGAATGAGCTTTTCTTCTTTTTGTGTCAAACATACTAGATATACAACCTTACCTCTCTTTTTAAAGTCTTCCATAGTCAGGCTATCATCAAGTGAAGGATCAAGGTCATGGTCACCGTCATGTGTATCTTTGTGAGCATTAATCATCAGTTGTAATAAATCTTTGTGTTTCTGTAACGGGAGTATATCAGAGAATTATGTAGAATAAACGCAATGTGTTTGTAATATAAGGCAAATGTCATGGTCGCTGTCACAGGTATCTTTGTGAGCATTATTCATCAGATGTAATAAATCTTTGTGTTTCTGTAACGGGAGTATATCAGAGAATTATGTAGAATAAACGCAATGTGTTTGTAATATAAGGCAAATGTCATGGTCGCTGTCACAGGTATCTTTGTGAGCATTATTCATCAGATGTAATAAATCTTTTTGTTTCTGTAACGGGAGTATATCAGAGAATTATGTAGAATAAACGCAATGTGTTTGTAATATAAGACAAATGTCATGGTCGCTGTCACAGGTTTCTTTGTGAGCATTATTCATCAGATGTAATAAATCTTTGTGTTTCTGTGATTAGGAAAATATCAACATATTATTATATTTGAAACAAAGATTATATGAATTTGAAATAAGGATAATATCATGTTCACTTTCATGTGTATGTGGCCATTAACAACCACGATATGTTTACGTTTGTGACAAAAAGATAACGTCATGGTTGCTGTCACAGGTATCTTTGTGGGTATTTATAATCAATTGTAACCAATCTTTGTGTTTCAACGGAAGAGAAAATATTAGAATATATCGCAAAAAAACACGATATGTTTGTGAAATAAAGACAACGGCGATGACACATTATTACGTATCTTTGGGCATTTATTATCAATTGGAACAAAACTTAAAGTTTCAATTGTGGAGAAAATATACGCATATCATGTAAAAATTGAATACGATATGTTTGTTAAATAAGGTTAAGGCAAAGTTTATTACTTTATGGGAATAGCTCATTGTGTTTCTGTGGTTGGGAAGATATTTTCAATGTAAGAAAAGCACTACATGTATTTTTTCCCAATATACAACCAAAGTTGGATAACGCACGTGACCTTTTGGAAACGTTCACACTAAAACAACGTCTGCTTAAACGTATGTTTTGTTTAATTTCTCTACGGTTTCTGCCGAGATAAAGTGCACCGTAAGCGCCTTTTAGAGGATCATTGCCAGGTAAAAATACATAAGGGTTTAGTGTGTTGAAATAGCTATAAGTGGAAAACATTTCTTTTACCCTTTCCCAAACGACATTTTTTTGGATGTTCCAATTAGAAAGCTTCTGCGGACGACATATTGGATGTTTACATACAAAGATGGGATTTGTGTATGATATAGGACAGAAAATATTGAGGCAAAAGGAGAAACTGTTGGTTATCAGCAGTTTTTTTTCTTTTGTCTCAATGTTTCCAAAGCCTCTTCTATTAGTGACGTCAAAAACCAAATCTTGTTTGGGAAAGGGTTTAACAAACAAGAGTTGTTCGCGGACAACGTAGCTCGCCTATACGGGAGCTTGTCACAAAAACGGCTAAGTTTTAAAAAGTAGGACAAACTCCAAGGTTAAGGTCACACGGTCAAGGGTCAAGGTCACAAATGCAAGGTCTTGGTAGGAGGTATCCATGTGTGAAATATGAAGGCTCTATCAATAATAGTGCATGAGATATAGGCCAGGTTAAAGTTTTTTAAAAGTATATCAAACTCCAAGGTCAAGGTCACAAGGTCAAAGGTCACGGTCACAAATGAAAGGTGTTGTCGAGATGTATCCATGTATGAAATATCAAGGCTGTTTCTCTAATAGTGCCTGAGATATAGACCAGGTAAAAGTTTTTCAAGTGAAGACTGGACGGGACGCGACGCCGACGCCGACACTAGGGCTGTGGCATTAGCTCCCCGGACATAAAGTCCCGGCTCGCTAAAAAGAGCTATATACTTAACTCACCGAATCCGATTGCTTTCTCTCTTCAAACGCACTAGACGTCGCACTGTTGAAGAATTCTAGCGATTGTTTTGGTATAAAATCTGCTGGACCGATTATCCAATGTAGAAGGGAGAAATCGGGAAAGAATACTTAAATATAGACAAATATACGGCTGTGTTTGTACATATAGTTACGATTGTAAGCAAGTGTTCACAACCAAAAATAAATAATATATGTGTGATGTAAATACATGTCAAATCGAAAAGAAGGCAGGGCCAGATAATATAATAAATTTTTCTTTAAAAAGTAAAACAATTGTATAAATCAAATAAAGTAAAATGGGGAAAAGGACAATTACTGATTATCTAAAATGTTATGGAACAGACAGAATGGTTGTGCAGGATATGTACATTGTTTAAACATCACCTAAAAAGTTATTGATGACAGCAAACGCAATTTTGTTTTTCCGTCAATACCTTAGGCCTACCAAAATCCACATTAAACGTTTTCCTTCAAGTTGTGTTTTTACACATTCTATGCCTTTAACCAAGTTTTTCCTGCAATTGTTGTTGTTGTTGGTGTTGCTGCACATGGATGTGAGGGTGGTAGTAGTAATGGTGGTGTTGGCGGTGGTGGCGGTGGTGGTTGTGTAAAGTGGTATGGTGGTGGTGGCTGCACTTGGTGGTGGTGCTGGTGAAGAAGATGATATCCAGTCGAGATAACACTTACCGTTTGTGATAAAGGATAGAGATTTTGCTGGACTGAAGTCAAGAATTGTCCTCGCGTATTTCAGAAAGGGATTATCTGGATCTCTCTGTGAATTAACGTCCAATCCGAACCCTGTACTGCATATAACGTCCATTGTGTAGCCTCGTAATATACTGGAATAAACAAGATCAGATTATATGTAGGGAAATTAAAGAGGTAAAATGAGAAAACGCACAGGTGCTTACAAAATGAAAGTAAATACTTCAAAGTATTACGACATATGTTGTCGAAATAACAACATATGGAAAGCCACCTATCGTAATATAACGAAAATTGAAATCAATCGACACTCATTGTGTCGAAGTCTGAGGAGGCCGTCAAAATACATCGACATTTCCGGAGTTATGTTGAGTTTCGACGGAAATGAAATGAGCCAGGATCTGAAAAAAACGTCCCTTAAGGCTTCTGAGCCCAACATAGATCCAGATCAGCCTGTACATATGCACATTATTCTCTAATAGCTTCTTCGTGACCTGCAGTATCTTCAAAAGAGAAGCATGGATGCATATTGGACTGTATTTGACAACAGGCTGATCTTCAAGCTCAATTTTTAAAAATGCTATAAGGGACGTTTATCAAGATCACGGATCAAATGTAACCGTTAAATATTCATCAAGTAAGTGGACAGAAACTGACCGAAATGACTTATCTTTTGATCAGTTTCGAATGAACATGCCGTAAAGAACTTTTGCGTGACCCTCTCTCAAAGTCAAGTAATGCCAAACTTACGGTACGATGTCAAAGTCTTGACCCTCGCTTATTTTTTCATCAATGATTTCATGGAATTGGTCCAAACAGCGTTTGATATACGGCTTCATCTGAAATAAATCGATATTTTTAATTAATATTCAGTCAAATAAATTGACTACTTATGTGGAGAAAATTGTTCTCTATAACTTTGGCATCGCCAATATCAACGGTAAAATAGTAGCAAGGACCAGCATGGAAGTTACAAGCAATTTCACAATTTTCAATATGTTTCAGAGTATTTTCCTTCATGGGTGTCAAAATGCGTCTCTGTGTGGGAATGGGTTACATCTTTTTGAAGATCCCGTCTACAAGTCCATGTTTTTTTATGAACGAGAACCCCGACGAGAAAGTCGGACTTAACGTGGATCTCAGGAACTAACAATGGCAATAAGTTCGACGTCAGATTATCCCGTTCAGAATGGCCAAACTAGATAGGTATGTATATTTTGATATCACCTCGTAGTAGATAATGCTTACCTGACGTAGTTTCCCAGACGAGCATAAAGTAGGGCTTCCGGGTTTAACCTCCCTAAATTAATTTCGTTTATTTCATTAATACACAATGACGCCTTTTGACACTCTACAACATAAAGGCTTTAGACAAAAATGGAAAATGAAGAAATTGCTTGTCACAAACATTTTTTGCCCTTTCCCACAGTGTTTTCCGTCAAGACTCCCAAAATTACAATATAAACAAGAAACTTCATATACTTGCAGTTGTCATCTGCAACACCTTTGAATTTTGAACAATCTACAATTTTTCCGTCTGGTAATGGGTCAAGAAAGGGTTAATCGCAAACCTGACGTAATTTCCCAGACGAAAATGTCGGACTTAATGTTGATCTCAGGAACTTCCAATGACTCCCTTTAGCCTGTGCAACAACGGAGTAAAACTGCTTCGGTATGGGAAACATCTCCTGGAACAAAGTATGTGATTCGTTAATTTGTTATGGCGGTAGAGCATTACAGTATCTTGTACAAGTATGCGATGGTGCTCACCTGTGAGCCAGGTAGCATGTATAGTGTATTTTGGATCATTTCTGGGGAACAATACATGACATTGTACTTGTTCCCTATATTGGTTATACATTAAAAAGACATTTTATATATATTTAAAAAATAACTTTTATTTTTATCTGAAAGAGCATATTTTCTTTTCCCATTTACGAGATTTTGTTTCTTTAAAATTGAAGTAATTGTCAGTGGTAATCTTCATTTTACATGTACATGGAATTTGTCAATTTTGTTTTCATTTTTTCTTTGCTTATAAACAACAAATTTAAAACTGATATCATTTGAACGCATACGAATGACTAATCTTAGCATCTTAATATACTTTCAAAAATGAAATTGTAAACGTAATGTGTCTTTAAGGTATTCCTCAACTAATGAGAAGAATTTACGACATCGAGTAAATCACATAAGGTGTGCACAACACTATAACGTACATAAAGGAAAATCAGTATAAAATACAACGTCCTTTTCATCCAAATTTGATATTCATATTTCCAAAACTGTCTATTTTCAAGAATATTGAAGCCTGGAATTTATCAAAAAAATGAAATTAGAAATTTAAAAGGGAGCAGAATTTTTCATGCGGGGTCGTTAACACTGGAAATATATCCGAACTATTTCGGGCGAAGTCGTAAACAATCGGCGGTGGAACATTCCACCGCCGAATCATAGGCGTAAGAAGGTTCATAATATTGTGGGTGGGGGAAAATGTTTAAGTATGGGTGTATTATTTTGGGGCCATATGATATGCAGGCCACCTATCTAATCCCCCTTCCCCCTCTTCCTTTGTCACTTCAAATGCTTACGACGTCGCCCGAATAATTTCGACGTCGCACGAATCTCGGGTGTGGAATACCATAGGAATTTATGGGATGACTACAACTTACCCCTCTTTCTGTAAAGTTGGAGAAGTCCTTCACGAAAATATGTTTAATCATGTCTGCATCACATATCATTAAGTTGGGCTGGTTACCCAAGTAGGATCTACAAAGATATTGGAAAGAACATCTAGTTGATGATACGAGATATGAGATATAGACCTTGTATTACTATTGCTCTTTATAGCCTTTCTCTGTAAAGTTGAGAAATCCTTCATAAAAATATGTTTAATCATGTCTGCTTCTCAAATCATCAAGTTCGGCTGGGTACCCAAATAGGATCAGCAAATATAATGGATATAAAATCTAGGTCAAGCAAAACATGGACCTCGTATCCTTACAGTCATGTCGTATACAGTCATGTGTAAACTATGGAACAAGACACCTTATTTTACCAGAAATCAGATTGAACCAAACAGGTTTATTGTTTCAAGTAATTACACGACAAACGTACGTCGATAGTAAAACGGGCCTGACCTTGATAACCAGGGGCCCGTACGATAATTGATAAAACGGGCACAAGATGGAGTGTAAAACAGATACCTTCAACCCATTAACAGACGGCAAACTTTTAGGTTTTGATTCAAAGATGTTGCCGACGTAACTTTGAAGTAAATTATTTTTGCTGTTTTTTTCTTTCTTCGTTTTAATTTTCGTTGAGATGATTACAATGTGTACCCACACTATAGGGGCTCTATTTGAAGTAAGGAACTTTGGAGTGCTTACGTCTTGTCTGTTTCATTACTATTTGAATCATGGGAAAGCACTGAGGAAAGGGGCGGAAAAACTGAAATTCAGATATTTTGTCTCTTTTCTCTCTGCTTTCCAAAACCATTTTGATAAGTGGTAAAACAAAGCTAATACGAGTACTTGCTTGCGAAAGGACTAAAGGGCATAAAATGAAACAAGAGGGCCAAGATGGCCCTATATCGCTCACCTTAGAGATTACCAAGATGATATCTTTTTGTCTCATCTCACATACACAACTTCTGAACAACATTCATTGAAGAAAACAATTTAAACAATGCTGGTAGTAGAGAGTTATACTTACATGGTAGGTGCAAGATTTACCTTAAGGATCTCTGACAAACAGCATTAGAGAAGATTGTATCGTTACGAGACAATTCTACATACAAAATTTGAAAAGTCTAACGCCAAACAGTTTAGGAGAAAAAAGAGTGTACAAGATTTCCTTCTTTGTCTCTATATGAAATTCGATACCCACAACATAGGGCCAATTTTCCTTGTATCACAATAATTTGAGGTATTTTGGTAGAGAGCCTTGAGATGATTCTACACACAAAATTTCAAAGCTCTAGGCCAAACGGTTCAGGAGCAGAAGATTGTACAAGATTTCCTTCTTTGTTTCTGTATGAAATTCGATACCCACAACATAGGGCCTATTTTCCTTGTGTCACAATAATTTGAAGTATTTTGGTAGAAGGCCTTGAGATGATTCTACAGACAAAATTTCAAGACTCTAAGCCTTATAGTTTGGGAGGAGAAGATTTTTTAGTTATTGTGGACAGACAGACGGACGGACGGACGGACAGACGGACGACGGACGCTGAGCGATCACAATAGCTCACCCTCAGTACTTCGTGCTAAGTTGAGCTAAAATGCATATATGCGACCAATCACGTTATTAAATGTGACCTTATAGGAAGTGTGAAATGTATCGACGCTAGCCAGTCTGCGCAATTTGGCTAGGATCGATATTTTTCACTGTATTTTGTTTTCTATATCTAGAATGTTTAGAATGTCTACTTTTGTGTTAATTTTCTAAATACGACATCTTGCTGACCTATCCTGAGCCTGATCCGTTTCTCGAAATCTGTTTTTTTGTAGACTTCTCATAAGGTCCTTTTAAGATTGACGGGTCACATATTATATGATAACCAGAGCTGTCTCAGGACAGCCAAGCGCGACTACCAAGTGCTGGATATTGAATAATTTGAGTAATCTTGAGTCCGAAAGGGGTAAAATTCTATCTAAAATTAATATCAGAGTAACGAATCTTGCCTTGAGGCAAATATGATGGTAACGAAATCGTATGAAAAGTTTGAAAGTAAAAGTTGTTTCAGAAAAAAATATCACAGATATAATTATGGAAGATGCACGTAAAGACTTAAGCCCACAAAAGTAAAAGATCCACTAAATTACGTGTCAAAATGGCAAATCTTTGCCTATAGGCTGATATTATGGCCAAGGAGGCGTGCGCAAAGTTTCAGAGTAATAGCATTAGACTAATAACAAAGATTTGACAGACTTGCACGTGTTAACTTAACCAAAAAATTTCGCCGACGCCGGGTGACTAGAAAAGTCCTACTATTCTACGTGAACTCGCACTAAAAATAAAACGTACCCAAACACTTTACCGTACTGTTTAACTGTATCGACGTCAACGTATGCCATGCCCTGGAAAGTGATCAAAATTGCTTTTTTTACAAAATGTGACTTTTATATTTGACCTTGTAGAGTAATGAACTGAGAAGACATATCTTCCTAGGCATTGATACAAACCATGCGGACAAAGATAGGCAATTTTCAATTGAATGTTATCACTGGGAGAAAAGTTATTTTACTATGCATTTGGACAGACAGATATTCTTCCAAGAGATTTTGTGTCGGGCAAAATGGAAAAGAAACAATTAAGGTTTTCTTTTTTAATCTCCTTGGTGCGCCTCTGTTTACTAGGCGCAAAAATATCATGTTAATGTTTGACTATGATATAACGGGAGATTTTTCCCCCACACCAGCTGCTCTTTTTTCTTGAGAAATTGAAACTTTTTTATGTAAATCAAACCAAAAAGTTTACTTTAAATCATACCCTCACTATACTCCGTAAATATTGACCTGAACCTGATGAATATGCAATGAGTAAGTGTAATGCGAAATAATCACTCTCAAACATATTTTGACACGAGAAACACGTGCAGAATACAAAGTCATAATGCCGATGGTAACTACCGACTCTGCTCGACAGTGAGTATTGCTGGTGAGTATTGATTATTCCTTTTCACGATTACTCATTGCAAATTCATCGGGTTCAGGTCAATATTTATAAACTACATATCAAAAAGGATAGCATAGAATTTACTCCCGGTAAACCAGAGAACCCTTATTGACCCAAAGGCCCAGTACGGATATTTAAGTGAAAACTGGGCTTCCACGGCATGAGAATTTACAGAATAATACACTTTCTAACGATATCCACCTGGTTTCTGCCCGTTTATCTATGCCTTTAACGCACATTTTATGCAATAATGTTTCTAAATAGATTAATAATTGGGTCTTACCTTTTTAGCTAGTTGAAGAAAATCTCCAAGAAAGAACGTCGTAGGTAATTGAACAAATCCGTTCCTTGTAAAATATGTTTGCTTATACCTCGTGTAGCTGAAAACAATAACAAAAAACAATAACTGCATAAATGCTTACAATTCTAAAATTTCATCATTTCGTTATTGCCCTCAGTAAATTTCAAAACCTTCTTAGTTGGAGATGTCGACATCAGGTCTCTTTTTCTATAAAAAAGATTTTACCACAGCAACAAATAATAGGGGTACTCGAAACCCTATATTGTGCGCACTCATTTGAATTGTCTCGATGAAACGATTCAAATAAATAAACACAACATGTATATTTTGAAAAAAACATTTAAAGAATTTTCTTTAAAAGTCGCCACCTTTCCAATTAGTCTGGTAGTCGAAACCCAAAATTTTAGAAGTGGGAGGCCGGAATGTGTATGGACGAAAGTTGTGTTTTTCTGATAGCCCAACATGTGGGCATCATGGTTTGGCCTGTCTGCAGATTCAAATTTGACGTTTAAGGTCAAAACAGGGGTCAAAGGTCACTGAGTGCAAAAATGCCAAATTTCGCTAATTTTCTAGATCTCTAATCCTCGAACCTGGAAGTTAAATCTTGGAAGGTCGAAAGTTGTATTTTCGAGTTGGCCTGAATGTTAGCTACAAACTTGGCATAGTCTACAGATTCAATTTTGGTTCTATAAGGTGAGAAAGGGGGTCAAAGGTCACTAAGTACAAACATCCTTAAAATTCATATATGTCCATTTCAAGGCTTCCAGACATGAAAGTTTGAGTTAGGAATATCCAATATCTATGTTTTCCAATAATGAAATGTAATGGGGAAATTTTTGGATCCTGTCTGCAGATTCCTAGCTAGGTATGAAGGTCAGAAAATAGGGTCAAAGGTCACCGAGTGCAAACACACTATTTGAAATTATTCCTGATATAATTTTAACGTTTTAAATGCTGGTGTTTGCTAATTTAAGAACATAAGTTGTATTTTAGTCCTTGGGCCAGGACCAGGAAAATGGGGTAAGTATTACCAGAAAAAAGGACAAAAGGACACCTATATATATTTGTAGATATACATCTGACAGATGTTTTTCAGTGATGATATCCGACATGAAGAGTAGCTAAATATGTTTTACCCTTACCTTTATATAGGTACCCTTCACGGTGTGAATGACAATCTGGTTTGGGGTAAGGGAAAGGGAAAAATTAATAAAAAATATCAAATGAATGTATAAATCTATTTATTTGAATCCATACGTATGAGCATGTATTTCACTACTTATGAATCATGGTTTTTTAAATTATGTAATTATTATGACGTCATTACTCCTCTTCAAAATATGCTTTATGTGCAATCAAGTATAAGAATTGGCCGAAATATTCGAAAAAGTATTTTTCTATAATTATCATTTATTTCTAATGCAAGAAGACATGGTTTTTCATAAAGTACATTATCTTAGAAACATTTTGAGCGTTGTTTGCACTCTGGCCGTCGGGGCTTTTGGCTGTAACCCTTATCTTAAACCCTTAACCCTATCATTTTTGCATTCAAATTTATAACACTTATTTGGTCATATTTCCATTGAATATTGACCTACAGGTGTCAAAATGGTATCAAATGAAAGCTTATGACTCGCTCTTTCGTTTGTAGTTATCTTATTTAAATTATCTCATTTGCATATTCATGAATATTAATGATTTCCCTTAAAAAATCCATTTTTTGGCGAAAAGTTTGATAAATAATTTCCAAAACAAGGCCTTTCTTTTCAGGGGGAATTTTGAAAACATGATTTTTCTTAAAGAACATTTTATTAGAAATATTTTGAGCCTTGTTTACACTCTGGCGGTTGGGGCTTTTTGCCGTAATCATTATCTAAACCCTTAGCCCCATCAAATTACTTATGTAAATTTCGAAAATGAATTCAGCCATATCTTCATTGAATATTTGCACACAGTTGTCAGAATGATATCAAATGAAAGCTTATGACTTATTCTTTCATTTTAGTTATGTTATGCAAATTAGCTCATTTGAATATTCATGAATTTTCCTAAAATTGCGATGTTCTACGGAAATTTGGTAAAACGAGGCATTTTGTGCAGGGGAATTACGTAAACATAATAAATCTTAAAGAAAATTAATATATCAAACATTTTGAGCGATGTTTGCACTTAATTTGGCCGTAGGGGCTTTGGGTCATAAACCTTATCTAAACCCTTAACCCTATAAAATTGTTCAGTCATTTCAAAACGTTTTTGGTCATGTCTTGGTTGAATATTGACCTACAGATGTAAGAATGGTATCAAATGAAAGTTTATGACTTGCTCAAGAATTTACCATAAATTTTATGCAAATTACCTTATTTGCATATTCGCGAATATTAATGACACTACTTAAAACTGTGACCCTTTTTGCGAATTAGGTTTTTGTTTGGTAAAAGTGTCATATCTCTGTTTTACTAACGCCATTACTCTAAAACTTTGCACATACCTCTATGACCATGGTACCAACCTCAAGACAGATATCTATTGCTCTAGCATTTAATGTCGAGCAATTTTTACCTTTTTGTTGCCTAGAAATTCTTCATCAAACTTTAATGAGCATCTTTCAAACATCTGTCACAAATAAGTTTGTTTCTGTCATAACAATGGCTTTCAAACTTGGCATTTGCTCTTGCTTCTACGATCAGTATCTATTATGTTATCTAGTAACAGTTAATGTTCATTCGTTTGGCATATTCACTCATTTTCATGCAAGATTCAATCATTTTTTACCATCCGTAATTTTGCATCTTACTGTAAATCTGCTTAAATATAAGGGCTAAACAACCATTTTGAACGTAAAATAATGCACCCTAAATCAAATATCAAATAGAAAATAATGTCCCTAAAGTTTAGGAAAACACTGATACAGTACACTGAATACATTATTATAAATAATTGTTAAATATTTTAACACTTTCTTTGCACAATTTACACTAATGATTGAATGATTATGATGATGAACAGAACTGTCTGATTAGATGGCTCAAATGATCTCGTTTGATAATTTTAGAATTCAAAGTAGAATCAAAACACATGGATTAACAAAAAGTACAACTGCAATATATTGAAAGTTTATTGACATCGTTTAAAATTAAGGTTGTAGGTCGTATACATGTATAGCAGATTCTTTAGGGGATAGCTAGATCTATGACAGAAGGTATAAATTGCAATTATAGTGTTTTCATTATTATTATACAGCGTTCTTTGGATGATATGTGCACTTCCGAGGAGTATGATCTTCTGCAGTTCCTCGATAACTGGTGCACCAGGGATTTGTTTGAATATTTTGTCAAGTCCCTTCTTAATGAGACCAAGTGCACCTACAACGACTTGTACAGTTGTCGTCTCCATACCCCACATTCTGGCTACTTCTATCTAAAGGTCTTTGTATTTTGATAGTTTCTCAAGTGCCTGGACGGAGACATTTCTTTCAGAAGGAACCGTTATGTCAATCATGATGAACGTCTTGTCCAATTTGTTCTTGATGATGATGTCTGGTCTGTTAGCCTTGATCTCTGCACCAGTATTCACTGACATGTCCCTCTACGGCAGTTTTTAGTTGATGTTCATACATTTTTTTGTTTGCTGGGAGTCAAAATTGCTTGCAGATTTTCCAATGAATGTACCCTGCTGCCTTGTCATGTCTTTGAATGTACTATGTTGGCACTAATGTTGGACAGCCTGAGACAATTACATCATATTGGTTGCATATTCTACACTTTGGATCTGTACCATCTTTGGTGATCTTGTTGTGATATGCTCTTGTAGCCAAACTCTGATCTTGTGCTGTTATCACCATTCCCTCTGTTTCTGCATTGAGACCTGCACTAGAGAGCCACTTATGTGTCTGATCTTGGTCAACATCTGCTTTGTCAAACCTTACGGGTATTACCCATGCATTGGTTTGGCTTTCCATATTTGTGTCATCCTCTTTTGGGCATTTGCCTTTGTCCGTCTTGTTCTTTTGGTATACTCTGTGACGGATTCTTCTCCATTTCTTGTCGTTTGTGCAATGTTCAGTTCTTGAATGAATTTTCTGGCTTGCTCTGAGATTGAGTAAAGTTTCTTGTTACGTTCATGTTCCCGGATCAGATGTAGCAGATTGTCTTGTGTTGTCTCCAAATACGTGTTTATGCCATCTCAATCTATGAGAGGCCCCTACCACCTATCTTTCGTGGTAGGTTCAATCTTTCAACGTCAACCTGTGGGTGGTGCATTCTTTCTGTTGTTAGTAACTGTCTGGTCTTTGTGTCAAGTTTTCTTTTTTTTCTTGCATTTGTCAGTTTATGATATTGAAATTGTATGTGACAACTGGGACTGCCAGGGTGTTTATGGCTTCAATCTTATCTGCAGATTTTAGCTCACTCTTGATGGCAAGACTTAACTCTTCTGTAATACTCTTTTCTGATCTTTTCCCTCATTGCTGCATGTTGAATTCCGTCACCTTCGTTAACACAAGGAATTTGTATTTAGCGTCTTGGTCTAGTTTCTTGATGATGTTGTCTCTTTCTAGCTGTATGTCAGATGTTGATGTTAGTTTTCCTTTTTGAAGGTGGCTTTTAGATACTTGTCCAGTTCAAATTGCATACATATGCCATCACTAAAGACATTTACTGTCTCGAGCAGTTGTTTTTGCTGGTGATCGTTCTTGGTAAAGGTCTTTAGGTCATCCATGTAGAAAAGATGGCTCATCTTCTTGCCTTGGATGTCACATCCACGTCCAGTGTCATTCAGCATGGTATTGAGAGGGGCAAGAAACAAACAGAAGTGGAAGGGTGATAGTTATGCGACTTTACATGCAGATGGTTAAGTCTTGAACTTCTTTGGCCTTGCTTTGAAACCTACCGGATGAGGACTCCCACCACGCCCATTTATTTGGGACCATAACCTTTGACCTAGTTATCCTGACCTTTGAGTTTGACCTACTTTTAAAAAAACTTAAATTTTAAAGGGCTTACAACAGGAATTTATCCTTAACCCCAAATGCTGTCAAAAAACACTGTATACTGACCCCGTCTCTTTCTTGTCTCCTTTTAGATCTACATGCATTTTACCTATAATTGTCCATAATTTGCCAACGAAGTAATAATTAATTTATTTGTGTTATTTTACCTTTTGAATTACGGTATAAAACACACATCATATTTACATTGCAACTAGAAGTGTGTCATTTCAGCAATCTAAACACGCAGGAGCATATTGTTTTACTCTTGTCTGTCTGTCTGTCTGTCCACCTGTCTGTATGAAAACTTAACACTGGCCTTTTCTCCAAAAATATTTGACATACAAAGCTATAATTTTGTATGTAACCTTCTTTTGAACAATGATATTTATCTGTTCGTGCAATATCAATATGACCTTCCTCAAGGTCATTAATTAACCCTTATCAATCCTTAACTCGAAAACTTAGCATAAAAACTTAACATTGCCATTCCCTGGGCATTTGTGTTTCACGATCTTGTTATTAAAGTTTTTATTAATATTCATAAGCATACTAATTAGTTTTGTGTAAGAGATGTCTTAACAAAATAACATTTCAAATCTAAAATGTATATTTTATTACTATAATAGTTTTAAAATGTTTTTGTGATTAGTTGAAGGTAATGCTGAAACTTCTATAAGAAGACAGTTGCCATGGAAACAGGAAGGTTGTTAAATTTTGCTTATCCGGCACTTTGAAATGGAACAATAGTAAGAATTCATTAACAGGTTCAAGAAAATGCAGAGGGTTTTCATTTTTGGCTTATGACATAATAATGCCATACTCCATATTGAAAAGCATGTAATTTGCTCGGCTTATTACCTCCCTATATGGATATACCTGTTGTGATTTTTCCATATACATGCTGTGTATGACAAATTATTCAACATGAATTGTATTTCTATGCATCTAGTTTATATATGCAGTGTATGCTTAGTATAGAAAGCAGTAAAGCCACATTATTTTAAACATTTGAAAACCTTGCACTGATTTTCAACTATCCAAACCCTATTAAATTTCAAATGCACATTCTGAGGTATAGCTACTCTGCAGAGTGGATATCACTGCATTTTTGTTCTTCCCTTGGATAGGTCTTTCAAGATATATAGGTGTCCCTTTGTCCATTTTAGTGGTAACTCCAACCATATCTGGCCCAAGGACTATTTTATGTCTGTTAAAGGCGTAAAAGACATTTTTGCCCCCTATCTGCAGATTCAAAATTAGAATCAAGAGTGTATACAAAAGGGTCAAAGGTCATAGAGTACAAATGTTTTTAAATTTCATACATGTCGATTCCAAGACTTCCAAGCATGGAACGAAGAGTAATGAATAGATAGTATTTATGTTTTCCAGTCGCTATATATGTTTTGGATCTTTTGATTCCTGTCTGCATATCATTGGTTAGTTTTTATGGTCAGAAAAGGAAGCCAAAGGTCAATGAGTACAGTATCGCTATATCAAATTAATCCTGGTCCATTATATGTTTCAAGACATTTGTATATGTTAATTGGTGGATAATAGTTATATCTTATGCTTCCCCAATTGTGTAGATGTCATGTTTAGCCAGGTTTGCCCTGTTTGCAGAATCAAAATTGAAAATATCGGGTATAAAAAATAGAGGTCAAAGGTCAAAGAGTGTAAAAATTTACCAAAATATAAAACAAATTCCCTGAAAATGTGCTGTGCATAAAAAAAGATGTGCAAAATTGAGGTTTCGATGACACTAAAACCTGACAATAACCTGACAAGACCAACATCAAATGATGAAAGTACTGAATAATGTTATCTAAACTTCGAAAATTAACTGCATGTGTGATCTTATTACAATGATCCAGGCAGACTAAAAAGAGAACAAGAGGCCCAGGAGGGCCTGAATCGCTCCACTGGTTAAAGTGGAAGAATTACCCCATGATTTATTGTAAGCCTTACACAGCGGCAGCCAAATCTTGATATTTGTGAATAAATTTTGAAGAGAGACTCAAAGAACATTCTTGCAAAGTCTGGTTCAAATTGGCCTTATGGTTGCTTTTTAAAGAATTTTCTTATGATTTCTCTAAGTCTGATAAGCCCCTTTCTCCCTGCCACGGCCACATTTTTTTTGACAAATATAAAAATTTGTGAACAAATTTTAAATAGAACTCTAAAGGCACATTCCTGCAAAGTTTGGTTCAATTGGGCACACTGGTTGATTTTTTAAGAATTTTCTTATGATTTCTTTAAGTCTGATAAGCCCCTTCCTCCCTGCCACAGCCACATTTTTTGACAAATGTAAAAAATTGTGAATAAATTTTGAAAAGAGAGACTCAAAGAACATTCCTGCAAAGTCTGGTTCAAATTGGCCGTATGGTTGATTTTTAAAGAATTTTCTTATGATTTCTTTGTCTTAAGTCTGATAAGCCCCTTTCTCCCCGCCACGGCCACATTTTTTGACAAATGTAAAAATTTGTGAACAAATTTGGAAAAGAATGACTCAAGGCACATTCCTGCCAGGTTTGGCTCAAATTTGCCCAATGGTTGATTTTTAAAGAATTTTCTTATGATTTCTTTAAGTCTGATAAGCCCCTTTCTCCCTGCCACGGCCACATTTTTTGACAAATGTAAAAATTTGTGAACAAATTTTGAAAAGAATGACTAAAGGCACATTCCTGCCAGGTTTGGTTCAAATTGGCCCAATGGTTGATTTTTAAAGAATTTTCTTATGATTTCTTTAAGTCTGATAAGCCCCTTTCTCCCTGCCACGGCCACACTTTTTGACAAATGTAAAAATTTGTAAACAAATTTTGAAAAGAATGACTCAAGGCACATTCCTGCCAGGTTTGGTCCAAATTGGCCCAATGGTTGATTTTTAAAGAATTTTCTTATGATTTCTCTAAATCTGATAAGCCCCGCCCTGCCACGCACACATTATTTGACGAATCAAAAATTCACGAACAAGTTTTGAAAAGGGTCACCCAAGGAACATTCCTGCCAAGTTTGGTCAAAATTGGCCCACTGGTATAAGAGGAGAAGATGTTTAAAGAAAAAGTTAACGGACGGACGCACGCACGCACGGACGCACGGACGCACGACGGACACAACGCCATGACAATAGCCCGCTGGCCTTCGGCCAGTGGAGCTAAAAATGAAAACTGAAATCAAGTCCTTTAGCAGTGTCTTAATATTTTCATTACAATACCATACATTTAGTGATGACTTTTGCCCAACAATGTATCTTCATACATGTAGCCAGTAATTGGATTTTGGCTTCATTTTTCATCGATCTACGAGGGTTGTCCCAATAAATCGTAGACAACGTCGATAAAACAGAAATCACTCAATAGATATTTCTATTTTTTCTATAGATTATAGCCACATATATTGACGGCAGTTTGACAAAAAATCAAGTTGACTGGTTATTGTTCACAAAATATATACTAAATTTAGCAAAGGCATGTACAGACCCGCGGCGCACGTCACAACGTCATATAATAATAACGTTACTTTTTCACTGGGAAATGAACCCAGAAATGTCCAGGATAATTCCATCCGAACCGCGTTTCCTTGTGTTATGATTAATCTATAGACACATCTCGCAGGTACTTTTGATGCTAAAAGATGTTTTTAAATACATGGAGCCTTTATTATCTCAAAGTCCGTTTTATTCGCCGCCCACTTAACCATTTACTGTTTTCCCTAATCAGTTACCTCTTTTCTTTAACGCCTGGTTTTCTACATGAATTTAGCATTCTCCGAGAAGCAATATAAAAATGTATCTTTGAGACTCTTTTTTTAAGAAAAAATCCATTCGTGTATCCGGGACACATTGCCATGTATTTTGATTTCTTTCGTCTTCATGAAAGAGTCCTATGTCTCATTCCGCTATCCACAACAAAAACGTGTAATTTTACGGTGCGCCGCAATTTTCTCAAACGTCGTCTTTTTACGTCAGCGCAACTGTTATTTGTTTTCACTTAAAATTCCTTTGTTGGAAAACAAATAACGTCAATGTTTTGAAATTTTGCTTAACTGCAAAACAGTATTTGCTTAAGACGGCCACGTAAACGGTTTTGACTGGAAATAGGAACCAATGTGTTAAATCACGCTAGTAACTCAGGAACGATGAGCGGGAAAGACGTTATTTTTTACGTGCGCCGCATGACCGTTATACACTTAAAGTAAGTGGTTGTAACAGGATATAAAGGAATGACATTTACAGAAAAGGGATGAATATAAATTCGAAAATGGACAAATAATATTCTCACAAAATATAAACATTGTGCGACGTTAAAAAGATAAGTTATTGAATGTGTCTACGATTTATTGGGACAACCCTCGTATATAAATATTGTTAAAAATAGCGGGGTCATTGTTGCAATGACCAACATGTTCATCTTTATGTAAATACTGCACTATTTCTTATCTTAATTTCAGTATTGGTGGAGTACATGTCAAATTATGCATTTGTCATATAGATTGTTTGTTATCCAACCCATTTTGGGGTATTGATACAATGTCTATATTAATCAAGTACCTACCACAACTTAATTTTGGTATAGATGCATCATGCAAGTGTTTAACTTTGTCCAGACCATGATCTGTATATTGGCAAATGGATGTCAAATTAGTTTGGCAAACCCACTCTCTTCAATAAAATGAGTATGTTATCTATACAATTTTTATTAAAGCCAAAAATCAAATCCTCATTTGTAAGTACATCCCTAGGTTCATACCAGAATCTAATTCATAAAGCAAGAACTGTTCCAAAGCCTTGTTCAGCTCAAGAATTGAAAAAAGGGATATGTATCTTGCTTTCACATGACATGTCAGTAAATAGATCTACTCATGTTTATTCTTTGATTTCAGAAGGGGCATTGTAAAAGACCCCCTTCTGTGTCTAACGAAGTGTATAATAAGAAGACTTCGGTGTGGGTACAGGCATGCATGCATGTGTCTGTTCCTCCTGACTACAATTCCTACAGTATGGATAAATTTCGAAATAGGTTTACACAAGCTCTTTCAATGTGTGCACAGTTTTTAACATGAGTCTCATGGACATGTATTATAAGCATTCTATTCTGCTCGTGAAGATTTAACATAATCTACAATAAGAATGAGTATATACATGTATGTCTTTATGAATAACCCAGCATAATGATATGTGGATTCAAAAGTCATAGATATGTTTATGATTGATGCGTAAAAGTAACGAAGAATCTACTTGCATTCAAAAATATTTTCAAGAAAAATACAAATATTTTAAAATGTATCCTTGGTTGTCAATTTGTAAATTGGGATGGTATAATTCAATTCAATCATAGCTTTGTAAGCAATATGTAACACACAGAATCAACAGAGTTGCGAATAGACACCTTGTCTTCTTTGGGACAGCTTTTAACAATGAGATCACATACCAATAGAGTTTGGTTTGTAACTTACTTATTCTGCGTTTTCATTTAAAACAAAAAATATCAGAACTGCAGTCTTTGACACGTATTTTGTACCAATAAACCGAATAAATCTATTGAAAAGAGGAGTGCGCAATTATCGAAAATGGTTATCGCCCCTGTTGTAATATCAATGAAAAATGAAATTAACAGCTTGGTATTCTAGATGGTTTGATAGCTATCTATATATCGTGCGTGTAAGGCTTTTCGGAGATTTTGGTTAGAAGTCCACATCTTAATCACAAAAACAAATAATAGCTTGACCATAAGTTATCCTAAAATGCATATAAAACATATAAGTGGGCATTTTTATATAAGAGAACCCACTAGAAATATATACAAAATGCTATATTTCACATGAAACAATATATCTACTTAGATTTAAACAATTTACTTCTCAGAATGGACAAATTGCCATTGATTATTTCAATCATATCTAGATCTATCATTATCATGGATAATTATTTTCGAATCAAAATTATTAACAGAGTAAGTTTAATTGAAATTTCAATGTTTCATTACTGTTTTTTAGATAACATCCATATTTTCAAGTATTTATCGCTTTTTAAATGTTTGCACTCTTTGACCTTTGATTTCTATTTTGCTATCTCAAAATCTTAAATTTGAATCTGAAGACAGAGACAAATATGTCATCTACATGTTTAACATGTTTAACAAACATTTAATACAACTCTTGTCCAATCGTAAGCCAACTTTAAAGTTTAAAATCATTATTTTGAATTTGGAATAATGTCAAATAGAGCATTCAGCACTCATTGACCTTTGGCACATTTTCTGACCTTAAAAGCGAGCTAGGCATCTGCAGACAGTGGAACCAAAAGCTCCCCAGCATATTTGGTTACTGGAAAACATAGATATTGCCTATTCATAACTCGTCCTTCCATGTCTTGAAGTCTCGGAATGGACATATATGACATTTAATGATTTTTTGCACTCAATGACCTTTGACACCTTGTCTTTATGTTCTTACTTTTATTTTTGAATCTGCAGACAGGGACAAACATGTAATCTACATATCTGACAAACATAAAATACAACTTCTGTCTCTTTAAAAGCCAATACCATTGCTTTAAACATTTAATTTTAACCAGGAATTATTTCAAATAGCCCTTTTGCACTCATTAAACTTTGACCCCATTTTCTGACCTTAAAGACTGGCTGGGAATCTGCAGACAGGAACCAAAAAAATTCCCAATATATTTGGTAATTAGAAAACATAAATATTGTTTATTCATAACTCAAAGTTCCATGCCTGGAAGTCTTTGAATCGACATAGATAAAATTTAAGAATTTGTGCACTCAGTGACCTTTGACCCCTGTTCTGACCTCATAGAACCGACAATGAATCTGCAGACATGGCAACAAATGTAGCCAACAATCTGGCCAACAAGAAAACACAACTTTCATTTATTCACAAGATAGCTTCTTTGTTCGAGGATTCGAAATATAACAAAATAGCGAATTTCTACATTTTTGCACTCAGTGACCTTTGACCCCTGTAACTCACCCAAAGGTCAATTGCTGACTTGCAGACAGGGCATTTCTAGTACAGCAGAAATTCCTGAACAACCTTCAGTATTAAACTTTGCATACACATTCCGGCCTCCCACTTTCGATTTCTAGGCCTCTGCCAGAAAATAACTACTAGACTAAATCTGTAGTTCCGATATCTTCACTTGTAACACAGCTTCATTCATACAGATGGACAAAAACAACATGACAACGCCTAGCAGCCATACTGGTACGTCAATGAAGCCTAATATCTCCATGGTAACGAACCTGACCTTAGTCTTGACCTTGGCATTGGCCCGTATGAAGTAAGATCTGAACACAAGGCCTCGTATGAGGAAGGGTTTTAACTTTCTATACTTGTTACACGGCTACTTAAATACAGATGTACGCCTATCAACCATCCTGGTAAGTCAATGAAGCCATATATATCCATGGTAACGAAGGTGACCTTCAGTGTGACCTTGACTTATATGTAGTACGATCTGAAGACAAGGCCTTGTTTGAGAAAGGGATTTAGCTTTCTATACTTGTTACAATGCTACTTACATACATATGGACAAAAAGAACATGATGAACCCTAGCAACCATATTGGTACGTCAATGAAGCCTAATATCTCCATGGTGACGAACGTGGCTTTAGTCGTGACCTTTTCCTATATGTAGTGAGATCTGAAATAAGAAAAAAGAATGATAAACAGAGCAACATATAACGGGGAGGGGGTAAAGGTACTCTAAATGTATTATTTGTAAGTCAAGCGCTATGTTATTGGTACTCATTTGAATCATCGCAATGATACTATTTATATCAGTATTTACGACAGAGGGTTTGATAAACACTTGAAAAGTCATTAAACCCCCTAACCTCTCTTATCTGTATCACCGCATTGAAACACACATTAACGATGTAACTACACAAAGTGTTAGATTAGAATATTAGAACTTGCGTATACCCCCCCCCCCCCCAATTATTTTGAAGATGGGCCGGCATATCCTTTGACCCACCCCACGCCCCATAATACACCAATATTTTCCTTCAAGAAAGGTCCAGGTATAAAATTGTGTCTGAAAGTGCCCAGATTGCAGGAAATGGCTTTTTAGAATTCAAAGTATTCAGGGGGCATGCCCCAGGCCCCTTAGCAAGGCTTTGCTCGGTCAGGTTCCATTCACGTAAACATTTGCCCCCTCCCCCAAATATCATAAACCTTCCTACGCCTATGACTAGTAGACAGCTAGAGCAGAGTGATTGACCAAAATAAGCCTGGTCATTTATACAGGAATGTCAGGTCACTTGTTTGATGTTAAAATCGTGTAATAACGTAGATCTACAGATGTAAGGCAATCATGGGTGGACCCCTGGCATTGGCCGAAAATCAAATTTTGATATATAACGTTAGTATAATGTTACATATTTGACACATTTAAAGCCAATATTTGGGCTTGGCCCCAAGCCCCCCCCCCCCCCCCCCCCCCGGAAAGATCCCAAATCAACTCGGGACAATAGTAATGAATTTTTGTTCTAAAAATAAACTGGGCTTACCGTTATCTTTTGATAAACCGCCGGTGTTGATTTAAGCCGCAGTTACATGATTTCTTAATAAACCCTAAAAAGTAGCACTGCTTGTCCGAAATTACGCCACGGTTAACTGGATTAAATCGTTCCCTAATCAATTTTCGCCCGCATTGTTCGTTACTTAAGCGTCTTCAGAAAAAAAACATTACCGACGTGGGGCCATTACATATTATTATATCTCACGTGACCTAATCATTCAATAATTACAAACCTAATATTTTTTCATATTACCCGCTCAGATAATATTAACCGGTTAATATTTTTTCATATTACCAGCTGAGCGAACTATAAATAGAAATTCTGGGTTTTTATGACGTCACCGTGACGTCACAATGTTTCAAAACGCACTATTTGCTGAATCATAGCTAGTTTAACATAAATACGCTTAAGTGACGTGGCTTGTTACGCAAAAAGGGACCATCTGGAAAATGTTAAAAAGTATGGTTCCTAGTCAATCAGTGCGAACTGCACATGCTGATCAGAATCGACACTTCATTCCAAGCTAATTTACTGAAACTAGATTTTTTATTCTGTCTTAAAGTTCTACTTTATGGTGGGGTTTTTTTCAGATGCAAAATCAGTTTACCTCTGCTTAGCATGATCTCTTTCTCATCTAGATCTAGATAATGAAATTAACCAGCCAAAAGTGATGACAGGCTTGCCTTTGTGTGCATGTCACAAAAACGAATGGATAAGGCATTCAGTTGATTTTAACATTTTTGATTAACGGCGAAGGACTTATAAAGTTAGATAAAATGTAGATTAAAAGTTTTTATGTTGTTTCTTTTTCGGTATGATAAAATGAATATCGCATGCCTCTTAGGGCAATAGTACATATCGTCTACCCTCGAACCAGTAATATTGACCTCGGCTAAAGCCTCGGTCAATATTACCAGTCTCGGGTAGACAATATGTACTATTGCCCTAATAGTCTACCTAAATTATAGAAAAAAGGCTCTAGAAAACACTTTTGTAGGAACTTTTTGTTAATGCTCGACATCCATGCCTAAATGAAACTTTGATATGTAAGGAAGATAACTAGGGGGGATGTCACCCTATAGAGGTCATTTTATGGTCACCACGAGGTCAAAGGTCAACTAGGTGCAAAAAGCCATGGTAAAGCATGAAAATCCGCTATAACTCACTTAGTTCTGGGAGTAGAATAACAATATTGGTATCAAAATGAAGCTGAGACATTTATCTTCATTTTGCAGTATAGATATGCAAATCAGCTAATTTGCATATGCATAATTTTGAAGAATTAATTGGAAATTTTGATGATTTTTTGGGTCATTTTTTCAGAATATAGTTAGAAAATGAGCTATAGCTCGCATAGTTGGTGCTGTACATTCACGCATTTGGTACCAAAATAAAGCCTAGACATGTATCCTCAAGTTCCGGTATGAAAATTAGCTGAACTGCATATGTACAATTTTTAGTCAATTTTCTAATTAATCAATATAGCCCACCTAAATCTGACCCAAAATATGACTTGTGTAGGAACTTGTTATTAATGCTCCACTTATATGTTTGATATGCTATTTAGGGTATCAGCAATCAACCTAGGGTGGATGCATCATTTTGAAAGGCCTTTTAAGGTCGTAACGAGGTCAAAGGTCATAACGAGGTCAAAGGTCAAATGAGTGCAATTTCAGGTATATGCCTTTTACAAAACTACTTTTATTGCATTTCGAATATAATGTTTAAGCTCACACCACTTGTAGTTGTATTATATATGTCTGTGTTTGAAATAATGCTGATCTAGACTAATTTCTGTACTTTTTGTGGTGTTTGTGTTAATAATAAACACAAATTTCGCCCTGTTTTAGTGCATCTTTTGTAAAACTATATTTTTGAAATGTAAAGAAAAGTCATTGAACCCCTCAAAATGATGTTTATGTTGAAATAATCAACCAAAATTACTGGCAAATATAAAATGCAGATTTAGCACATCACATATAATTTAGTAATTTTATAGTGTCTTAAGATATAGAATATAAACATTTGTGCTACTTTATTTGTGTACAACGAGTAACTTGTAATTGAGAGTACTCGCGAAAAAATGAAGACATCGCCAAAACACAGATGTACAAAATGATTCAGCAACAATCCTGTGTACAGGGAATTCATTCCTTGACTTCTAAAGACGTTCCTGACACCATTCATGTTTCAACATCCAATTAACCAACATGGTATATAAAGAGCAATAGTACATCTGTGTCTTTACATATCACAAAAATCCTACCATACCCTGAATTTGATTGCACGCTTTGCATGCATAAGGATACGAGTGTCTACATCCTCATGGTCAACACACAAGTGATTTGTGTCATAATTGTTAGCATTGCATTTTCAGGGTCCTGAAATCCACCAACAGCTACCAAATTAGAGTCATCAAGAAAACATGCAAATCTCGATAAAATTTCATGCCAAGTTTGCCTTGTTCTCATCTAGGGCCATGAACTGTTCCCAGGATTATGATAGTGGGACATCAGGACTGTCAATAGCATTGCGTACAGGACGTCTGTTCCCTGTTTTTTGATCTTGTGGAAGCCTCTATAGATTTGTTCCCAAAGTAATGACAGAAAACAACATCTCATGAATCGGTTGCAAGAAACCAAACTGCACAATACTTTGGTATGTTATATGTGCTAACTGCAATACCAGGCAAATTTATGTTTTTGCACCTAGTTGACCTTTGACCATGCGATGACTTTTATACATTGTAATTCAATCTGATTTTGGAGAAATACATGTACAACATAACGCTTAATTCTGTTTTTGATAGGATGTATTACATGTACAGCGTCATTAAATTCTTCCTTGAAGCGTCAAATCACTGTGGGTACCACATATTCACAAATTTGGTGCTAACAGTCAATTATCAAAAACAATGAATAAAGTCGTGTATATGCAATATTACGCTTATTAGCAAATCTAAACTTGGGGATAGATGTCTAGGCTTTACTTTGGTACCCATTTGGTAAATGTACACCACCAACCCATTGAGCTTAAGCTTATGTTCCAACGATATTTAAAACTCTGTACAGAGAGTCGGTGTTCTGAAACATGAACTGCCACCCGTTTCCGTGTCATCGGCAGATTCGACTAGAAGAATGTGCAGCACTGCTAATCCCAAATAATGCATATTTTAACTAACAATTTTGACAAAAACGGCTTGTGTGTTGACCATGAGGAGGAAAACACCCGTATCATTTTACACGCGTAGAGTGCGAACATGGTATGGTAGGATTTTTGTGATACACAGATGTACTATATTGCTCTTTATATACCATGTTGGTTCACTGGATGTTGAAACATGGATGGTGTCAGGAACGTCTAATTCTTGGAAATACAGTACAGCTCGCGCGTTTTTTGCCTATTTCCGCGCATCGCCGTGATTGAATTTCGGGTGGTTTCGGGTGGAAAAACGCGGTGGCCGCGGCGAGCGTGTTTTACCACCCGAAATCGCGGGGATCGCCGCGATTTTTTCGCCGCGATTCGCCGCGATTTGCGCGGACAGGTAAGCCTGTATTTTCTGGCTGATTTATCGTAATTATTGGGTTTTATATAATTGTATATTAGGTTTTGATAAGATAAGAATGCCTTTGCAGATTTGGTTTTTGTTAATTTTGAATGGGTTTGTGGATTCTTCTTCTACTTCTACAGAAAAATGACCCTTTTGCCTTCTTTTCAACGTATTCGAAGTTATTTTTCTTTTATCTTTGCTACACGACCTTCATGGATATAGATTACAAAATAATTGCAGATACTTTGTGCAGTGATGATTGCACAAAATTAGTTTTTTTGGAAGCGCATGTAATTATAGAATAACACATACATACACAAGGCTTGAGAACAAATTGAGACAAAAGAAGAAATACTGATGATCAGCATTTCCCCTGCTACCGCAATATTTTCTATGCTACCTGTATATTGTAGACAATTTTTATCGATATTTTCTGATCTGTTTTCTGCAGTGCTCAGCTTTGTTATTGGATCTCCGGATATTCTTCCCCTCGAAAGAGAGTGAAGGGCTATCGTAGAAATGATTTGAGAATATTAAGATAAAAGAAGAACATACTGATTACTACCCTGGTCTTCTTGTGTCTCATTATCTAGTTCCTATTGTTGTAATATATCCTTCACAATCCTGTTTTCAGCAACATCCAACTTATCGTATGAGTAGATTTTTAATAGGACGTGCCAAATCGTAGCAATGTTGGAAATGGCGTAACTAAGAATGTAGCGTCATGCATAAAACATCGGTGTTTCTTTTAACATGCATGCAAGTTCCAACATGGTAAAAATAAACCTTAAATGCCAGTCGCAGGTTTACTGGTTTATTTTGTAAACTGAAAAGTAGTCAAATTATACGCATTACTTTGATATGTAATTCAAACAGAGAAACTCTTCGTATTTATGACCGGGAAGCCAACATGCAGTTTACGATTTCACGTACATGTATCTGAAAAAAAAACAGAATATTATACAAACAGTTAATTGAATTAAATCAAGCATAACAAATCATAAAACAATGTACAAAGAAGCGGAAATAACCTGTTCTATATTATATAATAACCTATAATTATATATTTTAATTTACAAAAACGATGTGTTATTACCGGACTTCATAGAACTTTAATAGAAAACGTTTGTATGTAATACAACATTCTCTTTATTTCTGAAATAGTTCTGTAAATCAATTTAAAAACACACTCAGGATGAAATAATATAAACTTAACAAAAACGCATTTAATACTTAGCGCTGTAGGATAATATTGGCCGTACCTGGCATTTCCACCCGAACGCGGCGATCGCCGCGATCGCCGCGATTCCCCCCATCGCGGCGAATCGCGGTGATGCAAGAAAATTTCGAGTGGAAAAACGCTCTGGTCGCGATGGCAAATCGCCGCGATTTTCCACCCGAATTTTTTTTTGACCGCGGTGGGCGAGCGTTTTAGGCAAAAAACGCGCGAGCTGTACTGTACTTGTATGTACACAGTTTTGTTAGGAAACTTGGAAATGCCGTCATTCACAACCTATATGGGTTCCATTCGCTGACAGGTTGTGATAAAACGTCGTCATTGGGTGGAATAAGTTAAAAAATCCTGCTGGAAAGTGTATGTTGAATGTCCGGATCTGTTAAAAGCTGTTGGTAGGGAAACCTGGGAATATAGGACAGTTTCTTTGCAGACTTTGTGAGTGTTCTGAGGAAGCTTATGATTCAGACATTGCTGTCTGCAGGTATCAGCTCTTTATGAAAGCCAAGAAAGCACTTGATCTACCAGCTCCGACTACACATAGCGAGATGTAACAAACATGCAATGATATAGATATCAGCAGATAACCCAACTTTCACTGCAGAGGATACTGAAGGGTGTGCCACTGTGGAGGTTGGAAAGACGATGGCGAATGTTTGAAGCCTGTATGGATGAGATTGGCCGCTGTTCCCCCCCCCACACACACACACATTTGTACACAGCTCATATCACGGGGATGCAAAACAAAGTGCAGCTCATCTCGTTGCAGATGCTACCATTCAGGACAAGTTTGCATGTTTGAATCTGCTTGTGAAGCCACAGACTGTACCAATCCCGCTGGATTAAAGGTCATTGTACTGGGCATTGACCAAGAAGATAATCATGGTTTAATCTTTTGCCAAACGGAGAGATGAAAGGTTGGTCAATTTGAAAGCTGCTACTGACGAAACAGTTGGTGTTTACAAAGATAGGAATCGTGAATGATATAGTAGAAAAATAATGAGGCAAAAGAGGAAAATGCTGAAATAAGCATTTTCTTTTTTTGTTTCGATGATTTCTAAAATCATTTTACCAGCAATGTCAAAATCATATCTTGTTTTCGAATGGGTTAAATACCAGTCTAGTTACGCCAATAATTGCATCAGCTGCAGGTTTATATGACCGTTGTATGCTTGAACTTTAAAAAAATTATATGTAATGACATTGAACTAGATCTTTTAGGAAATGGAAAATCTAAACATCTGATTTGTCCAGTTTTTATCACAGTTTAAGATCTTAGACACACAAAGACACATGTTCCGCTGCCTTATATAATCGTTGCAAAATATAATATTGTATGACATTTCATGGATTGAATGTCACACCAGATTATGTTTGGATATAATTATAGTACAAGCAAGGAACACATTGTTGTTGTTAAATCGTTTTGTATATCCGTGTTTTGGTGATGTCTTCATTTTTTCACGAGTACTCTGAATTACTGTTACATTGTACTCGTTGCATACACATAAAGTAGCACAAATGCTTATATACTAAGCAAAACAATTGAAGGATATTAAAGTTCTATAGATATTTGAGAAACTTTGATAAAATATTATATAATACCCTAATGCTTTTTATTATTGCAAACATTCGCTCTCATATTTTATGCTGCCATACCGAGTCTTGCTTCAGCGGTCATGCCAAAATGGGACAATTTACAACACAGGGGTCAACAACCAAACCTACCGTGTTCTTTATGTGCTGTTTTTCACATTAAGACATGGTCTGAGCTGCTTCATTGAGTAAATTTACACGTACTTGCCTATAATCAATTCATTAAAAAGGATTGTACGTCAATGGCTGACAGATATGCAGCGTTGTAAGGCCGTTGGTTTAATTAACGTATGGGAACGTCAGGTTGACGTCGCTGGTAGATTTTGCATTTTGCCATGTGTATTCAGTCGATTACATTAAAGGTATCACAAGGCAGTCGAAATTATGAAACGGTGTGAATGGGGGACGTGAATTAACGACGTTTATGGCTGATGAACGTAACATTCTCAAGAACTCGAAACGTTTAAGGACTCCAAGTTTTCCTAAATTACTCACGAGTCTAACAGATGTGCGAGGGGTAAACCTTAGAATTCAGTCTATGATAAACGGATTGAATATTTATGGGCCTAATGCCAGTAGGCCGTTGGCAGCTAACGCTTTAACATGATAACACTAACGTATAGACCAGAACCCATATCAGATGGAATCAGCAGCACTGGAGTACAGTCCTCTTCACCAACCAAAGTTGGTTTCGGCTGTCGCATGTTGACAGCAGAATTCGTGTTCTTTCGGTATAAGAACGACAGATAACGCGAGTGCAATGTCCAAACACGTGACGCATATGGTGACGGGAGCGTTATGGAGTTGACGGGAATCTTACGTAATCTAGAGACAAACGTGTTCGTGCTAAATGACACTGACTGACTATGATACTTTGACTACGTGATTGAACGACATACTGTAACTTTTACATGAGGAAAAGGAGATGAGTACATGTTCTTTGACGCCAACGTAAAATTGATTGGCGTCGTTATTGTAAAACACCATCTTAAACAGATTTGGATTCAATCCATGGACTTGCCATCCCATTCATATGACCTTTATCTTATCGAGCATTATTGAAACACGTTGGGTAGACGTCTACGTGACCGACAACAACAACCGACCAACCCGGCATATTACAACATGCACGTATTCGGGAATGGAATACTGTACCGCGACTTGTGGTAATTCGATATGCAATGAATTTGCGAGGTACTTGTAAGGCTTTGGTTGACTTCCGGGGTGAAAATATCCGTTATTCGTGAAGTATGACTTTTCAGCTGTAGGGTACCAGCGTTTAACCGGATATTGTAGAGAAACCGGAAACGATTGTACTGCATTGTGTTTTTGATTCTCAAGATTATAGGTTACTATGAAGTTATTTGTAGACTTTTGTTCGAATATATGCCTATGTTATTTTTTACAAATAGTGCAATTTGAATATCCCTCAATTCTTTTGCTTAGTATATTTCTTAAGACACCATAAAATTACTAAATTTTATGTGATGTGCTAAATCTGCATTTTATATTTGCCAGTAATTTTGGTTGATTATTTCAACATAAAACATCATTTTGAGCTGTTCAATGACTTTTCTTTTCATTTCAAAAATATAGTTTTACAAAAAATGCACTAAAAGAGGGCGAAATTTGTGTTTATTATTAACACAAACACCACAAAAAATACAGAAATTGGTCTAAATCAGCATTATTTCAAACTCAGACATATATAATACAACTACAAGTGGTTTGAGCTTAAACATTGTTTTCGAAATGCAATAAAAGTAGCTTTGTAAAAGGCATATACCTGAAATTGCACTCATTTGACCTTTGACCTCGTTATGACCTTTGACCTCGTTACGACCTTAAAAGGCCTTTCAAAATGATACATCCACCCTAGGTTGATTGCTTATACCCTAAATAGCATATCAAACATATAAGTGGAGCATTAATAAAAGGTTCCGACACAAGTCATATTTTGGGTCAGATTTAGGTGGGCTATATTAATTAATTAGAAAATTAATTAAAAATTGTACATATGCAATTCAGCTAATTTTCATACCGCAACTTGAGGATACATGTCTAGGCTTTATTTTGGTACCAAATGTGTGAATGTACAGCACCAACTATGCGAGCTACAGCTCATTTTCTAACTATATTCTGAAAAAATGACCCAAAAAATCATCAAAATTTCCAATTTATTCTTCAAAATTATGCATATGCAAATTAGTTGATCTGCATATCTATACTGCAAAATGAAGATAAATGTCTCAGCTTCATTTTGATACCAATATTGTTATTCTACACCCAGACCTAAGTGAGTTATAGCGGATTTTCATGCTTTACCATGGATTTTTGCACCTAGTTGACCTTTGACCTCGTGGTGACCTTAAAATGACCTCTATAGGGTGACATCCCCCCTAGTTATCTTCCTTACACATCAAAGTTTCATTAAGGCATGGATGTCGAGCATAAACAAAAAGTTCCTACACAAGTCACATTTTGGGTAAGATTTAGGTAGACTCTAAGAGGCATGCGATACTTATATAATATTATGAAGATGTCCGGGGCCAATGATGATGGGCCAAATCTCATATAAAGCAATGCATGTTATTTTTCATACATACATGTAATTGGGTTAAGTACGAGCGTTTGCTAAAACAAACATATCAGTTTTAACCCGTACCGAGATATTGACTTTTTTGACGCCCTTCAAAATAAAGGCTTTCTAAACATTGTGGACATTTAATAAATTGCTTGTGACAAGAAATTTTGTATTTACCATAACATGTTTTACTCAAAAAGACCAAAAATAAAAATTAATTGAAATTGCATCATCGATCATCTAGACTAAAAGTTTGCCGCCTGGTAATGGCAACGAATGTTGTGCAAAAATAGATTGGGTTACCGTTATGTTTTGATAAACCGTCTGCGTTGTTATAAAAACTCGCAACTACGGCTTGAATTAAGCCGTAGTTACGATATTTTATAACAACAACCACGAAATACTATTTGTTTGTCCGAAATTACGTCACGGTTTACTTGATAAAATCTTTCCCTATTGGTTAACATGCTTTGTAAGATGAGTGGGCTACATTGATTTACAACAGCAGATTTATTTTTATATCGGAATACACGACCTTAACAGTCCCTGGACTAGGCTCCATTTGACTGAAATCGACTGATATGTGGGACTGATAACACAGAGCACCGTGAAGGTGCTAGTTGGGGAGCCTAGTCTCCTATCTGTTAATATTCAAAATCAATAACCTGACATGCCTGTGTAAATGACCTAGCTGATCTTTGTTCAGACATTTTTACGGAAAATCCATATTATAGAATAAACAAAAACATACCTTTACAATGAATATGTTCCCTATTTTCATTAACAAAACTCCGATATAGGCCCTAAATATGTTAAAGTATGCATGCTGTGTTTACAGTGTGTTATAACCGTACTCAAATATAACCTCGCTTTTCATCGAAAACCTCGTAACTACAACTTGTTTAAAGCTACAGTTACGAGGTTTTGGAAGAAAGGCAGATATAACCTCGATCTGTCAGACAAAATGTGTAACCAGCTGCGGGGGGAAATCCGTTACACTTGACCTGTATTGATAAAATGTACCTTCTCCTAACAAGAAACTTTTCTACTCTCCCTTTATGCATGTTGTTTTTTTACAGTGTGTAATGCATAAATATAACCTCGATCTTAAAGAAATAATGAGTAACCAGCTGCGGGGGAAAATCCGTTACACTCGACCTTTATATTGATAAAATATACCTTTTATAGACCACCTACATTAACTCGGGATAACTTAATTTTCGTGTGCAAAGTCCGGTTATTTAGCGTCTAAAACATTGCCGAAGTGGGGTCATTACATGTGAAGATGTTCAGGGTCAATGTTGCTGGACTATACAAACAAGGAACTTTCAATGGTTCATGATCTACTCTCCCCTTATGCATGTTGTTTTTACAGTGTGTAATGCGTACGGAATGCGTACTTAAATATAACCTCGATCTGTAAGACATAATCACGGTACGGAAACTACAGAGACAGAGCCATTGGCTCTGCCGCTTAAATCCTCTGGGGGGCTTCCGGCCATGTGTGGCTCTGTCTCTGGGGTCGTGATTTTTTGACAAAAACAGGTGAGTGTTCAACTTTGTTGTTCATTTATTTTCTTCTGGTGCTTAAAATCGAAAAACCGGGAATGTCATGCTCCCCTAAGACCATTTATCTGCCTATTCTAATTCTGTGGGCTTCAAAGTCGGCAGGGTTTTCACAGGATCATTGTCGTCGTGGGTCGACCCTATGTGATTTTTTCTTGTTTACATCATGTATTCATGTACATTTCAACGGTAAATAGCCAATTGCTGCAGCCAAAACATGTGATATACTAATCGAGGGATAATCTCGATCAGACATTGCTTTCCCATGTAACAAAACCTTAGAAATGATTGGCAAACGTAAAGTTTGAGCAATTTCTATTGGTGGCTCTGTCTCTGGCGGCTGGCTCTGTCTCTGGAGTCTGGCTCTGCTTTGAACTGTCGGTTAATTTTAGTCTGTTTACAAAATACTTGTCCAAAGCATATCTCTGAAAGTATCGAAGCTATGATCATGAAATTTCATGGGTGGATATATCTCAATAAAGACAAGTTCTGTATCAAAGGAGCATAAATATTCCTTTCTTATTTTGTGAGTCACTGTCCTTTATTTTCGACAAAAACACTTATCCGGACAAATGTAATGGCGGGGTATTATATCACATTAGGTGATACATAGAATTCTTATTTAGGACTGCTCCAATTCAAAATGATGTCCAGACATGCAAGGATGCAGATGGGCGCCCCCTCTCATGAGAGAGACATGTATGTATCTGCGCATAGCTCCGAAGTATCAAATATGTAATAGTTATCATTGAAATATGTGAGAAAAAATATGAAAATGCTGGTTATGAGCAATTTTCTTTTCTCACAATGCACCAGAAAAATGTCTTGCTTGGGAAGGATTAAATGGAAAGATTTTTGGACATTCCCCGGTTCTAACTCACTCCGCATCAAATCTCATGGTTTCTCGAAACATTCAAAATGAATGTTTTTGGTTGCATTTTAATAAAACTATGGAATACTTTGCATAAAGAGGTTCAGGAATGACCCTCTCAAAGGCGCGTATGGTGCAATTGCTCGTCAAAATACGTAGAGTTTAAACTGAGATATAGAACAAAATATACTTGAAACAGACAATTTTTCGGTGTGGACCTTTCCCCAAATCACGTGGATTACCCATCGTGTAATTGTTTCTGTGTCAACACCCAGTTTGTCGCCTTAAGTACAGTACTACATAGAATCATGAGCCGTGACGAAAGGTTAGTGTATATTCCAATACATGTAAATTGGAAGAGAAGCATGTTTTCCACTGAATAAAAGCGAATAATGGCACATTTTGCGCGGTGGCCGTGAGAGTTCAGTAGCTGTCTCCAGATAGTACGATGTCTTTATCACATGATGTTCGGTTCCGAGTCACATATTTACTTAAATCGAAATCCCTCTTCCCCCGTCAATTTAGACACGCTGTCTTTGATCATTCAAAGGACATTGTTTAATTGTAGCTTTGAAATTGAACAACGCTGAATGTTCGATGTTTTGCAAAGGGTTTAATCGGTGACTGAACCATTCGCCATACACAATATGATCTATTCAGTGTGTGAGTAAATTACTTCGACACGAATTTTGCGATAGATTAATTTTTTTCACCAAGCACGCAGAGACAGAGCCAGCCGCCAGAGACAGAGCCAGCCGCCAGAGACAGAGCCACCGATAGAAATTGCTCAAACTTTACGTTTGCCAATCATTTCTAAGGTTTTGTTACATGGGAAAGCAATGTCTGATCGAGATTATCCCTCGATTAGTATATCACATGTTTTGGCTGCAGCAATTGGCTATTTACCGTTGAAATGTACATGAATACATGATGTAAACAAGAAAAAATCACATAGGGTCGACCCACGACGACAATGATCCTGTGAAAACCCTGCCGACTTTGAAGCCCACAGAATTAGAATAGGCAGATAAATGGTCTTAGGGGAGCATGACATTCCCGGTTTTTCGATTTTAAGCACCAGAAGAAAATAAATGAACAACAAAGTTGAACACTCACCTGTTTTTGTCAAAAAATCACGACCCCAGAGACAGAGCCACACATGGCCGGAAGCCCCCCAGAGGATTTAAGCGGCAGAGCCAATGGCTCTGTCTCTGTAGTTTCCGTACCGTGATAATGAGTAACCAGCTGCGGGGGAAATCCGTTACACTTGACCTTTATATTGATAAAATATACCAGCTATTTAGACCTTTTACACACAAGGAACGTTCAATGATTCAAGATCTACTCCCCCCTTATGCATGTTGTTTTTTTACAGTGTGTAATGCGTACTTAAATATAACCTCGATCTGTCAGACATAATGAGTAACCAGCTTCAGGGGGGAAATCCGTTACACTTGACCTATATTGATAAAATATACCAGCTATTTAGAACTTTTCCACACAAGAAACTTTCAACGATTCATGATCTACTCTAACCTTGATATCTAATGCATGTTGTTTTTAAACCATACTTGAATATAACCTTGATCTGACAGAAATAACGAGTTAAGCTCACAATAAAATTAATGACCTGGCAGAGCTTCAATATCGATTAGCTAGAGATGATATGCCAAGTTAATTAACGTGAGCTATAACCAGCTGCGGTGGGAAATATATCGATAAAATGCATAGTGCACCTATATCAAATCAGCACAACTTTATTTTTGTGTCCTGGGTTAATCTATACAAGATATTTAGATATCTAGCGCCTTTTCAAACAAAAAAATCTATCGTCGTTGTAAATGCAAAACCTCGTATGTCGATTCTTGCGATTTTCAAAGTACAAACTTGTGTGCCCAGTTTAGACAATCCTCGACGGTTTTGAGATATTTTTACCGATCAGCATTGATGATACATTATTCATGAACAATATGTCCAATTTCAAGTAAAACATTTCAGTTTGGGAAAAGTTATTACTCCTTTTTCCCTCCCCTTTAAAATTTTCCAAAAAAAGAGATACGACGTTTTGCATTTACAACGACGCTATGTTTCAATGACACTTGACACGCCGGTCATTTTATGTTTTGCGGGGCGGATTTGGTGCAGTGGTAACGAGCTGGACTTGTAAAGAAAAGGATTGCAGGTTCGATTCCCCCTGCTCCTCTGTCTTTCGGATGAGACTTTAAATCGAGTTCAGGTCTTCATATGACCTTAAGGTGACATTTAAGAATTATTTTTACATAAATTTTACTTTTATTCCATCTGAAAGAGCATATTTTCTTATGAAAATTCTGAAAATTCAAGCCAAAATATTGAACCGTTTACGAGACATATATATTTTTGTGTTTAAATTTAACAAATTGTTGCGGACAATAGTTCAGATTTATATAGAATTTGTCATTTCTGTCTCAACTTTGAAGGCGTATTTTTCGCTTATAAATAACAACTTCAAAAAATGATAGCATTTCTACGCATTAGAATAGACAATCTCTGCATCAAGACATACTTTTAAAAAAAGAAATAAATATGAAATGTCAGTATTACAGTGAGTGGGATGTAAAACCCCATTGAATCCTTTATATGTTTTGTGTATGGTGTGTAGGGGAGACCGGGCCACCTCTGCTAGCGCCGTACAATATGGCATGGTATTGGAGCTTAATCACTGGAGGTGTAAATTGTACACACACAAGTATGTACAAGGACATGGAGTAACGAACAGTTGGTTCCGCGACTCTTCATTACTACATTTTGGCTGACTTCGAATGGCGATAGTTCAGGTCATACTGTGGCTGTTCCGTCTATTTTATTCGACATAGTTCTTTGTTTATCTCAACACTGTTTGTTTTCTATGTTTTCATTCGGGCTAAATGTGTCGATTTCTTCACCACAAGAGTTCGTTATATTGCCGGTTGAAAACATGGGATATTTCAAACGTGAAAGTGTAGGGGGTTTCTCAAAATGAAGATTCGGTGGAAAAAGACTCAAATATTCTTACTGCGTAAAAATGTTTTGGGCTTATTTGATTTCCGACCTGATCGATAGGTTACGTTCTGGTCAATCAATTTGGCGCCGTACTACCATTTCGTGTTGTTTCGAAGTTGTTGTATAACCGCAGTTCAGCCATATATGAGGGTGTGGGGGTGTAACAACTTGCCCAACTGTCGGGACAAGTAGTTATCGGGTAGCAGGTATCGGGATTAGTTTTGTAAATGAAAGTTTTACGCATTTAACGTAGATCTAGCTATACTATTTCTTCAAAAGTTTGAGATTGTGAAGACATAAAATCAATGAACTTAAGTATCTTTTAAAATGTTACTGTCACTGCGGGAATATTGTATAGCAAAATATTTAATCTGCATACATAGGAGCTTTGTGTTGTAATCGATGAAGTATATTTATGCTTTAAAATAACGACAATTACTAAATGACGAAAAGTTACAGGCCCGTAGGAACAGGGGGGGGGGGGGGGGGCTAGGGAGGCTTAAGCACCCCCCCCCCCCCCCCCCCCAATATGAAATTGCTTCCTACTTGCCTGAAGTAGGTTTGTACAATTTCAAAGATGTTGCAGACGATAATTTGAAAAGAGCGATTTTTAAAAAATTCTGGACATTTTGTGTAGAAAACAGTGTTGGAAATGAAGAACAAGCAATTTCTTCATTTGCCTCATTGTTTTCCGTATCCATTTTTACCGGGAGTCAAAAAGAGTCATTGTGTAAACTGTACACTGTTGAAACTCCAGGTAAATGTAGGATAATTTACACAGTCACTGTATGTAAATTGTTTAGCCACATACTGGCATAGTGAAAGTAGTGTTTGCATTACGTGGAGTATGTAGACGAACTAAAACTCGAACAATTGTGAACTTTGGTATTGGACTTTTAGTATTAACAGGGCGATATTTTTACAGCACACAGTAAACCACAACATAGTTTACACTGAGTTACGTTTATATTATTATCCGGAATCATTTTATAGATCTAATATCATGGATACATGTAATAATGTGATTCAAGGTACGCAATATAACAGCTGACATTTCGAGGCAAAACAAAAGAAATTGCAATAAAAAAATGTCATTTTCACCTAGATCTAGATTCACACATTAAAAAAGCGAAATGACACATATTAACTGTGAGGATTGTTTGAAAACATATCGACCTTATAGGTACGGTATAGCTTTATCGCGTGTATTGATGTACGGATTTAGTAATTGGTGGGAATTTGAAAATGAGCGGGATATTAAAGAACAGTTAAGAGAACATTTGCGTGATCATTATGGGCGGCGGAGGATTATCGATAGGACGAGAACTTACAGAAGAGACGATTCGTTTGCTGAAAATTTCAACTTTTACTACCAGTACTTGGAGAACAAACGTCGTAAAAACATTTCAGCGACTTTCTTATGTTTTGACTGTGAGAAATACTATTGTACAAACTGTGTCAGCAAACACTCCGGACATTTTACGTTTTCTAAAGACGACAAGTACGATATAGGTAAATGGGGAAGAATCAGTGTTGAAATATTTGAGAATCACAATGCAGAAGGGGATCAAAAACGAGAAAACATGAAGCGTAAACAAACTTATCTGTGTGATGTAGTAAATGTGCGATGTGAACATGATAAGCTAGATTTAGACAACATCTTACGTATAATGAAACGGCATCGTGGCTACGAGAGTGATGAGTATTGGCTCTGGAACCTTGACTTCCCGGATAGCTGCGGTATAGAAAGTTTACATATCTTAAATGATAACAAGAAATGGCTCATAGCGGATGATAAAAGCATATGTATTAAAATATTCAATGTCAACGACAACACAATGGATCGTCGCATTCAATTATCATCATGGCCACTTTGTATCACAGAAGTACCATCTACAGATCCTTTACAGTGTCTTATTGCTGTCAGTTTTCCTAGCATAAAACAAATCATTATAATGAACATACACAGTACGCCAGCACAAGTTGTGTCAATTATCAGTATACAGGGTGCATGTTACGATCTAGCCTGCTGTAATAATAAACTTATTACAAGGTATTGGAACTATCCGGGTGGAGAGGTGATTCACTTAATCCACGTGATGAATATATCAGGGGAGATTATAAGCACTATTAATCTTCACAATCTTCCTGGTATTAAACTGGGGTGGTTTTTGCCGAAATGTATGTCTGTTCATTCTGAAAGTGAAACTTTATACGTGTGTCATCATTATGATCCATCGTGTGTAATTGGTCTGTCACTTGATGGACAAATGCTACATTCTATAACATTTACCGACCTGGGACCTCGGCATATATGTGTGGACAAGAGGCAGAATGTCTATGTGATGAGTCACCAGTTACCGATATATAAACTGTCTGCAGATTTGAGGCATAGGGAGAAGGTTATCGAAGAAAATATCGTCAAAATGCCTAACGATATACATGTAACAGCCATGAGGTTCCACAACGGCAAGTTTTATCTGGCTTCAAGAGAAGGACTTGTTTACATTATACAACGTGAGTAATCACGTGGCCATGAGGAACAGTGTGACTTGAATATAGTGACAGAATATTCCTGATGTTATAAGAGCCATGAGGTTCCACAACGGCAAGTTCTAACTGGCTTCAAGAGAAGGACTTGTTTACATTATACAGCACGAGTAATCACGTGGCTATGAGGAACAGTGTGACTTTAACATAGTGACAGAAACGGTCAAGTTTGTGACCTACGAGATGCCTCATTTTGAAAATGAATAGCAATAAAATATCTTCTAAAAGCGACCAAGTTTACTGTCATGTTGTGCTAAACCGCATGTGTTTTTATAAAATCTCGTAACTACGGCTTGAATCAAGCCGTAGTTACGTGATTTTATAACAACACTTGCGAAATATTATTGTTTGTCCGAAATTACGCCACGATCAAGTGGATAAAATCGTTCCCTATTGTATAATATTTTTCACGCTATAATAGGTTCGCTATTAAACGAGAATTATTTCAGTTGTGTTGATAAAGCAATTCAACTGTAAAAATTCTCGTTTAATAGTGAATCTATTATAACAGATTATCGAAGGAGAATCACGTGATACAACAATTGCAGAAAATCGGCAAAAAGTCCGTTAAAACATGACCAATTTCAAAAAAATGATTTGAAGCAAGGTGTGTAAAAATGTGAGGGATTTGTATGACATAATAAATATTTTAGAGCAAACCCGAATAGAAAAGTTATTGCCAAACAAATGTAATGATGATGATGATGATGATGATGATGATGATGATGATGATGATGATGATGATGATGATGATGATGATGATGATGATGTTGTTGTTGTTGTTGTTGTTGTTGTTGTTGTTGTTGTTGTTGTTGTTGTTGTTGTTGTTGTTGTTGTTGTTGTTGTTGTTGTTGTTGTTGTTGTTGTGTCAAGTGAAACCCAGCCGCGATAGTCATTGAAGCGTCGCTTTTCAACAAAAAGATTCGCGCGTCGTCTGACTTATTCGGGCGACGTCGAAAACATTCGACAGTGGAATTTTCCACCGCCGAATGTTTACGACCGCGCCCGAACAGGTTCGGATACGTAACGACGCCGCTCGAAAAAAAAATCCGAGGATTTTATGAACCACAAAATGGCAACATGCGGGTATTTTACCTTAAATCACCTTTCAAATAGGTCACGTATTTACATTATATTTTGTTAAGTGAACTATTACGTTATTTCGTACAAATAATTCGTCCGTATTCGTCCGTGTAATTCTAAAACACCGTAACTACAGCTTATAAGCTGTAGTTACGAGATTCTATAATAACAATTACGATTTATTAACCAGGTTAAGCCATTTACAGCACATAAACCCCTCGTATTAAAGATCTTCTGTTATTTGTTGTGTAATACGGTAACTATCTCCTTCGCAGTTCTCTCCCCTGAATCAGGGTGAGATCTCTGCCGTCAAGAACATCACTACCAGGATTTTAGCAATTTTTGGTAAAGTTTTGATATCGTAAGGTGTTATATGTGAAGTAAAATAGAAACAGTAATTTCGGAAACATATTTAAAAAGAACTTTTTAAGGACACGTCCGTCATTCACTATTCGGTCGACCCGGTGAGCCCGGCAACACCCGAAGCTCCACCATCTTGACACTTATCACGTGATCATGCCATTATCACGCGATGTTCACTTTAGTATGGATTACGTACCTCTGACGTAATTAGGGTTTTGATGTTGATACGGTACCAGCGTCGATCACAGCCCCTATGTCGACGTTACGTCAAGTTCGCCAAGGGCTTCAGAAAACATTGAGGCAAAAGAAAGAAATACTGATTATCAATATTTTCCCCTTTTGTCTAAATGTTTCCTATGCTGTAACATACACAACTTTTAAAAGATATGATTTATTTTGCCGCCTGCAGTAGCTTTCAAATTGGACCATACTAACATTTCTGTCATTTTGGAAAAGGTTAACCTGATCAAAAATCTTATTGGTATTTGCAGACAGAGTCTTGATGTTCCTCTCAGGGATAACTCCGGCCAAATCATTTGAGCCAGGATCTGGAAAAAAAGGTCCCTTGTGGCATTTAGTTAGTTATGTTTCATGACCTGCCTATGCTTAAGTGTTTCAATAACCTAGATCCATCCTGCTGTCTTACGTTTCTACAGGCCACGGAGAAGCTAGTGGAAATCAACATGGTTCATGATCAGACTGCGTGTATATGAACCATGTTTGGCTAACAAGACGTAATAGGCCGTTTTCCAGATCCTGGCTCATTCCATTTTGAACCATGACCTTTGACATTGTGACCTTGACCTTCAAGTTTGACCTCTTGCTAAAAGGTTTCGTATAGGCGAGTTACACCACATACAACGTTTTTGTCACATCAATGGCTGGAACTTCTTGAATAAAAGACAATAAAATATTGACGGTGTTGTTGCAAAACATCGCATCATCGTATCTTAATTAAAGCTGTAGATACGAAGTTTTGTAATAATAACACCGACGACACGTGACAGCTGGTCGTCGAGAAAAAACACTAAAAAATCACGCCACACCTTAAAGAGACATCCTGTAAAAATTCTATTATGAATTTTACTTTTGTTTCTATTTAAAGGATCATATCTCATGAAAATTCTTAATTCTTTCAAGTAAAAGCATTGTGCCGTTTTCAGGGAATACCGGTATGTCATTTTCTTAAATCAAGTGTGGTAAACTACTAGTCTGGTTCCCGCCTCTGATACACTACGTTGTGAAGCTAAATCCGTAGTAGATTTCAGGGGCGGGAACTGACTAGTAAACTACAATTCTACTGGTACCCAGCCATATTTCGCAGTATGGCGGTAACCAGTCTTCTGGCTGGATTAGTCTAAATCAAATCAAATCTGTCGTTTCCGTCTCAACTTTTAAGGCGTTTTCTGGCTTATCAGTGACAATTAAAAAACAATAGCAATAAAATAAATAAGAATTACTTATCTTCGGACCGAAACGTACTTTACAAAAGTAAATTCGGAATTAGGTGTCTCTTTAAAGGGACATTTCATTCTCATTTCAATTTTTTCAAGTACATGTATGTCTTGATGCCAAGATTGGTTATTCAAATGAACAAAAATGCAATCAGTTTTTTAAAGTTGTTGCTGATAAGCAAAAACACGCCTTTAGAATTGGTATAGATATCACAAAGTCCATATAAATCTGAACTGTTGTCCACAACAATTTGTTTATTCTTAGCAGAAAGATATATATTTCTCGGAAACGGTGCAATATTTTGGCTTGAAATTTTCAGAATGTTCATAAGAAAATATGCTCTTTCAGATAAAAATAAAGTATTTTTTTTAAATAATTGTGAAATGTCACTTTAAGAAGTTCTAAGCGACCTCTTTTTTTTAAAAAAACATTTTTTTTTGCATAACAAATGGCTGAGAATACGAAACTAAAATGTGTACAGCTGTCTGGTCGGAACGGGAATTCATACACGTATGGTATGGCTGGCCGCTCATGGCATATTAATGTTAACACTTTTCAAATCCTAATTCAAAGATGTTTCTACGACAATTAAAGCTGAATGACACTTTAATGTTTTTGTCTTTCGTGTAGAAAACATTTTGGGAAAGGCACAAACTGCTTAGCACATGCAATTTCTTCATTTGTCAGAAAATTTATGCGAAATGAAAAAATTGTTTGTCACAAACAATTTCTCAGTTTTCCACAATGTTTTCCAAAGCCTTCGTTTGTAAGGCATTAAAAGGTGTCACTGTTGGAGAATGGGTTTTATACACGATATAATACGATAAGTTATGCATCCACCCAAAGTTGGGGTAAATTAGACATTTCGAAAACAAATCCTGCATTTGACTTCCTTAAAAACATTGGGGGGGGAACAAAAACAGCCTGCTTTTCCCCCTTTTTTTCCTCGTCATTTTCTGTGTGATTTCCAGTAACGTCAGTTTTGTCATATATTGAATCTTTAAATTTTCAGAGGAGTCTAAAATATTGACATTTGGGAAATGATAACGCTTGAAATTACTTACTGATGTAAATTCAGCTAAGACGCATTATAAAATAAATTTGTAACTTTTATTTCAACATATACAAGGCACAGATGACAGCAAAAACTAAAACTTTAACAATAACAAGAGAAATGAAAGAAACAAAGTCTATACATTTTGAAACATCTACCCACGTGACCACGTTCTCGTCCTTTCCGAGATTTGACCGGAACGAGGTCGGTTTAGATGGCATTTGTACCTGCTTGTTGCTCCGTTCTGATGGTCTCTTCTCAAATTGCGCGGAACCAGCCATACCACCGGAAGTGACGTCATTCACGACCACTTCCTGTGTATGCTGTACATTATTCTGAGGTTGATTTGTGACAAAATTATTCATCATTTGTTGATAACCTGTATTTGTATCGTCATTAAGAAAGCTTTTCTCTCTGATGTATATGCCGCCGACACTTTTCAGAGACATAGGTCTCGCTGGTGTATTACACGAGGAAGGTCTGTCCTGTGCCTGCGATGTTGGTCGAGGCTGCGTATATGAAGACGGTCTATACCTGGAATTGGAAGGCAGATTTGTTCGTCCGTCAAGTTCTGGGTCAACTGAAGGGCTTGACTCTGTGGCGCTCTCCATACGCTGGTACCCTGTCGTAGTAGGAGGTGGGGAGGGTCCCACTTTGTTTTGGCTTTTGACAGAAAACTTGGATTTCAGTGTCTGAGATTTTTTCCTATCATCTTTTGTTAGATCAAGTATTTCTCTTGCTTGAGCGTCGTCTCCTCGAAAACAACAATTCATAACACGTTTGATTTTTTTCACAATGGCCTGCGACGCCAAGGGGACATTCCTTGCCCGGTTTTGTTTATTGTATATTCTTATGGATATAATTGTGAGAATCATTTCAAGTCCGTTCACACTCAAAATACTGACCATAAATACACCTGTAAATAAAAAAGGGTACAATTACTATATTTATCCGAAATGGCTTCTAGTCTCACAACCGACTTCTAGTCTAACAAAAAAATCTAAAAATCTAAAATATGTCATCCAAAGTTTCCGTAAGTTTACAAAATGATTGGTCTAAAATATAACTACACGATTTAATTTGTCATGGATTTCTTATGGCTCTATCATGGCCTACTCGTTTTAAACTTTTGTAAAAATAATTTTGTGGTATGTATACCAGCTTTTGAATTTGGACAAGTCAAAACTATTTCTATAAAATGTGACTCGTCACGCTAAAAGGGACCTTATCCGAACTCCAAAAATCAAAATTTGGACAAACTTGTCAGACTCATTACAGGTCAACCAGATACTGTATTTGAAAAATGAACGTAAAGTAAGATAGAGAAAACATTCCAGATATAAAAAGGTACATACCAATGAAAAGTGTCGGCCCTTGTCTGGCTGCGCGGACTGCGCAGACTGACAAGGGTCGATATTTTTCACACACTCGATAAGGTCCCTTTTAGCCTGACGGGTCTCAAATATTTCAGAAAGTTTATTCTTACTTACCCAAGAGAGGTGTTGAAGAAGACGACGTTGGGATTAAACTCGAGGTTATCCAACTGAATATTGAGTTAACAACCAAAACTGATGACGTATACAACATCTTCTCGTCGCTTTCTACAGGAATAAGGAAAACCCCGAGACCAAGCAGTGACGTCATTACTAGAGGTACGATGATATTGATGACGTACCATGCACCGTTCCTTGTCAATTCCACTGTGAAACTGGGGAAACAATAAAAGATTCAATATATAGTCTACCCCTAATGAGATTCGCACTAAGTCGGATTTTTGTGCCACGTCGATAATATTCGCAATGTATCAGAGCCTATAGGAAGGACGAAGTAAACAATCGGTGGTTGAACGTGCAACCACCGAATGTTTACGACGTCACCCGAATAATTTCGACGTCGCGTGGATCGCATTAAGGGTGGGCTACATTGATTAATTCATAGTTGTATTTTCATTATAAAGAATAAATGTATCCGGATTGATAGGATTTTAGGGCCTACATAATAGTAGATATATTGTTTTCAATAACTTCCATCTCGACTATCAAAGTTTTGTACGATCACTTGCAAAACTTAGTGACAACTCGAAGCGTATCACAAAACTTAATTATTAGCGTTAAAGAGCATCAGATAAGAAGGGATAAAGAATTCATTATAAATTCGTTATTTCAATTACAAACCTATGTTGTAGGTATTCATTTGAATCGTCTCGAGGAGAAGATTCCAATGAGTACCCACAACATAAGGTTTTGTAAACTATACTAGTAAACCTAATTGAAATACCATTACTGCATTTAGAAAAGACCAAAATCCTCTTATCTGTTACGCTGGTGGTATACTCGTATATAGAAATTTCGCATCTTTAAGCTGTATTTTAAGCAATTTTACGGGTTTACGTTCTAATTAATATATCAACTCACGAGAGGTGCGTAGATATAAATTGTCCTGATCCGTCTGCACGTTCAAATGACGTCACATATGTTTTCTCGAGAGTCCATTCGGAATTTTCCGTAAGTCTCGTGGTGATGACGTCATCAGCACCGTGTATAAGGGTCACGGTCGTTTTATCGTAGCCCGCTATTCCAACATCTGAATTTAAAGAAATTAGAACAAAGCTTAAAAATGGAATATTCCTATTGAATTGTAGGCAGCTATATCTGATTTCATTTTACATGTCATTGAACTATATGCAAAAGACATGTTCATATTTTATAAATAACGTAACACGGTTCAATAAGACTTGTATCATAGTACATATATCTAAAAGGTTTATAAGAAATTATTACCGAACTATTTTTAGGGAAAAGCTCGTGTGTGTAATTAAATTAAATGATGATAAAAGATAAAAGCTCTGTCATGTGAAATTAAAACTGTAATACATGTTAATTGAATATGCAATTATTGTAGAATTAGACCGGGTGATAAACAATAAAGGCATTATTATTACTAGTAGTAGTTGGGAAAGAAACAAGTTTTACTCACTGATAAAGCACGTTTGTTTGTCAAATGGAAACCTCGTGGAGTCAAGGTCACAATGCACGTTAAATACGTGCGGCTGTTCCCACGTGACCTTCCCATCGTGCCCCACGCGCATAGATAGGCTGTCGTCGTTTAGAACTCTTTGATTAGAGAATCTGTAAAGTAAAATATCTTCAAAGATACTCAACATTCTCATTCATAAGCATATGAAACAACACATTTCTTGATTTTAAACGATTCTGCACTTTAATTGGAAATTCCAATGATATTTTTTATGTTTCCGTAACGACTAATTTCCGTAACGACAAACTCATTGTCCGATTATTTTGGTATTTTTCTTCTTACGAAATAACAGATATTTCATACTGTTGATTCTAATTGAAAACAGAATTGTCCACATTGCTTACTTAAAGTAAGTTTAGACTCGGGGATTACTTTTTATCCGCCCAATGATTTTTGTTTCGTTTGCACATAAGTTGTAAAGTAACATTTCCTGAACAAAATAAAACAAATCAGGGTATGTTTCCTGGTTCGTTTTCGTGTCAAAGTTGTCTGTCCTTGACTATTAATAACCATTTTCGCAAAATTACCCTTATGTTTTAAAGTCATATAGCAAGTTATTCTGAATGGATTATTTCAAATGTTATATCAATATAGAGACTTAACATATGCAAAAATGTGATGAAAAGATTGAAAGAAATATATTCTAAAACCATTTTGTGGAAAAAAATACGGGGAAAATTGAAAAATCACATTTATTTAAGACAATTTTGCAACTTTTTTCAGCACACCTTTCCACGCAAATAAAAAAGATGTTTGATTTTATCTTACCTTGTATAAGAGACAAATTCATGAAATAAAGATCGGAATTTGGAAAATAAATTTATGCTTAACAGGAAAGAGCCATTGACAAAAAATGACTAAAATATTTGAAAACGAAAGAAAACCTCTTACTCGTTGTCGATGATGAGTGTTGGTTTCCAGCAATTTGCCTTCGTCATAAACATATAGTCTATATCTCCATTAGAGGCCGGGGTCCAGGTAAATCTGCCATCTGTCCAGGACTAGAAAACACAATGATAATTGGTAAACTTCGTGCGGAAAGAACTACCCACTATCTAACCTATTTGACGGTAAATCAGCCGTAAAAGATCACGATTTGACCTGGCCGACATCGATTGGTACTATAGCTTGAGCTACTTAGTATTGCACTTGGAACCCCTCAGACAATTCTGAATAGATGCGTTCAAAACGAAGGTATTATAGCTATCGCTCAAAACAAAATCTAATAGTGCGAGCGATTTGACGTCATTTCCGCAAGATTATTCTGACCATCGGAAGGACTATGCTCAGGGCATCCGAACTATGTATCAGATAGAGGCTGTATAGTAGATTCTATGCGATATAAACGTTCAAAAGGCGCAGCCTTTGAACGTTTATGTCGCGTAGAATCTACTATACAGACTCTATCTGACTTAGTGTTCGTCAACCAATGAAAACATACGCTTCGACTGTCATTCTTCAAACCACGCCTACGACTGGAGCTACTATCGAGCGGATCTTACTGGAATTACACCATTTTCCTAAAAATTACATCATTTTTCCAAAAAATACATCATTTTTCATAACTGCACAGGAAACGTGGGCGTGGCTATGTATACCCGTGACATAATCTGACCGGCAGTGCGTTTAAGTATTAGATAGAGGCTGTATAGTAGATTCTAAGCGATAAAAACGTTCAAAATGCACAGCTTTTGAACGTTTATGTCGCGTAGAATCTACTATACAGACTCTATCTGACTTAGTGTTCGTCAACCAATGAAAACATACGCTTCTACTGTCATTCTTCAAACCACGCCTCCGACCGGAGCTACTATCGAGCGGATCTTACTGGAATTACATCATTTTCCTAAAAATAACATCATTTTCCCAAAAATTACATCATTTTTCATAACTGCACAGGAAACGTGGGCGTGGCTATATATACCCGTGACATAATCTGACCGGCAGTGCGTTTAAATGTGAAATGTAGCGCCGAAATTTTCAAATATACTGCAATTTCATTGGTCCAAAAAAAAATAGGACGAACACTAAAACGTCATTTGGAACTCATCGGAGAAACAGCGGACAAAACAGCGTCGATGTAAGCAAATATTGACCTCAGCAATTTCTTCCCAAAGTTCTTTTATCAAAGGGCCAACAAATTCACATGTTGCATCAGAAAGGGCTCATCCATTAAAAGACGTCAGGAATTTGGACTGACGACATTTTCAAGTAAATTAAAAATTACATTCTATGTACTTTAGGATAGAAAACGTCGTGTAAAATGAAGCAATTGCTTGTGACAAGCAGTTTCTTAATTTTTCACGATGTTTTCCAATGCCAATATTTTGTTGGGCGTCATAAGGCTTCATCATGGGTTACATTGATGGGTTTAATCAATGGGTTTAATTGATAATTTGTGACGTCATACTCACGCTCGCGATCCACCCTTCTGCGGATAACGTCATTTTCTCAAAATCCTGGAAAATGAAAAGCTTTATTATATTTAAATTTGATTTAAAATTTAAAATGACCTGTTATAGATCATGGAGTTCGTGTGTAAATGTACTATATGCAGAGAACCACAGTGGTTAATCACGTGACAAAACAAGAACGGCAACAACTACAATTGAATTCGATTTTCGAGGTAAGAAAAGTTATTGACGAGCAAAGAAATCTGTAAGTACGTGTAAAATTTGAAGTACATTTGAAGAACAGAAGGCGCATGTATCATTGCTTTTCAACAAGCTGCAGTCACGAGGTTTTTGTTGAAAGCATCTAGATATTTCAGAGACGTGTTGCATTTTTGATAAGCGCCTGAAAAAAATGACGCATTCTACTATAATAAAGCTGAATCAAATATACATGGTAACTTAAGATATAATTAATGGAGTCCAAGGTCAAGGTCACTTTGACATTGATCGTGTTTTAAGCTCGAAGTTCCGTGTTGTAATCGAAAGATAGGGACGCATGGTGTATTGCTAAAATTAGCATTAACCTTCAGTCGCTGCCCACTCCTATATTATTTAAATCAGACTTACGATATAAATGATTGGTTCCAAGGCCAAGGTCATTATAATATTGGCCGTGTCAGGAGGTCGCAGTTCATTGCTGTAATTAGATGTCAAGGACGCAAGAGAGTAGGCCTATTGCCAAAATTTGCGTCCGCGTCAACCCTCAACTCCCACCACCCCTGTTAAACCCTTTTCCCAAACAAGACCTGTCTTTGACGTCCCTAATTGAATAGGCTTGAGAAAACATTGAGGCAAAAGAAGAAACTGCTGATAACCAGCAGATTCTTCTTTTGTCTCAATGTTTTATATGTTAAATCATACATAAATTTAATCAAAATTAACATCCATTTTGTTGTCTTCAGCAGCCTTTGAATTAGATCACCCTAAAAATTCGTGGTTTGTGAAAGGGTTAAGAAAGTCTACCCTAAAGAGATTCACGCTACGTCAGGATCATTCTTACGATGTAAAATTCGGCGGTGGAACTTTCAACCCCCCCCCCCCCGAATGTTTACGGAGTTACCTGAATATGCTCGCACAGGTAACAATTGTTAACGACGTCGCACGAAAAATTCCGACGTTGTTTGAATCTCATTTGGGATTGACTACAATAAAAGCAAACTTACGATATAATTGATGGAATCCAAGGTCAAGGTAACCGTGACATTGACCGTATCTGAAGGTCGTAGCTCCGTGTTGTAATCGAAGGTCAAGGACGTGTGAAGTAGACTGGCGGTCGTCAATGTGTAGGCTGCTTGTGCTGGAAATGAAAATCAATTATTAAAACAAAAATGATAAATATTATCACGGCAGAAAATCGCGTGACACGACAACAAAAACATTTGGAGATACTCTTCAATAATTATCTTAACATGTGACCTACTTGAAATTGGTTTGAAGCAGAGAAAATGTGGGCAAAACCATGGGATTTTCCCGCGTTTCAACCTTCTCTAATAGGGGCCGATTTTATCCAGTTAATCGTGACGTAATTTTCGGACAAACAATAGTATTTTCGTATGTGTTATTATAAAATCTCGTACCTACGCCTTGATTCAAGCCATTGTCACGAGATCTTATAACACCGCCGACGGTTTATCAAAGCATAACTGTAAACATAGTCTATAGTTTTAGCATAGAATTCATTGTCATTCAAAACTCTTCGCCGTGGTTAAGTAAATCTTAATGTCTTGCTCTTGCTGCTGTTATCTTTATATGAATTTTTATAATGCTAAAGCTGTTAATGCTTATGCTGCTATTGATTGTGCTGCTAAAGATGCTGCTGTTAATGAGCAGGTTTAAAAAATGTGACCAAAGGGTGACATTTAAATCTTAAAAATATCAGATATTTTTACAGAATATCATCCAGATTTCTTAATTAGAATGGCTAAAAACTATTCTAAATGGTTAAGCAGTTCCCAAAATATATTTTAAATTCAAATTGTTAGCTTAAATTGTGTGCACAATCTTGCAAAATGACAACAAAAAAGCGTTTCACTCCTGACAGCATATATATTGCACAATATGAGAAATTGTAACCCACGAATCACTAAATAGTAGAGTGCAGAATGTCCACAAGGTTGATGGCTTCTTAAAAAAATGAGTGGTAGATTTCTGGCTGAATAGACAAAGATGAGAATACATTTTAAAAAATAAAAGTGTTTCACTCCTGACATCAAATTCAGAGGGTTATTGTTTAAAACAGGCTCCACATCCTAAACCAGTGAAGATAAAATGAAATGGTAATTTAAGATGATGATGCAAATGTTGTTTTATGAATTACAAGTGCTTATTGTAGTATCCTGTCACTAACTTAGCTTAGAAACCTGGTACAAGTGAAAATGTCACACAAAAAGCGTTTCACTCCTGACATTTTTGACATGTTTTAATGACATATCTTTTTTATTTGTGAAGCGATTTTCTTTAAACTTGGTACCCAGTATAAAGACACAAGAACAGATCTTTTTAGCTTTGATTGGGTAGAATATGTTTCTCTGTAAAAGCCGAGGTATGTAAAACGTGAATGGTCACATTTTTTAAACTTGCCCTAATTCGTATGCTGCTGCAAAATATCCTGATCCCTGAAAAATCTAGCATGAGCCCCTTTGAGGTTTAGTTTATCCATTTAGATAAGTTTGGCATATCCGAGCATACCTTCTTTGGCCATTAATTGTTGTATCAAGGTTTGTCTTATTCATATAGCTATGATTTGGTGTATTATGCGTTCAGATGGAGAAGGATTTGACAAGAATTGTACCTTCGATCCGTATCCAGTAACAATCGTGAGTGAATATGGTTCGACCCCCTTGTCTAAAAATACATTTTATGATATTTTTCAGCGTGATAGACTCATTTAGAACAGTATGATATACCACAAAACATATTGAAGCAAAATGAGAAAAATGCTGAGTATCACCATTTTCTTGTATTGCCTTAATACAATGGTTTCCCAGGTTTTCTCTGTTTGGAAAGCTGAAACCAAGTTGTAATTGGAAAATGAATGTTTTCCACTTTCATAATTATTATATGGATCTGTGCTTTATCGCCTGGTAAAAAGCGTCAACCCTTTCCCAGACGTAATTTTAAATTTGAGGTGGTCCAAATTAAAAGCTGCTGCAGACTACAAAATTAATGTTTTAGAATGATGGCATTTGTATACGATATAGAGGTTAACTAACGGGAGAAATGTGATATTAAAATTATTTCACGAGAATGGGGTGAGATGCGGTTGAAAAAACGAGTCCGGAAGGACGAGTTTTTTTAACCGCATCTCACCCCATTCGAGTGAAATAATTTTAATATCACATTTCTTCAGTTAGTTAATCTATTTATTACATACCTTTTTCGGGAGTTTTACCCTCATTTTTAGTTTTGTTTTTTTTTTTTCTTTTTTAATTCTTATTTCCAATCTGATCTAAGGCGTCTTTGCATTGCGTATAAATACATGTTCTATGTGTATTTAGAAAAAAATGACCGCCATTTTGTTTGAATGGTGAAGCGAGAAAAAATATTAAGCAATAGATTTATCAGAACTTCAAATCATAAAAAAGACAGCAATGAAATGATAAAGAACGATCTGAATAAAATTTAAATCTTCTAGTCTACAATCTATCTCGATATCCAGGCTTTTACAACAACAACTTTAATTATTTAACAACAACAACTCAGATTTCTGACAGAAAGAAAACACGGGATTTTCGGTCGAGAACTTTTGATTTAGAGCAATTTAAGCATAGAGGATTATCTGGCAACATTTTTTATCGCTTCTGTGATGTGTCTTTTGGTTGCTTTGACAAGACGTGAAAATAAACAGTCTCTGTTCACTGTTTGAATATGTCACAGTGTAAATTCGTCGACTGGCTTTGTGGTTTCCAATTTGACAGCACTGCCTGGATGCTTGGAAAGGTATTTACGATTCTCACATCTGTTTATTTTAAAGTTTTATTGAGTAAATTCTGTCTTTGATTTTAAGACACAGCAAAGACTGGTTAAAAATTGTTCAGTGCAGTTTTTAAGTTGCAGGCCCGTAGGAAGCAATTTCATATTCTGGGGGGGGGGGGGGGGCGGCTTAAGCCCTTGTCATGAATATTGGGGGGGGGGGGCTAATTTGGATTTTGCCAAAATTTTCAGGGCAAAATTAAGAAAATTTGGCATTTCTGGCCAACTTTGGGGGGGGGCTTAGCCCCTCCTAGCCCCCCTGTTCCTACGGGCCTGAATTGCCACAACATGTGGAAATAGTCCCGGCTACTACAGTGAAATTTAAAAGTGATATCGTCACTGGAGTGGCGATATCAAAATTTATTACACTGAGAAATTCCAGGATTTCACTGCTAGGTATGTAATAAATACATGTAGCACAGAAAATACTGAGGCAAATGTAGAAAATGCTGATCATCAGCATTGTCTTACTTTGCCTCAATGTTTTCCCCCGATCCTGATCTTTAATGGACGTCAAAACCAGACCCCGGTTTCTCGAAAAAAAAACTTAAGTACGTTCTCATGCTCATTTCTGAGCACCGTGCTCAAATCGCACGAAATCCACGTTAACTTCAATCGAATACCCTTCAACGTTGGAGAGCATTCCTTTGAAGTTGAGCATGTTCTTATGAGTATGTACTGAAGTGTTTTTTTTTTTTTTTTTTTTTTTTTTTTTTTTTTTTTTTTTTTTTTTTTTTTTTTTTGAGAAATCGGGGCCAGGTCTTATTTTTGGAAAGGGTAAACCAAAGAATCAAAGAAAATTGATTGAAAATAGGTCAAATGTAAAATTGTTGAAAATTAAGCCAAAGATTTGTAGGTATTGTTTGCGATATGGATCCAATTTCTGATTAGATTTTTTATGAAAGTGGGTCAATTAGCCAAACAATTGTGAAGTTTTTCATGCGAGAAACGTTTAACTAATTTACCGTTTATTTAAAAGTCATAAATTATAGCCGAAAAAAATATTTATTAATACTTTTTGGTCTTTTGGGGTACTAGTAAAAGAAATTGTCTGTCACAAGCATTTTTTTCTAAGCCTTTTTTTTTTTCTTTTAGAAGATTCAAAAGAGGCAATGTGTGGGAATTTGACGTCTCTGACAGAATAAGCCTGGGAAAACATTAAGGCAATGGAAGAAAATGCTCAATTATCCAGCATTAACCCCAACATTTACCATGCGCGGATCCAGAGGGGGGGGGGGGTCAGGGGGTCATGACCCCCTGGAATTTGGCGAAAAATGGGATTATCAAAAAGCCAAAGCGAGGGACGTTTTTCGCCACAACAAGGTACAGATATTTTGCGTTTAAATATGAGTTTAAAGATCTGATAGGAAAGTCTTTCTAATAACAATGAATTTGTTCTGAAATTACACCGGGTTTACCGATGTGTATTGACAAACCGTCTATGTTGTAATAAAATTTTGTAACTACGGCTTTATCGAAGCCGTAGTTACGATATTTTATAACAACGCCGACGGAATACTAGACCAGCCCTAAAAGTTTGCCCTCTGATTATTGGTTAAACTAAATCACAAGTTCTTGATAGTCACAAAAATATTTTCAAACAACACTATAATGACTACCTTCACTATGAACCACAATTTAGTTAACAACCTTTGAAAACACATTGTGTACTTCCATGTACACAGTTAAAGTGACATTTCAGAATTTTTTGTCATAAATTTTACTTTTATTTTTATCTAAAAGAGCATATTTCCGTATGAAAATTCTGAAAATTTCAAGTCAAAATATCGCACCGTTTACGAGAATTTTATATTTTTGTATTAAAATTGAACAAATTGTTGTGGACAACAGTTCGGATTTATATGCAATTTATCGATTATGTCTCAACTTTAAATGCAAAGTGTTGAGAGCAACAACTTCAATCAAAGTGCTGAGAGCACTGTAATTGGACGTCTATGATTGATTGAGCGGGATTGTACATGAACGATAGATATTTTACACGGTGGGTAACCCACGTGACTTTTGTTAAGCGTTAACACCGCACAAATCGTCCGCTTCAAGGTATTTTTTATTTAATTTCTCAGCTTATACTCTATTGATTTTGACGAGATAAAGTGCATGGAACGCGCATTTGAGAGGACTTTTCCCGTTTGTAACTCACTTTGCTCCGAATTCCGTGGTTTCTTCAAACGTTCAAGCAAAAATTTTTCTCAGTGCATGTGAACGCTTCCCACTTTCGTTTTGCACTGACAAAAACTTTGGCTCGATTGTTTGAAGAAACCACTAGATTTGGAGCAGAGTGAGTTAGAGCAGGGAATAGCCCTTTCAAAGGCGCGTTCCGTGCAATTTATCTCGTCAAAATCAATAGAGAAAAAGCTGAGAAATTAAACAAAACATACCATGAAGAGGACGATTTTTTCGGTGTTAACGCTTCCCAAAAGTCACGTGGGTTATCCACCGTGTTTTATTCATTCTTCTGTTAGACGTTTAACGTTTAATTCTATAAGATCGGCTTCGGACATACGAAATAGGCTTTATCGTCAAAAGCCCCCTCTCAGACTTCAAATTGATTTGATTGCCGTTTCAAGACAACTGATTTGTCTCTATGAATAATCACTATTAATTTTATTACCCAATTCAATTAATGCTATGTGATTAGCAATTTTGTTCTTCTTGATTCGGTTTAACTATGAGTATTATCGTCAGTTACACCTTTTTCGTTGATTTTATAAAGGACGATACAAAGCAATGTATTTAAAGCCAACGCGAATGAAAGCCGCGATCTAGCTCACTTGGCAGAGCACTCATCTTATATTCTTTACACTTGTCTATATCTGGAAGGCCCTTGGTTCTACTTAGACATTGTTCTTTTTTATCGCTTTTTTTCGACTTTTATCTCCACCATCGTTTTGGAAAAATCGACCGCAGTGATTAGAATCGATCTAAACACAAATTCAGTGAAATTAAGTAGGCTAATGAAGTAAAGAAACGCCGATCATTTACATACAATTCCGCTCAAACAATCAGAGACGTCTACATACATTGCTCCAAGCACTTTGATTTTCATTCGTGTTTAGAATAAAACAAATACGTCAGCAGTTTTCCCCTGGTTATGGTAACAAAACAATCAAGCTCAATACATATTTTTCCTGAAACAAAATACCAGATGAATTGGAGCACCTAACCATGGATTCCTCATACTACCGCAGCATCCTTACATCTACAGATGTGCACACAAAGAATAAATTGGGAACGTGCCGTCGGGAAAATGGCAATGGAGTACAAAACACATTTTAAATCTTCATATCATAATCAACGAACATTTGCGAATTGCAATGTCCCTATCTGTACACATATTCACCCGATCATCCAGGTACCATTGTCACGGTTGCACTATACTGCTTGTTGTTGAAAAATGGCCGAACACAAACCCTTTCTCTTTCGAGTATAAACGAGTTAGGACATCAATTCGCCCGTATAGCTCACGATAAATGGTTTGGTAAATGTTAAAACTGTTTATTTGTTTTTAGTGTTTGTATACAAGTCTTTACTTATAACCGATAGACTATATTAATAATCATTGTTGTCATGATCATTGATCAGTTTATAAATAGGTCATGATACTGTCGAGTGTCAGTGATACAGATGGTGGAGAAAAAAAAATAATAAAACCCACAAGAGCAACTATTTTTCTGAATAAGTGGATATCACTAGCGTCTCATATGAGGCTATTCAGATGGAACCCCGATTTGTCGTCGAGTCGAACCTGAGTTGCGAAATGAACTCACTCCCCGATAATTAATTTTAAAACCCTGTTTCTAAAATACGTCGCGAGGAAACCACATTTCTTTAAATATGTCAAAGGCTTACACAACAGTGATCAAAGAAAAAGATTTTTTCACACACAATACGTGCATTAAATTGAGTAATCATCCAAGAATGTTTGCAAAAAAAGAAATAGTCCGAACTGGTTTCGAACCAACGGCGTTCCAAATTTCAAAAACAGGTAACGAGGCGAATCCTTTCCCGTTAGAGCTAGCGCTGCTATTGAAGATATCTACAGCGTTTGTTAACTTTATTAATATATAAATAGACATCGAGTCGTGAGCCGTGACGAAAGGTTACGGTATATTCCAATACATGTAAGTAGGGAGAAGCGCCTATTTTCCACTGTATAAAAACGAGCTATGACAGGTATTGCGTGCTGTCCGCGATGCTGTGTGAGTTCAGTAGCTGTATCCAAATAGTACTTCATCGATTTATTACAAGGATACGTGTTCGAGTCACAATTTTTTATAATTCGAAATCCCTCTTACCCCGTCAATTTAGACTAGCTGATCTTTGATCATTCACAGGTCGTTGTCTATCTATAGTGTTTGCATGTATCGCTTTCTAAATATCTTACCCTTTACACAATATCACGAAAGTCAAATCACTACAAGAAAATGGTTAAATCGAAAAAAGATCGTAAAGTTGGTAAAGACTTGGCATGAATTGAATCGACCAAAGAATCTTATAGTGTTTGTTAGAGAACACGTAGAAAGCAGGAAAAGATACGACAGTTTTCCTGTATGGTCACAAAATCTATTTTGAATTTTGACCAACTGGCAATTGAGTCTGATAAGGGTTTTTTTGGTAATGAAATTCCATTTCGCCTGTCGAAAAGTGGTTATAAGAATTGGACGTCCGAAAGAGGTCCAATTAAAAAACTAATAGTATACTAAGCAAAACAATTGAAGGATATTAAAGTTCTACAGCTATTTTAGAAACTTTGATAAAATATTATATAAAAACCTAATGCTTTTTAACATAACATACATTCGCTCTCATATTTTATGCTGCCATATCGAGTTATGCTTCACTGGCTATGCCAAAATGGGACAATTTACCACATAGGGGTCAACTACCAAACTTACCGTGTTATTTACGTGCAGCTTTTTACGTAAATGCGTACTCTGAGTTGCTTCATTGAGTAAATTAAAACATACTGGCCTATAATCAATTCATTAAAAAGGATTGAACGTTAATGGCTGACAGATCTGCAGCGCTGGCAGGCCGTTAGTCAATTGAACGTAAGGAAACGTCAGGTTGACGTCGCTCGTAAATTTTGAATTTTGTAATGTGTATTCAGTCGATTGCACAAACGGTATCACTGGGTAGTCGTAATTATGAAACGGCGTGACAGGGGACGTAAGTAAACGACGTCTTTGGCTGATAACAGTTACATTCTCAAGAACTCGTTACGTTCTAGGACTCCAAAGCTTTCCAAAATTATTCCAGAGTCTAACAGCTGTGCGAGGGATAAACCTTTGAATTCAGTCTGTAATAAACGGACTAAATAATCATGGGCATTAATGCCAGTAGGCCGTTGACAGCTAACGCTTTGACATGACGACACTGACGCATGGACCAGAACCCATTTGAGATGGAACCAGCAGCACCGTAGTACAGTGCTCATGACCAACCAAAGTTGGTTTCGGCGTCGCATGTTGACAGCAGAATTCGTGTTTTTCTCGATATAAGAACGAGAGATAACACGAATGCAATATATCCAAATGTGACGCGTATGGTGAAGTGAGCGTTATGGAGTTGAAGGGAATTTTACGTTATCTAGAGACAAACCTTTTCGTGCTAAATGACACTGACTGACCAACATTACATTAACCATGCGATTGACTCACATCCGTTAATTTTTAAACAGGAAAATAGACATGAATACGCGTTCATTGATATCAACGTAAACTTATTCGGTGCCGTTATTGTAAAACGCCATCCTAAACAGATTTGGTTTCAATCCAAGGATTCGACATCCTGCTCACAGAACCTTTATCCAATCGAGCATTATTGAAACACGTTGGGTAGACGTCTACGTAACCGACAACAACAACCGACCAACCCGGCTTATTCCAACGTGGACGTATTCGGAAATGGAATACTGTACCGCAACAGGTGGTAATTCAATCTGCGATGAATTTGCAAGGTACTGATAAGGCTTGAGTCGACTTCCATGATGAAAATATCCGTTATTCATGACGTGTGACTTTTCGGTTGTAGGGTACCAGCGTTTAACCGGATATTGTAGGGAAACCGGAAACGATTGATGTGCTTTATGTTTTTGATTTTCAAGATTAGACATTGATATGAAGTTATTTGTAGATTTTTGTTCGAATATATGCCTTTTTTAATTTTTACAAATAGTGCTATTTGAATATCCTTCAATTGTTTTGCTTAGTACATTTATACTCATTAGACTAACCAATCTTGGCATCAAGACATACTTTAAAAAATTGAAATTGGAATGAAATGTCCCTTTAACCCATTACCAGATGCCAAAATTGTGTTCTGTTCCAATTTGAAAGGTATTGCAGACGTCGATTTCAAGTTGATAAAATTGTAAAAATCTTACCATTTGGGGTAAGCAAACATTGTGGAAAATGTAGAAAATGCTTGCCACAAGCAACTTCTTCATTTTCCACAATGTTTTTCCATGCCCTATTCTGATCAGGCTAGAAATAACACAGATTCATAATCTTTTAGTCCACATGATTCTGACCAAGTTTTGTCTTGAATTGTTCGTTTTTTATGGTTGTTAAAAACAAAGCAAAAATTGCAATTTTGTCAAATTAAAGGGCACATAACTCGTGATGTAACATCCCAATCAAGCTGAAAATAAAGGTCAGGAAAGATCTTATGGCCACCAACATCCTGTCCAAGTTTTGTTTTGGTTAGTCAATACCGTATTTGTAATTGTCAGAGTACAATCAAAGTGAAAAACTATTTTTGACATTCAAGGCTAGATAACTCAGGTTGCTATGATTAAATCTATTTTTTTAAGGAATCTGATAGAAGGTCACCCAAGGATAGTTCATGTGAAGTTTGGTTTAAATCCATCCAGTAGTTTTTGAGAGGATTTTTAAAGAAAATGTTTACGGACGGACTGGCTGACGCACGCACGACGGACACACCGTCATGACAATAGCCCGCTGGCCTGAAGGCCAGTGGGGCTAAAAATAACAAGACACATACCTGCTTGGACGGAACAAAATCCAAGAAGAATCCAGAACAACTTTGACACCATTTCTAGAAACCTCGAAATATCTACTAAATTTCGAATTTGTACCAAAAACCTATCCCTTCGTTCGTCACTTCATGATTCCTTGCATTTTTCGGAAATTCTTTCCGATCCTTCGAAGATTATTTTCTTTTGTTGACACATTGTTTACAGCCTTGTCCGAATATCATTGCTTTTATCCGCTGAAAACAAAGATTCGAAAGGCCAATCCAAAATATTTCACTTATGTCGTGTCAGTTGAAAATGTGGCTTTTTTGTAACTTCGTATAACACTGGCTACACACAACACATGGATCCTGACCAAGGTAGACTTTGTAAACAACCTAGTCGCGAAAATAATGAGACAAAAGAAGAAAATGCCGGTCATCACAACCAGCATTTTCTTCTTTTTTTATATATTTTCACAGTCCCTCTCAAGTAGGGACTCAAATCCGGGTCTTGCACGGGAAGCTTTGTAGTTATATCCGGCATTCGCCATATGCGATTATTCAGTAGGCAGTTGCTCTTGTCGTCGTCGTCGTGATTTTTTTCCCTTTTTTTCAAAAACGTTTTGCTGAACGGTACGTCAAACGCAGGCATATGACCGCCTTTGACGTGCCGTGGTAAATATTTCAAACTTCACTGGCTTTTTCACGGTCCTTTTCTTAAAACAAAAGACGTGACCTTTTTAGTATATTTTTTCTCATTGGAATATAAGTCGTGCGCCGATCCAAACGGTTCCAAAATAATTTATTCATAGATTTAGCATACAAAAAACAGAAAGATTTCGAAAACATTAATTGAAAAGAAAAAATGCTGATAACCAGCATTTTCTCCTTTTCATTTGATGATTTCCACAGTTTTCGAACTAAATTTCATCACGTTGGTGGTGATATTAAATATGTCTTCTCCAAATTGAATTAGTCTCAAGTTGATTCGTCTTGGGAAGGGTTAACTTATGTCAAAGTAAAGAAATGCGAAACGCAACGTGCTTTTAAATCCTCGTGACTAATTTTTGTAACATTGCACGTTCAATGTCTTGCTAGTCTAGAACTAAAGCTATCACTTATGTTAGTTTGAGTTTATTGGGGTTTTACGCCGTTTTCAACTACCAGGGTCATATCGCGGCGGCTGGAGCACCTAACCGTGGGTTCCTGGTATTTCTCGCACCAGTACAACCACAATATCCAAACCGAGCCTCCAGCTGCTCTCTCACATAGATGATTCACACCCATTGGTGAGAGACAAAAGACTTTTGTCAAATGTCAGAATGGATACTGGCCGAGCCGACCCTGGATTGACAGACTCCGACGTAACCGACTGAGCTATCCGGGCTCGGCGTCATTTATGTTAGTCCATCCCTAATAAGGAGTTGGGGGTGCACTACCTTAAATGTAATCACAATGCACCCCCTCCCCCCACCATAAACAACATCTTGTCACAAAGCAGACCGACCAACTGGCGGGTGTATCTGTGGTGGATCCAGAATTTACGCATATATTCAAACGAGTACCCGTAAAATTTAAGCCTGTTCGCGTAAAATGTATGCGTCGCCGAGTAAATATATGCGTCGACACGTAAATTTTATGCGTGCACCATGAAATAAGACTTTTGACCCATATGGTACGTCATAAAAAATGGGTTCGTTTTCCAATCACTAGACAATTTTGAGTGAATTTCTGCATGAAAATGAAATAATCAGACCACAGAGGGGGGTTCGTTTGAAATCCCAGTAAACCCCTTAACCTTTTTTAGGTTCGCCACTGCGTAAAGACTATAAAAAAAATGCTAATGCTATTATGCCCAAAAATAGAAATCTGATGAAATAATTACGAAATTCCGGATGTATGGATGGGCACATTGATAAATAAACTTTCACGACGTACCGATTGACTATAACTTTTTTTATCAGTTGATTTTTTCAAAAAATAAACACATTCATCTAATGCGTGACGTCTGTCCACCTTCTCTGCTTCAAACCGAATTCAAATCGGTCAAGTAGTGACAAAATTATTGAAGATTTTCTGAAATTGTTGCGTCACGTGATCACACCCTATTACCGGCTATCACTACAGCAGTTGCTAACCTTGGGCAGTATCATCTATAAATAGCGGGTGTACTGGGTAGGTCATACTTTTTCCATCTTTGCTTTTGTGTTAAAGCCTTTCTCAGCTATGTTTGTAGTGCACTTTGCTGGCCATACATTTGAGCACCTACATGATAAATATTAGCCCAAAGAATCCCTAAACAACAAAATTATTCAGCGACAAAGTTGTAACTTCACAATTTTTTACGTAAAATCCAACTTTCAGTCCATATAATGAGAAAATGATAAGACGATCATTAGAATTAATATAACTATTAAAATAGTCAATCAATTTTCTTACACTGTGTAAATTTAGAGAACTGTCTGAATTGAATTAACTTCAGATTGACCGATTGAAACTTAACACTGATGCCGATTTGGCTATCACGAACAGCATATTGAAAATTTGAATGGCAAACCCGGACATAAGTTGATGGCAACACAGAACAATATGTCTTGTTGGAAAAGCGGCATCTCTTTCAACAAGAAGTTGCCTGAAAGGAGCATAAATAATGATGATAGACTAGCCAATTTCTGAATTATAGACATAGAAATCATCTAGATATGGTTGAAGCTGAGTATCACAAAATTGAAGGACGTATGCAACCATAAGTTGTAGATGATAGTTTGTCGGTTAAGGTATACATCCCATCATTAAAAACACCACTTTTAAGCCGTACGAAATGTATCAAATTACACACATTTGTACATACACTTCTTATAAGTTGATTCAACGTGCTGGATTTCAAAATTATGCTTCAAAAGGAAAATAATTTACAAATATTACTTTACTCTATATTCATATGCAACGGAGGTAATTTTGAACATTTCTGTCAAATATTTCCGTAAGTATGCATTGATTCAAAATTCTAAACCGTTCAAAATGGTTATGTTTAGAATGGAAATGTAACAGAGTTTAGGAATTACTGGCACTTATCAAATTCTCCTCTGGCTCTTTAGTGCTAATGATGGGTTGCAAACCTTAAAAAAACTACACATACTTTACAGCGAAAATTGTGGATTTTACATCATGTCGTCGCTGTTTCAGGCACACAATATGACTGTAATATTTTAATGGGGTTGAATTTCATTTAGTCAGACTTAACTTAAATAGATGGAACCCACGCAAATATATGTATATGAATCCTGTTATTTCAAAGTCGGTCAATGAATCTTCAAACATTTCAATCGAATATTTTGCGCGGTGCAAATTTGTATTTTTCATTGCGAAACGATTTGGTTTATTGAGGTTTTACGCCGTTTTCAACTGCCATGGTTATATCGCGGCACCTTGAGCGCCTAACCATGGATTCCTGTTGTTTCTCATACAAGTACTAACACAATAGACTAACCGAGCCTCCAGCTGCTCGTCCACATAGGTTAACAATATCAAACCATTGGTGGGTAACATAAGTTAGAAAAGATATTTGCCACGGCCGGGGATCGAACCCGTGTTCTCTCGAATGAGAGACAGATGCGCCCTCAATGTTCAGCGTTTTGGCCTCATTGCGAAACGAAGAAGAGATATCGGTGATAACGGATTATCAAGCAAGAATCTGTTGATATCGATAAAACATCATGATTGTCTACATAAAGCACATGATTGCAATTAGCCTAGGTAAGTGAATACAGAAACTAGTGAAGGATCAAAGATCAGTCAGCTAGGTAAGGATCTCTATGTATAAGGCGAGAAATCTCCCTAAACGTCTGAAATGGAAAACTCAATTTTCAAAACATGAAAATTGATAAATATCTCGAGCTGTATTGTTAGATCTATACCTAAATCATATGAAAATTGATTTTGTACAATCAAAACGATCCGACATGTACAGATAACTCCGTAAAAAGAGGCATCTTTTTGGAAATGGTTAAAAATGTTTATTTCTTTATTCTGTGTTATGTTTCACCTTGCATGGTGAAGTAAAGCCGAGTGGTCATTGGACAAATATACCTCTCAATAAAAGTACCCAGCCTCCAGCTGCGCTCTCACATAGATGATTCACACCCATTGGTGAGAGACAAATGACTTTTGTCAAATGTAAGAATGGATACTGGTCGGCCTGGGGTTCGAACTCGCGACCCCTGGATTGACAGACTCCGACGTTAACTGGACTCGGCTTAAACAGATACATGTTGCAGCAAATACTCTTTATAAAGCAAACCGCACGGAATCTCGGACAAACAAAAGAGCTTTGTCCGTATGATTCTAAAACCACACAACTGCAGCTTGAATGAAGCCGTGGTTACGAGATTTTTAACAGCTAAAACCGCTTGGACCATTCTATTTATAGCCTAAGATTTAACCCTATTAACCATAAGATTCCATTTCCTATATTATCAATAGCAATTAACTCTGTGCTAAAAGTACACTAGATTTACCGTTATCGGTATTGACAAACCGTCAGTGTAGGCCTAGTTATAAAGTCTGGCAACTATGGCCACATACGAGATTTTATAACAACACATACGATGCACTATTGTTTCACCAAAATTGCGCAACGGTTAACTGGATAAAAACATTCTCCATTTATCTGATTTTAATATCAAATAAATAACAACGACATCGCTGTATTGTCCACCCAAATTAATCCGGGACAACTTAATTTTCGTGTGCAAAGTCCGTTAGTTGAGTGCCTTAACTTTAACAAGTGGGGTCATTACATATGCAGATGTCTCGGGTTAATCTTACTGGACAATATAAATGACCATTCTGATATTTGGCTAGTATAATTACCCGGTCAAGGTCAGTAATTATCCTCCAAATAGTGTTCATAATTAAAACTCTTATTAAATTCCCCTGCAAATAATCGAGTTCATAAGCAATAATTAGATAAAGCGGAAACTCACAATTTTAAAACTTAAATTTATATTGCTATAATAGACGAATAACGCGATGGTATTTTTGAGCATAGGATCTAATGTTGAAGGTATTTTTTTAAAAGTTAGTCTGTGCCCGATTTTATAAACGCCGGCTAGAGTTAAACACATGGCCAAGTATCTGTTTCGGGTATTTTTCGATTATTCATATCGGAAAATTTGAACAAATCAGTGAAATATTTTGTTTGTGCTAAACAGCGTTGATACAATCGGCCCTATGATTTGATTTCATGAGATGTAACGCCGTTTTAAACCGATATGGCCATATTGCAGTGGCTGGAGCACCTAACCGTGGATTCCTGGGAAGTTCTTGCTTCATATATAGCTTATTCTTATCTGATGCTCTTTTATCAAACAAAAGTACCAGCATTCATGTATTGTTATAATTATCATCAGCAAATTTTAAATATTTCACACCATGATCACTTGGATAATGAAAAAGAATTGTACATAGACAAGCAAAATAGTATCATTTATGCTGTCTGTGATTGCCTATTTCAAGTACGAATCTCCTGTCGGTGATCCCCCTACGTGCTGTTCGTGATTGCATAAATTTGTAGCTCACCAAACTTTGTTTGACTATAACGACATAACGGAATAGTTGATTGTCTTCACAAGCAATTAGTTGGTAGATAATATACTAGATATCCATTTTGTAATAAAATTTCTAACATTTGCTTCAGTGTTTTTCTGCTATTTGCATAGAAAGATGAATTTTATATGCAAATATGTGAAGTTTCGACTTTGTTAGTGAATTATTTTTTTGTTTGAGGACTCTCTGTGCTAATATTTGACATGTAGGTGCTCAAATGTATGGCAAGCCAAGGGCACTACAAATTATGGCTGAGAAACGCTTTTACACAAAACAAATATGGAAAAAGAATGACCTACCCAGTGCACGCGCTATTTATAGATGATACTGCCCAAGGTTAGCAACTGCTGTAGTGATAGCCGGTAATAGGGTGTGGTGATTATCCACCGAGGTGTAGCTCTGTCAGATTTTAGTAAATAATTAGGAGCGATCCTAATTCTAACATTAGAGGTATTTAGACTGTTGAAAGCAATTCAAATGAGGCGTGAAGATCAGACGATCTTACCACCTGTTAAATTCTAAATGGACATTTTTGTTTCTTTTTGAACTGAAGCTTCGATAATTATAAAATAATTTAAACCCTATTACCAAACGACAAAATGTTTGACTGTTCAAGACGACAATTTCGAGTGAATGATATTCTGTGTTATCTGGCCTTTCTATGTAGAAAACATTGTGGGAAATGAAGATTTTGCTTGTCACAAGCAATTTCTTCATTGTCCACAATGTTTTCAAAAGCCTTAAAAATTTGAGTTTGTCTGTGTGTGGGAACGGATAAAATCCTTTCCTAAACAATAACCTTCGTTTAAAAGGGGTGGTGTTGTATTGTCGGCTCAAAAAAAGTAATCACTGCGGGGAATCACGCGACAAATGATTGCAGAAAATCTTCAATAATCATGTTGATATTTGACCGAATATATAGAAAAAAAGGGGATTGAAGGAGAGAAAATGGAAAATCTGCAATATTCGGCAAATTCACTCCGTAATTTCTATGCTAAAACATTCACAATTTCTACTTTTGTTATAATTTTCTTCGCAGCAGTTTTCAAATTAGACCACCTTAATATTCTGTCGTTTTGGAAAGGGTTAACCTATACCCATATAATGATTCTTTTTAAAAGACTACCTACAAGATACTGGCTTTGGAAAAAATGTGCAAAATGAAGACATTGCTTGTGACAAGCAATTACTTCATTTTGCGCAATGTTTTCTACACAGAAAGACCAAAAATGTCCAATTTCTTTCACGTGAAATTGTCGTCTGCAACATGTTTGAATTTAATTTAAATAAATCTAAAAATTCTGTCGTCCTGTAAAATATTTAATTTATTGGGGTTTAACGCCGTTATCAACTGCTATGGTCAAATCGTGGCGGCTGCAGCACCTACTAGTAACCGTGGATTCCGGGTATTTCTCTCACCAGTACCACCGCAATATCCAAACCGAGCCTCCAGCTACTCTCCCACATAGATGTGAGAGAAAAGGTGAGAGAAAGGACTTTTTGTCAAATGTCAGTATGGATACTGGCCTGACCGTGGATCAATCTCGCGACCCCTGGAACCAGTTTCATCAAAAGATTTAAGGTAGTCTGCCCCTAATGAGTTTCGCGCGACGGCGGAATTATTCTGGCTACGTCGGAAACATTCGCGCCGAATGTTTACGACCGCACGTAACGACACCGCTCGACAAAATCCGATGTTTTTATGAATTTCAAAATGGCCACATTGCGGGTGTTCTACCTTAAGACGTATTTTTTCACTTACATGTACCAATGTCTTACTATATGCGTTAAGATGTTGTTTTATACGCTTCGTATTACAGATTTCATTTCACATGGCACAGCTTTAATATAGCAAGTCGGTAATTTTATCTTGTATATCTGTTCTATCTGTGTACTATAATAGGGCTACAAGTCAGTTTGAAGAATGTTATAGGGCCTACTTCGTAAATATTGACCTGAACCTGTTGAATATGTAATGAGTAACTGTGATGCGAAATAATCACTCTTCGACATATATTGACACGAGGAGCACGTGCAGAATACAAAGTCCCAAAGTTTAAGTCTCTCTTACAACCCGTCGTGCGTCTTTTTAAATCGTACGTTTTTAAACGCTGCAAAATCGCACGTTTTATAAAGACGCACGACGGGTTGTAAGAGCACCTCAAAATATTGTCCGGTCAATTCTTTGCTGCGTGCAGTCTGCGTCGTGGTTGCGTCCACAAAAATCGTACGTTGCACGTGCGTGCATCGCACGATTAAAGACGCAGACCGCACACAGGAGCACGTAGGACCGGTTGTAAGAGAGGCTTTATGGAAACTATAGACTCTGCTCGACAGTGAGGAGTGCTGGCGAGTATTTATTATTTCGCATCACAATTACTCATTACATATTCAACAGGTTCAGGTCAATATTTACGGAGTATACACGAAAAGCGAACACAGTTTGCATGGAGGTCAGTGTCAGGTCAAATGGAATCCGTAATAAGACAATGGTGAGTCAAAAAATACGTTCGGCAGGTCTGGTAAAAAGTTACGTCACATAAAAAAGACACATCTCTTGATATGAGGATTTTAAAAAAAAAACAAAACAAAACATTACCAAACGAGAGTTTTCTGGTCATTCGGGAAGGAAAATATTGTGGGAAATGATTTCCAAAGTCATTATCTTGTATTGACGGCGAGATTTGACCCGGCAGAGCAGACCAAGCGGAAAGGTCAACAGACTTATCGTCCAGGGGTGATAGGTTCTCGTGATTTGCCGAACACTTCGCATGCTTCGCTATTTACAGCTAATAATCATACTATTCGACGACTTAACAGTATTTTCACGTGCATACATTTGTCGCGTCAGTTTAAAATGGTAATTGGTAAACTGAATATGCAAAAATGCCGATCCTTGTCAGCCTGTGCCATCTGTACGGTATGACCGGGATATGAACTGTATTTAAATATTGGGGGGGGGGAGATTACGCCTATTTTAATGATTAACTTTACTGAAAATTTCGATTCAAATGGACCACGGTAGCTTAACATTTTTTATTTGACTAGATTAGATAAAATCTTATTTTCACATGGCGGAACAATGTTGTAAAACGGATACAGTGCACGCCTTTAGGTAAATTAACGACGGACCATTCCAATCTAAACTGGACAATAAACTTTTCCACTTTTCTGTACAGTTAAGGTCACTCTGCCGGGTCAATTATTGTCCTCTATAGGGAGTCAAAAGGAGTCAATATGTGGTAGAGCGTATAGGGGGAAAGAAAAACATAATTTCAATGTTGTAAGGGACGCAATCCTTACTGTGTCTGTCAATTTTAGTACGAGTAGCGTCCCTTGATAATTTTCCTGTACTCAATTTCTCAGATTTATACATTTTCAGACGCCCATCACATTTCGTTTTAAACCCTTTCCTAAATAAAACCCTAAATGAACAGGGCTTGGGAAAACATTGGAGTAAAAGAAGAAAATGCTGATAATATTTTCTGGACAATATCCAGGCCCGTAGGAACAGGGGAAAGGGGGGGGGCTAGGGGGCTTGCCCCCCTTATGCTGGCCAAATATACCAAATTTTCCTTATTTTACACGGAAAATTTAGAGAAAATCCAATATTGCCCCCAATATTTAAACAAAGGGCTTAAGCCCACCAAATATGAAAATGCTTTCTACGGGCCTGATATCAAACAGCATAATCTTGAAATCCGGCACGGTGAATCAACTTATGTGAAGTGCATTTACAAGTGTGTGTAATTTGATGATTTTCGTATGACTAGAAAGTAATGTTTTTAGTGACAGGCTGTTTACAATAAGGACGTCAAACAAATTCTTGTTTGAGAATGGTTAAATTGATGCTCTTCCTTAGAAACGTCCTTATAACGTCTATTCAGGAAAGGGTTAAAACGTAAAAATTCGCCGGCGGGCTTTGATCACCAATAGTAATTAATTTGACTACAAAGTAATTGCAATACACAATTTTGTGTATTCATTACGTAATAGCGGGGGAGTCGGACCTTTGATCTTATTTATGTTTCCTAGAATCTTTATTTATCCGTCAAAATTCGTGTCATATGACTATCAGAATTTGTAAAGTCTTTTTTGTGTGACTAATTTCAAAACAATCCCATACTGCTCAAATACGACTATTCATGTTTAACCCATTCCTAAACAAAACAGTGACGCCTTTTCACCCCCTTCACGATAATGGCTTTGAAAAACATTTTGAAAAATGAAGAAATTGCTTGTGACAAGCAATTTCTTCATTCCCCACAATGTTTTCAGCACAGAAAGACCAAAATATGTAAGATTTCATGCATTTGAAATCGTCGTCTGAAACAATTTGAATTTGGACTTGTCTAAAATTTTGCCGTCTGGTAATGGATTAAATCTCTAGCTGACAACAAAATCAGGCCCATGGGAAGCAATTTAATATTGGGTGGGCTCAATCCCCAGAGTCTGAATTTTCGGGGTGTAAAATTGGATTTTCACTGAATTTTCATTGTAAAATAAGGAATTTGGCACTTTTAGCTTACTTTAAGGGGGCTTAGCCCCCCCCCCCCACCACCACCACCACCACCATCCCTGTTCCTACGAGCCTAAAAAATCATGTTGATGTAGAAAATCCCCTTGAAAACAACGAATGGCGTAAAACTTTCAGTATTTTCTTCTTTTGTCTCAATATTTTCATACATCTTTTCTACCGGATCCTATTTTTGTCAACATTCATTTCTGTCGTATGTAGTATCTTTAGAATCAGACCACCTCGGATTTTCGCCGTTTTGGGGAAAAGGTTTTAAGATACAGGAACCTTAAAGGAAAAGACATAAAAGCAGGAGACGAAAACAACAAAATTATGCATAATCTTGATTTTAATGATAAATATGGAAATTTGGATAGAAGATTCAACCAATTTCGAGGGTTTTAGCATTTATTTATGTTGCCATGTAGACAAATGGTCTGCAAATAGAACCCTTTTCCAAACGACACAGGCAAAAGAGAAAAATACAACATGCAAAATCTTGAAGTTTAAATGACAAAAAATGGAAATACGGGTATAAGATTCAATAATTTTTTTGCTTTTCTTTATGTTTCTATGTAGATAAAATTGAAGGTCTGTGATTAACAATTCCCAAACGACACAAGTTTGGATTGTTCTAGACGACAATATTGGAAAATGATCATACCATTATGTAAGGTGTGTGGCCAATATAGCGTAGAAAATATGGATACAAAAATGAGAAAATACTTACTAGATCTATCAGCGTTTTCTTCTTTTGACTCAATATTTCCCATATTCTTCCTCATGTATTAGGGACGTATCGAAATCTAAATTTTCATTGCTAAACTTTTCCCCATACAAACTCGCCTTTTTACGCACTTAAATGTTTTAAAAGGCTTGGCGAAACATTAACGAAAAGGAAGAAACTGCTTGTTAATAAGATTTCGCTGCTTTTCTTCGAAAACCTCGTAACTGCAGCTTAAAACAAGCTACAGTTACGAGATTTTCGATGAAAAGCGACGATTTTCTCCTTTTCTCTAAATACTTTCATCTTTTTCAAAGAAAATTCTCATTTTTAACAATCTGAGTATTGTTTTCGTCATTTGTAGGCTACTCGGACTAATGTTACTTTGAAGGCTAGTATACGCAAAGACCAGACTGGTATGGATTCAAATATTCCAACGTCAAATCATGTTCAAGTGGATAATCACGTGATACAACAATTTAAGAACATCTTCAATGGTTTTGTTAATATTGGACCGATTTGAACATGAAGGATTTTTGATAAATCAGTCGATAAAAAGGTTATTGAAGATAAACCAAAATTTGGTTTATCTTCAATAACTTTTTTATCAGCTAATTTAAAAAAAAAATCCTCCACGTCCAGCTAATTCCTGAAACTGCCCCATATTTAGGCCTAACAAAAATATTGATGATTTTCTAAAATTCTGAGTCACGTGATTAACCATCGTGACAATGTTTCAAGGATATTTCTGGTCGTTAGTCGTGTTTGCTTGCATGTGCACCATAACAAGACTGCAAGTTTGACAATAAGTTTCGCAAGTTGATATTGCATTGTTCAAACAGAATTCCGTAAAACCTGCGAGTGATTGGAAGATTTGTGTGAGGAATCTATAGTCCAGCCACGCTATCATGACATATGTTTATAAAATACCAATGTAAACAATGGGTAAAGTGGTCATAATCTTATTACTGTTCTAATTTTGCATGCGTTGGTTCAAATCTTGCAGGTGTGAGACACCTGCAAGATTCGAACCAACACATGCAAAATTACAATAGTTTAGAGTTCGATATTTGAGTTGTTTGCAAATTTAAACTTTGCAAACATGTGTCCAAATAAATTATTATCTTGGCCGGACTATTCTAAAAGGGAGTAATGTTAACGAAATACTTTTTCCATATGGAGAAAAAAAAACTTTTTGGTAAACGATATTTGTCAGAAGTAAAAATTCCAGTCAAACAGTCTAGGATATTGGCTAATTGTTTCGTGAACTTGGCAGAAAAAAGACAAAATTTCCAAAATTCAAAGCGCCTGTAGACGAGTGAATAGAATTATGAACTTGAATGATTATTTTTACCCATTACCAGACGACAACATTTTAGACTGATCCAAATTGGAAGAAGTTGCAGACAACATAAATAAAGTTGCTGAAATTATATTTTCTATGATTTTCTGGGTAGAAAATGTAGTGGGAAATGAAGGCTTGTTACAGTAGGCCTATTTTCTCCAACCAGGTCAAAGGGAATCAACATGTGGAAATAGGTCAATCTAGGAGATTACCAGACGGCAAAAATTTGGTCTGTTCAAATTTGAAAAGTGTTGCAGACGATAATTTCATGTTGCTGAATTTTCTTTAAAAGGCTATTTGGGGTTGCAAAACATTGTGGAAAAGAAGAAATTGCTTGTAACGAGCAATTTAATAGCATTTTCTTCATTTCACATGTAATTTCATATTTTATTATTTAGATATTTCAAAATGCTTCGGCATGCTTACGCGTAGGCCTACATGACGAACACTATTGACGGGGAATACCATTATGGTATTATATTATTTTGGTATTTTTTGGGGGGAAAAGGATACAATATCAAAACTGATTCCAGTCATTTTGTCTAGGGTCAGGGCTAATTGTTCGTCGAACTCGGCCCAAAAAAAGACGGGTGTTATCGTCTCGCAGGGAATCACTCTATAAAAGGATTTTCTCGTGAAATATTGGCATATTTTCCCTTCTGCCATCAAATTAAGAGGATTTTGAGTCTGTTTTTCTTGGAGATTTTGTATTCATAGAGTTTCTTCGTGTGGAACAATGTGATATTAGTTTTCGTGTTGGATACTTTACTGTGGAATAACAATAAGTTTTTGATTGTATTATTTACAACACAGAAAATGTACAGACAAACGGAGAAATGTGCTGGTTATCAGCATTTTCTTCTTTTGCCTAATGTTTTACAATACCAAACCACAAAGTTTACGATCGTTTCAATTCTGTTTGCCATTATCAGTTGAAAAATTAAACATTGGTCTAAACTAAAATATTTTGTAAACGACAATTCCAAGAGATCTGGGAACAAAACACAAGCTATTTTGTCATTTTCCACCGTGTTTTCTTTAGCATTTTACTTGATGTGCGTCAACGTGTTTAGTGGGTTCCATAAAAGATTCTGCGGAAGACAAAATTGGTTTTGATAAGGAAACGAATCTAATAAACAAACAATACATCACAGAAAAAAAATGTTGCAAAAGGATTACGTGCTAGTTATCAGTATTTCTTCTTTTGTCTGATTTTTGTCCAAACCGTCTCCTTTAGGGACCTATAAACCACAAAAATTCTTTTTTCTGCGAGACTTTTTATTCGTAGAGATTTTTTTTTTCGCGTTTGTGTCCATGTTTAAAAATTCTTTGTAAAACGACAGTTTTGCGCTTGTTTCAACTTCAAAGATGTTGCAGAAGAAAAGTGGATGTTGATAGAGAAAAGAATCATTATAAAACAGCAGAAAATATTTTGCAAAGGGAGAGCATGCTGGTCATCTGTAATTTCTCTTTTGTCTCCATGTTTTCCCATTTTTCTCTTTTATGGACCAGGAAACCACTATTTGTTTGGAAAATCGTTATGCCATTTTTAGTCTGATTTTCTAGGAATTTTTGTCGTCATTGAAACACCCTATTGTAGAGCAATGTGAGATAAGTTTTACTAGTCTGGCAAAAGTTGCTAGTAGGCATACTTTGTCAAATTTTGCATTCTGGCAGATTGCGATTATTCAAATTTATTATGAATTAATTACTAATTTGATCGCAATTCAGAAAAAAAAAGTTATCTCTTTAATAACCCTCTTTCAAACAACAAAATTCAAAACTTGCTCAACTTGAAATGAGTTGCAGACTACAAAATTAAAGTTAATGAATAATATCTCTATTATTCACATTTGAACACAGAAAATATGGAACCAAATGGAGTAAGGTTACCGTAATCAGCAATGTCTTTCTTTGTCCCAGTGTTTTCCCAAGCCTTTAGTTTATTTTGGACACCAAAGCCAGGCATCTAGCATACTCGTAGTTTTGGTTTGTACATTCAGACGAGCTACTTGGATTTCTTTTCTTTTTTTATACGCCCGAAGGGTCGTATTATGTTATGGCCCCGCTCGTCCGTCCGTCCGTCTGTCTGTCTGTCCGTCTGTCTGTCCGTCTGTCCGTCCGTCCGTCCGTTAGCAATTTCTTGTGTGCGCAACTCCTCCTACAGTTTTGATCGGAATTTGATCAAACTTGCCACAATTGATCTCCATGGTGTCTAGTTGTGCACCGCGCTTACAGAATTCGGATGACTATTTTCGTTCTTGAATTATCTGCCCTTGAATAAAAAAAATGCCCATTTTCTTGTGTGCGCAACTCCTCCTACAGTTTTGATCAGAATTTGATCAAACTTGCCACAATGAATCTCCATGAATAACTATTATTATTGATAATTTTGTGTGATTGTCAATACTGACTTTTGTATGAATGTTGTTTGAAGGCCTTATTGTAAATAAGTTAATCATTATGATATTGTGTATTGTAGTGATGTCTTAATAAGTCACCTTCGTTAAATAAAGATATTATTATTATTATTATTATTATATGGTGTCTAGTTGTGCACACCGCTTACAGAATTTAGATAACTGTTTTCGTTCTTGAATTATCTTGCCCTTGAATTTAAGGGAAAATGCCCATTTTCTCCTGTGTGTTACTTCTACAGTAGTCTGGCCCAGACCCTAGTATTAAGGTTATAGTATAAAAGCAAAGACCCTTTTTTAAATGACATCCTAGTCTAGAATGTTTCTGTTAGCAATAAATACCTTGGACTTGGATTATAGAGGCAAGTCTCAAACAGAATAATGCACCCATTTACAAATAACGCAAACAGAAACGACTAGGGCTAGTCTACTTCTACAGTTTCAACCAGAATTTAATCAAACTAGCCACAATGAATCTCTATGGTGTCTTGTTGTGCAAACAAAATTTTGATAACTTTTCATGTTTGAATTATCTGCCCTTGAATTGAAAAAAATGGCCAATTTTTACTGACAAGCCCCTCTCGGGCGTATATGCGCCGCTCTGCGAAGCTCTTGTTTCTTCTTTTTTCTTTATTATTATTTGAATGATCACCATTAAATTGTTATCATTTCGAAGCGGAGTTTTTGCTGTCGAAATTATCGTCTGTCTTTAACCTTTTCTCTAACAAGACCCGGCCCCGGTTTCTCGAAAAAACTTAAGCACGTTCGCATGCTCATATCTGAGCACCGTGCTCAAATCGCACGAAATCCACGTGAACTTCAATCGAATACCCTTCAACGTTGGAGAGTATCCCTTTGAAGTTGAGCATGTTCTCATGAGAATGTACTTAAGTTTTTTCGAGAAACCGGGGCCTGGTTTTGACGGCCCTAATAGAAAAGGCTTGGGAAACATTAAAACAAAAGAAGAAACTGCTGATGACCAGCAGTTTCTCCTTTTGTCTCAATATTTTCTATGCCAAATTTTTCACAAATTCTATCTTTAAAAACTTCCAATTTGTCATTTTTTGGCATTTTTTGAAGTGGGTCACCCTAAAAAAATGCTGTTTGGGAAAGGGTTGACCTTGTTTTTATGCAGACCTACCATATGATAAGATTTTAGCCTCTCCCAGACCTTTGCTAGTTTTGTTGGCCATATCGGAGAGAGCGTTTTGGAACCATTGAAGGAAAATGAGTAAATACTTAGCCTACAGCCAGCATTATTTTCATTTTCTTCGAAGTTTAAAATGCAGCATTTTGCCTTCCTTCAAAGCATCTCCGGCACTATATTGGATTTAGACCGGGATAAAATTTTATAATTAGGGAAAGGTTTAAAACCCTTTCAAAAAAAAAAAAAAAAAAAAAAAAAAAAAAGACCCGGCTTTGTATTCCCTAGTAGAAATATTTTTGGTTAGATGATCAACAGTATTTTCTTCTTTTTCCCGCAATATGCCCTATGTCTGTATTTTTATCGTCTGCACAGCACTTTTGAGTTTGGTAAATTAGCCTAGCCCTTTCCCAAACAAGACCTAGTTTTGACGTCCCTAATAGAAAAGGTTTGGGAAAACATTGAAACAAAAGAAGAAACTGCTGATAACCAGCAGTTTCTCCTTTTGTCTCAACATTTTCTCTGCCATATTTCACACAAATTTGATCTTTAATAAATTCTATTTTGTCATTTGTGGCAGTTTAACCCATTACCACACAGTGACTCCTTTTGACTCCCAATAAGATAATGGCTTTTGAAAACATCGTGGAAAATGAAGAAATTGCTCGTAACAAGCAACTTTTTCCTTTTTATCACAATGTTTTCTACTTAAAAAGACCAATAAATTTTAAATTTCATGCACTTGGAATTGTCGTCTGCAACATATTTGAATTTGGACAGCCCTGAATTTTGTTGTTTGGTAGGCCTAATGGGAAGTGGACCACCCTAAAATTTTGTCGTTTTGGAAAGGGCTAGATAACTGTGCAGTCAGGCAAAGGTTTGATAGATCTAGGCCTACTCTGTTACAGAATGACGCCTTTTGACGCTCAGCAAAAAAAGTGTTTGGAAAACATTGTGGTAAATTAAGAAATTACTTTTGACAAGCAATTGCTACATTTTCCAGAATGTTTTCAACACAAATCGACATTTTTTGTGAAAAAAGTCGTTCACTTGAAAGTGTCGTCTGTAATATCTTTGAATTTGGAACACAAGATAATTTTGCCGTCTGGTAAAGGCTTAACCCTTTCCCAAACAAGACGGGGTTTTGACGTCCCTAATAGAATAGGCTTGTGAGAGCATTGAGACAAAAGAAGAAACTGCTGATAACCAGCAGTTTCTCCTTTTGTCTCAATATTTTCTGTGTTAGGCCTAGATATTGTACACGAATCCCTTCCTTTCTAACACCAATTTTTGTCATCTGCAGCAGCTTTTGAATAAGACCCCCTAATTTTTCCTTGTTTGGAAAGGTTTAACCCATTACTACACAATGACTCTTTTTGACTCCCTACAAAATCATGGCTTAAGAAAACATTGTGGGAAATGAAGAAATTGCTTGTGACAAGCAATTTCTTCATTTTCCACAATGTTTTCTAACCAAAAAGATCCAAAAAATTAACATTTAACTGACTTGAAATTGTTGTCTGCAGCATCTTTCAAATTGGACTACCTGAAAATTTTGCCGTCTGGCAAAGGTTTAATACACTGACAAAGTGCCAAAATTACCTGTGTTTTCACAGTGAGGGACTTCCGTACTTTCACTTTTAACTCGTCAAAAACAAAAACAATAAATTTTTCGCTAAGCAAAATAAAAAGACAACATGCAATTTCTAACGATTTCGAAGTCAATTAGTGCAAAAGTTTAAAATTTATCGTTCGTGCACTTTAAAATATTCCAAATTAATTTTTATTTCGCGTTTTAAGTCATATTTTACCTTGAGGGTCAATTTTTGTAGGGAAGGTGTAAAATCTAAATTTAGTAACAGTCGTGAATAATCACGTGATTTATTTTGTGTACCACCAATTTTGGCAGAAAGGTATGTCGCGTTAAAGGTTTTAGTCTATATTTGTATATGTATGCCTAAATAGTGTATTGTGCATAGATCTAGATTAAAACATGAGAATCGGAAATATTGTGTAGAAAGATGAATTTTCAATCCATCAGTGATAAATGACTGTGCAAAAAGGATATTAAATTTGAGATCCAAATTTACATGTGCGACGTTTAATAACATCTTGGAATGACCTTCGCAAAAAAGCTATGATTTTGTTGGATTAAAGTTTTTCGAAGTTTTTGGATTAGATCTACCAGCGAGTGATTGGATTTTATTCGCAAGATGACGTTAAATATTGGATTAAGTTTGCCTTTTGGAATTATTTTGTGTTTTGGATTATTTCGAAGTGCAGAAAGTTTTGACGACATAATTTTCAAACCGGGACAACGTAAGTAAACCATTTTTCTGCATGTTTAATACATATTTGACGAAATCTATTGATGTCTCATGTATCATACATCAAATCCAATGTTATTGGTACTCATTAGAATCGTCTCGTCGAGACGATTTTAATGAGTACCCACAACATAGGATTTTGTTGAGAAATAACAATTTCAGAATGACGTCGCGCTTTTTCTTGGAATCTAATTTTAGAATATCGATGCCAATTTCACTTGATTATGACGTAATTGATGAAGCGCGTGATTCTATAACCACGTGCTCGACTTTTTGACAGGTAAACAAGCGGGGACACATTTGACCCAGATTTAATTCGTCTGAGTTTTGAATACACAAACCAGGTAAATGAACGGGGACCCTAAAATGGTTGTATAAGTAACTCTTACCAATTTTGGAACATAATTTTATCAACTGAATTTATCTTGATCTAAACCTCTAGAAACCGAGTCTGTTTCAAAAATTTCTTTCCTAAACCCTTTCCTATACGACAAAAAATTGTGAAAGCTGCTTTAGACACCAATATGGATGTAACTGCAATTTAGAATAGATCTAGCTCAGAAATTATTGAGGGAAAAGAAAAAAATACTTGCTAGATTAGCATCTTAAGTAGAGTGTCTAATTCTTCTTTTGCTCCAATGTTTTCCTAAACTTTTCCAGTTAATTTTTTTAACCCATTACCACACAGTGACTCTTTTTGACTCTCCAAATTAATGGCTTTGGAAAACATTGTGGAAAATGAAGAAATTGCTTGTGACAAGCAATTTCTTCATTTCTCACACTATATTCCATACAAAGCACCAAAAAATGAACTATTTCATTCACTTGTCTGCAAAATCTTTGAATTTGGACTAGATCTAGTCTATCATTTTGTTGTTTGGGAAAGGGTTAAGCTGACCTGTCTCAATTTTATAACGGGAAGGGTAAAATGCATTTTGGCCAAACATTTTGGAAGTAGATCTAGTTAGAGTAGATTTAATAGATCTTATTTACTATATTAGGCCCTATTAAATTTTAGACTGATCCTAAACCAGGGATTTTGCAGACGAAAATTTCAGGTTTTTGGTCTCTCTGGATATAAATGATGTGGAAAATGAACAAAATAAGCAATTATCTCATTTTACACAATGTTTTCCAAAGCGTTTGTCTTGTTGGGTTTCAAACATTGTCATTAGTTGATTTTCAGAAAATTTCAAGATAAATGGAGAAAATCCTGATCATCAGCATTTTTTTTTAAATATACCGGTAAACTCAAGCCTTTTGTCTAACTCTTTTCCAAACAGTCTAAATTAATTAAGCTTGTTCCGATATGAAATCATACGCTGTAGGAGACAAAAGGGATGTTCAGAAAAATGAGATTAGTGTATGATGTAGCACATAAAATATTGAGGCATAAGGAGAAAGTGCTGCATGGTTGCCAGCATTTTCTTCAATTGACCTAATGTTTTCCAAAACATTTTCTATTAGGTATGTCAAAACCAGGATTTAGTTAGGAAAGAGTAAAATGATAAATCCATTGCAAGATTATGAAAGATTTCACCAAAAAAGTTAACAATGTGTCAACTTTTGGGATTGCATTACTGCCACGGTATAATCAGTGACATACCTGCAATTTAATTGAGGTTGAAAAATCTTTATATAACTTTGAAACTTAACCCTTTATTGTAATGCATGTGGAAGACTAGGCATAATTTTATAACTACTTGCGCGGATCCAGAGGGGGGGGGTCAGGGGGGGTCAGGGGGTCATGACCCCCCTGGAATTTGGCAAAAAAAGGGGTTATCATAAAGATGGCTGGTTATGCCCCATATAAGCTGCACCATTCTTCCCTGTGTGCGACAACATTTCATTATTATTATATCTAGTCCTTCATAGCATGACATGTATCTGCATGAATCCAGGGGTGGTCAGGGGCCTGACACCCCCCATCCCCCTGAAATTTGGCGAAAAAAGGGGTTAAAGATTGGTAACCCCCCTGGGAAAAATTCCTGGATCCGCGCTTGTAACTACAGTATTTTGCTGCATTTATGAGAGACATTGAAAAGCCATGATTTTATACCTTGGTGCAAATTTTGATTTTCTATGTTCATTTTTAACCCTTTCCCAAACAAGACCTGGTTTTGATGTCTCTAAAGAAAATGCTTGGGAAAACATTGAAATGCTGATAACCAGCAGTTTCTCCTTTTGTCTCAATATTTTCTATGCCACATTTTACACAAATTATATTTTTGATAACATGCATTTTGTCATTTTTGGCAGTTTTTGAAGTGGGTCACACTAAAATTTTGCCGTTTGGGAAAGGGTTAAGTCCACTGGCTGTAGGCCTGAGGGCTATGGTCATGGCATTGTGTTCATTGTGCGTCCATCCGTGTGTGCTTGCCACCTGATGCGTGTGTGCATGCATGCATCTGTCCGTCCGTTTTGAAGGAAGTTGACAGCTCTGTAAGAAAACAAGAAAAGGTGCAATCATTATCTTCTTTTCCTACAATGTTTTCAACACTTCACCAATTATAGTCATGATTTTGGCTAAGGCAGAAGTGAAGGGCCCCGTTAAAACTTAATTATTTCTACATCCAAAAATGAATGCAAAAATACGGAACATCTACTAGGCCTGCAGCCTATGCAAAAATGAGTATGAATTTTTAAATTTACATAACTGTGAAACTTGTCTAATAAACTTTTTATCACATTTGATTATCATAAAAACAATGCATACATAATAGCATTCAAAAGTGAAGAATTCTGCTTCATCATTTCCCATTCATAGATTTTAACCCTTTCCCAAATGGCCAAATTTTAGGGTGATCGGCTTCAAAAAATGCCACAAATGACAAAATGGAAGTTATTAAAGATAGAATTTGTGTAAAAAAATGGGATAGAAAATATTGAGACAAAAGAAGAAACTGCTGGTTATCAGTAGTTTCTTCTTTTGTTTCAATGTTTTCCCAAGCTTTATCTATTAGGGACGTCAAAAGCAGGTCTTGTTTGGGAAAGGGTTAAAGTACATTTTCAAATAACAAAAGTTTATTGCAATACCATTAAACTCTATCAGTTGAGTACTCATTTATATATTTTTAACCATTTCCGAAAATTCAAAGATGCTGTGGACAACAAAAAACATTTAACGTATTACCACACAGTGACGCCTTTTGACTCCCCACAAGATAAAGGCTTTAGAAAACATTATGGAAAATGAAGAAATTGCTTGTGACATTCATTTTCCACAATGTTTTCTTTACAAAATGACCCAAAAATGTAAAATGTTATTCACTTGAATTTGTTGTCTGCAACATCTTTGAATTTGGACTAGTTTGAAATTTCGTCGTCTGGTAATGGGTTAACACCAAACGACAAAATTTTATGGTGATCCTATTTAAAAGCGACTTTGGTTGACAAAACTGATTTTAAAAAGCAAGGGATACAACATAGTACAGAAAATATTGAGACAAAATGAGAAATTGCTGATTATCAGCAGTTTCTTCTTTTGTCTCAATGTTTTTCCAAGCTTATTCAATTAGAGACGTCAAAACCAGGTCTTGTTTGGGAAAGTGTTAAAGCATGATATTTCTTACAACCCGTCGTGTGGCCTTATAAATTGTGAGTTTTAAAAATCTCCGAAAACGCACGATTTATAAAGAAGCACAACAGGTTGTAAGAGAGGCCCATTCAGGGCCCTTTTGAATAATCAACAATTCGGGTCATTTAATCCATTTGCGTTTGGGAAATGGTAAAAGTTAAATATATGTCAGAATATGAAATTTCTCACCAGGGGTGGAAGTTTAACCCTTTTTCAAACAAAACCTGGTTTTGATGTCTCTGATAGTAATTGCTTGGGAAAACATCAAGGCAAAAGTAGAAAATGCTGAAAATCAGTATTTTCTCCTTTTGCACAATATTTTTGTTACTGTATTATGCCTTTATCATTTCTTTATAAATTTCTGTTATGTCGTCTGCAGCAGCTTCCAAATTGGAATACTCTATTTTTTGTCGTTTTGGAAAGTGTTAGATATAAAATCATTTTTTCTATGTCATATATTTTAAATGTCATAGATGACTACTTTTCTATTTTCCCATAATCTCCAGCATTCAATGAATTTAAGGTCACTTTTCAACATAAATCTCGTAACTGCAGTTTAGAATAAGATGCAGTAACGAGGTTTTTGGTGAAAAGCAGCGATAAGCGAGTGATACAGATTTAAAGAGACTTAACCCATTACCACAGTGACTCTTTTGGACTCCCCTAAATTAATGGATTGAGAAAATATTGTGGAAAATGAAGAAATTGCTTGTGACAATCAGGTTCCTCATTAACCACTATGTTTCGAACCTTCAACCCCTGATGTACATGTTACTAATCCAGCCCGTTATGCCGCGTTCCCATTGCCGACCAAATCAACTTGATCAACTCGACCGCCTAAATTCCCCGATCAAACTGGAACAAATGTATTTACACGACCTCTTCTTTATTTCTTGTTGATTAATTCCCGATCATTTTTGCCGACCACACTTGATCGTCCTGATCACTCTTGCCGACCAAGCTCAAGCAGTACTCAATCGCTTGATCAAGCTTGATCGAGTTGATTTGGTCGGCAATGGGAACGCACCTTTAGTTACCACTGCACCAAATCAGCCTTTGCTTAACCCTTTCCCAAACAACAAGATTTCATGGTAATCAACTTCAAAAACTGCCACAAAAGACAAAAAAGGATGTTATTAAAGATAAATTTGTGTAAATTATGGCACAGAAAATATTGAGACAAAAGGAGAAACTGCTGGTTATCAGCAGTTTCTTCTTTTGTTTCAATGTTTTCCCAAGCCTTTTCTATTGAGGACGTCAAAACCAGGTCTTGTTAGGGAAAGGGTTAAGTTCCTTCCTTGCTTTCCCATATATATATTCTTTCATTTTTGGGTGTTTTAACAAGCAATTTCTTCATTTTCCACATTGTTTTTTCAAACCTTTTTTGTGAGGAAGTCAAAAGGCGTCACTGTGCAGTAATGGGTCAAAGATGGTTGAAAAACCTTTTACCGATTATGAGGAAATTTTTATTCAAGTCACGGAGCCCAATCGTCTAAAAGACTAGAGCTTATATTGCATGAAAGATAGAAATAACAGGTCTAAACGACTTTCTCATAGCATTTTTCTCTGCCGAATTTTGGGAGATCAATTATTTTGTCGATATTTCCAACTGCATTTCATCGCAGCGGCAACAGGTGCTCTCTGGGGGAAAAGTGAGAATTGGTTTTTGCACTCAAAGAGTCTGTACTTTCTTTTTGAATGAAAAAAGTAGCAAGTAGGAAATTTATTTAACCTTACTCCTTTTCTCTAAACATTTTTGCAAGGTTGTCAAAAGGAGGCAGAACTACAGATGAGAGGGCACAATAACTTAGAAATTTATACAATGTTACTTAAATCAAACCCTTTTAAAATCCAATGTGTACCCACAACACAACATACGGTTTTGATTTGAATAACAAATTAAGAATGCCCTTTTCTCCTTTTAATTTATAATGTTACTTTGCTATAGGATTTAGATTTAACTTTTTCCAAAATTTCCAAACAGCTAAATGTTAGACTGTTCCAAATTTAACCCTTTCCTAAACAAGACCTGGTTTTGACGTCCCTAAAAGAAAAGGCTTGGGAAAACATTGAAATAAAAGAAGAAACTGCTGATAACCAGCAGTTTCTCCTTTTGTCTCAATATTTTCTATCCTATATTTTACACAAATCATATTTTTAATAACACCCATTTGTCATTTGTGGCAATTTTTGAAGTGGATTACCCTAAAATTTCGTCGTTAGGGAAAGGGTTAACCCTTTCCCAAACAACAAAATTTTAGGGTGATCCAATTAAAAAACTGCCACAAAAGACAAAATGGATGTTATTTAAGATAGAATTTGTGTAAAATATGGCATAGAAAATATTGAGACAAAAGGAGAAACTGCTGGTTATCAGCAGTTTCTTCTTTTGTTTCAATATTTTCCCAAGCCTTTTCTATTAGGGACGTCAAAACCAGGTCTTGTTTGGGAAAGGGTTAAAGGAGCTGCTGCAGATGAGATGACAAAATGTGTGTAGGATCTGTGTACAATAGTGCATCTTTAAAATATTGAGATAAAAAGAACATGATGGCTATCATTATTTTCTACTTTTGTCAAAATGTTTTCCCAAGCCTAAATTTCTGTTAAATAGCCCTGACGTTAAACGGTATTATTGTTTGATATAGTTTAAAGTAAAGAATTATACCAAAAAACTTTTAAGGTATTTTAGGTCTTTTTCAGATAAAATGATAAGATTTATCTATTATTGCAGTGAGTATGGCCTTTTTAACCCTTTCCAGAACGACACAATTTTAGAGTTAGACTGCTTCAATTTCAAAACTGCTGCAAATGGCAAAAGTTGCTGTAGATGACATATAATTGTTGATAAAAATTTGATTTGTGTACAATATGGTATAGAAAATATTTAGGCAAAAGGAGAAAATACTGATTATCAGCATTTTCTTCTTTTGTCTCAATGTTTATGCAGGTCCTCTCTATCAGGAATGTCAAAACCAGGTCTTGTTAAGGCCTAGCTCCTAGGATGTTAAGTACTCTCAAATAATCTGAAATTTTTTTGGTTTCTTTTAACCCTTTCCCAAACAAGACCTGGTTTTGACATCTCTTATAGAAAAGGCTTTGGAAAACATTGAGACAAAAGGAGAAACTGCTGATAACCAGCAGTTTCTCCTTTTGTCTCAATATTTTCTATGCCATTTTTAACACAAATTCCTTCTTTAATAACTTCCATTGGGTCATTGGTTGCAGTTTTTGAAGTGGATTACCCTAAAACTTTGCCGTTTGGGAAAGGGTTAAATCTAAGATCTGAACAACTTTTGTCAACCTCTTCATGTCTATCTTCAACAAGGTGATAGTTTTGAGGTAAAATTAAGGGATCAGAAAATACTTCATGTTTTCTGTATATCTGTATACATGTCTGTTCATTCAGGCTCGTAGGAAGCAATTTCATATTGGGGGGAGGGGGGGTGGGCTTAAGCCATTGTCATGAATATTTGGGGGGGGGGGGGGGGCTAATTTTGATTTGCCCCAAATTTTCAGTGTAAAATTAAGAAAATTTGGCATTTTTGGCCAACATGGGGGGGGGGGCTAAGCCCCCACCTAGGCCCCCCCCCCCCCCCCCCTGTTCCTACAGGCCTGTCATTTGTAGGAAAAAAGGAATTTATTTGGACATTATAAAAATTGCATATTATAGAAACCTTGTAAGTTATAACTGCAGCTTTTTTATGCTGCAGTTACAAGGTTTTTCAAGAAAAGTGACAATATAGCAATATTATATTCTGCATAAACCCAATTTAACATAATGACATCTTTTGACGTCAAATAAGATAAATGTGTTGAAAATTTTTGTGGAAGATGAAGAAATTGTTTGTGACAAACATTATTTTTACAATGTTTCCTATACTTTGAAACTGCAAAAAATCTCAATTTCATTCACTTGTATTTGGTATTTTTGAATTTGGAAAATTGTGCGGTCTAGTTATAATGGGTTTAGCCTTTAACCCATTACCACACAGTGACTCTTTTTGACTCCCCCACAAGATAAAGGCTTTAGAAAACATTGTGGAAAATGAAGAAATTGCTTATGACACGCAATTTCTTCATTTCCTACAATGTTTTCTATACAAAATGACCAGAAATGTAAAATTTTATTCACTTGAATTTGTCGTCTGCAACAACTTTGAATTTGGACTAGTTTGAAATTTCGCCGTCTGGTAATGGGTTAAAGCCTCATTATGCTATTTTCATGCAGAAATACAGTAAAAATTTGTAATACTTGTAAAATGAACATCTCTAAAAATGCAGCCCCTTCACAGAAATCCTAGAAGGCCCTTCACAGAAATCCAGGATCCACTGTAGTAGCTAGGGACCATTTTGGATGGACTGTCTTTCATCTTCTGGGTCATTTAGTAACAATAGGGGCTATATTTGGTTAAAAGGGAGCAATTTAGGGGTCAGTTTGACCAGCTGATGACAGGTTAAACCAATATTTGATTATAATCTCCCTTCATTGACATCATTTAATTTTGATCCTTTCTCAAATACAAAATTTTATGGTGGTTCAAATTGAATGCAACTGCAGACGAATTGGATGTCTTCAAAGACAGAAAATGTGTGCAATATAGCACAGAAAATATTGAGATAAAAGAAGAAATTGCTGATGATCAGCAATTTCTTCTTCTTCTTTTTCCTGAATGTTTTCTTAAGCGGTTTCTTTGGACAAGGCAGACTAGGTCTTGTTTGGGAAAGAGTTAATCCTTAATTTTCCAAATCACAAAACTGCAGTCTTAATCAATTTTAAAGCTGTTGCAGTAGATAAATTAGACGTCAATAAGATAGGATTTATGTACAAAATGGTACAAAAATATTACAGCAAAAAGGAGAAAATGCTGGTGAACAATACGCTACTTTTCGCTCAATGCTTTTGAAAGTGTTCTGTGATAGAGATGTTAGCACAAAGTCTTTGCTAGGGAAAATGTTAAAGAGACAGACCCTTGTCTGCTGTTAAATCAGTTTGAATTGTTATCCCTTTTTCTAAAGTTTAGCAATAGCTAGTTAGAATACATTTTATCCTTTTTACCAATCAAGGACTGGTTTGATAACCTTGTTCTAAGACAAAGGCTTATAAAAGATATGCAGACTTGATAAACCACTTAATTATCATCGTTTGATTTGGCTAAATATTTGTCAAGGTAATTGAATAAAATGGATGGGAAAGGGATGAAATATTGGATCATAATTGTTTAATTTAGGAAGTTCATTGATGAAATGTATCAAAACAAACATACCCTCAGGCTTGACCACAAATGTATTGGCTGACGTTTTTCACAGGCAACATTTTTGGACTTAGAAGACAACAAAATGAATTTTGCAAATAATTGCCAGAAAAATGTCACAAGGTCAAATTATACAAAACATTGAGAAGATAGAGGAAATGCTGATTGTCAGTATTTTTCTTTTCTCTCAATGTTTTATAAATCGTCCAGTATCATGGATGTCAACCAAATTCGGTTGGAAAAGGGTTAAATTGACCTTTTCCCAAACAACAAAATTTTAGGGTGGTATAATTTAAAAGCTGTTGCAGACAATAAAATAAAGACAGTATTTGTGTACTATATAGCGGAGTAAATATTGAGGAAAAAGGAGAAAATGATGATGATCAGCATTTTCTTCTTTTGCCTCAATGTTTTCCCAAGCCTTCTCTGTTGGGTACGTCAAAAGCAGGTCTTGTTAAAGGGTTAAATTAAACCACAAAGTGTTAGATAATTTAGATGAGGGCAGGACAGATGATTTAGGGGTACTTAAATGTTATACAATATTTGTTTATCTGTTTTTCCTTCATTTATATTCCGTTTTTTTTTCACCTGACAAGGTGTGGCTTAGTAAAGAGGTTATTCGACGAGTTTACTTCTCGATACCTTGGTTGAAAGAAGAGAAAAAACGTGCGGCACGAGCATGAACATATTTCAAATTGAAACAATGCGTGATTGTAAAATGTGTTGTCATAAAACCTCGTAGCTACAGATTGATTCACGCTGTAGTTATAATGTTTTGCAACAATACCGACGAATTACCGCTAATCGAGAAGGCTGCTTCTCCCCAAGCCTAAATGGAATGAACCGTTTACTAAGCTCCGCCCTGTCTCCCGAATAAAAACAGAATATAACACTAGATAACCCTTTTACAAACAATGGAATTTTAGAGGTTGGTGACATGTGTTCCGAATTTCAGGCTACTTTGCAGGAGATAAAATAAATTGAAATTAAAGCATAGAAATTAATGAAGAAATGGAGCTGATTGTCAGCATTTTCTTCTTCTCTCGCAAGGGTTTCTGATCTGACATTCTAAAGGGTGTCAATACCAGGTTTTGTTTGGGAAAGGATTATGCTTTCTAGCTGATAATTTTGTTGTTGAAATTTTGTTGGTGTTAAAATGTTAAGATTTACACAGAATTAATTAATTGATGATAAAGTGGAAAAATATTGAGGTGAATCATCTATTTGACCCATGAAATATGGTTATGAATTTTGTGATTATTGGAAAAGTATTGACCATTGATTCGTATAATCTGATACAAAATCTTCAGACTTAGATATATGTAACATTTTGCTTTAAAATATTGACTTTCAATCCTTTGATTTGAGCATAAAATGTATATAGCATCAAATAAAATGTTCGTTACTTTCAGTACTTTGATTTAGACATAATTTGATACTAGTCAGTGGCAATGTCAAAGTGACCAGTACTAAATTAATGGTTAAATTATTGCAGAAGTAAAGACCATTCCTGCACATCTCATGATCTGATACAAAATCATAAAATTTTTCATATAATAATTATGTCACATTAAAATATTTGATATCAGAAAAAAATGTAACATCTTTCAGTACTTACAGTACTTTGATTTTGGCCAGAACTTGATACAAGTCAGTGGCAATGTCAAAGTGACCAGTACTAAATGGTCAAATGTCATTATCGGAAAAGTATTGACCATTCCTGTATATCTGGAACAAAATCAGGATGTCTGTGACTTATCATATAATATGTCACTTTACCCTTTCCCAAACAATCATGCTTTTTGATGCTCGAAAATATATTAAAGAAAAGGAAGAAAATGCTGAGTACCAGCATTTTCTCCCATTTCTTCAATATTTTCTTCTCTATCTAAGAGAATTAGAAATCTACATAATGACTTTCAGGTTATCATAAATTTTGTCGTCTGCACTCTGCAAGTTGAGGAAAGAGGCATGGTCAATTGAAGATTAAATAATCCCAGTTTCATATCTTTAGACTCATTACTATAGTTACATAAATATTGATTAATTTCATTTAATCCTTTCCCAAATGGGAAATGGATGAACCAATTTGAAAGCTGCTACAGAACATAAAAAAACTTAAAGCAGAATTTGTTATTAAAATAGGACAGAAAACATTGAGATAAAAAGAGAAAATGGTGATCGTCAGCATTTGTTTCTATTGTCTCAATGTTTTTTCCAGCCCATTCCATTTTGGACATCAAAACCATGCCTTATTTTGGAAAAGGGTTAATCCTTTCCATTGTGACAGAATTGCAGAATGTTCTAAATTCATGGCTGATGCATATTGTCACGTTTCAACAAAAACCTCATAACTGCAGCTTGATATAAGCTGCAGTTACGAGGTTTTCGTTGATAAGCATTGATATGACAAATCTAGCTATTGACAAAGATTGAATGTGCGTACAATAAAGTGTAGGAAAATCGAAAGCAAAGGGGTTGGTTGATCAGAACTTTAACACTGTTTTTAACTGCTATGGTCATTTCACCGCACCTAGAGCACCTAACTATAGACTCCTGTCATTTCTCATACCAGTACTGCCACAATATCCTGACTGTGCCTCCAGCTACTTGCCCTCATAGGTTAACGATAATGAACCATTGGTTGGTGACAACTTTGTTTGAAATGATTTAAAAGCAAATAGGAGAAATGTCTGTCCCTAAAAACAGACTAACAAAGTAAACATTTTGATAAAAGAATTAATTTAAGCTCTTGAAGATGACTTTAGAAATCTTGTTTTTGACAACCTTGCATAATATTTGTTTTAACCCATTACCAGTCGGCAATGTTTAAGATAATGGTCAATAACAAAGACGTTGCAGAGGACTGCTTATTTCAAGTACCGTATTTCACCTAATAGACGCGCCCCGGCGCGATGCAAAACGCTGTGGGGGCTCGCTTATTTCGTACCACTTTCCTGAATTTTAAAGTGCTTCGCTGAATGTAGAAAATCAACCTACCGTAAATTATCGATCAAGATATGTCACTTTATCATAATGCAATGCAGGGTAGAGAAGATTAGTGTTGATCTGAACGTGCTTTGAGTGTCTTAAAATACATATCGTAACAATCCATGCTCCACATTATCCAAGACCTGAAAAGACACCACGGGGCCACGGGAAGTATGTTTTATTATTTTGTAAAGTGAAGAAGAAGAAGAAATCAAAACATTCCGAAAACGAAAGTAGAACACACCCGCCTTTTCGAGACAAAGGACTAGACTGGCAGATAACTGTAGACTGGATGACAGTTACGTCGCTTCGTCTCGGCCAATTTATACATGTACCCGGTGTGTATTTATAAGATAAAACGTCATCTACTGATAAAGTGACATTATCTTGATCGATAATTTACGGTCTTGGATAATGTGGAGCATGGTATGACGATTGTTACGATATGTATACTGAGCACAAAAAGTTTAGCACGTTTTTTAACACATTATTTTTTCAGTTTATGATACTCAAATGAACATTGCTTTGTGCTGTTCAGTTGTCCCAATCGACAACCATTACGCATACAGTGCATGTGTAGATTGAACATTCAGTGTATTGGACAAAGTCCAGATAAGCAAAAGTCACGTGCGGCACGTGTGCAGTGACATCGATAATGTCTAGCTTGTCCAAAAACACACGATTACACAGATCTGTTAGCAGAATCAATTTAACTGTTACAAATTCTTCGAAATTGATTATGGGAAGGCGGGAAATGATGACGTAAGTTCGACGTCAGAGAGCTCTTTGCATGCTCCAAGCAGGTATGTCTGTTAGAGATGTCGCTTTTCATTTCAATTGTCTCCAATTGACAATTACGCGCCTATGGCACTTGGTTTATGCAACTTTAGCCACCAACGACCAACCTAAATCTTGTAGACCATGTAAAACGACGTTCAGGGAGGATCGTTTCACAGCGACGTCTTGACGACGTTTCGAATTCCTGTCTAGTATGAATTTAGTACTACTCCTCCAGGACGTCACAAGGTATACCGTTAGTGACCAGACTGTCCAGAACAGGCTCCACACAACTTGCATCAGGGTCCTCCGATTTTACGCCAATGACGTTAAGCATCTACAGGCAAGGCGTCAGTGGGTATTGACACATCGACATTGATTCAGGAGACATTGGACTGATGTACGGACGAATCTCATTTTACGTGTCATTAACTGACGGCAAGATTTGTGGTTGGAGAAGATGCGTAAGGCTTGATACCAATAACGTCATCATTGAGACTGTTACGTCGAGTGCAGAGTCATTTTTAGGCAGGAATAGATGAAAACAGTTAAACAGACCTCATTTCAGTTAATGGCAACCAAACGGTGCAAGGGCACTGCAATGAAATTATCCAACCTGTCACAGGACCGTCTTACAACGACACAACGTTGTGATATTTCAATAAGATAATCACCACCCACTTACTCCAAGGAATGATCTACGCCTGAACTGCTTAATCACCAGCAAAAGAACACACAAAGAACATTGTTGGACGTCAGGTTAGAGAAAATAATAACGTCTTTAACGTCAATGGCAATGAGCGTCATCTGCAGAATGAATGGGCAAAATTCCTTTCTGTGTGGTCAGGAAGCTTCTCTGCAACGTGGGAAGACATTGAATGGCGGTCCTAGCTGCTTATGCTGGACATTCGCGTCATTGAAAATTGCTTGACTTTCGATATCTGACCCCTGTGCACTTTAACGTAAGATATCTAACTTACGCTTAAGAATTTTGAACCCAAAATTTCCAGGAAGCGCCAGAAAATTGAATTTTCAAGCACATTAGAGTTTTATTTTTATGGATTTTGGAATAGTGTTTGACTAGGAAAGGACATTTTCCAAGTGTGCTAAACTTTTTGTGCACAGTATATTTTAAGACACTCAAAGCACTTTCAGATCAACACTAATCTTCTCTACCCTGCATTGCATTATGGGTTTGTATTGTTGTTGTTGAATAAATCCATCTCGAAACTCTGACGGCGAGTCAAATTCAAGCCTTTCAAGTGCCAATGATTCGACCGATCCGGTCAAGGTAAGGTCGGGTGAAGGTGGGAGGGGTGTCCCATGGCTTCCGAGATTGTTAATATAGTGGGGGGGGGGCACATCTATTAGGGAGGGTGTGTCTATAAGGTGAAATACGGTAAATGAAATTTTACATTCATTGGTCTTTCTGAGTAGGAAACACTGAGGGAAATGAAGCAATTTTTTAATTCTCCAAAGCCTTTATCTTGTATGGTGCCATGCATTTTTGTCCGTAATATGTCATTATAAGTATGACAATATAATTATCTAATTATTATACTTTGACGAAACTTGTCCCCAGGTTTGTTAGGCAAAGGATATGAGAAAAGTTACCGCCCAAAGCAATAATTCACAATATAACTGTTTTTGTCTAGGTTAGATTAGGTCAGATAAAACGTGACAAGAGTAATTGGGCTTATCAGTAGTTTACTTGATGGAAATGAAGACCCAAACTACTGTTAATAATGCTTTATCCTTTCCTTAATCCTTTCCCAAACAAGACTGGCTTTTTACGTCCCAGGACGAGAGAGGATCAGGATTAAAACATAGAAAGAAAAGATGAAAATGCTGATATCAGCATTTTCATCTTTTTCTTGTATGTTTTATGTGCTTTATAATACTCAAATCCTGTGTTTATCAACATCAATTTTGTCATCTGCAGCAGCTTTCAAATTAGATTACTGTACATTCTTGGCGTTTGGGAAAGGGTTAACTAGACTAGTCTAAGTTTAGTCTTGGTTTTGATGTCTCTGATTGAAAAAGATAATGAAAATGTTAGAGAGAAAAAATGCCGATAGCGAGCATATTCTCCTTTTGCCTGAATATTTTCTATGCGTCCTCCAATCTTTTTCTAGAGGTGTGTCATAAAGCGCCAATGTACAGGAATGTTTGAGGAAAATACTGGTACCAAAAATAATGATTTTTTCCCAGTTTATTGTGAAGCACAATTAGAATCTACAATTAGAAATCTAACAAGTTGTTTTTATTTTTGTTTGGTTTGCGCAAAAGTATTGTAAGCACATTATACATTCTGTGGACTTACAGCTGTTTTGCTTTAACCCCTAATTGAGTTGCTAATTGAATTAACATCTGAAGAATTCAGACTATCAAAATTAGATCTGAGAAATGATTTCTCTAAACTATCTTTTGTATCATGAATGCATGTTGATTATATTGAGGAAACATTTAAATTAATCCTTTCCCAAACAACAAAGTTTTAGGTTGATCCAAATTGGAAGCTGTTACAGAGGACAAAAAGCAAAATGCCAAAAGTAGAAAATGTGTAGGGCCTATGTTATAGCAAGGAAAATATTGAACAAAAAGGAGAAAATGCTGATTATCAGCATTTTCTTCATTGTCTCAATGTTTTCTTAAACTTTCTCAAGCATCAAAACCAGGTGCCTCACCATTTAATCAACAATCTTACAGCCATTTGTATGGGAAATGGTATATCTCACGATAAATGACCTGGCAGAGCAGCCCATGCTTATCGAATGGAATGCTCTGCCAGGTCAATTCTCGTCCTCTATAATGATGAATTATTGTAAGTTAATTGGGCCCCAGGTCTTGTTTGGGAAACAGGCTAAAGCGCAACAGTTCTGTTGGTACTGCATGTAGTGCATCAGACTCTCATTCATGTCGTCAAGAGTTCGATCCCTTACAGGGCCTGTCAAACATCCTTTCAGACTTTTGTCTCCTGACAATGGTTGAACAATAATGGCTGCAGGAGCTCATAACCATGGATTCCTAATACCGAGACTCCAGCTGTTGGCCCGCACAGGTTAGCAATCAGCAAACCATTGGTGAGTGACTATTGCTGAAAGGTGTCCTGGCCGAAGATCCAGCCCAGGACCTCATGAGTGAGAGTCTGATTCTACCAACTGTGCCTAATGGCTGCGGCCCACAGTGGCTTGGGATTGAACCGAAAAAACATCTCTTGGCCTTGTCAATCATTGTTACCTTTTGACATCACTTGTAGAAAAGGTTCAGATTCATTCCCTTCATAAATAGCCAGCCCACGGCCATAGCGCAGTTAGTAGCGTATTCTGCCTCTCACTCGAGAGATCCCTGCTTTGATTCCCGGCTGCAGAAAATACCCTTTCTGACAAAAATGTCACCCACCAATAGTTTGATATCGTTAACCTATGTGTGCGAGCAGCTGGAGGCTCGGTTATGGTATTGTGATAGTACTGGTATGAGAAACAAGATGAATCCATGGTTAGGTGCCCCAGCCTCTGCGATATGACCATAGCAGTTGAAACCGGCATAAAACCCCAATAAACCAACCATAAATGGCCGTTTATAAATTCAAGTAAAACGTTAGAGAGTAAAAGGATAAGACAGCTTAATGAATGGCTAGACATAACAATGGGGTCGTTAACCTTAAGGAGGGCCCATGATGGTAAATAGATACTTTAACCCTTGTCCATAATAATTCTAGAATATTGTCGTTAATTGTTAATGCAAAACCTTGCATCTCATTTTTGGAAAATTTTAAAGGGAAAGGAAAAAAGTGTAATAACTTTTCCCAAACTGAAAGGTTTAACTTGAAATTTTGACATTCTGTTCACAAATAATGTGTCATTAATACTGTACAGCAAAAATATCTCAAACACTCTATTATTTTACTGCCACTGCCCAAAACTTTTTCTTTTCTGGATAACGGTACACAGGATTAGAAGCTATGTAATGCATGTAGTTGTAACCCCATCATGACCCAGACAGCCCTCACGGTATGTTATGATAATGACCACAACGGCTGATAAGCTGTAACCGGACACCACAAGATTTGTATGCATTCTGATTTCCTGACTTCCACAGCTTTATTGATTTTTTTACTTTTTTTCCATGTTCATGAACTATATAATACTAGGACACCAGAAGACATGTATCACCCAGAAACCTAACTTCATTCATTTATTGAAAGTGAGGATCCACCTACATCATCTAAGTACAGATAACTGATTCTGAGTGGCTTTAAGCATTGATTAACCCTTTCCAAAACCAAATATTTCAGAGCTGATACAGACGATAAAATAATCTCAAAAGCAGAAAATGTGTATGCTATATTACAGAAAATATTGATGGAAAAAGAGAATATGCTGATCATCAATGTTTTCCTAAGCTTTTCATATTGAGGGATGTCAGAACCAGCTAGGTCTTAATTGGGAAGGGTTAAGACCACGACAACCGCTTTCGCAATTCTACTGCATTTTCTCCTTTTGCCTCAATATTGCCTGTGCTATGAGTATGACATGATTTCCTTTAAAATTGGGACAGTCTTACCTTTTGGCTTTTTGGAAAGGCTTAACATGGGGTAATATTTACTTTTCGAAATGAATCTGATATACAGGCTTTGGTTTTTTCGAAACTGGGTTAGAATGTGATAATTTTCAATTCTCTATATAGATCTACAATATAATTGGAGTCCAATGGACATTATCATGGAGTAAAAAGTTAAAGTCCTACCCCTTTCCCCCAATATTTCTAAAGTTAGAGTAACAAGAACTAGATAGAAGTCTTTACTCTTTAGAAGAAAATAAAACATAACAGCAATACCGGTAATACATGCCAAATTTTCTAGAATTTTTGTGGAATCAAAAGATACCATGACGTTTTCCTTTTTTCATTTCTAAAGTTATTTGACTGACATAATCAACAAGAGTTTGGTTCCATGCCCGCAGAAGACGATATCAGCAGGATGCATTTGATTCTCAGGACCGCAGGAAACAATTTCATAGTGTGTGTGTAATAGGCCTGTCCCACCTAACCCAATAGTGGCACCGAATTCGTACCGAATGTCAAGTGCGAAATTCGCAGTGTTCGTTGTCATTTTATTCGGTGAACTTTGGTTTTCAACGATTGTGTACCGACCATACACCGAACACGTAACGAACTTGTAGCGAATGTGTCGAACAGCAAACGATGTTTCTCCGAAATATACCCCAAATTGTTCTCAAACATCAACGAACCCCTGCCGTTTGAGTAACGAATATAACGTCATATTCGGAATGGCATCGTCAGGATCGGTGTGTTTCGTTAGCGGTTCGTTTACCTTTTCGGGCAGATGCACGGATAAACGCACCTTCAACGGTGTGCAAACGCTAGTCATTCGGTGAGATCATAACGAACATACCGAACAGGAATTCGTCTGCGAATTATTACCGACACCAAAACGAATGTAACAAATGCCAGACGTAAGCCTACCGATCCCTCTGCGAACGATAACCGAACTCATTCCAAAATTCTGATTCGCTGCATTCGTTGAAAAGTTTTGTGCATGCTCAAAAACATTTTTAGGGCTCTGCGAACACCGCGTAATGTCGACGAAAAACACTGAATGGCACCGTAAACATACCGAACACAAACCGTTTGTGGAACGAACCTTTAACGAATACACCGAATTAAGTTTGGTACGCATTCGGTGTAAAAATTCGGTTAGGTGGGACAGGCCTATATGGGGGGGGGCCCTAAAGCTCCAGTGTCTGAATATTGGGGAGCTAATTTGGATTTTTCCAAATTTTCAGTGTGAAAAAAGGAAAATTCGGCATTTTTGGCCAACTTTGGGGAGGCTTAGCCCCCCCTAGCCCCCACCCCCCACCCCCGCCCCCTTGTTCCTACGGGCCTGACTCTGATCTTTCAGCTGAACTGTTTCCCAAACATAACATGGGTTAAGCGTCCATAGTAGAAGCAGTTTGTGAAAACAATAAGAGCAAAGAACAACTTGTTGATGATCAGCAATATCTCCTTTTATCTCAATATTTCCTGTGATATAGCGTGTCCAAATTGTATTCCCATTAATTGATATCAATTTTGTCGTCAGTTTCATCTTTCCAAATTGGAACAGCCGAAAGTTTGAACATTTCTTCAATTAACACTCTGCAATAGTCCATCTGTGTTTGCTTCAAATAAGCAGTGGCTTAAAATATGCTCCTTTTCTCTGAATGTTTACTAATCAAAATTTTAAATTCTGGTATACAAATGATATGACATTACTGTTGAAATTAATATTCAACAATGTTGAAAGATCAGGATGCAAGTAAGAAAGGCATATGTTCCATTTATTTAAAAATTTAAAAAGTTGTTTAAAAGGAGAAAAAACTTTTAAGTTTAAATTTGAATTAGAGCTACTACATCTGTCTAGCCCAGCCAACACAATGTTTATTTATATTGGGTGATAAATGGACATCAAGCTGGGACAGACCGGTGACTCTGTGATGCTACTGACTGCAGATAAGCATTCCTGACTGGATTGGTTATGTAAACCGCTAACGGTATAGAATTCATCAGAATTGAGTACCTTTAGTCAGTAAAATATAGGGGTGTCAAAATCTGCTAGAATTGTCTTGAAAGGACACACAAGATTTGACTTTTAACATTGCGAAGATCGACATATGAGGTTTTGCATTTACACCGACGATATGTGACCTCTCGTGTGAAAAGGGACCTCATGGGAAGTGTGAAAAATATTGACCCTAGTCAGTCTGTGCACTCTGCACAGACTGACTAGGGTCAAAACATTTCACACTGAAGAAATTTTCTCAACCAAGAATGTTTTCTCTGATCTTGCAATATTTTTCATTTTGAAATACGGACATTTTGTTGACCTCTGCTAGGTCTGGTCCGTTTCTCGAAATATGTTTTTATGGACCTCCCAGAAACAGCCCAGAGACATGACCGGGATTTGCCATTATCTGCCTCTATATAAATGCTTCCCTCAGGCATCAAATTGATGCTCGTGGCGGGGGCTTGACCCCGGGCTGGAAAGTCCATTTAGTGAGAGGCAGATGCGCTACCAACTGCGCTATGGTCGTGGCACGGCCATTTGTGCATGGTGGCCATTTATGAATGGTGGCCATTTATGAGGCCATTTATGAATGGTGGCCATTTATGAATGGAATAAATCCAAAAGGGTCACATATTACAGTTTTATCTGCTGACACTTTTTGACACCCTTCAGGAAAACATTGTTGAAAATGAAGAAATTGCATGTCACAAGCAATTTCGTCATTATACACAATGTTTTCTAACCCAAAATACGAAGATTATATTAAATTTCTTTTAAATTCTTGTTGTTTGGGAAAGGGTTAACTTCAGATATCAAATTGTTTAACATTGCATTTAATCTTGCCCAACAACCCAATTGTGACAGTTGAATGAACTTCAAAAAATATTTTTGAGCACTTTAGATTTTGATATTACATTGATGGGTGTCAAAACCTTGTAACTATGGCTTAAATAAGCTGGAGTTAGGAGGTTTTGATCTCCAATGACGATAACAAATTTGTGTAAAATATTTTATAATAATGAATAAATTTACATAAACGAAGATTTTTTTTTGTAAACAGGATAGCAGTAATGGCTATATAAACCTTTTTTGGTTGTAAACCAACTTGTTTAAAGCCGTGTTCCCATTGCCGACCAAATCAACACGATCGCCTAAATTCCCCGATCAAACCCAATTAAACTTTATCAAATATATTAACATGACTTTTTCTTTATTTCTTGTCGATTAATTCCTGATCATTTTTGCTGACCGAGCTCGATTGTACCTCTTGCCGACCAAGCTGGATCAATTCTCGATCGCTTGATCGAGTTTATTTGGTTGGCGATGGGAACGCGTCTTAAACTTTCAATGTCTTAACTCTTTCTCAAACTACACATTACAGATCTAGACCAAATAGAAAGCAGGTCACTACAACAACATATCGACCCCTTACAGCATAAAGGTGCTATGTGCACTTTTGGTCAATTTTCACTTTTTTGCAAAAATCAAATCTTTAACATCATATTTTGCTGTGAAAAAAATTTGGGAACTGTAGTTTATCAATAAATATATTAAATACTTAGATCATTTAAGTGCTATGTGCATATAGCCCATAAGTTTTGTGCATAAAGGTGCTATGTGCACTCATTTTGTGCATAAAGGGGCTATTTGGCAAATAGCCCCTTTATGCATTACTAAAATTGGCCTATTCTTGTAGATAACCGTAAGTATCTTCTTTCACATAGCACCCTTGTTAGATAAATAAACACATTATTGGTCGAATTACACCTACTGTGTGGGGGAAAATTCTGCATTTCAGCATTTCTTGATTAAATGCACACAAATTTCAGTAGTTTAGGGTAATTAAGAGCGACTGTAGCTATTTTATAAATGATTTCAACAGAAACATATGAAATATTTAAATGCAAGTACTTAACATTACTACCTTGTAATCAATATCAATTTTCCTTTCTTTTCATTGCAGTAAAAAATGCAAATAAAATAAATCGCATCAGCAAAGGCAAGTCTTTTAATTACAGGCCCGTAAGAAGCAATTCAATATTAGGTGGGCTAAAGCCCCAGTGGTTGAATATTGGGGGGGCTAAATTGGATTTTCACTGATTTTTCAGTGTAAAATGAAAAAAATGGCATTTTGACCAACTTTTTTAGGGGTTGGGGTATTTTACGGGGGGACTAGCCCCCCCCCCCCCCCCCCCCCCCCCCCCTATACACCCAGTTCCTACGGGCCTGAATAATTTGATTTTTGCAGTATATGCTCACGTTTCACTATTTAATTTTGAATAGTAAAAAAGTATTATGATATAGAATATAATTATTATGATAAAGAAACATAACTCTGTTAAGTCATATGTGTCAAAAATAGAATTCTGATACAGATCCAAAGCCTTTTAATATTTTTATATCATTTTCTTTTAGTGAAGATGAACCAATTGCAGTTTTGATAAAAAAAATCAAGAGGAAAAAATCGTAAAAATGTCTTAAGATAAGCCGTAGACGACTTAGATGCTGAAATAATTACAAGGCGTCGAAACGGGACAAGGATTCTTCAGATTCTCTGATTTCAGACTTCTATTGAAAAACAAATGAAAGGGAAAAGATAGCAAGCATGGTTGAAAAGGAGGGGATAATATATACAAAGAAAACTGTTAAAATCTAGAGGCAGTACCAGGCCAAGGTTTTTCAAACACTTGATTTGAAACCCAGTCTGATAGGGCCTAATGACGGACCAATGAATATATTGTCATAATAATAATTGTGAAAATATATGTTTCTGAATTTCTAAGTTGTGTAGAAAATTCGAAAAATGCACAAAAGTTTCCTTTCGGGTGTACTTTAACTTTTATTTACATTCAAAATCATTAGTTTGTCGAATTAACCCATTACCAAACGACAAAATTTTAGGGCGGTCCAAATTCAAAGATGTTGCAGACGACATTTAAAACTGAATGAAAATTTACATTTTTTTGTCTTTTTGAGTAGAAAATATTGTGGAAAATGAAGAAATTGCTTGTCACAAGCAATTTCTTCATTTTCCACAATGTTTTCGCAAGCCTTTTCTTGTGAGGTAGTCAAAAGGCGTCACTGTGCAGTAATGGGTTAAGGGAATAAATATGAAATTAACGAAAAGCAGGTAACTAGAATTTATTATTTCTTGAACTCAAAAATGATCTATGTGATCACTGTTTCATGACTATCGCGAAAATCATTTATGCATAAAGGTGCTATGTGGCAAATAGCACTTTTATGCTTTAAAAATTGTCTTGATATTCCTGGAAATATTTATGCATAAAGGTGCTATTTGCCACATAGCACCTTTATGTACGAAATAATTTTAAATTTTGTGCATGCATGAAGGTGCTATGTGACAAATGGGCAGATAACTGCTTAATCCCTTGACATTTTAATGTGCCAAAGATATGATTTATTCAAGCATTCATCGATACACCTTGTATAAGTGTAAATTGTTCAAATATATAAGATGTCTGACCTGTAGAACTTTAAAACCGTTTTTCTCGAAAACTTGAAAAATGCACATAGCACCTTTCTGCTGTAAGGGGACGATATTGGGTGTTGACAAAGAAATGTTTTTGTGCTATTACTGCTATATAACACAGAAAATATTGAGACAAAAGGTTGAAATGCTGTTTGTCAGCATTAATTTCATCTTTTGCCTCAAGGGGATGCATATCAAAACCAGTTAAGATATTATGTAAAGTCATACAGTACACTGGTCAACATCCATGTTGTCGTTTTGTAGCAGTTTTTAGTTTTTTTGCCAGTATTATCATCTGTACCCATTTTCAAACCGGGGACTCTTCAAACCATCCCTTGATGGTTGCTCTTGTATGATAGTAAATCATTGGCATTCTATACAAGACATGAGAAAGAATGTCCATATTTCCATAACAAATACCTAATTAACTATTCATTTAAGCAAATTAATTCACGATGTGTGCCAAGAATCATCCCCATTTCCTATTTTGGAAGTCTTTTCGTTTCCTGTCAATAATTTGGTTTGCTTTCTATAGCCTTTTGGCTCAAAGTAAATATTCCAGATAACCCTGTTTGGATTTCCTTTTGTAGAAAATGTTTTGAAAAACTATGGGGGAAAACGAGAAAATGTCAATAATTAGCAGCATATTGCTACTTTTGCCATATTTGAACATGATTCAATCTTTACTATACCTCATGATAAATGACCTGGCAGAACATCTAATTCGATTAGCATCTCATTCAATTAGCATTGGCTGCTCTGCAAGGTCATTTATGGTGAGGTATACAAGGGTTGTCCTGAAAGTTCGTGGACACACAATTTATTTTGCGTCATAATGCTTTGTTTGTGAAAAAATCATTATCACATGAAAGCTAAACATCTATTAAGTACGTTTCCAGCAAAAAGTAATAAATTTGATAAGCAGTTATTTTCCAATGGGACCTTAAACGACCCTACATAGGGGTACACGGAGCACGTCAAATTTTTAACTTTTAGGCTACCCATGTCTGTGTTTTTTAATTGAATTTAACGTATGAAATTGGCGGGAAACAAAATAACAAATGTATAAAAATGTAAACTAACATTCCGACTCTATATTGTTTTAATTTCAATGTTGTCGCGTTAGAAATTTACATTTGAGAATGATTTAAAGAAGTTTGACATGGAAGGAAATCTGTCAAAAATGACGACGTCGGACGTTTTGGCGGAGCAGCGCGTTCTTGTGCAATTTTGCGTGGAACTAGGAAAACGCCTGCAGGAGAAGTGACCCTGTGTGCCGTATTATCTCGTTTACAAATATCACAAACGTTTCCTGGGAAGCAATTCGAGGTCTCAAAGATCCAGTGTTACAACAGATAGAAATGTTAATTCGGTGAGTGACGTCGTGAATGACGATAGGCAAAATACAGTAAGATATATTGGGTGGAAAATGTGAACTGTAAAAAACAATTGTTAACAGGATCCTCAGAAAATATTTGAAACTGAAAACAGTTTGTGCATGAGGGTGTGTAGAATGATTTCTGAAGAAAATAAAACAACACAATTCTTCGTGGCAAAGTTATTTCTTCGTCGCTGGAACGTCGTAACGTCATGACATGCTCCAGGGTGCATCAACCTTCTTCACAAAAACACATGTAGTTCTGTTAAAAATGGAGGGATTTCGTTCAAATTTTGAGATGTTGTTTCTAAGATATTGTTTAATGGCAGCATGTGTATGTTATAAAATTTTCTTTACTCATTTTTATATATCAAACAGTGTCCACGAACTTTCCGGACAACCCTCGTAAACATCCCTTATTTTGTAGTCTGCAGCAGCTTTCCACATTGGGACAGTCTAATTCTCTGTAGTCAGTATTAAAAGCTGCTGCAGACAACACAATGAATAATGATAGAGAAAGAATTTGTGTAAATTATAGTACAGAAAATATTGAGGCAGAAGGAGAAAATGCTGGTTATCAGCATTTTCTCCTTTTGCCCCAATGTTTTCCCAAGCCATTCATACTAAGGACATCAAACCCAGGTCAGCTTGTTTGGGAAAGGGTAAAAGGGTTTAAGTTACAATCCATCAGTGTTCCCATTATTTTTTGGGACAAACCAAAAATAGGGTATTTAAATAAGTTGATTCTAATTCAATTGGAAACTCATTAAATTGATCAATGAGCAAACTAAAGACTGTAATCTTCCCAAAATTACCCCTTTTGTGAATAGACCAGTGGGCCCTCCTTCCCCTTATGGTAAAAATCTAGAAACTAATGGCCCTTTATTTTAGACCCTTTCCCAAGCAGTCCTTTAAGACCTGGCCCTAGCTGGTTTCTCAAAAAAAACTTAAGTATATGCTCATGAGAACATGCTCAACTTCAAAGGAATACTATCCAACATTGAAGGGTATTCGATTGAAGTTCACATGGATTTCGTGTGATTTGAGCACGGTGCTCAGATTTGAGCATGAGAACGTACTTAAGTTTTTTCGAGAAACCGAGGCCAGTCCTTATTTGGGAAAATATGGTTAATTTTAATCAGTAGATTCTCATTAAATTGGAAAGTTAGTCAATAACCCATTCTCATATGGTGACACTTTTTGACGCCCCACAAGATAAAGGCTTTGGGAAACATTGTGAAAAATGAAGAAATTGTTTGTGACAATTTCTTCATTTTCCACAATGTTTTCAGCCAAGTATGTCAAAAACGGCATATTTCATTCACTTGAAGTGATTGTCTGCAACATCTTGGAATTTTGATTGGTCAAAATTTTGTTGTTTGGTAATGAGTTGATTATTGATCAATGATCAAACTAAAGACAGTAATCATCGGTTTTACCCCTTTTGTGTGACAGTCCCCTAAAAATGTAGAAACTTGGAATGACGCTTTATTTGAGACCCTTTCAATTCGGATGACCATAAACTTTGATAATCTGGGAAAATGGCTACTGCGGCAGATCCAGAATTTCTGTGAAGGGGGTTTGATTGTAAAAAAAGGGAGTGGGGGAGGGGGGTTGGGTTCGTTTTTTGTAGCATTGCACAATTCTGAATTTTTATTTGAAAATGACATAATCAAGTTTTAGAGGAGCGTTTGTTTGGACCCTGCCCTGAGCCCCATTAGATCTCACCCTGCAACTGGGCCAATACAGTTCCAAGAAATTACAGCAAATACAATTAATGGCATTCGGGTATCGATGTTTCTTACACTGTTCAAAATAGTCTTTGGAGTGTGCCTTTAACCCTTTCCTAAACAAGACCTTGGTTGGATGTCCCTATGAAAAATTGTTCGGGAAAACATTGAGAGAAAAGAAGAAATTGCTGATGATCAGCAATTTCTACTTTTCCCTCAATATTTTTAGCTCACCTGAGCACGAAGTGCTCATGGGGAGCTATTGTGGTCACTCACTGTCTGTCGTCCGTCCGTCTGTCCGTCCGTCTGTCCGTTCACATTTCTTTAAACATATTCTCTTCCTAAACCATTTGGTCAATTTCAACCAAACTTGGCAGGAATGTTCTTTGGGTGACCCTTTTTAAAACTTGTTCATGAATTTTTGATTCGTCAAAAAATGTGGGCGTGGCAGGGCGTGGCTTATCAGACTTCCTAAGAAAATTCTTTAAAAATCAACCATTGGCCCAATTTGAACTTAACTTGGCAGAAATGTTCCTAGGGTGACCCTTTTCAAAACTTGTTAGCAAATTTTTGATTTGTCAAAAAAAGTGGGCGTGGCTTATCGGACGTAGAGAAATCCTAAGAAAATTCTTTAAATATATCAACCATTGGCCCAATTTGAACCAAACTTGGCAGAAATGTTCCTTAGATGACTCTCTTCAAAATTTGTTCGTGAATTTTTGATTCGTCAGGAAAAGTGGGCGTGGCAGGGCGTGACTTATTGGACTTAGAGAAATTCTAAGAAAATTCCTTAAAAATCAAGCATTTGGTCAATTTTGACCAAACTTTGCAGAAATGTTCCTTGTGTGACCCTTTTTAAAACTTGTTCGCGAATTTTTGATTCGTCAAAAAATGTGGGCGTGGCAGGGCGTGGCTTATTGGACTTAAAGAAATCTTACAAAAATTCTTTAAAAATCAACCATTGGCCGAATTTGAACCAAACTTGGCGGAAATGTTCCTTGGGTGACTCTCTTCAAAATATTTTTGTGAATTTTTGATTCGTCAGGAAAAGTGGGCGTGGCAGGGCGTGACTTATTGGACTTAGAGAAATTCTAAGAAAATTCCTTAAAAATCAACCATTTGCTCAATTTTAAGCAAACTTGGCAGAAATGTTCCTTTGGTGACTCTCTTAAAAATTGTTTGCGAATTTTTGATTGGTCAGAAAAAGTGGGCGTGGCTTCTCAGGCTTAGAGAAATTCTAAGAAAACTCCTTAAAAATCAACCATAAGCCCAATTTGAACAGAACTTTGCAGTAATGTTCCCTTGGTGACTCTTCAAAACTTGTTCGCAAATTTTTGATTCGTCAGAAAAAGTGGGCGTGGCAGGTCATGTCTTATCGGACTTGAGAAATCCTAAGAAAATTCTTCAAAAATCAACCATTGGCCCAATTTGAACCAAACTTTACAGAAATGTTCTTTGGGTGACTCTTTTTAAAATTTGTTTGCAAATTTTGATTCGTCAGATAAAGCGGGAGTGGCTTATCGAAGTTAGAGACACTGTAAGAAAATTCTTTAATAAAAAACACAATGGGCCAATTTGAACGAAATATAGCAAGAATTTTCCTTGAGTGACTCTTTTAAAAATGTGTACACAAATTTTCTTAGTCGTCTAAAAATGTGGGTTTGGCAGGGCAGGGTTATCAGACTTAGAGAAATCATAAGAAAACTCTTTAAAAATTAAGCATCGGGCCAATTTGAACCAAACTTGGCAACAATGTTCCTTGAGTGACCCTTTTCAAAATTTGTTCATGAATTTTTGATTTGTAAAAAAAAAGTGGGCGTGTCACAAACTTCTTTCAGGTGAGCGATATTATAGGGCCATTCTGGCCCTCTTGTCTATGCTATAACATGCATATTTTCTATTTTTGATTACAATTATTTTGTTGTCTGAAACACCCTCGAATAGGATTAAATTTTGTGCTAAAGATAAACTAGCAGTTTTACCTGATAAATTGTCAGCGTGAATATAAAGCCTTGTTAATAACTACAGCTTCAATCAAGCTGTGGTTGCAAGGTTTTAGAATTAAACAAAAAATACTATTGTTTGTTCGAAATTACGTCAAAGTTTACTTGATAAATTCGTTTCCATTTAGGAGTTGTCTAAATTTTTGCCATCTGGGAAAGTGTTAAATGACCATGACTGATATGGAAGTTCAATGCATGCCATTTGGATTTCGTTGTTGTCGTGTGTCGGGACTGCGTCCGTTCAAAATCGTCTTTGCAGATGTGAATGCATGATGCCTGGAGTGTGCCTTTACAAATACTGACAAATCCCAACAGACTATTAACCCTTTCACAAACAACAAAATATTCAGGTCGTCCAATTTGAAAGCTCTTGCTGATGACAAAATGGATGCTGATAATGAAAGGATTTGTATAATTTGTATAATAAGCAAGGAAAATATTGAGACAAAAGAAGAAAATGCTGATTATCAGCATTTTCTTCTTTTGTCTAAATGTTTTCCCAAGCTAATTCTTTTATGGAAGTCAAAACCAGGTCTTGTTTGGGAAAGGGTTAATCCTTTTTCATAACAATATATTTATTCAGACTGGCACAAAGTCATAGGAGATATTCGCGATTAAGAAGTATTATCAAACTAGATCTTTGCGAGACAAGATTATGACTACCAACAAAATAGGGTGAAAATTTTGTTGCATTTTTTTTAAATTCAAATATCATGGTAAAATATCATCTTGAGCTGTGCATTAACCTTCGACTTTGAATCTATAATTCTTCGTATCCTATAATTAAATGCCACTGTTTCTGGCAATGAAAGCTTATAATCTGCATAAGATGGATTGCCATTCACGGGCACAGTTAACCCTTTCCCAAACAAGACCTGGTTTTGACGTCCCTAATAGAAAATACTTGGGAAAACATTAAAACAAAAGAAGAAACTGCTGATAACCAGCAGTTTCTCCTTTTGTCTCAATATTTTCTATGCCGTATTTTAAACAAATCTTATCTTTTATAACATCCATTTTGTCCTTTTTTGCAGTTTTTGAAGTGGATCACCCTAAAATTTTGTCCTTTGGGAAAGGGTTAACCCCATTTAGCGCACTACCTAGACGTTTTTGACAAATTTATAGAATTGAAATTACCCCTTTTCGGCATATCGAACAGAATTTTTATTGAGATAGATATTGGGATTTATTGAATTTGTGGATTTTGACAAGTCCAAAATTTTGCAGTATCATAATGGCTTAGTCTTACTCCCAGCCAATGATTCCTTTTTAGGCATACAAGTTCAATGGAAAAGACTTTGGAAAACATTTAGGCGAAAGAAGAAAATGCTGATAATCAATGTATTGGACACAAAAAAGTTTGAGCCAGGATCTGAAAAAACGTCCCTTAAGGCTTTTGAGCCCAACATAGATCCAGATCAGCCTGTGCATACGCACAGTCTGATCAGGATCCAATTGTTGTTCTCTAATAGCTTCTTCGTGACCTGTAGTAACTTAAAGAGAGCAGTATTGATGCATATTGGACTCCATTTGACAACAAACTGATCTTGAAACTCAATTTTTAAAGACGGGACTAATATTATGGGATCACCCATGGCGTCCAGTGTCCGGGCGTCCGGCGGCGTCCACTTCTTTGTCCGGAGTATAACTCTGTCACCTTAAGTCCCGATTGACTTTAAACTTGGCAGTTATATTCTTCTCATCATTACGGAGTGCAGTGCACAAGAACCATAACTCTACCTGGCTTATTTTTTGAGTTTTTGCCCTTTGTTGTTTTTCATACTTGAATCTTGTCCGGAGTATATCTCTAAAAGTATAATAGATAGGATCATGAAACTTCATGGGTGTATAGATCTCACCAAGGGGGAGTGCAGTGCACAAGAACCATAACTCTACCTGGCTTATTTTTTGAGTTATTGCCCTTTGTTGTTTTTCATACTTGAATCTTGTATATCTCTAAAAGTATAATAGCTAGGATCATGAAACTTCATTGGTGTATAGATCTCATTAAAAAGGAGTGCAGTGCAAAAGAACCATAATTCTACCTGGCCTATTTTTTGAGTTATTGCCCTTTGTTATTTTTCATACTTCATTTTTGTCCAGGGCACATCTCGAAAAGTATAATAGCTAGGACCATGAAACTTTTACCAACCTGCTCCCCCTGTCAACAAAAAGCAGTGTTACGGGTGTATCTTGTGACAGTTTGACACCTTGTTAAAAATGCTTTAAGGGACGTTTTTCCAGATCCAGACTCGTTTATTTATCAACATGAATTTTGTTGTCTGCAGCACTGGTTTCAAATTGGAACAGTCCAACATTTTGTTGTATGAAATATGTTGACTTACATACATTTAGTTATTGGAGAAACTTCTAATTGCGCATCGCTGCGGCCTTAGTGCAGTTTGTAGCGCATCTGCCTCTCATTCTAGAGGTCCCGGGTTCGATACCCGGCCCCAGCAAATACCCTTTCCTACAATATTATCACCCACCAATGGATTTGAAATCGTTAACCTAAGTGGGCAAGCAGCTGGACGCTCGGTAAGGGTGTTGTGGTAGTACTGGTTTGAGAAACAACAGGAATCCATGGGTAGGTGCTCCAGCCGCCGCGATATGACCCTGGTAGTTGAAAATGGGGTAAAACCCCAATAAACTCAAACTTGAAATCGTTAACCTAAGTGGGCGAGCAGATGGAGGCTCTGTAAGGGTGTTGTGGTAGTACTGGTTTGAGAAACAACAGGAATCCATAGGTAGGTGCTCCAGCCGCCGCAATATGACCCTGGCAGTTGAAAACGGCATAACACCCCAATAAACTCTAATTGTGCATCTGATATAAAGAAAATCATATAGTTTCCTTGGTGTTATTACAAAACCTCGTAACTCCAGCTTTAATCAAGGTTTTGCAATTACTCTAACCATTATAATTATAAAGTGTATAATGTGAATTTTAATGAAGCAAGTAGGTCATAAAATGATAGTTTTTGCATATCATTACTGCAAACCTTTCCCCGCAAAAAGTAATATTTTGCACTTTTATAATGATAGATCTTCAACAACAATATACCCACGATAAATGACCTGGCAGAGCAACCCATGCTAATCAAATGGAATGCTCTGCCAGGTCGATTCTCGTCCGCTATAGCAGTCCCGAGATAAACTGATGTTTATAAACAAACTTTTAACCTCTAAAAACATGTTATAGCGGACGAGAATTGACCTGGCAGAGCATTCCATTCGTTTAGCATGGGCTGCTCTGCCGGGTCAATTATCGTTAGGTATATTATAGAGACGCATGTGCAAATCATCTTATCAATATTACATAACAATCCTGATTATCATCAATATTATTTCGTGTTGACCAGGCCGAGCCCGGATAGCTCAGTCGGTTACGTGGGAGTCTGTCAATCCAGGGGTCTCGAGTTCGAACCCCGGCTCGGCCAGTATCCATTCTGACATTTGACAAAAGTCATTTGTCTCTCACCAATGGGTGTGAATCATCTATGTGAGAGAGCAGCTGGAGGCTCGGTTTGGATATTGTGGTTGTACTGGTGCGAGAAATACCAGGAACCTACGGATAGGTGCTCCAGCCGCCGCGATATGACCCTGGTAGTTGAAAACGGCGTAAAACCTCAATAAACTCAAACTCGTGTTGACCAGTGTAATCAGTAAATGGGTATGGTCTTTATTGTTTGGCGGGAATCAGTAGATCACAGGACCACTATTTAACCCTTTCCCAAACGACAAAATTTTAGGGTGATTCTCTTCAAAAACTGCGACAAATGAAAAAATGGATGTTATTAAAGATAGGATTTGTGTAAAATATGGCACAGAAAATATTGAGACAAAAGGAGAAACTGCTGGTTATCAGCAGTTTCTTCTTTTGTCTCAATGTTTTCTAAAGCCTTTTCTATTAGGGACGTCAAAACCAGGTCTTGTTTGGGAAAGGGTTAAAAAGGAGACACTCCTAATTGTGCATAGGATATAAAAAAAATAATGTACAAACATTATAATGTGAATTTTAATGAAGCAAGTTGGGTCATAAAATGATAAAACTTAAAGAGGTACATGAGACCAAAAGCATTCTACCAGTATCAGAATATTTACTATTTTCAAAGACAATCACAAAAAATTGTTTCGCTGAACGTTATCTTATAAGCGAGTTATTGGCCAAAATCTGATTATCTTACCTGTGGGAGATTTGCAAATACTAGATAAAGCCAGTGTGACATCACAAGTGTGAGATGCTTACTTAAATCCTTTGTATCTACATTGGTTAATGGACAATTTTGTGGATTTTTTGTTCATATATAAACGTTTACAATTAACCAATTTGTTAGAAAAGGTTCTGTCTGAGTCTTTTAAAATAACTAAATGTATCTATCATAGATATATTACATACAGACTAAATGGATCGTCATCAATCCTCAATAATAAACAAATTTGATGGCTAAAATTCCTTTGAATGGTATAGAACATGCCCTTTTGCCAGATCAGAAATAATAACCTATATGCAAAGAAGCAGTTTAAACCAGTTACTTTGTTATTTACTTGTCAAAAGTCCAATTTAATAGTAATAAATTGAATATTATTCTTATTTAGCTGTTTTAAATCGGTCAGATCTAAGAGCAAAAAATAATGAAATTAATGAAGATTTGTTACCAAAATCACACAACTAATAATTCCCGTTGTGACAAGTTTCTGACGTTCTGATGTTTCAGATTCAATTAAAAAATCTTGTCCTTTGGGAAAGGAAATATTTTTCAGCAACTAATATATTTTTAAGTATGTCATTTGAAAAAAAAAAAAAATGGGTCAATTAACCCTTTCCCAAACGACACAATTTTAGAGTAATCCACTTCAAAAACTGTCACAAATGACAGAATGGATGTTAGCACTGGTAATGAACTACAACAATTTTCGCTACAACAAGATATAGGCCTAGATATTTTGCGTTTAAATGTGAGTTTATAGATTTTTTTTCTAATGACATGAACTTTCTCTAAAAACAGACTGGGTAATATTTACCGTTTTGTATTGACAAACTGTCGGTTTTGTTATAAAATCTCGTAACTACGGCTTCGATAAAGCCGTAGTTACGATGTTTTATAACAACACCGACGCAATACATTGATCGCGAAAAAACGTCTCTCGCTTTGGCCAAGTTCCCACTAGTGGTTATTAAAGATATGATTTGTGTAAAATATGATACAGAAAATATTGAGACAAAAGGAGAAACTGCTGGTTATCAGCAGTTTCTTCTTTTGTTTCAATATTTTCCCAAGCCTTTTCTATCGTCAAACCAGATCTTGTTTAGGAAAGGGTTAATAAATATTTACACTTGTATATGAATTTAATACGGCAAATGTAGCTCGACAAAATGAATATTCAATAAACGTACATTCTACTATGTAATGCAATGATTTTGTTTTCTTTTTACAAAACAATGCTGCAATACGGATCATGAATATAATTGAAATATATTCTACTTTACTTCTTTATCATTTTCTTCAATGCAGAAAGTTAGGGAATAAATAAAGATAGTATAAATATTCTAAAGGATTGGTGCGAGGAAATTCAAATTTCATAGGGAATTGTAATCAATATCATTATTTTTTCTCAAACTGTACAAAAATAAGGTGCAGAAAAAACTTGGAGAGAAGCAGTTACAAAGCAAAATTTAATGTTTTAAAGAAACTATATGCATCGATAGATTACTGCAGAACTATTCTTATCACAATCATATAGAATTATACACAATGTATTACCTCTGTCTGATTTCTGAATAAAGAATTACAAATTTTAAGGCTTACATATCAGCTGGAAAAACAGGGTGGAACGGTTTCGGCAATGTATTACAAAACATCTATCTTTATACATTATTTTGACATTTCTACTGAAATAGTACTTGGGCATCTAGTGTTGAGCCTAAACATTCTATTGTTTCCCATTCAAAGCATAAAAACCTTATGAATGTCTACTTATTTTCTGTACAAACAGATTGACTGCAATCTATGTTTGCACATTTATGACGTCACAGGCACACATCCTTATTTGCAGGATGTTGGCAAATCCCTAATTACATAGATTTATACAGGTAAATATTGGCTACTTTAGCAGCTTATATCTCTTAAAGTAAGATGTGTATTAGAATGGGAATTTTTTCATTGCATTTGAATCGTTGAAAACTTTTGAATAAGATGGGTGATGAAAAGCGTTCATGCTCCTCTTTAAGCATATCATCACTGCAAACCTTTATAATACCACATTGAACAGGGTTCTCTGCAGAATAATTTTAAGCTGTAGTGGCAAAGTGTTGATGCAAATAATTGTGAATAAATGCATTGTGGGAAAAGGAGAAATTGCTCATGTTGAGCTATTTCTTCTTTTCCCATAATGTTTTTACAACCAATTATTAAATTAATAATCATAAAAATGAATTATTAATCAGTTTTTGACAGAAAATGCTACTATTTTGGTGGCAATTTGAGGAAATTAAGCTGTGGGGTATTTGTGAAGCTGTAGGGGCATTACACTGATTTACATGAAGCTGTAGTGGGGCCGATACAGCTTATTGGGCTGGGGAGAACACTGTCGATTCATGAGCTGTGATGAAAGGTCAAGGAATATTCCATAACATGTAGAACTGGGAGAAGCTAATTCTCCTCTCAATAAATCCAAGTAATAACGAAGTCTAACTATCTGTGCGCGCTGGCCAATTGACGGCACAGAAGCAGATATCAAAATAATTTGTTTTGCATGGTGGTATGTTCGAATCTCATTACAAGTACATATTTTTTTAATATTCATATTCTTGATTCTCATATTCTTGATTTAAGAAGACATGATTTCATCAAATATCGTGAAGTTATGCATAAACGATTACAATGACGCATAAGAGGAATTGACTTCAAATTATCGAATTGACTTCAAACGATGATGACTGATAATTAAAGGAAGGAAGTGGACTGGCCTGAAATAAAATGTAATGATATTGCAAAGTGATAAAATATACTTTATCCATTTACCAAACAACAAAATTTTAGCCTAGTCCAAACTCATAGGTGTTGCAGACGACAAGGTCCATTGAACAAAATTCAACATTTTTTGGTCTTTCTTGGTAGAAAACATTGTGGGAAATGAAGAAATTACTTGTCACAAGCAATTTCGTCATTTTCCGCAATGTTTTCCAAAGCCTTTATTTTGTGGGGTGTCCAAAATCGTCAATGTGTGGGAAAGGGTTAAAACAAACTAGTGTTATTTAACAATAATATACTGAACCCCAGAAATAACGCACCACTGACATTTTTCACTATATTCTTTTTATTAGGTTGCCTTTTCATGTTAAACCCTAAAACCCAACACCGATATTCTTCATATATTTATTGAAGACTCCAGCTACCTCTGAAGTGCAAGACTTAAACATACGGTAAGTGTAGAAGTAAAACACAAGTATAACATTTCAAACTATACAACCATGACTCCAAATGATATCAATTTATTCGTTTCTGGTAAAAGAATAATTATTGATCCGCTATTTTAGTTAAACCAATCAAGCATGACAAGTGGGCAAGGGTTACTCGAGGGGTTAGTGCAAAACTATTGTAACTACCTTTTGTAAAATTTTACAGGAGAGGGAAAAAACTTAATAACTTTTTTAAAATTTAACGTAATTACTCAAAATTTCTACATGAAGTGTATTGGAACATAAGAATTTCAATCAATTTATTTATTTCAACAAAACTTATGAAAATTTTCATTTGTTGAACATTTTTGACTTACAATAGTTTTGCACCAAAATTCATCAATTGTATGCACAAAATGTTGGTGCAAAACTATTGTGACATTTGATTTTAGCTATTTGCTGTAAACACATAAATGCAAAACTAATGAAATATGACTATATTTAGCACCTTATTATGTGAGGCATAAAAAGATGAAGAAAATATTGTTGTCTGTATGTCTGTTCATCTATCCGTCTGTCTGTGGACTAAATCATAAAAACTTAACAAAATGCTATCTCTTTGTAACTCTTTGAAAGTACTTTTAGTTATAAAACTCTAATTTATATACATGTAGTTTTTATGCTCTCTGAAAAAAATTTGAGGGAGCATATAGTCACTACGCTGTCTGTCCGTGCTGTCTGTCCGTCTGTTCAGGCATTCTTCAGTCCATTTGTCCATCCTTCTGCAACTAGATCTCGGCAACCCTTTGACCAAATTTGATGAAATGTCATATAAGAACTACTTGGAATATTTCCAAGAAAGCCTTTAATTCAATTTCTCAATTTAGACTGTGTCATGCAAAAAGGAGCCTTTATGTAGAAACTAATTTTTCTCTAATTACCGGTACTTTCATCTAGAGGGACCTGAAGTCAATGAAAATTTGTACTTAAGTGACAAATTAAATGTTTTAGACCATACATTTTTTTTAATCTATTATCAAAAAACTTTTCATGTTTAAAAGGAGCTCAATGTATTAAAGTTTTGCATCTATTTCTGTCAGTCTGTCGGAAGCAAATTCTCCACAACCCTTAGACTAAATTGAATGAAACTTCAATATATAATTCCTGGATACTGACAAGAGCCCCTTCTCTCTGATTCTCAATTTGAATGTAGAATTTAGTTTTTCTCCTCAGTGTTCTCCCCAGCTCAATAAGCTGTATCGGCCCCACTACAGCTTAATGTTAATCAGTGTAATGCCCCTACAGCTTCAAAACTACCCCACAGCTTAATTTCTTCAAAATGGTTACCAAATAGAGGCATTTTGAGGTATTTCATGCCAAACACTGATTAATGATACATTTTTGTCATTGTAAATGTAATAATTATGAGTAAAAATATTATGGGAAAAGAAGAAATTGCTCGATATGAGCAATTTCTTCTTTTTCCATAATGTTTTCACTCACAATTATATGCTTTCAAAATTTACCAATTCTCATATAATTTGCCACTACAGCTTCCAAATATTCTGCGGAGAACCCTGCTCCTATTTCTTTAAATCTAATAATTAGGATTTAATAAATTTCTATTCTTGATTATAGCTAACGATAAATGACCTGGCAGAGCATCTCTAGCTAATAGCTAGGTCATTTATTGTCAGCTATAATGCAACAAAATGTACATATCTTAAGTAACCAAACTATTTTTGTTTTAAAATCAAATCAAACGTTTACACAATGCATTATAGCTAGAGAATACAAACAGATAAATTTTATATCGCCATCGCGTGTGTCTCGCACTCCAGGTGTGCATTTCCGGTTTTCATGTCTGCGATGGTATTCATGTGTATGGAGTATAATTCTAGAAAACATTTAGGTGTGAACATTATTGTCTTTGCCCAGTATGAAAAAAGCCACTAAAAAGAGTTTTCTGCAACGCTGTCGTCGCTGTGGGACTACGCTATGGGCTTACGTTAGAAGGACATTATATCGCTAATGTGTTCCTATGTGGCGAAATCGGCAATAAAGATGTCTTTTTGAATTTTGTGTACCTCTTAGCATAAGTAACCGTTTGAGGATGCCATGTAAGTCAATTTTTGTATTTTGAGATAGTCCCGGTCAAAGACGCCGAAGAAAAACACCACGAGACGATGACCTTCACAATTTCATAACGTCACGACAAAGATGTTCCATATTAGCACAAAAACATGAGTGGCTTCCACAGGAATTTCAGATTAGAGTATCCACACTACCATCCATAATCGTCTCCACAGACGAAGGGTTACTAGATGTTGACCATACAATGTAATTACCTTGACGCTACACCATGAACGCACCAGACTTGTCTGGTATAGAATCCTAAATGCTTTAAGCGTAAACAAGTTGATGTTCTCCCATTATCATCCATTTCTTTCTGATTTGTCACCCATAGAGCACATTATGGTGCAATTAAGGAAGATGTGCACATGATCGCAATGACGCGAATCATTTGATAAAGTAGTGAATGTTGATACTGTGTACAAACAATTTAAGTGGATAAGAAGTTCACTGCTGTTCTTGCTCGAACATGACCTCATAATCGAAAGCGAATTATGTTGTGACTTTTTGTTTTGACCCCTCACCAGTACGTCAAGACAATGTCTCTGACACAATAATTAACTTTACCACAAAGGGGTTGTGAAATAAATATCACAGAAAATACATGTTTTCAATTAACAAAGTCAGTGTTGCTAAACTTTTTTTTACATGGTATATGTGTACAAAAAAAGTGTCATGGGAATGGGAATGGGGATTTGAAATGTACGATAGCTTATTCTGATTTTACAGGTCAGGTGAATTTTTTTGTGACAAACATTTATTCGGGGAGCATAACCTGCCTATGTCTGCTTTTGTTATTTGTGTGCATCTTTTGATTCAAAGTCAAGGATATATTTCATTAAATTCAAGGTCATTTTCAAGTTAAAAAATATGTATGGAAAGTTTAATTGTCCCGACATGCTTTCACATCTAAGGCTCATATTAAATCTCATATTTCAGAAATAGATACAAAAAATTCTTTCAAATTCAGTAAATTTTTATGCCTGCACATAATTATCTAAAGAGTTTGGCTATATTGTTTTGTTTTTATCCATCTGTCGTGCAGTCAGTCAAATTGCAAAACACATGAAAACATAAGACATAAGATATTCTCCAAAAGTATGTAACATGCAGTTCTAACATGGCATGTTCCCTGGTTCTTCTTTTTTTTATTATCAAAAACCAACATGATATGACATTTCGGAATATTATCCTGTATACACCCTTATCAACACTTAACCTATAATTTAATTAAAGAACTTCACAGAAAATACTTACATTTTCCTCTAAATTTAATTTGATCTTTTGAATGCAGACTAGGGCTGAAACGAGTACATGAGTGCTACTACACGGGTGCAGATTTATTACCCATTACCCGATGGTTAATTTTGACTTTTGTATTTATCATAGAAAAAACAAAGTTAAAAACGGTAATTGTGTCAATTTTAAGGGCAGATAACTCGGTAAGTTTTTTTTCCAATTATACTGAAATTCAGATTCATTCAAGATCTATTATTCTTCAACATTGTGTCCTAGTTTTGTCTTGAAAGGTCAATATATAATCTGGTTGATGGAGTGAAAAGAAAGTCACAAATGGCAACTATGTCAAATTCAAGGGCAGATTACTCAGCAATTTCTTGTTCTATTATGCTGAATACCAAACTAATCCAGGATCATGTGGTAATCAATACCATGTCCAATTTTCATCTTGATGGGTTATTATTTATGACGATTAGAGTGAAAATAAAGTCGAAAACAGCAAATTTGTCAAATTCAAGGGCATATAACTCAAGACTTCCTAGTCGCATTGAGCTGAAAATCAATTTTATCTGATATCTTATAGTAACCAACATTGTAAAGAAGTTTTGTTTTGTTTGGTCTACAATTGTAGATATTAGAGTGTAAACAAAGTCAAAAACAGTCAAATATGGCCATTTGTCAAATTCAAGGGCACATAACTCATGACTTCTTGTTTTGATCAAAATGAAAATCAACTCCATCCATGATTTTATAGTCGCCAACATTGTGTACAAGTTTTGTCTTGATTGGTTAATAATTGTAGAAAAAAGAGTGTAAATAAAGTAAAAAACAGTCAAAAGCGGCCATTTGTCAAAGTAAAGGGCACATAACTCATGACTTTTTGTTTCGATCAGACTGAAAATCAAACTCATTCAACATCTTATGGTCCCCAACATTATATCCAAGTTTTGTCTCGATTGGTCAATAATTGTAGATGCTGCTATGAAATAAAGTTGAAAAAAAGTTGAGTTACAATAGTTTTGCACTAACAAATTTCTTTCAATTGAGATACAATATTTTTAGAATTCTAAATATCTTTTTAATTGTACAGAATTGAAATCCGATATTAGAACATATGATGTATTCCTTCTTTAAGATTCAGAAAATGCAAAAAAGTGAATTTCTCAAAAATAGGTAGTTACAATAGTTTTGCACTGGGCCCTCGTACTACCCTCTAAAGTGAAAGTCACAAAATCGCAACTGCGTGTGACCACCTTACAGAACAATACAGTCTGTGCATCATCTGCGCATGTAACTGATCACGTATTGGCTTCTGGCCTGTAGCATGGCTCTTCACTCTTCCTACAAAGCTTTTTAAGCTTTCATCCCACTTCACCATCAATTTAGACTCGCTGATCTTTGATCATTCACAGGTCGTTGTTTATCTATACCTCAAATTAGGTAACATTTTGCACTAAGATTATGTTAAAGACTTATGAAACATTGTGTAGAAGCAGACACTCCTAATAGGGAACGATTTTATGTTAATAGTGACGTAATTTCGGACAAACAAATAGTATTTTGCTGGTGTTGTTATAAAATCTCGTCACTACGGCTTGATGCAAGCCGTAGTTACGAGATGTTATAACAACACCGATGGGTTATCAAAACATAGCAGTAAAAGCCAGTCTTTTATTTGCACAAAATTCATTGCCATTTGTGTTATGGATAGTAAAAATCTTGTACAAAGTTTTTACAATGAATTTTAATGAAGCAAGTAAGAATAAAAGGATACCGTAGTTTTTGCATATCATGCGGCAAACCTTTACGAAGTGAAACTAATATTCTGGGCTCTAATTGCGATACAAAAAGTTTTGATATCTATGTTGATGACATTTTGTGTAGAAAGAGGCACTCCTAATTGTGCATCAGTTATGAAAAGTTATGTACAAAGTATTAATAAGCAAGTAGCTCATAAAATGATAATTTATTGGGAGACCAAAATTAGCTAAACCACAAAGGCGATTGGCTGATTGCTCTTTAGCCCTTTTCGAAGCAAGACTTGGTTTTTTTTATGTCCGTGAAAGAAAATACTTGGTGACAAGCAATTTCTTTATTTCCCGAAAAGTTTTCTACTCTAAAACAGCAACAAATGCAAAATTCCATGCACCTGATATTGTCGTCTGCAACATCTTTGAAATTGGACCAATCTAAAATTTTGCTGTCTGGTAATTGGTTAAAAGCTATTACAAATGAATCACTGATTGTTTAGTAAGAGAAATAGTATGTGGCAGTGACAGCTAAATTACTCCATAATTCAAGGATAATTTCAATTTATATTATGTAATGGTTATGCCTAATTCAACAATGGTTTAGCCTAATAACATAATTCGAGATGTGGGGAGGATCATGAAAAAATGGCCCTTGGTAATGGTATGTGAGACCATCATAGATCTCGATCAGACTGTGCATATGCACAGTCTGAGCAAGATTGAAGATGTTCTCGAATTGCTTTTTAGCTCACCTGAGCACAAAGTGCTCAAGGTGAGCTATTGTGGTCACTTTTTGTCCGTCGTCCGTCTGTCTGTCTGTCTGTCTGTCCGTCCGTCTGTCTGTCCGTCCGTCCACAATTTCGTGTTTACACTCTAGCATCTACAAATATAGGCCAATCATGACCAAACTTGGTCAAAACATGTATGACCATAAGATCTCGGATGAGTTCGATTATGGGTCAGATCGAACTAGAAAGTCCAGAGTTATCTGCCCTTGAACTTAAAAAATAGCTAGTTTTGACATTGTTTACACTCTAGTATCTACAAATATTGATCAATCAAGACAAAACTTTAATATAATGTTGGAGACCATAAGATCTCAGATGAGTTTGATTTTGGGTCTGATCTGATCAGAAGTACGAGAGTTATGTGCCCTTGAATTTGACAAAATTGCCATTTTAGACAGTTTTCGACCTTGTTTACACTCTAGAATCTACAATTATTAGTCAATCAAGACAAAACTTTAATATAATGTTATAGACCATAAGATCTCGGATGAGTTTGATTTTCGGTCTGATCTGATTAGAAATAGGAGAGTTATGTGCCCTTGAATTCGACAAAATTGCCATTTAAGGCAGTTTTCGACCTTGTTTACACTCTAGAATCTACAATTATTAGTCAATCAAGACAAAATTTGGACACAAGGTTTGGGACCATAAGATCTTGGATGAGTTCGATTTTCAGTTTGATCTGGTAAAAAAATAAAGAGTTATGTGCCCTTAAATTTGACAAAATTGCCACTTTCAGCTGTTTATGACCTTGTTTACACTCTAGAATCTACAATTATTAATCAATCAAGACCAAACTAGAACACAATGTTTTGGATCATAAGATCTCGCATGAGTTTGATTTTCAGTCTGATCTGAACAGAAAGTTGAGAGTTATGTGCCCTTGAATTTGACAAAATTGCCGTTTTTGGCTGTTTTCGACTGTTTTCGACCTTGTTTACGCTCTAGAATCTACAATTATTAACCAATCAAGATAAATTTTGGACACAATGTTGAAAGCCATATTTTCTCGAATGAGTTTGATTTTCAGTTTGATTTGACTAGAAAGACAAAAGTTATATGCCCTTGAATTTGATAAAATTGCCATTTTCGGCTGTTTTTGACCTTGTTTACACTCTAGAATCTACAATTATTAATCAATCAAGACAACACTTGAACCCAATGTTGGGAATCATAAGATCTCGGATGAGTTTGATTTTCAGTCTGATCTAATTAGAAAGTCGAGAGTTATGTGCCCTTGAATTTGACAAAATTGCCGTATTTGACTGTTTTCGATCTTGTGTACGCTCTAGAATCTACGATTATTGACCAATCAAGACCAATTTCGGACACAATTTTGAAGACCATAAAATCTGGGATGAGTATGATTTTCAGTCTGATTTGACCAGAAAGACAAGAGTAATGTGCCCTTGAATTTGATAAATTTGCCATTTTCGGATGTTTTTGAACTTTTTTACATTCTAGAATCTACAATTATTAATCAATCAAGACAAAACTTGGACACAATGTTTGGGACCAAAAGATCTCAAATGAGTTTGATTATCAGTCTGATCTAATCAGAAAGTTGAGAGTTATGTGCCCTTGAATTTGAATAAACTGCTGTTTTCGGCTGCTTATACTCTAGAATCTACAATTATTTATCAATCAAGACACAGCTGGGCACCATAAGATCTCGTATGAGTTGGATTTTCACAACATTATTGACCAGAAGTTCGTTCTCAGTCCAAAAGTCATAAATATTAATTGAATTGAACAAAAATGTTGCTCATATCATTTTGGTTCAGGTGAGCGATATAGGACCATCATGGTCCTCTTGTATATTACTAGTAGAAACTTGCAGAGTCAGTAGATTAAACATGGATTATATAATGGTTATGCCTAATTCAACAATAGTTTAGCATAATAACGTAATTTGTATAGCTTATTGCTGCCACTTTGTCATAGTAGTAATCTCTTGTGTCATCCATTATATTATCTATAGTAGCTCACCAAAAGATTCTTTTTCCATGAGATTTCAAACAAAGTTTTACGCCCCTGTATTGAAAGATCGGGGACATATTGTTTTACTCGTGTCCATCTGTCAGTATGTCTGTGTGTCCGTCTGTCTGTGTGTCGGAAAACTCAACATTTGCCTTCTCTCCAAAAATATTTGACATACAAAGCTCAAATTTGGTATGTTACTTTCTCTGAATGATTTCTATTTGTTCCATGCAAAATGACCTTCCTCAAGGTCATTAGTTAACCCTTATCAACCCTTCACACTAAAACTTAACATACAAGATAAATCGCCATTTTGGGGGCATTCGTCTTTCACAAACACATCTTGTCTTCCCATGAGATTGCAAAGAATTTTTTTCTACTAGGGATATATCAGAGTCTAAGTCGGAGGTGTCAGCCGATGCCTTCATGATGACCGACGCCTTCATGATGCCGAGGCCTTCATGATGCCGACACCTTCACATGCACAACATAATTAATATATGGATATGGAGACCAGAAATTGTTAGGGAAAGGTTATACAATGTAATTGGAGGAAATTTTAGATATGACATATAAATATTGTGAAACATAATTAATTTTATAATATTTAGAAACAATATCGATCTTTAGTCTTAGATTAATTATGCAGATCAGCACATGTCACAAAAAAGGTTCAAAGCACTGTGAATAAGTCGCTGCTTTTCAACAAAAACCTTGTAACTGCAGCTTGTTTCAAGCTGCAGTTACGAGGTTTTAGTTGAAAAGCTATGAAATATTGACAAAGGTAAGCCAAAAACAGTCAAAAATATTATCATGAAACTTTGCTGCGGACCCCTGCGAAAAAGTTCATGAATTTCATGAAAAAGTTCATGAATTTCATGTACTTTGATGAACTTTTTATGAACTTCATGAAAATTGTATGAACTAACATTAAAAATTCATGAACATCCAATTTCATTAATTCAAATTCCGTGAACTTTTTACCAACTTTTTAGCTAGATTCCAGGAAATTTATCAAGACTTGTCAACTGTCAATTCCAGAGTACCAAGAACATTATCTGCGAGAATTTTATCCGCGGCACTATTTTGGAATTTAGATTAGTCCATATTGATTTTCGTGTAAATCCCCGAATTGTTGGCCTTAGGCATTGACCCTTATTGTTAAAAGATATGGGCAAAACATGGTCATGAAACTTCGCTGAGGAGAAATGATTCAAAGAAATTTATCAAGACTTGTCATCTGTCAATTCGAAAGTGCCGAGAACTTTATCCGCGGCACTATTTTGGAATTTAGATTAGTCCATATTGATTTTCTTGTAAATCTCCAAATTGTTGGCCTTAGGCATTGACCCTTTTGTTGAAATATTATTGGCATGGATTGTCTAAGATAGGGGGAAAAACATGGTCAAGAAAGTCACGGAGAATTGATTCAAGGAAATTTATCATGACTTGTCAAGTCGAAAATACAGAGAACTTTATCCGCGGCACTATTTTGGAATTTAGATTAGTCCATATTGATTTTCTTGTAAATCCCCGAATTGTTGGCCTTAGGCATTGACCCTTTTGTTAAAAGATATGGGCAAAACATGGTCATGAAACTTCGCTGAGGAGAAATGCATGATTCAAAGAAATTTATCAAGACTCGTCATTCTGTCAATTCCAAAATACCAAGAACTTTACATTGTCCGTGGCACTATTTTGGAATTTAGATTAGTCCATATTGATTTTCTTGTTAATCTCGGAATGTTGGTCAGTCAGTGACCCTTTTGTTTTCTACATGCCCAGATTTTGTTGCTTTTCTTCAAAAACCTTGTAACTGCAATTTGTTTAAGTTTTAGTTAGAAGGTTGTTGAAGAATGACAGCAATTTCAGGCATATTTGGGAAGATTCACATGACTTAGTGGGAAGCTTTTCTAAGAAATTTCTGTGGATCTAAATTGCTTGTCACAAGCAATTTCTTCATTTACCAAAATGTTTTCAAATACCTTTATCTTTTGGGGAGTCAAAAAAGTCAATGTATGGGATTGGGTTAAGAGTGATCTGAATTGGGAAAGACTATGAAATGGATGTTGATTAGAAAAGACCAGATTTTACATAAAGGTACTATATATTACAGCACAGAAAGTAATGAGACAAAAGGAGGATGTGCTTGTCATCTGAGCATTTTCTTCTTTTGCCTCAAGGTTTTGCCAAGCATTTTCTATTGGGAATCCAAACCCAGCCTCATTTGGGAAAAGGTTAAGCAATGGAAAGGATCCTATTCACATCCATATTCGGCACCTCTCCTTGGCTCGAGTGGTCCTTAGGAAGAATTCAAGAGCGCTGCATTTGATTGAATCGTTTTTCATGGTCCTTTATTGATCGCTATTCAAGAGAGGCCTACAACTGCTTGCCTCTTTAATAACGAAACAGAAATTTGCAGAATCAGAAATTTGTTAGTCTAATTTAGTTGTGGTCCATAGAAACATTCAAGAGCTTTGCATTTTGTTTGAATTGTTTGTCATGGTTCTTTATTCATCGCTATCAAGTGTCAACCAAAAGTGCATGCCTCTTTAATTAACAAAATCAAAATTTGTCCAAACAAAAATAAGATGCTACAATTTTATTTTGGTGCAAAAAAGTATTCTAGAGTCACACTTTTAATTGAGTGGCTATTTTGGTGGTTATTAATTTAACCCTTTCCCAAACAGCAAAATTTTAGGGTGGTCCACTTCACTAAAACAGCCACAATTGACAAATTGGAAGTTACTTAAGATGGAATTTGTGTAAAATATGGCATAGAAAATATTGAGACAAAAGGAGAAACTGCTGGTTATCAGCAGTTTCTTCTTTTGTTTCAATGTTTTCCCAAGCCATTTCTATTAGGGACGTCAAAACCAGGTCTTGTTTGGGAAATGGTTAACATGGTTTCTTAATATTGATCTCGATCAAGTGTCTCTGAGAATAGCATGCCTCTTTAATAACGAAATGGAAATTTGTAGAATCCAAAATTAGAAGGTCCAATTTACTTGAAGAATTTTGTGAAGTACTTTGAATCAAGAGCTCTTTGTTCACTCTTTCCTTTAAAATGGTAGATATTTTAGACTTTTCCAATTTGAAAGCTGCTGCAAAGAAAACCTCGTAACTGCTTGTTTTAAGCTGCAGTTACGAGATTTTTGTTGAAAAGCGACAAGATGTTAAAATAAATGTTGATGTCAAGATACCTGGATTTAATTGGGTATATTTTAGCATGAAAAAAGAGGAAATGCTTATTATCAAAATCTTTCCATGATAGATGTCAAAATCAGGTCTTGATGTATCACCAAAAGCAAATTCATTTATCTATCATTATAGTTGTGAAAGAAAAGCAACAATATAATTGTGACCTGTCACACTAAAAGCGGGGACCTTATGGGAAGCGTGAAAAGTATCAATCCTAGTCAGTCTATGCAATCCACGCAGCATTGACTATAAACAAAACTTTTCACTCTAAGATATTCTGGTTTTTGTAATGGCCACAAATAAAACTGCTAAAGACTACAAAATGGATGTTAAGAAGTAGTAGGCAAAATCTTGTTTCGTGAACTTCCAAGAAGGTCCCTTTTAGTGTAATAAGTCACAATTATTTTCACTAAGCTTCATTTGAATTGTCAAGAACATCAAAACCAGGGATTTTATAAGGAGTAAGAATTAACAAGTGTTTCCCACCTGTTATATTCTGGTAAAACAATAGAGCTTTAGATAGTCTATAGACATAATAAGGGGAGATAATACATACTTTACCTTGTCAAAATGGGCTGATAAGTAAATTGCTGGGCATTTGTGGGAAAACATTCTGACCAAGTGTAAGAATTAAGAAGTTATTACCACCTGTTATTTTCTGGTGAAACAATAGACCTATAGACATAATAAGGGGGAGATAATACCTACTTAGCCTTGTCAAAATGGGCTGATAAGTAAATCCTGGACATTTTGTGAGAAAACATTTTTTTTCAGGACACAACAGATATTTTCTTCTGCAGGTCACCCACCTTTGACTGAAGATTTAAATTTTGTTAGGCAAAAAAAAAAAAGAAACTGACTGAAAAAAAAAAACCAGAAATATTTCTGAATCTCACGAGAAAAAAATATTGTTGCTTTTAACAAAAACCTCTTAACTGCAGCTTGTTTTAAGCTGCAGTTACGAGGTTTTTGTTGAAAAGCAGCGATATGGCCAACATTCCTTATGTCATAATGACACTTGGAAAAACAAAAGATGTTGATAACATATAAGAGTGTATTTGTTGATCAGGCAATGTAGACTAAGATCAGATTACATGTACATTGAGGCTGGTCTTGGTCTGCATAACCTTCAAAAACAGAAATATTTCTGAATCACAGAAAAATATACAGCCATTTTTTACATTCCTTATGTCATAATGACTCTTGGGAAGACAAAAGACGTTGATAACGTAAGAATGTGTTGGTTGATAATTGTTGATAATTTTGACAATTATGAATATTACCTCTTGAGAGACTGGCTCTTCTGATAGAAGACCAGTCAGGTATGTAAAAAGGGACTTCTGGACCTTTTCCTTTCCCCATGAGGTTTTTTATGCTCCCCGAAGGGAGAGCATATAGTCGCCGCTTCGTCTGTCCGTCCGTCCGTCCGTCCGTCATTCCGTCCGTCCGAAGCGATTTCTCTATAACCCTTGGGCCAAATCAAATGAAACTTACCATGTGAACTCCCTATGACATAATGCCGATGTACTTTTCCCAGTTTTTGGATTTAAGGCCTCGTCATGGGAAAAGGGGACTTAAGGTCAAATACACTTTTTCTCTAATTTCTCATAGTCTAATGGTCAGAATTTGATGAAATTTCATATTTGAGTAGCAAATCAGATGCCCTTGACAAGAAACTACTTTAAATTTGCGTATAAAAAGTATGTCATGGAAAAAGGGGGCTTAACGTTTGTTAGCTTAATCTTAGCTCTGCATGGCATACATTTATTGTGACAATGCCTTAATCGGGGAGCATTGTCCGTCTGTGACGGCTCTTGTCTATGCTACATTTTCTCTCACCTTAATTACTCTAAAACAAAAGATGTTGATAAGGTAAGAATGTGTTGTTTGATAATTGTTGATAATATTGACAATTATGAATATTACCTCTTGAAAGAGGCTGTTCTGATATCGGACCAGTCAGGCATGTGAAAAGGGACTTCTAGACCTTTTCCTTTCTCCACAAAGTTTTCTATGCTACATTTCCTCTCAACTTACTCTAAAACAAAAGATGTTGATAAGGTAAGAATGTGTTGTTTGATAATTGTTGATAATTTTGACAATTATGAATATTACCTCTTGAAAGAGGCTCTTCTAGCACTCTGACCAGGCATTCAGAAACGAGTCCTCTGGAATAAATGTTGTCTTTAACCCTATCCTAAATGGCATAAATCTTAGGGATGTCCTATATAAAAGCTGCTTCAACGGACAAAATATGTTGTGGTAGAGATAACATTTGCGTAAAATATTGCACAGAAAATATCGAGGCAAAAGGAGAAACTGCTCGTTATCAGCAGTTTCTTCTTTTGACTCATTTTTCTCCCAAACCTTTTCTACTGGGGACATCAAAACCAGGTCTTGCTTGGAAAAGGGTTAACCAGCCATCTCACAAATGAAAATGATTTATACACTGTTCCAATTTGAAAGCTGCTGTAGATGACAAAATTAATAAGATGATAATGATTTTATTATACACCCGAAGGGTCGTATTATGTTATGGCCCCGCTCGTCCGTCCGTCTGTCCATCCGTCCGTCTGTCCGTCCGTTACCAATTTCTTGTGTGCGCAACTCCTACAGTTTTCATCGGAATTCAATCAAACTTGCCACAATGAATCCCCATGTTGTCTAGTTGTGCATACCGCTTACGGAATTCAATTAACTCTTTTCGTTCTTGAATTATCTGCCCTTGACTAAAAAAAATGCCAATTTTCTTGTGTGCGCAACTCCTACAGTTTTGATCAGAATTTGATCAAACTTACCACAATGAATCTCCATGGTGTCTAGTTGTGCATACCGCTTACGGAATTTAGATGACTGTTTTCGTTCTTGAATTATCTGCCCTTGAATTTAAGAAACAAATGCCCATTTTCTCAAAATTGCCCATTTTCTCCTGTGCGCAACGCCTACAGTTCCTACCAGAATTTAATCAAACTAGCCACAATGAATCTCTCTGGTGTCTTGTTGTGCAAACAAAAATTCGATAACTTTTCATGTTTGAATTATCTGCCCTTGAATTGAAAAAATGGCCAATTTTACTGACAAGCCCCTCTCGATCGTATATGCGCCGCTCTGCGAAGCTCGTTTTATTGGGGTTTTACGCCGTTTTCAACTTCTATGGTCATATCGTGGCGGCTGGAGCACCTAATCCGAGTCTTCTCTGACGTAAATACGCTCTTTGATATTATGATTTTTCGCTATTTACATCAGAGATAATTGCATATCGAAAACAGCGGAAAGTTTGGTACAAGTAGCGAAGCTTTGTTTTTGTGTATCATATCCAATCACTCGGCAAAACACTGTAGGGTATAGATCAATAAATCATTTTTTGTCATACCTGACCAAGAATTTCATTTCAAATCGGCCTGCTGGAAGAGTATAACCTTTCGAAACTCAACAACCCCCTATTTCCACTCCATTTTGTCGCCATTGTTATTGCAGATCACGTGACCAGGTCTCGTTCAAAAATAGAGCGGAATTTACCGCCACGTGACTATCACGTGATCGCCTTTGATTACGAATTTTTCTCAAGTCACGTGACCGCCTTTGTTCAGAAATTATGGAGTGTTCTTGTTGTGGAAATCAATTTATGTCGATCTGTTCAGCTTGCAACTTGAATGGTATTGCTTTTCCTGAGAAATTCCGTTTATTTCGTTCTCCATGCTCATAAGTTATGGAATTGACCCAACATAGTAGCAAACACTATTGGTGCGAATACTAGCTTTAAAACGTTTGCCGGACGTTTCTGATATATTTCATTTATTTATTTATTCATGTTATCAGTTTTTTTAAACTCGTTATTGTTATATTATTTCAGAAGGGTCGTCAATTTGAAAAATAAAATAATCTTATTTCTTTTTTCTTTCAAATTCTACCGTTACGTCATAATCTGGGAAAACCCGCATTCCATGTGCGAGATTTCGCGTTGATCACGTGGTTTTAAATGGAAGGTCATGGTAAACAAAGGCTGCTCAGGTGAGGGTTGTTGCAAAACATTGCCTATAAACCTTTTGGAAATACTTTTTGGTCGTATTTTTTTCAGCAGCCATGACAATAAATGGTTCATTGATCGATATCATCAGGCCTTTTACGGATAGCGTTTAAGATCGGACGGTGAACGATGCGCAACATCGAGTTGCGAACTTCTTGATGTTTTCGATATGCAATTATCTCTGATGTAAATAGCGAAAAATCATAATATCAAAGAGCGTATTTACGTCAGAGAAGACTCGGATTACTGGAGCACCTAACCGTGGGTTCCTGGTATTTCTCGCACCAGTACAACCACAATATCTGATTCACACCCATTGGTGAGAGACAAATGACTTTTGTCAAATGTCAGAATGGATACTAGCCGAGCCTGGGTTCGAACTCGAGACCCCTGGAATGACAGACTCCGACGCAATCGACTGAGCTATCCGGGCTCGGCTAAGATGATAATGAACATGAAATCTATGTACATATTGGTATAAAAATATTGAGGCAAAAGATAATCCTCATGGTTTTGCCCCAATGTTTTGTTCAGACTTTTTCTTTAGGGACATCATGTTTACAAGGACTTGTTCTAGAAATGGCAATTTCTTTCAAAACTTTTTATTTATTTATAACAAATTATATAAGTTCAGTTTTGACAAGAAATTTTACAATGGAAACAATATTGTGATAAATATGAAACAGTTTTATATTTAGGTTTTGTGGTGCAAGAATGTGGTAATAATAGAAGTAATTATAGACATAAAAACAAAATAAATTATCTCACAAGATTTATAAATTGGATACTTAGCAATCTCAAGTAGAAATGATAAGTCTGCTTGGCTATACTGCGAAAAAAAAGTTAAGACCCTCTCCCAAACAGAAACGCTGCACTTTTGATATCCCTGATGGAAACAGATTTGGAAAACATTGAGGCAAAACAAGGAAATACTGATACTAATGAAACGGATGAGAATCTGGCAAAATTGTATGAATAAAATGAATGCTTGTGTAATGTAATAGGTCATTTGTCAAAAATATTAGTTAGAGGTCAAGTAAAAAGGTCAGACAAAGGTCGCACATACTCATTGACCTTTAATAAGTGACAAAGGTCATGAAAGGTCACGTTAATTAGCTAGTCTACTCCCTAATTGATGAACACCCCCTTGTGGACAGACATCTTGCATGTACTAATAGGGAAATAACTCTAATTGACATTCTGACTATATGTTAACCCATTTCCAAACCAATATGTGGTTTTGACATCCCCATTATGAAAGGCTTTGGAAAATAACCAGGTAAAAGAAGAAAATACTGATACCAATTACTTAGTCCTATATAAGAGCCCCTTCCAAAGTGATTTTGTTTTTTGGGAAGGTTAAACCCATTCCCACACAGTGACTCTTTTTGACTCCCTACATCATCATCATCATCATCATCATCATCATCATCATCATCATCATCATCATCATCATCATCATCATCATCATCATCATCATCAGTTTCCATGCAGGTCCATGGTGGGAGTCTGTTCCAGCATCTGTCAGATCCCGTCCAGTAGTCTAGCTCGCTGCATGCATGACTTGACTTCCCTTCTCTATATGTGATAGTAGCTTTGGAAAACATTGTGGGAAATGAAGAAATTGCTTGTGACAAGCAATTTCTTCATTTCCCACAATGTTATCCACTAAAAAAGTCCAAAGGATTTTAAATTTCATTGATTTTGAATTGTCGTCTGCAACTTCTTTGAATTTGGACCAGTATAAAATTTTGTTATTTGGTAATGGGTTGAATGTCAATAGGGCCCTTTTTCCATATCATAGTTTCTTAGAAAAACAGACAAATCTTCAGATTCCAAGAAAATTAAAGTTTTCCAACTTAGAAAGAATATTAGAAATTTAATGTCACCATCATGATTCCCCATCTGGCATAATCAGATTTTTATATCAATATGCCGGCTCTAACACTTTCGTAAACAGTTTTCAGAGAATTATGGATTTCGGAGGGCATATTGGTGTTTCAGAATTACATTTTGTTATTATACCTTCAAAATTAAACAAGAATTGTTTTTACTTCTACCAACATTAACCCTGTACATCTGCATATGTAATGACTTCAATTCGGCAATGTTTTAATGTTAAGACGCTCAACTAACGGACTTGGCATGCAATATTTAAGTTGTCCAAGGTTAATTTGGGCAGACTATACAGTTGTTTTGAACTTTCATTAAAGCAAAACAATTGTAACGATTCTCGTTTAATTTTGAACTTATGACAAAAAGATGCAATGAAAATATAAAAAATATTTCGCTGCCTTTCTGCCAAAACCATGTATCTACAGCTTAAAACAAGCTGCAGATACGAGGTTTTTGTAGAAAAGCGACGGTTTTCCGTATAAAGTCTATTTTCAAACATAAACTACCGTTTCAAGAAGTAACTCTGATTTATTTTTATGGGCCCATAGAAGCAATAAGTTTTGTGATATATCTGAAATCAGTTTTTCTGTCACCCCTACAATCCCCCATCTTTGATATAATTGGATTTTGATACCACCATGGGCAATATTACACGACGATTGTGTATGTCTATGTTTTTCTAGCATTCTTTTTCTGTACAATATCTCAAAATACCTGAAAGGATTTTCCATATAATATTTTTTTTATACAGTTATCATGTCAAGATTTATCTTTTAAGAGCCCATGAGAATTTAATCAAGAATTTTTTAGCTAGTACAGCACTTAATTTGACAAAGAAAAAAAGCTTAATTTTTTTTGTTTGTGCAACTCCTACATTTTTTGTCCAATTTGCTTCATACCGGGCAAAAGTGTTCATTGGCACATATAAATATGCAAATTCCTTAAATCTTCAATCTAAAATGTTTGAGCTATAGCCCCTGATTTGACGACAAAGTTAGTGGTGGGGCATTCTGATGATTACCTTTAGTGAAAGATTTTAGATGTTTAGTTTGCACTAATTTTGTTGTCTGTTACATGCACCAGCAGAAAATATCATTATTAGGGAAACATTTTCTAAACATGAATAACTAGGACATTTTTAGCTTTATATAATGATAGGATCTGTTTAAGGTGTTTATTTGGGTTCAGTTGTTTTTACGACCGAATCTAATTTACCGTAAACAGGCAGAATCATTGCGGTTGTTTTTGACATTTTGTATTGTCTGAGCGGAGGTATAATGGCAGACAGGCAGACCCATTTATTTATCCCTTTCCGAAACAGTTACACTTTTTGATGTACTTGCTCGTTAGTATTGAAACTTTTCAAAATATTGAAGAAATGGAAGAAAATGCTGATAACAGCATTTTCTTCCTTTTCTTCAATGATTTTAACCACATCAGAGAGTTTTCATTCTAGCAGTTTGTTCAATCATTGTGTTGTCTGCATTAGCTTTGAATTTGCAGTTGCCGCAATTTCGTTGTTTAAAAGATTAAACTTTTATTTATGGGTCACTAACCCATTCAGTTATGAACATGACAATTGATTGTTTGTAATCTGATAGGGCAATAATTGTTTTCTCACAAAATGTATTTCAATTTTCATCAAACTATGTTGTGGGTACTCATTGTAATAGTCTCATACTGAGACTATTCCAATGAGTACCTTGAACATAGGATTTTGTTTAGTTTAACTTATTTAGAATGCCTCTTGTCTGTTTGCCCTGACAATTAATTGCGTTCTTTGTAATCTAGTTTTGCAGTAATTGTTTTTTATCATATCAATATTATAGAAATCTTGAGATCATTGGCTGCAAAACTGACTTGAAGCACTGGTCTTTGAATGAGATTTCATGCCCCAATTTCAACAGTTTTCCAGCTGGTACACCTAAATATGTGTTCCATATACTTCTTGCACAGTTACAAACACAACATCTAATTAGAGCCACCAATTTCTTTTCCCACTGAGACCATTTGAGAGAGACAAATAACTTAATACCCTTGCGAAAAAGTTCATTTAAGTTCAAGAACTGTTCTAGAACGTTAAATGGCACTTCTATATATAACAGTTCTAAAAACATTTCTAGAAGTGCCATTTAATGTTCTAGAATGTTCTAGTACAGTTCTTAAACTTCAATGAACTTTTCGCAGGGGTTTTGTCAAATGCCAGAAAGGATATTGGCTAGGACAGCCGATCAGGTTCAAACCCATAACCCAATGGATTAATTCTGTTGACTCTAATGTTTTTACCAACTGAGCTATCCAACTTGGCAAGGGTAATGTAATGAATCCATTTGTAATTGAAACAAACCTAACTTCAACAATAATGCAACATGACAAAGTTAACCCTTTCCCAAACAAGACCTGGGTTTGACGTCCCTAGAAGAAATGGCTTGGGAAAACATTGAAACAAAAGAAGAAACTGCTGATAACCAGCAGTTTCTCCTTTTGTCTCAATATTTTCTTTGCTATGTTTCACACAAATCCTTTCCTTAATAACACCCATTTTGTGATTTTTTACTGTTTTTGAAGTGGACCACCCTCAAATCTTGCCGTTTGGGAAAGGGTTAAATAACATGTTTGTCATCTGTGTACAATGGTTGAAACAGATCCCAGCCACAAAATGTCAATATTGTAAAGTTCACTTGTCATGTGTTGAAAAACAGTTAACAATGTAAACTGAAAATTTTTTTTTGCAACATTTTTGAAATTTGATACTGGGAAAAAAATGAAATGAATCAGTCAGAGAAAAATATAGTTTTCAGTGTTCATGCTATGAAGGCCGTAGTTTCTCCATTAGGGACATCAAAGCCAGGTCTTGTAACATTTGGGAATGGGTTATTTGAATTATTAAAGATATTTTGCCTTATGGTATATAAAACATAGTATAAACATAGAAACATAGTATTGTCCAGCAAGATTAACCCGGGACATCTGCATATGTAGTGACCCCACTTCGGCTATGTTTTGTGAAGACGTTCAACTAACGGACTTTGCGCACGAAAATTAAGACTGATAAGTACATATGACATTTGTATTGACAAAGTATATAAAACCCGATATTTTACGGTTCTGAAAACATGCACCAACAGTGTACGGATCACTTTGACGTCAACGTCTAAAAACCGTTGCAAAAATATTCGAAATCATTTAATTCATATCTGTTTGCAATTGTTCAAATCCTTTACCAGAATGCTCTAAAAACTACCCATTGCGACGGATTAAAAGTGTTTCATTAATTGAACTCGGTGTCATAGCAGTCATAACCTTTTAATGCTGATCCTGAGGCCAAACCTTTTCATTGGAATCATTCCCGCGACCTTAGAGAAATTCATTTAATCAACGAAACGCTGAAATAACATTTCACTGAGTCAGTGATGTGTTACGCGTGCGACAGCCTTTCTTAGCCTAGAAACTCTGTGGCTCATATTTTTATATCAGTAGGAAGGGTACATTAGGTAGATTATGTTCATAATCTCAATAAATATCAGCGTTCGCAGGATTTTAGGTAACAAAAAAATGACGTCGAGTACGCAACGCGGGCCTTCTGCGCGTCGTCCGTTAAACGCCGCGCCTCCCACCTTGTGCACAATTAAGACATATTGTATTCGGTAGAAATAGTGTTATTTATTGTACCGCGAATAATACCAACAATGTTAGCTACATCGTCCAAAGATTTCTTTTGGCCCGGGAGAACGTTGGTCTTTACTTTTTCATGAACATGTTTTTGGTCGCTTACTGCGAAAACCATCGCTTATTTTCACGCTATATTTCAGAAATTTCTTGTATCAATTAAACGTTGTTCTCCTTGAATATGTACTGCAGCCGTTGATTGTAGTAAAGAACTTCTAAATTTCCATAGGCGCCATCCCGACCTCTACATAACTTTAATGGCGGTGATTTGTTCCGTACGCTGTGATGACGTCGGTCCGATTTCAGTTGATTTTCATCCATTGCTTCGAAAAAATATGTACAAAATGCATAATTTTTATGTGACGATGTTAAAATTTTGGATTTGCTCTAGAAATATGTTGATGTGATGCCATATTGATGACACTGCATGTCAGAGTAACTGCATTTCATATGATTTGGTCCTTTGAATAATAGTAAAAATATCAGACGTAAGTGTTATTTCAAAGTGATCCGTACTCTTGATTACTAAGCTAAAATGTTTTAGAAAAATTAATTTTTATCAATTTAAAAACCACAAAAACTTGTAAAAATGATAGTTTATATATTAAACTTACTACTTGAATAAAGAAATGAAGCAAGTATGTCGAAATAAATACAATTCGAAGGCAGTCCGGGAACTTTTTGACTATACCTTGTATTTATTAATTTCCATCCTATGACAGAAAGGTTAAAAAATTCAGACAGAATTTATATCAACATTCTGCTGTGTTGTGTGAAACAGGTTATAAATGTCTTGCAATGGGGGTCGATTTTATCCAGTTATAATTATGTCCAGCAAGATTAACCGGGGACATCTGCATATGTAATGACCCCACTTCGGCAATGTTTTGTTAAGACGCTCAACTAACGGACTTTGCAAACGAAAATTAAGTTGTCCCTGGTTAATTTGGGTGGACAATAACATGATGCAATTTCGGACAAACAAATAGTATTTTGTTGGTGTAACGTTAAAGCATCTCGTAACAATATGTATACGGCTTGAATCAAGCTGTAGTTATGAGATTTTATAACAACACTGATAGTTTATCAAAACATAACAGTAAACCCAGTCTACTATAGTGCCACCACTGACCTTGAGACTCAAATGTACTTTTAATTGTTGACTAATCCACGTGAGAGAGGTTGTATGTTTATACTGTACGGTGTATTTTTGTCAAAATAATTTAATACTGCAATTTCAACACAAAGTAACCGTGGTCGAGTGGTAAAACAGCGTTACCAACATTTACAATTTGGAAGATGTGGGTTCGAATCTCACAAACTCGCGTTTTATTTACCATTATTTGTTTTTATTCTTTTTATCATTTTATTATTCATTTTTTTCCATCACCTTAAATAACGTTCTAAAAGATAGCTTTGAACGTAGCTCTGAATAATTTGATTAAAGTAATATAATACAATTTATTAAGTCATAAATGTCAGAAATGTCTGATTTGTAGGCTTACATAGATATAACCCTGATGACAGAGAACTCGTTTGAATGTATACATATTTTGTATGGGCGAAACATATGAAAAGAAAAAGGCACACTGCAAAGAAAAAAGAAGTAGATCGAATAATAATAATAAAAATAAAAAAAAAAAAAAAACCAAATCATGAAAAAATTATAGTGGAGTTTTCTGGTATCGAACCCTGGCTAAAATATTTCGTTAGATTGGGAGACCACCGCCTTACCCACTTTGCCACAGAGACTATTTGAATATGAGATACTTGTTTTTGAGAGAATTATTGTAACAACTGTTGAATTTAAACAAAGGGGTTCCGAAAACCCGTTTTACCTTCTTAGTTGGACTCGTCTGTCCAGAGGTCATGGTTTATTTATAGTATTTCTAGCCCAAGTTCATTGCTATTGACCAAATTGGGTCTTAAAGTTACCTATTTCCAACCTCCTTCGGTCAAAAGTCAAGTGTCAATGAACCTTTCTTTAGAATAATATTTGCATAAAGTTACAGTAATTAAAGTATTAGCTTAGTACACTGTCAATCAATTTAACTTTTGAAAAACGACCTAATACTATATAAACCCTTTACCTTATGAAATATTCTAAAGGCCTGGTCACAATACATGATTCTGCGTCCATTTTGCGGCCGGAGAACATCCAAAAATGGTCAGTGTTACAGCATATTTTTTGATACAGTGTGGATGTGATATGGGCGAGGAATTGTATGTGTATGGCCCTGATTCAAATCACACTGTATCATAACGCTTGAAAACTTGGGGAGAGGGGTCAAAATATTTCAATTTCAACAAAAACTGGTGCATTTTGGCTAATACTATGGCATCCCCACCTCGAGAACCCCTTCTGGATCTGCCAGTTTACAGATACATACTTTCTACTCCATAATTTGTTTGTCCCTTTTGAATTTGGATAATTATTTTTTTTTAACTGCAAAAAACATCCCAAAATAAAAAAGGTTTGACGCCGTCCCATCTTTGCATGTCTAAATATCAGATAACTGTATCATTTTCGATGATACTTAGGAAACTTAATACAGATCATTTATCCAAATACAGACGAGAGATGCTTAAGTTTCAAGTATTACTCATGATAAAGCATATCTAATGGCACATACCATTTGCAGAAACAATGACATTGCATTGTGCTCTGTGAAATATCAATTTTAACCCTTTCCAAAATGACAGAAATTGATGTTGATAAAGATTATGTGCAATATTTGCGTACAATTTACAGTGGTGGATCCAGGGCGGGATCAGGGGATTCAAACGGACCCTCTGTTGCCTGATTATTTCATTTCAGTCTAAATCATAGGGAACGATTTTATCTCGTTATTTTAACAATGATGTTATTTCGGACAAACATAATAGTATTTCGTTGGTGTTGTTTGAAAATCTCATAACTACGGCTTGATTAAAGCCGCAGTTACGAGATTTTATAACAACACTGACAGTTTATCGAAACATAATGGTACACCCTGTCTATTTTTAGCACAAAATTCATTGCCATTGTGTGATATAAGAAGTTTGAAGCCCCCTACTTGTACCCTAAAATCACCATTTTAGATATCCTGGATCCACCACAGATTTAGCCAGAAAACATTGGGTCAAAAGGAGAAAATACTGGTCATCAGCATTTTCTTCTTTTGCTTCAATGTTTTTCTCGGGCCTTTGCATGAATTTATAGGTCTGCTTAGGGGAAATAGCTAATGATGGAAAGCATACAATTCGCAACAATATGACCCAGGTGAAATGTATCATGGTTTTCCATGAAATAACATGAACTATCATGGGCCAGGGACCATGTTTGACCATGGACTACCATGTTTTGTTAAATGGCCACTACCATGGTCAACATACCATGATATACCATGGTCAGAACATGGTTGACCATGTTAAGGAAAACATGGTTGACCATGTTACTTTACCCATGGTCTACCATGTTTTGTTAAATAGCCGCTACCATGGTCAACAAACCATGATATACCATGGTCAGAACTTGGTTGACCATGTTAAGGAAAACATGGTTGACCATGTTACTTTACCCATGGTCTACCATGTTTTGTTAAATGGCCGCTAACATGGTCAACATTAACATGAAATACCATGATAAAAACTTGGTTGACCATGTTAAAGAAAACAAGGTAAACCATGTTACCAGCATGATAAAAAGCCATGGTAGGCCATTGTCAAACACAATAAACCATGTTATGTTAAATCATAGAAAACTTACCAAGGTTAATCGAGTGTTTCCCCAAAGCCATTTTGTATGATGCATTACCATGCCCCTTTTCTGGTGCACTTTGTTGGTCCAAAGAAGATTAAGTGCAACATGAGCCTTTTTTTTTCTTAAAATAATTTCAACAGTTGTGAAATGATTGATAATATACATGTTTATTCTTAGCCCTTCAAGAAAGGATATATCATAGGTTACAATGTAAAAATGTGGAAGGGGTGTTATTTGAATTTGAAAGTCAAGAGATTACTCACCAAAATTAAGGTGTTGTCTTACTTGGCCTTTTCAATAAGCAAACTCCTGTATTCTTATGTAATTCACTACTGTACACAGGTTGAAATTATCACAAACATCAACAGTTACTTGAAAAATTGCAAACAAACAAACTCATGTTCCCTCCATTTTTTTTGCAAAACAGGAAGTGACATCATCATGATTTGACCATGGTTGACCATGGTTATGATCTTTGTAAGATGGGTGACCATGGTATTTCATTTCATACCATGATAACACTGTAGAACCATGCTCTAACATATGATTTGGCCATGGTTGACCATGGTTATGATCTTTGTAAGATGGGTGACCATGGTATTTCATTTCATACCATGATAGCGCTTTAGAACCATGGTCTAACATGGTCGTAGTAGCAACTCTGACCATGGTATGACCATAGCATTTGATGTTTTTTCACAGTTGATCATGAAAAAAACAGATGATCAGATGCCAAATACAATGAAATACCATGGTAACCATGGTAAACATTTCACCTGGGGATTTCCATTACACTGAACAAGAGTAGGGATTAGTGTCTGTATGTGCATGCAGTATCAATTTGTGCCATAAAACCCATGATCAGCAAAGATAATAAAGTGATACCCAATTTGTACAAATTAATTTGAAGAATGGACAATATTTCTTGTATTGTTTTGGCACTATTTACCAAGAATTTGAACTATGGAAAATGAATAGAGAAAGATGTGTCCAGCACCATTAATTTGTGCCATAAAACCCCATCAACAATGATATAAACCCTTTCCTCATGGCAAAAGGTTATTAACGCTACAATTAACCCTTTCCCAAACAACAAAATTTTAGGGTGATCCACTTCAAAAACTGCCATAAATGACATAATTGATGTTATTCAAGATAGAATTTGTGTAAAATACTGAAAATATTGAGACAAACGGAGAAACTGCTGGTCATCAGCAGTTTCTTCTTTTGTTTCAATGTTTTCCCAAATCTTTTCTATTAGGGATGTCAAAACCAGGTCTTGTTTGGGAAAGGGTTAAATACATAATAGCTGCTGCAGAGGACAAATTAAATGATGACAAAAGTAGAGATAGTGTACATCACTCCGTAGAAAATATTGAGGCAAAAGAAGAAAATGCTGGTAATCAGCATTTTCTTCTTTTGTCTCAATGTTTTCCCAGACAATTCTATTCAGGACATTCACCATGGGAAAGGGTCAGAGATACCTAATTTGTACAAATCCATTTGAAGTATGGGCAAGATTTATTGTATTCTTTTGGACATTATTGCACGATAAATTTAGTGCAAAACTGTTGCAAATGCTTATAAAATGTATATGGACTTGCAACAATCCTATGTAAGCCTATGAAATGGTTGTAACTTGAGTGGCCGCAGATAGATGATTCGAACGCATAGCGAACGTGTACAGCGCTGAAATGATCATTTATGGTCATTTTGGTAATAAAAAGTGATACTCAAAGTTCAAATTGGGTGTATTAATTCATGCTGTTTTATGGCCTGGTTCACCTCATCTGCCTGCATACAGTATCCTTTTCTTATCCCATTCCAAAAAGGCAAAATTTTAGGGTTGGCTGATTCGAAAGCTGCTGCAGACGAGAACGGGGTTGTACAAAAGTTAAGATTTATAAACAATATAGCACAACAAATATTGAGGCCAGAAAAAAATGCTGATAATCACCATTATTTTTTTTTCTTTTGTCTGTATATTTTCCTAAGGCTTTTCTATTGGGGACACCAAACCTTTTCCAAACAATAGAATGGTAGACAAAATATTGAATGGGGTATGTGGCATTTGTTAAAGGGAAAAGAAGAAAAGGTCTATCTTCTATCAAAATCAGCTTCCCTGAATTTACAAGAAATAGAAAACTCTGTAATGAAAGTCCATTCATGAGACAAACATGTCCATTTAACCCTTTCCCAAACGGCCAAATTGTAGGGTCTTCCACTTCAAAAACTGCCACAAATGACAAAACGAAAGTTGTTAAAGATAGAATTTGCGTAAAATATGGCACAGAAAGTATTGAGACAAAAGGAGAAACTGCTGGTTATCAGCAGTTTCTTCTTTTGTCTCAATGTTTTCCCAAGCCTTTTCCATTAGGGACGTCAAAACCAGGTCTTGTTTGGGAAAGGGTTAATCAGACAGAAAGGCCAGAATTAATGGTCAGTTTATTCACATGAGGGCAGCTACATTTCTCTTACTTTCTGTCCGGTCCTAAGCTTTTAGAAATCCAATTAGACCTAGAGTTAATTTAGCCCTTTCTCAAATAATCCCTTGCTTTTGAAAACCTTGGCACAGATATACAATCTCATCCAAGAGACTGTATCCATTGTAATTAATCAGATAAAAATGCCTGAATTAATGGTCATTTTATTCACATGAGGACAGCTACATTTCCCTTACTTTTCATTAATGCCTGACGGAAGCTTTTAGAAACCTTATTAGACAAACTTAGCTTTGGATTATTGGATGTATTTCTTTTGAACTTTCAGTCATACTGGCCAACTGTATTTGTGAACATTATGTACAGCAAGATTTTCCGTACAGCCTCAAATAAAGTTCTATTGAAAATGAGGGTCATTAGTTTGTTAACCCTTTCCCAAACAAGACCTGGTTTTGACGTCCCTAATAGATAAGGCGTGGGAAAACATTGAAACAAAAGAAGAAACTGCTGATAACCAGCAGTTTCTCCTTTTGTCTCAATATTTTCTGTGTCATATATTTCACAAATCCCATCTTTAATAACATCCATTTTGTCATGTATGGAAGTTTTTGAAGCGGATCACCCTTAAATTTTGTCGTTTGGGAAAGGGTTAAATCCATGGTTTTCAGGCCCACCTTAAATGAAAAGGGTCGGCTACTTTCTGTTATCAAGCCAATCCATTTAGAGTCCTGCTACTGGACCAAATGGTCAGTATCAAAGAGATTAACTCTTTCCCAAACAAGACCCGGTTTTGATGTCCCTTATTCATAAGTATTGGCTTGGGAAAATATTGAGACAAAAGAAGAAAATGCTGATAATTAGCATTTTCTTCTTTTGCCTCAATATTTTCTGTGCTTATATAATGTTCACATTTTACCATTCCATTGTCTGTTCTATCAGCTAGCTTTCAACATTGGCTCACCTTAAAATTTTATTGTTGGGGAAAGAGTTAATGAAAACGATCCATTATTCCTATAACTATTTTGGCATTGATATTGTACCATTGTCTCTTCTGTGAGAGTTGCATTACAAGTTTTTGATGTCTTAAGAAAAGTTAATGCAGCCATGGCAGAGTTGGTAGCGTATTTGAGTCTCACTCATGAGGTTTGTGGTTCGAAGCCTGGTGCAGCAAGTATACTTTGAGATAAAATTGTCTCCCACCAAAGGTTTCATAATTGTTAACCCATTACCAGACGCCAAAATTTTGGACCATTCGAAATTCAAAGATGCTGCAGACGACAACTTTAAGTGCATGGAATTTTACATTTTTTGTTGCTTTTGCTTAGAAAACATTGTGGGAAATGAAGAAATTGCTTGTCACAAGCAATTTCTTCATTTTCCACAATGTTTTCCCAAACCTTTTCTTGTGATGGCGTCGCTGTGCAGTAACCGGTTAATCTATGTGCGTGAGCAGCTGGTCAGGCTTGGTTAAAGTATGTTGTAGTAGATTGTAGTACTGGTATGAGAAATTACAGAAATTCATGGTTAGGTGCTACAGCCCTCGATATATCACCATAGCAGTTGAAAACAGTGTTAAACCCCAGCAAAATAAATCCAGTTCTTGAGATATGACCATAGCTGGTGAAAGAGGGGTATTATAATGAAACCCCAATGATGGTCCAATCAATCTCTCAGTTAAAGGGGGAATGGCACTTAAAATCATGCAAATTTTCCAAGAACTTCGTACAAAATAAATATGTATTATGAAAATATGGCCTTAAAATTGCATCTATGCCAAATCTTAGCTTTCTATCTTGTGTATAATGGCTAGGATGTCGACGGATTTAAAACCCCATACCATATTTCACCTAATAGACGCGCCCCGGCGCGATGCAAAATGCCGAGGAGGCGCGATTATTTCGTACCACTTTTCCTGAATTTTAAAGTGCTTCGCTGAATATAAAAAATCAACCTACCGTAAATTATCGATCAAGATATGTCACTTTATCAGTAGATGACGATGTATCTTATTAATACACACCAGGTACATGTATAAATCGGCGGAGACGAAGCGACGTAATTGTCATCCAGTCTACAGTTACCTGCCAGTCTAGTCCTTTGTCTCGAAAAGGCGAGTGTGTTCTACTTTCGTTTTCGGAATGTTTTGATTTCTTCTTCTTCTTCTTCTTCACTTTACAAAATAACAAAACATACTTCCCGTGGTATCTGTCCAAATTTATTAATTCATTTTCGGCAAAAATGATTTATTTTTCATTTGTGTGCGTACTATCAATTCGCTTTCCACTTCTTAATTTACAAATCAAACGCGACCTCTTACGGGGCTTTGAAATAAACTGCATAAACGGTCACTCTGCAAGGGGAATGAAAAAGGAAACTTTATCAATGCTCATACCGGGCCGAATGAATTTCAATTCTACCTAGAGGGGGATAACCATAATCGAATTATTCAATCAATTACCCAAGCCGTATACCCTATTATAAGACGCTTTACTTGTTGAGATAAAGCGTTTTTCCACAAGTATGATCATCACAAAGATGAAGTTTGGTGGAGTTTGAGTTCGGAATTTGTCATTACCGTCTACTCTACAGTCTACTCGACAGTCAAGGTAAGGTCGGGTGAAGGTGGGAGGGGTGTCCCATGGCTTCCGAGATTGTTAATATAGTGGGGGCGCGTCTATTAGGGAGGGCGCGTCTATAAGGTGAAATACGGTATGTTCCATTATTGTAAATATTATCCCCATGACAAAAAGTCATGGGGTTTTAAATCCGTCGACATTCTCAGAAAATTTGCAAGATGTTAAGTGTTATTCCCCCTTTAATTCTGTTATGAAAGACAAAAAAAAAAATAAAACTAAAATTTTGTGTAAATGGTAAGAAATAAAATGGAATAGAAACATATGCCTTTCTGCGCTGGATCCAGGATTGCTGTGAACAGGATTTGAACATGCAAATAGGGGGGGGGGGGGTGTTGTTTTCCTATTATTACGCAATTTTGACTGAGTTTCTGTATGTAAATGAAATAATCAGGCTATGGAGAGGGTTTGTTTTGAACCCCTCAAACTCCTCCTGGATCCGCCACTGTTATAAAACATTTACTTAAATCATTAATCTACTTAGATTTCCCAATGACTGTTTTGAAATATGAAGTGCAATTATAATTATGAAAAAGAGCATAAAGTTATTTGCTGACAAAAGATTAATCAATTGTATCCATAACTGAATCAATGGGGCCTCTCGAATCATTGATACAGTCAAAATTGACCCATTAGTCGAGTCAATAAAGGCTGAAACAACCGGAAAATTTATGACAAAGAAGGTAAAGTACCCAGAGCATTAGGTAACGGGGTTAAAGGAATTCTATTTTTGTTATTTTAAATCCAAACCCTATGTTGCGGGTACTCATTTGAATCGTCTTAATGAGACGATTCAAACAAGTACCCACAATATAGGGTTTAAAAAACAATTAATGATGTTTTTGTATTTCGAAAAGGTTTTATGCCATGTTATCTGTGGCTGTGTTTGGAGTACCCCTTTATCTGTTTATCAATATTTCACGTTGACTTTTGCGTCTCGAATTTCGTTATCGGTCACTCAGATCGGAGATCCATAAAATTGTTGACATTAATCCTTGCCGGTGATAACGACAACAGATATGCTTGACCCGTTACTTCGCAACAAAAAAATTTGACTCTTCTTCCACAGTTGGTCACATCTGTTTGAGTAAAACTGATATAATTATGTTATTGCAGTATAATACAAGATGTGTTTGTGAAACACTTCAATGCTCCAGAAAATGCTTATGTTAAGTTTTTGGAAGACAGGCAAACAGACTGACAGACAGACACAAGTAAAACAATATGCCTCTGATGTTTCGATATGGGGTATTAAGATAGACCATAAGCTAATGCTGTTACAACTGTTTTGCTAAATTCGACTTGCTGAACTTTGAGTCTGTGAATTCACACTTGATTCACAAATTTTGACTAACAAAATTAGAAAACCTCTAATAAACGCCCAGCCCCTACTTAGCCATAGATCATGTTTCTAATAAACGCCTGGGCGTTTAAGGACAGATCCTCCAGTTGTTACTGCGCAACTTACTGCGCATATCCTAAATAACGAAATAAAGCTGTTTCAGTAATTGGCCTTTTTCAGCAAATGTATTTCTTACTTTTAGTTAATGTTTGGTTGATAAATGACAAGACCCTTTTCGGTTATTTCAATTTTCTCTGTTTGGTCAATTAAAGTGTAATAGTACTCGGATGGTACATTTCGCTTTCTGTTACGCTTTCAAAATGTGGCGTTAGCGATAGGAAACGGAGCAACAAAAGCAACGTGGTGTCTTTATGAGATGGTCCGCTTCAGATGGACACAAAAGATGACACGTTTTATTATCTTAAGCTGGTAATAAGGAAGAAAATGGATAAAAGTAGTGAAACAATTTCGGACAGAGCTGTAAAAAGTAAACCAAATTTTACTTATAACTAAGAAAAACGCTTGGTTTGATATATTTTTCTTTTTTTGTTTTTGTAGGTATGACCAAGCACTATGTCTATACCAAAAAGAAAAAATTCTTACTGCTGGAATATTTTTTATTATCAGAAATGTTGCGAAAAAAGAGCAATTTCAGCTACTTTTGAAAGAACGTTTTACTAAAAAATTCAAAATCATCACTAAATTTTCCCAAATTGATACTCATTTAGACAGAATAAAACATATTGAACACAATAAAGACATATTTATGTAATCCTAGTCATTTCGAACACCTTTTTTGTGGGTATTTAAGTGACACCTCATTTTTGCAATTTTAGACAAGAGTAGTCTCCCTTGAAATTCAATAACTTTAATTCGCTTGGTGACCTATAGTTTTTAAGTCATTTTTTTACTTCTCATATATTTAAATATCAGTACAGAAAAAATAAAAAAATTCTTACCGTGGGAAATAAATGGAGGATCTGTCCTTAATAGAATAATTACGGTAAATTTTGTCATCCAAAACTCTTTTGAATTAATTTTGGAAAAGTCTTGAATTACAGTGTCCTCTTGTTGTTTGCTGTTACTAGAAATGTAACAAAGCAAAAGACCATTTAACCCTTTCACAAACGACAACATAATTATTAGGGTAGTCCTATTAAAAAGCTGCTGCAGACGACAATATTGATGTTAATTATGAAAAGATTTTTGCACAATGTAACACAGAAAATATTGAGACAAAAGTAGAAAATTGTCGTTGTAAATGCAAAACCTTGTATCTTGTTTTTGGAAAATTTCAAAGGGGAGCTCAAAAAATGTAATAACTTTTCCCAAACCGAAATGTTTTACTTGAAATTTGGACATTATTGTTCACAAATGATTTGTCATCAATGCTTATCAGTAAAATATCTCAAAACCTGCAAGAATTGACTGTAACTTGGCATGAAAGTTTGTACTTTGAAAATAGCAGGAATCGACATACGAGGTTTTGCATTTACACCGACGAAATGCTGATTATCAACATTTTCTTCTTTTGTCTCAATGTTTTCCCAAGCTTACCCATGCAATCAGGTACATCAAAAACCAGGCCCCGGTTTCTCGAAAAAACTTAAGTATGTTTTCATGCTCAAATCTGAGCATCGTGCTCAAATCGCACGAAATCCACGTGAACTTCAATTGAATACCAATCAACGTTGATTGGTATTGAATAGAAGTTGAGCATGAACTCATGAGAATATACAGTTGAGAACATCATGAAATTGACATTTATACCATTCCATTCCGATCAAAACCATTCCACTCAAGCGTTCATTCATTCCGCTCACAAAAACATTCAAACCGCTTATAAAACATTCACACCGCTCAATAAACGTTCCCTGGTTTAATTGGTTGTTATAAAAAGAATGCATTTCATTGGCCGAAATATTACCGTGGGCGTTTTATCGATAAACCTTCATACATATAATATTGGTAAATTTCCAATATCGGGCTGTTACTATTTAAAGATCACGTTTGATTGGTTGAACGGTTATCGTGGGCGTGTTATCGATTTTTTAGATACACAAAATCATTCAAAACGCTCATTCCATTCATCCATTCATTCGCTCATAAAACGATCCCATTCCACTCAGAATGTCAATTTCATGATGTTCTCAACTGTACTTAAGTTTTTTCGAGAAACCGGGGCCAGGTCTTGTTTGGGATAGGACTAGTTGTTTGCTATGTTCCTAGAAATTCAACAAACAAAAGACCACTCAAATAATGTCCTATAAATCCAGCAAGAAAATCACTTGTCCTAAAATGTCTATATAAGATTTCTAGGTTTGGAGAATTTCCTTACAGAAAAGTAATTTGAAATCCATCAATGTCATTCATTTGATAGATTGTATGCGTACGGAAACAAATCCTTGAATTTAGAGACAAAAACCTTGTAACTCGAGCTTTTTCAAGCTCTATAGTTATGAGGCTTTAATTGGTCCAAAGCTATGAAATAGAAAATCTACTGGATGAATCTGATGCATATTGTTGCTTTTCCTCAAAAACCTTGTAACTGCAGTTTAAAACAAGTTGTAGTTACAAGGTTTTTAACCCTTTCCCAAATGACAAAATTCTAGTGTGATCCACTTCAAAAACTGCCACAAAATATGACAAAATGGAAGTTATTAAAGATAGAATTTGTGTAAAATATGGCATAGAAAATATTGAGACAAAAAGAGAAACTGCTGGTTATCAGCAGTTTCTTCTTTTGCCTCAATGTTTTTCCAAGCGTTTTCTATTTGAGACGTCAAAACCAGGTCTTGTTTGGGAAAGGGTTAAAGAAAAGCAATGATATGCAAGAATCCTTTTCTTTTACCAAAATACACTGGCTCTGCGAAAAGTTCATTTAAGCTCAAGAACTTTTCTAGAAGTGTAATTTAATGGTCTAGAATGTGTTAGAACTGTTCTAGAACTAGAAATGCGTTCTTGAACTTTTTTTTGCAAGGGAAGCTTAATACAGTGTACAATACAGCACAGAAGATATTGAGGCAAAAGGAGAAAATGCTGATCATCAGCATTTTCTTCGTTTGCCTCAATATTTTCCAATGCCTTAGGGATGTCAAAACAAGGTGCTGTTTGGGACAGGGTTAATATTTCTGAGAAACAAAAAGTTATTTGAATATTGAAATATGCAATATTTCTGAAAGCCCTCAAATTTGATTATTTTTGTGGAATCGTGACAAATTTGACAGAAACAAGTGATTGGAATTTTTTATGGAGAAAAATGGTGTTTTCTCAGAAAATTTATACTGTAAAGGAAATTATTCAAAAACACTTTGCCCTAAACTAAATTACTTCTTTCTGATAGGCTGTTTTGTTCTGTCAGAGTCATGTTAAATGATTGTAATTTAGCCCTTTCAGTTGTTTAAGTTAATGACAAAATTTTAGACTTCCAAATTCAAACTTTTATGGAGGCTCGGTAAGGGTGTTGTGGTAGTACTGGTTTGAGAAACAACAGGAATCCATGGGTAGGTGCTCCAGCCGCCGTGATATGACCCTGGCAGTTGAAAACGGCGTAAAACCCCAATAAACTCAAACTCAAACTTTTATTTCAGATGACAAAATTAATATTGGAAAATGCAGAGAATATTTGTGTGTAATGACATGAAAGCCTGTGAGGGAAAAGCAGAAAATGATAGAACATCAGCAATCTCTTCTTTACTGTATATGGCCCATAGGTTTTCTTTAAGATCTTTCTCCCATAGAATGTTGAAACCAGGAATATTGTTTTTGAAACAATAAGAATTTCATTCAGAGTCATCTTTATTGAAATCAAGGAAGGGTCAACCAAAGAAAATTGTATCTTCTTGTAAATTGTCATATTTGAATTCCTGATTTTCCCATAATTCCTGCCATTTCCTGGTACAGAGAAAAGTGTGAATTTCTGAATGGCTTGATCCAGTGTCAACTCTTGTTGACATTCCCGCATAATTATGTCTGTGGTGTAGGAACGACATTCTCAGAGGAATTTTGACATCGTGTACTACTAATTAGTTTAGGCCAAAATTATTCTTGTATTTCCATGGGCAGTTTTTGACATTGATCTTTGACTTTCATTGGTTGACATGCTAAGGCAGGAGTTGTTAACTGAGGCGCGTTCTTTAGAGCGAGATTTCTTAAGATATTTTAAGAAATAGCGCTCTTTTGAGCAAGATTTTTAAGACGATCACTGCGAGCCACCATTACCCTATACTTCGTGCGGAACCCCTCGGTCAATTCTGTAGACACTCCATAATTTATAAACCACGGTGTTCCGAATGCTCCATTCTTTATACAAATGACGTCATGATGACGTCATTTGTATATATATGTAGCATTCGGAACATCTCGGTCAAAGTCTCGGTCTTAAAAACGCTTTATCCAAAACATCTTAAGAAATCAAAAACAATCACGCTCTAAAGAACGCGGCTCTGGTGTTTATTAACCAGGAGGCATAAAAGAAATTTATTTTGATTTCCTTACTATTAATCTGAAAGAAATGAGAAATGAGTGATTCACATTAGGTACGTTCAAACTTATAAACAATCATCATATTCCCTCTGGTGGAAATGCCAAATTTCCCATAATTCCATACAGAGAAAAGAGTGAATTTCAGCATGGTCTGACTCAGTGTCAATTCTTGTTGACATTCATGATGAATTTTGTGGCCTCAAAGGAATTTGGGACATCTTGTCAAACAAATTTGCTTATGTCAATTTAATCCGAGTCTTCTCTGATGTAAATACGCTCTTTGATATTTTGATTTTTCGCTATTTACATCAGAGAGCGTTGCTCTTTGAAAACAGCGGAAAGTTCGGTAACGTTACAAGTAACTTGAAGCTTTGTTTTTGTGTATCATATCGAATCACTCGGTAAAACACTGTAGGATATAGATCAATGAATCATTTTTTGTCATACCTGACCAAAAATTTCATTTCAAATCGGCCTGCTGGATGAGTATAACCTTTGGTTTTGAATGGAAGGTCAAGGTAAACAAAGGCTGCTCAGGTGAGGGTTGTTGCAAAACATTGCCTATTAACCTTTTAGAAATACTTTTTGGTCGTAATTTTTTCAGCAGCCATAACAAAAAATGGTTCATTTATCGATATCATCAGGGGTTTTAACAATAGCGTTTAAGATCGGACGGTGAACGATGCGCAACAATTTGTTGCGAACTTCTTGATTTTTTCAAAGAGCAACGCTCTCTGATGTAAATAGCGAAAAATCAAAATATCAAAGAGCGTATTTACATCAGAGAAGACTCGGATTAATGTCAATTAGTCTTATTTTCTAGGCATAACAATTCTGATGTTGCAATATTGATAAGTATAGGTTGTGTAAATCAAGATCAGACTGCATGTACATGCAGGTTAATCTTTAAAGAGCTACAGTTTAGGGGGGGTGTAACTGTAAGCTATTCAAAATGCATTATTTCCTTTATTGTTCATCAAATGTTATAATTGTATGAACTCCTTCGAATCATCTCATCAAAACAATGCAAATGAGTACCCACACAACACGGGGATTAGATTTAGAATAACAAATTTAGAATGTCTTCACATGACTTCTGACCTGATGCTAAGCTTTCTCTTTAACCCTTTCCCAAACGACAAAATTTTAGGGCGATCCACGTCAAAAACTGCCACAAATGACAAAATAGATGTTATTTAAGATAGATTTTGTGTAAAATATGGCACAGAAAATATTGAGACAAAAGGAGAAACTGCTGGTTATCAGCAGTTTCTTCTTCTGTTTCAATGTTTTCCCAAGCCTATTCTATTAAGGATGTCAAAACCAGGTCTTGTTTGGGAAAGGGTTAAATATGCAAAACTTGCCTGAAAAGAATTAGATATCTTGAACACTCTTCCAAATACCTAGTAAAATTGGAACATTTCTGCAAATTTCTTGGTTTCATGTCAATTTCAGTTGACATCGATAAAGTTTTTGTGAGGATGGAATTCCCCATGGATTTGGGAGACATGTAAAACAAATGTGTTGCCTCACACTATGTGAGAGATCATTATTTGTTTTTATCTGTTCAAGATTGTTCCTCAATAGCTTTTGAAGAATTCTACAAAAAAAAATCATGATTGGGAAAGAAAACAAGGCAATATAGTATAGTCAAAGATCTGTCTGTATGTATAATACAGGCTGATCTTTGTTTATGCTTTGAGTCAAATCTAGAATATTAAAAAGCATGATCAAATCTACAATAATATAAGATCGACAATATCTAAACATTATATTTATGTATACGACCCGGTTTAAAGTATTTGGTAAGATTGTAACTTTCCTGCCAATTACTTGATTCCATGTCAATTTTGGTTGACATCAATAAAGTACAGTACAATCGAAACTCGTTGTGTCGACATCAGATGAGTCAATATTCCGGATAAGTCGAAGTGTTTCCAATGTCGCAACTTTGTACCTTCTTTGTTTCATATAAACTTCAATGTTTAAGTCGACTTGAGAAAATCATCAACTCCGGATGAGTCTAATTATTTTGGCCTGTCAATATGAAAATTTCACCTTAAAACTACTAGTCCATGGGCCCATAACCGAAACCCTCCCCCCCTAGTGGGATTTTTGAAGACCTATATTTTCTTGAAGCTTATGATGTATAATGGATTCAGGTTGTTGTTCAATTTAAAACTGCTGGATAAGCAAATGGCGGACTCGTTACCATGGCAACCGTCCATTTTTCTACATTCCAGCGCTTGGGTCAATTAATTGCAATAAAATTACTTATTTTTGTCATAAATCTTTCAAAATAGTTTTAAATTATTACCAACATATATCTCTTACAATATAGATATTTTTTAGAAAATTTGCTAATTTGCATATTCATGAATATTAATGAGAAAGTAGAAAAATGTGTTTTATTTGCTAAAAACAAGACTTTACTAGTGAATTTAAACCTCCCTATCAGGTAGGATTTTTGAAGATCTATATTTTCTTTAAGCGAATGGTGTATTTTAATACATTCACGTTGTTATTTGATTTAAAAATGCTGGATAAGCAAGAAGTTGGCTTGTTACCATGGTAACCACCCATTTTCATTCGTTCCAGCGCTTGGATCAATTAATTGAAATAAAATTACTAATTGTGGTCAGAAAACATTAAAACTACTTTTAAAATGTTGTCATTACATTTCTCTCACAACCAAGATATTTTTCAGAAAATTTGCTAATTTGCATATTCATGAATATTAATGAGATTGTTGCAAATAAGTGTTAAATTTGCAAAAAGACAACTTTACTAGTTTACTAGTGAACAGAAACCCTCCCCCACCATGTGGGATTTTTGAAGACCTATATCTTCTTGAAGGCAGGAAACGTGTTAATAAATTCAGGTTCTTGTCTGATTCGAAAATGCTGGATAAGCAAATTGCAGACCTGTTACTATTGCAACTGCTCTTTTTCCTACGTGTCTCAGTACTTGGATCAATTAATTGCAATAAAATATTTCAAAATACTTAATTAAGATATATACTTATTTTGATAATAAAACATAAGACTAGTTTTAAAATTTCAAATAGACATTTTTCTTGGAATCATTTTTATTTAGCTAATTTGCCTATTCATGAATATTAATGAGAAAGTAGAAATATGTGTTTAATAATAAATATGCTGAGGCATTTTGTTTTCATAATGCTTAATTTTTCAAATGGATAAGAACACTAATAGATCAATAATAAGTTCATAAACCACTCATCGGCTACACAGAACAAGCGAATATGGGCTTATTCGCATTCACAATTATTTGCATACTTTTCTCTAAATGGCAAATAAGATCTCAAATATTCTCTAATAATGTTAGCGACTTTCATTTTTGCATTTTTCCCTAAGTTGTGTACTTGTTGTGTTTGAAAACTAAAATTTCATGATTTACCAATTAAAAGGGAGAATCTTAACAATATATGCTCTGAAAAATTACCGTATAATTAATGACAATAAAATTCCATTTAGCGCAAATGACATGCTGAAAATTTTAACCTACTTTCTTTGATTTTTTTCTATGTGAAATACACTTTTCTTTTATACAAGAAACTTTATTTTGTTAAAGTTAAGTACTAAAAAAATGTAAAGCGTTTTAATAATGAATTCCCATTGGAGTACATGTATGGTCACCTTTGATTTATACCATTTTTGCCATGTAATGCATGCTTGTTTTTACATTAAAATTTTGATCCAAGTTTAAACTTAACAATACTATTGGAGACATGCTGTGCAGAAGAGAAATCTTCCCATCCAATTCTATTAAGGACAGATCCTCCATTTATTTCCCACGGTAAGATTTTTTTTTATTTTTTCTGTACTGATATTTAAATATTTAAGAAGTAAAAAAATGACTTAAAAACTATAGGTCACCAAGCGAATTAAAAAGTTATTGGATTTCAAGGGAGACTACTCTTGTCTAAAATTGCAAAAATGAGGTGTCACTTAAATACCCACAAAAAAGGTGTTCGAAATGACTAGCATTACATAAATAAGTCTTTATTGTGTTCAATATGTTTTATTCTGTATAAATGAGTATCAATTTGGGAAAATTTATTGATGATTTTGAAATTTTCAGTAAATCATTCTTTCAAAAGTAGCTAAAATTGCTCTTTTTTCGCAACGTTTCTGATAATAAAAAATATTCCAGCGGTAAGAATTTTTTTCTTTTTTGGTATAGACATAGTGCTTGGTCATACCTACAAAAACAAACAAAGAAAAATATATCAAACCAAACGTTTTTCTTAGTTAAAAGTAAAATTTGGTTTGCTTTTTGCAGCTCTGTCCGAAATTGTTTCACTACTTTTATCCATTTTCTTCCTTATTACCAGCTTTAGATAATAAAAAGTGTCATCTTTTGTGTCCATCTGAAGCGGACTAGCTCATAAAAACACCACTTTGCTTTTGTTGCTCCGTTTCATATCGCTAACGCCACATGTTGAACGCGTAACAGAAAGCGAAATGTACCATCCGAGTACTATTACACTTTAATTGATCAAACAGAGAAAATTGAAAAAAACGAAAAGGGTCTTGTTGTTTATCAACCAAACATTAACTAAATGTAAACAAGAGCCGTCACAGACGGATTATGCTCCCCGAATAAGTGTTTGTCACAAAATAAAAAACTATCATACATTAAGCCCCCTTTTCCCATGACAGCTTTTTTGTACACACATTATTTATAGAATATGGTCTAGAACATCCTATTTATTACATGAGCACAAATTTTCATTAAATTCTGCCCATTAGATGAAGAGAAATAAGAGAAAAACTAATCTTTACACTAAGGCCCATTTTTCCATGACGCAGCCTTAAATTTACAAACGGAGAAAAAGGTCCCTAGGTATTGACCCAGGGAATTCACATGTGAAGTTTCATTGAATTTGGTCCAAGGGTTGCTGAGATATGGCTGTGGACGGACGGACGGACACACGGACACACAGACACACGGACGGACAGCGTGGCGACTATATGCTCCCCCGAATTTTTTCTGGGAGCATAAAAATACATTTGCTGAAAAGGCCAATTACCGAAACAGCTTTATTTTCGTTGTTTAGGATATGCGCAGTAAGTTGCGCAGTAACAACTGGAGGATCTGTCCTTAATTGGAATGCTATGTTACAGGAACAGAGATTACCAAATATATTCTAATAAGCGATAGTTGAAACTGGACAATTTCATGTTTGTACTGTCATGTGCATTAATTGATGGATTAAAATTGCCTATAATAGCAACTGAATTATTCATTTTTTTATCAAATTGCATTAGAGTGACATGATGATGTCACATCGTTTTTTACCTTTATAATTCAGAATACTTATATGTGATAATATAAACAGTTATAAATTGTACATATGTACCTTATTGGATACCAGTACTTCGAAAACACTTAAAATTTATTTGTGAGGAATCCTCTTATTCGTGTAACAAAATGTTGTTTTGAAAGATTTCGTTTAAATAGCAAACACAATTTGCAATTTCTGTTGATTATGATGAGAGGGAAACACATCATACCGGTATTCCAACTATGGCGCTGGCCGAAAATTTGAAATCCTTTGTTTTGTTATCAGTTTTTAGATATGCTCGTGCATTTCTGAATTCATTTCAAACATCTTCACCACAAATTAGTTTTTGGAATTCTAACTTTTGTGGAAGACAACAAGCTAACCTGGGGATGAGGTAAAATCCATAAAACACAAGGGCTAACTATGAATAATACATATAAGCAATTTCCAATCAACCAAGGAATCTGCGATTTATATATGTCATTATGTGCACAAAATTATCTAAATATACGGTTATTAGAAAGCCTTTTCACAAAAAGGAGTAGCCTGCTATGGTCCGACACTTGTATTGAAACGGGAATGAAGGTAAAACATGCATGATGAGTTTACTGGTCTTCTGTACCATCTTATTCTCTTGAAAGTAAAATATCGTATTTGTTTTGGGGGAGGGGGAGCAGGGGTTATAACGTGACAGAGAAACTTAAGAAGATGATACTCGGTCTGAAGGCAAAGTTGCAACCACTGTCGACGGTATGTGTCATAAATTCACAGATCTGGTATACTTGATGAGCGAATTAAAGTAAGAAATTGTCCATGCATTATCTTTTTTTTTCAAGATATTGCTTGATCGCAAAAGGATGCACACACTTACAGAGTGTTGGGTCTAAAATTCCTCAACGATAAGCAAATGGCAAAGAGATTACCAGTACTTGTTGCATTCTTATGAACCAGAAAATGTCCAGAGTCCTAGGTAGGTTGGTATGGAATCCCAAAGGCCATGAAAATTATTCAATATTTTACAGACAAGGTTCAGTATTCAATGTTTTGGGACAATTGGGGTTGCAATAAAATATTTTGTTGGACATTTTACCCAAGAAAGGCACAATTAACGAAGCATACTATGCCATGTTGCAAGACAATCTGAAGCAGACCATGGGTGAGAAACGTTGCGGCAAACGCTAAAAATGTGACCGCTGCTTGCAACAGGAAATTACATTAGTACACAATTGCCAAAGTACAATGGATGCTGTCGAGAAAAATGGGTATCAATTTGATTACATCCTTCCTATCCACATGACCTTGCTGCTATCGACTTCTTTCCTAAAAGGAATATGAATGGTTGCAATTTCAAGTCTCATGAAAAAAGTTATTGATGCAATTTAGGTGTGGTTCTTTGGAAAGTTCTCGGACTTCTTTACTTCTGGACTGATGTCACTTGACCACCTTTGAAGTTGATTAATTTGAGTTTAACTCCTTTTTCAACTGCTATGGTCACATCGTTTGGTCAAAGGCAGATTACATAAAATACATGTTATTGTATTGTATTATATGTCATGTAAATTAACAGTGAAGAAGCCATTTTTAGTGTGGCAAAATTGTTGATATTAGTGTTTTGTATTCAACATATCCACCCCACAAAAAAGAACTTTAACACTTTATGACCAAAATATGCCTTAGTGTCTTTATACCCTCTATAACACCTATTATCCAAAGCGTCCCTTGTCCATGTAAGACTTAAAACCTTCATGCAAAAAGATGTCAATGACGTACTCCAAGGTGGACTCATTATCAAAGAATCAGGTACATGGTTTCTGTCAGAGGGAAAATGCTTATCTCTCCTAGAAAATAATCAATTTGGATTTTCTTTAGTACTTAATTTATGGGAATGGGGATTTATTACCATTAATACGGTAATTAGGACCGTTCTGGAAATATATATTTTCAAGGTTATATCATTTATTTACATATTGAATCATGTAGTTTTAATAAGAAATTGAAATACATTTGAAAATACAATATTACGTGCAGAAGATTTGCAGAAATGAAAAACATTTACATCATTTTTGCATATTTGAGATTTTGGCGGCCATTTTGAAAATTTAAAAAAATGACAAAAAAGCCTATATTTAAAGCATGACACCACTCAATTTTCCTAAGAAATGATCTCATTTGCATACAAAACATGATAACAAATTATAGGGCAGTGATATTTCGATATTTAGTCGAGTGGTCGTTTTACGGCGGCCATCTTGAAAATCATTTGAAATGTCGAGTATATCCTAGAATGTCGATAGTCAACACTTTGATTTTTATTACAAGGCATCTAATAAACACTTTAATACAAATTCTAGCAATTAATCGCTGTGGAAATGATTTCCAAATGCAAAGTAAATATAAACAATGGCAATATCTATACTATTTTTCTCTTGTTTTACATATTCAAGGGGCATAATTCGTGCTAATTGTGGTGTGAAATTATCTTTTACTATTTAACGATGTGAATTAATAAAATCTATAAGCATTTTGGTCATTTGCGCTTAAACTTGGGTTATTTTGGATCCCATGAATGTGTATATGGTGAGTTATAAACAAGTATTTTTTGTAATTCAAGGGGAGATAATCAAATGTTCCGCATATGCTTATCCAGCACTTATATATCAAACAACAAGTTGCATTTGAAAGGGAATTCATTAACCTTTACAATGATATAGGTGTCATAAAATCCCGGTAGGGGGGGACCTAGGGTGTTGCCAGCCCACGGACTATACCTGTTAAGCTTGTTTTAAAACTGATTAACAAAGTCACTTTATCTAGTCAGTCAAACCCCAGATTTAGGAGGTTAACACATTTTCGAACAATAAAGTTTCAAGTTTCAAGTTTCAAGATTAAAATCTTGATCGAAAGGTGTGAAAAACTGGGGAGATAGAATTCTGCTGTCGGTTCACCGTAAGATTGCACCAACCGTGAAAAATACATGCGATATAAATATAAAAATAAAGATATATCTGCTGTTTGCAGACGACACTTGTAACTAATAAAATAAAAACAACAATATAATAAATTTTCCGTTTTCATTTTATTCAAAATAATTCAACACCATAAAATAATTACATGTATGCGGATATGTACGATTTACAGTCTTTTCAAAATTCTAAGGAATTCTATGTAGGAATGAAGAAAGCATTATAAGCATGAAATGCAATTCAGCATAAAATCCTGGTTTTCAGCATTGTATTCTTTTCTCTCAAACTGCTTTTCAAAGCCTTCTTGATCTCTTTGGGAGCCAAACCCAGTCTTAAAAAATTGTCACTAGATTTTAGTGTTTCAGTATTTTTTCTCTTTTGATTGTTCGTTTTGATAACAAGAGTGGCATAAGAGAGCCCTTTAGTTGAAATTGAAATGCGCGAGGATGCGAAATAAAATTTCACTGAGAATAAATTTCTCGTTAAAATTGTTCTGTCTTTTAATGGTTTTTGAGGCATTTTCAATTGAATAGCCTTTTAGGGTTTCAAATTAGAATTTTCAGGAAATTTTCAAGAAAAAAAATGTTACGTTCTTTTATTGAATTTTTTTATGATTCTCTGAAATAACTAGATTTTAATTCTTTCCCAAACAAATTGTTTTAGATTCTTTTCCTTCAATGATTATTATCTATATCTTTTTTTATGCATTGTATTTGTTAGATCGAGATTTTGTTTTGGAGAGCGTTATAAAATATGGATTTCATTTACTTGAAATTGTCATTGGTTACATTATTTGAAATTAAATTTGACCAATGTAAAAAAATTGCTGTCTATCTTTAATGGGTCAAAAAATTTGTAAGAGTCGTTTTAGCGCAGCTTAGACACAAAAAAACTCAAATAGCAGTGAATTTTGTGCTAAAAATAGATTTGGTTTAACATTATCTATTGATAAACTGTCAGTGCTGTTATAAAATCTCGTAACTACAGCTTGAATCAATCCGTAGTTACAACATTTAACAACAACAACCACCAATGAAGTATTATTGTAAATAATACGTTTTATGCTCCTTTTGAAATTATGGGCAAGTGTATTGGGCCAAACCGTAGTAAAACAAAGGGTAAACATTGGGCCAATACCTTTATCTGCACTACCCTGTATAACGCTAATGCTAATGAGGAACAAGCTAATCGGCTTATCAGTGTGTAGTATTCTATCACGTGACTCTACTTGTCTTTCTTTGTTTATATGCTGCCAGCACGTTTTTGCAATGGAAGTTTTATTTGTCGAATTAGAATTGGTATTTTGAACCGACAAGGAAATTATTTGAACGACAAATGATACAATAATAAAGGAATACTAAAGGAAGAGGAAAAATAGACTAAATTGTGAGCTAAACTTTGTTACGAAGTGATTACGAAGGAAAACGTTTAACGATTCGGCATTCGTGTACCGAATTTTCGTTGTGTAATGGCAGCCTCCTTCGTAGTTGAGCTAATCGGACATTCGTACATCAGACTGGAACAATGTGTAAACAGTGATGGTTCATTCTACAATCTGTAATTGGATTGCCCTGTGCATATCGTGTTAGAGTGACAGTCGACAGGTTTGCGAAAGCCAATTTTAATAGTGGCCTAGATGTGTGTTTTCATCAAATTGGAAGTAATGCCTTCATGACAAAGAACACAACGTCAATCGCGAGGGTTACATGACTTTCGCAAACTTTTGATTCTGGGGCACGGTATGAAAGAAGTGTTTGATGGCCAGGCTCTGTGTCGAGATCCGAGGCGGCCCTCAGGTGTTACTGCGGAAGTGATTGAGATAAACAATTAGACAGTTGATTAGTGCTTTCCCAAACATTAGATTTTGGAAAGATCGTGGTTTCTGGGGAGATCCACAATACTTGGCCCAAGATGGCGTACATTTTGTTGGGCGTAGCAGTGGGGGAAGTCCATCCCTGATGTTCAAGTTCATGCGAAGCGGCAAGTGTGCCATACTAACCAAGGACATCTAAACGATTAAGGCCAGTATCTTTTCAAAATGTATAATTTCATTGAGGACGTCTTTGTAGTCTAGGTTACGGCAATTTGAAACAAGGTTTTTGACTTAGATAAGCACATTTTTAAGAAAGAAAGGATCCTTATGGATCAAAACAATAAAGACAATGATAAGTAAATTAAGTAAATAAATACATGAAAAATAATACATCTATGAATGCATAGAAATGGCACATCAATAAGTTAAAATGTGCATGACGCATTTGAGTTAAGGAATTTCAAAGGTAACCAAAGCAGTTAAACCTTCAAAGCTTCGGCCATAAATTATATTTTTGTGTGTGTGTACAAATACTTCCAGCATCGAAGTTTGATGTCACATGTTGTAACAAGTAATTGAGGTTCACGAGTAAGTTTTGATAACACAGGGTAACGAAGGCTTTACACTTATTTGTAGAGAACCCTGTGTATTCTACCTTACCGAATGTATGGAAAAAACAATCTGTGTAAAAGTCAAGTAAAGATCAAGGATTAAATCAAAGTCAATGTGGCCTTCAAAGTTTGGGCCATCAAAGTCTTGACATAATAATTAACGTGTATATCAATTACGGTATGTAGGCTACAAATGGTTGAGTAGGCAATCAATCGAAGTGATTTTGGCATTCAAAGTTTCGGCTATTAAAGGTTTTATTTGGCGTCAAATACTCCCAGCATCAATATTTGATTTCACAGGTTGTAACAAGTAATTGAGGTTCATGGATAAGTTTTGATGATACTGAGTAACGAAGGCTTTACATTTATCTGTAGAGAACCCTGTGTATCCAACCTTACCGAAAGTCTGTAGAACATGGAAATATTATTTGTATAAAAGTCAAGTAAAGATCAAAGATTCAATCGAAGTGATTTTGGCCTTCAAAGTTTCGGCTATTAAAGATTTTATTTGGTGTCAAATACCCCCAGCATCGATATTTGATGTCACAGGTTGTAATAAGTAATTGATGTTCACGAGTAAGTTTTGATGATACTGGGTAACGAAGGCTTTACATTTATCTGTAGAGAATCCTGTGTATTCTACCTTTAGAATGTCTTTAGAACATGGAAATACAACATGTATAAAAGTCAAGTAAAGATCAAGGATTCAATCGAAGTGAATTTGGCCTTCAACGTTTCGGCCATCAGATTGAATTTGGCCTTCAAAGTTTCGGCCATCGAAGTGTCTTTGGCCCTCAAAGTTTCGGCCATCGAAGTGAATTTGGCCTTCGAAGTTTCGGCCATCGAAGTGAATTTGGCCCTCAAAGTTTCGGCCATCGAGGTGAATTTGGCCTTCGAAGTTTCGGCCATCGAAGTGAATTTGGCCTTCAAAGTTTCGGCCATCGAAGTGAATTTGGCCTTCAAAGTTTCGGCCATCGAAGTGAATTTGGCCTTCAAAGTTTCGGCCATCGAAGTCTTGACATGATTGACATCAATTATGCAGGTTACATATGTGACAGCAACAAATGGTTGAGTTGGCAATCAATGTAAAGATTTCAGCTTATGGAATAAAGAATAAAAAGATATTATTGTTATTTATGGGTTTTCCTTTCAGGAACAATGTCAAATGGAGTGGCTTGGGAGATGCTAATAGGGCGAGGAAGAGCGAAACAATTTCGATATCAAAGGGCGAGTCCATAGACAACACAAAACTCGCGACGGCCATACTAGAGCAATTATCAACAATAACGAGCGAGCAGACCAGACAACATACACTCGCTGACAGACGAACCACAACGAGGTCCTTCGTCGCTACAGACGGACACAACGTTACACTACGAGAAGAACGCTGGAACCTCTAATATATGGGACTTGATTGCCTAATTATTTAATTCAGGGGAGCTAGCATCACACACTCCAAAGCCTAAAATGTAACTTAAATATGGTATTCCTCTTAGAAAATGCAGAATATCATCATTTTCTCTTTTGCCAAACTACTTTCCCAGCCTTGTCTATATGAGAGGCAAAACCTGCATTTGGTTGGTAAAGGGTTTAATCCTTTCCCAAACAGAATAGAATTGGACCATTTCAATTTTAAAAGAGTTGTAGAAGTCAAAATTGAAAATTATACATTAACTTGTGTACAATATCACACATAAAATATTTAGGAAGCATTTTCTAAAAGAAGCATGTAAAACAGTTCCTTTTAGGCAAGAGTTAAAGCATTTACCTTAATCTGCTCCGTTATTTACACAATCCGCTCCATTATAGACTGTGTAAGACATATCCCACACCTTCATTTACAGCGGTCCCACGATAAAATGATCCCCGCCACAATAAAGAGCATACCAATTTACTAATTTTAGGTTACACTGGTCTAAACGAAATCGATGGTAATCAGTATTTTTTATGTATGATTGTCGGGTTGCTTTTCACGTGCGTTTTTTCCAGTGTCATGTTTTTAAAGGATAAAAGATAATGAATCAGCGCTGCAAAATAGACGGTGGTCTAAGATTATATAGCATATGGGATAGCGAAGGGTCGGATCGCAAGCCCCTTTTTCTTCCTCACGTTTTGAAAATTATGTTTCATCTTCTATTGGCTAAATCCCTAAAAGTAATCAAAAGGATTTCCGGGTAATACATGATCTTAGTTATCCTAATTAGTCTTCTGTGAACAGCCATATTCACATAGAAATCGCTTGTATCCACTCATTGACACCATAATCTCTACACAGCCAAACAATTTTGTCAAACTGTTTAATGGCAAAGTCCGTCATTGAAGATGCATTTTGGCTTATTCCAATCCATTCAAAAGATTTCTTATTACTAGGGTTCCTTTGAATTATGAATTCTACTATGAATTAGTAATTGGGGCCAGTAGTAGTTTTCAGATTTCTAAAAATTGTACAGCACTTCAATGAATTATGCACACTTATAGTGCCGTGGGCATGTCACACATCTTGGACATCTTTTTCTTTGCTGGTCACCAAGTTCCCCTAAATGACGAAAAGACCTAGCTATGTTTATTTATGTTTGTCAAGTTATAAAGGTTCCAATCCAGTTGAAGAAAAATGTCGCTACAACAACTTTGCCGACAATCTATGGGATTAAAGTTGACTCTAAGACTATGGAATGTCGTCTACCAGCAAAAATAAAAGGGGTGGAAAAGGGCAAACTGCACACATGCTCCGGGAGCAATCGGATTCGCAGCGATATGTGGGTCAGAGTGGTTTGCAGAAAAATGGTACACCGTATTAGCTGCATACCAAATTTGCATTAAAGAATCATTTCAAATTGTCCTTGCAGTTGAAATTTAGTTACATAAATTACCAAGAATTTTGAATTAACAAAAAAAAAAAATCTTTTATTGTCGGATGATCAAGCTGTGGTAGTTATATTAAATAAAAACCAAACAAGGACAGAACCCTCATAAATTGCTTAGACGCTTAGTCACTGGTTAGTATTACTCTGACACATTATAAATTATTATCAACGTCAGATCAAAACATGCAGCGAGAAACAAAACGTCAGTACTGACGACCTGTCTTGTTTTAATTTCCAGGCAACGTTCACCACAGCCCCATACCTGCAACCTCATAACTAACACAATTTCTTCCAGTGCATCTGATACACATTTGACGACCAAAGCCACTAAACTTCTACAAGTTTTATTGAGTCATTGATCTAACCATTGGTGTTGAAATTTCAATACAGTCACACGTTATATAAGAACGAATCCGTGCACACGCTCGTTAAAGGGACATAACATTCCGATTTCCCCTTTAAAGTATGTTTTGATGCAAAGATTGGTTATTCTAATGCGTAGAAGTGCTATCGGTTTTTTGAAGTTGTCATTTATAAGCGAAAAATATACCTTTAAAGTTGAGACAGAAATGACAAATTCCATATAAATCTGAACTTTTGTCCACAACTATTTATTACATTTTAGCACAAAAATATATTTTTCTCATAAACGGTTCAATATTTTGGCTTGAAATTTTAAGAATTTTCATAAGAAAATCTGCTCTTTCAGATGAAAACAAAAGTAAAATTTATGAAAAATAATGTGAAATGTCACTTTAAGAAGAAAGACAACTTCCGCTTCCCAAGTTAAAAAAAAAGAAAGAAAGAAAAAACACTTTGACAAACGTGCAAATCCCAAAATTACTTTGTAGACTAGTAGGCCAGATTATGTCTGCTACTGGTTTTCTTCGGCTCTGTAAATAAAATTATATAACGAAGTTTTATCAATTAAATGTTAGATTAAGTCTGGGATGTACAATTGATGCACATAAAGAGTGATGATAAAGAGTGATGCTGGCTTTCCATTTATATAAGTAAGTTACCATAGTTTAATTGATATTTAATTGATATTTACTGTTTAAAATATATTGCTCTGTTTATTATTTTACTGTTGAGATGTCTAAAAGAAGTACATGTTGGGAGTTAACATGACAGAAGCAGCGTTTGCCATATTATCCGTGTGTTAGCTCCACAAATGGAAACAACGAACAGTAGCGGGTGGTCCCAGGGAGGTCAGATTATGTCTGCTTCCTAGGAATGCCCCCATTGTCTAATACCTGCGTAAACGTTCTGATGTTATACTTCATGTATTTAGGTGGTGATATGTTTTTTGTTGTTGTTGATGTTGTTGTTGTTGTTGTTGTTGTTGTTGTTGTTGTTGTTGTTGTTGTAACAACGGCAAAAAGCCTCCAATCCAGCCGATCCTTGGGTGGCCGGATCATCAAGGTCGCTTGTGCAACCTTGATAATCTGTGGCATGTTTTTGTGTCCACCTTATTTTTCTAGTCTAAAATTCTTCTCTTGTCATTCTTAACAAAGCTTTAGCATTAGGGGGATGTGGACGATGAGTTAATATGTATTTGTTTAAGTATACACATCCCCCATTTTATGTAATGAATTACGTTAAATGTTTAGTCATTAATAAATGACAATTTTCACCATAATTGGTATTTTGTTTTTATTATAAAGAAAAATAACAAGCGACGGATAGGCTGGATCTGGATTGGAAATAAATTATACTGTGCATTATGTGGTACTGTATGATTGCATGAAAAATAGAATAATGTTTGTTGATTTATGCTCATCAGTTGCCAATAGGCACATAGGTAGTGAGTCTATTTCAAATGGAGAGCATAATGAAGTATTATTGTAAATAATACGTTTTATGCTCCTTTTGAAATTATGGGCAAGTGTATTGGGCCAAACCGTAGTAAAACAAAGGGTAAACATTGGGCCAATACCTTTATCTGCACTACCCTGTATAACGCTAATGCTAATGAGGAACAAGCTAATCGGCTTATCAGTGTGTAGTATTCTATCACGTGACTCTACTTGTCTTTCTTTGTTTATATGCTGCCAGCACGTTTTTGCAATGGAAGTTTTATTTGTCGAACCCGCCTCCATCCCCATTTCACCTCCAAGTAAAAGGGCGAAGGGCCGGACACGCATTTCACTCTGGATGGCCTGTCCGACTCTTTATTCTTTTCCTTGTCAGAAGTATTCGTAAGGTTAAGTGTAGGACAATTTTGTTATTCAGAATGACATGTTTGGCATGTTTTTGTGTCCACCTTATTTTTCTAGTCTAAAATTCTTCTCTTGTCATTCTTAACAAAGCTTTAGCATTAGGGGGATGTGGACGATGAGTTAATATGTATTTGTTTAAGTATACACATCCCCCATTTTATGTAATGAATTACGTTAAATGTTTAGTCATTAATAAATGACAATTTTCACCATAATTGGTATTTTGTTTTTATTATAAAGAAAAATAACAAGCGACGGATAGGCTGGATCTGGATTGGAAATAAATTATACTGTGCATTATGTGGTACTGTATGATTGCATGAAAAATAGAATAATGTTTGTTGATTTATGCTCATCAGTTGCCAATAGGCACATAGGTAGTGAGTCTATTTCAAATGGAGAGCATAAATAGTATTTGTTTGTCCGAAATTATGTCACTGTGAGTTAACTGGATAAAATCGTTCCCTATTGATACAAAAACTCCATATTATAAGTGAATAATTTGAAAATATTACCATGGTTTCCCTGTCATTATATTGAATTTTAGGAACTTTTTATGGCTATAAACTGATATAAAGCTCAAGTAATTTTGTTTATTACAATAGGATAATGGGCTTTATGCACTTTTGTCTGATAACTTATGAATATAAGAGTTCAATCTTAATTCTCAGACATTTAAATTTGAAATAATCATGTCTAATATATATACTTTAAGCCTGTCCAAATTGAAAGAAGTTGCAGACAATTTTAAAATTTCATGACTTAAAGTGACATTTCACATTTATTTCATCTTTTAAAAGTATGTTTTGATGCAAAGATTGTTTATTCTAATGCGTAGAAATGTTTTTTGAAGTTGTTATTTATAAGCGAAAAATACACCTTTAAAGTTGAGACAGAAATGACCAATTCTACATAAATCTGAACTGTTGTCCACAACAATTTGTTTAATTTTAGCACAAAAATATATATTTCTCATAAACGGTTCAATATTTTGACTTGAAATTTTCAGAATGTTCGTAAGAAAAGATGCTTTTTCAGATAGAATAAAAGTAAAATTTGTGTAAAACAAATTGTGAAATGTCGCTTTAATTTTGGGGTAAATAAATGATATGGAAAATAAAGAAATTGCTTGTCACAAACAATCTCTTTAACTTTCCACATAAATTTTCTACACAGAACGACCAAATATTTATCATATCATTCACTTGAAATTGACGTCCGCAACATCTGTCAATGTGGGACAGTCTTTTTGCTGTTTGGTAATGGATAAAGGAAGAAATATTGTCAAGGATCACCTCTTTGCATTGGAGCCTGCAAAAAGCAACATTTGATTAATGCTAATTGAAAATTCAACAATTCTCAATTAACGAGTGATTTCACACTAATTTAATCTAATTTTGAGACTAAAAAAAAGTTGATTGGAAAATAATGTGAACTTTTCCCTGTTCTAATACAGGGAGACAAAAATTAATATGTTTCCTCATGCCACTTACTACTCTCCATTGCCGAGGTCTATTGATTAAACCATAAAATATGACCTCTGCAATTTTCGGTACGCCAACAGCCTATTTGGTCGTCATAATCTAATTATAGCACACCATTTGAATTATCGAATCAAAATCATTCAGTTTTATCTTGCATGATCATTACGTTTACATTACGTCGCTTCTGTTTTTGGCCGAAGCCGGTAACATTTGAATTATCGAATCAAAATCATTCAGTTTGATCTGGTTTGATTACGTATACATTACGTCGCTTCTATTTTTGGCTGAAGCCAGTAATTTGAAGCGTCAGCCAATGAAAGCTTGTATCAGCTTTTTAAATTGTTTTGTTGTGTATCGCCACCGATTGGATACTGAAATCCTGCCAAGGCCCCGAGATTAGACGTGAAATGACCCCGCGAGAACAGAGCTCATTCTATCGAAATGGAATGTAGAGATAATGTGCTCTGTTCATAAGAGAGTAGCCACTTACAAGTTTTGAAAACCTTTCCAGCATTTTCTTCTTTTGCCACAATGAATTTCCATATCAATTCTCATGGGTTTTCCTTAGAATGCTTTTTGCGCCTCCGGAAAAGGGAGTCGTCCCCAAGTCAAACAGCTTTATTCCCAAAGAAATATTCTTCCATTTTCCGAATCTATCTAAACAGTTTAATTTCATAATTGAAAAGTTAGTACTTTTTTGCTGAAAATAAGCAATTTTGCACATTAAAAAACTCTAATTTGCGAAGGTTCCTTCTCTCAAAATGGCTAGGAAAACCCCTCATCCTTTTCTGAAGGAACTTTAAAACCTGACTTGGTTGATATATCGGGTACGTAATATTGTTGGATTCAAGGCTGAAAGAGTTAAAAGAAGTGTCAGAGCAAGGAGATTTTTTTTAAATTTAAATTTAGTTCTTTTACATGACTTAATCATTCCCAAACCAAGTATAGTTTTGATGTCCCTAACAGAAAAGGCTTTAGAAAACATTCATACAAAAGAAGAAAATGCTGATAATCAGCATTTTCTCCTTTTGCCTCAATATTTTCTGTGCTATATTATTTAATACAATTTTACCTTTAGTAACTGCCATTTTGTCGTCTGCAGTTAGACTAAGCTTTCACATTGGACCACCCTAACATTTTGTTGTTTTGGAGAGGGTTGAGAAAAATTGTCTTGGTTTTTTGACATGATTAAGATTTCTTCTCTCACCCTGTTCCCCTAAGAAATCAACAAGTTGAAGAAATGATTTCGCCCATTTAGACATTTCCAGGGGAAAATTCCATCAAAAAATGGTTCTCAAGGTCAATAGGACGATTGTGGAAATATGGATCAGGCGTCTTATCGCAAGAATTCTTTTGACTCTCACTTGAAAGACCATTGTTGCTATGGAAACAAAATGAGTGAAATTCTAAGGAAAACTAAGAGACCTAAGTCTTATAGGGTTTCCATAATTAGTGTGATCCATGTTTCCTGTATTGAATCGATTTGCCCAAAATTGTTTGATATTGTCGCTTTTCAACAAAAACGTCGTAACTGCAGCTTGTTTTAAGCTGTAGTTATGAGGTTTTTGTTGAAAAGCATCAATATTGTCACACTGGAAGACTGACTCATGGTAACTATAAGGAATTTGCATTGGCATCATTTTTGGCTAGGACCTTTATAAAACAGTCTGATGTTTTGAAAATTTCTTGGAAAACATTGCCAGAAATGAAAAAAATGCTGATGGCAGAATTTTCTCCATTTCTTTCGATGTTTTTTATGGATATTTTAGAGATAGTACATAGTTTGTCACCTGCAACTCATTCGAAATTTTGACCTGTCTAGAATTTTGTTGTTTGGGAATGGGCAAATTATAAGCCTTTGATGAAACGGCGAGACATAATCACTCAGATCCATGTTTGGAATCAATTCTTCCCAAAATAATGCTCTGTCTTTTATGATAGCATTATGTCATCATGTCTGCCTTCAGAAAGCCTTTTATAGCCTAATTCCCATATTTGGAATAACCAGGATTTAGGGATAATTACCAGAAATTTTATTATTCTACATGGATCAATTGCTTTTTCCCTGATAGTGTTATTCTGTTTTTTGTTGCTCTTCAGCAAAAACCTTGTAACTGCAGCTTAAAACAAGCTGCAGTTATACAGGTTTGTGTTGAAAAACAACAATTTACAGGAATTATGATCTACATAGTGTGTTTTATAAGGAAAAAAAACTAAGATATTCATTAAATTCAATTTTGATAATTATATGGACATTTTGATGTTCCCAAAACACATGGTTCTGAAGTCTCTAAATTGAAGAGTCTGAATTGCGCTATCAATTTATGTGCAGTATAGCGGCGACCGCCGAAAGGAATAGACATTATGAACATCACTGGTGGTGAACTCGGCCAAAGCGTGGGACGTTTTTTTTGCAATCATCGTATTCCATCGGTGCTGTTATAAAATATCGTAACTAATAAAGCTGTAGTAGGAGATTTTATAACAACACCGACGGTTTGTCAATACATATCGGTAAACCCGGTCTATTTTTAGAACAAATTCATTGTTATTAGAAAAACTATCCAATCAGATCTTTAAACTCACATTTAAACGCAAAATATTTGTACCTTGTTGTAGCGAAAAAACGTCCATCGCTTTGGCCGAGTTCACCACCAGTGAACAAGGGATGAAGAAATCATCTTCAGGATTTCAATTTACCCAACAATATTTTTCTTGACAGACAACATTGAAAGAAAAAAGACACTAATTACTAATTAACCTATTCTCAAACAAGACCTGGTTTTGATGTCCTTATCAAGAATGTCTTGGGAAAACATTGAGACAAAAGAAGAAAACGCTGATAACCAGCATTTTCTCCTTTTGCCTCAATGCTTTTCTGGCTATATTTTGTACGCAAATCTCAGATCTCTATCAACATCTATTTTGACACCTGCAGAAGCTTTTGAATTGGACCACCCAAAAATATTGTCGTTTGGGAATGGATTAACCCTTTCCTAAACAACTTGAACAATTTCAGATATGTCCACTATTTTTATGCTTCTGCAGACAATAAAATAGATGTTTAAAAAGATGGGATTTGTGTACAATATATTAAAAAGAAAATATTGCAGCAAAAGGAGAAAATGCTGATTAACAGCATTTTCTTCTTTTGCTTCAATGTTTTTCCAAGCATTTTGTAATAGAGACATCAAATTTAAACCTGGCCCCGGTTTCTCGAAAAAACTTAAGTATATTCTCATGAGAACATGCTCAACTTCAAAGGGATACTCTCCAACGTTGAAGGGTATTCGATTGAAGTTCACGTGGATTTCGTGCGATTTGAGCACGGTGCTCAGATTTGAGCATGAGAACGTACTTAAGTTTTTTCGAGAAACCGGGGCCAGGTCTTGTTCGGGCCTGTAGGAAGCATTTTTATATTGGGGTGCTAAAGCCCCAATGTCTGAATATGGGGGGGGGGGGGGGCTATATTTGATTTTCCCTAAATTTTCAGTTTGAAATAAAGAAAATTCGGCATTTGTGGCTAACTTGGGGGGGGGGGCTGAGCCACCTCAGCCTGTTCCTACGGGCCCGTTGCTTTGGAAAGGGTGAATTCAGCTTCAGTGTCAGAATACCAGAAATGGATGCCAACCTGGAAACCTGATACAAATGGAATAATTCAACAAGATTCTTCTTGATAGACAACATGGAAAGGAAAAAAAAGGAAGAAAGTGACACAAATTACCAATTTAGTGTGTAACTGTGTTGGAATGTGAGAAATGATCGCCATAGAAACCATACAAATGTGGAGTTTGCTGGGGAAATGTTGGGAAAATGAGATGGGATATGGGAATCCATTACCAGACGGCAAAACTGATTCAATTTTAAAGATGTTGCAGAGGACAATTTGAAAATCAAGATGTTTTAAGAATCTTTGTATTTTGGATTAGAAAACATTGTGGATAATTAAGAAATTGCTTGTGACAAGCAATTTCTTCATTTTCCATAATATTTTCCCAAGAAGTTTTATGTAAGGGGCATCAAAAAGTGTCAATGTATGGGATAGGGTTACTGCCTTTTCTAAATGACAAAAATGTCATAATTGAAGAGAGTTGCAGAATACAATTATAGATGTTTACAGAAAAGCTTACTAGTGTAAAAATGCCTTTGAAATCCCTGAGGGAAAAAGAGAAAATGTTGATGAAATAAGGCCTGGTTATGAAATTCCAAAATTTTTTTAAAATAAAAATGTTTGTAAAACCATTGAGGCAAACGGGAAAATGGTGATAATCAGCATTTTCTCCTTTCGACTAATTTTTTTCTGTGATATTGTACACAAATCATATTTTCGTAATCTTCCATTTTGAAGTCTACAGCAGTTAAATTAATTAATTCAAATTGGATTGGAATGGTCCAAATTATCACCTTTAAGGAAAGTCTAAACCCATTACTACATATATTGGTGCTTTTTGATGCTCAACAAGATAAAGACTTTGGAAAACATGTGGAAAATGAAGAAATTGCTTGTGACAAAATTCTTCTTTAACCCTTTCCCAAATGGCCAAATTTTTAGGTGATCCGCTTCAAAAGCCGAAAATGACAAAATGGATGTTATAAAAGATAAGATTTGTGTAAAATATGGCATAGAAAATATTGAGACAAAAGGAGAAACTACTGGTTTAATTATCAGCAGTTTCTTCTTTAGTTTCAATGTTTTCACAAACCTTTTAAATTAGGGACATCAAAACCAGGTCTTCTTTGGGAAAGGGTTAAATTCCTCTATCATTTTTAGCTCCACTGGCCTTCAGGCCAGCGGGCTATTGTCATGGCGCTGTGTCCGTCGTGTGTGCGTCCGTCCGTCCGTCCGGTCGTCAACTTTTTTAGCTCACCTGAGCACGAAGTGCTCGAGGGGAGCTATTGTGGTCACTCACCGTCCGTCGTCCGTCTGTCCGTCTGTCTGTCTGTCTGTCTGTCCGTCCGTCCGTCAACAATTTCTTCAAACATCTTCTTCTCCAAAACTAACAGGCCAATTTTGACCAAACTTGGCAAGAATGTTCCTTGAGTGACCCTTCTCAAAACTTGTTCGCGGATTTTTGATTCGTCAAAAAATGTGGGCGTGGCAGGGCGGGGCTTATCCCACTTAGAGAAATCCTAAGAAAATTCTTTAAAAATCAACCATTGTTCCAATTTGAACCAAACTTGGCAGAATTGTTCCTTGGGTGACCCTTCTCAAAACATGTTCTCAGATTTTTGATTCGTCAAAAAACGTGGCCGTGGCAGGCAGAAAGGGGCTTATCAGACTTAGAAAAATCATAAGAAAATTCTTTAAAAATCAACCATTGGGCCAATTTGAACCAGACTTTGCAGGGATGTGCCTTAAGCCATTCTTTTTAAAATTTGTTCACAAATATTTTCATTTGTAAAAAATTGTAGCCGTGGCAGGGAGAAAGGGGCTTATCAGACTTAGAGAAATCATAAGAAAATTCTTTAAAAATTAACCATTGGGCCTATTTGAAGCAGACTTTGCAGGAATGTTCTTTGAGTCTCTCTTTTCAAATTTGATTCACAAATTTTTAGATTTTTCAAAAAATGAGGGCGTGTCAGGGAGGAAGGGGCTTATCAGCCTTAGAGAAATCCTAAGAAAATTCTTTACAAATCAAACAATGGGCCAATTTGAACCAAACTTGGCAGAATTGTTCCTTGAGTGACCCTCTTCAACATTTGTTCATAAATTTATAGTTTCGTCAAAAAATGTGGGTGTGGCAGGGCGAGGCTTATCTAACCAAGAGAAATTGTTAAGAAATTCTTCAAAAATCTTCTTCTCCTTAACCATAGGGCCAATTAAAACTAAATTTGGCAGGAATGTTCCTTGGGTGACCCTTCTTAAGATTTGTTCGCAGATTTTTTATTCATCCAAAATTGTGGGCGCGGCAGGTCAGCATTTACCAGACTTGGAGAAATCATAAGAAAATTCTTTAAAAATCAACCATTGGCCCAATTTGAACCACACTTGGCAGAAATGTTCCTTGGGTGACTCTTTTCAAAAAATTTTCTCAAATTTTTTATTTGTCAGAAAAAATTGGGTGTTGCTTATCGGACTTACAGAAATCATAAGAAAATTCTTTAAAAATCAACCATTCGCCCAATTTGAAGCAAACTTTACAGAAATGTTCCTTGAGTGACCCTTTTCAAAATAAGGCTTATCAGACTTAGAGAAATCATAAGAAAATTCTTTAAAAATCAAGCATAGGGTCAATTTGAAACAAATTTGGCAATGATGTTCCTTGAGTGACCCTTTTCAAAATTTCTTTGCAAATTTTTGATTCGTCAAAAAAAGTAGGCGTGTCTTAAACTTCTTTCAGGTGAGCGATATAGGGCCATTCTGGCCCTCTTGTCTTTAAAAATCTTCTCCTCAGAAACTACTGGATGGATTTCAATCAAACTTCACAGGAATGATCCTTAGGTGGTCCTCTATCAGATTCCTTCAATTAATTCTGATTGAACCAGAAAGTCTGGAGTTATCTGTCCTTGAATTAAAAAATGGCTGTTTTGACTTTGTTTTCACTCTAACCACTACAAATATTTATCAATCAAGGCAAGACTTGGTCAGAATGTTGGTGCTGATAAGATCTTGCTTGAGTGCAATTTTCAGCTTGATCTGAATATTAGGTCCTGAGTTATGTGCCCTTGAAATTGGCAAAATTACCATTTTTAGGTCACCTGACCGAAGGTCATGGTGACCTATTGCGACCGTGTTTCGTCTGTCGTCGTGCGTCGTGCGTCGTCCGTCGTGCGTTAACTTTTAACATTTTCGACTTCTTCTTGAGAACCATTGGACGGATTACAACCAAACTTGGCAGGGAGCATCCCCATGGGAAGCCGCTTCAGATTTGTACAAATCATTGAGTTATCTCCCTTTGGGGCCCCATAAAGGGCCAAAAAGGGGTTAAATAGGGTACATCTTAAAAAATCTTCTTCTCATGAACCGGCTGTTGGATTTGATTTACATTTGGTATTTAGTGTCTTTAGGGCAAGGACAACAAAGTTTGTACAAGAGAAAAAAATCCGCCCAGAAATGGCCGTGCTGGGGATGGGGGATGGGAGGGGGGCACGTTATTAGTTAACTTAACATTTTCGACTTCTTCTTGAGAACCATTGGACGGATTACAACCAAACTTGGCAGGGAGCATCCCCATGGGAAGCCGCCTCAGATTTTTACGAATCATGGGGTTATCTCCCTTTGGGGCCCCATAAGGGGCCAAAAAGGGGTTAAATAGGGTACATCTTAAAAAATCTTCTTCTCATGAACCGGCTGTTGGATTTGATTTACATTTGGTATTTAGTGTCTTTAGGGCAAGGACAACAAAGTTTGTACAAGAGAAAAAAATCCGCCTAGAAATGGCCGTGCTGGGGATGGGGGATGGGAGGGGGGCGCGTTATTAGTTAACTTAACATTTTCGACTTCTTCTTGAGAACCATTGGACGGATTACAACCAAACTTGGCAGGGAGCATCCCCATGGGAAGCCGCCTCAGATTTTTACGAATCATGGAGTTATCTCCCTTTGGGGCCCCATAAGGGGCCAAAAAGGGGTTAAATAGGGTACATCTTAAAAAATCTTCTTCTCATGAACCGGCTGTTGGATTTGATTTACATTTGGTATTTAGTGTCTTTAGGGCAAGGACAACAAAGTTTGTACAAGAGAAAAAAATCCGCCAAGAAATGGCCGTGCTGGGGATGGGTGATGGGAGGGGGGCGCGTTATTAGTTAACTTAACATTTTCGACTTCTTCTTGAGAACCATTGGACGGATTACAACCAAACTTGGCAGGGAGCATCCCCATGGGAAGCCGCCTCAGATTTTTACGAATCATGGAGTTATCTCCCTTTGGGGCCCCATAAGGGGCCAAAAAGGGGTTAAATAGGGTACATCTTAAAAAATCTTCTTCTCATGAACCGGCTTTTGGATTTGATTCACATTTGGTATTTAGAGTCTTTAGGGCAAGGACAACAAAGTTTGTACAAGAGAAAAAAATCCGCCTAGAAATGGCCGTGCTGGGGATGGGGGATGGGAGGGGGGTCGCGGTATTAGTTAACTTAACATTTTCGACTTCTTATTAAGAACCATTGGACGGATTTCAACCTAACTTGGCAGGAAGCATCCTTATAGGAAGCTGCTTCAGATTTTGTACAAATCATGAAGTTATCTCCCTTTGGGGTCCCATAAAGGGCCAAAAAGGGGGTAAATTGGGTACATCTTAAAATATCTTCTACTCATGAACCGGCTGTTGCATTGGATACACATTTGGAAGTTAAAGTCTTTAGGGCAAGGACTACAAAATTTGTACAAGAGAAAAAAACTCATCAATTTTAAAATGGCCGTGCTGCGGATGGGGGATGGGAGGGGTTAGCGTTATTTACTTAACTTTGAACATTTTCTTCTTCTTTTTGAGAACCATTGGACAGATTTCTACCAGACTTGGCAGGAAGCATTCCAATGGGAAGCCGCTTCAGATTTTTACAAATCATGGAGTTTTCTCCCTTTGGGGCCCCAAAAGGTGCCAAAAGGGGGTAAATAGGGTACATATTAAGAAATGTTCTATTGTTGGATTGAATTCACATTTGGTATTTGAGTCTTTAAATAAGTTTGTACAAGAGTAAAAAGACTGTCAAGAAATGGTGGTGCTGGGGGTTGCGCTTTTTGTTTAACTTAACATTTTCCTTAAATGTTTCTGCTCATTTGATTCAGGTGACCGATAAGGCCCTCTGGGCCTCTTGTTGACCTTATTTTTACTCAAACAACCATAAATATCCACCAATCAACACAAAACTTTCATGTTTTCTTACTGGCCATAAGATCTTGCATGTGTGTAATTTTCAGCTTTCTAGGATTCTTAAATCATGATTTATTTTCCCTTGAATTTGACAAAATTGCTGTTTTCGACTTTGATTTTACACTTTTTACATCCACAAATATTGAATGATGAGGTCAAAACTTAAACAAGATGTAGGTGAAGTTAAGATCTTGCTTTAGTGTGATTCTTAACTAGTTAGGAATATAAAATCCTCAGTTAAATGCCTTTCAATTTGACAAAATTACTAATTGTGACTTTGTTTTCACTCTAACAGCCAAACTCGCTCTAATAAAGACAAAGCTTGGTAACCAATTGATCTTATATGAATGTATTTTCAACTCTAGTTACTTTGTAATTTCGTTAAGATCAACAAGTATTGAAAAATCTAGTCAAAACTTGGACTTGATATTACAAGAAATTCAGGTTTCATTAGTCATTTGCATTAATTTTGGAAAAGGGTATTTCCCCGAATCTAATTTTAGCTCAAAATCTATTTTTAGAAATATGAAATATTTTGGAGTAATCAATGGTCTGTTAATTTAGAAGGAAAATTTTAATTGCTAGTATCATCCTAAGCTGGAATGTTCTACTATTTCCTTTTACCCTTTCTCAAATGGCAAACATACAGTTTTACTTTCTTTGCTTCAAGAACCAAACATTTTGAACAATCTAGTTTTGTAACTTTCTTTTTGCTCTTTGAAACACAAGCATTGAACAATCTAATCAAAACTTGGATTAATTATTACATGAAATTCAGGCCTGTGGAGCGACTCAAGACCTTCAGGTCTTCTAGTTACCAAAAAAGACCAAAAAACAAACTTTCTTGCACTCTGACTTTGTACAAGTCTAAAATTTTGCCATCTGGTAATGGGTTAATTCCATTGTAACCTCTCCAACCTTAGAAAAGATGGACACAAATTGTTAATCAACCCTTTACCAAACAAGATCTGGTTTTGACATATGTCTTACAGCAGTCTGAAAAGGCTTGAGGAAACATTGATGCAAAAGAAGAAAATGCTGATAATCAGTTTTTTCCCCTTTTGCCTCAATATTTTCAGCATATATATTTTATACAAATCCTATCTTTGTCAACATCTATTTATTTTTTTGTGATTGTGTTAAAAATGGGAATGGTCACTTTTTGCCAGTTTGAAAAGGGCTATATTGGTTCCCTTCTGTCCTCAGAAAAGACGGACGCAGATTGCTAATTAAGTCAGATTATTATTGTTGGAATGCCAGAAATGGATACCATAGTTACCATAGAATAGTGATGAATAGTGTCTTGAAGGAAATACGAATCCAGACTTGATCAAACCTTTTCCCAACCAAGACCTGGCCCCGGTTTCTCGAAAAAAACTTACGTACATTCTCATGAGAACATGCTCAACTACAAAGGAATACTCTCCAACACTGAAGGGTATTCGATTGAAGTTCACTCGGATTTCGTGCGATCTGAGCACGGTGCTCAGATTTGAGCATGAGAACGTACTTAAGTTTTTTTGAGAAACCGGGGTCTGGTTTTGACTTCCCTGATTGAAAATACTTGTGAAAACATTGAGGCAAAAGGAGACATTGCTGCTAATCAGCAATGTCTCCTTTTGTCTCAATATTTTCTACGCTATATTGTACTCAAATATTACCTCTATCAAAATCCATTTTGTAGTATAGGCAGCAGCTTTCGACTTGGATTATTGTTAAATTTGTCTGGTTGGGAACGGGTTAATGCAAACCCTTCCAGAGGTGACATTTTACATTGAATCAAGTTTAACCCATTACAAATGGACAAAATTTGGAATTTGTCCAAAGTCAAAAATGTTGCACTGGTGACAATTTCAAGCAAATGAAATTTAACATTTTTGAGTCTTTCTGGGTAGAAAACATTCTGGGAAATGAATAAATTGCTTCTTATAAGCAATTTCTGAATTTCTCGCAATGTTTGTTTGAGCCTTTATATCGATGGGCGTCAAAAGGCGTCCATATATTTGAATGAGTTTATGATGTAACTATATGATGTCACTATGGTAATGTTATGTTGTTATCAATTAAACACCAAAATAACATAATTATGATAAATTTCCCAAGATTTGTCTGTTTCTGCCTAATGTTACATAATATAAATTTTCATGAGCCCATATCGAAAGATCGGGGCATATTGTTGTCCGTCTGTCTCCGTCCGTCCGTCTGTCCATCTGTCTGTCTGAAAACTTAACATTGGTCATTCCTGAGGCATTCGTATTTCACGATCACATCTTGTTTTTCCATGATAGCCTTTGATGACTAATAAGGATATCAATTAAAACTGTTTAAAAAAGAAAAGTAGAAGAGATGTTATAAGCAGTATTTTCTCCTTTTCCTTCAAGGATTTTTTTAAATGCTACAAGTTGTGTGGTTTCCTACCAAATCTGTGATGTTTGCTTTATCTTTTGCAACAACATAGGGATGGATTTTAACCACGGCACCATGCATGATGTAATTTTGGACAAATAATAGTATTTCCGTTTGTGTTGTTATAAAATCTAGTAGCTATGTCTTGAATTAAGCCGTAGTTACAAGATTTTAGGCTGCGGCCTTAGCACAGTTGGTAGCGCATCTGCCTCTCATTCAAAATTGTTAACCTAAGTGGGCAAGCAGCTGGAGGCTCGGTAAGGGTGTTGTGGTAGTACCGGTTTGAGAAACAACAGGAATCCATGGGTAAGTGCTCCAGCTGCCGCGATATGACCCTGGCAGTTGAAAACGGCGTAAAACCCCAATAAACTCAAACTCAAACAAGATTTTAAAACAACACAGATGGTTTATCAAAACATAACAGTAGATCCAGTCTATTTTTAACTAAAAATTCATTGCTATTGGACATGTCTAAAATTGTATATTTTGTGAATAGGGTTGATACCAGCTTGATTTTTTTATGTTACTGGGTTAAGCAAAAGATAAAATGATACAAGATGACCCTAAAAGGTCAGATAACGTAATTAGTTTCTTACCCATTGGAATGTTATCTTAAATCCATTCCCAAACAGCGAGATTTTAGACTGTTCCACTTCAAAAACTGCCACAAATGACAAAATGGATATTGTTAAAGATAGGATTTGAGTAAAATATGGCATAGAAAATATTGAGACAAAAGGAGAAACTGCTGGTTATCAGCAGTTTCTTCTTTTGTTTCATTATTTTCCCAATGGACGTCAAAACCAGGTCTTGTTTGGGAAAGGGTTAAACCCATTCCCACATAATGAAACTTTCTGACACCCAACAAGGATAAGCCTTGGAAAACATTGTGTCAAACAATTTCTTCATTTCCCACATTTTTTTCCACCCCAAAAAGACAAAAAATGTAAAAGTTCATAAACATGAAATTAATGTCGTCTATATGATCTTTGAATTTAGAACAGCCCAAAATTTTGCCGTTAGGTAATGGTTTAACCTTTACTCTTGTATGATATTGCTTACATATTTAAAAAAAAAAAGATACTGACCAAAGAATTTTCTCATGTGATTAGTGTGTCTTTGGTAATGTTATTTAAACCTTTAACCAGACAACACTGTCCAATCAAAAGTCATGAGAGGTATTGATCAGACAACATAAGGGAATAAGACTGGGTCAAAATTTGAAAAAGAATATTTACAATAACTTTGATTTATTTTGATTATTGCATAAAATGTGCGTTTACGGGCCATTATCAGCAATGAATAACATTTTCCAAAAAAGTTTCTTCTTTATCCAGAAAATGGTGTCTTACTTATCTCCCTTGCTTTTGAAATTATGCTATAAGGAGTTAACTCCCTTATACCTTTATTCTTCTCTACTTGTTTGATTTGGTTTCCAAAACGACAAAGTTTCAAGGTTGAAGAAATGTAAAGCTGCTGCAGAGGACAATAAAATTTGTTATCTGAGAATTATGAAAATGAAAAGCACACAGACAATTGATATAAATGTATTTCAAGACAAAGCATTAATGACAATTTGTCTCTCTATTTACAGTTTGTATTGAGCCAGCCAAGTTTGACTTTCCATGTCCGAGCACAATAAAACCAGGATTTCACGCAGAATGTATCCCGAGTGACTGGTTATGTGACGAAGAAATAGATTGTCCAGACGGAGAAGATGAGGCTAGTGGGCCTGGCGAGCCATGTCATAACGTCACACGTGAGTTTTTGTTTGCTTAAAATGTTTTAAATGTTGTTATAAAAGGAGAAAATATGCAGAATGTATCTGTAACTTATCTGTCTGCTCTAATTTTCTCATAAACTCTTGGACCAATTTCATTTAAATTTCACATGTAATTTCATTTTCAAATGGAGATGTGCTTATAGCTTTTTGGTTATAATCCATTAATTTTCAGAGTTATGGCCCTTTAGTCAATGATAAGTATTTGACCAGTGGTAAGTGGAGAAACTAGCTCCAAAAAGAGTCAACGGTTTTTCGTTGCCTTGAGACATATTGGTACTTCCGTGGTAGTTGTATCAAGGGAAAATCGGTAAACAAAGGTAGGTGTCCAGCACATTTTTCTTAAAATTATTTTTTTTACGACGAGTTTTGGAAAAATCTGACGATGATGTTGTGATATGAGGAAATGGTCAAAGTTTGATGTGCACAAGAATATACGGTGTTAGTTAGCATGGTTTTAATACAATGATTGAAAAACATAATCAAATTGAAAGTAAAAATTGCTACTTTGAGATTTTTGCCCACCAATCTCCCAAAATATTGCCAATAATATATCGATATAACATGTAATTGACTTGCAACTCCCCTAAATACTAAAAAATGATAAGAATTTGTATTTTTCTAATACGTAAATGTTAAATTCTGGTGAAAATTGGGCGAGTGCAAGTTGCCTCAACGAAAGGTTAGTTGAAATCGAAATTTTACTTTTGATTTGATGATGTTTTTATATTGGGCATAGCCCAATATATTATAACCAGTTTTTCGGGACAGACATCTCTCCAGCCATTACATTCTCACCCTAACCCGCTGAGCTATGTGTTCAAGCCAAACTACGTTATTTCAAACAGCACAGAAACGTCCTTTATCAGTCACTATCTTCAACTTTTTTCATCTTTTTCACTTTAGCGACAAATAAGGAGGGGGTTAATAATTACATTTGATGAAATTTTCGCTTAGATTAAATACCTGTTAGTTTTTTCAGCGTTTTTACAATCTTTTCGGTTGAGTAAAGGAGTTGAAAGCAAAATAGTGTAACTCTAAGATAAATTCCATGTAGTTAAAATATTACCGCTCTGATTTTTTCTACGGTCATTTAGCCTACCAGTGAAAGCACTGGTCAACAGGTGTTTAACTGGGTCACTGGTTGACCTACTACAACTGTGTACCCTTAACCCATTCCCTAGATACAATGTGTGCGCTTTACCCATTCCTATGTTCTGACCCCTTTAGGAAAACTCCCATGAAATATATGTGTTTGGAAAACATGGTAGAAAATGAAGAAATGGTTGTGACAATCAAGTTCTTCATTTCCCACAATATTTTCTTCCTAGAAAGACCAAACAATGTAACGATTTATTTGCTTGAAATTGGCGACTGATAATTGGTCAACCCATTACCAAACGGCAAAAATTTGGACTAGTCCAAATTCAAAGAATATGCAGACGACAATTTTAAATGCATGAAATTTAAAATGTTTTGGTCTTTTTGGGTAGAAAACATTGTGGGAAATGAAGAAATTGCTTGTCACAAGCAATTTCTTCATTTTCCACAATGTTTTCCCATGGCATTATCTTGTGAGGAGTCAAAAAGAGTCGTTGTGTGGTAATGGATTAAGGAATCTGCATTCACTTTATCTTTATTGTTTTTTTTTTCAACTCTTGTGTTGAAGGCTCTTCCAAAACGACAATATCTTAAAGATTTTCAAATTAGAAAGAGTTGCAGATGACGAAACGGGTGACGATAAAGATGAAATCATGTCATGTACAATGAAGCATAGAAAATATTGGGACAAAGGAGAAAATTCCGGTTATCTTTGTATGTTTCATATTATTTGCTTCATAACAATGTCTTGTTTGGAAAAGGACGAATGGTTAGAGGCTAGCCTATAGAGTTTAGACACTGTGATTTTGTGAAATTTGCCGTTTTCTAGAATTTTAACATTTTAACCTCATATACTGTTCTTAGACTGATCATTTGGACCAATGAACAAGTGCATTATATTTAATCGAAATATGTTTGCAGATCAGAGATCAGTTAGGCTAAGCCTCTACAATGGGTCCGTACTTGGTATTATTCTGATTAGCTAAGATTAATAAATAATCCAACATGTTGATATAATGTAAAGTCCGGTAACATTTTCCTTTTTCCCAAACAGCCTCACATTTTGGATTCACCTCGAGAGTGTACATTCAACTTTTTTATCACCTATGCACGTTTGCCTACACATTAATTAACCATTTTCCAAACGATGATGCCTTTTTACTCCCTTCATAGAAAATGCTTAAAAAACATCGAATAGAGAATGGGGCAATTTTGCAAATCAGCATATTGTCCTTTTGTCACAATATCAATTTCTCAGTGATGCCCAATATACAGTGCTGACAGCACTTTGATTCAATGGTTGTATTAAAACCTTGCTAACTAACACCGTATATTCTTGTGCACAGCACACTTGGACCATTTCTTCATATAACAGCATAGCTGGATTTTTCAAAAAATTTCTGAAAAAGAAATGATTTAAGAAAAATGTGCTCGGCACCTACCGATTTTCCCTCGATACAACTACCCCTTTTTGGGGCTAGTTTCTCCGTTTACCACCCGTGTATTTGTTGTCAGTCAAATGTGAATATCAAATTATGCTGGTCACAATTAATTGATATTTAGCTCGACTTTTCGAAGAAAATGAGAGCTTATACTGTCACCCGGGTGTCAGCGTTGGCGTCGGCGTTGCAACCAAGGTTAAAGTTTTTTCAAACATCAATAACTTCCATACTATCGAAGGGATTCAACCCAAACTTGGAATACTTATTTACCATCACACCCTCTACCTTACTACCAGGGCCCATGACCCTGGCTCCACTATATTTGGAGTTATGCCCCCTTTATACTAAGCAACTTAGAAAGTCGAGCGCGCTGTCTTCGGACAGCTCTTGTTGACTGAGTAATGGCCCTTTGTTTAAAATTGGCTTTATTAATCTTATATTTCAGATAACGATGTCTGTGACTCGGATCAGTTTCTCTGTAAATCGGAGCGTCTGTGTATCTCTAACGCGTGGAAATGTGACGGAGATCTAGATTGTGACGACGGCTCAGACGAACATATAGACAATTGTAAGTTTGTTATATTTCCGGCCCATCATGCTAAAAGGGACCTTATTGGAAGAGTTAAAATTATCGATCCAAGTCAGGCTGCGCAGTCTACGCAGCCTAATAGGATTGATGAAATTTTAACTGTTAAATATAGATAAATGTAAATTAGTTTATGTGTTTTATAATTTCCAAATGATACTTTTATGTTTTGACTTTCAATTTCAAAGATTCTACAGATGACAAAACGAACATAGGTAAAGATGTTTAAGAGACTGAAAATCAAGCTGTTGTTCATTTAGATACTAACTTGTTGATTAACCCTTTTCCAAACAAGACCTGGTGTTGACGTCCTTAATAGACAAGGCTTGGGAAAACATTGAGACAAAAGAAGAAAGTGCTGATAAACAGCACTTTCTCCTTTTGTCTCAATATTTTCTGAGGTATATCACACACTAAACCTATCTTTGTCAACATTCATTTCATCATCTGAAATAGCATTCAAATTAGACTACCCTAAAATTTGCTGTTTGGGAAAGGGTTAAGGGCATGGTCACATACACTTTTCTCCGTTCACTTCATGGTTTTTGGTCGGAGCACGTCTAAAACAGGGGACTGGTGCAGTATGATAACTTGATGTGTGGACGCGAAATGGATGTAAAATTTTATGTGACCAGGCCTTTATGCCAAAAGATTAGACAGCATTGTGGTAAAATGACAAAATGCTTAAGTTCTTTCTGAGACAATGTATCTTAACCCTCTCCCAAACAGCAAAATTTTATGGTGTTTCAATTTGAAAGCTTCTGAAGTCAACAAAATAAGGGTAAAAAAGAATAACATTTGTGTATAATACAGCACAGAAAATATTGAGGCAAAAGGAGAAAATGCTGGTTACCAGCATTTTCTTCTTTTGCCTCAATGTTTTCCCAAGCGTATTCTTACAGGAACGTCAAAACCCGGTCTTGTTTGGGAAAGGGTTAATTAAACAAATTTGATAGCTTACATGGCACGGATTCATGTGGCACAACAAAATTAACAATATTTAATTATTGCGGAAAATCTTCTATAATTTTGTAATTTTGAGACCAATTTGAATTTGGTTTGAGGGTTGAGAAAGTGTTTAAATGTCAGGGGTTTGTTGGATATGATTGATCTTTTGAATATCACCTGATCAAAAAGTTATTGATGTCCAGACAAAATTTTGTTACCAATAACTTTTTTATCAGGTGATGTTTAAAAGATCCATAATATCCAGAAAATATTCCTGGGCCGTGTTTTGCTAACATAGATTTTTGCAAAAACCTTGTAACAACACATCTGATTGAATGAGAAATAATAACAGTAATGATTCGACCAATCAGATTTGTTGTTGTTTTAAAAATGTTCGTAAGTTTGTTAGTAAAACGGGCCCCTGGTGTTTTTCCGCCTTCTTTGCTTCAAACCTTTTTCAAATTAGCCTCATATTAAAATAATTTGATGCCTTAGAAGAAGGACGTAAGTGAAAAAACATACTTTTGAGAAAACTGGAAAAACAGTTTTATTTCAAAAAGAAAAAAGAATAAATGCAGCCAAATTGGTCAGCATGACAAGTTCAAATGTCTATGAAATTTGCACCATATTTAGAGCTTGAAATGCCCTTTCCAAAAATGTATGCATCGTAAAAGGTCGTAAGTACCACTTACGACCTTATTTTTCTAAGGCATCGAGTTATCGAAAATTATAAAGAAAGTTGATTCAAAAACTGCTACAGATCACAAAATTGATGTGGATAAAGATTGAATTTGTTGAGGCAAAAGAAGAAAATGCTGATCATCAGCATTTTCTTCTTCTGCCTCAACATTTTCCTGAGGCTTTGCTAATAGGGATGTCAAAAGCAGGTCTTTTTCTGGGAAATACTTTAAAAATGGTCAAGTTTAAGAATTATTACTTATGGCTCAATATTATTCTATTATAACCAAGGCAGAGAAATAGGTAAAAACATGTACAGTTTTCTTTCATTCGAATGACACTTTTGCACTTTGTTTTGTGTGTGTTGAAGCTTTTATATTGAAAACACTTTGCCATTGCTTTGATTTGATTTATTTTCGCAGATCCATAAAAAAAAAAATCACATTCAAACGATTAAAAACTTGCTCTACGGTACATGTATATAAGCCAAAGTTCTGAATTGAGCTTTAATGCTCTTACTATTATATGAATGTTTAATTTATGCCTGTAACGAGTTTTCAAATGAACTAAATATAGGTCTAATTTCAAAGTCTTATGGACCAGTGTCTTCTATTAGTTAGGGCACAATGTTTGTGATTCATTTTACAGTGATATTACCTAGTTTTAATGGTAGCTAATACATGTATTTTATATTTGAAATGATTTTTCATAAGAAATGTATACAGTTTTATTAAAGGAACCCATGCTAGGTTGTCTAACATAAAAACGGGTGAAAGATATATTCGTGAAATATCATATGAATTTGTCAATCTGTATGATTGAATCATTTCTGTCTAGAAAAAATTCGTATCAACTTAATTTAACCCTTCTAAATCAAGATGGTTTCATGTCAACCTGCCCTTTTCATTTACTAGTAATGTACTTGTGAAACTGGTCCTCGCTAAAGAGGTAAAATATTGGTACATGTATCTAAATGTCTTTTTTTGGCACTAAACAAGGTAATGCGTCACACAACAAGGCAAAATCTGACGTTCAATATTGCTGCTTTTCAACAAAAACCTCATAACTGCTGCAGTTACGAGTTTTTTGTTGAAAAGCAATGATGTGTTGCTCCGCTTCCTTAAATATCTAGCATGGTTCCCTTTAATGCATGCAATCAAAGGTTATTATCACATAATTGATAACCATTTTATTTCACAGAAGTTTAATTCACTTAATATGATTCTATCAGCATGAATTGTTACCTCTATTTTTGGAGAAATTATTTTCAGAACTTAATTGGCACCTTTTTAAACATATGTTAGAGCAATTTTTCAATGTGTTCACTTTGGGTGGAAAAGAAGGCTGCTTTGTTACAACCTGTTTTGAAATAAAAACCTGTTTTGAATGTAACTCTGCTTTGCTACATAATTGTTCAGATTTTGCTTACGAATAGGGTGTTTGTGCTCATTTTGAGTTTCCCTCTTTTGTTTGTTTGCATTGCTTACACGTCTTTCATTAAAAATGTATTGATTAGTGATTATTTTAACTTAAATTATTATTGATCTGAAAATTTTTACTTGGTGTTTGTATGTTACAAAATCTATCAATAGTTATTTAATTTACATCAATGTCTACATTAAATATTGGCAAAATTTATGGTCTTACATTGTATGATGTATGCATTTTAAAAATGCGACCCATCACTTCAAGAAGGAGTTTATGGGAAACAACTGAAAAATATCAACTCTGGTCAGTCTGCACACTCTGCCCAGACAGACTAGGATTACATGTTTTCATTCCTAGGTATTTTCTGGATCTAGAATGTTTTCCCTAATTCTTACTTCATGTTTAGTTTTCAAATACAGCATCTAGTTGACCTCTGCTAAGTTTGATCTTTTTCTTGAAAAATATTTTTACGGATCCCCGCATTTGAATTTGTAAAAAGGGGCATATCAAAGTCAGTTTTTGTAGGAATTTTTCATATGCCAATGCAAAAACCCTTGGATAACACTCTGAAAAAACATCTGGATCTGCTTATGGTTATGCTGATCTCAAAACACTCTTTTCTAAGGTGCTATAATATGTGATTTGTCACGCTAAAAGGGACCTTATCAGAACTCCACAAATCCAAATTTTGACAAACTTGTCAGACTCAGCACAGGTCAAACAAATCACATATTGGAAAAATGAACATATAGTAAGATAGGGAAAACTAGGGTCAATATTTTTCACACTTCCTATAAGGTCCCTTTTAGCATGACAGGTCACATATATTTTTTCTATAACTAGGTCCAAATAGTTATGTTTTTCTCCATTGCAGGTCCCCATTTAAAGCACATAATTCCGTGTACGCCAAACGAGTACCAGTGTCCTGGTTCCCATAAATGCATTCCATATTCTCAAGTCTGTGATAACAATTTTAACTGTGAGTCGGGTACCGACGAGTACTCGTGTACTAGACCATGTAAAAATAGTAAGTACGATTTTTTGTCCTTTTTTTAAAACAAGCAGGATGTGTTGAATAAGATCAAAGTGCCTGCCAAAGCTGTAAGAATACTTCATAATCATTTAATTTGCTTACTTGGCAGAAGTGTTCATAAGAACTTTTAGATGTGAAAAATGCAAGTTTCATGAATATTCTATCAAGAATTATTCAGTTATTGCCCCTGATTTGACTAAAAGACACTTCTCAGGAAATTGATGTAAAAAATCATATTTGTATAGAAATGCTCATGGAAATAAACTCACAATTACGAGTACATGACAATGCTGATTATCATTGATACAATTTTGTTTTGATCTATATAACCTATTATTGGGAAGAGGGTATGGTCTATATTTTATGGCGTGAATCAGTATATTGCGCAACCACTGTATTTTGTTGCTTTCCATCGAAAACCTCGTAACTGCAAGCTGCAGTTACTAGGTTTTCGATGGACAGCAACATTTTCTAAGTATGTTTATAATTTTTGTTTCGTTTGTTTCAGCTGTAGGATGTTTATATTGTGTAGATAAAGATGGGGCCAAATGTTACTGTGATGACGGGTACCAGTGGGACGGAGAAACTTGTATAGGTAGGTCAAGGTCATATATCTAGGTCAAGGTCATATATCTAGGTCAAGGTCATATATCTAGGTCATGTAGATAAAAATGGGGCCAAATGTTACTGTGATGACGGGTACCAGTGGGACGGACAAACTTGTATAGGTAGGTCAAGATCTTATATCTAGGTCAAGGTCATATATCTAGGCCAAGGTCATATATCTAGGTCATGTAGATAAAGATGGGGCCAAATGTTACTGTGATGACGGGTACTATCTATAATAACTTCAATTTTGTCATTTGTGGCAATTTTTGAAGTGGATCACCTAAATATTTTGTCCTTTGGGAAAAGGTTAACATGCCAAAGTCAATGTCATTCATCAAGGTCTTAAAATTCATCTATGATTAAAGGTTCATTTTCAGAACACTATTCTTTTCAATATTAAGTATATTTCAAAGTAGATCTCAATTCAATTTATTTTTCACTTTAATGTTTTATTTTCATCCAATTACAGATTTAGATGAGTGCCAATATGACCAATATTGTGATCAAATGTGGTCGTGTAAAAACTTAGACGGAGGTTTTACATGTTCGTGTAGTGCAGGGTATATTTTAAACGAAACAAGATGTATAGCGATAAATGGTGAGTTGTTGAATTATAGCTCAACATAAATGACCAGGCAGAGCATCTCTAGCTATTAGCTAGCATTGCTCTGCCAGGTCCATTTATTGTGAGCTGTACCACTACACAATTTTGATAGGTACAAATCTATTCATATTCAAAGATGTTGCAGATGACAATTTCAACTGTATGAAATTTTACATTTGGGTGTTTCTTTGGTAGAAAACATTGTGGGAAATAAAGAAATTTCTTATCACAATCAATTTCTTCATTTTCCACAATGTTTTTCAAAGGCTTCATCAGGCTTATATTTCAACAAACAAACGGGATGTATAGCTACATATCTAAATGGGTAATTTCTTCTTGGTTGATTCTTTCATTGAACTTTTGTCATATGTGTTCATTATCATGTAGATGTCTCTGATTGGGATTTATCCTTTAACACACAAAACTTATTTGAAAACCACTGCTCAAGCACCATATTTTCTATATCAGCAAACTAATGTATTCACCTGCGGTTGTTCATGGGAATGGCAGCATATTTCAGCCAATGGTGTTACATTAGCTAAGAAAAAAGTGTGTTCAAACTTCTCAAACATTTTGGACAATTTTTGACATCAGAAATACAGATTATGGAAAAAGCAATTGATAACTCACTTATACCAATAATACAAACTTGCTCCTTTCAAGGTGACCCTATGTTCTCATAGCGACAGTCGAATGTGCCTTAATGCAGACAGCTTAGATTTTGTTGCAGAATCACATTCATAATTCTTCAAAGAGTTTGCATTGAAAATTTCATCTCAATAAGTGCACAAATTCACTCTATTGTTTGCAGAATTATTTCCCAGAAATGACTTCCTTATTTCCAAGCACTTCATGTATAAAAAACATACATAATAGATGGATTTCAGAATATCCATAAACCTATATATCATTGGAAAGGTTATTTAAATTTCTCTCTCAATATGATGAGTAAATGATAGAAAATTTGCATCTCATCTAAATCTAGACCTCTATCCCCACGACCCCTGTCAGGCCTCCTGCCATGACCCTCGACCACCCCACCCCTTCTATTTTTGGACTGGATTCGGTTTAGGGTTATCGGAATCACTATCGGAGTCACTATTCAAAGTCTCCGAAACATTTTCTAATGTTCAAATCACCTTTTCCCTCCCCCCCAAAAAAATCAGGGTAATCGCTATCATCATCGTCCGGCACTGACATGATGATTCGCCTGACCTCTTCTGCAGAATATTGAACTCTCCTGGCCATCGTTACAGCTCATACAAACCCCAAAACTGTGTTTTCTTCACATTTTACTAGAAAATGACAATATTGCACAATATTTGAGCGTTTATCTGGTGTCAAGATAACTTTAACAGTGTAAAAATCGCTTTTAAAAGCCGCTGCCCCCTAGACAATTTAAGCGTTCCTGAAGCGCGCTTGAAAGCGCGTTGCAAATGAAAGGGTTAAAAAGTTAAGAAACCATTCCGGATACTTTATTGACAGCTCTCATCCTTTCCTTCTGTCTGTTTGGTGGTTTAAGAGTATTTAGTATACGTAATCAAGATTTCTTTTTTTCCACATTTCAGAACCACAAGGCAAGCCAGGGACCTTACTACTGGCTAATAACTGGGACTTAAAACAACTCAGTATGAACGGCAATAGTTTATTTCCATTTTACGACAAACCAGGGCAGCGTATCACAGCAGTGGATTTTGATTTTCAAAACAGAAAGTTATGCTGGGTAAGCTAATTATTACTTTTTTCTTTGCACACATAATAACCCTTTCCCAAACAGCAAAATTTTAGACTGACTCAAATTCAAAGATGTTGCAGAAGACAATTTAAAGTGAATGAAATTTAAAATTGTTTAGTCTTTTTGAGTAGAAAACATTGTGGGAAATGAAGAAATTGCTTGTCACAAGCAATTTCTTCATTTTCCACATTGTTTTCCCAAGCTGTTTGCGAGAGAGTCAAAAGGCGTCACTCTGCAGTAATGGTTTAACCATATCCCAAGTTGTACCTAGCGGTGACCTCTCTTGTCCTCTTTGATGCATCAATTTATACAGAGAAGGATAAACATTACTACGCATTTCATAGGCCCTGACATATTGAAAGTAGTCTAAAGTAAAGTACCCCATTTGAATATTCTCTGATCTTATCCTTTTTCAAGATCGCTTGAACGTATTACAGTAGCCGCCATGGGAGAATTTCTCCCATACTACACTGCAAGCATAACAACGGAAGCAGACTGAACAACTATTTAAGGCTATGCCAGAAATATATTTGAAAGAAACAACATTCAAAAGTTGATTATCCTTGCAGATGTGATAAAATTTTATCAGATAGAAAAATGATGTGATTTACGGATTATTGACAGAATATTTCACTTGAATAAATAACGTTTGCAAAAGGGTTGATTTGCTTTGATGACGTCGTTTACGCGTGTTTACTTTCATGTTCAATATGGCGGTCTCTGTATTACGCTCGAGATCATGCTGTAAATGGCAATTTGTTGCAAACAGTCTGGAGGGTCGCTATTGTAAAGTACCCATTATGTTCGGGGTTTTTCAAGCCACATGCGCAATTCTTAATATTTGTAATTCTACTTTTAGATCAGTTTTAATGGTAACACAGGACGATCTATGCTTCTGTGTTCATCATCTGAAAAAACAACAGCTCCAATAGAACAGGTCAAGGTCAAAGTTCATCTGAGTAGTAAGTACTATTTGTTGTATCCATTATCATAATCTGGACTTACCTTATGTCCTAGGCGGAGCCACCATAGGGAATTGAAGCATACCTTTCTAGGCCTATTAAGACTGATTTCTGACCGAAATCAGATCCTCTGACTGAAATAGGAGAGTTTTTCTCCTATTTCAGTCAGAGGAGATGATTTTGGTCAGAAATCAGTCTTAATAGGCCTATAAAGGTATGATTTGATTCCTTAACCCATTCCCAAACATTGACGCTTTTTGACGCCCTTCAAGATAAAGGCTTTGGAAAACACTGTGGAAAATAAAGCAATTTCTTCATTTTTCACAATGTTTTCTCCCCCCAAAGTGGTGAAATTTGAAAAAAATGCATTGAAAATGTTGTCTGCAACTTCTTTCAGATTGGAACAGTCCAAAATTTTGTCATTTGGTAATAGGCTATGGGAGCCACGATACCTCAGGTGGTAATGTCAAAGTCTATCAATGAAGGTGTCATGGGTACAAACTTCTTTATTTACATTTGACACAAGTCATTTGCATAACACCACTAGATGTAAATCGTTCTACAGAGAGAGCAGCTGGAGACTCAGATTGGATATCATTGTAGTACTGAGGTGCTTCAGATCTGGCAGTATGATCATTGCAGTTACAAATGGCATTTATACCTATTCAATCAACATTATGTCCTAGTGTAGACCATGGGGGTAGATATATTGGCCACAAATTTTATCAGCTTAAATGAGAGACTTGTGAATTTATTGAGGCAGGGTATTTTCCACCCAAATTAACCCGAGATAACTTAATTTTTGTGTGCAAAGTCCGTTAGTTGGCCGTTTTAATAAAACATTGCCATAGTGGGGGCATTACATATGCAGATGTCCTGGGTTAATCTTGCTGGACAATATTGTTAGATATCAATGCCATGTTGTTAGAAGAAAAAAATAAATATTTGGTGTTTATATATGTATTGTCCAGCAAGATTAACCCGGTACCTCTGCATATGTAATGACCCACCTTCAGCAATGTTTTGTTAAGACGCAGTCACGCTCAACTAACGGACTTTGCACACGTAAATTAAGTTGTCCCTGGTTAATTTGGGTGGACAATACAGGTCTTGTTCCAAAAGGAAATCTGAATTTGAACAGGTAAATAGTATGTTGCCTGATACAATGCACTATCAATTTGAAAATGTCAAAGAGTGTAATAATTTTGAAACAAATTAAACGAATTACCTTGCATGTTATTTTAAATGACATCGCAAATATTTTTCAGCTGTAGACAGTTTCGCATATGATTGGGTGCATCAAAACTGGCACTTTACCGACCCTGTTTTAAAGAGAATTGTCGTCTGCAAACAAGACAGAACATTCTATAGTGTTATTTTGGATGGGGAATGTACTTTTTGATGACATTTTGTTATTTTTATCCTTACAGCTGTAGACAGTTTTGCATATGATTGGGTGCATCAGAACTGGTACTTTACTGACCCTGTATTAAAGAGAATTGTCGTCTGCAGACAGGATGGGGAATTCTGCAGTGTTATTCTTGGTGGGGAACAAGCCAATCAGCTTCTACTGGGCCCGAAAGATCTTGTGCTGGATCCAATTCATGGGTATGGTATTTCCTCATATTGACTCCTTTGTTTTAAGCATTATGAAAGTCTTTTTACCACAGAATTATATTAACTGGTTTTCTAAAACAAATATGGAATGTCAATTTCCTTGCCTTGAACATGTATAGAATTACAATAAATTCTTTCACAAAAAAAGATCTTATGGTGGTCCAATTGGAAGGCTACTCCTGACGATAAAATGAATGTTATTGTAAGAAGAACATGTGTATGTTAAAGCATATAAAAACTTTGAGGGAAAATGTTTTCCCAAAATGTATCTACCAGGGATGTCAAAACCAGATCTTGTTTAGGAAAGGGCTAACTACTAGGATGTTAGACATCTGGGAATTAAAAAAAATATGCATAAACATGACATCATTTAAACATGTTGAATGCAACTTTGGTCCTTGAAAAAGCTGAGAATATAAAAAAATGTTCAAAAGAATGAATGACACAAAAAGTAAATTCTAGGTTTTTATCCACTACAGGAATCTCTATTTTGCTGATGTGAATGAAAACAATGAAGAGTCTGCCAGAATCATGCGATGCCGGCTTGATGGGTCCAATTTTGAGGAATTTATTTCGGAAAAGATACAAAAACCATCAGGGTTAGCCATTGACTATGCCAATGGACATTTTTACTGGGCAGATACAGCTTTGAATATGGTGCAGAGAATTGACCTGTCGGGAAATGAAACCTCAAAAAGATTGATTGCCATTGGAACTAAGGTATTCAGAACTCCAGATATGAGGGAGTGATGACTTTTTAAACTGCAATGATTCTGTTTATGTTCATCATACCCTATATTGTGGGTACTCATTTGTATCGTCTCGTCGAGACGATTCAAATGAGTACCCATAACATAGGGTTTGGAATTGAAATAAGAAAGTTAGAATGTCTTCACTCCCAGGTATTTATGCATTTTCATTTTCTTATGCACACATTTTGTTTCAAAAGTAAGACTTAGGACATGGTATGATTCTAATCCATTCCCTACAGAGGTATGCATTTGGTAATATGCTGGACTTGTAATACATAGGTAACTTGTTTAATCCCACATCACTTGAATGAGACTCAAAACCAAGGTCCTGTTACCGTATGAACAAAGCTGTTATAAAGGACATGAAATTCCATGCAACCAATTCAATCCTTACAGTTTCCTTCTTTCTTTTTGATCTGATTCAAAATGAAAGATTTTTGTACAATGTAACCTGTTTTGTGGGATTGTAATGCAACAAAAAATGAATTGAAAAGATGATGCATATAATCTTGAGCAGTTTATTGCTTGTCAAGCAGATTATATATTAAAAGCTTCACATGGAATTGACCTGAAAACTTCAAAAATGGAATAAGTGGTACATGATCATTTTATTCACTTGATATTAAGAATTTCTTTTTGAGTGCAATGATGTTTTCTTTAATTTTCAGGTTGAACATATACACAGTATAGATGTTCTAGAAAACTACCTCTATCTCAGTGATGCTCATGAGAAACAAATTTTAAAAGTACATCGCTATGACTACGGTGAACCAATCAAAGTTTTGGTTGGAAATCTCTCTAGGCCAGGTCAGATAAGAGTCTTCCATAAGCTGAGACAACCTAGTGGTGAGAATTTTGTTAGATTCTGAAAAATATTTGATCAATTGAAATATTTGTTTTGGACAAAATATGTATTTTGATTAGGAATAGTATAGAATCTATGGCTTTTTATGTGTCCAAAGGGTTATATTGTGTTATGGTTTTGGTCTTTTGTCTGTTTGCTTGTCTACGAGGGGCGTTCATTAAAGATTTCCCCTAACCTACTTCCAATAAGCATAGATAATTGAAATTTGGCACAAATATTAATCTTTCTCTACATGGCCTCTAGCAAGAGAGACATACTTCTGCCATCGTTTAATGCAGTTTTGGATACCTGTTTTGTAGAACACTGTAGATTGTGCCCGAAACCTTGCATTGACTTTATGGTGGCATCATCAATGACAGACTGTGGGCCCCCAGGATTCGGACAGTTTCCACAGACTTACGTCCACACTTGAACTGAGTATACCAGTGTTTGACAAAGTCATATGATGGGACATCATCCCAACAAACTTCTTTCATGTCATCAAATGCCTCATCTAGAATGCGACCTTTCAAATACAGGAATCTGATGACTGCTTGCTCCATCACGCTACCTTACTTAATTTCAGCACATGGAAATGAGAAACATATAACATTTAAGAGCTGCAATTTTTCATGTGACCTATAGAGGTATACGGTAATGTATGTGTACAATTTCGACTTCCTACCTCAACTGAAAGTAGGTCAGGGGAAATCTTTAATGAACGCCCCTCGTATCTGTCTCTTCATCCACAATTTTGTGTCTGTGCAACTCCTTCTAAAGTTTAAAGCTGAAGATGATCAAACTTGCCTTAGTTAATCATCATGATGTCTATTTATGCATTCCATCTTTGAAACTCATGTAAATGTTCTGGTTCTTGAATTACCTGCCCTTTACGTAAATTAAAAAAAGTGCCAAATTTTATTGACCTAGTCCCATATTGCTTATATGGGCCACACTGCAAAGCTCTTGTTTTAATAATTTTCGCAGACCTGATGTATTTCTTAAGTGCAATCAGTTTTAAGGCAAAGGGAAATTTTAAGATTCTAGAATTTAGCCTTATATTTACAAAGTATTGTGCTTAGTACATGATTTGTTTGAATAAAAAGAAATATATCTTATTAACCCATTACCACACAGTGTCTCCTTTTGACTCCCTACAAGTAAATGGCTTTGGCAAACATTGTGGAAAATGAAGAAATTGCTTGTGACAAGCAATTTCTTCATTTCCCACAATGTTTTGTACCCCAAAAGACAAAAAAATATGAAATGATATTCACTTGAAATTGTTGTCTGCATCATCTTTGAATTTGGAACAGTCCAAAATTTTGCCGTTTGGTAATGGGTTATAAGAAACAATGCTATTCATGGTTCTCCATGTGAGTAAATCTAGTGTACATAGATATGACATCACAATTTTTCAGCACAAATGAATCCCTGTTACAAGGAAGGTTGTGACCATATATGTACATCATACATAGAGGATAGTAACAGTAGAAAAGCTTCCTGTATGTGTTTAAATTCACAAATGCCATATTTGGTCTGTCAAGAGCACCTTATTTTATCCAAAATTATTTTGTTTCAGCACAAATGAATCCCTGTTATGAGGAAGATTGTGCCCATATATGTACATCATATATAGAAGATAGTACCAGTAGTAAAGCTTCCTGTATGTGTTTACTTTCACGAATGCAATATTTGGTCTGTCAAAAGTACCTTATTTTATCCAAACACCTCTCATTTCAGCACAAATGAATCCCTGTGATGAGAAAGGTTGTGACCATATATGTACATCATATATAGAAGATAGTACCAGTAGAACAGCTTCCTGTATGTGTGGAGCTGGGCACCAACCTGATGGAAATAAGTGTAAAGGTAACACTTTGGTTTTTTGTATGTGTATAATATATTACAATTGAGAACAGCAAAGGCATAGTCAGAATTTTTTGTCATATGCATGCCAGGAACGCCACAGGCAGGAAGTAGGGAGAGAGTAAGAGAGGGGTCTAGGGGTTTCCTCCAAGAAAATTTTGAAAATCAGGATGGCTGTAGAAAGATGCTAGCCTGATAAAAAGGAACTTATATATAAAATGATGAAAGGTACCTACAACCTATTCACAATATCTTAAAATGTTTAGAAATCTTAAAATTCTAAAGAATACAGATCTGGTGTGTTTTATTAAAGCAATTTTCTTTAGAATTCATAATTTTCACAATTATCTCTAATAGATCTGTTAAGCTTTAACCCATTATTGCACAGTTAAGCGTTTTGGCTACCTCACAGGAAAACCCTTGGGAAAATATTTTCAAAAATGAATAAATTGCTTTGACAAGCGATGTCTTCATTTTTCACAATGTTTTCTAACCCAAATGGAAAGATTTTAATTATTTCATCAACTTAAAACTGTCATCTGCAACTTCTTTCAAATTGGAACAGTCCAAAATTTTGCCGTCTGGTAATGGATTTACTTCCATTTTAGCCATTCCTGACTGTAAAGACTCCTGTGATGGAACGACAAACTGTGATATGACCAGTAGTGATTACATTCCAGAAATATGCTCCTTAGGTAAGGCTTGCTCAAATATATTCTGGATAAAAAGTCCTAGAAAACGTAAGGAGCAGTTGACAGGCCGAATGTAACATTTGTGAATGTAAAGACTCCTTTAATTGAAGCACACACCCAGCTATTACCAGTAATGAATTCATTCCTGAAATTTCGCTGTCTTGGTTTTAAAACATTTTTCAGGCAAAAAATCTTGACTTTACTTTCAACCTCTGTTGGTGAAAAATACCCTTACTAAATTTCTTGTCTGACTTTACTGTTAACAATTTCCGTGTCCAATTTAGCTGTTCCAAATTAAATTTGGTGCAGTTTACAGTCCAAATGTAACAACACTGAATAAAAATTCCTGTTATGTAAAGCAAACTTTCGTGGTTATTTTTTTTAACAGGCTGGGAATGACATTGGACCTTTAAGATTGGTTGTACTTTAACCCTTGCCCATACGACAAAAAATTGGAGTCTTCCATTTTGATAACTGCTGCAGATGACAAAATGAGTGTTGCAAAAGAAAGGATTTGTCTAGAAAATAGCTCAGAAAATATTGAGGCAAAAGGAGAAACTGCAGGTTATCAGCAGTTTCTTCTTTTGATTCAATATTTCCACAAGCCTTTTCTATTAGGGACGTCAAAACAAGGCCTTGTTTGGGAAAGGGTTAAATAGTGTCACAGTGACATTTCATACATCACTGTCTTTTTCCTCCTAGAACTCTGTCCAGTAAACAGATCCTACTGCAGTGCAGACAAAGTGTGTCTACCCACAACATGGTGGTGCGATGGCAAGATGGACTGCCCGAGCGGGGATGACGAGGGTCTATACTGTAAATTCCATGAGTGTTTACCGACACAGTTCCAGTGTGGTGCGGGTAATTGTGTTGACTTTAGCGCCCGATGTAACAAATTGGATGATTGTGGCGATGGAACGGATGAGGTAGTGAAAAGTTTGTTAATTTTATGTTGAAGTAGTGCAGAATAGTTTATTGTTAAAAAGTTTGTTAATTTTATGTTGAAATAGTGCAGAATAGTTTGTTGTTATTTAGCGTTTTGAGTTTTACTTTAAAATTAGAGATTCTGTTGTCATCAACAGTTTAAAAAATTGCTCTTAACCCATTATAACAGATAATGACACCTTTTGACACCTCACAAGATAAAGGCTTTGAAAACATTGTTGAAAACCTTTATTTTCAACAATGTTTTCTACCAAGAAAGTCCAAAAAATGAAAAAAAAAATCATTTTAAATTGTTGTCAGCAAAATCTTTGAAATTGAATAAGTCAACTGCCCTAGTGGGGCAGTGATGAGGGTCTATACTGTAAATGAGGAATAGTCAGTTAACCTTTTCCCAAATGACAGAATGTCCAATTTCAATAAATGATAAAGATGTTGTTTGTATTCAATATATAGCAAGGAAAATATTAAGGCAAAAGGAGTAAATGATGATAATTTCTGCTAATTATTGAAGTCTACAACATTCATATAATTCCAGTGGTTTGTCCACCTTCTCTCCTTCAAACCAAATTAAAATTGATCAAGTATTAACAAAATTTTTGACAATTTTCTGAAATTGTTGAAGCCATCACTTCCTCATATCTGTAACACTGATAAATGAAGTATATTGTGTTTACAGGTTGGCTGTGAGTACCCGTGTGACGGTGAGAATCAGTTTCAATGTGAGGAAGACCCCACTCATTGTATACCCCAGATATTCTTGTGTGACGGTCACAGAGACTGCACAAATGGGAGTGATGAACTTGGGCAAAATTGTGGTATGTGCAAAAAATGGTGTAAGTTATAAAAAAACACTTACAAATACTAGAAGAACCAGTTTCAATGTGAAGAAGATCCTACTCATTGTATACTGTATTATGGTCACAGAGACTTATATACATAAATGGGAGTGATGAACTTGGACAAAATTGTGGTAGATCTATGTACAAAAAACTTATGTCAGTTTAGAAAAAAAATGATTTAACCCTTTCCCAAACAATAAAATTTTGGGGTAGCACAATTTCAAAGATGCTGCAGACAACAAAATTTAGATAAATAAAGACTGGATTAGTTTAGAAAATAGCACAGAAAATATTGAGGCAAAAGGAGAAACTGCTGGTTATCAGCAGTTTCTTCATTTGTTTCAATGTTTTCCCAAACCTTTTCTATTAGAGACATCAAAACCAGGTCTTGTTTGGGAGAGGGTAAATAAAGCCTAGAAGAACCAGTTTCAATGTGAGGAAGACCCTAGTCATTGTATACCCCAGATATTCTTATGTGACGGTCACAGAGACTGTACAAATGGGAGTGATGAACTTGGGCAAAATTGTGGTAAGTGCAAAAAAATGGTGTAAGTTATAAAAAAAATAATTTGACAAATAGATCTACTAGAAGAACCATTTTTTGATGTGAGGAAGACCGTAGTCATTTTATACCCCAGATATTCTTGTGTGACGGTCACAGAGACTGCACAAATGGAAGTGATGAACTTGGCCAAAATTGTGGTAAGTACAAAAACCCCTCATGTCATGTATAACAGGGCTACAGATAAGTGGGGGTGAAGACATTATAACTTCATTATTTCAATTCCAAACTCTTTTTTGTGGGTACTCATTTGAATCGTCTCGACGAGACGATACAAATGAGTACCCACAACATAGAGTTTGATGAACAATAACAGAATTATTGCAATTTGAAAAGTCATCACCCCCTCTTATTTGGAGCTCTGTATAAAAATATAGACTGCACAAATGGGAGTGACGAACTTGGACAAAATTGTGGTAAGTGCCAAAAAAACCCCATTCAGGGTCAGTTATGAAATATACTTTCATAAAGGCTAGAATTACCATTTTGTATGTAATGAAGACCCTAGTCATTGTATACCACAGATATTTTATGTGACGGTCACAGAGACTGTAAAAATGACAGTGATGAACTTGGCCAAAATTGTGGTAAGTGTTGTCTTTGTTTATCAAATATATTGTTATGTGAATATATTGTAGAGTGGTAAGGGATAAAAACAATACCATAATGGCCACAGAGATTGCACAAATGAGAGTGAGGATTTTTGAGGCGACTGTTCAAAGTTGGTCTAAATAATACAGATTTTTTATTTGGATTTACAATGGACACTTGTTTTGTCCATGTCAGAGGGGCTGTCAAAATACCACAACATATTCATAATTCAACTCATTCGATTTTGTTAAGGTTTGTGTAAAATGACATTAGACCATTCTTTGTTGCTCATTCAAGTGTGTTCATAATAGATTATTGCAATATAAGTTGGAAAAGGAAAGAAATTGGTTCACATGAACAATTTCTATCCTTTTCCTACTAAGTTTCAATGGCTATATTTATTTCTGAATAATTTTGTTTAACTCTTTCCCAAACAAGACCTGGTTTTGACTTCCCTAATAATAAAGGCTTGTGAAAAACATTGAAACAAAAGAAGAAACTGCAGATAACCAGCAGTTTCTCCTTTTGTCTCAATATTTTCTATGCTATTTTGTACATAAATTATATCTTTATCAATAATTTTTAGCTCACCTGAGCACAAGGTGCTCAACAGTGAGCTATTGTGATCACCTTTTGTCCGGCGTCCGTGCGTCATCCATCGTCCGTCAACAATTTCTTTAAATGATATCTCCTCCTAAACTACTTGGCCAATTCCAACCAAACTTGGCAGGAATGTTCCTTAGGTGATTCCCTTTCAGAATTACGAAAAGAATTGAAATCCAAAAAAAAAAAACTCTGGTTGCCATGGCAACAGAAAAGGAGAAATTTGACTGAATCTCAATACTATCTTTGAACAACATCTCCTCCAAAACTGCTTGGCCAATTTCAATTAAACTTGGCAGGAATGTTCCTCAGGTAACCCCCTTTCAGAATTGCTAAAAGAATTGAAATCCATAAAAAACTCTGGTTGCCATGGCAACAGAAATGGAGAAATTTGACTGAATCTCAATACTATCTTTGAACAAAATCTCCTCCAAAACTACTTGGCCAATTTCAACCAAACTTGGCCGGAATGTTCCTCACGTGACCCCCTTTCAGAATTGCTAAAAGAATTGAAATCCATAAAAAACTGGTTGCCATGGCAACAGAAAAGGAGAAATTTGACTGAATCTCAATACTATCTTTGAACGACATCTCCTCCTAAACTACTTGGCCAATTTCAACCAAACTTGGCAGCAATGTTTCTTAGGTGACCTCCTTTCAGAATTGCTAAAAGAATTGAAATCCATAAAAAACTCTGGTTGCCATGGCAACAGAAAAGGAGAAATTCGACTGAATTTCAATACTATCTTTGAATGACATATCCTCCTAAAGTACCAGGCCAATTTGAACCAAACTTGGCAGGCATGTTTCTTAGGTGGCCCCCTTTCAGAATTGTTAAAAGAATTGAAATCCGTAAAAAAAACTTTGGTTGCCATGGCAACAGAAAAGGAGAAATTTGACTGAATCTCAATACTATCTTTGAACGACATATCCTCCTAAACCACTTGGCCAATTTCATCCAAACTTGGCAGGAATGTTCCTCTGGTGACTCCCTTTCAGAATTGCTAAAAGAATTTAAATCCATAAAAAACTCTGGTTGCCATGGCAACAGAAAAGGAGAAATTTGACTGAATCTCAATACTATCTTTTAACGACATCTTCTCCTAAATTACCTGGCCAATTTCAACCAAATTTGGCCAAAATATTCCTTAGGAGGTCCTCTTTAAGAATTGCTAAAAGAATTGAAATCCATAAAAAACTCTGGTTGCCATGGCAACAGAAAAGGAGAAATTTTTACTTATTCTCAATAATTTCTTTGAACAACATCTCCTCCAAAACTACGTGGCCAATTTCAACCATACTTGGCAGAAATATTTCTTTGGAGGTTCCTTTTAAAAAATTGCTAAAAGAATTGAAATCCATTAAAAGCTCTTGTAGCCATGGCAACAGAAAAGGAGATTTTCCACCAAATCTCAATGACATTGTTGAATGAAATCTCCTCCTAAACTAATAGGCTAATTTTAACCAAACTAGGCAGAAATATTCCTTAGGAGGTCACATTTGAAAAATTCTAACAGAATTGCAATTTATAAAAAAAAAAAACAACTCTGGTTTCCATGGCAACAGAGAAAGAGAAATTACACAAAATCTGTCAGAAGCAATTTCTCCATAACCGCAGAGCCAAATTTCACAATACTTAATATTTGCATTACTTTTGATATTGCTAAGAGGTGCTTTTCTTTGCTTTTCAATATGAAACCTTGTCACAGAAAAAGGGGACTTCTTGTAAAAATCTGCTTATCAGGGGCATAGCATCTACATTTATTCATTGATTTAAAAAATGTATGGGTAAATGTGTTCTTTATCATGAGTAGATGTTCCATTTGAAATATATATTTAGGTAGGTTCAAGGTCATAGATCTTGGTCAATTTGTAAATTTCTGTTTGTCAGTCTGTATGTTTTATTGTAATTCCATCTGTCCAAAGCAATTTGTCCATAACCACATAGCTGAATTGGATGAAACTTCATATTTGAGTTACATATGATATTGCACTGAGGTAGTTTTCTGGGTTTTCTATGGTTTGAAATCATATAGCGGCGTTCATATGATCTTTGACCCTTTATTGCATTACCTGTAAGAAATCTGATCTGTTATAAAACCCCATCTCAGGTGAGCGACCTAGGGCCAACGGCCCTCTTGTTTTTGTCTGCAGCAGCTTTCAAATTGGTTGACCATAAAATTTTGTTGTTTGGGAAAGAGTTCAACTTTTTGATACCTATTGTTTAGGAAGGGACCAGACTTTTACTTTGAACTTGACTCATCCGATGTTGAGATAAAGAGAGTCAACTTTATTAGGTCACCAGAAGGTCATGGTGACCTATTGCAACCGCTACATCATTAATCTGTAAATCCATGTTTTTTGTGCTCATTTGATTAAGGTGACCGATAAGGCCCTCTGGGCCTCTTTGTGTCTAAAGCCTGAAATCTATAGCTTTGATGTATAGCAGGACATTGAGTTACGTAAAATTATATCATTCTTTTTCAGAACATGGTCCGCAGTTTCCATGCCAACCAGAGATAGAGTACACATGTCGTAACGGAGAATGTGTCTCGTTATCGTGGACGTGTGACGGAGACAAAGATTGCGTCGATGGCTCGGATGAATGGGACGGAGAAGGAGAGATTTGCCGTAAGTTTGTTTAACCCTTTTCCTAAATGGACATTTTTTGAAAATTTCAATTGGAAAGCTGCTGCAGATTACAAAATAGGTTTTCATAAAGATAGGATTTTAGTACAAAATTTCATAGAAAAGATTTCGGCAAAAGTAGAAAATGCTTATTATCAGCATTTTCTTCTATTGCCTTGATGTTTTCCCAAGCTCTTTATATTATGGATGTCAAAACCAGGTCTTGTTTATGAAAGGGGTAAAGCTGTTGTAGATGACAAAATATACATAAAGATTGCTTTTATCAGCATTTTCCTCTTTTGTCTTAATGTTTTCCCAGTCCCTTTCAATTTGGGTTGTCAAAACCAGGTCTTGTTTTGGAAAGGGTTTGAATAGTAAGTTGGTTGAATATGATTCAGTTGGTAGATTAATGGTTTCAAACAAACTTTTTAACATTTATTTGTAAAAAGGATAATCAAAATTAATACTTCAAATTCCATTTTCAGATAAAAGTGACAATATTTGTAAATTGAACGAGCGTCAATGTGACTCGGAGAAGAGATGTATCCCGGCTACCTGGTTCTGTGACGGGGAACCAGATTGTTTGGATCGGTCAGACGAGTCGGACAGACATTGTGCTAGTAAGCCCCTTTCTTAAGCCTTTCTGGAACTAGTGTCAATATCCATAATAAAAAAGGTTTGGAAAAACATTGAAGCAAAAGAAAAAAAATGCTGATAACCAGCATTTTCTTCTTTTGCCTTAATATTTCCTGTGCTGTATTTTAAGACGTTTTTTAAGAAAAGCAGCGTTTTCTTTTCATCAATATTTTCCCAAACTGTGATGCCTTTTGACACACACAAGTGTTTACCCATTACCACAAAATGACTCTTTTTGACTCCCAATAAGATAACAGCATTGGAAAACATTGTGTTAAATGAAGAAATTGCTTGTGACAAGCAGTTTCTTTATTTCCCACAATATTTTCTACCCGAAGACCAAAAAAATTTAAGTTTCATTCGCTTGAAATTTTCATCTGCAAAATCTTTGAATTTTGATCAGTCTTAAATTTTGCTGTTTGGTAATGGGTTAAAGGTTTATAAGATATAAGAGAAAAGAAAGGATGTTCTGTAACGGGGAGCCGGATTGTTTAGATCGGTCAGACTAGTCTGACAGACATTATGCTAGTAAGTGAAATTATCGAATTATATTGTAACTTTTCTTCAACACACCCATTACTACAGCTTGCTTTGAAGCTTTAGTTAAAAGGTTTTTAAAAAAAGCAGCGATATCTTTCTCATCAATTTTTTAGCTCGACTTTTCGAAGAAAATGAGAGCTTATACTGTCACCCGGGCGTTGGCATCGGCGTTGGCGTTGGCGTTGGCGTTGGCGTTGCAACCAAGGTTAAAGTTTTTTCAAAAATCAATAACTTCCATACTATCAAAGGGATTCAACCCAAACTTGGAATACTTATTCACCATCACACCCTCTACCTTACTACCAGGGCCCATGACCCTGGCTCCACTATATTTGGTGTTATGCCCCCTTTACACTAAGCAACTTAGAAAGTCGAGCACGCGGTCTTCGGACAGCTCTTGTTTCCCAAATTGTGATATCTTTTGACACACAAAAGCGTCAAAAGATTATAGGATGTTAGAGAAAAAAAGGATGTATCACGGCTTGAGGTTTCTGTGATACTGAAACAGTCTTCACTTGAAAAACTTTAACCTGGTCTATATCTCAGGCACTATTACAGATACAGCCTTGATATTTCATACATAGATACATCTCGACAAGACCTTTCATTTGTGACCATGACCTTTGACCTAGTGACCTTGACCTTGGAGTTTGACCTACTTTTGAAAAACTTTAACCTGGCCTATATCTCAGGCACTATTAGAGATACAGCCTTGATATTTCATACATAGATATATCTCGACAAGACCTTTCATTTGGGACCATGACCTTTGACCTAGTGACCTTGACCTTGGAGTTTGACCTACTTTTGAAAAACTTTAACCTGGCCTATATCTCAGGCAGTATTAGAGATACAGCCTTGATATTTCATACATAGATACATCTCGACAAGACCTTTCATTTGGAACCATTACCCTTGACCTTGTGACCTTGACGTTTGACCTACTTTTAAAAAATTGCTGTTTTTGTGACAAGCTCCCGTATATGCGAGCTACGTTGTCCGTGGACAAATCTTGTTAAGGAAAGCGATTGTTTTCAGAATTTTACTGGAAAATTAAGATTTTCTATTTCTTTGTAGATGATTCTAATTACCACTGCCCTGCACCAAACCACAGGTGTGAACAAAAAGCGATACGGCAATGTCTGACCCCAGACCAAATTTGTGATGGAATATCAGATTGTGATGATCAGAGTGACGAAGGGGGTCTGTGTAACAGTAAGTGTGACCTTGACCTTGTTAATCTAAATATAGTAACACAATTATAAATCTAAATAGATTATCAAGATGACATTAACCCTTTCCCAAACAAGACCTGGTTTTGACGTCCCTTATAGAAATGGATTAGGAAAACATTGAGACAAAAGAAGAAACTGCTGATAACCAGCAGTTTCTCCTTTTTTCTCAATATTTTCTATGCCATATTTTACACAAATCCTATCTTTAATGACATCTTTTTTGTCATTTGTGTCCATTTTTGAAGTGGATCACCCGAAAATTTTGCCGTGTGGGAAAGGGTTAAGCAATGTTTGATACTGGAACAAATTTGTGATGGAACACAGGCCAGTATGAATCCAGGAATACTTTTTGAATCACACAACAATCCATCTGATTGGCTAAGACATATGTCTCGTCCAATCAGACATGCCCGAGTGCAATATTCACCAACATTTCTGAATTGATTTTCTGAATCCAAACTACATTACCAGCCATCTAATGGACAAGACAAACAGGATACTTAAAAGAACAAGTTTGTGATTTCCTTTTAAAGCATAAGGCATATTTGGGCACACTTTTATTTTCACACGTAAATTTCATTTCCGATCAAACCTCTGTAATTTGTTAAATTTGTCAATATTAAATCTTTTTTTCCAGATTTCATGTGCCTCCACCAAAACAATTGTAGCGACACTTGCCACAACATTCCAACAGATCCCGGATATAAATGTTCGTGTCCTCCGAACAAAAAACTTAAAGCGGACAACAAAACATGTATCAATGCCGTTCCATATGATCAATTATGCAGCCAGTGGGGAATCTGCGGACAGGATTGTGAACTGACCAACAAGTCAAACGGTTATAGATGTAAATGTTTTGATGGATACTTTTTAGAACCAGATGAATTTACTTGTAAACCACTAGGTAAGATTTTTGAAACTTTATTCATTCGTTTGTGTCTTGGTTTTATTTGAAATATACCAAAAAACAAATTTTACGTGAAAGAGATGTAAATGTTTTTATGTCTACCCTTTGGTACTTGATTAACTTACTGGCAAATTTCTATGGTTCTCACAAGGCTTTCATTATTAACAGGTTTGTTAGCAAGCTGGGACTTTATGTCTGGGGAGCTAATGTCAGAGCCCTAGTGTCAGCACTGTTTCAAAATTATACTACAATCACAAAAATTTCAATAAATAATTCCTTTTTACAGAAAGTGATCCTGTGCACATAGTGTTCACCAATCGTCATCAGTTACGCCAAGTTGATGTTGTGACAACCAATGCCGTATCCCTGATGTCAGGTTTAAGAAACACAATCGCCCTAGATTTTTACTACAAGAATGGCTACCCAGTGTTGTTTTGGACAGATGTTATGGAAGATAAAATATATAAGGGAACTATTAAGGGAAATAGTAAGTATATTTACTATTATGTGCAAAAATGATCAAAATGATCAAACCAAATTTATTGTATTTTTTTGTTGTCTGAAAACTTACAAAAACATTTTGAATAGCATCATAGATCTAAGGTTCATTTTCAGTATGTCCGACAAATTTGATTGCCAACTTCAATGTAGAGAAATTGTGCTTACTGTCAAGTGGCGTTATAAGATCTAATATGGTAGGAAAATGGATAAAGATGGATATAAAATTGTGCAACATTCAAAATTAATATTCAGTATTGCATCATGTGATACACGATTAATTTTGGTGCTCATTGTAACAACTCAGCCAGTTCTGTAAATCTAACCTTGATTGTTTAGAAAAAGGGGCATATTGTTTGCTATTGTCCATCTTTCTCAATAGTTAACATGAAACATTATTTTCGAGGGCATTTATGTTCCAAAAATATTCCTTGTATATTACAAAGTTTTCTATTGGCCAGGTTTGGTGAATATTGAGCCAATCATAACGTCCGGTCTAGCAACAACAGAGGGCGTGGCAGTAGACTGGGTGGCTGAGAATATTTACTGGGTAGAAAGTAGTCTGGATCAGATCGAGGTCGCCAAACTGAACGGATCAATGAGGACAACGCTGATTGCAGGAAATATGAAGTCACCACGAGCTATTGTCCTGGATCCTAGAGAGGGGTAGGTGACCTTGACCTTAACATGAGAAATTTAAATGTAGTTGTTTCTTCAAAGATTTAATAAAAGGACAGTTTCTTTATTCAATCGAAAATTTTAAAAAGGTTGGTATCGAACAGTGACACTTTTTGATGCCCCTCAAGAATTATGGCTTTGAAAACATTGTGGATAATGAAGAAATTGCTTTTTGCAAGCAATTTTTTCATTATCAACAATGTTTTCTAACCCAAAATGCAAATATTTTTTGAAATTTTACCAACTTAAAAGTGTCGTCTGCAACACCTTTCAAATTTGGCATTAGACTGGGTAAAAAGTAGTCTGGATCATATCGAGGTCGCCAAACTGAACGGATCAATGAGGACAACGCTGATTGCCGGAAATATGAAGTCACCACGAGCTATTGTCCTGGACCCTAGAGAGGGGTAAATGACCAGGCCCCGGTTTTGTTGAAAAAAACTTAAGTACCTTCTCAGACTCAAATCTGAGCACCATACTCAAATCACAAGAAATCCATGTAAACTTCAATCGAATACCCTTCAACTTTGGAGGATATTCAATTGAAGTTAAGCATGTACTCATGAGTATGTACTCAAGTTTATTCGAGAAACCAGGGCCTGGACCTTAGTTAACATAAGAAATTTATATAAATTTGTTTGTTTAAACATTTATTGAATGGACTCTATTAAGGTATCCAACCCCTCAAAAGCACCAAAGACCCAATTGTGAAATTTGAAAAGTCCCAATAATTCCTAAACTGTGGCACATTTCCATTCCAAATACAAACATAAGCGTTTTGAACGGTTAAGAATTTTGAATTAATACATACTTATGGAAATATTTGACAAAAATGTTCCAAATTACCTCCCTTGAATATGATTAAAGAGTAAAATAAAATTTGTAAATTATTTTCTCCTTGAAGCATAATCTTGAAATCTGGCACGATAAATTAACTTATTTGAAGTATATTTACAAGTGTGTGCAATTTGACGCATTTCATATGGCTAGAAAGTGGTAATTTTTTAAGGGTCTGTAAACCTTAAATCAAAGTCGAGTGAAAGTCAAAGTTATTGAAAATACTGTTTCTTTTTTAAATGACAGTCTATTGAAAGTGAAATTTTGTTTTTGCTTGAAGTAGCATTTGAGAAATGGTGTGGTGGGTTGATTGTTGAATTATCTTTAATGCTTTTCGTGAATGTGGATTATGAAGAAATAACGTTAGATTATCATGTGATAAACTCACCGCTTATCCAGTGAAATTATCAAAAACTTATAAGGAAAGCTACATTTTCACTCTTGGCTTCGCTGCACATGAAAATAAAGCTTTTGTTGTTCACGAAATGAAATATCAATCAATCTTACTTTGAAACAAACGATTATCCTCTATATTACAAATACTTTGAGAGTTTATGGGTCATATTTGCATCATTGAGATTGTTTCGTATTCTTGCAATTGTTGCATATTCTATTTTAATGCCATATTCGTATATCATTACAGTATGCTGTTCTGGACAGACTGGGACGGAGAAAACCCACGTATTGAGGGAAGCTCCATGAGCGGCGATGATAGGAAGATCATTCACAAAATCAGCCAGACTGAGGGTGGAGGATGGCCGAACGGACTGACGGTAGATTTTGACTTTAAACGTCTCTACTGGATTGATGCAAGGTACGATTTTTTGTGTTCATGATTTGTTCTTAAGTGATTCATTCACACTCAAAAACAGTCAAAAACAGAGGGAGGGGGATGGCCGAATGGACTGAAAGTGGACTTTGACTTTAAACGTCTCTACTGGATTGATGCAAGGTAGGGATTGGTGTGTTCATGATAAGGTAAAGCCTAAGGCTTGTCCATAACAGTTAAATACTGTTTAACCCTTTCCCAAATGTCCAAAAATTGGACTTTTTAAATTCAATAGCTGCTGTAGACAACAAAATGGACGAAATTCAAGTTAGGACTTTTGTATAATTTAGCACAGAAAATATTGAGGCAAAAAGAGAAACTGGTGGTTATCGGCAGTTTCTTCTTTTGTCTCCATGTTTTCCCAAGCCGTTTCTATTAGGGACTTCAAAACCAGGTGTTGTTTGGGAAAGGGTTGAATTAGCATTAATCCCAATTCAATCAATTATTCAAAACAGTTAAAGTTTAAATTCTTCAAAAAACCCTGGTTTTATCTTCCCTTTTAGAATTAACAATTTGTTTATAAGATTATTTCATGTTAATCAAAAGCATTTTTGAAATATACATTTTTCTTCTTTAATGTTTATTATGCTATTCCTGGAAAATCTTGGCTACTAGATCTAAGTAGAATAAGATCTTTTTGCACTTACATTCAGTCATTCCTTATGCTTTTATGCCTGATTGCTTTGAATAAGATTGTAATAGGTCAATACAATTGAGCCAGGATCTGGAAAAACGTCCCTTAAGGCTTTTGAGCCCAACATAGATCCGGATCAGCCTGTACATACGCACAGTCTGATCAGGATCCATATTGTTCTCTAATAGCTTCTTCGTGACCTGTAGTAACTCAAAGAGAGCAGCATGTATGCATATTGGACTGCATTTGAGAACAGGTTGATCTTGAAATTCAATTTTGAAAAATGCTATAAGGGACGTTTTTCCAGATCCCGGCTCAATTGTTTTTGTTCTATTCACAGATCTGAAGCAATCCACACCATCGATTATTTTGGGAATGACATGCGGCGGATCCTCAAAGGCCACAAGGATATGACACACCCATTTGCGATGACCTTATTTGGAAATTATGTCTATTGGACTGATTGGAGCACAAACTCTGTTGTCAGGGTAAGGACTTGTATGATACAAACAGTGACGCCTTTTGACACTCTTAGCATTTACCAAAGGATGACCATTTTCGACTCGTCTGATAGAAAAGGACCAAAGGATGACATTTTTTGACTCATCTTATAAAAATGGCTTGGAAAACATTGAGGCAAAAGAAAAAAATGCTGATAACCAGCATTTTCTCATTTTGCCTAAATGTTTTCTGTTCCATATTGTACAAATATTTCATTGCAAAGCAGGCTTGATCCTAAAAGGCCACAAGGATATGAGGCATCCATTTGTGATGACCTTGTTTGGAAATCATGTCTATTGGACAGATTGAAGCACAAACTCTGTTGTTAAGGTAAGGACTTCCCACACATTGACTCTTTTTGACTCCTGAAAAGATAAAAGCATTAGAAAACATTGTGGAAAATGAATACATTGCTTGTAACAAGCAATTTCTTCATTTCCCAAAGTGTTTTCTTCCCCAAAAGACCAACGTAATTTAAAATTCACTCACTTGAAATTGTCGCATGCAACGTCTTTGAGTTTGGACCAGCCCAAAATTTTGCTGTTTGGTAAAGGGTTACTTTGTCTTACTTTCTCTGTCTTCTTTTGTAATGTTCAGAAAGACTTCAGAAATTCTGTAGAATTATGCCTACGCTATTTGATTAAATGGTAAAAGAATAATTTGTTCATAAGACAGATTTCATTCAAGCTTCACATGTAGAATTTGTTTCAAGCAATAATATACATAATTTATTACAGTCAAAATTAATTTGTTCATGGCATAAGATTTTTTTATGGAAGGTTTGATCATTTGATGAACTTTTTATGCCCCCGTATCGGGCCCCGATCGGGCCGCGTATCAAGAGATCGGGGGCATATTGTTTTACTCATGTCGGTCTGTCTGTCATGAAAACTTAAGGTATCCAAACCCTCAAAAGCACCAAAGACCCAGATGCGAAATTTGAAAAGTGCCAGTAATTCCTTAACTGTTACATTTCCATTCCAAATATAAACATACCGTAATTATTCTAATAAATGCCTGGGCGTTTATGAGAAACATGGTCAATGGAAAAGTAGGGGGTGGGCGTTTATTAGAGGTACTCTAATTTTGTTAGTCAAAATTTGCGTCCTCGTTTTCATTGCTTTTGGAACTGACTTTTGGTCATGACATACATAATTTTAATCTGGAATCAGGGGATGGGCGTTTATTAGAATCACCCCTTTTTGCTACAATTGTGCTTGAAACAAGCAGATTTTCAGCCAAGATTTGGGGGATGGGTGTTTATTAGAATATGGGCGTTTATTAGAATGATTACGGTATTAAGCATTTTGAACGGTTAAGAATTTTGAATTAATGCATACTTATGGAAATATTTGACAAAAATGTTCAAAATTACCTCCCTTGCATATGAATATAGAGTAAAATGATATTTGTAAATTATTTTCTTCTTGATGCATAATCTTGAAATCTGACACGGTGAATCAACTTATTGAAAGTCTATTTACAAGACTAAGTGTGTGTAATTTGATGCATTTCGTACAGCTAGAAAGTGGTGATTTTTTTCAGGGTCTGTAAACCTTAACATTGGCCTTTTCTCCAAAAGTATTTGACATACAAACCTCAAATTTAGTTTGCAGCTTTCTTTCAATGATATCTATCTGTTCCATGCAATATAACCTTTCTCAAGGTCATCTGTTAACCCTTATCAACCCTTTACTTTATGAAAACTTAACATTTAGAAAAATGGCCATTTCAGGGGGGATTGGTGTTTCACAAACACATCTTGTTTTATGGAAGGTTTGATCCTTTGATGAACTTTTTCCCTCTCAGTTTCTCAGTCAAGTAATCATTTGGCATGTCTGTGACATTTATATGTTTAGTGACCTTGCGAACTGTTAGGTGTTAGGACCATATTTAGTCTTGCCTTCTAGTGTTGACATATAAAGACAATGACCCAGGATCTGGAAAAATGTCCCTTATAGCATTTGAGACAGCCATGTATCCAGATCAGCCTGTGCCTAGGTGCAGTCGGACCTGGATCCGTGTTACTCTCACATGGTTGCTACAGACAACAAAGAAGCTAATGGAGAACAACATGGTTCCTAATCAGGCTGATCTGGATCCATGTTGGGCTCGAAAGCCTTAAGAGACCTTTTTCCAGATCTCAACTCAAATCATGTTTTGGTTATTCAGGCCAACAAGTTCAATGGATCGGACGTAAAACAAGTGCTAAAGACCATCAGCCAGCCGTTCGACCTCCAGGTCATACATCCAAAACGCCAGCCGTCGGCGCCAAACCCGTGTGCCAAAAACAACGGCGGATGCTCGGACCTCTGTCTGATTAGTCTGAATGGGGGAGTGGGGTGCAGGTGTCCACATAGAAAGAGGCTTAAAAGTGATAATAAAACTTGTGTGGGTGAGTATAAGAGTAAACACTTTTACAATTAAACCCTTACCAAACATCAAGTTTTTAGGGTGGTCCAATTTGAAAGATGATGCGGACAACAAAATGGATGAAATAAAAGATAGGATTTCTTTACAATATAGCACAGAAAATATTGAGGCAAAAGGAGAAACTGCTGGTTATCAGCAGTTTCTTCTTTTGTCTCAATGTTTTCCCAAGCCATTTCTATTGGGTACGTCAAAACCAGCTTTGGGAAAGGGTTAAGAGTCCTTTTCCAACAAATCACATGGTAAATCTTGTCAAAATACAAGTTATACATCTGGAATGTCAGCCTGTGGCACCAAATCCATGTGCTGTCAACAATGGAGGGTGTTCAGACCTGTGCATGAATGGAGCTGTTGGATGTAGATGTCCACATAGAAAAAGGCTTAAAAGTGATAATAAAACTTGTATGGGTGAGTATCAAGCTTCTCTTAGATGGGTTCTTAACCCTTTCCCAAACAAGACCTGGTTTTGACGTCCCTAATAGAAAAGGCTTGGGAAAACATTGAAACAAAAGGAGAAACTGCTGATAACCAGCAGTTTCTCCTTTTGTCTCAATATTTTCTATGCCATATTTTAGACAAATTATGTCTTTAAAAACTTCCATATTTTTCATTTGTGGCAGTTTTTGAAGTAGATCACCCTAAAATTTACGGTTTGGGAAAGGGTTAAAGTGATTATTCTGTTTACGTAAAGTAGCTCACCCCAATGAGATTTTATGCAACGTCAGAATTTTTTGGGCTACATCGTTAGCATTTGATGGTGGAAAATGCCATTTATTTCTAACTTTGAATATGTCCATATATACTCGGCAAAAGAGCTAACGCATCACTTTTTGAAATTGCATAACTTCTTTTTTGTCAAAGATTTAGATTTATAATTTGGCATATCTTTATCCCATAAGTTTTTGCACTCACCCAAAAAACTTTTTTTAAGTTTTCCTTCTTATGTGACCGCGTCATGCGAAAAGGGGACCAGAACAGTTTTTCGGCTTGTGTAACTTGTAATCTTTTTCGATCATTTTTGTTTGAATTGATTTTGAAAGCTGGTTTATCGTGCAATTGAAGTCTGAAAAAAATAATTCCTTATCTTACGTAACAAGGGCTATTCGCAGACAACGTAGCTCGCATAGACTAATCTTTTTATAAGAAATTGTCAATTTTTCAAGGTCAAGGTCACAAGGTCAAATTTTATGGTCTCAGGTAAAATGTCTTTGTGGGACCTATCTATGTGTGAAATATCAAGACTGCATCCATACAGTTCATAAGATATAGACCGATACGTTTTTGTCTACGTAACCGACGTCGCCGTCGACGCCAACAATGACACCAACGACACTAGTGATGTAACATTACCTCTGCGTTAATAAATTACGCACCCACAAATGTGTTAAAGCCGTCGGTTTGTTTAAGGAATGGTAACTTTTCTACACTGTGACTCTTTCAGCTAATATAAAGGGTTTGAAAGCTATGCGTAAATTTCCCATTTTAATCAAATTTCAGACTTTATGAATTTTAGAATTACGGGTGTCCTTATTAAATGTGCAATATTTCAAAACAGACACTTGCATTTACCATGAAATTTCATAGGCTTGTTCTCAAATGGTGGTAGTTGGCATGTGCGAATTTTGAAAATATTCTGTTGATTCTTTAAAAAAATATCAACAAAGATATGAGTGATGCATTAGCAGTTTTGCCAAGTATATATTGGATACATTATGAATGTTCATCATGTCACACGACTAATTCCAACCTTGCATGAAATTCATTAGAGGTGGATTACCATAGGAGAAATTTACACTTCACTGGTCAAAATGCTTAGTTTTGAGAAGAAAAACTTAATGTAAGATGATAAAGGTTTCTTATGGCTTTGTCCTTAAATAAATTTCATTTTAAATATGATTATTAATAAGTAACATTGTTAAAAACAATGTAATTTTTGGTTTGTTTTGGATTTATACTTGTAACATGTTTGTTTTTTTTGTGACCAGTCACACTAAAAGGGACCTTGTCAGAAATCTAAAAATGAAAAAAAAAATGAGGTACTGGCAGAGGTCAACCAGATGCCGTATGATGGAAATAAACATGAGCAAGATATAGAAAACTTTCTAGATTCAAAAAATTCCATCACAGTGAAAAGTATTGGCCAAAGTCTGTCTGCGCAGACTGCACAGACTGACTAGGGTCAATACTTTTCACTCCTCTCAGAAGATCTCTTTTAGAATGACGTGTCACATATTTGTGAATATTTTAATATTCCAGATGATGTCAAATTTATGGTGTTCATCAAAAATCAGGAGATACGAGGAGTTGACCTTGAAAAAGCGGACTACAACGTCATACCGGTCATAACGATACCAAATGTTGACCATCCACAAGCCATAGATTATGACCCGGCAAATGATACACTTTATTGGGTAGACAGTAGCTTGAAAGTGATCAAACGAGCAAACTTTAATGGCGATGTGGAAACACTAGTTGATAAAGGTGAGCAATTATTTTTAGCTCACCTGAGCACGAAGTGCTCAAGGTGAGGTATTGTGATCTATCAATGTCCGGCGTCGGTCTGTCCGTCTGTCCGTCACGGCGTCAACAATTTCTTTAAACGACATCTCCTCCTAAACTACTGGGTCAAAATCAACCAAACTTGGCAGAAATGTTCCTTGGGTAGTCCCTTGTAAAAATTGCTAAAATAATTAAAATCCATGAAAAACTCTGGTTGCCGTGGCATCGGAAAATGGGAAATTTCACAAAAGCTCAACAACTTCTTTAAACGACATCTCCTCCTTAACTTCTGGGTCAAAATCAACCAAACTTGGTAGAAATGTTCCTTGGGTGGTCCCTTGTAAAAATTGCTAAAATAATTAAAATCCATGAAAAACTCTGGTTGCCGTGGCATCAGAAAATGGGAATTTTCACAAAAGCTCAACAATTTCTTTAAATGACATCTCCTCCTTAACTTTTGGGTCAGAATCAACCTAACTTTGCAGAAATGTTCCTTGGGTAGTCCATTATTAAAATTGCTAAAAGAATTGAAATCCATGAAAAACTCTGGTTGCTGTGGCATCGGAAAATGGGAAATTTCACAAAAATTCAACTATTTCTTTAAACAACATCTCTTCCTTAACTTCTGGGTCAAAATCAACCAAACTTGGCAGAAATGTTCGTTAGGTGGTCCCTTTCAAAAATTGCTAAACGAATTGAAATCCATGAAAAACTCTAGTTGCCGTGGCATCGGAAAATGGTAAATTTAACAAAAGCTCAACAACTTCTTTAAACGACATCTCCTCCTTAACTGCTGGGTTAAAATCAACCAAACATGGCAGAGATGTTCCTTGGGTGGTCCCTTATACAAATTGCTAAGAGAATTAAAATCCATTGAAAACTCTGGTTGCCTTGGCATCGGAAAATGGGAATTTTCACAAAAGCTCAACAACTTCTTTAAAGGACATCTCCTCCTAAACTTCAGGCTCAACATAAACCAAACTTGGCAGAAATGTTCCTTGGGTGGTTCCTTATAAAAATTAAAAGAATTGAAATCCATGAAAAACTTTGGTTGCCGTGGCAACCGAAAATGGGAAATTTCACAAAAGCTCAACCATTTCTTTAAACGACATCTCCTCCTCAACTTCTGGGTCAAAATCAACCAAACTTGGCAGTAAGGTTCATTGGGTGGTCCCTTATAAGAATTGCTAAAAGAATTGAAATCCATGAAAAACTCTGGTTGCTGTGGCATCAGAAAATGGGAAATGTCATAAAAGCTGATCAATTTCTGTAAACAACATGTCCTCCTAAACTACATGGCCAAATTCTTCTCTGGGACAACAATGCGTAACATATGCCAAGTTATTTGGCATTGTTAAAACATTACTCAGGTGAGCGATTTAGGGCCCTCAGGGTCCTCTTGTTGTCAAATCCCTAAGCCCTTTCCAAAGCAACGAAATTTAAGGATGGTCAAAGTCTAATGTTGCTGCAGACGATAAAATGGATTTTTAGCTCACCTGAGCACGAAGTGCTCGAGGTGAGCTATTGTGGTCACTCACCGTCCGTCGTCCCTCTGTCCGTCCGTCAACAATTTCTTCAAACATCTTCTTCTCCAAAACTAACAGGCCAATTTTGACCAAACTTGGCAGGAATGTTCCTTGAGTGACCCTTCTCAAAACTTGTTCGAGTAATTTTGATTCGTCAAAAAATGTGGGCGTGGCAGTGTGGGGCTTATCGCACTTAGAGAAATCCTAAGAAAATTCTTTAAAAATCAACTATTGTTCCAATTTGAACCAAACTTGGCAGAATTGTTCCTTGAGTGACCCTTCTCAAAATTTGTTCTCAGATTTTTGATTCGTCAAAAAACGTGGCCATGGCAGGGAGAAAGGAGCTTATCAGACTTAAAAAAAATCATAAGAAAATTCTTTAAAAATCAACCATTGGGCCAATTTGAACCAGACTTTGCAGGGATGTGCCTTAAGCCATTCTTTTTAAAATTTGTTCACAAATAGTTTCATTTGTAAAAAATTGTGGCCGTGGCAAGGAGAAAGGGGCCTATCAGACTTAGAGAACTCATAAGAAAATTCTTTAGAAATTAACCATTGGGCCTATTTGAAGCAAACTTTGCAGGAATGTTCTTTGAGTCTCTCTTTTCAAAATTGATTCACAAATTTTTAAATTTGTCAAAAAAATGAGGGCGTGGCAGGGAGGAAGGGGCTTATCAGCCTTAGAGAAATCCTAAGAAAATTCTTTAAAAATCAACCAATGGGCCAATTTGAACCAAACTTGGCAGAATTGTTCCTTGAGTGACCCTTTTTAACATTTGTTCATAAATTTATAGTTTCGTCAAAAAATGTGGGTGTGGCAGGGCGGGGCATATCTAACCAAGAGAAATTGTTAAAAAATTCTTCAAAAATCTTCTTCTCCTTAACCATAGGGCCAATTAAAATCAAATTTGGCAGGAATGTTCCTTGGGTGACCCTTCTTAAGATTTGTTCGCGGATTTTTTATTCATCCAAAATTGTGGGCGTGGCAGGTCAGCATTTACCAGACTTGGAGAAATCATAAGAAAATTCTTTAAAAATCAACCATTGGCCCAATTTGAACCACACTTGGCAGAAATGTTCCTTGGGTGACTCATTTCAAAATTTTTTCTCAAATTTTTAATTCGTCAGAATAAATTGGGAGTGGATTATTGGACTTACAGAAATCCTAAGAAAATTCTTTAAAAATCAACCATTGGCCCAATTTGAAGCAAACTTTACAGAAATGTTCCTTGAGTGACCCTTTTCAAAATATGTTGGCAAATTTTGTATTGGTCAAAAAAGTGGGCATGGCAGGGCGTGGCTTATCAGACTTAGAGAAATCATAAGAAAATTCTTTAAAAATCAAGCATAGGGTCAATTTGAAACAAATTTGGCAACAATGTTCCTTGAGTGACGTTTTTCAAAATTTGTTTACAAATTTTTGATTCGTTGAAAAAAGAGGGTGTGTCTTAAACTTCTTTCAGGTGAGCGATATAGGGCCATTCTGGCCCTCTTGTTATGAAGAAAGTATTTGTGAAAAATGCAGTGCAGACAATATTTAGGCAAATGGAAAAGATGCTGATTATCAACATTTTCTTCCTTTGCTTAAATGTTTTCTAAATCCATTTGAAAATGATGTTTTGTTTGGGAAAGGCTTAACCCATTACCACACAGTGACGCGTTTGGACGCCCTACAAGATAATGGCTTGGAAAACATTGTGGAAAAAGAAGAAATTGCTTGTGACAAGCAATTTTTTCATTTCCCACAATGTTTTCTACCCAAAAAAGAGCAATATTCCAAAGTTTCATCACATTGAAAATGTCGTCTACAACACCTTTGAATTTAGAACCCCCTAAAATTTTGTCATTTCGTAATGGGACATGTATTGGTATTCATCTGTGACTTTTTATGTCCCCATATGGAAAGATCGGGGGGCATATTGTTTTACACGTGTCTCTGAGTCTGTCTGTTTGTTCATCTGTCAGTAAGTATATCTGTCTGAAAACTTAACATTGGCTATTTCGGGGGCATCTGTGTTTAAAAAAACATCTTTTTTAAGTCTGAAACTCCATTCTAGATTTTTATGTGTGTGAAACATTTATATCGAACATTTTTTTTCAGGTTTGGACAACCCGGAAGCTCTAGCAGTGGACTGGCTTGCGAAGAACCTGTATTTTGCTTCATATAATCTCAACACAAGTACAGCTTCTATTTCCGTGGCAACACTTCAGGGAATGTTCAGATCTGAGCTTATCAAATCTGATATAAAGAAACCAAACTCAATATCTCTGGATCCTTATGGCGGGTAAGAATAGACCTATTGATGAAAACTTGTTTTTATCCTTTAACCCGTAACCACACAATGACTCTTTTTTACTCCGATCAAGATAATGGCCATGGAAAACATCATGGAAAATGAAGGAATTGCTTGTGACAAGCAATTTCTTCATTTCCCACAATGTTTTCCATTGAAAAAGACCTAAAAATTTAACATACCATTCACTTGAAATTTTCATTTGCAGGATCTTTCAATTTGTAACAGTCCAAACTTTAGTGTTTGGTAATGGGTTAACAAACTACAAAATTGTAGGGTGGTCCAATTTGAAAGCTGCAGCAGACAACAAAATTGATGTCTTTAAAGACATGGATGGTGTATAACATGGCATAGAAAATATTGAGACAAAAGGAGAAACTGCTGGTTATCAGCAGTTTCTTCTTTTGTCTCAATGTTTTCCCAAGTAATTTATATTTAGGTCGTCAAAACCTGGTCTTATTTGGGAAAGGGTTTAACAATCTTGGCACAAGTACTGCCTCTATTTCTGTGGCAATACCTCAGATTAGGGAAAGTTCAGATCACTGCTTATAAAATCCTATATAAAGCCTATATGAAGAAACCGAACTCAATTGCTCTGGACCTATGTCGGGTAATTAACCTATTACCAGATGACAAAATTTAAGTTTGGTCCAAATTCAAAGATTTTACAGACGACATTTTTTAATTAAAGAAATCTAAAATATTTTGGTATTTTTTTGTAGAAAGCATTGTGGGAAATGAAGAAATTGCTTGTCACAAGCAATTTCTTCATTTTCCACATTGCTTTCAAAAGCCATTTTGTTGTAGAGCGTCAATAGGCATCACTGTGTTGTAATGGGTTAAGAAATTATATTGAAATGTTACTTTGCGATGTTATCAATTCAGTATTTTTGTAGAAATTACTTTACCCTAGACTTTAATTTCCCTAAGAACTGTTATACTTGTTCATAGAGGTAAACTATTAGACACTATTTTGTAGTCTCTATAAATAATAGTGCAGTATGGTTGTTGAAGTGAAAAGTTTGGACAATTGAATATGTAAAGGGCAGAGAACAAAACACTTTAGATGTTTGATGTTATTTGTTTTTAGATGTTCGATGTTATTTGTTATATTCTGAGTTGAGTGTAAATGTTACAAATCTATAATCAGGAATCTTTGATAACAAATTCTTTTTTCAGAAAAATGTACTTCACCGATAAGAATGGTAATCCAGGAACACATGCATTATGGAGGGCCCAACTAGATGGAGGGTATCCTGTACGCCTGCTTTCTGATCTTAACCTGCCTAAAAGTAAGTTTGAAATATAACCTAGGTTATGTCTAGTAATAATATTGTTTGTGACATGCAATTTCTTCTTTTCCCATACTATTTTCCACACAGAAAGACTAAAAGTTTTTAAAAAATATTCACTTGATTGTTGCCTGTAACATCTTTGAATTTGCACAAGTCTCAAATTTGCCCATTTGGTAATGAGATAAACAGCTGACAGTATCGAAAGATTGGAGGCATATTGTTTTACCTTTGTCTGTCTGTCTGTTGATCTGTCTGTCAGTTCAAAACTTAATGGAAAACTTAACATTGCCATGTCAGGGGTATTCCTGTTTCACAAGCACATCTCGTTCATCTTCAGGTTTGACATTCTACGACAACAGACTATATTTCATAAACGCCGGGAACTACACCATCATGTCATGTGACACAAACGGAGAAAATGTAAAAACGATCGCCAACGACCAGATTATGAAACCCACAGCGATCACTGTCTACAAGTCTGTACTTTATGTGGCCGATCAGGACAAAATTGTGTCAATCAACAAAGAAAGTGGGCAGGACTATGCTGTTGTCAGGGAAACAAGATCACATGTTAACGCGATACTCATTTATGATGAACAGGAACGAGAAAAAAGTAAGCACATTTATTTTCTGTGTCGGAGGATTTCTATGAGGGGCTTTGGATCATACAAAATAGGGGGTTCGTTTTCCTATTATTACACAATTTTGACTGAATTTCTGCATGAAAATGAAATAATTAGGCAAGAGAGGGGGGTCATTTTAACCCCCCTAGTCCCCCCCCCCCCAGCATTTTTTTCTCTTGTGTCAATATTTTCTCAAGCCTTTACTTATAGTGACGTCAAAATCAGGCCTTGTTTGGGAATTGGTCATAGTTTATATCAAACCTTATATTGTGTGTACTCATTTGAATTTTGAGCGTGAGACTCCTGCAAGATTCAAACCATCACAGGCAAAATTACATTCATTTCTGTTTTGATATCATGTAGTTTACATAACCCTTTCCCAAACAAGAGCTGGTTTTGACGTCCCTTATAGAAATGGCTTGTGAAAACATTGAGACAAAAGAAGAAACTGCTGATAACCAGCAGTTTCTCCTTTTGTCTCAATATTTTCCTTGCTATATTGTACATAAATTCTATCTTAAGCAAGAACCATTTGTCGCGTTCAGCAGTTTTTGAAATTGAAATTTTGAAATTTTGCCGTTTGGGAAAGGGATAAGTGAATTTTATAAACATGACTTGTGCCATTACATTGTGACCGAACTTTATTTTGATCTTTATCTTCAGGAGGTAATAATCCCTGCCATTCTAAAAACAGTGGATGTTCACAGTTGTGCTTGCCTACAGATCCATTATTAAACATGTGTAAATGTACAGCGGGGTATGACCTTGCTAGTGACAGTCAAACTTGTGAAGGTATCAAGAAGTTCCTCCTGTATGCCAAATCCACAGAGATTCGAGGACAAAAGTTTACCAAATCCACAACAGAGGCTCTGGTGCCTATATCCCAGATAGAATCAGCATCGGCAATAGACTTTCTTGCAGGTGGGTCTTGTGTCTTAACACTTTCTGAAGCAACAAAATTTTAGCTTGTTATCTCCCGCCGAAAAAATTTTTCGGGGTGGATATTGTTTTTGCCATGTCCGTCCGTCCTTCCGTCCGTCCGTCCGTCCGACATTCGTTTCCGCGCTATTTCTTGGAAACTATAGACCGGATTTCGATGAAACTTGGCACACAGCTTCACTACAAAGAGGACATGCGCATATCGTCGGGGTTACCCGGTTCAACCATTGAATATAGAGTTACTGCCCCTGACTGTTTAAGCCATATACATACAGAGTGATATTCGTTTCCGCGCTATTTCTTGAAAACTGTAGACCGGATTTCGATGAAACTTGGCACACAGCTTCACTACAAAGTGGACATGCGCATATCGTCGGGGTTACCTGGTTCGACCGCCGAATTTAGAGTTACTGCCCCTGACTGTTTTAGCCATATACATACAGTGATATTCGTTTCCGCGCTATTTCTTGGAAACTGTAGACCGGATTTCAATGAAACTTGGCAAACAGCTTTACTACAATGAGGACATGCGCATATCGTCGGGGTTACCCGGTTCGACCGCCGAATTTAGAGTTACTGCCCCTGACTGTTTAAGCCATATACATACAGAGTGATATTCGTTTCCGTGCTATTTCTTGAAAACTGTAGACCGGATTTCGATGAAACTTGGCACACAACTTCACTTCAAAGTGGACATGCGCATATCGTCGGGGTTACCCGGTTCGACCCGCCGAATTTAGAGTTACTGCCCCTGACTGTTTTAGCCATATACATACAGAGTGATATTCGTTTCTGCGCTATTTCTTGAAAACTATAAACCGGATTTCAATGAAACTTGGCACACAGCTTAACTACAATGAGGACATGCGCATATCGTCGGGGTTACCCGGTTCGACCGTCGAATTCAGAGTTACTACCCCTGACTGTTTAAGCCATATACATGTACATACAGAGTGATATTCGTTTCCGCGCTATTTCTTGAAAACTGTAGACCGGATTTCGATGAAACTTGGCACACAGCTTCACTACAAAGTGGAGATGTGCATATCGTCGGGGTTACCCGGTTCGACCGCCGAATTTAGAGTTACTGCCCCTGATTGTTTTAGCCATATACATACAGAGTGATATTCGTTTCTGCGCTATTTCTTGAAAACCATAGACTGGATTTCAATGAAACTTGGCTCACAGCTTCACTACAATGAGGACATGCGCATATCGTCGGGGTTACCGGGTTCGGCGTCGAATTCAGAGTTACTGACCCTGACTGTTTAAGCCATATACATAAAGAGTGATATTCGTTTCCGCGCTATTTCTTGAAAACTGTAGACCGGATTTCGATGAAACTTGGCACACAGCTTCACTACAAAGGGGACATGCGCATATCGTCGGGGTTACCCGGTTCCACCGCCGAATTTAGAGTTACTGCCCCTGACTGTTTAAGCCATATACATACAGAGTGATATTCGTTTCCGCGCTATTTCTTGAAAACTATAGATCGGATTTCAATGAAACTTGGCTCACAGCTTCACTTCAAAGTGGACATCTGCATATCGTCAGGGTTACCCGGTTCGACCATCGAATATAGAGTTACTGCCCCTGACTGTTTTAGCCATATACATACAGTGATATTCGTTTCCGCGCTATTTCTTGAAAACTATACACCGGATTTCAATGAAACTTGGCACACAGCTTTACTACAATGAGGACATGCGCATAGATATCGTCGGGGTTACCCGGTTTGACCGCCAAATTCATAGTTACTGCCCCTGACTGTTTTAGCCATATACATACAGAGTGATATTTGTTCTGTTGAAGCCATATACATACAGAGTTATATTCGTTTCCGCGCTACTTTATTGACAATGAAAATATCTTCGGCGGGGGATATCAATTCAACGAATTTGCTTGTTCTAATTTGAAAGTGGCTGAAAAACAGTTGTTACAAAAGATAAGATTTCTGTACAATACATCTATGAAAATATTAAGGCTAAAGGAGAAAATGGTGGTTGTCATTGTTTTAAAACATCAAAACTACTGCTTGAGAATTTATAACAACACCATCAATTAATTGATATAAGTATAATTATAGTAAACCCAGTCTATTTTTAGCACAAAATTCATTGCTATTTCAGCCAAGAACTATGTTTACTGGGGTCCGATTGTACAAACTTTGGTTAGTGCTAACCAAGTGGTTAAATACATGTTTTGGTTAGATTTCCCTATAACAACACAGGCAATTGTAATCAAAAACATGTGTTTAACTATTTGGATAGCACTCACCAATGTTTGTACAACCAGGCCTGGGTAGACAAGAAAGCCAATTCCATCTCCAGAATAAAATGAGACTCAATTGATGAGTTGATCAATCAATAGATCATTTGATTCAGCAATTAGTCAACCAATTAATCATTTAATTAATCAATTACAGCCAAGAACTATGCATATTGGATAGATAAGAAGCCAACTTAATCTCAAGAATTAAACGAGACTCTACTTGGACAGGCATTGATAAATTGATTGATCAGTTAATTAATCAATTAGTCAACCAATCAATCATTTAATTAATCAATTACAGCCAAGAACTATGCATATTGGATAGATAAGAAGCCAACTTAATCTCAAGAATTAAACGAGACTCTACTTGGACAGGCATTGATAAATTGATTGATCAGTTAATTAATCAATTAGTTAACCAATTAATCATTTAATTAATCAATTACAGCCAAGAACTATGTATACTGGGTAGACAAGAAGGCGAACTCTATCTCCAGAATCAAACGAGACTCTACAAAACGAGCTGTCATCGTAAGAGATGGATTGAATAGTGTGGAAGGTCTTGCTGTAGACTGGATAGCTGGTAAGTTGATTCATAACTTCCGCATTACTTGATGGCAAAATTTTAGACCTGTCCAAATTCAAAGATGATGAAGACGACAATTTCAGGTGACTATAAAATTTGCATTTTTTGACCTCACTGGAATAAAAAAATATTGTGAGAAATGGAGAAATTGGTTCTGCATACTGCTAACAAAATTAATTCAACATTAACATTCTTGAATTTTTCACCCTTGAATTGAATAAGTGCCTAGTTTCGATCACAAGTCCCTCTTTGACATGTGTGTTGCTCTGCAAAGCCTTTGTTTGTCTTTTTTACTTTCCCTCATTTCTATCCTGTAATGTTTGATTCAGGTTGCATTGAATGTACATGTTCAAGGTCACAAGTTTTCTATTTCAAGGTCACATGTATTTTATTTCAAGGTCACATGTTTTTATTTCAAGGTCACCTTTACTGGACAAACTGCCATAGAGGTCACAATATTTGATGGAAGTCTCAAGATAATTAGATCTATATCATTGCCATATAGATATTATTAATAAATGTGAAATCTTCAATGCCACATATTTTTTTATTTCAAGGTCACATATTTTCTTTTTCAAGGTCATCTCTACTGGACGGATGCAGGACACAGTACTATAGAGGTCACCAAGGTGGACGGAAGTCTCAGATATGTGGTTGTCATATAGATTATTTGTTTAAATGTTTAATAGGTCAAGGTCACATGTGTTCTATTTCAAGGTCACATATTTTCTATGTCAAGGTCACATAATTTTTATTTCAAGGTCACATATTTTCTTTTTCAAGGTCACATGTTTTCTTTTTCAAGGTCACCTGTATTGTATTTCAAGGTCACATATTTTCTATTTCAAGGTCATCTATACTGGACGGATGCAGGACACAGTACTATAGAGGTCACAAAGGTGGACGGAAGTCTCAGATATGTGGTTGTCATAGATATTATTTGTGTAAAATGTTAGATAGGTCAAGGTCACATATTATCCATTTCAAGGTCACATATTTTCTATTTCAAGGTCACATATTTTCTATTTCAAGGTCATCTCTACTGGACGGATGCAGGACACAGTACTATAGAGGTCACAAAGGTGGACGGGAGTCTCAGATATGTGGTTGCTAGTGGCAACATGGAAAAACCAGCTTCTATAGTTGTCAACCCAGAATTAGGGTAGGTTTTTATATTATTTGTATTGATTGATAATAGTGTAAGCAAAGCTAGAAGAATCATTACTTTCAATGTTACAATATAACCAGACAGCAAAATTGTGGACTGTTCGAATTTGAAAGATGTTGCAGATGACAATTTCAAATTGATGAAATTTCAAGAATCTTAGCATTTTTGGTTTAGAAAACACTGTGAATAATGAAGAAATTGCTTGTCACAAGCAATTTCTTCATTATCCACAATGTTTTCCCAAGCAGTTCCAATGAGTGGTGTCAAAATGTGTCACTGTGAGGAAATGGGATAAATGACTATAAGTACAGGACAGGTAGATATGCGGTTGCTAGTGGCAACAGGGTAAAAAGTAGCATCTATAGTTGTCAACCCAGAATTAGGGTATTTATTCAAATACATAATTATCATTGTAACAAAATGGGTGTTCCAAGTGAAAATAAAAAATGTAGCATATTTTTATTATGAAGAAACTAGTCTCTAATAGACAGTCTCGAATCATTTCAAACATAGCTATATATAATCAAAATTAAAGCTCTCTGTGCTACCCAAAGCTCAAATGAATGAAAAAAACAATTACTGAGATAATCATTTGAATCTAATGAATAAATTCAAATTTCTAAAACCTCAAACTTGTGTGATAAATGAGTAATTGGTTTAAGTATTCTTTCAATGTTTTGAACGATTCTTGTAATGTATTACAGATACATTTACTGGAGTGACTGGGGTACAGAACCCAGAATTGAGCGAGCTAGACTGGACGGGTCAAATCGTCACATGTACATCTACTCCAATATGGTACATCCCTGGGGTCTCACTATTGATTATGTGGATCAAGTTATGTACTGGTGTGATTCTGGAACAAAGGTATGTCATTGATTGTAACATTAAATTGTTGATTGATTGATTGATTGACACCCCTGGGTCTGACTATTGACTATGTGGATCAAGTTTTGTTTTGGTGTGATCCTGGAACACAGATAGGTATTGATTGACTGATTGATTGATTGATTGATTGATTGATTGATTGATTGATTGATTGATTGATTGATTGATTGATTGATTGACACCCCTGGGTCTGACTATTGACTATGTGGATCAAGTTTTGTTTTGGTGTGATTCTGTAACACAGGTTTGTCATTGATTGATTGATTGATTGATTGGCTGATTAATTATAACATTTAATTATTGATTGATTGATAATATGTACATCTACTCCAATATGGTACATCCTTTGGACCTAACAGTTGACTATGGTTATTAAGTTATGTACTGGTCTGACTCTGGTACACAGGTAAGTATTGATTGATTGATTCAACAATTGATTGATTAATTAGTTGATTGATTAGATGAAATATTGTTGATTTATTGATCATTTGTACATGCTTTCCATGCCCAACAACATAGTAAAGGGCCTACATGTATCCAATCTTTTAACAGATTTTGTTGTCTGCAACAGTTTTCAAATTGGACCGCAGTGAAATTGTGTTGTTTGGGTAAGGATTAACCCGAAATGTATGGATTATATTTCCAGACCATTGAGAGAGTAGATTTACTGGACCAAACAGGGGGCTCCTACAAACGACAGATGCTGATAGACCTAGCAAGTGATGGAAAAGAGCATATGCCGGTGTCACTTACAGTGTTTAAAGATCATATTTATTGGATTGACAGGTTTGTATTTAAATTTTCTCCTTTTCCTCTAATGTTTAGAGTTAAATTTCTATATCATTGTTGAGATGTTGAAAATATGTAGGAAATAAAAGCTTTTCACAATGTATCTTTATATTTTGTGCAGTGATAATGCGTTGGACTTTTAATACAGGTGGTTACAGATTCGGTCCCCCGCCTCTCCAGTCTTTGAGATGAGATTTTAAATGGAGTTTCCATCTCCATATGCCCAAAGCTACTGAGTGGGATGTAAAACTCCATTCAACTAACCCTTATTCAAACATCAAAATATTTTCCAGTTCGAAAACTGATGACAAAATAATTGATATCAAAAGTAGAAAATAGTTGGTTACAGCATAGAAAATATTGAGACAAAAGGAGAAAATGCGGATTGTCAGCATTTTTTCTTACGTCTCAATGTTTTCCCCAAGCCTTTCCTATTTGGAACATGAAACCAGGAGCCATGCAGTTTCATCAAAACAGTTAAGACATATTTTTGACTTACAGATATTGTTTTTATGATAGGTCTAGAGGAAATATCAAGTATCGCCAATCAATCAAAAGCTATGTAAAGCGATTGTTGTTTTAAGCATATTTTAAGGCATGGGTTAGTAAAAAAAACCGTCTTAACTCTTTCCCAAACAAGACCTGGTTTTGACGTACCTGAGAGAAAATGCTTCCGAAAACATTGAGACAAAAGAAGAAACTGCTGCTGATAACCAGCAGTTTCTCCTTTTGTCTCAATATTTTCGGTGTTTTATTATACACAAATGCTACCTTTACGTATATCTATTTTGTCAACTGCACCAGCTTTTAAATTAGACCACCCTAAAAATTTGGCATTTGGGAAAGGGTTAAATATTTTGATGAAACAGGCCCCAGGTCTTGTTTGGGAAGGGCTTAATCAATATATTGTATATTTCAGTAAAAATGATGGAGCCATCTTCAGTGCAGACAAAACAACTGGGGGCAACATTACAAAGCTACGAGGAAGTCTTGGAGCAGACCTTAAAGATATCAAGGCTTATGACATATCCAGACAAAGCGGTGGGTCAAAGTAACACAAAACCATTCCCAAACAAAAAAAATTGGACTGATCCAATTAACCCTTTCCCAAACAGAAGAAATTTGGACTGATCCATTTCAAAACCTGCTAGAGAGGGAAAAGTAGATGTTTACAAAATTAGGAGTGAAGAATATAGCACAGAAAACATCGAGGCAAAAGGAGAAAAAGCTGATTATTAGCATTTTCTTCTTTTGCCTCAATGTTTTCCCAAGACTATTCATTTAGGGATGTGGCTGTAGCCATGGCGTAGTTGGTAGCGTATCAGACTCTGGGTTTGATCCCCGGTCTCAATCATAAGGTCCTTGGTTTGATCCCGGGTTGCGATGAATCTCCTTTCAGACACAATGGTTTCAGATGTTTGTTAATTTATGTGGGAGAGCAGCTGGAGGCTCAATTAGGATGTTTTAATGCTGATAGCAAGAATTCATGGTTAGTTGCTCCAGCCGCGTGACATGATCATAGCAATTGAAAGAGATTTGATTTGATAATCAGTTCATCCAATTGAATTTTTTGCTTTCTAAATGTCAATTGATCTTACTATAGGATTTGAAAGGATTTTTGAATTTCTAAGTGACAAAAATTGATGTCGATATTCATTTTTTACAGGCACAAATCCATGCCAAGTAAACAATGGTGGATGTAAAGAGCTATGCTTCTACATTGGTAATGGTAAAGTGAACTGTGCTTGCTCATATGGTAAACTTGCTGAGGACGGAAAATCTTGTGAAGGTAAAAATTTATTTGGTTTCTCCACTGAGTTGATACCAGAGGCCCCTTCTATTGAGCGAGATTTTTAAGATATCTTAAGGTTTTTAAAGATGTTTCATTTAAAGCATTTTTGAGAGCGAGACACAGACCGATGCGTTCCAAATGCCCCAAATGATGTCATTTGTATATAGTTGGAACATTTAGAATATACCAACGTTCATATATTATGGAGCCTATATCTGAACAACTCAATTCTCTCTCATATTGTATCTACAAAATTGAGTGACGGGTTCTGTAAGAAGAATAAAGTATGAGCCCTTTAATAATGAAAGGATATCTTTAAAATACAATTTATCATTTATTCTTCATCAAACCCTATGTTGTCAATACTTATTGGAATCCTCTCATCAAGATGGTTCTTTAAGATGATTCCAATGAGTACCCGCAACAAAGGATTTGGATTTTAGATACAATTTTAAATTGCATTTACCCCATCTTATCAATTGCTCTGATGCTCTATAACCCTTTACCAAACTGCAATATTTTGGACTTGTCCAAATTCAAAGACATTGCAGACAACAAGTTCAAGTCAATTAATTTAAAACTTTTTTGGTCATTTTGTGTTGAAAACATTGTGGGAAATGAAGAAATTGCTTGTCACAAGCAATTTCTTCATTTTCCACAGCGCTTTCCAAACCATTATCTTAATGGGAGTCAAAAAGGGTCATTGTGTGGCAATAATGGGATAACAAATTTCTTTACCTATATTACAGATTACGAAGGGTTCCTCGTATTTTCGAAGGTGATCAGTCAAGAGATTATATATCTATACAAATTGGACAACTAAAATCCTCCCATCGCTACAAAAAGACTAAAAGTGATTTATCTTTTATTGTTCATTAAACCCAATGTTGGGGTTACTCATTGGAATTGTCTCAAATAGACAATTCAAATGAGTACCCACAACAAATGGTTTGGATTTTAGATAACAATTTCAAATTGCTCTGATGCTTTACAACAAATTTCTTTATCATTATCATTATTATTGAAAGTGTTATTATTATTATTTTTATATTTGCAGAATATGAAGGGTTCCTCGTATTTTCGAAGGTGATCGGACTTGAGAGTATCAATCTATACGAATCTGACAACCAAAATCCACCGATAGCTCCGATCAGAAACTTGACCTACCTTCAAAACGTCATCGGTCTAACTTTCGACTACGAATCACAGAGGATATTCTACAGTGATATACAAAGAGGCGATATTCAGTCCGTCAACTTTGACGGAAAAAATATGACAGTGATTGTAGATGGAATAGGATCGGCAGAAGGATTGGCCTATGTGAAAGGAAAGCTGTATTGGACGAGTTATACAAACTCTTGTATCAGTAGTATTGATGTCAACGAGGCACTGACGAATCGTAGCAAGAAACCAGAAGTTATAATACAGCTCAGTAAACTGGTAGATCATCCGCGAGCTATTGTGGCTGATAGCTGCTGGGAGTGAGTACTCTAATTTTACTCCTTTTCCAAATAACGACATTATTGTATGATTCTGATTTGATGATGATGCAAACAAAAAAATGATATCAGTGATAATCCAGGGGTCGTGAGTTTGAGTCCCGGCTTGGAAACCATTTTGACATTTGCCAAAAGTCATTTGTCTATGTGAGAGAGCAGCTGGAGACTCTGATTGGATATTATGGTGGTACTGGTTAGAAAAACATCAGGAATCCACGGTTAGGTATTCAATCTGCAGCGATATGATCATGGCAGTTGAAAGGCATTTAACCCCAATCAATAAATCTGTCTGAATGAAAGAAGCAGGTTGTATTGAGTAAGGTCAGACTATGTAGAGTGTTTTAGACCCTTTCGTTATATATCTCATTCATATCTATCTATGTGATCAGTCACACTGAAAGAGATCTTATTATGCTCCCCGAAGGGAGAGCATATAGTCGCCGCTTTGTCTGTCCGTCCGTCCGGTCCGTCCGTCATTCCGTCCGTCCGTCAGTCCGAAGTGATTTCTCCATAACCCTTGGGCCAAATCAATTGAAACTTACCATGTGAACTCCCTATGACATAATGGTGATGTACTTTTCCCGGTTTTTGGATTTGAGGCCTCATCATGGGAAAAGGGGACTTAAGGTCAAATACAGTTTTTCTCTAATTTCTCCTAGTCTAATGGTCAGAATTTGATGAAATTTCATATTTGAGTAGTAAATCAGATGCCCTTGACAATAAACTATGTGAAATTTGGGTATAAAAGTTATGTCATGCAAAAAGGGGGCTTAACATTTGTTAGCTTTATGTTAGCTCTACATGGCATACATTTATTGTGACAATGCCTTATTCGGGGAGCATTGTCCGTCTGTGACGGCTCTTGTGTTAACCCATTACCACACAGTGACTCCTTTTGACTCCCTCACAAGAAAGGGCTTGGAAAAACATTGTGGTAAATAAAGAAATTGCTTGTGACAAGCAATTTCTTCATTTCCTACAATGTTTTCTACCAAAAATGACCAAAAGATTTAAAATTTCATTAACTTGAAATTGTTGTCTGCAACATCTTTGAATTTAGACCAGTCCAAAATTTGTTGTTTGGGAAAGGGTTAAGTCCATAAAACCAAACATCAAACCAAAGGACAAGACCCAGCAGAGGTCAACCAGATGTCGTATTTGGAAAATGAAAATATTGTAAGATAGAGAAAACATTTTAGATTAAGAATATTACCTAAGGATGAAAAGTTTAAATCCCCACCAGTCTGCTCAGTCCGCAGACTGCATAGGGTCGATATTATACACACTTCCCATAAAGTTCCTTTTAGCGTAACGGGTCACATATACCTATTTCGGTTTATTATTCTGGATAAACTGGATCAGTGATAAGCCCCAATGACTTTGGAAAAAATTGTGGAAAATGAAGAAATTGCTTGTCACAAGCAATTTCTTCATTTCCCACAATTTTTTTCCCGCAAAACCAGGCCTCGGTTTCTCGAAAAAACTTAAGTATATTCTCATGAGTTCATGCTCAACTTCTATTCAATACCAATCAACGTTGATTGGTATTCAATTGAAGTTCACGTGGATTTCGTGCGATTTGAGCACGGTGCTCAGATTTGAGCATGAGAACGTACTTAAGTTTTTTCGAGAAACCGGGGCCAGGACCATTTCAAAATTGCATCACATTGAACATGTCATCTGCAACTTTTCTCAATTTGGACAAGCTCAAAACTTTGTTGCTTGGTAATGGGTTAACAGGTTTTTCTGGAGGTGGGACCTTGCTTTAACCCTTTTCCAAACAAGACCTGGTTTTGACGTCCCTAATAGAAAAGGCTTCGGAAAACATTGAAACACAAGAAGAAACTGCTGATAACCAGCAGTTTCTTCTTTTGTCTCAATATTTTCTGTCCCACATTTTGCACAAATTACATCTTTAATAACTTCCATTTTGTCATTTGTGGCAGTTTTTGAAGTGAATCGCCCTATTAAAGTCTCATCTGAAAGACTGGAGTGGCGGGGGATTGAACCTGTAACCCTGTATTCATATTTCAGGTTACTATATTGGACTAACTGGAACAGCGACAAGCCCAGGATACAGCGTGCCACACTCGAAGGTATTGAACCCATGGATGTCATTACTAAGGACATTGTTACGCCAAATGGTCTCGCTATTGACCACATCGGGAAGAAGTTATACTGGTCAGATGCGAGACTGGATAAGATTGAACGCTGTGACATGGATGGGACAAATAGACATGTAGGTTTTGAGCTTACTACAAGGGTTTATCTGTTTACCTTAATGTTAACTTCCCTTTTCTGTAAAACTCATGTGTTTCAAGCAGACAAAATCACAGTGGGTAATCATGTGAAACAACAACAAGAATTGAGAAAGTCTTCTAGGAATTTGTTAATACTTGACCGATAAAAATTGGGTTTGAAGCAGAGGTGTAAAATGTCATTGATTATCTGGATGTGGTGGATCTTTTGAACAACACCTGATAAAAAGTTATTGCGGACAAATCAAATTATGTTTGGTCATCAATAACTTTTTTACCATAAAAACCTCTTTCTCTCCCCTACACCCCTCCCCAAGATAAAGGCTTTAGAATATATCATGGAAAATAAATAAATTGGTTTTTAAAATTTAATGTTTTCTATGCAGAAAGATACAAAAAGTAAAATTTCATTCACTTGAAATGAATGTCTGCAACACCCCTGAAGTTGGACAAGTCCAGAATTTTGTTGTCTGGTAATGGGTTAAAATTTCCCAAGTAAGACTTGGTTGTAACTTCTCTAATAGAATAGGCTTGAACGAAAATTGAGACAAATTAAGAAGAAAATGCTGATAATTAGCATTATCTCCTTTTGCCTCAATATTATTCATGCTATATTGTACACATTACAAACCTTTATCAACACTTATTTTGTGGTCTGCAGTAGATTTTGAGTTGGAGCTGTCTGAAATTTTGCTTTCTGGGAAAGGATTGACTTGAAATTGTTGTCTGCACCATCTTTGAATTTAGACCAGTCTAAGATTTTGCTGTCTGGTAATGGGTTAAAGTTTCCTGTTCATTTTCCAGGTGATCATAACAGCCATACCACATCACTCTTTTGGACTCGCTATTTACGGGGACTTCTTATTCTGGACAGACTGGATGTTGCGCGCTGTTGTTCGTGCAAACAAATATGACGGATCCGGAATAGTCTGGTTGCGTAAAAATCTTGAACGTCAACCGATGGGAATTATTGCCGTAGCCAATGATAGTAATGATTGTGCGCTAAATGCTTGTCACGTGGATAACGGAGGATGTATGGATAAATGTTACACGGACGAGACCGGGCAGCCATTCTGTCAGTGTACATACGGACGGATTAAATCTGACGGAAAATCTTGTGAAGGTGAGTTTATCTTAGTTGTAGTCCCTGTATATATTATGTCTCAACCCTTTCCAAACAAGAACTGGTTTTTATGTCTTTGGTTGAAAAAAAAACTTTGGTGGGGGATAATTAGAGAAAAGAAGAAATGCTGATAATCAGCAATTTTTCTTTTTCTCTTAATTTAAATTTTTGTACTGTTACAAAAACATTTTCATACTTTGATAGAAATTTGCAGCTCTTTTATCTCTTAATAGTCTTAATGATGTTTGGAAAAAGGTTAACCCATTACCAAACAATTTTATGGTGGTCCAAATTGAAAGATCCTGCAGACGACAATTTCAAGTAATGAAATTCTAAAGTTTTTAGTCTTTTGGGGTAGAAAATATTGTGGTAAATGAAGAAATTGCTTGTGACAAGCAATTTCTTCTTTTTCCACAATGTTTTCCAAAGCCATTTTCTTAAGAGTGTCAAAAGGCGTCACTATGTGGAAAAGGGTTAATTATTTACAAATTTAAACTTCTCCAATTTGAAAAATGTTGCAAAGAACATAATGGATGTTAATATTTGTACTTGTAATAGCCTAAATTAAACCCATTCCCACTTAACCCTTTCCCAAACAGCAAAATTTAGGGTGTTCCAATTCAAAAGCTACTTCAGGCAACAAAATGGATGTTAACCATCAGTACTGTTATGTGGTAAATTTAGCTGAAAAAATGTTGAGACAAAAGGAGAAACTGCTGGTTATCAGCATTTTCTTCTTTTGTTTCAATGTTTTCCCAAGACAATTCTATTCAGGACGTCAAAACCAGGTCTTGTTTGGGAAAGGGTTAAAGATGCCCTTTGACACTCCACAAGGTAAAGGCTTTGGTAAACTTTGTGGAAAATGAAGAAATTGCTTGTGACAAGCAATTGCTTCATTTTCCACAATGTTTTCTACACACAAATACCAAAATTATAAAATTCCAAACACTTAAAATTGTTATCTGAAACCTCTTTGAATTTAGACCAGTCATTTGCTTGAAACTGTTGTCTACAACCTCTTTGAATTTGGACCTGTCTAAAAAATTTGACGTCCCTTTTTAAAAATAGTGTTGGAAAACATTGAGAGAGAAGAAGAAATTGTTAAAAATCAGCAACGTCTTATAGTTCACAGACAACTTGTTTCGGCTATTATTAAAGTGACATTTCACATTTATTTTTTCATTTTTTACTTTTATTTTTATCTGAAAGAGCATTTTTTCTTATGGAAATTCTGAAAATTTTAAGTGGAAATATTGCATCGTTTACGAGAAATATATGTTTTTGTGCTAAAATTAAACAAATTGTTGTTGACAACAGTTCAGATTTATATGGAATTTGTCATTTCTGTCTCAATTTTAAAGGCGTATTTTTCGCTAATAAATAACAACTTCAAAACACTAATAGCAAATCTACACATTAGAAGAACAAATCTTTGCATCAAGACATACTTTAGAAAATGAAATCAGAATGTAATGTACCTTTAATCAAATATAAACAGTTTAAGGTAGAATACGCCTAATGGCAACTTTAGAAATTGGGGTGACAGACACTTCTGTCTGATAGTACATTATATTAGACATCTATATGTGCAATATGACAGAAATTCGTCCAGAGGTTTACTAGAAATTTGATTTTCCCTTATTCCACCCCCAACTTACAAAATTCCAATATGGCGGCCACCACTCAAAGCAAAAAAGTATCAGAATTTTGGACATAAACACATTAAATGTGTCTCGATTTTGGTTTTTATTATCAAAAACATGTTTACCCATCGTCTGATGTGAAATGTATTATGACCCTTGTGCGCATATGAGAGATATTTTGTTAAATTACTGCGCGCTTATTTAAAAATAAAGCCTCTTTATTTCCTAGTTTGAAATTTATGCCTCTGAAACAAATGGTGACAGTGCCAGAAATAAGTTCATGCACTCTCTAAAACCGATATCAAAATTATTCTTATATGTGTAGGAACAAGATAAAATCCACATATGTACATTTTACCCGTCAAAATTTAAAAATATATAAAGGTAATTCTTAGCGCCCTCATACTTTCGAACGCACTATTTCTTTCCCAAAAGAAGTCAATGCCCTAAATGAAGGGAACCGTAGCCCATATTTACTTATATGCTTATAACTAAAACCCAAACGTTGTATTAGACTTTCAGAAGTTGGCAAATGATAACACATCAGTTGTGATTTTGTATGACTTTCGCCATTTTAACCTGTTACCTAGTAACCAATTGAACGTCGCTATTTGTAAAAAGTAATGCAGATTCTAAAGACAAAATTGTACTTAAACTTTTTATAGTCTATTACAGCTTCCTTATACCACTTCTTCTGGATTGCATATTGAATCTAAGGACTTAAATGGAAAAAGAATCTAAAAAAAATGATCAAATCACGGATCAAACCACGTTACAATTAACTGACAACGAGTTTGCACATTTGAATAAGGATCGCCGGCGAAGAAGTGATGAAAATCCAGTGCGAATGTCTTAACAATGATAATCTCATCCACGCTTCGTTATCAAACGATAGGCGTTTGATCACCACATCATAGATTTCATTAGAATACATGTATGTGTCTTCTACTGTCGGGTGTTTCGGTACATTGAGCTAGCCAGTATCAAGGGAAGAAACGATAATTATACATACTACAATTTGTTTCCTAAATAGGCAGTTTCATTAAGTATCAAAGTTGCTAATCACATACAAACTATGATATCAATCAAAATCATATAAAATACACGAAAAATGTCTCTAAAAAATTGATATTAAACGGAGAATCATACCGGAAAAAGATATTCGGGGTGTATTCGGGGAATTTTATTTTCAAAGAGAAGTAATATTTAGCAATATTGTTGCTAAAAATAGATACTATACTGATACGGAAACTGTCGACATGTGTCGAAAATGTACGACAATAGTAAATATGCATTAGAATTATTCTACCTTAAAGTTTAATTTGTTGTCTGTAATTTACTCCTTTTATATTGGAACAGTCTAAAATTATGCTGTTTCATAAATTCAAACTGCCCCTTTTAGAAAACTGTTGCAATACTAAATAGATTGAATTGATTTCATTGATGTTGATACAATTTATGATATAGTTCAGAAGATATTGAAGGAAAAGAAGAAAATGCTGATTATCAGAATTTTATTCTCTTTCCTCAATGTCTTCCCAAATGATTTTGTAAGGGACAAGAAAAGTATCTACTCCGCAACAATTGCCTATAAAATATGTCATTTATTTAACCCTTTCCCAAACGACAATATATTAGGGTGGTCCGATTTGAAAGGAGTTGCAGACGACAAAATAAATCAAATCAAAAGTCGAAAATATGCATGTTTTAGCAGAGAACATATTGAGGCAAAAGGAGAAAGTGCTGATTATCAGCACTTTCTCCTTTTGCCTTGATGTTTTCCTAAGCCTATTCCTTTAGAGACGTCAAAACCAGGTCTTGTTTGGGAAATATTTATTTGGGATTTATTGACATTTTAGATGAAAATATGTTAACCAATTCCCACATAATGACAAATTCCGACACTTCACAAGATAATGGAGATAGAAAACATTGTGGAAAATGAAGAAATTTCTTCATTTCCCACAATGTTTTCTACCCCAAAAGTCGTAATTTCTCAAAATGCCATCACATTGAAAATGTTGTCTGCAGCTACTTTAAATTAGGATAAGCTTAAAATTGTGTTGTTTGGTAAAGGGTTAAGATGAAAATATGGGAGATTAACAAATAAATCATTCAAATAATAGTAAATGTGCAAAATATACAAATTTAATGCTACTCATAAAAGCAGTGTTTAAGATATTTCTGCAAAGTTGCTGATTTTGATATCTTATATCGTCGGTGTAAATGCAAAACCTCATATGTCGATTCTGGCGATTTTCAAAGTACAAACTTCTGTGTCAAGTTTAGACAATTCTCGCAGGTTTTGATATAGTTTTACCAATAAGTATCAATGATACATTATTTATGAAAAATATGTCCAAATTTCAAGTAAAACATTTCAGTTTGGGAAAAGTTATTACACTTTTTTCCCTCCCCTTTAAAATTTTCTAAAAACGAGATACGAGGTTTAGCATTTACAACGATGATATATAAATGAGCCAGGATCTGGACAATGTCCTTTAAGGCTTTATAGCCAAACATGGTTCCAGATCAGCCTGCGTATACACGCAGTCTGATCAAGAACCATGTTAGTCTTCATTAGCTTCTTCTTGACTTGTAGCAACTGTTAGAGTGCAGTATAGTTCCAAATCAGACTCCACTTGGGCACATGCTGCTCTTGAAACATGGTTGTCCGGAATGCTATAAGGAATCTTTTTCCAGATCCCGTCTCAAATATAAAATTCATGATTGTGAGAAATTGGACTAGACCACCCGGAAATAATTTGATTTATTGGGGTTTTACACTGTTATTCAACTACTTAAATGGTTATATTACGGCAGCTGGAGCACCTTAACGGTAACCGTGGATTCCTGGTATATCCAAACCAAGCCTCCTGCTGCTCTCTCACATAGATTGTTCACACTCATTGGTGAGAGACAAAATGACTTTTGTCAAATGCCAGTATGGATACTGGTCAAGCTGCATGCGGTTCAAACTGGCGACCCTAAATTGAAAGACTAAAATGAATAATGGTTTCAAATATAAGGACTCTTTGGATTTTATTTTGATGCATAACCCATTACAAGATGGCAAAGTTTTAGACTTGTCTAAATTCAAAGATGTTGCAGTTGACAATTTCAAGTGCATCATGTTACATATATGATTTGTCTGTCTGTGTAGAAAACATTGTGGAAAATGAAGAAATTGCTGTCAAAAGACTTATGGTAAGATAAAAATGTAGATGTAATATAGATATTCAAATGAATAGCAGGGAGTAATGTAGACGTAATATCTTTTTTACGATATTGTATGATATGATATTAAACAAATTTATGACGTCTGAACTAAAAGGGAAGTAGATCAGAAGTTGCTCAGATTTTGTACTTTACTGCTTGCAAAGAGCAAGTTATTGTAACCGTGACTTTCAAAAATAGTTGTGATAAGGTGAAAAAACAACCAAACAAAAAATAGATGTAATGTGATGAAGATTCAAATAAATAAAAGAGGAAGATGTAATATCTTTTTTTACGATGATGTACAATTTAATATTAACATTTCTCATATAAAACCTAGTTGCAACAACCCTAGCAGAAAAGTCTGTGGTGGATCCACTTGACGGCTCTTCCCCCGAACCCTCTCTGGATCTGCCACTGAAAGCCTTTGGAACACATTGAAGCAAAAGATGAAAATGCTGATAATCAGCATTTTCTCCTTTTGCCTCAATGTTTTCTCTGCTATATACACCACAAATTTCTTTTTTAAAAAAAAACCATACACTTGTCATCTGCAACAGCTTTTAAATTGGACCACCCTAAAATTCCTCTATTTGGGAAAGAGTTTTAAACAAATTTACGATGTCTGAACTAAAATGAAGTAGATCAAAAGTTGCACTTTTTGCATCAGCATATGATGAACGGCTCATTTTCAAGGCATCGGAAAACATAGTTTAATATGAAGAAATTGCTTGTGACAAGTAATTTCTTTATTTCCCACAATGTTTTCTTTCCCAAAATGGAAATATCTTTTCAAACATTTATCAACTTGAAATTGTCCTCTATAACACCTTTCAATTTGGACAAGTGTAAATTTTTGTCGTTTAGGGATGGGTTAATATTTGAAAAAGGTTTGAAGCAGAGAAGGTGAACAAATGTCAAGGAATGGCTTGATGTGGCAGATCGTTTAACAATAAGATGAAATTTTACTTGGTCATCAATAACTTTTTTATCGGGTGATTTTTAACCCTTTCCCAAACGGCAGAATTTTAGGGTGATCCAATCCCAAAGCTGGTGCAGACGTCAAAATGAATGTTGATAAGATGGGATTTACATACAATATAGCCAAGAAAACAGCTGGTTATCAGCAGTTTCTTCTTTTGTCTCAATGTTTTCCCATGCCTTTTCTAATAGGGATGTCAAAACCCGGTCTTGTTTGGAAAAGGGTTAAAAGATCTATCAGTGACCTTTTCCCTAACATTGAATCCTTTTGATGACCCTAGCTTGCTAAAGAAAATATTGAAAGAAAAGGCTAATCTGCAGCATTTTCTATCATATCCTTAATATTTGTTACCCCATCAATAAGAATTTTCATTCTGACAGTTGTAATGTTTCCCATTCATGATAGGCTTAATGAGTTAAAATTGTCTGTAACTCCACCTGCTTTAGTTCTATCAAATTTATCAATTAGATCTAAACCTTTCAACCTTTTAAATCAAACCTTTCCAAAATCGGGCACCAGAGCTCCAGATAAGAAAGGTGAATTGGCTTTTAAAAAATGCATTATAAAATTTTGAAGCAAAAGGAGAAACTTGTCTCCTTTTCTCCAGTCTCTTTTCTGTATTTACCAGCAAAACCTTTGAAAAGGTTAAAAAAATGTCAATGTGAAAGGGTTAAAAGTTTTAGAAAGGACAAAAAATAATCCTTTCCCATTTTCGCACTTGGTAGAAAAGACTAGGGAAAATATTAAGGCTAAAGAAGAAAATGCTGATAATCAGCATTTTCTCCTTTTGCCTCAACATTTTGTGCTATTTCTGTTGTTACATCCTTGAAAAATCAATATCCATTTGTCGTCTGCAGCATCTTTCAAATATGACTGATCTAAAATCTTGCCATTTGGAAAAGGGATAATCTTTTGTGAACTCATAGGACAAAGGCTCTAAAACAGCTGTGCAGAGTGGGTTGAAGGGAGATAAATCTTGCTTTATTTTCCCTCATAAATCTTTTATTTGATATAAGCGTCTGTTTCATGATACTCATCAAAATTAATCAAATATCTATTATTGAGATGAAAACTTTTTACTGATCATTGGATATAGCTTTATTTTCTCTTTTTTGTGCATTTTACAAAGATTGAATACATTTTGTGGTGGCCAGTATTTACGTTTGTAAATGTTCTAAGCGGTGAGTTAAAAATCCAGTTTGACTCACGGAGTTTTTGCATGTGGTTTAAAAACACACTTCAAAACTGGTTCTGATCATTTATTTGGCTGTAACAAGCGATGGCAGACAAAGGGAATTAGTTGACGGACAATTTATTGTTAGGGAAGTGTATTTGTAGTGGGATTTAGAGATTATTCACACGGTTAAATCGGGTCAACATTAAAGATGCTGCGATCTCGGTTGCTGATGCTGGCAAGCTTCCTCGCTTTGTTGGGACGAATTTATTGTGTTTCTCCCCCGGTTATCGATCATGCTGAAAACACTACAGGTAAAAAGAAATGTCGATTGGGCAAATATTTAGTTTATTGCACATATGAAGAAGTGAGGCAGAAATAAACAACAACAAAAACATTAGGGGAAATGGAAAATGCTGTCTGTCAAAATTTTTCTCTTTTCCTACAATGTTTTGAAATCCTTTTTGCTTGGATACATTAATCCTTTCCGAAACAAGACCTAGTTTTTGACAGACTTGACAGCCCAGATAGAAATATTTTGTGAAAATAATAAGAGAAAATGTGAAATTGTTGATTAGATCTATAAGCAATTTCTCCTTTTCCCTCAATATTTTCTATGCTTTAACACAAACGATTGGCATTTTATGATACATATAGAGCGATATTGTGATTCCACAAACACATATTGAAATGAACCTGGGATATAGTCATTCAAAGGAAAAAAACTAGGGAAAATGTTGTCTGCCAAAATGTTCTTCTCCCATTGTTGTTGTTTATCTGTTTTAAAAGGCACTCATTCGCTGCCTATGACCTCATGGTGCTCAATAATTAACACTTGTGCAGAAATAATACTGTGAAATTCTCCCACAATGTTTTGAAACCATTTTCCCTTGGAGGCATGAAACACTAACATAATTATGCATTTGAGTATAAGTTTGGTTCTATTAATGCAACTGATCCAGGATATCTGAGTGGAGTTTGAGCATAAAGATAGGAGGGGGGGGGGGTTCATAGTAGCCTACTCTATTACACAATTTTGAACCCCCTCTGAATGCAACTCGATGTTAGTAAGCAAATTTTACATCTAGTTAAAGATATAGATAAATTGTTCATCAAGTCTTTTCTCCGATATGTTTTCGGGTCAGTTTCATCCATGGATGCCATGATTGTGATTTCATAGTCTGGGGCAGATCGAGGATTCCTCAGAAGGGGTTTGAACATAAAAATCATAGGGGGTTTGCTTTCCTAGTATTACACAATTTTGACCAATGTTCTACATGAAAATGAAATATTGAAACAGTCTACAGATGGGGTTCGTCTGAATCCCCAAACTTGCGCTGTATGGATCCGACAGTAATCATAATTCTAATTACACAATTCTATCTAGCTGCTTATCAAAGAAGTGTTAATTAGTGATTATGAAATTTCACTTTTTAAATAGCAATGTTGCCAAATTCATTACAGCAAAATGGTGGCATAGTACAAAACAATTGTAAACATTTATGCAGTGTTCCCACTGCCTTTTTAGCTCGACTTTTCGAAGAAAATGAGAGCTTATACTGTCACCCGGGCGTCGGCGTTGGCGTTGGTGTTGGCGTCGGCGTCGGCGTTGGCGTTGCAACCAAGGTTTAAGTTTTTTCAAACATCAATAACTTCCATACTATCAAAGGGATTCAACCCAAACTTGGTATACTTATTCACCATCACACCCTCTACCTTACTATCAGGGCCCATGACCCTGGGACCACTCTATTTGGAGTTATGCCCCCTTTATACTAAGCATCTTAGAAAGTCGAGCGCGCTGTCTTCGGACAGCTCTTGTTGAACTGGGGGTTCCCTGTACCCTCTCCACATCCATATTTTCAAATTTTGGGGGTACCAAGACAAAACTGGAGGTACACCATATTTTGCCAAACAAGACCTGGTTTGACATCCCCGATAGAAATGACTTTGGAAAACAATGAGACAAAAGAAGAAAATGCTGAAAACTCGCACTTGAGGCAATGCATCTTCCCGTTTGTCTCGTCATACCGCAACCAGGAAAACAATGATAGCCACGAATTTTGGAACTTTTTCACCTTCTTAGCGGTAGCCTTTGCTGTGACGATCTCACTAGTAGATTTAGATGGTGTGGGAGTTTGATTGTCTGCCGAGGTTGACTGCCGCGGAACTTGTCCCCACAGACTTGTTAGCGTGTTTTGTTTGGTCGCCATTTGCAGAAGAATTATATTTTAATGACGTCACGGGTAGGAATGACGCAATGAGAAGCATTCGGGAACACTCGGCAACAATCGGAATATTTCTCGACCATTTACGACATTACGTAAATGCGATTCTACACTAATGAAAACGGCAGAAAGAAGTCTGAAAAGCAATCAGATATTTCCGTAAGACTTTATCACCCACTACGGAAATACACGTTATATTTACGACTTGGTGGGGATTTCCAATCGTTTTTCGATAGGTTGCTTTTTTTAAACACCGGAGATTCAGAAAAATGACATGCGCAGATGTATCAAGTACGAGGAGCCTTGTTGACATTTAAAGTGACATTTCAGAATTGTTTGTCATAAATTTTACTTTTATTTATATCTGAAAGAGCATATTTCCTTATGAAAATTCTGAAAATTTCGAGCCAAAATATTGCTCCGTTTACGAGAAATTTATATTTTTGTGTTAAAATTGAACAAATTGTTGTGGACAACAGTTCGGATTTATATGCAATTTATCGATAATGTCTCAACTTTAAATGCGTGTTTCTCGCTTATTGGCAACAACTTCAAAAATCCAATAGTATTTATACTCATTAGAATAACCAATCTTGGCATCAAGACATACTTTAAAAAATTGAAATTGGAATGAAATGTCCCTTTAACATGGAGTCTCTTTATGTACATCAATTTGACTAATTTCATGGGGAATTAGCTTGCGTGCCGGTCACGTAGAGTGTCTTTTATTTTTGAAAATTTGTACGTTCTGTCAAAAAAATTTACGTGTTTCACGTAAAATATTACGTGAATGGGAACGCTGATTTATGGAATTTGTATGTTTGTAGTTCAGTTTTGCTGTCAAAAAAAGTTTAACCCTTTCCCAAAGGAGATAAAGGTGGACTGTTCCAATTTGAAAACTGCTTCAGTCATCAAAATGGATGAAGATGAATCTTTTTGAAGCTGAACATTTTAGTATAGAAAATATTTAGACAAATGAAACAGAGTAATTTTATGCCCCCATATCGAAAGATTGAGGGCATATTGTTTTACTGTTGTCGGACTGTCTGTCTGCCTGTATGTCAGTCTGTCAGTCTGAAACATAATGTGAAAACTTAACTTTGGCTTTTTCAGGAGCTTTGGTGTTTAACAAATGCATCTTGAATTTGTCTACAACAATGAACATCTTTTTATTTTTAGTCCAATCAAGAAATTTGTTATTACAGAAAGGGTAAAAGGTCATGAATGCAAATAGTTGAGTGTTTTTCATGCCAAGCTGGTTTTAAGCTCCACTGGCCGAAGGCCAGCGGGGCTTATGTCATGGCCCTGTGTCCGTCGTGCGTGCATCCGTCCGTGCGTCTGTCCGTGCGTGCGTCCGTCCGTGCGTAAACAATTTTCAAACATCTTCTTCTCCAAAACTACTGGACCAATTTCAATCAAACTTCACATGAATCATCCTTGCATGAATGTCTACCAAATTCCTTCAAAAGAATAAAATCTGTGCAGAACTTGAATTTTAATTAATTTAATTGAATTAAATTTTCGAAAAATCTTTAAAAATTCTTCTTCTCCAAAACTACTGGACCAATTTCAACCAAACTTCACAGAAATCTTTCTTGCATGAATCTCTACCAAGTTCCTTAAAAAAGAATAAAATCCGTGCAGAACTTGAATTTTTATTAATTTAATTAATTTAAATTTTCGAAAAATCTTTAAAAATTCTTCTTCTCTAAAACTACTGGACCAATTTCAACCAAACTTCACAGAAATGTTCCTTGGATAAATCTCTACCAAATTCCTTCAAAAGAATTAAATCCGAGCAGAACTTGAATTTTAATTAATTTAATTAATTTAAATTTTCGAAAAATCTTTAAAAATTCTTCTTCTCTAAAACTACTGGACCAATTTCAACCAAACTTCACAGAAATCTTCCTTGTGTGAATCTCTTCTTAATTCCTTCAAAAAGATGAATTCTGTGTATAACTTAAATTTTGATTAATCTAATTAAATTAAATTTATGAAAAATCTTTAAAAATTCTTCTCCTCCAAAACTACTGGACCAATTTCAACCAAACTTTACAGAAATTTTCCTTGCATGAATCTCTTCCTTATTCCTTCAAAAAAATAAATTCTGTGTAGAACTTAAATTTTGATTAATTAAATTAAATTGATTTTTCGAAAAATCTTCTTTTCCAAAACTACGGGACCAATTTTAACCAAACTTCACATGAATCTTCCTTGTATGAATCTCCTCTAAATTCCTTAAAAAAAAAATCCGTGTAGAACTTAAATTTTAATAAATTGAATTAAATTGAATTTTCGAAAAATTGTTAAACAATCTTCTTCTCCAAAACTACAGGACCAATTTCAACCAAACTTCACAGGAATCTTCCTTGCATGAATCTCTTCCAAATTCCTTCACGATCGGATGAAAAGCTTGGCCGCTGTGCGCTATATGAAACATCGTGTAATTTTAAGAAAATTTTAAAAACATTTCTGCTCCTTAATCACTTATTGGATTTCATTCTGGTGTAGCATGAATCTTCTTTGGATAGCCTTCTTTGGATAGTTTTCTATTGTATTCCTTGAAGAAGTTTGTAGTCTAAATGTCTAAAAGCCAGTGGAGCGATACAGGGCCATCTTGGCCCTCTTGTTCTGATTTTATTATCATAAAATAGCAGCTGAAATAGGGACAATTATTGATCTTTATCCATGAATTTATGGGGGTCAAAATGGCTTCTTTTTCATCCTTTAATCCTGTCCCAAACAAGACCTGGTTTTGATTTACCCAAATTATTTATAGAACAGGCTTCGGAAAACATTGAGCCAAAATAAGTTAATATTGATTACCAGCATTTTAACCTTTTGTCTAAAAATTGTCTCTCCTATGTTTAGCACAAGTTCTCTCCCTATTTTTGTCGTCTGCAGCAGCTTTCAATTTTGAACAGTCTAAGTTTTTGCCATTTAGGAAGGGGTTTACATTTTCCCAAACAAAAAATTTTCAGACGGTGGCGGAAGTTGAAAGCTGCAGCAGAAGATAAAATGGGTGTTAACCCTTTCCCAAACAACAAGATTTTAGGGTGATCCTATTTGAAAGCCATGGCAGCCGACAAAATGAATGTTGATAGAGATAGGATTTGTGTAAAATATGGCACAGAAAATATTGAGACAAAAGGAGAAACTGCTGATTATCAGCAGTTTCTTCTTTTGTTTCAATATTTTCCCAAGCCGTTTCTATTAGGGATGCCAAAACCAGGTCTTGTTTGGGAAAGGGTTAATTATTAATGCATATGGAATTTATAAGAAAGTCTACACAGAAAATATTGAAGGAAAGGGAGATAATGCTGATTATCAACTTGTTACGGAAATCATAGATTGTTAAAAATTGAATATTTTGGAAGCAACAGATAAAGATACAGCAATTAGAATTTTGTTGTTGCAAATCCAAACCCTATATTATATGTGAGTACTCATTTGATTCATCTGGCAGAACTGATTCCAAATGAGTACCCACAGCAGCAATTTGATTGAGAAAAAATGAATATTTTGTGTTGTGGAAAGCCATTACATGTTCTTAAGGCCCGGTCCCACTGCACTTTCGGATGCAAAGAGGATATAAAGCGTACAAAAAATCTTGCTTTCCGTTAGACGTCCCTTTCCATCTGTTGGAAGTCCGATGTGTACTTATTGCATACGTTTTATCCAATGGGCATCCGTCAACCGTATTTTCATCCGCGCAAGAAGTTTTGGGCTGCCCAAAACTTTTAGAACGGATGAACCTTCCGTCGTGTACGATATAAATCCGCAATATATACAAGCAACAGACGTTCTATGTCCGTTATCAGTCCGTTGTATCCTTTCTCCATCCTATAGGCATCCTTGAAACTCAAATCAACCGAAACTGAAAAGGGATTGATAGGGGAACGATAAGGTACACGGAACGTCTATACATCGTTAGCAGCACGGAAATAGAAAGGATGTAAGCATATGCTTCGTGTATATGAAGTATACAAAGGGAAAAAAGAGTTTTTATCTGGGATGTATTCCGTATATTTAGCTGACATCCGCTCCCATCCGCCAGGCTTCCCACGAATATCCGTTTAACATCCCCGCTATATACTACTGACATGCGCCGTTTTCCGTTATATTTTCGCCATTTTCTAAAAGGGGATGAAAACGGATGGTACCACTACCGAAATTTTGCTCGTTCGCTGTGTCCTTTTTGCATACGTTTTTGTCAATCTGCCAGTGGGACCGGGCCTTTACCTGCATCATTTGAGGATAGTTCACTTTGACATCATATATACCCTACAGTAGTTTTTCAACAAATTTTCTTTTCCTTAAAAGAATTACTGCTGTAAATTATCTAGGACTGGTTAGAAAACTTTGATTTTTAGCGACTAAATTTTCAATAGGATTTGAGGCAATTGCAGAGTCTAAATTTGCAGATTTGCTTGACTGTTTTATACCCTGTTTAACCCTTTCCCAATTTCAGATTAGACATTAATCAGAGGTTCCGTCTCCATATGATGTAGCTGTTGAGTGGGACGTAAAACTCCATTCAATCCAACCCCCAAACAATAATGATAGCGCTTTTTGACACACCTAAGCCCAATGTGAAATGGCTTTGGAAAATGTACGGGACTGAGTTTGTTCTTTTCATAAACCTTTCTGGAACAAGACCTGGCATTTTTTCCTTTTGCCTCAATATTTTCTGTTCTCAATTGCATACCAATCCTACCTTCATCAACATAAATTTTGTTGTATGCTGCTACTTTCAAAATGAGACTCCCGAAAAGTCCTTTTGTGAAAGAAACGAGTTGCATCTCTAGTTTATCTGATGGGCAGTGAGAACCTAGCATTATAAAAGGCTCAAGTACTAATGGGTGTAAAAAATATACTGAAAGGTTCTATTGTCATTATTAAGATTCACCGAAAGTGGATTTGGCCTCTTGACTTTTGCATCAAGTTTTAGTTTCATACTTATAAGAGGTTCGTCAGTTATCTTTTTCCCAAAAAGAAATGATTTGTGTAAACATTTAGAAATATAAATTGCTTTCTATCAATGCCTCCTTTGCCCTCAATATTCTCATTATAATTTAACATACACATTTCCTACTTTAATTGTCCCTTGTTTGTCTGTTAGAACTAAATCTATTCACTACTAGTCTTCAATTTTGTCATTTGTGAAAATGTATGGGTCAATGAACCCTTTCCCAAACTTCAAAATTTTAGAGTGGTCCAATTCCAAAGCTGCTGCAGACAACAAAATGAATGTTGATAAAGATTGGTTTTGTGTATGATGTAGCTGAGAAAATATTGAGGCAAAAGAAGAAAATGCTGATAAAATTTTCTTAAGCATTTTCTATTAGGGACCTAAAACCAGGGGCCCGTATTACTAACGATCGTACATTTTTGCATAATTACTTGTAACAACAGATCTGATTGGCTCAGTCGGATTTCTCGTGCAATCAGATTTCTTGTTACACAGTTTACACAAAAACTTGATTGTAAAATGTTTAGTAATACGGGGCCCAGGTCTTGTTTGGGAAAGGGTTTTAACCCTTTCCCTAACAAGACCTGTTTTTGACGTCCCTAATAGAAAAGACTTGGGAAATCATCGAAACAAAAGAAGAAACTGCTGATAACCAGCAGTTTCTCCTTTTGTCTCAATGTTTTCTATGCTATATCATACATAAATTTAATCATAATCAACATCTATTTTGCTGTCATCATCAGCTTTTGAATTGAACCACCCTTAAAATTTGTCGTTTGGGAAAGGGTTAAAAAAAGTCTACAGTATGGGCTGGTATGATCTTATATTGTCCTATTGCTGAGCAACAGATAAGAGGGAATGAAGGCATTCTTAATTATCAATTCTAAATCCAAACCTTATGCTGTGGGTACTCATTGAATTATCTCAACGAGACAACTAATAAGTACCTACAACATATGGTTTGATGAATATTCAGTGAATTATTTCATTTTGAAAAAAATAACCCTCTCATATCTGTAGCTCTTATATATTGTCCTATTGTCTTGGTATTTAACCCTTTCCCAAACTAGACCTGGTTTTGACGTCTTTTATCAAAAATGCTTGGGAAAAGATTGAGGCAAAAGAAGAAAGTGCTGATTATCAGCACTTTCTCCTTTTACCTCAATATTTTCTGTAATATGTTCTACAAAGATTTACTTTGTATCAATATCAATTTTGTCATCTGCAGCATCTTTTAAATTGGATCACCTTAGAATTTTGTCGTTTGGGAAAGTATTAAGTGGCTGAAGTGTGGAGCCTCTTGACTTGGATCAAGTACTTTCGCTATTGAGGAAGTACTTTTTCTGAGTGAATCATTGTAACTTTGGTCCAGTCAAGACATGGCACTGCTTAACTAACTACACACAGTTTATCACTCATAGTGATTGATTCAAAATCTGCCGTAATGCTATCAAAATTGAACTATTTACTATAGGTAAAATACTATGATGCATTACTGCATCACTGGCTGGATTTCAACGAAACTTCGTGGAAAGCTTCACTGCAAAAAGGAGATGCGCATATTGTTTGGGCTATCTGGTTGGACATTTAAATTCAGAGTAACTGCCCCTGATTGGTGAAGCCATATACAAACAGAGTAAACAAAATATTTTTCGGCGGAGGATATCAATTCAACGAATTTGCTTGTTTCTCAATGTTTGCCACACCATTTCTTATAGAGGTCAAACCAGGTCTTGTTTGGGAAAGGGTTAACTGCTGCAGAAGCACCTCCAAATGATGATCCATGTAGCATATTTTCGGATGTGATGTGTATGCGGAGGAGTTTTTTGCGACAGAGCAGCGGCTATGACTAAGTTAAATTATTCCCTTCCACAAAGAACAAAATTTGATACAAAAAATAAACGCATAGAATTGTTTAATTTTCATTTCACATAACTAAAAGAACTCAAGTATGGTAGCATGTTTCAGAAATGGAATGTAGCTCTATATTATGTTCTATTTTCAATCATTGCCTAAGTGCTTTGACATTTAGAGTTGCCCTTGATTATGATAATGGACAAAATGGTGTTTTCTATGTTTGTAACAGGAAAAGATTGAGAAAACATTTAACACAAAAGAAGAATATGGTGATAACTAGTATTGTCTCCTTTTGCTGCAACATTTTCAAGTTTGAGATGTCTGATAGTCTGCCCTGTGGGAAAGGTTAATCCTTTGCCAAAGAAGACCTGCTTTTGATGTCCCTAATAGAAAGGGCTGAGGGAAAATATTGAGACATAAGAAGAAAATGCTGGTAATCACATTTTGGAAAGGGTTGAAATATGATAATAGACAATCATGATGATAATAGACAAATGATGGGCATTTACTTAGATGATGATATTCTGCTTTGATAATTCAGAAATTCCTTTCAGTGCATGTCTGGATGGAAAGTCGGTAATTTCTGATTTTTATACGCGGAAAGGGTCGTATTATGTCATGGCCCCTGTGTGCGCAACTCCTACAGTTTTTATCGGAATTTTATCAAACTTGCCACAATGAATCTCCATGGTGTCTAGTTGTGCAGACGGCTTACAGAATTTAGATAATTATTTTCGTTTTTAGTTCCACTTGCCTTCAGGCCTAGGGCTTTGAATATCCATTTTGTCATCTGCAATGCTTTTGAATTTTGAACAGTCCAAAGATCAGTCATTTTGAATAGTGTTGCTGAGAAAGTATGTAACACATAAATACCTGTATGCAAGAAAATCTGTTCAATTTGCTTTCCAGAGCACCTGCCAAAATTTTAACAGCTGATTAAAAGATTATTCACTTTATCTTTTCCAGAAGACATTCTGTTAATTATTTCAGAAGGTTTTTTTCAGATTTTTTTTGTCCAGCTCTTAACATTGTTCCATGTCTGTACTAATTAAGCTATATATAATGACATGCATGCAATAAGTCCATCTACCTTAACCCTTTACAAAATGACAAAATTTTAGACTGGTCCCAATTCAAAGATATTGCAGATAACTATTTCAAGTGAATGAAATTTACATCCTTTCATCTTTCTTAGTAGAAAACATTGTGGCAAATGAAGAAAATAATGCTTGTCAAGTTGTCATAAGCAATTTCTTCATTTACCACAAGGTTATCTAAAACCATTATCTTGTAGGAAGTCAAAAAGATTCATGTGGGAATGGGTTAATCCTTTCCCAAACAAGACCTGATTTTGACATCCCTATAAGAAAGTGTTTGGAAAAACATTGAGGCAAAAGAAGAAAGTGCTGATAACCAGCACTCTCCTTTTGCCTCAATATCTTCTGAGCTCTATTGTACACAAATTCAACCTTGATTAACAGCCATTTTGTTGTCTTCAGCAGTTTTTGAATTGGACAACCCTAAAATTCTGTCGTTCATTCATGAATGATATGGGAATAGGTTAAATCCCCATGTCTTGGAAGTACTGAAATGTGATTCATTGAATTTACTACAAGAAATATTATTAATTTTGCACACGAGCAATTTTGTCAAAAATATCCCTGCCGTAAAGTGAAAAGCTTGCAAAATTCTGCAGTTAATGATGTAGAAAGTTAAAGAACACATTGTGCACTTTTTAATTTATCCTTTCCCAAACAACAAAATTTGACAGAAGTTGCAGAAGATGAAACTGGTTCTTACTTTATTTATGAAACTTGCTTATTGTATCATCATCTATCGTGTAAAGCATAGAAAGAAAAGAACAAATGCTGATTTTCAGCCTTTTGCGTGTTTTCTTTCTCAAATTCTGTGCTTTCCAAAGCAGTCTTGATACGGAGGATAATTAAAATAGGGTCTTTTGGGGGAAAGGATTGAACAAGATCCGAGACCTATATTTTGCTCTGCCTTTGCTTTTGCACTCTGCAAGATGGGAGACCTATTTTTAGCCACCATTATGCTCAAATTTGATCGACTTCTCACATTTGATCGACTTAATAATTTGGTTGATTCGAACTTAAATTTTGAAAAGTACACTGTTATTAACCCCTTTCCAAGCAAGACCTGGTTTTGACGTCCTTTATAGAAAAGGCTTGGGAAAACATTAAAACAAAAGAAGAAACTGCTGATAACCAGCAGTTTCTATTGTTATTACACGCCCGAAGGGTCTTATTATGTTATGGCCCCGGTCGTCCGTCCGTCTGTCCGTCCGTCTGTCCATCCGTTAGCAATTTCTTGTGTGCGCAACTCCTACAATTTTGATCGGAATTTGATCAAACTTGCCACAATGAATCTCCATGGCGTCAAGTTGTGTACACGACTTACCGAATTCAGATACCTCTTTTCATTCTTGAATTATCTGCCCTTGAATTTGAGGAAAAATGCTCATTTTCTCAAAAACACCCATTTTCTTGTGTGTGCAATTCCTTCAGTTCCAACCAGAAGTTCACCAAGCTAGCCAGTAGCCACAATGAATATTTATGGTGTTTGGTTGTGAATACAAAATTTTGATAACATTACATGTTTGAATTATCTGCCCTTGAATTGACAAAATGGCCAATTTCACTGACAAGCCCCTTTCAGGTGTTTATGCGCCGCTCTGCGTAGCTCTTGTCTCAATATTTTCTATGCAATATTTTACTCAAATTCTATCTTTAACAACTTCCGTTTTGTCACTTCTGGTAGTTTTTGAAGTGGATCACCCTAAAATTTTGTCGTTTGGGAAAGGGTTAGGACACTAGCTTGTTCAGGCTAAGCCCTTCTCTTACTTTGACATCCACAGAAAAGACAGTTTCACAAAACATTTTGGAGAAGGAAGACAATACTGATCAAAATGACTTATTTGCTAAAGTTAAAATTTGACCCAATGGCAATCTATCTGATTTCTCATGCAATCACATGTCTTCTTACGCAGTTTTCACAAAAAACATAGTCGTAAGATTGTTGATAATATGGGCCCCTGGTGTTGATTCCCTAATAAAAATGGCTTCACATATATTGAGATAAAAGAGGAAAATGCTGGTGACCAGTATTTTCTCCTTTTGTCTCATTATTTTCAGAGATATCAAATTGCAACAGTCTAAAATATCGCTGGGGAAATGGTTCAATCTGAATTGAAATTAAGAATGTTTATGTTATGTACATGTATGTTCATTTTGGAATTTGATATCTATTGGACCTCTGCTAGGTCTGATTTGAGTTTCCTGTATTAGTTCTACATACTTGCTGTATTGTTCCTTTTTGCTTGACGCATCACACATTATCTGTTTTAGATGATCTCAGCTTATTTTCAAATAATTGCCTCATAAAATTATTTATGGTTAGAAAAAAGAGGTCAATTTGAAGTACAAATTACTGTTATGAAATATGTTAGTTTCGTAACAATTTTGATGAATGGGTTTCAATAACTTTTAGACCGCCCAGGACACCAGCTAAAGTAGGCAGAGGATTTTCATTGTATCCCCTTTAACCTTATACCGGTATAATATTTTCTAGAGTAGCCAGGGCATTGTTCTCAGAAATCCCCTTCCATGCAGCCTCATTACACTTTCCCAAACGACAAAACTGCAGATGACAAAATGGACATTGAAAAAGAAAGAATTTCTGTACAATATTGCCAAGAAAATATTTAGGCAAAAGGAGAAACTGCTGGTTATCAGCAGTTTCTTCTTTTGCCTCAATGTTTTTCCAAGTCAATTCAAATAAGGACGTCAAAACCAGGTCTTGTCTGGGAAAGGGCTAATAGTCTACGGACTATAATTCGTACGAGCTCTAGAAAATGGGTTTGGTGGCATTTTTTATGCTCCCCGAAAAAATTTCGGGGGAGCATATAGTCGCCACGCTGTCCGTCCGTCCGTGTGTCCGTCCGTCCGTCCGTCCGTCCACAGCCATATCTCAGCAACCCTTTGACCAAATTCAATGAAACTTCACACGTGAACTCCCTGGGTCAATACCTAGGGACCTTTTTCTCCGTTTGTAAATTTAAGGCTGCGTCATGGAAAAAGGGGCCTTAGTGTAAAAATTAGTTTTTCTCTAATTTCTCTTCATCTAATGGGCAGAATTTAATGAAATTTTGTGCTCATGTAATGAATAGGATGTTCTAGACCATATTCTATAAATAATGTGTGTACAAAAAAGCTGTCATGGGAAAAGGGGGCTTAATGTATGATAGTTTTTATTTTGTGACAAACACTTATTCGGGGAGCATAATCCGTCTGTGACGGCTCTTGTTGTTAATGCTCGGCATCCATGCTAATAATATTCTTTGGGGTATGACAAAACCTCCTAGGGTGGATGCCCAGTCTGAAACTTCGAATTAAGGTCACAGCAAGGTCAAAGGTCAAATGGGTGCAATTTCATGTTTAAATAGTCATTGAGACATTTTTAACTGCTTTAAATGATTGATTGTCACTTTTAATTGTGCTAAATTTGCTGAAAACTGCATCAGAGACATTACTTTATTGAAAAGATGACTTTTTAGCTCACCTGAGCACGAAGTGCTCATGGGGAGCTATTGTGGTCACTCACCGTCCGTCGTCCGTCCGTCCGTCCGTCCGTCTGTCCGTTCACATTTCTTTAAACATCTTCTCCTCCTAAACCATTCGGTAGATTTTGACCAAACTTGGCAGGAATGTTCCTTGGGTGACCCTTCTCAAAACTTGTTCGCGGATTTTTGATTCGTCAAAAAATGTGGGCGTGGCAGGGCGTGGCTTATCGGACTTAGAGAAATCCTAAGAAAATTCTTTAAAAATCAAGCATTGGGCCAATTTGAACCTAACTTGGCAGAAATGTTCCTTGGGTGACCCATTTCAAAACTTGTTTGCAAATTTTTGATTCGTCAAAAAATGTGGGCGTGGCAGGGCGTGGCTTATCAGACTTAGAGAAATCCTAAGAAAATTCTTTAAAAATCAACCATTAGGCCAATTTGAAGCTAACTTAGCAGAAATGTTCCTTGGGTGACCCATTTCAAAACTTGTTTGCAAATTTTTGATTCGTCAAAAAATGTGGGCGTGGCAGGGCGTGGCTTATCAGACTTAGAGAAATCCTAAGAAAATTCTTTAAAAATCAACCATTGGGCCGATTTGAACCTAATTTGGCAGAAATGTTCCTTGGGTGACCCTTTTCAAAACTTGTTCACAAATTTGTGGTTCGTCAAAAAAAGTGGGCGTGGCAGGGCGTGGCTTATCAGACTTAGAGAAATCCTAAGAAAATTCTTTAAAAATCAACCATTGGCCCAATTTGAACCAAACTTGGCAGAAATGTTCCTTGGGTGACACTCTTCAAAATTTTTTGGTGAATTTTTTATTTGTCAGGAAAAGTGGGCGTGGCAGGGCGTGACTTATTGGACTTAGGGAAATTCTAAGAAAATTCCTTAAAAATCAACCGTTGGCCCAATTTGAACCAAACTTGGCATTAATGTTCCCTGGGTGACTCTTTTCAAAACTTGTTAGCAAATTTTTGATTCGTCAGAAAAAGTGGGCGTGGCAGGACATGGCTTCTGGGACTTAGAGAAATCCTAAGAAAATTCCTCAAAAATCGACCGTTGGCCCAATTTGAACCAAATGTTACAGAAATATTCTTTGGGTGACTCTTTGTAAAATTTGTTTGCGGATTTTGATTCGTCAGATAAAGCGGGCGTGGCAGGGCTTGGCTTATCGAAGTTAGAGACGCCCTAAGAAAATTCTTTAAAAAACACATTGGGCCAATTTGAATGAAACTTAGCAAGAATTTTCCTTGAGTGACTCTTTTAAAAATGCGTACACAAATTTTCTTTGTCGTCTAAAAATGTGGATGTGGAAGGGCAGGGTTATCAGACTTAGAGAAATCATAAGAAAACTCTTTAAAAATCAAGCATTGGGCCAATTTGAACCAAACTTGGCAACAATGTTCCTTGAGTGACCCTTTTCAAAATTTGTACACAAATTTTTGATTTGTAAAGAAAAGTGGGCGTGTCACAAACTTCTTTCAGGTGAGCGATATAGGGCCATTCTGGCCCTCTTGTTGTGAATATTTTGACTATTATGGGATGGAAAAATGTACTTTCCAAAGCTAAAAACGGTATATCTCTGAATATTTCTGACGTTTTCAGTCTTTTTTTTTTTCAACTGTATTTGTCACGATGCCTCAGTCATAAGCATTTCTTAATTTGCAATTGTGTCCTCTACATTTTGTAATGTCCTGTGTACACTTGTATTGTATATCTAAGGAATAATCCGAGTTCAACCGTGGTATATCTCTATTTAACCACGGTTCTGAGTAATGCAGCGAAATCTACCACAGGGTCCCTTGTCGGCGTAACAATGCGAGTCCAATACTCATGGCATGCTATGCATATCCTACTTCATAACGTCTGCGCTTGAAATGGCAATATGTTCCTGTTCAGGAATGGTCGCAGAAGTTGCATCTCGTCCAAAACTTGTGTTATATCGTTGAATTTTGCCCTAATTAACATATCTTTGCTAAAATGGTTGAATGGCAGTGGTCAGAACAGAACGGTGAATGCAATTTTGTTGTTATCTTTTGTAGTCTTCCTATTGAAATGGATGCTCTGAAGTCTATTGGTACTCAATTACATTCTAGTGGTTGTAGCAGTGCTATTGTAGACGCTGATAGGCCTGTAGCTCATAAGGTATCCAACCTCTCATTAGCACCAAAGAGCCAGATGCGAAATTTTAAAAGTGCCAGGAATTCGTAAACTGTGTTACATTTCCATTCCGAAAACAAACATAAGCATTTTGTGCGGTTTTGAATTTTGAACTAATGCATACTTATGGAAATATTTGACAAAAATGTTCAACATTACCTCCCTTGCATATGAATATAGTGTAAAATAATATTTGTAAATGATTTTCTTCTAGAAGCATAATCTTGAAACAAGACCAGTCCAGGTATCAAGTTGTCTGTACAAGTACATAAACTCTTTTCCAAACGAGACCTTGTTTTGATGTCCCTAGTAGAAAGAGCTTGGGAAAACATTTAGACAAAAGAAGAAAATGCTGACTATATGATACACAAACACATTCCAGTATTCATTAAGATTCGTTGTGTCGGCTTCAGATGCTTCCAAATGGGAGCACCATAAGATTTTGTTGTTTGGGAAAGAGTTGAAGGTACATATAGCTATTACGACAATACAATCAATGAAAAATGATGACACAAATCTTTCTGTTAAGCCCTGATACGACAAGCACCTCAAGATAAGACTCAACAATTTCATCTAAATACACCCGAATGGTCGAATAATGTCATGGAATTAGTGTCTATTCCTCCATCTGTATGTTTTTTTGTCCGTTAGCAATTTCTTGGGTGCTCAACTCCTCTTACAGTTTCTTTTTGAAGATAATCAAACTGGGATATATGTTCATCTTAGAGGCATTTTATCTTTAGAACACTCAAAGTACTCAGCTGTCTTTCAGTTCTTTCAATCTGAGCAAATCGATTTCACTATGACTAGCCTTAAATGGAATTTTTAGATATCATGAACACACATTTTGGGGTAAACAGCAACTCTTCATTAATTTTGGAAAGGTGCACGCTGATGATGTCATGAATGATATTGGGAATCCTTTTTAAGAAGAATATCCTGATTTGTTTACTCTTTACCTGAAGATAATATTAGTCACTACTTGACTTCTTTTGAGTAATGTAAACCATAAACCAGAATTAACCCCCTGTGGTCAAAAGCAATTTAGGATTTAAAAGTAAAATTGTAAGTCTTTCTCGAACTTGTTTATAGCTTGCAAATCATGAGGGAGCTAATTCTTCGAATTCTCCGGTTGTGCTTGGTTGGAACTAAATACTAAGTACTAAGTTCCAGCTTGCCTCGGTTCTAGGAACCAAAATTACAGCTGCAGATACAAAACCAAAAGTCTTTGCTATCATAGTTGATGGATCAGCTGTGATAAAGATGCAGCCGAATGTGCCAAACCTTCATGGGCTTTTAAAGGCTAACTGATTTGGTTTGTCGATGTACACAGATACGCAGGCCTAAATGCTGAAACAAAGGTCAAAGCATAGTCTAGACATCAAATACAGAGTGACTGACAAATGCATTCCATCTTAAGTATAACATATATTTTATTTAGACAATGACAACAAGACTTATTACAACACCTTTCAGGTTGAAGATTGTTCAGATGTGTCAGCAAAATATTGTCACTGTAAAAGGGAAAGAAAGGGTTAAAGGTAGCCAGTCTTGGGGAAATTGCGCCTTGTAATCATGAGCAAATACATGTTTGATAATCAAAGTCAGCTGCCCAGACGTCCTTATTATAATAACCAATACATTTAAAAGACTAAATGATATTGATATTGAGAAGCTTTCGTTTATGCTAAACGCCCCTACATACAATGCACTAGGGGTTTTTTGGGGAAGAAAGAGAGAGTCTTTCATGCTTTCACTGGCTGTGATATTGTTTCAGCTTTACGGTTATAGGACAAGGGGCCTAGTTCTTCTCTTTTTATCATGTCTGCCAGCAAAGCTATATGATGCGTAATCCCCAACTAGCGCAGCTTTGGAAAGGTCTATCTTTACCAAGTAGGATACACCTGCGGTCAAATAACTTTCCCCAAAATGGAAGTAATGAGCCTTCCTAAATAGGAAAGGAAGCGATGAAGAATCTCATAGCATGTTGTATGGATTTGGATTAACTTCCGTCAAGTGTTGTGGGTACAAGAAGTCATGCAAAGATTGGTGCTATAGGTTAAGCCTACGCTGCACTGGATTATGCAGATGTTAATGCTGGTGCTCTAAGAAATCAGAGTGGTGAGCTATGCACGCTACAATTTAAAGAGACCAATGTTAGGTAATTTATGCATCAAGCTTACATCACATTATTTCTGACCAAAATGAAAGGAAACATAGAACTGGTATTAAGTATAACACTTCCCATTGAGAAATATTTCACCATAACCATTACTAGAAATAAAAGGGTCTTAGTTTAAAAGATTGCGTTTTGTCTGCACGAATTTTAAGTCGCTTAGCGCTCGCGCTGCGACTTATTGGTGCCGTACGAGTTTTTCTGGACAGGTCAAATAAGGTCAAAGACGGACCTCTTAACTTCTTCTGTATTTCTGTTTTGAGACAAAGTAGATCTCTGATTTCTTGTCCACACTTTGATTTAATATTGAAATTCGACTTTCTACAATTTCTAAACTGACATGCCAAATAATCATTGTTGAACGAGGAAATTATACGTTTTATGTAGAACTACTTTTTTGGCGGAGAAAATTTATCGCGCGCAATAATTCCGTTTTCTGGGGTATATTGGTCTAAGGGAAATAACCAGGTTTAAATTAGACAGTTTTCATGAAAGAGTTACTTCCCTTAGATAGTCAATATTCAATACTGTATATCTTCGGCTATAAGTCAAGGAAAAAAAACTATTCAGAATGTGGGGGAAATAGACATCGACTTTATGACTCGGCGACAATAAACATACGACAACGACGGAATACTCATTTGCTTGATTCTTTTTATAATAATAAATTCCATTTTAACAAGGTGTCTTGCTTGATATGCATCGTTCTGCCATTTCAAGCGTGTAATCTCGCAATCAATATGCCCTAAATTAACACACGGCATAATTGTACACAACAAGCAGTCGTCACTTTTCTTCGAAAACCTCGTAACTGCATATTGTTTTAATCTGCAATTACTTGGTGATGACAATAGCTTAAAAAATCGTGTGATCAAATTTGTCGAAAATTCGAAAAACTGTGCGGCTGAGAGTGATTTCGGCATCAGTGGAAAGTTAGTGAGAGACTGGCGAAAAAACAAGACAAAGATCTGTGATTGTCCAAAATCGCAGAAATGGAGGGTTATTCAGATCAGTCCCTATGAGCCACAGGAAAATGATCTGAATGATTGGATTTTGGAGTTACGGGCAAGTGGCTATGTTGTAAGTAGGATTGGGATTCGCGTCAAGGCCCTTCAACTCGACAAGGACCAAAATACAAAATCCAGGGCGAGTTCAAAGCTTCTTCTGGGTAGTGTTGCAGGTTCATGAATATTTTAGTCAATACCGGGAAGACCAGAAAAAAAAACCATTTTATTACACACCTGGCCAGCTTATCAATGGGAAAACCTACGAGACCACATCAAAGAAACGAGACTTAACTACTCGGCTGGTTCCGTGATGTTGACGATCCCGAAATATGCAAGATGTGCATATCCGACGATTACTTTAAACAGGGTTTTACGTCGCCGGATTTATGGAAATGAAATTGTTGATTTGCAGGGTTGAATCTCGCGACCGGTAGGCGATCATAGACGGCACAAAAGCAGCTTTGCAAGTCACGGGCATTTTGTATGATACGGTTCCCCCGAAAGATCGCAGCTAAAACCTCACCTTCATTTCAGATCAGAATAAATATTTCAGCCCACACGTTTTGATTTTTGTGTATGTATGGATAATTGTTAGCCCCAAAGTGTAATTCATGGATATTTACATTCATGTTCAATTTTCGTCATTTTGTTTACCCCAAAACAGAAATATTTTTTAGACTGCTCCATTTTGAAAGCTGTTGCATGCATACGACATAACTTCTTAAAAAAGATTGAATTACATCATGGAAAGTATCTCGGGTGAACGGAGAAATGGCTAGTTATCGACAATTTCTTCTTTTCAATGTTTTCCAATCTTTTTGTTCCCATGATTGTCGTCGGAATCAAGTCTTGTTTGTGAAAGGATTTAAGAGAGAGGTTATATAGACGAACGTCGTTAAGTATTACTCTCCAAAGCCGATGTCTATTGATTAGATCATCAAAATACATTACTAATTACATATCATTTCATAAGAGGTAATGTACTGTACTTTGTTTTAAGAGAGTAGCAAGTATAAGCACGAGTCATGTAGATCTACATCTGCAAGAAATTTTCTTTTCACTAAATACACTGAAATAGTCTACCCTTTGAATTTCGTTCTTCTTTTGAAACCTCTTTATGAAATTAAACTGTCTCTTAAATCTATCTACTCTAAAATTTAAAAATGTAGAGGTCAACACTCTAATAAATATTCACTAAAATGTGACCGATTAAGGGAGAGACTCGGGGTAAAGCTTCTTTTCTGACGATTGCCCTTTAAGTTCTAGATCTTTTATGAAGCAATGCTTGTAAAATTTATACAGATTGGTTGAAAAAGAGAATTGTCCCCGCCCATTCATTGACTTACTAGTTGATTGACATGCTTCTCAGATGAATAAGCACGTGATACAGTCGGATCCATTTTGTTAAAAAAACAATATGACGTCTTGATGACGTAGCGTCTACTCAATCTGGGCTGGAATAGTGACTTCAAAAACACCGCCAACACCTGCTCAGTTATTTCGGAAACTGTTTCAAAATATGTTAGTTTGATTATTACCGGTGAATTTTTGGTTTGGATAATAGACTAACAGGTATCATTTTCTTCGTATCATCATGACATTATCGCTTGCCGACCAAAAACAAAATAACCTTCTAAACCTAGATGTATAATTTTCTACTTTACATCATAAAATCTGCATGAATTACCATTCAAATTAAATTGTCGAGCGTCCGTCGATTCAGTCGACGTTTCTGCGATTAAATTTCTTATCATTAATCACCGAATAATCAACGTGAAATAAAATAGTTTTTGTGAAGAGAGGGGAAGTTAATTCGTGAATAAACCATTATTGGAGGCTCAAATTATCGATTAATCACGACTTTAGGCTTGCCGCAATAAACAGTTCTAGAGATTATTCATTTCTGTGACTGTAAAATATTGCGTACAGGGCTAGAATTTCACAAAAAATATCACTTGCGATATTTTGCTTGTGGCTTTTAAAACCACTAGCAAAAATGCAAATTCACTTGCAATTTTGAAAAATGAAAGGTTCATATGGTGCATAAAGTTGTTCGTTTAAAGAACATGTCCAAAAACTTGTACAGTTAGTCAATATTTGGAAGTCTTTCTGTAAGGCTTTTCAGGTTGCATAACTTGTGGGTGGGGAATATGTTTCCACTGGCCAAAAAAATCTAGTGTCAGATAGAATCACTAGCAATTGTTAATTTCAACTAGCAAAATGCCAGTATGCTAGTGGAAATTCGAGCCCTGGCGTACCTAAATGGACCCCTGGCCAGGGCGTTTCCATAGACCCATCGGGGGCCCTGTGGTCCATGGCCCCCCAGCTGTAAAATTCAGTATTTTGAAAGTATCTAACTTTCACCCAGGGAGGACAAGTTTGATTTTGAGGGGTTTTTGAGGAATGCGTTATGAAGTATAGATCTATTTTATTCAATGAATTTCTGTGACATCTTCTGAAATTGGGAAATCTGAATAGAACAAAATGGGTAAATATTTCATTTAAAACATCGTTCTTACCCAGAATTTAGTTTAGTATCAATTCCAGTCAATTTACGGGACATGCAGCCAAAACATCGCAACTACAGATTAAAGGGGGACCTGCTAGGCTGTCGAAAATGCAAATGGCACAAAAATTACAAACCAGATATAAACGTATGAAATTACAAACCTGAAGGGGTCCATTGTTAGCACTCATTGAGCTTTATCAAGTATAAAAATCCAAGTCAATGAATAACGTGCAGATCCGCATTTTATGCATTGTCCTTGGTTTTTGTTTTGTAACGGTTACACATGCCCAACCTTCAAAAAGCAATTGCGTCAGAGGTATGTCATCTGTGCTCAGCGAGATTCAACACACCGTACAACCGGCTGCGTCGTCAACGAAGACACAGGGGTTGAAAAATCCACTCGCCCGCTCGCATTGGCGAGTAGAAAATGCCGTAGGACGAGTAGATTTGGGGACGAACTAGTCCGACGGGGCGAGTGCAAATTTAGGACTTGAATCACGCTGATTGAGGGAAAAAAATAAAGGATCGATAAGAAAGTATTTATAATATTTCAAACAACTTCATATCGGAAACAATAATATTCGCTGTAAAATAAGACCGTTCCCTGTTTATGTCGATCAATCCCGAAAGTGAAACTAAACAAGGAAACTAGAGTAAATCTGTGTTACTCATATGCGATTATTTGAGCGAGATCAAAAACGCCGCAAGCACAGTCAATTGATGACGGTAGTCATTCCAGTTTCAATATAATCACGTGATTTTTCCGCACCCAAATAAGGTTACGCTTTACTATGATTTGAAATTGTTGACAAAAGTCGAGCGTGCCAGAAAACGCGGGAATATGGGATGAAGCAATGAAAACAAAACACTATCTACGTAGTAAATACACTGACGTTTAACATCGAAACGTTGTCTCTTTCTGTTATGCCGCCTCGCGATTACACAAAGAAATTCTTTCACATTTACCAGGTAGTTGTACATATTAAACTGGTGTGCTTACTCGGCCATTTCGACAGCTAATCTATCTTTCGAATTAAATAAAAAGTAAGACTTAGTGTTTACAGTAATGTTAATCGGCGATTGATTTATGGTAAAAGATGGAGTCAAGTCTGAGCCATATTCGATTTATTGACCATCTTTTTTAATAAAATTGTTGCCTTATTCGCCTATGACTTTTGATCGCCAGCGCGAGCCCTGTCTGTCATTTATACCAAAGAAACTTTATTTGTACCTAAATATTAACAATATTAACAGAGTCAAAGAGTTATGTTATTTGCATAATGCATCCGTAAGAGCCAACAGTCTAAAATTTTCTTCATCTTTAAGGGCGAGTTGGGTTGCCTTAAGGGCGAGTAGGAATTCAGAGCTACTAGTCCTACAGGACTAGTAGGTTTGAAGAATTTTTTCAACCCCTGAGACAGATTCGGCATCTGATGTCAGGTGCATGGTAGGTCAAATTAATTTACTTTTATGAATAAACGAAAGGATCTTTGGTATTCTATAGTTGATAAATATGTGTATAAATGTTCAGTGCTAACTGCTTCTACAAAATAAACCTTTCCACGCATCCCTCGCAAATAAGGTCACAGTCATCGACGCAGCCGGTTGTACAGTGTGTTAATACTGCTGGGGATGTGTCTCCTTGACCTTGACCTTGTTTCGTTTCGAAGTAAAAATAGAATCTGTAAACACGCTTGTAAAGGATTGATCTATAGCAAAGGAAAGATGGATATTCGCCGTGATTAAGGTTTTTGGAAGCAAATTTTCCAAATTTGCTTCTCTTAGCAGCCATGCGTCTCTGCACTTTACCATTCTCTGCATACCACACAACATCTTCCGGTCTTCCTCACTATAAATAGTTCTATCAAAAGCAAAGATTAATTAGGTAAAAGTCATTCGAATATTCAATATGTAAGTCTGAAGTTATGTGTAGATATTGAATTGTGTGACTGAAAATGAAACATTCAATTAATCATGTCTCTAAGAGAAGAAAAGATCAACGTAGTAATTTGATTTATTATGGTTCAAAGATCAGTCCAATGGCCTTCCTTGTAAATGGGTCAGTCGAGTTTACTGAACTATGAAATATATTCAGCTTACACAAACGATTAATATGCATGAAGTTGTGCTAAAAATAAATACAACTCCATCATGAAATCAAAGTATGCAAGGTATTCTGGATAATCAAAGTACTTAATCAAAATACTCTACGAATCAAAGTATTCAAGGTATTCAAATGGATAATCAAAGTACCTAATCAAACTACTCTATTTCTGGCCCGGTTTCTCGAAAAAACTTAAATATATTCTCAAATCTGAGCACAGTGCTCAAATTGCATGAAATCCACGTGAACTTCAATGGAATACCCTTCAACGTTGGAGAGTATCCCTTTGATGTTGAGCATGTTCTCATGAACTTAAGTTTTTTTCGAGAAACTGGGGCCTGGACAGGCCTACATTTTTGAAAAATTTGCTTCCAAACAGTACTGTCAGTACTTTGATTATGCATTGCAAATTGTTTTTCCATGTACAAATATGAGTTCCCGAATAGTTCAGAAGCATAAAAACGTAGCATGGGTCCCTTTCAGAAATCTGTAGTTACGACGTTTTTACTCCCAATCACTAAACACCCCAAAATTACCTACAAATTGGACCAATCTAACATTTTGAAAATAGATCTAGCTTCCACTGCTTTTCATATGTAGCATTCATTTTAACGATATAATTATCTATGGATTTGCTGTAGCCTATGGTATTATGAATTTGTATATATAGATATGGATGAAAAATAAAGCTGTGTTTCTCTGTAAATATTCTATAACTTTTTTTGTCTTTCATTTTATTATTGTTTTTTTTTTTTTTTTCAATTTGTTTCTAAAGAATGTGATCTAATCACGAGTTCGGTCATCGTTTATAAACTTTATCGTCATTTTGACAAGATATATTTTGGGTACTTAAAATGGAGATCTAGGTCTTGTTTACATTGCATAAAACTTCATAGGTAAGAATTGATACTCTGTCAATCATATTTTTGGGTTTTTGCCCTTTGTTGATTTTCATATTTAATTGTTTGTCAAGAGCATTACTAAAAATTATGCGAGGTAGATTCGTGCAACTTCATAGGTGGACGGTGTCATTATGTAGAAGTGTATTGTACAAAAATATAACTCTGCTGATAATGTTCGTGGAGTTATTGCCAATTTTCCCTTTTCATTCTTGATGTAAATTAATACTACAATTGCACTACTTCAATTGTTAAAGGTTTACCCTTGTGGGGGCATACATACATTTCATTCAATACTTCAAAGCATTCTCTGATAGGATCATGAAAAGCAAATCTTGTTTTACAAATAATTCTGTTGTAGCAACTTTCAGGCCCTTCAGGGCTTTGATTATTACTGCCTCCGGTTTGATAATTTTTCTATTTTTTCCCAAAAAGTATTTTTCAAAATATAGGAAATAGTAATTTTATGCACAAATTATATTATCTTGTGTTTAAAAACATACATTTTGTTATAAAAAAAAAAAACGGCCAATGATATCAAGTTTTATAGTAAAAACGGTATTTCCCACCCGTCAATGGCTGCCATCTTGGAAAATATTGGCCATCTTGTAATTTTTAGGCACAAAACATTATAAAATTCTGTTTTCTCATGTTTGGAAACAATCATTTTGTTGTGAAAAGGACAAAAGTCGGCCAATTATATTAGCGTTTATGGTAAAAGCGGTATCTTTAATACGTCAATGGCAGCCATCTTGAAAAATGGTGGCCATCTATACTTTTTGAATGGCTAATTGGTTTTTATTTAGCTACATGGTTTTATAGATGCGTGTGCCAAGTTTGATGCTTGCATCACCAAGTGCATGATTTTTATACGCCGCCGGAGGCGGACGTATATTGGCGTCATCTTCTCCGTCTGTCCGTCCGTCCATCCGTCCGTCCGTCCGTCCATCCGTCCGTACGTACGTCCACTTTTCTTGTCAACGCAACTCCTCCTAAGTTTCTGGCTGGATCTTCTTGAAACTTGGTCAATGTCATCACCTCAATTGGTAGATGTGCATGAAGGAAGGATTTTATGGTTCGTCGATTTTTGCCTGAGTTATGCCCCTTAAAAACTTAGTCTCTGGGGCTTATTGAAATTGCAGCCTTGTCAACGCAACTCCTCCTAAGTTTCTGGCTGGATCTTAATGAAACTTGGTCAATGTTATCACCTCAATTGGTAGATGTGCATGAAGGAAGGATTTTATGGTTCGACGATTTTTGCCTGAGTTATGCCCCTTAAAAACTTAGTCTCTGGGGCTTATTGAAATTGCAGCCTTGTCAACGCAACTCCTCCTAAGTTTCTGGCTGGATCTTAATGTCACTTTGTCAATGTTATCTGTATCACCTCAATTAGTAGATGTGCATGTAGGAAGGATTTTATGGTTCATTGATTTTTTCCAGAGTTTTGCCCCCTTAAAACTTAAAGTCTCTGGGGCTGATTGAAATTGCAGCCTTGTCAACGCAACTCCTCCTAAGATTCTGACTGGATCCTAATGAAACTTGGTGGATGTTATTACCTTAATTGGTAGATGTGCATGAAGTAAGGATTTTATGGTTCATTGACTTTTGCCTGAATTATGCCCCCTTCAATTGTAGTCTCTGGGGCTTAATGATATATCAGCCTCGTGAACGCAATTCCTGCCAGGTTTTTCACTGGATATTTATAAAAACCTTTTTGTGAACACAATTTTTTACAGGTTTTTCAGTGAATATTTATAAATCCTTGTCAATGTCATTTTTTTGTCTCAAGTTTTATAAGTGGCGGCGTATATTGTGACTATGGCACTCTTGTTGCATTTATCTGCTAAAGCTATTTGCCAGTTTCGCACGTTTGAACGTAATTTACCTGTGACCTCATTCTGACCTGGAATTCGAAAGAGACACTAAGCAGGTTCCGAACATTGTTTGAAGTAGTCTAGAATATTTCTAGCATTGCTACCTTTGGTTACAAGAATGTCTTGGATTATTTGTGTGTAATAAAAGAACTAAAGCCTTTATTCAAGTTCAATATGAATTTCATTAAGTATCGTGCTTTATTTTGTTATTGACCTGAGCGTTTTTTAGCATAGATATGGTAAAATAATGTTTGAAAATGACAATATAGGCCCTGGGTGAGCCTCAGTCCATTCCTGATTCAATTTATTTGATTTCGTTTAAATTGCTTTCATTTTGTGTGGACGCAAATAATTCTGCTTTATCTATAAGCCATTTTTTCTTGATTTTTGCACTCATTGACCTTTGACCTCACTGTGACCTTAAATCGAAAAATCACGCTGGGCATCCACCCCTTTCTTGTTTGTAATAGTCTAAGGAACAATTCTAGCATGGATGCCGAGCATTAACAAAGAATGCCATCAGGAGTCATCGTAGGATTTAAAGTCCGTAGACTATAATGAAAATCCCTGTGATTTGTTACACACAGAACTTTGGCTTTCTGACTCTAGAATGTGCACCTGGGTAAAGAGAAGCAATATGGGGTATCTTTTTTGCTCAGAAAAAAATCAGTGACACCAGTGAGATTTGAACCCAAGACCCGTCAGTCCCTATTCCTTGTCAGGGAAAGCATAGATTTGGTTGTCTGCTACCAATTCTGAATTGGAACTGTCTAAATTTTTGACATTTGGGAATTTGTTAAAAAAATGAACAAAACATCAAATGAAAGTAGTATAAAAAACAAACAGAAAATCAAATGAAACTAGTATTTAATCCTGTAATTATTTTCTGGAATGTGGTGAAATGTGTTATTGATTTGAAGAAACTGATATTTTTCTTTGTTTGTACTTCTCACTTTTAGAATTCAATACCAGATGGAAAAATTCTAGACTTGTCCAAATCCAAAGATGATGCTGACTACAATTTCAAATGAATGAAACTGAAGATTTGTTGGTCCTTCCTGGGTAGCAAATATTGAAAATAAAAAGCCAAAAATGCACCCCCAACTGCTTCGTTTTCGAGCATCTGCATGTCATAGTGACTGTCTATGTCTATGTATTCACTTGTACTAGAGTTGTAATATTTGTATCACTACTTTTCATCAAAAAAACCTCGTAACTGCAGCTTGTTTTAAGCTGCAGTTACAAGGTTTTTGTTGAAAAACAACATATTTCTCTTCAGTGAGCCACAAATGTGATCCCAGATTGCTTCGTTACAAAGCGTTTACGTGTCACAGTGATGGTCAATGTATACACTTGTACAAGAGTTGTAACGGGATTCCAGACTGTGCAGATGGCTCGGATGAATTGTCCAGTGTTTGTGGTGAGTAGAGTATTTACCCTTTTCTAAACATGTAATACATTTAGAAGTCCTTGATAGCAGAGGCTTTAGAAAAATAGACGACTTTCACTTATGTATTAGTCTGTACCCGCAGATCACATTTCCGGAGGTAAAGACAATGGGCTGATGGGAAATAAACATTGTATATATGAAAATTATTACTGAAAATAGTCAAAAATCGACATTATCAAAACGAGGCTCCCTAAACATGTGGAGAAAACAATTAGGACACACAAGTATTCAATATACAGCGATAAAGAGCACATGCATTCAACATTAAAACGCTTTGGGTTCGAGAGTATTGTTACCAAAACGCTTTGGGATTGAGAGTATGTTACTAAAAATAGCAAATACTAAACATTTGAGCGGCGTTTTAAGACTCCAAGGACGACTTTCGGAGGCTGTTGTGTGGTCTTGGATGAAATAACCTTATTGATTTGAATAATGTTCAGATTTTAATAAAACTTATACAAAAGTTGTAACGGAATACCAGACGGCACTGATGCCTCCAATGAGTAGTCCAGCATTACCAGACAGCAAAAATTTAGGCTTGTCTAAAGTCAAAGGTTTTGCAGACAACAATTTGAAGTGACTGAAATTTAACATTTTAGGTCCATTTGTGTTGAAAAACAATTTCTGCATTTTCCAAAGCTTTGGTCGTGAAAAGGTTTTATTGTGTGTTAATGAGTTAAGATATGATAATAATAAACGGATTACAAAAAATCGACCTTTGACCTATATTTCAGCCAATCGTGAATGCCCACCTACCATGTTTTCGTGTGCTGACAGAACTCAGGGACAATGTATACCCCAAACAAAGCGCTGCGACTCGATCATCGACTGCAAGGATGCCTCGGACGAATCCTACGATATCTGCCGATGTCCGCCCAAACATTTTGTATGTAAGAACAACGAGTGTATTCCGGACGCGTATCGTTGTGACGGGAATGATGATTGTGGTGATGCCAGCGATGAAATCGGATGTGGTATGCAACTTGTCGTTTAACCCTTTACAGGCCTCCTAGTGAAACCTTTAATACCTTTAAAAACCTTAACTTTTAGTGCAAACTTTTAAAACCTTTACTTTTTCCCAGAAAACCTTTAAAAAGCCAAGATAGCCTGTAGTTCTCTCTCAAAACCTTAAAGCTTTATATTTGTTCTGACTGGTTGCTGTCTAATCTTTAAACAAGTAATGTACTTTGTTCTGCATTTTCCTTTCTTTTATGTATTGTTTTACAATGCAGATATCATCAGATGCCACCAAATCATACCTAAATTTTCAAACTTTTCTTTGGGGAGACCCCCATACCCCCTTATTTAGCTACAATTTTTGGGACCATGCATCTTTTTTTCGTCAATATTTTCTCAGCTTTTATGTAGTAACTACATATTCTATAACCATCCATTAATTTCCCTATACTGTTTTTAGGATGTCACTTTTAGAGATACAGGTCACGAAATACATATTCGGTGTTCTCCCCAGCCCAATAAGCTGTATCTGCCCCACTACAGCTTCATGTAAATCAGTGTAATGTCCCTAGAGCTTCAAAAGTAGCCCAAAGCTTATTTTCTTCAAAATGGTCACCAAAGAGAGGGATTTTTATGCACTTCATGTCAAAAACTGATAAATAATGCATTTCTATAATTGTAAATGTAATGAATCTAATGATTGAATATAAAAACATGGGAAAAGAAGAAATTGCTAAAAATGAGCAATTTCTTCTTTTCCCCTGATGTTTGCTAAAAAATTAGCAATTTCTTCTTTTCTCCTGATGTTTATATTAACAATCATTTGCATAAACATTGTTTTTCAAGGTTTACTGATACTTATATAATTGGCCCCTACAGCTTCAAAGTATTCAGCGGAGAATGCTGATATTCATACCCCCAAAAGTACCCCCCACCGCCCCCCAATTCCTCCCAAACAGCTGCAATGATTTTGATGAAAATTTACATGAACAATCAACATGACATGTACATTCTTATAAAGTAATTTCTTTGTTCTCTGGTGCCAATCAAGGGAAATAATTTGACTTTTAATTTCTGACCTTGGTCAGCGAGAGGTAGGATGGTGGGGGTTGGGGGGGGGGGGGGGGGGTTATTAGTCGGCTCTGCGACAATTCTCGTATATCAATTTCAGATACGTTTGCCTGTGCGAAGGATGAGCAGAAATGTGAGTCATACAATGATTGTGTTCCACTGGAACGATTGTGTGACGGATTTCCGGACTGTTTTGATCGTAGCGATGAAAATGCCACAAATTGTCCTAACAAATCAGGTAAAGTTTAAACTTGTTATGTCAATATTGGATAAGCAGAATTGTTGCTTAACCCTTTCCCAAACAAGACCTGGTTTTGACGTCCCTAATAGAAAAGGCTTGGGAAAACATTGAAACAAAAGAAGAAACTGCTGATAACCAGCAGTTTCTCCTTTTGTCTCAATATTTTCTATGCCATATTTTACACAAATTCTATCTTTAATACCTTCCATTTTGTCATTTGTGACAGTTTTTTGAAGTGGATCACCCTAAAATTTGTCGTTTGGGAAAGGGTTAAGTCAAAGTGAAAGTCTGGTTCAGTCCTCTAGATACCGGAGGCTCAGTAAGGATATTGTGGTAGTACTGGTATGAGAAATGACAGGAATCTTAGGTTAGGTACTCCAGCTTTTGTGATATGAACACTCCGGTTGAAAAGGTGTTTAACCCAAATCAATCGAGAACTCTGGATATGGCCATATATTTTGACTGCCCTTTCGATTTTGAATTTTTTTCAATGATTGTATTAAAACCCTGCTACTAATAACGTATACTCTCGTGCACAACAAACTTTGACCATTTCTTCATATTACAGCATCGCTGGATTTCTCAAAAACTTTAAAAGCTTTAAAAGAGAAAAAAATGTAAAAGAGTGAAAATGTGTTCGTGACCTACAAATTTTTGCTCTATGATGCTACCTCTTTTTAGAGCTAGTTTCTCCGTTTACCACCCGTGAGTTGCACCATGTGACATGTTTCAATGTGACAATGGACAATGTATCTATGATGCGTGGAGATGTGATAAAGATATAATGAAATAATCTTGTATTACAGTGGCCCCATGTGAAATGTTTCAATGTGACAATGGACAATGTATCTATGATGCCTGGAGGTGTGACAAAGATATAATGAAATAATCTTGTATTACAGTGGCCCCATGTGAAATGTTTCAATGTGACAATGGGCAATGTATCTATGATGCGTGGAGATGTGATAAAGATATAATGAAATAATCTTGTATTACAGTGGCCCCATGTGAAATGTTTCAATGTGACAATGGGCAATGTATCTATGATGCCTGGAGGTGTGACAAAGATATAATGAAATAATCTTGTATTACAGTTGCCCCATGTGAAATGTTTCAATGTGACAATGGACAATGTATCTATGATGCGTGGAGGTGTGACAAAGATATAATGAAATAATCTTGTATTACAGTGGCCCCATGTGAAATGTTTCAATGTGACAATGGACAATGTATCTATGATGCCTGGAGGTGTGACAAAGATATAATGAAATAATCTTGTATTACAGTGGCCCCATGTGAAATGTTTCAATGTGACAATGGACAATGTATCTATGATGCCTGGAGGTGTGACAAAGATATAATGAAATAATCTTGTATTACAGTGGCCCCATGTGAAATGTTTCAATGTGACAATGGGCAATGTATCTATGATGCCTGGAGGTGTGATAAAGATATAATGAAATAATCTTGTATTACAGTGGCCCCATGTGAAATGTTTCAATGTGACAATGGACAATGTATCTATGATGCCTGGAGGTGTGATAAAGATATAATGAAATAATCTTGTATTACAGTGGCCCCATGTGAAATGTTTCAATGTGACAATGGACAATGTATCTATGATGCCTGGAGGTGTGATAAAGATATAATGAAATAATCTTGTATTACAGTGGCCCCATGTGAAATGTTTCAATGTGACAATGGACAATGTATCTATGATGCCTGGAGGTGTGATAAAGATATAATGAAATAATCTTGTATTACAGTTGCCCCATGTGATATGTTTCAATGTGACAATGGACAATGTATCTATGATGCCTGGAGGTGTGATAAAGATATAATGAAATAATCTTGTATTACAGTGGCCCCATGTGAAATGTTTCAATGTGACAATGGACAATGTATCTATGATGCCTGGAGGTGTGACAAAGATATAATGAAATAATCTTGTATTACAGTGGCCCCATGTGAAATGTTTCAATGTGACAATGGGCAATGTATCTATGATGCGTGGAGATGTGATAAAGATATAATGAAATAATCTTGTATTACAGTGGCCCCATGTGAAATGTTTCAATGTGACAATGGGCAATGTATCTATGATGCCTGGAGGTGTGACAAAGATATAATGAAATAATCTTGTATTACAGTGGCCCCATGTGAAATGTTTCAATGTGACAATGGGCAATGTATCTATGATGCGCGGAGATGTAACAAAGATATAATGAAATAATCTTGTATTACAGTTGCCCCATGTGATATGTTTCAATGTGACAATGGACAATGTATCTATGATGCGTGGAGATGTAACAAAGATATAATGAAATAATCTTGTATTACAGTTGCCACATGTGATATGTTTCAATGTGACAATGGACAATGTATCTATGATGCGCGGAGATGTAACAAAGATATAATGAAATAATCTTGTATTACAGTTGCCCCATGTGATATGTTTCAATGTGACAATGGACAATGTATCTATGATGCGTGGAGATGTAACAAAGATATAATGAAATAATCTTGTATTACAGTTGCCACATGTGATATGTTTCAATGTGACAATGGACAATGTATCTATGATGCCTGGAGGTGTGACAAAGATACAGATTGCGAAGATGGCACTGATGAAAAGGGCTGCAGTAAGTATTTTTACCCCCTACCCCACCCACAAAAGGGCTGCAGTAAGTATTTTTACCCCCTACCCCACCCACAAAATGGCTGCAGTAAGTGTTTTTACCCCTACCCCACCCACAAAAGGGTTGCAGTAAGTATTTTTACCCCCTACCCCACCCATAAAAGGGCTGCAGTAAGTATTTTTACCCCCTACCCCACCCACAAAAGGGCTGCAGTAAGTATTTTTACCCCCTACCCCACCCATAAAAGGGCTGCAGTAAGTATTTTTACCCCCCTACCCCACCCATAAAAGGGCTGCAGTAAGTGTTTTTACCTCGTACCCCACCCACAAAAGGGCTGCAGTAAGTGTTTTTACCCCCTACACCACCCACAAAAGGGCTGCAGTAAGTATTTTTACCCTCAACCCCACCCACAAAAGGGCTGCAGTAAGTGTTTTTACACCCTACCCCACCCACAAAAGGGCTGCAATAAGTGTTTTTACACCCAACCCCACCCACAAAAGGGCTGCAGTAAGTGTTTTTACACCCTACCCCACCCATAAAAGGGCTGCAGTAAGTGTTTTTACACCCAACCCCACCCACAAAAGGGCTGCAGTAAGTGTTTTTACACCCTACCCCACCCATAAAAGGGCTGCAGTAAGTGTTTTTACACCCAACCCCACCCACAAAAGGGCTGCAGTAAGTATTTTTACGCCCTACCCCATTAGGTTCTGTATATGTAAATGATGCAAATTTCACTAATATTTAGCTTCTGATGGGAGGATTAAAGGCTTTTTCTGACAACTCCTCCTACAGTGAACATAAGATTTTAATCATACTTGGTACAAGTGTGCATTAGGACACAAACAAGTTCTGAGTTTAGTCCCTCATTTGACAAAAATGCTTGTCCAGACAAATGTATTGGCGGTGATATTTTTATCACCTTAAGTGATAGCGGGGGTCGATTTAACCGCTGGTCCGCTAGCCCGAGGCCAGTTGATATTACCTCGGGCCAGTTAACCATGCCAGAAGCCAGCCCGTTTGGCCAGTTGAAATTTTCATGCCGTAGTCATAAAATTGTTTTGCGCAGATAATTAGATTTATCCAGTTAGAAAACGTAATGGAAAGGCTGCATATCTTGGCAAACAATGTTTAGTTTTTCTTCTGTCACGTACGCTCCGTCAATTGAAAGATGTTTACTAGAATATTTCAGTTTAATATTTCAGTTTACAAATCATGTACGCCCGATGTTAAGTCTTTTTGTAGGGCTACTGCCGTACTGGGAGTAACTGTACTGTATCTTTGTACAATCTAATGAGAGAATCGAGTACAATTAATCAACACTTCAGCAATGGGTGGATCACGATCTTTGACCAAGAGTAACAAACAAGTAGTTTTCTGCAAACACAGAAAATGATAGAAGAAAATATATATATGTATAATATATGTCAAATTATGGTTTTATTTCTACAAACCTTTTATCAGATTATCAGTAATTATTAATTATTTCCTTTCGTGCACTACTGTATTAATTTATATCCATTATTCACTCTCAGAAATAGAAATTCACATACACAAATATTGAGTAAAGGAAACTTGCACAAACTGATTTTAATGAAAGCAAATTGCACTATAAAACGTGTTGTTCCGAGTGAAAATTGTTTGCAATTCCAATGCCAGGACGCTTAAGTTAACATGCATATCCTTTGTCTAGAATTTAATCACATGTAAGCATAAAAAAGAGTAAATTCCTTTGTCCTTACACAAATTACAGTAAACCTCCTAAAAACTAACTATTTCCAACACATATTGATTTTCCATAAATAGGGTTTTCTTTGATCTAATGGGTGGTTCAGTTTTACATGACGTCACGACTCGTGACCCTTATCTTTAAACAGCACTTAATTTGTTGTGTCTTTTTTCTACCCAATGAGCAGGAACTCTGATCTAATTTAGATCAATTGTGCTCAACTTCTTACTGCTTTTTCATGGAAAAACAATAACAATTTTAACTTAGGGGCCCAGAATAGCAAAATTCAATACTTAACATTATGGGTATGGGCATTTTCTCTCAATATCCAGGGGCCCAGCCCAACATCTAGGGGCCACGGGCGACTGGGCCCCTGCTAGTCTTTATCCCTGTTTTTAACTGGAATTGAATCTGAAAGAGGATGCGATCCAAAAAATACTTCTTTCAGAGCTCAAACCTTTTTTTATTTAATTCGAAAATGTAGAAGAAATGGAGAAAAAAAATCTAGCTTGGTTAGTATGATAATTCTTTATCAATTAGGTTTTAAAACCTAGAAATTGTTTTGGATAGGGTAAAAGCTGAATTCAGAATAGTATTTTCTCTCCAAACAACATTTATTTGACATTGCAATTTCTCTGCATCACCCTTAAGGTAAGAAGGGCCTAATAGAAACATTTGAAATCATACTCTGTGTATTTCTGTTATGAATCAATATCATATTCCTCATTCAAAAATGAAATATTCAACGATTAGACCTGTTAGTTTTGGAAAAAATCAAATTTGAATATGGCCACCCCCAACATCATCATAGGACAGTTTTTGACCAACTTGATAATTTTTTAAATCTGTTTTTTTTGACATGACCACAATATATTTATTTATCAAAATAGTATAATTAATTTAGGAATACATTATACTTCAAAATAAAAAAAAATCATTTGAAACTTTGTTGACCACAGGTGGCTTCCATAGATCATTACATCCTTACCCCTACCAAAAAAAGTCAGAAATTTTGTCGAAAACAGAAACATATACTAACTTAAAATAATTACAAAAAATCTATTTCTAGGTGTTACCTTATGAAATACCTATCAAAATTTAGGGCTTTCATATACTAATCACAAAAGAAATAAATCAGAAACATTCACCTAAGAGTTTAAGAGAATGAGCTGTTTCACTTGTCACACCCTTTATTTTTTATTGCAGGAATGGAAATGAAATAAAATAGGTGATCAATGTAGCACACATATTAAGCAACTGTTTCTAATATATCTATATTTTAAAGGTTTTCTACACATGTTTTTATATAATACTTCAGAATTGTATCATTAAATATTGTTCTTTTTACTTAAAGATTCAAATTCTTTTCGCTCAGCTTCTGTTTAACCCTTTGCCAAAAGGTAAACATTTTAGGGTGTTCTAAATTCAAAGATGTTGCATACAACTATTTCAAATGAAAGGAATTTTACATATTTTGCTATTTCATTGAAGAAAATATTATGGAAAATTAAGATATTGCTTGTGAGAAGCAATTTCTTCACTTTTAGCGAGCCGGGACTTTATGTCCGGAGAGCTAATGTCACAGCCCTAGTGTCGGCGTCGCGTCCCCTCCTGTCGCGTCTTCACTTGAAAAACTTTAACCTGGTCTATATCTCAGGCACTATTAGAGATACAGTCTTGATATTTCATACATAGATACATCACGACAAGACCTTTCATTTGGGACCATGACCTTTGACCTAGTGACCTTGACCTTGGAGTTTGACCTACTTTTGAAAAACTTTAACCTGGTCTATATCTCAGGCACTATTAGAGATACAGTCTTGATATTTCATACAAAGATACATCACGAGAAGACCTTTCATTTGGGACCATGACCCTTGACCTTGTGACCTTGACCTTGGAGTTTGACCTACTTTTAAAAAATTTGCTGTTTTTGTGACAAGCTCCCGTATAGGCAAGCTAAGTTGTTCGCGGACAACTCTTGTTCACAATGTTTTCCAAAGGCTTTATATTGGCAAAAGGCGTCATTGTTTGGTAATGGCGTAGAAGTGATTAAAGTTGCAATGACTTAATGGCAGTCTATCTTGTATAGATTTCAAAATGACATTCATATCTTGTATTTTATACAATTAAAAACAAGACTTGATTTAAAAGTCCCAAAATAACAAGAGCTGTCACTGTAAGATGACAATGCCCCCGACACCGCTTTGATTTTAAATTATGGCCAATCTATGTTCAAGGTCAAGGTCATCCAGGGGTCAAGGTCACCAAAGTATGTGCCTGCAGAAAGGTAATGTACCAAGGAATGTTGTGGTAAAGTATGAAGCGAATATGTTAAGTAATAAGGAAGTTATGGCCAATGTTAAAGTTTTTGGACGGAATGACGGACGGACGGACAGACAGACGGACGGACAGACAAGTCAAATTTATGATGCCTCCCTATCGGGGGCATAAAAAGTGCTTTGAAAAACATTGAGGCAAAAGAATGAAATATTAATTATCAGCATTTTCTCCTTTCACAAGGATATATTCTTTATTATGAAGTGCAAGAATTCACTTTCCCATATATTTTTTGTCATTCGCTTCAGCTTAAATGTGGGGCAAGTTTCAGAAAACCTGAAACTATATGGCATAATTTTAGAACTTGTCCTGGTAGAAGAGTTTGTCTACCTGAATAGTGAATACAAGTGTCAACTTTCAGGTAGATAAACCTTGAATAAGATCTGGAAAAAAGACCTGTACTTTATGGCATTGAGACAAAACATTGATCTACATCAGCCTGTGCATACACTCAGTCTGATCAAGATCCATATTGTTCTCAATGTTCTTCAATAGTTTTGCCTTTACATGTAGAAACAAAATCATGTTGATGAACAATGGCGTCATAAATCCACCTATGTTTGCGCACAGTTCTTTTCGAAGTAGTGAGCAAGTTTGGGCAGGACAGTGTCAATAACGTTTTTACACTAGTTACGCATGCTTGTCCCTTGCTATTTCTCATAGTCAACACACTCCTTAGTCCATGTCCCCCTTTCTTTTATAAATGATTTTTAAATTATTAATATTTAGTCCTAATGATGCAATGTTTTGTGCTGTGACATGCACACCAGAAGCTACCAACACTAACAACAATGGCAGGTTTGTCTGTAGCATGATGTATCTGTTGAAGGAGCTCATTTCCTATGCTGCTATCTGTGTGATGTGTGAAATCTGGTCTCCTCGAACTGAAAAGAGAATTATCACGGAACTTGTATGACATAAACAAGATGTGTTTATAAAACACCAATGCCCAAAAAACAACATATTTTTCTAAAATTTCCAGGTTTTCAGACAGACAGATCAACGGACAGATAGACAGTCACATGCAAAACAACATGCCTCTGATTTTTTGATACGGAGACATAACAAATTGTTTTTTATTGGTATGAAGTATGGTCTATATTGAGATGATTTTTTTGTTTGTGTATTTGGTTGTGTTTGTTTACATGTTTAATGTTGTTTTTTGTAACCAAATCAATTTGATGTTATTATTAGCCTAGCTTTCCAATGTGCAGATAGGCTTAACCCTTTCCCAAACAAGACTTGGTTTTGACGTCCGTATTAGAATTGACTTGGGAAAACACTGAAAAAAAAAGAAGAAACTGCTGATAACCAGCAGTTTCTCCTTTTGTCTCAATATTTTCCGAGCTTTATTGTACACAAATCCAATGTTTATCAACACTATTTTTGTCATCTGGAGCAGCTTTTGAATTGGATCACCCTAGAAATCTGCCTTTTGGGAAAGGGTTAAATGTGCACAAAGCTATACAACTGTCAAAAGTCCCTGGTACATGTAACTGAATGTGATATTCACCCTTTCCAAAACGACAACATTTTAGAGTGATCAAATTTTAAAGATTCTTAAGACCACAGAAAACATTGAGGCAAAGGGAGAAACTGCTGATTATCTGCATATTCTTCTTTTTACTCACTGTTTTAACAAAGTTTTTCATGCTTTGGTGATTTTCTGAATCAAGATTGTTTTCATTTTCAAAGTTAAGGCATATGGTTGACCTCTGGTAAGTCCTGTCAGTTTCTAGCCATTTGGTTTTATGGAGCTCAAAAAGGGCCCTTTAGAGTGATGGGTCATGTTTATTATTATGTACAGAGGTATCCTTATTTAAAAATCCTTACTTACCTTACTGATTGAGAAGCATCTGGCAAAGGGCACACTCCACTCATCACCCTCTGTGACTCTTCATTTGATATGTCACTGTAAGAATAATTTCCCAAATATGACATTGTATTGAGATTCATAATGAGAAGAGTTTGGTAAAATGTTGAGATCAAATAAGACATTGCTGAAAATTAGCAATTCCTGCTTTTGTCTTAATATTTTCAGTACTATATTTACACAAATACTAGTTTGTCAACATCCATTTTTTTGAACTGCAAAAGCTTTTATTTGGAACAGTCTAGTTTCTTGCTCATTGGGAAAGTGTTGTCAGAAATTCCACTGCAAAAGATTGTTATGTAATAGCTTTTTATACATGCACTTAACACTGGTTTACTTTTGTCATAATATGATGTCTTTCAGGCAAAAAAGTACAACCATACTTTTAATTTTATTGATTACAAATTCAAATGCCCAATTTTCATCCAATCCAATTTTAGTCTGATTTCCCATCTTGTGCATCTGGCTATGTGTTGAGGTTATTTACACTAACATAAATTCCAATCCAAACCGCAAGATGCTAATCTCCATTAGATAATTCACATCCAATGGTGTAACTAATTAATGACATAATATGAGTGGGGTTCAAATCCATGACCCACGCATTTACCCATTACCATACAATAACGCCTTTGAAGCCCTACAAAATAAAGACTTTAAAAATGTGGCAAATGAAGAAATTGCTTGTAACAGGCAATTTCTTCATTTTCCATGTCTCCCACATGACCAAAAGATTTAACATTTCATTCACTTGAAATTGTTGTCAGCAACATCTTTAAATTTGGACCATCTACAAAACATTTGTCGTTTAGTAATGGGTCAATTGACTGTGTTTTACCCACTGAGCTATCCGGATTATATTTAGCGGAAGTGTAATACTTACATCATTTCTTTCAATACTAAAAGCATCCTGCGCTGCCTCTTTCTCTGATTGTATAGCAACTGTCTCCACAAGTTTTCCAGCCAGTTGTTAATTTTTATCTAAATTCTTGTGGTCAATTGTTGGCAGATTCAACGTTACCAGCATATTGTTCACTTTATACAAGCTCTGCCGACACTACCAATGATGGCTGAAAAAAGATATATAAAAGATGTTTTATAGGGTTCAGAGCAATACAGCATTATATCGTGCAAAATTCATTGGCTATACAGTCTTTAACCATTTCCCAAACAAGACCCGGTTTTCACGTCCCTTGTAAAACAAGTATCTGGTGTTGTATGCAACACATAAAGTCCCCTACCGGCTTCACATTGACTCAATATGGTAATCAATAATCAAATTAGCTTGCTTAGTTATTAAGTTATTGCAGGATCCATTTTTTGCCATATTTTCACTATTTCCGTTACCATAGCAACCACACTTTTCGTCAAAGAACAAAGATAAAATGATGTGCATAATCTACACATTGCCATCTAGTCATATACCAAGTCTCATCAAATTAGCTTGCTTACTTATTAACTTATCGCAGGATCCAATATTTTTTGCCATATTTTCACTATTTCCGTAACCATAGACACAACAATTTTACTCTAAAAACAAAAATAAAATGATGTGCATAATCTACACATTGCCATATAGTCATATACAAAGTCTCATCAAACTAGCTTGCTTTGTTATTATCTTATCGCAGGATCCATTTTTTGCCATATTTTCACTATTTCCGTTACCATAGCAACCACATTTTTCGTCAAAGAACAAAAATAAAATGATGTGCATAATCTACACATTGCCATCTAGTCATATACCAAGTCTCATCAAATTAGCTTGCTTACTTATTAACTTATCGCAGGATCCCATTTTTTGCCATATTTTCACTATTTCCGTAACCATAGCAACAACAATTTTAGTCGAAAAACAAAAATAAAATGATGTGCATAATCTACACATTGCCATCTAGTCATATACCAACTTTCATCAAAAACGCTTGCTTAGTTATTAAGTTATCGCGGGATCCAGATTTGAGCGGACAGACGGACGGACGGACAGACGGACGGACGGACGGACGGACGGACAGACGGACGGACGGACTGACGGACGGACGGACAGACGGAGGGCAAACCTATAGTCCCCTCCGGTGTGAACACCGGTAGGGGACTAACAAGCTTGGGTAACTTACTTTGAGGTAAAAGGAATAAAATGCTAATAATCAGCATTTTCTCCTTTTATCTCAATGTTTTCTTAGCTGTATTGTTTACAAATTGTATCTTTAGTAACAACTATTTTGTTTTGTTGTCTGCAGCAGCTGTCAAATTGGACTACCCTAAAATTTTGTCGTTTGGGAACAGACGTCCTGAAAGTTGAGAAAAAGCGTCGGTCATTCAGTATGACAAGATCTTGAATTTTGTCAGTCTGAAAAAGAATGTCAGACTGAAGAACCAAATCAATTTAATCAAAAACACATGTCAGTCCGACTGAAAAATTGTCAGTCATGTCTGACGGACTGACAAATTCCGGGAAGTCCGTGGGGAAGCTTTAAAAGATTCTGTAGAGACTAGACATTACTTTCCACAATACATTATCACAGTACAGGGTGTTTTGATAATAAAATTGTTCAAAATTAAACAACCGGGGGAGTATGCAAGCAAAACCATGTAATTGATTAATTACACTCCCCCCCCATTGATGGAAACATTGTGGATTTTTTCTAATTTTACACTGAAAATAAAGGGAAAATTCATTTTAAAGAAATCACTATATACACTTACCCCATTCCTTTACCAGTTTTCATTCTGATTATCTTTCCATACTTAGAATTGTCACAGCGCGAATATAAAAATCCACCGAGTCCCTTTCTCAACTCATTCAATGCTAAACAGAGTCATAGTCACTGGGCCTAGTCTTCACTTGGAGCAAAATTTCAATTGTCGAACAGGAACCCGAGTTCAATAATCCGCCATCCATCACGCCAAGATGTACGACTGGCAGACTTTAGAATGTTGGCATAATCGACATATACATTGTTAGTTAACGATGGAGCGTAGTTTTGGTAAAAAAACACACTGGATTTGCGTTTTCTGGTTGATTGCGACGTTTTAGCGATCACAAAACGGTCGTTGCTTCCTCGGTCCGAATCCATGTTGACACTTGTCAAGGGACGTCACTCTATTGGATTCTTTGATTTTTGGCCGATTTTTTTTCGATTTTCGCTATTTCAAAGTAAGTTTCATATAATATTTGTCTTCTTATATAATAATAGTAACATAGTTACCGAGTAAATAGAAAAAAATGGTTTAAATTGCTGGATTTGACAAAACCCGAATGGTTCTGGAGACCGTTACGGAAATTTCCGAGCGCATTCCGGACATGATATCGGTAGATATCGTAATTTCGATCGGCATTTGTTATTAGGCCCTTCTTTCCTTAAATATGATTTTTGGAAGTCTGGATTTTTGCAATGGGATAGGAAACATACATCATGTAATACATATGTAATTAAGCAAAATCTAGGATATTCTTTAAGAAAATAAGACCATGGAAGTACATAAGGGTAATTCGATTACACTTGAATCAATGTTCTTGTATATTAATCATATTTCAGTGTACTCCAGTCTCCCAATTTCAATTTTGCCGCTTCTCCTCTCATGAACAAACTCCTGTCAGTCTGTCTGATGAGCCCAAGTTTGATTCTGACTATAAGTCAGATTATGTGTATTCTGACGAGGAGGACAATTAGTATATTGAATTAAGGAGAGAATCTTTAATAGAAAGAAAAGCCCATTATCTGCTTTATACAATTCTTTATGTAGACTTTGTTTTATTGACCACATCTGAAATCTGTTATGAGCTATTTTGTCATGCTTCTTTTTGAAGTTTTTCACCATATTTCTTCTTAAAAATTTTGGACCAGTGACAAACAAGTTGGGCCAGTTACTTTCCATCTTAACTGGCCCTGCTGGCTAGTTGAAAATTCATCCTTAAGTCGACCCCTGTGATAGATTTCTTGTTTTAGCTTGACTCTCTGGTAAGCTGGGCATCAATATGTCATATACAATTCTCATTCTAGTGGAATTTTTGAACTGTTGAATTTAGACATTCTTGCTCTAAGTTTTACATGGAAATGTTGTTTATTGCTGATAATATAACAAAATACTATAAATAGATTGGTAAAACCCCATTCTTCAAATTTTCTTTATTACAAAGTGCACATGTTTGGATAATTAGTTCAATGAGAGATTGATCAACATTATTCTAGATACAGTATTTGAAAAATGAACATAGAGTAAGATAGGGAAAACATTACAGATTCAGACAATTACATAAAAGTGAAAAGTATCGGCCCTAGTGTGGCTGGGCAGACTGACTAGGGTCGATAATTTTGACACATCTGATTAGATCCCTTTTAGTGTGATGGGTCACATTTCTTTGTATTCAAACCACTCTAAGACTTGTTTACCAGTCACATTTTAGCTTCTATATTACAGATTATACCTGCATGGATAACCAGTTTCAATGTGAGAATGACCAACAATGTATCAGTGATGCCTGGAAGTGTGACGGTAGAGATGATTGTGGAGATGGATCAGATGAGAAAGGATGTAGTAAGTTTGTTGGTCTTTACTGAACAGAGACGCCTTTTGACTCCTCCCCTATTTATTGTACAGAGACGCCTTTTGACTCCTCCCCTATTTATTGTACAAGGATGTATCTTATGCTACATTATAACAATGTGAGAATGACCAACAATGTATCAATGATGCCTGGAAGTGTGACGGTAGAGATGATTGTGGAGATGGATCAGATGAGAAAGGATGTAGTAAGTTTGTTGGTCTTTACTGGACAGAGACGCCTTTTGACTCCTTCCCTATTTATTGCACAAGAACGCCTTTGAACACCCCTATTTTATGCACTATGACACCTTTTGACCCCCCTGGTTTTTTTCACAATAATGCCTTTGAACAATCCTATTTAACCCTTTCCCAAACGGCCAAATTTTAGGATAATCCACCTCAAAAATTGTCAAAAATGACTAAACGGATATTATTAAAGATGAGATTTGTGTATAGTAAAGTCAAGAAAATATTGAAACAAAAGGAGAAACTGCTGGTTGTCAGCAGTTTCTTCTTTTGTTTCAATGTTTTCCCAAATTATTCTATCAAGGACGTCAAAACCAGGTCTTGTTTGGGAAGGGGTTAATGCACTATGACACCTTTTGACCTTCCTGTTTTTTGCACTACAACACCTTTTGACTCACCTATTGACTTGAAAATGACACCTTTTGACATCCCTTATTACAACACATTGATACCTTTTGACTCCCCTATTTGTTTCACAAGGATGCATCTCATCTTTGGTGGGAGGTCAAAACCTCGTAACTACAGCTTTTTCAAGCTGTAGTTACGAGGATTTGACCTCCCACCAATGTTATGCTACATTATAAGAATGTGAGAATGACCAACAGTGTATCAGTGATACCTGGAAGTGTGATGGTAGAGATGATTGTGGAGATGGATCAGATGAGAAAGGATGTAGTAAGTTTGTTGGTCTTTACTGGACAGAGACGCCTTTAGACTCCTCCCCTATTTATTGTACAAGGATGTATCTTATGCTACATTATAACAATGTGAGAATGACCAACAATGTATCAGTGATGCCTGGAAGTGTGACGGTAGAGATGATTGTGGAGATGGATCAGATGAGAAAGGATGTAGTAAGTTTGTTGGTCTTTACTGGACAGAGACGCCTTTAGACTCCTCCCCTATTTATTGCATGAGAACGCCTTTGGACACCCCTATTTAATGCACAAAGACACCTCTGGACACCCCTATTTAATGCACTATGACACCTTTTGGCTCCCTTTTAATTGCAGAAGGACACCTTTTTGACATCTGGCACCTATTTACTACACTCTGATGCCTTTTGACTCAACTATTGACTACACAATGATGCCTTTTGACATACCTAACAGAAAAAAAATGCCAAAGGGAAAGGAGAAAAAGTTGATCACCAGCAGTTTGATATGCTCAATGTGCAGTATTATTAATTTTGCCTTGTTCATCTGTCAGGCTGTCTATCTGTTTGTACATAAACAATTTCTTATGTGCTTAACTCCAGTTTCAATCAAAAGAATATCAAACTTGCCACAATGAATCTTTATGGTATCCAGTTGGGCATGCCACCAATAACTTCTTGAGTTATCTTTGAATTCTTAAGCTATAATTGGCTCAATTTCTTTCCAGATATGGAAAACTGTACAGAGAAACAGTTTAGATGTAGTTCTGGTCGCTGTGTGAACAAAGACTGGTTATGTGATCAGGAATTAGACTGTCCAGGTGGAGAAGATGAGGGACCAATGGCTAATTGTAGTAAGTGTTGAGTAATTATTACTATTTATAGATCCAATGTTACTATATATAGATCAGACTGGTTATGTGATCAGGAATTAGACTGTCCAGGCAGGGAAGATGAGGGACCTATGGCTAATTGTAGTGTTGTTAATTGATACTATTTATAGATCCAATGGTACTATATGTAGACAAAACATTTCTACTTTAAGCTGTATAACTTTTGGACTGTGCCAACTCTCTGTATCTATGTATAGACCATGAAAACAAAGATACATCCAAAATTAATTCAGAATCATTAAATTAAATGAGAATCATTACAGTTGTCTTGGTTTAATTTTAGGTAGGGCAGATGTATTACAAAACTATCAATATCTTGTTGTTTCTTCAAATAGTCAGTCACCTATATCTACCTGATTTAACTATTTTGAGTTATGGGACTAGTCCCTCGTTAGAAAAAGAATTTGAATCATATATACTTTGACCATGACAATTTTTGTTTCTATTAAGGGCTCCAATCACGGGGTATAACCTGACGTTCGTAACTGCAGTTACGCACGTCCAATATGGCGACTTCAAAATTAGAGGAATATTTCTCAAGCTTTATTTGTATAACTGGATGTGTTATTCGTTCGGATTTCTTCACCAATACGATGTTTGTTTATATCAAAAGGAGTTTGAATCGAACATTAATTGTTTAGGTCAGTATAAAAGCTGTAATAAAGCTTTCAAAAATCACGATGACGTGCGTAACTGTTACTTGAAAATAGGACAAGAAGTTGGTAACTGGGTGAATATGACGTTAGTAACTGTATAAAAGCGTATCGACGGAAGGGTTCTAGCAGATTAGTGGTTTTGGAAGTGGACAAATCGGATGGAGTATTTGATACCAATATATGACCACAAGCAAATATGTTAACCCTTTCCCAAACAAGAACTAGTTTTGACGTCCCTAATACAAAAGGTTTGGGAAAACATTGAGACAAAAGAAGAAACTGCTGATAACCAACAGTTTCTCCTTTTGTCTCAACATTTTCTCAGCTATATTGTACACAAATCCAAGCTTGATCATCATCCACTTTGTCGTCTGCAGCAGGTTTTCGAATATGACCACCCTAAAATTGTCTAACGCAGGTCTTGTACAAAAGAATGCATCTGTTAGAAAAATGGAACATTCTTTTCAATAAATAACCAGACTAACAGGTGAAAGGGTTAAAACCATCCTAAAATTGATGTTTCAAATCCAAACCTTGTGTTGTAGGTACTCATTTGAATGTCTCCATGAGATTCTTCCAATGAGTAGCCAACCCACAACGTGGATTTTGATGAGCAGCTTATGAAATATTGCATATTGAAAATCCATTGCCCATCTTGTCTGTAGCTCTGAATAAAGTGAGCGATTTGGGTTTCTGGAGGTGTAAATCCAGAGGGTCAGCATATTCTTCTTTTCTCTTAATGTTTTCCAAAACACTTAAGTGCATGAAAAGTGGGCCTTATCCCTTTCCCAAACAAGACCTGGTTTTGACGTCCCTAACAGAATCAGCTTGGGAAAACATTGAGACAAAAGAAACTGCTGATAACCAGCAGTTTCTCCCTTTGCCCGAATATTTTCTGCGCTATATTACATACAAATTCTATCTTAAACAAGGTCCATTTGTCGTCTGCAGCAGCTTTTGAATTTGAATTTTGAAAATTTGCTGTTTGGGAAAGGGATATTTTGAGGAAACATTACATGTAACCCTTTCCAAAAAGCCAAACGTTAAAGTAGTACCCATAATGTGGCCATTTTGAGATTCAGAAAATATCGGATAATTTCAAGCGACGTCGATACGTATCTGAAGCCATTCGGACTCAGTCGTGAACATTCGGCGGTGAAAAGTTCCATTGCCAACTGTTTGCAATGTCACCCGCATAATTCTGATGACATGCAAATCGCATTAGGGGTGGACTACCTTAAGTTCATCCAAATTTGAAAGGAGTTACAGCAACAAGAAATATTGACATAAACAATGTAAACTTCTAATGTTTCACAAAATATTGAAAAAATGATAGTAAAGGAGAACTTGCTGATCACAAGCACTTTCTTCTTTTCTCTCAATGTTTCAAAAAACTATTTTCTACCCAGGTTGTCAAAATCAGCTCATTTTTGGGAAAGTATTGGGATTTAAATAACCAGAGCAACAGAAAAGAGGGGTGAAACCATTCTTAATTTGTTATAATTTCAAATCCAAACCAAATGTTGTGGTTACTAATTTGAACCGCCTCAAAGAGATGATTCTATTGAATACCAACAGCATGGGTTTCTGATGAACAAATTATGAAATATTGCATATGAAAACCCATAAACCATCTTATCTGTTGCTCTGAATAACAAAACAACACATTCATATTCAGGTAATTTATTTCAAAGTACAATGTACAGTCAATCTTGTATCAATAGACCACACTTGGGAAACTCTCAATGTTCCTTTGTTCTTTAGGACTTCACTGTTTTGATATTTTTCACTGCAATAAACTGGTCACCTGCAAAGAGATAAAAACATAATTATAATTCAGTTGAAAACGGTTTAGCATTCAAGTACTAAAATACCATTCTAAATTGACCAAATTATAGAAATGTGTCATTACAAAGGAGGTGCATTTCAAAATCTGTATTTTTCGGCTGCTGTAAGCATGCATACATTAATCAATCATTCATCAGGCATCAAAATTTTAGACTGGTCCAAATACAAAGATGGTGAAGAAAACAGTTTAAGGTGGTCTTTCTGGGTAGAAAATATTGTGAATAATGAAGAAATTGTTTTTAACAACCATTTCTTTTCTTTTTTCTCAATGCTTTTCAAAACCTTTACCTTGTGCAACATAAAGAAAGGTACAATTATGTTGAAATGACAGTCATATGCCTTGCAACAAATACACCCCAATCATAGTTGATTTGTTTTAATGGGGTTTTACATTGTTTTCAACTGCTATGGTCATATTGCAACAGCTGGAGCACCTAACCATGGGTTTCTAGTATTTCTCTCTGCAGTACCACCGCAATATCCAAACCAAGCCTTCGGCTGCTATCTCACATAGATGATTCACATCCATTAAGGAGAGACAAATGACTTTTGTCACATGTCAGAATGGATACTGGCCAAGCCGGGGTTTAAATTTGCAACCCCTGGATTGACGGACCCGATGTTACCGACTGAGCTGTCGGGTCTCGGCCCAATCACAGTTGAAGCTCAAAACAATCGACTTTGCATTGAGAGAGGGATTTTGGCTCCCACCAAATCACCTTTTCTCACAAGTCATAATAAGCATATACAAGCAAGACTAGATCAAACAAGATGTGTTTGTGAAACAAAAATGCCCCCGAAATGGCCAATGTTTTCGGATGGACAGACTGATTGACAGACAGATTGATGAACAAACAGACAGACACAAGTGACAATTTCAATACAGGGACATAAAAATGACATTATCGCTCAATATTTCAAAATTGAAATGCGTATTTCATGAAGAAAAATATTGAAAGTTCAATTGAAGCCATAAATGCCCTTTTCAATGTGTAAATGTTATAAACTTGATTGGTGCAGGTGATACAAGAAGCAAAAAACATAAATTGGCTAAAAGTCAAGGCTAGAATTTAATTTCCCTAAAAATTTGACTAGATCTAGCAAAATTTTGCAAGTGGCTTTTGAAACCACTTATTTAGCACAAAGATAAACTAACACGCAAGAAAACTGTCAAACATGATGAAAAATCATAATATCACCATGACGCCACAAAGAAATGTGCATTTGCAATGAAATCTTATTTCCTCTTGATTCATTTCACTTGCAAAAAAAATCTTGTTGCAAAAAAATTGTTGCAGAAAAAAACAATTGTAATTTTCATTTTTGACTAGCAAATTGACAGTATGCTAGTTGAAATTAAACCCTGATGATGATCTATATAGTGGTAAACCTGATTGTGCTCCTATGTCACTTTAAAATTTGATTTAGCAACAATTTACAAGTAGCTTTTTTCCTCAAAAGCTCAAAAACAGTACACTGTCATATTTACCTCTGGACAGTATTAATAGAATCCGCATTTCAATGATGTTTTCATTTCTGAAAAGAAATTCATTAAAAACATAAGTTCAATCCATATTTACATATTGTCGCTACTCAACGAAAACCTCATAATTGCATATTGTTTTAAGCTGCAGTTACGAGGTTTTCGTTGAAAAGCAGTAATACATGTATCTTGCTTCTTTTGCTATATTTTCCCAAGCAAAGCCAAGAAATCTAGATGGTTCCAATTTGATTTTTTCATATAGTTGCAGATTAGAAAGTAAGATTCACATTTTAAGGATGAGAATTCTCTTTGACATGTTGGAAAGACTTAAGTATTGAGGAAAATGGAGAATATGCAGAGAAGCTGAACTGCAGCAGCATTTTCTTATTATTGGGAGCTAAAATTTTGCAGATAAGCTGAACTGCAGCAGCATTTTCTTATTATTGGGAGCTAAAATTTTGCTCTAAATATGAATTTCTATTTCATTTTGTATATTTGTTGGTAACTTGTAAAATTGTTTATATTGTAAATATGTGTAAATTCATAGAGGGCCACAAGAAAGACTGGGCTTGCCCAATTGTGCTACCTCTTAAAATAAAGTCTTTATTATTATTATTATTATTATTATTATTATTATTATTATTATTATTATTATTATTATTATTATTATTATTATTATTATTATTATTATTATTATTATTATTATTATTCTTTTAAATATTTTCCAAAACTTAATTTATGAAATGTTGTGACAAACAATAACACAAACAAACAATCAACAATAAACTGAATAATTGGGTCGTTTTATTTACTTGCTGATCAAAACCAAATTTTATGCTTTATCGCCCAATCCCGAACAAGGCCTTATTTTGATGTCCCATTTAGATTTGATTTATTTGGGTTTATCGCCGTTTCAAGTGCTAAGGCCATATTGTGGTGGCTGGAGCACCTAACCATGGATACCAGGTATTTCTCATACCGGTACTATCACAATTTACAAACTGAGCCTTCAGCTGCTCTCTGACATAGAAGATTCCGACCCATTGGTGTGAGACAAATGACTTTAGTGACTGTCAAATGACAGAATGGACTCCGACGATACTGCCTGAGCTATCCGGGCTCAGCACATCCTATTTAGAAATGCTTTGGAAAAATATTAAGGCAAAAGAACAAAATACTGATAAACATTTTACTCTTTTTCCTATATCATTTTCTGTGCTGTATTGTACACACAAATCCTAATTGTATCAAAATCCAATATGTAATGATGATAATCTGTAGTGCTAAGCTTTTAAATTGGACTGATTAGCTCAGTCTGTAATATTGGCGTCTAACATGTTACAACCCAGGGGACACAGGTTCAAGCCCCGGCTCAGCCAATATAATTTCTGACATTTGACAAAAGTTGATTGACTCTATAGATTAACCAGAGCAACAAGTATGAGGGGGTGAAGACATTCTAAATTCTTTATCCTTAATTCAAACCCTATGTTGTGGGTACTCATTTGTACCATGTCAACGAGACCATTCTAATGAGTACCCACGACACTTATATCTCGTGCAAATTTGTGGGTTTTGGCGCAGTTTTAAGTCAAATAACCCTCTAAAAATTATCAGCATGGACATTAAGAAACAATGTGAATAGGCATGACCCCCGAGGCCCGTAATTTGAAGACAATGGGGACATAATTGACCCCCTCTAGCAAAAGTCAAGGGAAAGCTCTACTCAATATTCAATCAGGTACTGAATAAATAATAAGATTGTACATAATCATATGGTACAAAATATGATACGAAATGGCCAAACTATACAACGAAAGTTAACTATGGTACGAAATGGTTTGGGTACGAAGAGTTTTCCTTTTATCAGACAACTTTTCGCTTACATAGAAAGAATAATATGTCATTCAGCAGCCTTTAAACGATTTAATGAACAATCAATAAGAATATACACGAAACAATATATTTGCCTACCCGAAAAGGTAATCCGAGTTTTCTCTGATCAGATTCGAGATAAGCAGGACAAACAATTTTGATGCACCTAGTATTTTTCCTTTTCACACAATGTTTTCTCTTCCATGTCTTGTTTTCTCTTTCTCTCTTATCATAACTCAAAATGAGTTTATCGATAATGCTCAGGCTTTGTTGACATTTTTCCTAATATTTCATAATGGCGGAAGTTTTATAAAGGGAAAGAACTTTCCCAGGATCGAAGCATCAAGGGAGATAACCGCTGGAGACAAAGAATTCCTTTATCACTGATAGCCTACGTAGCTTTTGGTAAACTAAAACACCCTTTTTCAGGTTTATAGGGGACCCAATTGATATGCGTCAGTGAATCAGTAGTGATCGATCGACACAGTGCAGACCCAAATAGCGGACATTATTAGCTCATATCACAATCGCCTGGAAAGGTCATAAACTGTAAGACTGTGTGAATAATTTCGTAACCAACGTATCTTTACACCAAAGATAAGACATTTTACCAAAACTTCCGTATATTTAAGATAAACAAAATGTTTTCCCAATAATTACACCCTTTACTCAAGATTACTGATAATGGACTGGAAGACTAATGATAACAAAAACGAAAACTTTTCCCCCTTTTTAATATGGATGACGGAAAGCACGAGACCTAGAGTTGCATGTATAGAATTTATAATAAGTTACGCACGTCATTTAAGAAATGCAATGACACAGTTACTAACTTCATGTATTACAGTTACGCACTTCATACGATTTTTTCGAGCTCTGATATTGGCCTACTAAATAAATATGTCAGAATAAAGAGAGTGTGACATTGTTAACAGGGTTATTATTGATCAAGTTCGTCAAAAAATATATCAAATGCATTGACATAGTGCCTGAAATCGATGCTTGTAAAACTCACCTTTTTGTCCCTCCGCCATATTGGACGTGCGTAACTGCAGTTACGAACGTCAGGTTATACCCCGTGCCAATGTTACTATATATAGCCAAGTTATTTCTATTTTTAGCTCCAATAGTGTGTTCGTTTGATGAGTTTAAGTGTGCAATTTATCAATGTATAGATAAAGAATATTATTGTGACCATGACTGTTACTATTTATAGCTCATATTTCTATTTTTAGCTCCAATAGTGTGTTCGTTTGACGAGTTTGAGTGTGCAAACTATCAGTGTATAGATAAAGAATATTATTGTGACCATGACGACGATTGTGGTGATGGCAGCGATGAACCGGATACTTGTGGTATGTAGCCTCTTATCCCAATACCAGACTGCAAAATTTTGGACTGTTCCAATTTGAAAGATGTTGTAGGGGACAATTACATGTGAATGAGAATTTATTGCTATGTTCGGGCAGAAAACTTTTTGGGAAATGAAGAAATTGCTTGTCACAAGCAATTTCTTCATTTCCCAAAATGCTTTTCTAAGCCTCTTTCCGTCAGGGAGTCAAAAAAGCGTCAATGTATGGTAACGGGTTATACTTTATACAAGCTATTACTGTTTCCTCTACTCTATCAATATGATCTTTTATGAATTAAGTTATAATTCCCCTATTGAGCTAGGTAAATACTTACAAAACACTGATTGCTTTTGATTAAGTAATGAATAAAATAAGGGAGGGGACGGATGTTGTTTGAACCCCCAGAAGCCGCCCGAAGCCGCCAGTGATACTTTTGTATTTCACGATAATCATTTTGTTACTTTCAGATTACTCAAAATACAAATGTTTACAAAACCAATTCCACTGTGACGAGGGTTACTGTATCGACAAAAAGTTCAGATGTAACGGAGAACCTGATTGCGCGGACGGCTCCGATGAAAAGAATTGTGGACCGGTATCTTGCGGCAACAGTACTCTATTCCAGTGTAACAACAGCGTGTGTTTACCGGACAACCTTGTTTGTAACGGTCGAGATGATTGTGGTGATTCGAGTGATGAACCTGGAAATTGTGGTGAGTGTAGTAGGCTTCAATTGTTTTAACCCTTTCCCAAACGACAAAATTTTAGGGTGATCCACTTTAAAAATTGCCACAAATGACAAAATGGTTGTTATGAAAGATAGGATTTGTGTAAAATATGGCATAGAAAATATTGAGACAAATTGGGAGAAACTGCTGGTTATCAGCAGTTTCTTCTTTTGTTTCAATGTATTCCCAAGCTATATCTACTAGGGACGTCAAAAGCCGGTCTTGTTTGGGAAAGGGTTAAGTGAATAGTGACATAATTTTGGACAAACAATGATATTTTGCCGGTGTAATTTTAAAACCCCTCAAGTACAGCTTGACACAAAACTGTACATATAAAAAGATAGGATATGATTGCAGGTACATATTATTAATGATCACGGTGACTTTGAGGACTCAAGAACTTTGATATTCATTTACTGTTTAAGGCCTAGATGAATGTGCTCTGTTAAAACATGCCTGCACACAGACCTGTACAGATAAAAAGATAGGATATGAATGTTGTTGCCAGTTTGTCTGTCTACCTGAAAACTTAACATTGGTCATTTCAGGGGCATTTGTTTTTCACTAATACATCTTGTTCTATTTTCTATTTAAGGTCTGGATGAATATGCCCTGTTAAAACATGCCTGCACACAGACCTGTACAGATAAGAAGATAGGATATGAATGTAGCTGTCAGTCTGTCTGTCCATCTATCTGTCTGCCTGAAAACTTAACATTGGCCATTTCACGGGCATTTGTTTTTCACTAATACATCTTGTTCTATTTTCTATTTAAGGTCTGGATGAATGCGCCTTGTTAAAACATGCTTGTACACAGACCTGTACAGATAAGAAGATAGGATATGAATGTAGCTGTCAGTCTGTCTGTCCATCTATCTGTCTGCCTGAAAACTTAACATTGGCCATTTTCAGGGGCATTTGTTTTTCACTAATACATCTTGTTCTATTTTCTATTTAAGGTCTGGATGAATGTGCTCTGTTAAAACATGCCTGCACACAGACCTGTACAGATAAGAAGATAGGATATGAGTGTAGCTGTCAAGTCTGTCTGTCCGTCTATCTGTCTGTCTGAAAACTTAACATTGGCCATTTCGGGGGCATTTGTTTTTCACAATCACATCTTGTTCTATTTTCTATTTAAGGTCTAGATGAATGCACCCTGTTAAAACATGCCTGCACACAGACCTGTACAGATAAGAAGATAGGGTATGAGTGTAGCTGTCAGACTGGATTCAAACTGGATAAAGATCAGGTTACTTGTATAGGTAAGCATCTTGTACAGCTCATCTTTAACTCTTTCCCAGACAACAAAATTTTAGGGCGGTCCAAATTGAAAGATCCTGCAGACGACAATTTCAAGTGAATGGAATTTTTAATTTTTAGGCCTTTTTGGGTGGAAAACATTGTGGGAAATGAAGAAATTGCTTGTCACAAGCAATTTGTTCATTTTCCACAATGTTTTCCATGGCCATTATTGTCTGGGGAGTCAAAAAGAGTCACTATGTGGTAATGGGTTAACTCTTTCCCAGACAACAGCATTTTAGGGTGGTGCAATTTAAAAGCTGCTGCAGAAGACAAAATGGATGCTATTAAAGATAGGATTTGTGTATAATATGACAGGGGAAATATTGAGACAAAAGGAGAAACTGCTGGTCATCAGCAGTTTCTTCTTTTGTCTCAATGTTTTCCCAAACATTTTCTCATTGGGAGGTCAAAACCAGGTCTTGTTTGGGAGAAGGTTAACCCATTACCACACACTTACTCTTTTTGACTCTCCACAAAATAAAGGTTTAGGAAAATATTGCAGAAAATGAAGAAATTGCTTGTGACAAGCAATTTCTTCATTTTCTACAATGTTTTTTACCCCAAAATACTATAAAGAAACATCAAGAAACATAGTAATGAAAACAATTTCGAAAAAGCAATTTCTTCATTTCTCAAAAGAGTTTTTTTAAGCCAAAACAGACAAAAAAAATAAGTTCCCTTTAACTGAAGTTGTCGTCTGTAACATCTTTGAATTTAGATAAGTCTAACATTTTAGCTTGACTTTCGAAGTCTTTGGACAGCTCTTGTTTGTTTGGGAAATGGTTGATGTTGTTTGTTTACAGATATAGACGAGTGCAGCACGAGTTTCCCGTGCGACCAATATTGTTACAATCTACATGGGTCATACTACTGTAGTTGTGCCGAACATTATAAATTATCCGCGGACAGACATCATTGTCAGCTCACAAACGAAGGTATGGAATTTATATTTTGTGTGTGAACTATTTATAAAGTGTAGCACAAGTTTCCCTTTGCGACCAATAATAATACTTTGTGTGTGAATTATTTATGAACCCATTACAAGACAGTGAATTTGTGGACTGGTCCAAATTCAAATATGTTGCAGACAGCAATTTCAAGTGAATGAAAATTTGGATATTTAGGTCTTTCTAGCTGGAAAACATTGTAGAAACTGAAGAAATTGCTTGTAAAAAGCAATTTCTTCATTTGCCACAATGTTTTCTCAAGCCTTTATCTTGTCTGGCATCAAAGGTGTCACAGTTTTAGAATTGTTGAAATATAGCACAAGTTTCCGTTGCGACCAATGTTGATACAATCTAGGTAGACATCATTGTCAGCTATCAAATGAAGTTACAGTTAAAGATAGATATTTTATGGTCCTTACTAGAACGGCCTCAATTTTAACCAAATTGCCTTGCAGAAAATTCATCAAAAGTAAAAGCTTTTGTCTGGTCTGAAAAACTGTTGTTGGAACCATTATGAATCTGTGGCTGTCTGTCATTGAATCCATATTGTCGGTGCTGTGACAAAATGGCGTAACAAATTAGTTACGCAATTTTGTCAATTTTTTTTTATAAAGGCTTTCTACTAAGTATGTAGGAGCGCATATCCTGTCAAAACGGCGTTTTTCTACACCTATTAGAACCCTTTCAATTATCATGTGACAAAATTGCGTAACTCGATTTAGCTGACAAAAATGTGTTATACGTAGACAAATTTACACGAGAGTAATATAGAGTTACGCAATTTTGCCGGCATATTTTTTAACATTTTTTAAAACAGCAAAAACGTTTTTGGCTCTCCTGAAAAAAATGGTTTTCGAGCAAAATTTCTATTACCCCATTTTGTCATAGCACCGACGATATTGTAAAATAAATGTAGTAGATTGATTTCTAAAAGTCCTTAACCCTTTCCCAAACAGCTAAATTTTACGGTGATCCACTTCAAAAACTGCCACAAATGAATGACAAAATGGAAGTTATTCGAGATAGAATTTGTGTAAAATTTGGCATAGAAAATATTGAGGCAAAAGGAGAAACTGCTGGTTATCAGCAGTTTCTTCTTTTGTTTCAATGTTTTCCCAAGCCCTTTGTACTAGAGTCAAAACCCGGTCTTGTTTGGGAAAGGGTTAAGGGATAAATCTGTGCCTTTAGACTTTGATTACCATATGTATTAGTGATGTTGGATTATCCCTATTTTTATGCCCCTGTATGGAAAGATGGGAGGGATATTGTTTCACTGCCTATTTGTCTGTCTTTTGGAAAACTAACATTGGTATTTTCAGGGCATTTGTGTTTCACAAACTCTTCTTGTTTCACAGCTGGAAAACCCTATCTACTAGTCTCCAATCGCTTCTACATTCGTAAAGTGGACTTGGAAGGCAAAAACCAGACGATTATTGTTGAAAACATCACACATTCAGTGGCCATAGACTTTGACTACCAGACAAAGACGCTGTTCTGGACAGATATTCACAGTCAAAGTAGCACAATTAATTGTATGGAAATGGAGAAAAAAGATGCAAAACCAGAGGTATGGATGTTATTTGTTTTGTCTTTTACCCTTAGAGCTACAGAAAAAAGGGGGTATAAGCTGTTCAAATTGGAATAAACTAATAGTTTATCTAACCCTATATTGTGAGTACTCATTAGAATCGTCTCTTTGAGACGATTCAAATGAGTAGCCACAACATAGGGTTTGGATTTGAAATAATGCTGTTCTGAACAGATATTCACAGTCAGAGTAGCACAATTAATTGTATGGAAATGGATTAAGCCTTTCCCAAACGGCAAAATATTAGGGTAATCCATTTCAAAAGCTAATGCAGCCATCTAAATAGATGTCGAAAAAGGCTGAATTTGTGTAAAACATAGCATAGAAAACATTGAGGCAAAAGGAGAAACTGCTGGTCATCAGCAGTTTCTTCTTTTGTCTTAATGTTTTCCCAGGCAATTCATATCAGGGACGTCAAAACCAGGTCTTGTTTGGGAAAGGGTTAAAAGGGCGCAAAACCAGAGGTAAGGATGTTCATTGTTTTGTCTTTTAGCCTTAGAGCTACAGAAAAAAGGGGATATTAGCTGTTCAAATTGGAATAAACTAATAGTTTATCTAACCCTATATTGTGGGAACTCATTAGAGTCGTCTTTTCGAGACGATTCAAATGAGTAGCCACAACATAGGGTTTGGATAAGAAATAAAGCTGTTCTGGACAGATATTCATAGTTAGAGTAGCACAATTAACTGTATGGAAATGGAGAAAAAAAGATGCAAAACTAGAGGTAGGGATATTCATTGTCTTGTCTTTTAGCCTCTGAGCTACAGAAAAGAGAGGGTATTAGCGCACAAAGTGCAATATTTTATTTACTGTCTATCAAACCCTATTTTGTGGGTACTCATTAGAATCGTCTCATGGAGACGATTCAAATGAGTACTCACAACATAGGGTTTGGATTTGAAATAACGCTGTTCTGGACAGATATTCATAGTCAGAGTAGCACAATTAACTGTATGGAAATGGAGAAAAAAAGATGCAAAACCAGAGGTAGGGCTGTTCATTGTTTTGTCTTTTACCTTTAGAACAAGGGAGAAGAGGGGTATTTATAGTCGTAGAAAGTGCAAAATTTTATTCATTGTTTATCAAACCCTATATTGTGAGTACTCATTAGAATTGTCTCTCCGAGACAATTCAAATGAGTACCCACAACATAGGGTTTGGATTAGAAATAAAGCTGTTCTGGATAGTTATTTATAGTTAGAGTAGTACAATTAATTGTATGGAAATGAATAAAAAAGATGCAAAACCAGAGGTATGGATGTTCATTGTTTTGTTTTTTACCTTAAGAGCTACAGAAAAGAAGGGGTATTAGCTGCACAAAGTGCAGCATTTTGTTAACTGTTTATCAAACCCTTTATTGTGAGTACCCATTAAAACCATCTAATTGAAACAATTCAAATGAGTACCCATATACAACATGAAATAGGGACACCTTTTATACAGCCATAGATTCAAAATTCATGGAAAGTAGGTAAAGATGCATTTAATGCTTTGATAAATATGCAGTTCCAATTTTTTGCAGGTTTTACATAGTTCCACCGTTTTGAATCCAGATGGTATTGCAGTTGATTGGGTCGGGAGAAATCTGTATTGGTGTGATCGAAACACTGACACCATAGAAGTCTCCAAACTTGATGGAAGATATCGCAAGATTCTGGTGCGTGACAAATCATTCCTGCGTGAACCTCGAGCTCTGGAAGTGTTCCCGAAGTATGGATATTTATATCTCACAGACTGGGGCGATAAACCACATATAAGTCGAATTTCGATGGACGGTGAAATAAAGGAGCATTTAATTACTGATGAAATCGCTTGGCCAAATGCTTTAACAATTGACTATGTTACTGAGAAGATATTCTGGGCTGATGCAAATTATGATTACATTGCAATGGCTGACCTGGATGGGAAGAATCGTCATGTGATTGTTAGCGATGATCTGCCGCATACATTCGCAATTACAATGTTTATGGAGCGGCTGTACTGGACAGATTGGGAGACAAATGCGGTATTTAGTGTGGAGAAGTTCTCTGGGAGAAAACGTAAAGAAGTGACCAAGATGCACCAAAGTCCCATGGACTTGGTTGTGTATCATAGTATGAGACAACCAAAATGTAAGTTATATCTTAATTACTACTTGTTTTTAGCTCCACTGGCCTTCAGGCCAGCGGGCTATTGTCATAGCGTTGTGTCTGTCGTGCGTGCGTCCGTCCGTCCGTGCGTCCGGTCATCAACTTTTTCTTTAAAAATCTTCTCCTCAGAAACTACTTGATGGATTTCAATCAAACTTCACAGGAATGATCCTTAGGTGGTCCTCTATCAGATTCCTTCAATTAATTCTGATTGAACCATAAAGTCTGGAGTTATCTGCCCTTGAATTAAAAAGCGGCTGTTTTCTCTTGTTTTCACTCTAGCCACTATAAATATTGATCAATCAAAACAAAACTTGGTCAGAATATTGGTGCTGATAAGATCTTGCCTGAGTGTAATTTTCAGCTTGATATGTGCCCTTGAAATTGGCAAAACTACCATTTTTGACCTTATTTTTACTCAAACAACCATAAATATCCACCAATCAACATAAAACTTTCACATTATCTTACTGGCCATAAGATCTTGTGTTGGTGTAATTTTCAGCTTCATATGAATCTTAAATCATGATTTATCTGCCCTTGAATTTGACAAAATTGTTGTTTTCGACTTTGATTTTACACTCTTTACACCCACAAATATTGAATAATCAGGTCAAAACTTAAACAAGATGTAGGTGAAGTTAGGATCTTGCTTTAGTGTATTTCTTAGCTAGATAGGAATATAAAATCATCAGTTATATGCCTTTCAATTTGACAAAATTGCTAATTGTGACTTTTTTTAAACTCTAACAGCCAAACTCACTCTAATAAAGACTGTTGCAAAGCTTGGTAACTAATAGATCTTATATGAATGTATTTTCAGCTTTCTAGTTACTTTGTAATTGCTTTAAGAGCAACACATATTGAAAAATCTATTGAAAACTTGTACTTGATATTACAAGAAATTCAGGTTTGACAGCCATTTGCATTATTTTGGGAAAAGGGTTTTTCCCAGAATCTATTTTTAGCTCAAAATCTATTTTTAGAAATATGAAATATTTTGGAGTAATCAATGTTCTGTTAATTTAGATCTGTTGGGAAGAAGGAAAATTTTAATTGCTTGTGACATCCTAAGCTAGAATGTTCTCCCATTTCCTTTTACCCTTTTCTCAAATGGCAAACATGTAATTTCACTTTCTTTGCTTCAAGAACCACACATTTTGAACAATATAGTTTTGTTACTTTCTATTAGCTCTATGAAACACAAGCATTGAACAATCTAATCAAAACTTGGATTAAATATTACATGAAATTCAGGCCTGTGGAGCGACTCAAGACCTTCAGGTCTTCTAGTTTAAAAATGAAATTTCTTGATTTTGCATTTATATAAATATTGCTGAAGTAAGGTAATTGCAAAAGAAATGAGTCTTGTTGTGTAAACATGATTTGATATATGAAATGGATTGTATGATATTGATATATGCTTTGCTGTTTACAATGTTCCGAATTTCTTTCATGTGGCAGTATTTAGCAGTCACACTGATTAAACCCATTACCAGACAGTGACGCCATTTGACACCTTAAAAATATTGGCTTTGGAAAACATTGTGTCAAAAGCAATTTCTTCATTTAGCACAAGGTTTCTACACAAAAACACAAATTAAATTCCATGCACTTGATATTGTTGTCTGCAACACTTTAGAATTTGGACAAGTCTTAGATTTTGCCGACTGGTAAGGATTTAAGACAAAGTACATGTACAAAATTAATATGCTTTACATAGCAAACATTTGGTTTTAGAAGAAGTATATAAAGTATAATCGTTTATCTTATTGCAGTAACTCCAAACCCCTGTGAGACGAAGAACTGTTCCCATCTTTGTTTGTTACGACCCAGTACTAATGGAAACTCTGTAGAAGCTGTCTGTGCTTGTCCTGAACATCATAGTATGGATTCAGATCAGACTGATTGTATTGCAGAATGTAGCAAGTAAGCACATCATCTTGTTGATTTTTATGCCCCCCCCCCCCCCCCCCCCTCTCTCTCTCTCTCAACCCGGAGATAATGGGGATGTACGGTTTTGTCCATTCTAATTGGTCAACATTTAGCCATAACAATTGAAATATAAATTGTGAAGCTGTCTTTGCTTGTCCTAAACATCATAGTATGGACCCAGATCAGACTGACTGTATAGCAGAATGTAGCAAGTAAGCACATCATAGTGTTGATTTTTATCCCCAAGCGGAGATAATAGGGGCTTATGGTTTTGTTCTGTTTGTCAACATTTAGCCATAACAATTGAAATATGTGACCCATCGCGCTAAAAGGGTTCTTATCGGATATGTGAAAAATATCGACCATAGCTAGTCTGCGCAGTCCCCGCAGCCAGACTAGGGACTGTTTTCCCTATCTTACTATATGTTCATTTTTCGCATACGGGATCTGGTTGACATGTGCTGAGTCTGACAAGTTTGTCAAAATTTGGATAAGGTCCCTTTTAGCGTGACGGGTCGCATATAAATTTTGAAGCATGTCCTGAACATCATAGCTTTGATTCAGATCAGACTGATTGTATAGCAGAATGTAGCAAGTAAGCATATAGGAGACATATTAAAAATAAGAATTCAGTGTTAAGAAATCTGCTTGAACCATTATAAACACATTTTTCAAAGGCTTTAAAACTTTAAAGCTCTTGTAGATGATCTAATTGAATGAAATCCTGAAACAGCAAGTTTCAGTACAAAAACATGTAGTTAATCCAAATTCAAACAATTATTTTGTAGTTTCCTGTTGGGGTTTGCCAGCATGTCTAAACCTAAACCTGTATACATATGGTTGAAGATCTAGATTTTGAGGATAAATTCATTTGGGCCAGGATCTGGAATAGGTCCCTTAAGGCTTTTGAGCCCAAAACGGTTCCATATCAGGCTGCATATACATCCAGTCTGATTAGGACCCATATTGCTCTCCTATAGCTTCGTCATTGTCTATAGCAACCATAAGAGAGTAACATGGATCATGGTCAGACTGCGCCTAGACACAGCTTGATCTTGAAACAAATGCTGTAAGGGACATTTTACCAGATCCTGGCTTATTAATGAGCTGACCAAACACCGGCTGTCAATCAAAAACATCGCTAAGCCAAAGGACTATCAGAAAAATGTTACACCCCCATTGTTTGTCTTTAATTCTTCGTTACTACTTTAGGTTATATTGTATCGATCTATCGATTGACTATCAAAACAATAGACATGCAAATGAACAACCAGGAAAATGCCACACACCCCATTGTTTGACTTAGATTCTAAAACTGGCCACATAAGACAGTTGACTGCTTAACACAGGATAGAATATTCTTAAGAGAGGATGACTTCCATTGGTCTCTGTTCCCTTTAAGAAAAGGGTGCTATTAAAGTAAAAAGGATACAATTTTAAGTGACATTTGACTGTTTATCACACTTTGTCATGGCTACAGCACATGATTAGTCGGACGCATTATCAATATTTCACACATTACCTGCCACCAATTAGTTGTGCATGACCACTGAAGGGGATATTGGTAAAGAGCAATGAGGAAAAAATGTAGTTGGCCACTGACCTCTTATGACAGGTTAATATTATATAAAGTTACTTTAATTGTAAAATTGCATGAGGGACCTGGACTGGCTGCATAAGACAGTTTGGCTGCTATTCACAGGTGGCCGCTAACACTGTTTTAACTGTAACATATTTATCATGCATTCAGCCCCCCTTTTATCTGTAGCACTGACATTCAAGTATTCTACTTTCCTCAATGTTTTACGTATGTATGTTTTTCAGATCCCAGTTTCTGTGTGCCAGTACATCTAAATGTATACCACTATGGTGGGTGTGTGACAATCATACAGATTGTGAAGATGGGACAGACGAACATCAAAATTGTAGTAAGTATTCACAGTGGTATATCATGCTTGTACAATCACATTTTTCATCATTTTGCAATGAGCAAAGACATAATTAATCCAGTATCTTCGCTTTTCTTTGAAAACCTTCTAACTGCAGCATGTTTCAGGCCACAGTCACAAGGCTTTTAAAAAAACGGCAATATGTTTCTAGAACAGAGTTAAGTTTAACATGCTGCAAAATTTATTACATTGTTATGAAAGTGGATTCATATTATTTCCGTCGTCTAATTGTCAGCTACCCACTATTCTTAACACTTTGGTTTGTTCCAGTATAAAAATGCATTATGATTAACAAAACTTTAACAACAATTTTTTGTGATAGCATAGAACCAGGTGTACACGTTGAAACAAGCACATCACTGTTGCAAAAAAATGATGTGTTGTTTGAATGAAAGAAATGATAAAAAGAACAGTTTTTTACCCTGATTAGACTTTGTTACATGCGCAGGCTAATCAGGTCAAGACTTTTCTCGCTCTTAAAGTTTTCAATAATATCATTTGTGAAAACAATTTTGCTTTTTCCACATAAATGATCATTATTTTCTATTTTTCAGCGACCCACTATTGTTCACACCCTGGTTTGTTCCAGTGTAAAAACGCATCAAGTGAGCGAGACTGTATACCACCAATAAATATTTGTGATGGTGTTCAGCATTGTGCCGATGCTTCTGATGAAACTTACATGAACAATTGCTGTAAGTAGCTATGTTTAAGTTGCTATGATGGGATTACAACCCATCATAAAATACCTTCACTCTAAGTGCATCTTCGGGTGTCTGTGATAAAGGAAATTAATGAGTGATACACTCTTCAATTTCTGTTGCTATGGATGATGCCTGAAGATGAATGAAGTGTTTGGTATCTGTTGATGGGTTGTAATCCTCAAATTAACAGCTATTATTGTTGAAAAGAATATTGTAAAGTTAACTTGTACTTATGCAAACACTAAAAATATTTTAAAAATTGATTGTTTTTAAGATGTAGTCAAAAATTACTGTCGGTGCATAATAGAAATTGATATAGCTGTACAAAAGTTTAATTGTAAAAATACTAAGTTTTGTTGAAAGAGATGCATGAAAAACTCTTTTTATAATTTTTGGAATTGTTTCCATATTTTCGTGGGCATTTATGCATTTTTATGCCCCTGTATTGAGAGATCGAGGGCATATTGTTTTACTCATGTCCGTCCGTCTGTCCGAAAACTTAACCTTGGCCTTTTCTCCAAAAGTATTTGACTTACAAAGCTTAAATTTGGTATGCAACTTCCAATCAATGATATCTATCTGTTCCATGCAATTTGACCTTCCTCAAGGTCATCCGTTAACCCTTATCAACCCTTTACTCTATGAAAACTTAACCTTCTACTCCGAAAACTTAAAACTTAACTTTTGCCTTTTCTCCAAAATTATTTGACGTACAAAACTCAAATTTGGTATGCAACTTCCTTTCAATGATATCTATCTGTTCCGAGCAATTTGACCTTCCTCAAGATCATCCCTTAGCCCTTTATAACCCTTTACTCCACGAAAAGTTAACATTTTAGAAAAATGGCCATTTCGGGGGCATTTGTGTTTCATAAACACATCTTGTTTTATTTTCTACTTTACAGCGGACTACACCTGTATGACCCACCAATTCCAGTGTCCAAGTAACCATATTTGTATCGGAGAGAGTAAACTATGTGATGGTAATCCAGATTGTCCAAATAAAGAAGACGAACTCAATTGTAGTAAGTAAACTCTTAATCTATTACCAGATGGCAATTTCTTTAGAGTGAGATTTCTTGAGATATCTTGCGATTTCTTACAATGTTTTAGGATCAAGCATTCTTTAGAGCAAGATTTTTGAGACGCTCAATAGGAGGCACCATTACCCTATACCTTGTGCGGAACCTCTCGGTTAACTCTGTAGAAACAATATAAGAGAGAATTGACCGAGTTGTTCTGAATGCTCCATGGTACCATGGTAATGCTCAATACTTCATACAAATGACATCATCATGACATCATTTGTATGAAGTATGGGGCATTTGGAACACCTCGGTCAGAATCTAGTTCTTATAAACGCTTTATCTAAAACATCTTGAGAAACCTTCAAAAATCTCACTATAATGAATGCCCCTCAGATGGCAGTTTTCTTGACTGGTCCAAATTAAAACATGTTGCAGACAGCAATTTCAAGTGAATGAAATGTAAAATGTTTTTGGTCTCTTTGGTTAGAAAGCATTGTGGAAAATGAAGAAATTGCTCATCACAAGCAATTTCTTCATTTGCTACAAAGTTTTCCAAAGCCTTTATCTTGAGTGTCGTCAAAAAGTGTCAATGTGTAAAAATGCTTTTTAAAGTAACCATATTTGTATTGGAGAAAGTAAACTATGTGATGGCAATCCAGATTGTCCCAATAAGGAAGATGAATTGAATCGCAGTGAGTAGATATATTTATTGCATGATGCATCCTATTTCTACTAAAAAAGGCTGCAACCATGGCACATTGGGAAATACATCTTGAGGTCCTTTGTTTGATCCTAGCAGTGGCAAATATCCTTTATGACGTTTGTCTCGCACTAATTTGTTGATAATTTTAATTTAAGTACAGCGGGTTTTACATATGAGAGAAATATGTGGAATCCATAGTTAGCCTTGAAGAGAATTTCTAGAGAATGAATCCAAATTTCACTCTCATGAGGAATGTTTTATGTCGGTATAGCAACCTCATAAGCAATTGACAGACAAAATACAAACTTTGTCATTGCATCACCATGTTAAATAATTCTGTTGTTTATTTTGTTGCTGCGACTAAAGGCTAAGAGAATCATTTTAAATGTCACTCACATTGTGTATGTATGCCATATCTATTGCAATGTGACAGCAAAACTAGTCGTAATTCTTTATTGTATTACCTAATAATAACTCTTTCCTTTGTTTTGTAGCTGCCACAGAATGTCAGGAGAACCAGTTTAAATGTCACTCTCACGGAGGATGTATTCCGTATCTATGGCAATGTGATGGTGATAACGATTGTGCGGACGGCTCGGATGAAGAACATTGTGATAACAGAACGTGTAAAGCGGACCATATCAAGTGTGCCAAAACTTGTAAGTATTAACCCATTACCAGACGGTAAAATTTAGGACTAATCCAATTTGAAAGGTGGGTGAAATTTCAAAAATATGTGAATTTTTGGTAAGAAGACATTGTGGATAATAAAGAAATTGGTTGTCACAAGCAATTTCTTTATTTTCCACAATGTTTTCCAAAGCCATTATCTAGTAGGGAGTAAAAAAGATACATAGTGTAGTAATGGGTTAAGAGGAACTTGTGTAAGAAAAGGATATAAATAATGGTTTCTTACTAAGTCCTTATTTTAACTCGTGCATTTTTGTCTTTCATTACAGTCAAGTGTATACCGATTGGTTGGCAGTGTGACGGAGAAAAAGATTGTGGTGAAGATGACGACACAGACGAAAATCAAGAATTATGTGGTGAGTGTCTGTCTGTCTGTTTGTCCCTATGTTCCTTATTCAGATGAAAATCAAGAATTGTGTATGTCGTTTTTAAAACTTGATTAGTCATCAGCCAAGGTGGTTCGGTTCATTAGTCATTGGCAGCCATGGCCATAGCGCAGTTAGTAGTGCATCAGTCTCTCAGCAAGCTAGTAGGTTGTTAGCTCACCTGAGCACGAAGTGCTCATGGGGAGCTATTGTGGTCACTCACCGTCCGTCGTCCGTCCGTCCGTCTGTCCGTCTGTCCGTTCACATTTCTTTAAACATCTTCTCCTCCTAAACCATTTGGTCAATTTTGACCAAACTTGGCAGGAATGTTCCTTGGGTGACCCTTTTCAAAACTTGTTCACAGATTTTTGATTCGTCAAAAAATGTGGGCGTGGCAGGGCGTGGCTTATCCTACTTAGAGAAATCCTAAGAAAATTCTTTAAAAATCAACCATTGGACCAATATGAACCAAATTTGGCAGAAATGTTCCTTGGATGACCCTTTTCAAAACTTGTTCGCGGATTTTTGATTCGTCAAAAAATGTGGGCGTGGCAGGGCGTGGCTTATCAGACTTAGAGGAATCCTAAGAAAATTCTTTAAAAATCAACCATGGGCCCAATTTGAACCAAACTAGGCAGAAATGTTCCTTGGGTGACACTCTTCAAAATTTTTTGGTGAATTTTTGATTTGTCAGGAAAAGTGGGCGTGGCAGGGCGTGGCTTATCGGACTTAGAGAAATGCTAAGAAAATTCTTTAAAATTCAACTATTGGCCCAATTTGAACAAAACTTGGCAGAAATATTCCTTGGGTGACACTCTTCAAAATTTTTTGGTGAATTTTTGATTTGTCAGGAAAAGTGGGCGTGGCAGGGCGTGACTTGTTGGACTTGGAGAAATTCTAAGAAAATTCCTTAAAAATCAACTGTTGGTCCAATGTGAAGCAAACTTGGCAGGAATGTTCCTTGGGTGACTCTAATTTCAAAACTTGTTCGCGGATTTTTGAATCGTCAAAAAATGTGGGCGTGGCAGGGCGTGACTTATCAGACTTAGAGAAATCCTAAGAAAATTCTTTAAAAATCAACCATTGGGCCAATTTGAACCTAACTTGACAGAAATGTTCCTTGGGTGACCCTTTTCAAAACTTTTTCGCAAATTTTGGATTCGTCAAAAAAAGTGGGCGTGGCAGGGCGTTGCTTATCGGACTTAGAGAAATGCTAAGAAAATTCTTTAAAAATCAACCATTCGCCCAATTTGAACCAAACTTGGCAGTAATGTTCCCTGTGTGACTCTTTTCAAAACTTGTCAGCAAATTTTTGATTCGTCAGAAAAAGTGGGCGTGACAGGACATGGCTTCTCTGACTTAGAGAAATCCTAAGAAAATTCTTCAAAAATCAACCGTTGGCCTAATTTGAACCAAACTTAACAGAATTATTCTTTGGGTGACTCTTTTTAAAATTTGTTTGCGGATTTTGATTCGTCAGATAAAGCGGGCGTGGCAGGGCGTGGCTTATCGAAGTTAGAGACACCCTAAGAAAATTCTTTAAAAAACACATTGGGCCAATTTGAACGAAACTTAGCAAGAATTTTCCTTGAGTGACTTTTAAAAATGCGTACACAAATTTTCTTTGTCGTCTAAAAATGTGGGTGTGGAAGGGCAGTGTTATCAGACTTAGAGAAATCATACGAAAACTCTTTAAAAATGAAGCATTGGGCCAATTTGAACCAAACTTGGCAACAATGTTCCTTGAGTGACCCTTTCCAAAATTTGTTCACGAATTTTTAATTTGTAAAAAAAAGTGGGCGTGTCACAAACTTCTTTCAGGTGAGCGATATAGGGCCATTTTGGCCCTCTTGTTATGTTTTAATAAGAATCCATGTCAGTGCATTTTCGATTCTTTAATCTTTTTGTTCAAACAATTTTTTCTCAGAAACAAACAAATTTCAGAGATAATTTGAATAAAACATTTTCCCTGGAACATTCACCTAAGCACAACCTTTCTCAAATGCATTGACTGATATTGATGAAAATGTACTCATGATTATCAATGTGACATTATAATTCATTTGATTTCAGCTGCAGTATCATGTGACCCAACATATTTCCGATGTTCGAACGCTCACTGTATTCCGGGACGCTGGCAGTGTGACGACGACGAGGATTGTAGCGATGGATCAGACGAACAAAACTGTGGTAAGTACCGTAATTGTTCTAATAAGGTTATGATCAGATTTAAGCGTGACTTATGGAAGAAAAGGCAGCTTTTTTGTTCACCAGAGTCCATCTCTCTACTCTATATACAATTGTCTATTCTGATCCTAATCATTCTCATAATAATATTTCCCCGTTATAGAGCTGATTGCTCTGAACTCCTTTTCTAACACTTCCTTCTATGTTTCATACTAAGCCTGTACCATGCTCCTCTCTCTCGTGTTACCCAAGAACACTGTCTTATGTAATACAAACAACAAGGAATCAAAACACTAAACTAGCCTGATACAAAGGTATTGGTTGATGGTCATATCTCTAACCTCACTCCTGAAAACTTTAGATCTCTGTCATATTTTACATCTGTGATACTTTGTTCTATGATCTCTTATATTTGTTTTAATGGATGACATGTATGTATATATTCACAAATAAATCAAATCAAATCAAAAACTATGACAGAAGGGCATCCCCCCGACTGCCTAAAACATTGTGTATTGACAAATCAATATTTTATATTATGAATTTCTCTTCCTTCATTATAAGGAAGTTTTGCCCTTTGGATATAAAATAACAAATTAAGAATGCCTTTCTCAGGTCTTATTTGTTACTCTCTAACCATCATATTTACTTTTCCAGAGATTCGTAACTGTACAGGCCAGTTTAAATGTGAACACAATAATCGCTGTGTACCACTTACCGCCATTTGTGACGGAAAAGCTGATTGTCGGGACAATTCAGACGAAGATCAAAACTGCCCAGAAGGTAAATATGATGATTTATTATCTTTAACCCTTTCCCAAACGGCAAAATTTTTAGGGCGGTCCAATTTGAATGATGCTGCAGGCGAAAAAATAGATGTTAAGTAAGATTGGAATTGTGTACAATATAGTCAAGAAAATATTGAGACAAAAGGAGAAACTGCTGGTTTCAGCAGTTTCTTCTTTTGTTTCAATGTTTTCCCAAGCCTTTTCTATTAGGGACGTTAAAACAAAGTCTTTTTGGGAAAGGGTTAATTGAGTACCTATAATTAGTCCCTTCCCCAAATGAAGATAGATATATAAACAATTTGTTAATACATTCTCTTCCTTTTTTGTCAATATTTTCCCAATTTTCAACAATAAGGTTTGTCAAAAGGTGTCATTATACCCCACCCACCCCCCCAAACAAAGTAAGGGATAAAATGTATCCAAAATCAGTCCAATGTGTTTATGTGTTGGTTTACACTATTTTTCAGTAAGCACATGTACAGACAACCAGTTTAAATGTAACAAAGGAACTATCAAGTGTATACCAAAATCGTTCCAATGTGACGGGGATGAAGATTGTATTGACGGATCGGATGAACAGAATTGCAGCAGTATGTAGTCTTTGTATTAACCCGTTACCAAAAGACAAAATTTTGGACTGTTCCAATTTGAAAGACATTGCAGACAACATTTCAAGTTGATGAAATTTTAAAAAATATTTCCATTTTGGGTTGGAAAACATTGTGGAAAATGAAGAAATTGCTTGTCACAAGCAATTTCTTCATTTTCCACAATGTTTTCCAAGGCCATTAACTTTTATTGAGTCAAAAAGAGTCACTATGTGGTAATGGGTTAACCCTTTCCCAAACGACATAACTTTGGACTGCTCCAATTTGAAAGGTGTTGAAGACAACAATTTTGAAGTCAATAAAGAAAGGATCAATGTTACACAGAAAATATTGAAACAAAAGGAGAAACTGCTGGTTATCAGCAATTTCTTCTTTTGATTCAATGTTTTCCGAAGGTTTTTCTATTATGAACCTCAAAACCAGGTTCTGTTTGGGAATGAGTTAAAGGGACCTTGTCATAATCCCAAAATCCAAAATCCAATTTTTGACAAACTGAGTAGTATCAACATAGGTCAACCAGTATGAGAATAATGAACATATAGTAAGATAGGCAAAATATTGTACATTCAGAAATTTACATAAAGGTGAAAAGTATCGGCCCTAGTCTGGCTGCGCGCATTGCGCAGACTGACTAGGGTCAATATTTTTCACAGTTTTTATAAGGTCCCTTTTAGCGTGCCAGGTCACATTTTATTTTTGTAATGCAAATGCAAAATATCTTCTATGTTCATAAGACCATGTATTGTAGGTACTTTCTTGAATGATTATTGAATATTTGAAATTAGTTCTATGTGGGCCAGCAGCTGGAGGCTAGGTTAGAATGTTGTCGTAGCGCTGGTATGAGAAATGACAGCCACTGCAATATGACCACAGTAGTTGAAAGAGGTGTTAAACCCCAATCAAATAACCAGTATCCTTTCTGACTTTCTTAAAAATCTCAACAGTTAATCGTCTCTCTAGAAAGCGTGAATGGATTTAGAAAAAATGCAAATTATGATGGAAAAGGGTTTTTGAGCAGAAATGTTATTTAGAATGCTTTTATAGGAAATGACTTTTTTTTTTCAGATATTTCAATCAATATATCTATATTCAAGGATAAAAATCACCAGCCGTTTGGGAAATTTCAGCTCTTTTTGTTAAAAATTTTGATTTTATTTTGTGAATGACAAAACCTGTTCCTGTTTCTGTTTTAATTTTGTTACATAACTTCAGTTTTCGCTTTGTTTAAAACCAGCTAATTGTCATCCGAGTGAATTCCGATGTAGTGACAGTAACCACTGGAAGCGTGATGGAGAGAGAGATTGTACAACATATTCTTTCAATCAATGTCTCTTTATTAACCCTTTCCCAAACAACAAAATTTTAAGGTGATCCACTTCAATAACTGTAAAAATGACAAAATAAATGTTATTAAAGATATAATTTGGGTAAAATATGAGACAAAAGGAGAAACTGCTGGTTATCAGCAGTTTCTTCTTTTGTTTCAATGTTCTCCCAAGCCATTTCTATTCAGGACGTCAAAACCAGGTCTTGTTTGGGAAAGGGTTAAATTCTTTAAATGTTTGTAACCTTTGCCTACTTTGTTTGTTTACAGCTAATTGTCATCCGAGTGAATTCCGATGCAGCGACAGTAACCACTGTTTCCCGTTCCAATGGAGGTGTGACGGAGAGAGAGATTGTGCAGACGGCAGCGATGAAAAAGATTGTGGTAAGTATAGTCAAAAATGTTTGGTTAACTGAACTTTTCCCAGACACCATGCTTTGTAAGGATGTTGTGGTGGTACCGGTATGAGAAACAGCAGGGATCAATAGTTATGTGTTAGAAAGAGATATTAAACCAAAATCAATCCTTCTCAGATGTTTCATAGGTTCATATGCTTGTGAAAACTGAATGTTGATGATTTTCTCAGCAAGTAAAATTAAGATTGACTATTGCAGAATTTGTATTTCATCATCTTAATGTCCTTTGAATATAGAGAAAATTATAATTTTGTGGCTTAGGAAAGTATTTATCTCCGTTCACTCCATTTATCTATTCACAGAGAGTTATGCCTGTTTGACGGGACGATTCAGATGTCGCGATGATACATGTATACCCATGCACAAAAAATGTGACGGAGTCTTTTTATTTATTCACAGAGAGCTATGCCTGTTTGACGGGACGATTCAGATGTCGCGATGATACATGTATACCCATGCACAAAAAATGTGACGGAGTCTTTTTATTTATTCACAGAGAGCTATGCCTGTTTGACGGGACGATTCAGATGTCGCGATGATACATGTATACCCATGCACAAAAAATGTGACGGAGTCTTGTTATTTATTCACAGAGAGTTACGCCTGTTTGACGGGACGATTCAGATGTCGCGATGATACATGTATACCCATGCACAAAAAATGTGACGGAGTCTTGTTATTTATTCACAGAGAGTTACGCCTGTTTGACGGGAAGATTCAGATGTCGCGATGATACATGTATACCCATGCACAAAAAATATGACAGAGTCTTTTTATTTATTCACAGAGAGCTATGCCTGTTTGACGGGACGATTCAGATGTCGCGATGATACATGTATACCCATGCACAAAAAATATGACGGAGTCTTGTTATTTATTCACAGAGAGTTACGCCTGTTTGACGGGAAGATTCAGATGTCGCGATGATACATGTATACCCATGCACAAAAAATATGACGGAGTCTTTTTATTTATTCACAGAGTGCTATGCCTGTTTGACGGGACGATTCAGATGTCGCGATGATACATGTATACCCATGCACAAAAAATGTGACGGAGTCTTGTTATTTATTCACAGAGAGTTACGCCTGTTTGACGGGAAGATTCAGATGTCGCGATGATACATGTATACCCATGCACAAAAAATGTGACGGAGTCTTTTTATTTATTCACAGAGAGTTATGCCTGTTTGACGGGACGATTCAGATGTCGCGATGACACATGTATACCCATGCACAAAAAATGTGACAGAGTCGCTGATTGCTCGGATGGATATGACGAGAGAAAATCTATCTGTGGTAAGTGTTCTTTAACCTGTCTTAAAGTGACATTTCACAATTATTTTTACATAAATTGTACTTCTATTCTATCTGAAAGAGCAACTTTTCTTATGGAAATTCTGAAAATTTCAAATTAAAATATTCAACTGTCTAGGAGAAATATATATTTTTAGCTCACTTGAGCAACATGCTCAAGGTGAGCTTTTGTGATCACCCTGTGTCCGTCGTGCGTCGGTCGTCGTCAACAATTGCTTTAAACATCTTCTCCTCCTCAACCACTGGGCCAATTCTTTCCAAACTTGGCAGAAATGTTCCTTGGGTGACCCTTTTCAAAATTTGTTTGTGAATTTTTGATTGGTCAAAAATGTGGGCGTGGCAGGGCAGGGCTTATCAGACTTAAGGACAGATCCTCCATTTATTTCCCACGGTAAGATTTTTTTTATTTTTTCTGTACTGATATTTAAATATATGAGATGTAACAAAATGACTTAAAAACTATAGGTCACCAAGCGAATTAAAAAGTTATTGAATTTCAAGGGAGACTACTCTTGTCCAAAATTGCAAAAATGAGGTGTCACTTAAATACCCACAAAAAATGTGTTCGAAATGACTAGGATTACATAAATAAGTCTTTATTGTGTTCAATATGTTTTATTCTGTCTAAATGAGTATCAATTATGGAAAATTTAGTGATGATATTGAAATTTTTAGCAAAACATTCTTTCAAAAGTAGCTGAAATTGCTCTTTTTTCGCAACGTTTCTGACAATAAAAAATATTCCAGCGGTAAGAATTTTTTCTTTTTTGGTATAGACATAGTGCTTGGTCATACCTACAGAAACAAAAAAAGAAAAATATATCAAACCAAGCGTTTTTCTTAGTTATAAGTAAAATTTGGTTTACTTTTTACAGCTCTGTCCGAAATTGTTTCACTGCTTTTATCCATTTTCTTCCTTATTACCAGCTTTAGATAATAAAACGTGTCATCTTTTGTGTCCATCCGAAGCGGACTATCTCATAAAAACACTACGTTGCTTTTGTTGCTCCGTTTCCTATCGCTAACGCCACATTTTGAACGCGTAACAGAAAGCGAAATGTACCATCCGAGTACTATTACACTTTAATTGACCAAACAGAGAAAATTGAAAAAAACCGAAAAGGGTCTTGTCATTTATCAACCAAACATTAACTAAATGTAAGAGATACATTTGCTGAAAAAGGCCAATTACTGAAACAGCTTTATTTCGTTATTTAGGATATGCGCAGTAACAACTGGAGGATCTATCCTTAAAGAAATCATTAGGAAATTCTTCAAAAATCTTCTCCTCCTCAACCATTCGGCCAATTCTTTCCATACTTGGCAGAAATGTTCCTTGGGTGACCCTTTTCAAAACTTGTTCATGAATTTTTGATTCGTCAAAAATTGTAGGCGTGGCAGGGCAGGGCTTATCATAATCCGAGTCTTCTCTGATGTAAATACGCTCTTTGATATTTTGATTTTTCGCTATTTACATCAGAGAGCGTTGCTCTTTGAAAACAGCGGAAAGTTCGGTAACGTTACAAGTAACTTGAAGCTTTGTTTTTTGTGTATCATATCGAATCACTCAGTAAAACACTGTAGGGTATAGATCAATAAATCATTTTTTGTCATACCTGACCAAAAATTTCATTTCAAATCGGCCTGCTGGATGAGTATAACCTTTGGTTTTGAATGGAAGGTCAAGGTAAACAAAGGCTGCTCAGGGGAGGGTTGTTGCAAAACATTGCCTATTAACCTTTTAGAAATACTTTTTGGTCGTAATTTTTTCAGCAGCCATAACAATAAATGGTTCATTTATCGATATCATCAGGGGTTTTAACGATAGCGTTTAAGATCGGACGGTGAACGATGCGCAACAATTTGTTGCGAACTTCTTGATTTTTTCAAAGAGCAACGCACTCTGATGTAAATAGCGAAAAATCAAAACATCAAAGAGCGTATTTACATCAGAGAAGACTCGGATTAGGCTTATCAGACTTAAAGAAATCATTAGGAAATTCTTCAAAAATCTTCTCCTCCTCAACCACTAGGCCAATTCTTTCCAAACTTGGCAGAAATGTTCCTTGAGTGACCCTTTTTAAAATTTGTTCGTGAATTTTTGATTCGTCAAAAATTGTGGGCGTGGCAGGGCGGGGCTTATCGGACTTAGAGAAATCATGTGGAAAATCTTTAAAAATCAATTATCAGGCCAATTTGAACCAAGCTTGGCAGAAATGTCCCTTGAGTGACTGTTTTCAACACATGCTCATGAATTTTTGATTTGTAAAAAATTGTGGGCGTGGCAGGGCGGGGCTTATCAGACTTCGAGAAATCGTAAGATAATTATTCAAAAATCTTCTTCTCCTCAAACATTAGGCTAATTCTTACCAAACTTGAAAGGAATGTTCCTTGGGTGACCCTTTTCAAAATTTGTTCGTGAATTTTTTATTTGTCAAAAATTGTGGGCGTGGCAGGGCGGGGCTTATCAGACTAAAAGAAATCTTTAGGTAATTCTTCAAAAATCTTCTCCTCCTCAACCACTTGGCCAATTCTTTCCAAACTTGGCAGAAATCTTTATTGGGTGACCCTTTTCAAAACTTGTTTGTGAATTTTTGATTCGTCAAAAATTGTGGGTGTGGCAGGGCGGGGCTTATCAGACAAAAATCTTTAAAAATCAATTATCAGGCCAATTTGAACCAAGCTTGGCAGAAATGTCCCTTGAGTGACTGTTTTCAACACATGCTCATGAATTTTTGATTCGTCAAAAATTATGGGCGTGGCAGGGCACGGCTTATCAGACTTCGAGAAATTGAAAGATAATTATTCAAAAATATTCTCTTCCTTAACCACTGGGCTAATTATTACCAAACTTGAAAGGAATGTTCCTTGGGTGACCCTTTTCAAAATCAAACGTAGCAGGAATGTCCCTCGAGAGACTGTATTCAACACATGTTCATGAATTTTTGATTGGATGAAAAACATCGGCTTACAGGGTGGGGCTTACCAGACTTCAAGAAATCGTTAGATAATTCTTCCGAAATCTTCTTCTCCTTAACCATCAGGCAATTCGTTACCAAACTTGGCAGAAATGATCATTGGGTGACTCGTTACAATATATGTTCCAGAATTTTTTATTCGTCAAAAAATGTGGTCTTGGCGGGGCAGGGCTTATTGGACTTAACAAATTCATGAGAAAATTCTTTAAAAAAGTAATTATAGGGCTAAGTTGAACCAAACCTTACAGGAATGTACCTTGAGTGACTGTCTTCAATACATGGTTGAGAATTTTTGATTAATTGAAAAAATGTGGGCATGGCAGGGTGGGGCTTGTTGATTTTTAAATGAGTTATGTGATCCTTTTGTTGAAAATTGGTATTTTTCGCAACATTTACATGTGTTGTTTGGTCTGTTGATTTTTTTGTTTGCTCTTTTTCCCAATTGATCAGATCACAGTTCAAATGAAATGTACTCCTCAAAATGCACAAAAACAGTGCTGTTTGGGGGTATGATCACTTTCAGCGATATTCTAGTTCACAATAATTTAGTATGACATAATACTGAGATATATATTTGTTTACAACAAAACCTATATTGTACACAATCAAATACACGAAGAACTCAGGTGAGGGATATCAGTGCCTTTCAGGCACTCTTGTTGTGCTAAAATTAGACAAATTGTTGTGGACAACAGTTCAGATTTATATAGAATTTGTCATTTCTGTCTCAACTTTATAGGCATATTTTTCGCTTATAAATAACAACTTCAAAAACCTGATAGCATTTAATTCTATCAGGGCGCCCAGTAACCTATAAATACCTATAAATACCTATATTATCCTATATTTTTGGACCTTACCTATAAAAACCTGTAATTTCTCCCATTTTGCCCCAAATACCTATAAATACCTATATTTTTGTGTCTTGGGTAAGCAAAATTAAAACTATACTTTTAGAAAAAACAGCTTTCTTCTTTTTCCGAGTTGTTTGCGGGACTCATCTGGTGCATTTTCGCACAAAGGTGAATTATGTGCATGTGAAAGGGGAATTTAAAAGGCTAAATACTTAGTTTTTTGTATGTCACAAGCAAAACTGTCATGGTTAAGAAGTGAACAATTATCTATCAATATATAAAGTCCTTTTCAAAATGAAATGCCAGGGAAAGACCTACTGTCAAACATTGTAATTATCATTGTTGAAGAAGCTTGCATGTAATTTTCGCATCTTTTACTTAGTAGATAAATTTCCATTATGAACAGTAAAGTTGTGTTCAAATAATTCTATGTAAGTATTACTTATGGGCAAGTGAATTTTGATTTCTTTACATAAATGCAGGGAAAAAAAGTTTATAACTTGAAAGAGTCATGACAGTTTTGCTTGTGACATAAAAAAGTGCAATTCTCTGTCTCTAAGTTATCACATAGTCTGTAAGCTCAGAAATTTGGACTTTAGAGGCCAAAATTTATGTAGATATATTTTAATTATGCTCCCGGGGCGGAATATCGTTTAACCTGTGTCCGTCTCTCCATCCGTCTGTCCAAAATTTTAACATTAACCGTTTTTGGGACATTCATGTTTCACAAACACATTTTGTTTTCATCTTGCTGACACGACCATACAGCCTAGAGTCTTGAATTGTTGTATGTAACATCATCCAAAGGCCCACTACAGAAAAACAGTCTTCAAATTATTGTGGTTTCATGAAAATTGGCCCTTAGTTCTGTGGTATCTTATTTCATATATATGGACAAAGGAGGACAATCTTCTGAATTAGTTGGCCTATTGCTTTGAAACTGGTATGTTATATTGTCTTAGGACCCTCTACCAAAATACACATTTTTACAAATTATTTCTACATTGGAAATTGGCCCTATGTTGTTGGGTATTGGATTTCATATAAGGACAGAGAAGAAATTTTTTTGCAATCTTCTCCTAGACTGTTTTGCCTAGAGATTTGAAACTTGGTGTGTAGAATTAATTATGGAGGTACAATGAAAATTGCCCCTGTGTGTTTGGTATCAGACTTCATTTAGAGACAAAGAAGAAAATCTTATACCGTCTTCTACTCCTAAATCATGCCATGGCCCTTTACCAATATCCTTCAAATTATTGTGGTGCAATGAAATTTGGCCCTATGTTGTGGGATATTAGATATAATCCGAAGAGACAAAGAAAGCAATTTTGCACAATCTCCTACTCCTTAACTGTTTGGCCTCTGTGTAGAATTGTTTAACGGCCCCTCTACCAAAGCACTTCAAAGTTTTTGGTTCCATGAAATTTGCCATATATCTTCTACATCTGAATTATTGAATCAATGACTGAAAATTGATGTGTAGAATTTCCTCATGGCCCTCCATGAGAAAATACCTAAAAAAATTCGTAGAAGTATAAAATTTGACCTAATGTTGTGGCATACCTGATTTCAAATTGAGAACTTATTAGGAAATTTGGGGCAAATTTCCCCTGACAAATTATTTTGTGACAAATCATTTTGTCAGATACCCTATGTTGATATTTTGCATGTATCATGGCTGCATGAATCTCTGCCAAAACTTTTTACATTGCTTTCCTGTAGTGAAAATTGGCAGGAAGTTATGGGTCTGGGATGAAACGGATTATACAATCATCTCGTCAAAGCCACAATGTTCCTTAAGGTGAGCGATAAATGGCCTTCTTGGCTCTGTTATCTTGATATGGTGTTCATGGAACACCTTAATATTACTGAATATTGAAAACAGAAAGTAATAGCTAATGGTCACCTTGTCTGTTTCTCCTTTCATCGTATTAACAAGAGAGAGCTGGAAGGTAGTGGTGGTGGTAGAGAAACATTTAAAGTCGTGCTTTCTTCAAAGTAAAGGCAACCTATATTATCCTATATTTCTGGCTAATAAATACCTATAATTTTGGGACATACCTATATTTTTGACACTTAAAGTAGCTGGGCACCCTGTTCTATGCATTAGAATAAACAATATTTGCATCAAGAAATACTTTTAAAAAATGAAGTAAATGTGAAATGTCACTTTAACCCATTACCAAACAGGCCCTGGTTTTGACGTCCCTATTAGAAAGAGCTTGGGAAAATTTAGAAACAAAAGAAGAAAATGCTGATAATTAGCATTTCTCCTTTTGTCTCATTATTAGTCCCCTACCGGTGTTCACACCGGAGGGGACTATAGGTTTGCCCTCTGTCTGTCCGTCCGTCTGTCCGTCCGTCTGTCCGCTCAAATCTGGATCCCGCGATAACTTAATAACTAAGCAAGCGTTTTTGATGAAAGTTGGTATATGACTAGATGGCAATGTGTAGATTATGCACATCATTTTATTTTTGTTTTTCGACTTAAATTGAGGTTGCTATGGTTACAGAAATAGTGAAAATATGGCCAAAAATGGGATCCTGCGATAAGATAATAACTAAGCAAGCTAGTTTGATGAGACTTGGTATATGACTATATGGCAATGTATAGATTATGCACATCATTTTATTTTTGTTTTTAGACTAAAATTGTTGTTGCTATGGTTACGGAAATAGTGAAAATATGGCAAAAAATATTGGATCCTGCGATAAGTTAATAAGTAAGCAAGCTAATTTGATGAGACTTGGTATATGACTAGATGGCAATGTGTAGATTATGCACATCATTTTATCTTTGTTCTTTGACGAAAAGTGTGGTTGCTATGGTAACGGAAATAGTGAAAATATGGCAAAAAATGGATCCTGCAACTTAATCTATTATTGATTACCATATTGAGTCAATGTGAAGCCGGTAGGGGACTTTATGTGTTGCATACAACACCAGATACTTGTTTTCTGTACTTCATATTACATAAATCACATCTTTCTCAACAACCATATTGTTGTCTGTATCAGTTTTCAAAATAAACCACCTTAAAATGTCGCCATTTGGGAAAGGGTTAAACAAGCAGCCGTGGCTTTAGCGTTGTTGGTAGCGCATCTGCCTCTCACTCGAGAGGTCCTGGGTTTGATCCCCACCCACGGAAAATATCCTTTCTGACAAAAATGTCACCTGCCAATAGTTTGGATATTGTTAAGTTAAGTTAAATAACCTATGTGGGCGAACGGCTGGAGGCTCTGTTAGGGTGCTGTGGTAGGTGTTCCAGCAGCTGCAATATGACAAGAGTAGTTGAAAACTGCGTAAAACCTGAAAAAAAACTTTTTAAACTACCAATAAAAAATCGAAAAGCCACCCTTCTCAACAGATTTGTGATGGATTCTTAGCTTATGATAATATCATACCATAATTACCCATATTGTATTACAGTTCCTGCTTTTTGTGGTGGATATCTATGTAAAGACAAAGAAACGTGCGTCCGTTCTGAGCAGATTTGTGATGGAATTTTGACTTATATTGATATAATAACACATCTATCCATATTGTATTACAGTTCCTGCTTTTTGTGGTGGATATCTATGTAAAGACAAAGAAATGTGCAATCTTGGCTTATATTGATATAATAACACATCTATCCATATTCTATTACAGTTCCTGCTTTTTGTGGTGGTTATCTATGTAAAGACAGGCCGCGGCCTTGTAGGGATGAGCACCGGTACTTTGGAATCGGTTACTCCCGGTACCATGATGTCCCGAGTAATTGGTATCGTTTCATTTTGAAGGTACCGGTTCCTGAATTCGATACCTTATCAGATTATCCTAGATAGAATTTCATTACAATTTCATGACAAAAATTCAGTATAATAGATCAAATTCCACATATCCACTGCCGGAAGTTGCACGAGTTGAGCAAAATACAATTTCTGGCTATCTACGATATTTCAGCATACCCATCCCGTCTTTCTACATGGCAAGTTTAATATCCTCATTCCCGGTCAATTTAGTAATCCAAACCTTACGTAAAATGCGGCTTGCTGCCGATTAAAAGAGTTCAAATCTGTATTTCGAAAGGTAAAGTATCGCTTTTCCAAATTCGCATGACGATTTCTTTTTATCCAAATGAAAGATTATCAATTCTTTTAATATACGCGCTGAACTTCATAAAATCGTATCTACAGCCTTGTATTTACATTTTTTCCCCGAATGAACTCCTGTCATACGAAGAGTAATTCCTACTTGATTGACAGTTTATCGATAGAGTGAAATTGAAAGAAGAGCTAAGAAAGCAGCTGCTCCACCCCGCTTACCTGTCACAAAACATATTAGAAGGCGTGGTTGGCATTCTTTAAAACAATTGATGTCCAATCAGCGCACTTTGTGCGTTGCATAAATTAACATAAGTATGTGATGTGGGCGCCTTGCAACTGTACTGTGAAACCCGCCGAACGTTTGAATCAGATTTGCAGTCTTTGATTTTATACAAATATGAAAACAATCATCCTCGGATACCCAGTAGTCTGATCTACTTCATGTAGCGTTTTTCAGACCGCTGGGTATCAGGGGATAGAAACAATTATGGTTAATTCGAAATTGTTTGACTATCTACATTTTCTCATCAAGTTCGAACTCTTTGATCCTCGCAAGTCATAAGGTATGCGGGGGGAATCCTACCGTGCACAATTTTCATACCAATTAGATAAATCCACAACTATTTTTCATTTTCACATATTCCCCGAGCTAAATCATGTGAGTAAAGAATAAAGACATATACAGAATAAAGATGTACTACGTCATCATATGACGATTGCGTTCGCGGCATTCCCCTTTGATCTCCGAGAACCCGTCGCCTAACATTAAAACTACAGCGATGTATCAAAACCTATGCATAACCTTTAGTTACGGTGTTTTGTGATCAGCAATACGAATTACACATGTTGACTCTTACCAGCAGCGTTATGTTTTCGTGCTTAGTTACTCATCTGGAATAGTTTGAATACCGGTACTTTAATTAATCTTCATTCTACTACACTTTGAAGAGCGAGCGTTACGACTTTGTGTAATTTTTTTGTATTCTATTATTAAAACGTAACAGATAGATTTAATTTTTCGCTTGCATGTATATCATTATTAGGAATAGCAGATACGATCATCTTTCATCATAAATGACATACAATGTGTTTTTTTCGGAGGGGGGGATCTGGAGGGGGGAGTGTTGGTGGGGAGAGACACTCGGCCATCGGCGGGGGGGGGGGGGGGGGGGTGGGTGTTAGGGTGTGTGTGTGTGAAAACTACTTTAGATTTTTAAATCTGAGGTTTTAACTTTTCAGTCAGCCCTAGTCCTTAAGTTATGTTAGTTTTGTTACAAGAAATGAATAATGAATCTGTTGTACTGCATATAGTTGATTTTTTATTATTGGTCACTGGAAGAAAATACTAACTTGTCAAATAATACTTATAGCATGCTCACAATGTAAAGTAATTGGTATCGGAATCGTTAGGAATCGGAATCGGTTAAAAAGTATCGAGTAGGTATCAGAATCCGTTAAATTCTGACGATGCCCATCCCTAGCGGCCTTAGCGCAGTTGGTAGCGCATCTGACCCTCATACGAGAGGTCCCGGGTTCGATACCCGGCCGCGGCTAATACCCTTTCTGACAAAATTGTCACCCACCAATGGGTTTGAAATCGTTAACCTAAGTGGGCGAGCAGCTGGAGGCTCGGTAAGGGTGTTGTGGTAGTACTGGTTTGAGAAACAACAGGAATCCATGGGTAGGTGCTCCAGCCGCTGCGATATGACCCTGGTAGTTGAAAACGGCGTAAAACACAAATAAACTCTTTAAACTCTATGTAAAGACAAAGAAATGTGCGTCCGTTCTGAGCAGATTTGTGATGGAATTTTGACTTATATTGATATAATAACACATCTATCCATATTGTGTTACAGTTCCTGCTTTTTGTGGTGGATATCTATGTAAAGACAAAGAAATGTGCAATCTTGCCTTATATTGATATAATAACACATCTATCCATATTGTATTACAGTTCCTGCTTTTTGTGGTGGATATCTATGTAAAGACAAAGAAATGTGCAATCTTGCCTTATATTGATATAATAACACATCTATCCATATTGTATTACAGTTCCTGCTTTTTGTGGTGGATATCTATGTAAAGACAAAGAAATGTGCAATCTTGCCTTATATTGATATAATAACACATCTATCCATATTGTATTACAGTTCCTGCTTTTTGTGGTGGATATCTATGTAAAGACAAAGAAATGTGCAATCTTGCCTTATATTGATATAATAACACATCTATCCATATTGTATTACAGTTCCTGCTTTTTGTGGTGGATATCTATGTAAAGACAAAGAAATGTGCAATCTTGGCTTATATTGATATAATAACACATCTATCCATATTGTATTACAGTTCCTGCTTTTTGTGGTGGATATCTATGTAAAGACAAAGAAATGTGCAATCTTGACTTATATTGATATAATAACACATCTATCCATATTGTGTTACAGTTCCTGCTTTTTGTGGTGGATATCTATGTAAAGACAAAGAAATGTGCAATCTTGGCTTATATTGATATAATAACACATCTATCCATATTGTATTACAGTTCCTGCTTTTTGTGGTGGATATCTATGTAAAGACAAAGAAATGTGCAATCTTGGCTTATATTGATATAATAACACAACCATCCATATTGTATTACAGTTCCTGCTTTTTGTGGAGGTTATCGATGTAAAGACAAGGAAACGTGCGTCCGTTCTGAGCAGATTTGTGATGGAATCTCAGATTGTGATGATGGAGATGACGAGAGTCAGGAGCTTTGTAGTAAGTGCTGGGTGTTTAAATGTCCCTCGTAGTTATAATGCAGTCATGACATGACAAGACGTTTCCAATGAGTACCCACACCTTAGGGTTTGATGAATAATAAATGAAACATTGCATTTCAAATAGTCACCACCCCCTCGTATCTATAGCTCTGATCAGCTACAGAAAATCTTGAAGATATATGCTCATAGAGAGCATGGAGTGGAAGGAGGAAATGCTTGTACTTTTTAGTCCCCTACCGGCGAAGCCGAAGGGGACTTTAGGTTTGCACTCTGTCCGTCAGTCCGTCCGTCCGTCCGTCAGTCCGGTGAATTAGTTTTCCGGACTTTTTTTCTAAACGGGGGTAGCTATTGAGCTGATTTTTGGTATGTAGACCCGCATTGATGAGTTACAGAACAAGTTTGAGTTTTGTTCCACTCCAGTGATTTTTGAGGAAAATATGGATGCTGGACTTAGAAAATTACTGGGAAATTACAGTTTTCCAGACTTTTTTTCTTAATGCTGGCAGCTATTGAGCTGATTTTTGGTATGTAGACCCGCATTGATGAGTTACAGAACAAGGTTGAGTTTCGTTCCGGTCCAGTGATTTTTGGGGAAGATATGGATGCTGGACTTAGAAAATTTCTGGGAAATTACAGTTTTCCAGACTTTTTTTCTCAATGCTGGCAGCTACTGAGCTGATTTTTGGTATGTGGACCCGCATTGATGAGTTACAGAACAAGTTTGAGTTTCGTTCCAGTCCAGTGATTTTTGGGGAAGATATGGATGCTGGACTTAGAAAATTTCTGGGAAATTACAGTTTTCCAGACTTTTTTTTTTAATGCTGGCAGCTATTGAGCTGATTTTTGGTATGTAGACCCGCATTGATGAGTTACAGAACAAGGTTGAGTTTCGTTCCGGTCCAGTGATTTTGAGGAAGATATGGATGCTGGACTTAGAAAATTACTGGGAAATTACAGTTTTCCAGACTTTTTTTCTAAACGCTTGCAGATATTGAGCTGATTTTCGATATATGAACACATATTGATGGGATACAGAACAAGTTTGAGTTTCGTTCTGGTCCAGTTATTTTTGGGGAAAATATGGATGCTGGACTTAGAAAATTTCTGAGAAATTAGTTTTTCAGACTTTTTTTTCTTAATGCTTGCAGCTATTGAGCAGATTTTTAGTATGTAGACCCGCATTGATAAGTTACAGAACAAGGTTGAGTTTTGTTCCGGTCCAGTGATTTTTTAGGAAGATACGGATGCTGGACTTTGAAAATTTTTGGGCTTCTTTTTCTTAACACATATATAAAGCCGGTAGGGGACTTGGTATTGTTTTGCAATACTTCAGAATGCTTGTTACTTCTAAATTGTCAAGAATCTGTTAATGGATGAAAACCATTAATGAATATTTAAGTGTTCTCTTAGTAATTAAACTTTATAGTTAACGGAACATTCCTCTTTCAAAAGCACATCAGGCTGTAGATATTAATTATGCCCCCTTTCGAAGAAAATGGGGGTATATTGTTTTGCAAGTGTCGGTCGGTCGGTCCGTCCGTAGGTCGGTCGGTCTGTCCGTAGACCAAACCTTGTCCGGAGCATAACTCAAAAAGTATTAAAGGTAGAATCATGAAACTTCATAGGTGGATAGATCTCATTATGGAGTGGTGCAGTGCACAAGAACCGTAACTCTGCCGATCAAATTTTTGGAGTTATTGCCCTTTGTTGATTTTATAATTTGATTCTTGTCCGGAGCATGTGGATAGATCTCATTATGGAGAGGTGCAGTGCACAAGAACCGTAACTCTGTCGATCAAATTTTCTGAGTTATTGCCCTTTGTTGATTTTATAACTTGATTCTTGTCCGGAGCATAACTCAAAAAGTATGTAAGGTACAATCATGAAACTTTACAGGTGGATAGATCTCATTATGGAGAGGTGCAGTGCACAAGAACCGTAACTCTGCTGATCAAATTTTTTGAGTTATTGCCCTTTGTTGATTTTCAAACTTGATTCTTGTCCGGAGCATAACTCAAAAACTATGTTAGGTAGAATCATGATACTTTACATGTGAATAGATCTCATTATGGAGAGGTGCAGTGCACAAGAACCGTAACTCTGCCATCATATTTTTGGAGTTATTGCCCTTTGTTGATTTTCAAATTTGATTATTGTCCGCAGTATAACTAAAAAAGTATGTAAGGTAGAATCATGAAACTTTACAGGTGGATAGATCTAATTATGGAGTGGTGCAGTGCACAGGAACCGTAACTCTGTAGATAAATTTTCTGAGTTATTGCCCTTTGTTGATTTTATAACTTGATTCTTGTCCGGAGCACAACTCAACAAATATGTAAGGTACAATCATGAAACTTTACAGGTGGATAGATCTCATTATGGAGAGGTGCAGTGCACAAGAACCGTAACTCTGCCAATCAAATTTTTGGAGTTATTGCCCTTTGTTGATTTTTACACTTAATTCTTAACCTTGCCTATATCTCATGTCCTTTTACACATACAGCCTTGATATCTCACACATAGGTACCTCCTATCAACATGGTTCACATTTAACCATGACCTTGGACCTTGTGACCTTGACCTTGGAGTTTGACCTACTTTAAAAAAAATTAAACCTGGCATATATCTCATGACCTTTTACAAATACAGCCTTGATATTTCACACATGGACACATCTTTCCAAGACCTTTCACAATTGACCATGACCTTGGACTTTGTGACCTTGACCTTGGAGTTTGACCTACTTTTAAAAAAACTTTAAGCTGGCCGATATATCATATCCTTTTACACATACAGCCTTGATATTTGACACATGGAAACCTCCGACCAAGACCTATCACATACGACTATGACCTTGGACCATGTGGCCTTGACCTTGGAGTTTGACCTACTTTAAAAAAATAAACTTGGCCTATATCTTATGTGCTATTACACATACAGCCTTGGAATTTCACACATGGACACATCTTACCAAGACCTTTCACATTTGACCATGACCTTGGACCTTGTGACCTTGACCTTTGACTTTGACCTACTTTAAAAAACTTTAACCTAGCCGATATATCAATGCCTTTTACACATACAGCCTTGATATTTGACACATGGACACCTACGACCAAGACCTTTCACATTTGACCATGACCTTGGACCTTGACCTTGGTGTTTGACCTTCTTTAATAATACATTAACCTGGCCTATATTTCATGCCATTTTACATATACAACCTTGATATTTCACACATGGTCACTTCCAACCAAGATATTTCACTTTTTGACCATAACCTTGGACCTTGACCTTGGAGTTTGACCTACTTTTAAAAAACTTAAACTAGGCCTTTATCTCATGTCCTGTTACCTATACAGTCTCAATATTTTACACAGGGACACCTCCTACCAAGACCTTTCACATTTGACCATGACCTTGGCCTGTGTGACCTTGACCTTTGATTTTTACATACTTTTAGAAATCTTTAACCTAGCCTTTATCTTATGTCCTATTACACCTACAGCCTTGATATTTCACACATAGACACCTCCTACCAAGACCTTTCACATTTGACCATGGCCTTGAATATTGCAACCTTGACCTTGGAGTTTGACCTACTTTTAAAAAAAGACTGAAACCAGGCAAATATATCATGTCCTTTTACACCTACAGCCTTGATATTTCACACATGGACACCTCCAACCAAGACCTTTCACATTTGACCATGTCCTTGACCTTGGCATTTGGCCTACTTTTAAAAACTTTAACCTGGCCTATGTTTCATTTTACTTTTACATATACAGCTTTGATATTTCACACATGGACACCTCCAACCAAGACCTTTCACATTTGACCATGACCTTGACCTTGGCATTTGGCCTACTTTTAAAAACTTTAACCTGGCCTATGTTTCATTTTACTTTTACATATACAGCTTTGATATTTCACACATAGACACCTCCTACCAAGACCTTTCATATTTGACCATGACCTTGGACCTTGTTAACTTGACCTTGGACTTTGACCTACATCAAATGTAGGCCCTTGAGGGGGCATATATGTTTTACAAACATCTCTTGTTTCATATACCAAACGTCTTTGTCTTATTATTGTAGGGAAATAACTGCTGTATGCTCTCAGTAACATGTACATTGTTACTGTTTATTTTCCAACAGGTACTAGTAAGCCTTGTGAGATATACGAAAACAACTGCGGGATACACAGTCAGTGTATAACATATATGAATCGTACTATCACCAGTTGCAAATGTGAAAGTGGCTACAAGATGTCTACAGATAGGAAATGTGAACGTAAGTATATGATTTTCACATTGCAATGTGAAGCTCAATTATAACATACCCTTCCTTTTCAACAAAAATCTCATAACTGCAGCTTATTTAAAGCTGCAGTTACGAGATTTTAATGAAAATCAGTAACATTTGAACTCTACTATTACAAGCTTGTAAATGTGAAAGTGCCTACTGATAGAAAATGTGAATGTATGTATATGTTAATTTCACCTTGCAATGTGAAGATGAATAATGTCAACAGTCATTGTATAACATTTATGAACTGGGCAGACAGGCACCACCCTCTGTAGAGGACTGATCAACGGCCTGGATAATCGAAACAGGATAGTGAGTGAGAGAAGTGTTGGAAAAAGATTATGATCTTAAAGCAATTTGTTTATGTTTATGTCCCCACAAAACAAAAGTTACATTGATAAATCTCACTAAGGAGAATTGCAGTGTACAAGAAGCATAACTCTACCTTGCTTGTTAGCTCACCTGAGCACAAAGTGCTCAAGGTGAGCTATTGTGGTCACTCACCGTCCGTCGTCCGTCTGTCCGTCCGTCAACAATTTCAAAAATCTTCTTCTCCAAAACCAACAGGCCAATTTTGACCAAACTTGGCAGGAACGTTCCTTGAGTGACCCTTCTCAAAACTTGTTCGCAGATTTTTGATTCGTCAAAAAATGTGGGCGTGGCAGGGCGGGGCTTATTGGACTTAGAGAAATCCTAAGATTTTTTTTTAAAAATCAACCATTGGGTAAATTTGATCCAAACATGGTAGAATTGTTCCTTGAGTGACCCTTCTCACAACTTGTTCGCAGATTTTTGATTCGTCAAAAAACGTGGCCGTGGCAGGGAGAAAGGGGCTTATCAGACTTAGAGAAATCATAAGAAAATTCTTTAAAAATCAACCATTGGGCCAATTTGAACCAAACTTGGCAGAATTGTTCCTTGAGTGACCCTTCTCAAAACTTGTTCGCAGATTTTTGATTCGTCAAAAAACGTGGCAGTGGCAGGGAGAAAGGGGCTTATCAGACTTAGATAAATCATAAGAAAATTTTCAAAAATCAACCATTGGGCGATTTTGAACCAGACTTTGTAGGGATGTGCCTTAAGCCTTTCTTTTTAAAATTTGTTCACAAATATTTTCATTTGTAAAAAGTTGTGGCCGTGGTAGGGAGAAAGGGGCTTATCATACTTAAAGAAATCATAAGAAAATTCTTTTAAAATTAACCATTAGGCCAATTTGAAGCAGACTTTGCAGGAATGTTCTTTGAGTCTCTCTTTTCAAAATTGTTTTCACAAATTTTTATATTTGTCAAAAAATGAGGGCGTGGCAGGGAGGAAAGGGCTTTTCGGCCATAGAGAAATCTAAGAAAATTCTTTAAAAATCAACCAATGGGCCAATTTGAACCAAACTTTGCAGAATTGTTTCTTGAGTGACACTTTTCAACATTTGTTTATAAATTATAGTTTCGTCAAAAAATGTGGGTGTGGCAGGGCTTATCTAACCAAGAGAAATTGTTAAAAATTCTTCAAAAATCTTCTTCTCCTTAACCATTGGGCCAATTAGAACCAAATTTGGCAGGAATGTTCCTTAGGTGACCCTTCTTAAGATTTGTTTGTGGATTTTTTATTCGTCCAAAATTGTGGGCATGGCAGGTCAGCACTTATCAGACTTAGAGAAATCATAAGAAAATTCTTTAAAAATCAATCATTGGCCCAATTTGAACCAAACTTGGCAGAAATGTTCCTTTGGTGACTCTTTAAAAAAAATTGTGAATTTTTGTTTCGTCTGAAAAAGTGGGTGTGGCAGGGTGTGACTTATTGGACTTAGAAAAATTCTAAGAAAATTCTTTAAAAATCAACCATTGGCCCAATTTGAACCACACTTGGCAGAAATTGTTCCTTGGGTGACTCTTTGTCTTAAACTTCTTTCAGGTGAGCGATATAGGGCCATTCTGGCCCTCTTGTTTTGTGAGTAATTGCCCTGTTGATATAAACACTTGTCAGGGCAAATGTAGTGGGGGAGTAGTTTATCACCTTTAGTGATAGATTTTAGTTATCGATTGAAAGTCTTTACAGGGACAGTTATGTCTGATAAATGCATATTTCCTCTAAAATCAAGCAATTTTTCATTATTTTTCAGCTCACAATATTTGTAATGACTGGAAGACGTGTAGTCAGAAATGTGAACTGATCAAACCAACAGAGCATCACTGCTCCTGTCTAGAACCAGCTTACAACACTACAACTTTGGGTGCTTGTTTTGTCAACCCAGGCAAAGGTATGAGTTTTAATCTTTTCCCAAACAACACCTGACTATGACGTCCTTGATGGAATATGCTTGGAAAAGCATTAAGGCAAAAGAAGAAAATGCTGATAATCAGCATTTTCGTCTTTTGCCTCAATATTTTCCATGCTTTATCACCAACAAAATTTGTCTATCGACATCCCATTAGTCGTCTGTAGCAGCTTTCAAATTTGACCACCCAGAAACATTCTCGTTTGGGAAAAGGTTAACTGTGACACCACTTTCAATAATGGACCATTTGGGAAGTGTGAAAAGTATGGAACCTTTTCAGTCTGCTATAACTGAGCAGGCTGGCGAGGGGGGGGGGGATACTGTTTATTCTAAGATTATTTTGGGGATCTAGTGTACATCAAGCCAAGAGAACATCTTTGCTCCTGTCTAGAGCCAACGTATAATACCACAACTTTGGGTTTAAAAGAGAACATTTGGGGTGTGTGAAAAAGTACCATGCTTTATCAGTCTGCATGAACTGAGTCGGATGACTAGGATTGATACTGTTCATTCTTAGAATATTTTCGGATCGGTATCTAGAGTTCATCAAACCAACAAAAAATTATTGCTCTTGTCTGGTGCCTGTTTTGTCAAGCCAGGCAAAGGTATGAGTGGATGTGTTTAGGTAACTTTCAAAGAAATATCCACCCCTGACAGGAATCAAACCTCTGTCCCTAGGCGAACGCTCTACCATGTAGCTATTTTAAAAAGCTAGCTTTAATCCTTTCCCAAACAAGACCTGGTTTTGACGTCTCTTATAGAATTGGCTTCGGAAAATATTGAAACAAAAGAAGAAACTGCTGATAACCAGCAGTTTCTCCTTTTGTCTCAATACAAAATTGTCACCCACCAATGGTTTGAAATCGTCAACCTAAGTGGGCGAGCAGCTGGAGGCTCGGTAAGGGTGTTGTGGTAGTACTGGTTTGAGAAACAACAGGAATCCATGGGTAGGTGCTCCAGCCGCCGCGACATGACCCTGGTAGATGAAAACGGCGTAAAACCCCAATAAACTCAAAACTTTTGTCTCAATATTTTCTATGCCATATTTTAAACAAATCCCATCTTTAATAACTTCCATTTTGTCATTTGTGGCAGTTTTTGAGGTGGATCCCCCTAAAAATTTGCCGTTTGGGAAAGGGTTAAGGCGAGATATTATAAGTGTCCGTCATACTATACCTGGCTGCATACACCCCTCGACAATTAAGATTCTTTCACGAATCTTGTTATTTCATCATCTAACTTATCTCATAAACCTGCAATACCTTGTAGAGGCTTTTTACGGTGATGGCCAAAGGTAACCCACAAATAAATATTCTGATAGGAATCGAACCTTGGACATCTCTGTCTCTTAACCCTTTCCCAAACAAGACCTGATTTTGACGTCCCTAATAGAATTGGCTTGGGAAAACATTGAGGCAAAAGAAGAAACTGCTGATAACCAGCAGTTTCTCCTTTTGTCTCAATATTTTCTATGCCATATTTTACACAAATTCTATCTTTAATACCTTCCATTTTGTCATTTGTGGCAGTTATTGAAGTGGATCACCCTAAAATTTTGATGTTTGGGTAAGGGTTAAGGGAATGCTCTACCATGTTGCTATAAAAGTTATCTTGTACAGAGTGTTACTTGATTTTCCACTCAAAATTTAATTTTATAGTGGTGGGCAAGTGTTTAAGGCAAAAAACATGGGAGCTGTATTGTACCACAGTTTCAGTTTGTATTTTATCCTTTTCAGACAATATTTTATGATTTTCAGACAATATTTTATCCTTTTCAGACAATATTTTATGATTTTCAGACAATATTTTATCCTTTTCAGACAATATTTTATCATTTTCAGACAGTATTTTATCCTTTTCAGACAATATGAAGCCACAATTATTGATGGTAGAGGAAGACAGGGTTATAAGACATTCTCCTACTGACCGGGCTTGGGTGGTATCAAACAATAGATCGGTAAGCCATCAATTTTACTCTATCCTGGTTAAAAAAATGAAATTTTGACTGCTTGGATTCAAATTAATTTGCAAATAACTAAATGATAAGGAGACATGATTATTAGACATGCTTCAACTAACTGGGCTTGGGTGGAGCCAAATGGCCAATCTGTAAGTCATAAATTTACTTTAACCCTTTCCCAAACAAGACCTGGTTTTGACGTCCCTAATAGAAAAGGCTTGGGAAAACATTGAAAGAAAAGAAGAAACTGCTGATAACCAGCAGTTTCTCCTTTTGTCTCAATATTTTCTATGCCATATTTTACGCAACTCATATCTTAAATAACATACATTTTGTCATTTGTGGCAGTTTTTGAAGTGGATCACCCTAAATTTTTGTCGTTTGGGAAAGGGTTAAATATAATGACTTGCAAGGTATATCCACATCAATTTGTTCATATTTCTATCAATTCACATTGTATTGGGTAGCATGCGGCACTCTCACCTATGTTCCTATTTTAGTCTTGAGTAGAAATAAAACATTTTAGGTAAAGAAGAAAATGCTGATAATCAGCATTTTCTCCTTTTCCCTTAATATTTCTTTTGTGATAATATACAAGATTTTTTCATCCATTTCCATTGATGATATTGTATGTAATCTCTTTAAATTTTGAAGAGTTGAAACATTTATTGTTAGGAAAAGGCTAAATGAATTGAAATAATTTTATATCGCCTGCTTCAGTGCATTTTTATGACCCATATCAAAAGATCGGGGCATATTGTTTTATTTGTGTCCGTCTGTGTGTCTGAAAACATTGGCCTTTTCTCCAAAAGTATGCCATTTCGGGGGCATTAGTGTTGCACAAACACATCTTGTTTCATCATATCGTCGGTGTAAATGCAAAACCTCGTATGTCGATTCTGGCAATTTTCAAAGTACAAACTTGTGTGCCCAGTTAATACAATACTCGCAGGTTTTGAGATATTTTTACTGATAAGTATTTATGACACATTATTTGTGAACAATATGTCCAAATTTCAAGTAAAACATTTCAGTTTGGAAAAAGTTATTATGCTTTTTTTCCTCCCCTGTAAAAATTTCCAAAAATGAGATACGAGGTTTTGCATTTACAACGACGATATTTTCCTCTTCTTTATTCACAGATTTATGCGAACGACACTAAAATAACAGCTATAGACATTGACATGTCAAGTCCAAATTCCAGTGATTGGACAGCATTTATCGTGTACAAACAAACTAAAGTCATCTCCAAGTATATACTGAATGGTACAGATAATATGGCCAGGAGGAAGAAACGAGATGCAGCTTTTGAGGGGGATGAAATGATAATTGTGAGTAGAAATGATATCTTGATTCTTTTTTCTTGTAATCATTTACCAGATAAGATCTTGATTGATGTCCCTGAAAAGAAGGGCTTTGGAAAATATTGAGGCAAAAGAAGAAAATGCTGATGATCAGCATTTTCTGCTTTTGTCTCGATATTTTCTGTTCTATGTTAAACACAAATCAAATCTTTATTGAGATTAACGTTGTTGGGTACAGCACTGTAGATTTCAAATGGAAACAGTATAAAAACTTGCTGTTTGGGAAGGGGTCAAGCATTGCTATACAATCTTGAGAAAGCATGAAAACTGAAATTTGAGGAAAATAAATTGAATGGTACAGATAATATGGCAAGGTGGAAAAAGTATAGTGACAAGCAATTTCTTCATTTCCCACAATTCTTTTTTACTTAAAAAGACCAATAAATGTAAAATTTCATTTACTTGAAATTGTGGTCGTCAATGTCTTTGAATTTGGACAAGTGTACTATTTTGTCATCTGGTAGTGGGTTAATGTAAATTTGTTCATTACAATGTACATTGTAGATAAGGGACCTGAGTCAGCCTAGTGATATAGCAGTAGACTGGATTGGTAAACACATATATTGGACTGATATGGGACTGCAGCGTATACAGATGTGTAATTATGAAGGACACAGATACCGTACAGTCATCAAAGATGGACTCAACAGACCACATGCAATTGTTGTGGAACCTAATCTTGGGTACGGATGAATTTCTTGTTCCTAGATTCTATGAAAATTACTTCAGCATTGGCTTGTCTCTCTTGGACATTTAAAATGTACATATGATCGCAAGTTTAAATGTAATCTGGCCAAACTCTTTTCCAATTGTTCCAAAGTTAAATAGTTCTGATTTGATGGCTGCTGCAGATGACAAACTGGATGTCTATAAACATAGTATTTGTCTATGATAGAGCACAGGAGATATTCAGGCAAAAGGAGAACATGCTGGTCATCAGCATTTTTATGCTCCCCGAAAAAAATTTGGGGGAGCATATAGTCGCCACGCTGTCCGTCCGTTCACAGCCAGATCTCAGCAACCCTTGGACCAAATTCAATGAAGCTTCACATGTGAACTCCCTGGGATAATCCCTAGGAACCCTTTTCTCTGTTTCTTGATTTGAGGCTTGGTCATGGAAAAAGGGGCCTTAACCCTTTCCCAAACAACAAAATTTTAGGGTGATCCACTTCAAAAACTGTAAAAAATGACAAAATGGATGTTACTAAAGATAGGATTTGTATAAAATATGGCACAGAAAATATTGAGACAAAAGGAGAAACTGCTGGTTATCAGCAGTTTCTTCTTTTGTTTCAATGTTTTCCCAAGCATATTCTATTAGGGACGTCAAAACCAGGTCTTGTTTGGGAAAGGGTTAATGTAAAATTTAGTTTTTCTCTAATTTCTCTTCATGTAATGGGCAGAATTTAATGAAATTTTGTACTTATGTGATAAATGAGATGTTCTAGACCATATTCCATAAATAATGTGTGTACAAAAAATCTGTCATTTGGAAAAGGGGGCTTAATGTATGATAGTTTTTATTTTGTGACAAACCCTTATTCTGGAAGCATAATCCGTCTGTGACGGCTCTTGTCTTCTTTTGCCCCAATGTTTTCCTAAGCTTTACCTTTTAGGCACTTCAAAAGTAGCCCTTGTTATACCCCCCACAACAAAGTTATGGGGGGGTATACTGGATTCAGGTTGTCTGTCCATCTGTCCGTCCGTCCGTCCGTGGACATAATTTTGTTTCCTCTTCTCCTCCCACAGTTTTTGACCGATTTTGCTGAAATTTTAGCAGGTTGTTTCCTATCAGATGAAGTTGTGCACCTGCAATTTTCATCTTGATCCAGGCAGTAGTTTCAGAGTTATGCCACTTTGAACTTTAGCACTTTTTCAGTGACAACGCGCTAGTGGGGGGTATTTGTCCGCTTTGCGACAGTTCTAGTTTGGTAATGAATTAAATGTGATCTAGTCAAATCGTAGTTAAAATATTTTATTTGTGTCTTTACAGTAAAATATTCTGGACTGACATCGGCTACCCACCCAGCATTGGCTCAGCTCACCTGGACGGTTCAAGTGTACAAACAATTTAACCCATTCCCAAATAGTCCAAATTTAAGCATATTAATTTTACAGCTACTGCAGACAACAAAATAGATGTGGATAACACTAGGATTTGTCTATAGTATAATATAGCTTAGAAAATATTGAGGCAAAAAGAGAAAATGCTGGTTATCAGCATTTTCTACTTTTGCCTCAATTTTTCCTAAGCTCTACTTTCTAGACACTCGAAAGGAACTCGTGTTTTGGATCGGAATAAATGTCACCTGGTCAAATCGTAGTTAAAATATTTTATTTGTGTCTTTACAGTAAAATTTTCTGGACTGACATCGGATATCCACCCAGTATTGGCTCAGCTCACTTGGACGGTTCTAATGTACAAACAATCGCAAGTTTAAACGTCATCTGGCCAAACGGACTCGCGATCGATTATCCTAACCAGAGATTGTACTGGACGGACACAAAATCACACACGGTCGAGACATCATGGCTGGATGGGAAAGATCGAAGGATTGTTAGAAAATTTGATGGTATGTATTATGTATATCTTCTAAACCTTTTCTCAAACAACAATTTTATATGGATTGGTATTGAAAGCCATTACAGAAGTTGAAGAAATTAATACAAGGTCAAGTTTCTATTTGATAGGGAAAGAAAATATTGATGAAAAAGAAGAAAATACTGGATACGGTAGGGTGAAGAATGAGTATTTTCAGTCTGTAGAGAAGTTTAGGACACATGGATACATGCTGTTAATGCTGACCACACAGCTGATCACTTTTCGTCCCATTTTATCATAGCCCTGCAAAACGAATGTTTTCAGAGGAATACTGGAATCAGCTTGTCTGTTTGTTCGTATGTCTGTCTGTTAACATTCTTATTACTATGAAAGTGCTTGCGGGGCTGCAAATGACATTTCAATGTGAAAGAAATTCTACATTTATTTGTCTTTTGGGGTAGAAAACATTGTGGGGAATGAAGAAATGCTTGTCACAAGCAATTTCTTTGCTTTCCACAAAGTTTTCCAAAGTCTTTATCTTGTGGGGCAAAAGTGTCATCATGTGGGAATGGGTGAAGTCACATTCAGTGACAAGCTCTAGTTAGCTCCACTGGCCTTCAGGCCAGCGGGCTATTGTCATGGCGCTGTGTCTGTCGTGCGTGCGTCCGTCCGTGCGTCCGGTCGTCAACTTTTTTTTAAAAATCTTCTCCTCAGAAACTACTGGATGGATTTCAATGAAACTTCACAGGAATGATCCTTGGGTGGTCCTCTATCAGATTCCTTCAATTAATGCTGATTGAATCAGAAAGTCTGGAGTTATCTGCCCTTGAATTAAAAAAATGGCTGTTTTGACTTTGTTTTTACTCTAGCACTAACAGATATCGACCAATCAGGACAAAACTTGCTCAAAATGTTGGTGACAATAAGATCTTGACTGAGTGCAATTTTCAGCTTGATCTGAATTTTGTTTCATGAGTTATGCCCTTGAAATTGACAAATTGTCATTTTCGGCTCAATTTTTACTTTGTTTCACTCTAGCAATGACAAATATTTACCAATCAAGACAAAAATTTTATAGAATGTTGATGGCAATAAGATCGTACCTTGGTATAATTTTCAGATTGATCTGAATTTTATATCATGAGTTATGTGCCCTTGAAATTGACAAAATTGTCATTTTCGGCTTATTTTGACTTTGTTTTCACTCTAGCAACTACAAATATTGACCTATCAAGACAGGACATTGACAAAATATTTGTGAACATAAGTTCTTACCAGAGTGTCATTTTCAGCTTAATCTGAATTTTACATCATGAGTTATGTCCCCTTGAAATTGACAAAATTACCATTTTTGACCTTATTTTTACTCAAACAGCCATAAATATCTCCCAATCAATATGAAACTTTCACATAATCTTACCGGCCAAAAGATCTTGCATGGATATAATTTTCAGCATCATCTGAATCTTAAATTCTGTTTTATGTGCCATAGAATTTGACAAAATTGCTATTTTCGACTTTGGTTTTAGTCTGTGTATATCTACAAATATTGTAAAAGCACTTCAAAACTTAAACATGAAGTAGACGAAGTTAAGATCTTGCATTAGTGTGATTCTTAGCTTAATGATAGGAAGATAAATCCTCAGTTATGCCTTTCAATTTGAAAAAAATGCTAATTGTGACTTTGTTTTCACTTTTCACTATCTAATCAACACTTGGATTAGATATTAGAAGAATCTCAGGCCTGTGGAGCGATTCAAGACCTTCAGGTCTTCTAGTTTTCACTTGACAAAAATATTTTCTATTTTAGCTTCAGATCCACCTCATAAGATTGATGTTTTCGAGGACTATTTGATTATCTCCACACATAAAAAACACCATGTGTTGAAGTTCCACAAGTTTTACGATCCTGATACCAACAACAAAACACAAACTTTACGTTCCACTTCCCCGCTGATCGGAGATTTACTAATGATACATCCTAGTAAACAACTTAGTCTGACTTCAGGTAAGATTTTCCAAATAAGACCTTATTCTGACGTCCCTAATAGAAAAGGAAAGTGAAAACATTTAGACAATAGAAGATAACCAGCATTTTCTGCTTATGCCTCAATGTTTTCTCTGCTATATTGTACATAAAATCTATCTCTATTTTGTCTTTTGCTTAAATGTATCCCCAATTTTTATTTGAAAAATTCTTAAATGATGTTTAAATGCCCTTTCTGAAACAAGACCTGGTTTTGATGTGTCTATAAGGGAAGGCCTGGGAAAACTTATTTTCTCGACTATAATGTACACAAGTTCTATCTTTATCAACACCTGTTTTGTTGTCTGCAGAAGATTTTGAATTGGCGCTTCCTCGTATTTTGTTGTATGGAAAAGTATTAATTGGTATCAATGTACCACAATTATGATATTATTTTTCAGCATCAAACCAATGTTCAAAGGATTCTTGTGCAGAAAACAAGACACAACAGCTGTATCGCTAGCAGTACAAACAAGAAATACTTGATTTGTTTGAATAATGATGCATACAAAAAGGGGATGTGAAAGGGAACAGTCAATAAGACAGAAAACATTGAAGAAAAAGAAGAAAATGCTGATGATCAACACTCTTGTCTTTTGCTTCAATGTTTCCCCAAGCTTTCTTCACTAGATGTCAAAATCATGTTTTTATTGAAAAGGTTTAAATGCTGTTTAAATGCCCTTTCCCAAACAAGACCTGAATTTAACATCCCTAATAGAAAAAAGGCCTGGGAAAACATTTAGGCAAAAGAAGAAAATGCTGATAATAAGCATTTTCTCCTTTTGCCTCTATGTTTTCTGAGCTATATTATTCACACATTTCACCTTCATAAACCTCCCTTTTTGTCATCTGCAGCAGTTTGCAAATTGGACCATCCTAAAACTTTGTTGTGTGAGAAAGGTTTGAATGCTGTTTAATTGGCATCAGTGCATCACAATTATGTTTTATTTTTCAGCATCAAACCAATGTTCAAAGGATCCATGTACGGAAAACAAGACACAACAACTATGTATAAACAACCCTGCTAGCAGTACAAACAAGAAATACACCTGTGTATGTCCCGATGGAGCAATCTATGACCCCGCGCATCAAAGTTGTAATTTTATACCGTGTCCGGCCGACCAGTGTAAAAATAACGGAGTTTGTCATGTCGTCAGGGATGAGTTTAAATGCAGGTATGTTAAACTTTGTTTCATTGATATTATTAATAATACATGGGATGATATTTAACCTTGCATATCAAATGCATTATTTTATACCATGACTTACGGACCAGTGTAAAAATATTACATTTTGTCTTGTTGTCAGGGATGAGTTTAAATGCAGGTATGTTAAACTTTATTTCTTTAACCCATTACCAAACGAAAAAAATTTAAGTTGATACAAATTCAAAGATGTTGCAGACGACAATTTCAAATGAACAGAATTCCAATTTTTGTTGTATTCTGGGATAGAAAACACTGAGGGAAATGAAGAAATTGCTTGTCACAAGCAATTTCTTCATTTTCCACAATGTTTTCTAAAGCCATTATTTTGTGGCGTGTCAAAAGGCGTCCTTGTGTGGTAATGGATTAATATTGATAATAGATGGAATATTTGACCTTGCATATCAAATGCCAGCGGCGGATCCAGGATTTCTGAAAGGGGGTTCGAATTTACAATTAGGGGGGTTCGTTTTCCTATTATTTTACAATTTTGACTGAATATTTCTGCATGAAAATGAAATTATTAGACTTCAGAGGGGGGTTCGTTTGAACCCCCCGAACCCCCTCTGGATCCGCCACTGAATGCATTATTTTATACCATAACTTACATACCAGTGTAAGAATAACGGATTTTGTCTTGTAGTCAGGGATGAGTTTACATGCAGGTATGTCAGGAATTGTTTTCTTTATTGAATATTTTTATCAAATTGGGAGTTTATCTTCTGTAAGCAGTTACAATAAAGTTTAAAGGTCTTCATAGGATGAGTGGAAGAAAAATAATTTGATAGCCCAGTTGATGATTGCAATATTGTTATCCTGATTATACAATTATTTACATTCATGTTTTCTGAATTTCAGTTGCCAGGATGGTTTTAGCGGTAAACATTGTGAAATTGATCTGGGTGAGTGATTCTGTAATTTGTACTGTCGTAATTTATAACCACATTTACTCCACATTTCAGTTGCCGGGATGGTTTCAGCGGCAAACATTGTGAAATTGATCCGTGTGAAGGATACTGCGCTAATGGAATTTGTACTGTTGTAAACAATACAGCAATCTGCAGGTAGGGACAAATTATATATCTGAGCCTGGATCTTGTTTCTTGAAAAAAGTTAAGTACATACTCATGAGTACATGCTCAACTTCAAAAGAATACTCTCCAATGTTGGAGGGTATTCGATTGAAGTTCATATGGATTTCGTGTGATTTGAGCATGGTGCTCAGATGTAAGTCTGAGAAAGTACTTAAGTTTTTTCGAGAAACCGGGGCCTGGATCTAGAAAAAGGTCCTTTAAGGCTTTTGAGCCCAACATGGTTCCAGATCAGCCTGCATATACACACAGTGGCTTTTGAGCCCAACATGGTTCCAGATCAGCCTGCATATACATGCAGTGGCTTTTGATACATGCAGTCTGATCTAGAACCATGTTGTTCCTAGCTTCTTAATGACCTATTGCAATCGTATGAAAGCAGCACAAATCCAAGTCGGACTTCAACTAGGCACCAGGCTGATCTGGACACATAGTAGATTATAAAACTATAAGGTCCTTTTTTTCTCGACCTCTGCTTATATATAGATACTTGGTCTGTATGAATAATACATTGTCCGTGTAAATGCAAAACCTCGTATGTCGATTCTTGCGATTTTCAAAGTACAAACTTGTGTGTCCAGTTTAGACAATTCTCGCAGGCTTTGAGATACTTTTACCGATCAGTATCAATGATACAATATTTATTAACAATATGTCCAAATTTCAAGTAAAACATTTTAGTTTGGGAAAAGTAATTACACTTTCTTCTCTCCTCTTTAAAATTTTCCAAAAATGAGATACATGGTTTTGCATTTATAACGACGACATTCAAAATGAAGTGTAAATTTTATCAGGGACAAGGGCCACATTTGTGGATATTTGCCGCGACTGATGATCGAACTGTGTTGGGTCCTCACAAGTGAGAGTCTGATGTTCGATCATCAGTCGCGGCAAATATCCTTTCAGACAAAATGTCTCCAACCAATGGTTTGATATTGTTAATCTATGTGGGTGAGCAGCTGGAGGCTCGGTTAGGATGTGTTGATACTGGTTTGAGAAATGACAGTGACCAGTACTGTATGTTCGGTACTGTAAGACTCTGGTTATCTGTCCATTCGGCCAGTCTGTCTGTATGTTGTGGTACAATTCATGATCATGTACATTTTATGCCCCAGTATGGATAGATGGGTGGCATGTTGTTTTACTCATATCTGTGTCCGTTTGTCTGTTGGATAACTTGACATTGGCCATTTTGGGGGCATTCATATTTGTGACGCGTCACGCTAAAAGGGACATTATCGTATATGTAAAAAATATCGACCCTAGTCAGTCTGCGCAGTCCATGCAGCCAGACTAGGACCGACACTTTTCACTTGTATGTAATTTTCTAAATCCAGAATGTTTTCTCTGTCTAAGTATATGTTCATTTTTAGCGAGCCGGGACTTTACGTCCGGGTAGCTAATGTCACAGCCCTAGTGTCGGCGTCGCGTACCGTCCCGTCCTGTCCCGTCCCGTCCCGTCGCGTCTTCACTTGAAAAACTTTAACCTGGTCTATATCTCAGGCACTATCACAGATACAGCCTTGATATTTCACACATAGATAGTTCTCGACAAGACCTTTCATTTGGGACCATGACCTTTGACCTAGTGACCTTGACCTTGGAGTTTGACCTACTTTTAAAAAACTTTAACCTGGCCTATATCTCATGCATTATTATAGATAGAGCCTTGATATTTCACACATGGATACCTCCTGCCAAGACCTTTCATTTGTGACCATGACCTGTGACCTTGACCTTGGAGTTTTACCTACTTTTAAAAAATTAACTGTTTTTGTGACAAGCTCCCGTATAGGCGAGCTACGTTGTCCGCGGACAACTCTTGTTTGCATACAGCATCAGGTTTACCTGTGCTGAGTCTGACAAGTTTGTATATATTTGAATTTTTGGAGTTCGGATAAGGTCCTTTTTAGCGTTACGGGTCACATTTCATAAAACCATCTGTTTTCAGCTGTAAGCCAGGATTCAAGGGAGATCAATGTGACCAGTATGTGTGTTCCGGCTATTGCAAGAATCTGGGTATCTGTAAACTGGACAAATATGGACAACCAAGTTGTTTGTAAGTCACGGTGTATAATCATGTGACTCCGAATTTCCGATAATCTTCAATATCTTTTTTAATACTTGACTAATTTGAATTCGGTTTGAAGCAGAGAAGGTAGGAAAATGCCAGGAATAAGCTAGACGTGTTGGATTTTTGGAAAATCAACTGATAAAAAAGTTATTGAAGATTTTATAACTTTTTTATCAGTTGGTTTTTCAAAAATCAACCATGTCCATCTAATGCGTGAGATCTGTCCACATCCTCTGCTTCAAACTGAATTCCAAACGGTCGCATATTTACAAAATTATTGAAGATTTTCTGAAAATATTGTATCACATGATTATCCACCGTGAAAGTATAAACTATTTTTCCCAAGGCGTGGCTATTGCGCAGTTGGTAATGCAGAGGTCCCGGGTTCTATCCAGGGATGCTGCAAATATCCTTTCTGTTAAAAATGTCACCCACCAATGGTTTGACAGTGCTCCAGCTAGGTTTTTAAAAGGGCAGGGTGCTAAGTGCCCTGAAAGGGCACTTCGAGTCGCGAAGCGACGAGAAGGGGGAGGGAGTGGGAGGGGGCACCCCCCTCCCACCAGGGGGGTTTGGGGGGTCTCCCCCAAGAAAATTTTGAATTCTAGGGGCTTCAAGATGGGCTCTGATGGGTTTTAAATAGGATTTTGGTATTTAAAAAGGGAGATTATTGCAACCCCTCCATATCTCTCATTAGACAAGTGGCATCTATAAGTATTCTTTTACGTCTGTTCATTTAGGGCCACCAGGGGCAGGGATAAAGACTAGCAGGGGCCCACTCGCCCATGGCCCCTAGATTTTGGGCTTGTCACCTGAATATTTAGAGAAAATGCCTATACCCTTAATGTTAAGTATTGAATTTTGCTATTCTGGGCCCCTAAGTTAAAATTGTCAGTCTTTATCCCTGAAGGGGGGGGGGGGATCTCTCCCTACAAAAAAAAATTTCTTTAAAGGGCTTAAAGATTATGGGCTCTGGTGTGTTTCTAAAAGGGTTTTGGTATTTACAAAGGGAGACTTTTTCAACCCCTCCATGGGTCTCATCAGACAAGTGGCACCTAGAAGTATTCTAGTATTTCTATTAAAATTATGCCTGTTCATTTAGGGCCAAATAACGGCTGCATTCCTAATTCAAAAGACCATTGTTTTGATTTTAAAACTAGAAAGACCTGAAGGTCTTGAGTCGCTCCACAGGCCTGAATTTCTTGTGGTTTACAATAAAAAAAATTGACAAATTTATCTAAATGCTTAAACTGATATATTTTTAAATTCTTGTGATTCTTAGAGCAGAAACAAAGTAAAGAGAAGCAATTATGTGGTCAAAGCAAAAAGAAGGTAAATGATTGACTAATATTTTGGGGATTTTTAGAGTGATGATAAAGTTGAAAACTGTCATTATGCCAAATTCAAGGGCACATAATTCAATATGTGAGTTAATAATTGTGGTAGACTAAGGGAAGTAACTTTTGATATGAGCAATTTAAAGTTCAGTAAGAGTTGTTTTTCTTTATGATAATTAGTTCAAGAAGTTGCGATTGTGCATGTAACTTAGTGGTCATGAAAATAAAGACATTCTGATCTAAAAATAAGATTTTGACTTGATAATTTATGTCTTGAACACCACAATAATCAAGCTGAATATTAAACTCGAGCAAGATCTTATGGTCTGTCCAAATTTTGTCAGTATTAATCTATATATGTGGCCACAAAAGTGAAAAAAGTGTTGAAACTGAAATTTTGTCAATTTCTAGGGCACGTAACTCAGATTGTAGCAATGCAATCATCCTGAAAATTACACAAAAGCAAGATCTTGTTGTCAACAAGATTCTGTCCAAATATCATCTTGATTGGTTAATAATTATGGTTGTTAGAGTGAAAACAAAGTCTCAAATGGAAATTTTGTCAAATTCAAGGGCACATAACTCATGATGTAAAGTACCGATCAAGCTGAAAATTTAACCAAGGCAGGATATCATGCTTATATATATTCTGTCCAAGTTTTGTCTTGATTGGTTAATATTTGTAGATTTTAGAGTAAAAATAAAGTCAAAACCAGCTTTTTTTGACGTTCAAGGGCAGATAACTCAAGTTATTCTGGTTCAATCCAAACTCTTTGTAGGAATCTGAGAGAGGGTCACCCAAGGATCATTCCTGTGAAGTTTGGTTGAAATCCATCCAGTAGTTTCTGAGGAGAAGATTTTTAAAGAAAAAGTTTACGGACGGACGGACGCACGGACGGACGGACGCACGACGGACACACCGCCATGACAATAGCTCGCTGGCCTGAAAGGCCAGTGGAGCTAAAAATCTTACAACAATGCTAAAAAAATCTTTCCATACCCTTGAAATACAATATTGAATAAACTCTCAACTGTCTTGATTTTTTGCTGTCCATGCTGCAAATTCTTTACAGAGTTTGTAAAGAATTCATAGTCTGGAGGGCAGGTTGTGATAAATTTCTTACATTAAGTAATATTTTTGTCTGTCGTTTCTTTCAATTTAGACCATTCAACAATTGTTGCTTCAGTGTTGAAAGGGTGAAGAGAGCACGGGGAAGAGGGGAAGTATAGGAAATGCTCAATTTCTTCCTTTGTCTCAATTTAAATTATATTTCACTAATGCATTAATAGTTCTTCATTTTTGAACATGGATATTGTGATATACTCTTGCTTTGAATTCTAATTTGGATCTCTCTCTCTATTTTTTTTTTTTTTTTTGAAAAAAAAAAAATCTGGTAAAGGGTTTATTTGGATGCAGAAGTGTATTTAATTGAAAGGGAGACTTTCCAATTGAGGTATTCAGAGGAAAAGAAAATAACAAAAAACAAAAATCAAATTGTCCTTTATCATTAACAAAAAAAAATCATATTTTATTTCTGTGGGGAAAGGGATTAACAAATTGACTACATTTCAAGTAAAGTGTTACGCGCTATGCTAAGGGGTGTAAACTATTGATTTTCTGGTACACGCTTTTGGTCATATTCTGGAGTGGAAGACTGAGATCAGTTACACTTTACTTCAGATGTGTTTTAATTTGTGATGGATAAATAATTGGACTAGAAATCGGTAGGTTAACTAGAATTTTAAAACTGAATTTTATAGAAGTAATTCGTCGGACATTTTGGCCATCCAACTCTAAACTTCTCCGGGGCTTTCGCGAAGACTCGGTCCCGCGAAGACTGTGAATTACAGTTTTGAAATAAGATCCACGAATTTAAGGTAAACTGCAAAACAAAATGGGACGAAACTGCCAGTGTTAAGCGGCGATTTTCGAAAATGTAGAATATCATATCGCAGCCTACAACTAATCTGAAATTTTCTCAGTGAAAGGTGACTAAGTTAATCATCGTCCATTCAATCTTCAATCAATCAATTCGTAAGGATTAAGTACCTAATCAGCGTTTGTTTACAATTGAAAAATTGTTTTATGGCACGTGCTGTCATCAACAGATTATCGGAAAACTGCCCCCTCGATAATAAATCAGTCAATCACACGTTCTGATTGGTCGCCTTGTTGATATAAGCCACGCCTTGCACTTATTCTGTTTTATAGGTTGTAAATAGTTATCCCCCGAGACTGCCCACTTAATTCATCAGTGATCACAGCGAGTTTTGATTATCAATTAGAAAGGCGACAATATACAAGATAATTGCTTATTGAGCAAGTTAGGGCAAAATTTAGAGTCAATTTACAGGGCAGGGCGCCGCACTTCGACGGCAGGGCAAGGCAGGGCGCCGCGCCCTTCTAAAAGGGCCTAGCTGGAGCACTGTTTGATATGTTTAACCTATGTGGGCGAGCAGCTGTAGGCTCGGTTAGGGTGTTGTAGTAGCACTGGTATGAGAAACGACAGGAATAGATGGTTATGTGCTCTAGCCGCACCCCATGACCATAGCAGTTTAAAACGGCTTATAATCCCAATAAATTAAACCTATTTTTACCCATTTCCATATGGCAAAATTCTAGACTGATCTAAATTCAAAGATGTTGCTTGTGACAATCTATTTCTTCATTTACGACAATGTTTCCCGCACAAATAGACAAAAAAATTATTCTTTTGAAATTATAGCCTGCAACATCTTTGAATCAGGACCAGTCTTAAAGAATAGTTTGATAATGGGTTACATGATTCTGTGTTCAGGCTACTGCAAGAATTCAGAAAATCTAATATATTTTTTAGTGCTCAGCAAAAGTATTCAGAATAGAAAATGTGAAAATCATTTGAAACACATAGTGTCCTAAATAAACCTTTCTTAAACAAGACAGGGTTTTGACGTTTTTGATAGAAATGGTTCAGGAAAAAAATATTAAAGAAAAATTGAATTAAGTCTAGCATTTTCTGCCTTTGCCTAAATATTTTCTTGCTATTTTGTAAACAAATCCTATCTTCATCAATATCCATTCTTGTTATTATCAGTATTTTTACTATTGTTTACCCAAATAACCCTTTCCCAAATGACATTTTAGGGTGATCCACGTCAAAAACTGCCACAAATGACAAAGTGGATGTTGCAAAAGATAGAATTTGTGTAAAATATGACACAGAAAATATTGAGACAAAAGGAGAAACTGCTGGTTATCAGCAGTTTCTTCTTTTGTTTCAATGTTTTCCCAAGCTTTTTCTATCAGGGATGTCAAAACCAGGTCTTGTGTGGGAAAGGGATAATATGCTGTTTGAAAAAAAGGATGAATGATAGGTTGTTTGTAAAAAGATCACTTTTTACAATGTTACAGATGCTTAGAAGGTTACTCAGGAAAACAGTGTGAGAACACGACACATTTCCAGTCATGTGACAATTATTGTATGAACGGGGGTACATGTAAATTTGGCAGATTTGGTCGACGAGTTTGTGATTGTCCTAAAGAATTCCAAGGTAAGACAGTCAGCATTTTTAGCGAGCGGGGACTTTATGTCCGGGGAGCTAATGTCACAGCCATAGTGTCGGCGCCCGTCCCCTCGCGTCTTCATTTGAAAAACTTTAACCTGGTCTATATCTCAGGCACTATTAGAGATAAAGCCTTGATATTTCATACATAGATACATATCAACAAGCCCTTTCTTTCCATTACCCTTGACCTTGTGACCTTGACCTTGGAGTTTGATCTACTTTTAAAAAAAATGCTGTTTTTGTGACAAGCTCCCGTATAGGCGAGCTACGTTGTCTGTGGACAACTCTTGTTAACCCATTCCATACAATCATGCCCCTAAACCAGAAATAAGGAAAACATTGAGGTAAAAGAAAAAGTTGTTAATCAGCTTTTTTCTAGTTTGGACTCAATATTTTCTGTGCTATGATATACATGAATTTAGATGACTTTTGCCTATATTGATATCTGTAGCAGATTTCAACTTTGACCAGTCGAAAATTTTGTCATTTGGTAATGGCCAAGTTATGCGCCAACATTGTTCCATCACAGTGTACACAATTTTTGCATTGTGAATTTCTCAGATTGTCCAGAAAAGTTTTGTTTAAAACTTTTTAACCCTAATTTTTTTTTATATAATTTCATTGAGGTGATGTTTTCCCTATGATAGCAAGGTTAACCCATTGCAAAAAAGACTACCAACATTCATTTTGTTGTCTGCAGAATCTTTGAATTGAACAATTAACATGACATGGAGATTTGCATTGGGAAATTTTTCACATTTTGGGTCATCTAAGGGAAATAAATTCAACTTAGAATTGTATGTCCACATTTCTCCTAAGCATAACTCATCACAAACGGCTGGACAGATCTTGGTGAAAATTTACACCTTTCCCAAACGACAAAATTTTAGAGTGATTCACTTCAAAAACTGCCACAAATGACAAAATGAATGTTATTAAAGATAGAATTTGTGCAAAATAGGGTACAGAAAATATTGAGACAAAAGGTGAAACTGCTGGCTATCAGCAGTTTCTTCTTTTGTTTCAATGTTTTCTCAAGCCTTTTCTATTAGGGACATCAAAACCAGGTCTTGTTAGGGAAAGGGTTAAAGATTGGATTTGTGCAAAATATGGTACAGAAAATATTGAGACAAAAGGAGAAACTGCTGGCTATCAGCAGTTTCTTCTTTTGTTTCAATGTTTTCTCGAGCCTTTTCTATTAGGGACGTCAAAACCAGGTCTTGTTTTGGAAAGGGTTAAATGAAAAATCAACATTACACAGAGATTCAAATGAAAAAATTCTTTGCTCAACAAGGTCATCTAAGAGGAGTAATTGGACTTTGATTTTGTTGCTGAAACAAGGTGCCGGCAGGGGTATTAGTCCGTGAAAGTCCAAGTTTTACTAGAATAAACTATCTATCTATAGATGCATTTAGATAATTGTATATTTAACCCTTTCCCAAACAAGACCTGGTTTTGACGTCTCTTAAAGAAAAGGTTTGGGAAAACATTGAAACAAAAGAAGAAACTGCTGATAACCAGCAGTTTCTCCTTTTGTCTCAATATTTTCTGTGCCATATTTTACACAAATCCTATCTTTAATAACATCTATTTTGTCATTTGTGGCAGTTTTTGAAGTGGATCACCCAAAGATTTTGTTGTTTGGGAAAGGGTAAAACATGTAAATTTGTTGTTTACCCTAGGTGATCAATGTGAACAATGTGGTAAACAATATTCTACACAACTTTGTTACAACGATGGAGTTTGTACGATCAACAACTCAATACCAACTTGCAAATGCCCGCCTGGATATGACCCATTGACCAACTGTCGAGAGCGAACATGTGACGGCTACTGCATGAATGAAGCGACATGTACGATAAATAACAAGAGAATTACTTGTACATGTAAAGCGGGGTACCAAGGATTGCGATGTACAAACTTTGTGGACAAGTGTCAAGAAGGGTATTGTAAAAATAATGGTAAGATCTTTTTTCTCGTCAACACTTTCCCAAATGACAACAGTTTGTAGCTCATGATGAATGACCTAGCAGGTTATTCCTAGGAATTAGCTATGGCTGCTCAGCTAGGTCATTTATTGAGACCTATACATAGCTTCAAAATGAAAACTTGTGTATTATACATTTAAAATTTAACAAGAATTATCAAAACAACTGTAAAAATTCTTGTTAAATTTTGAATGTATGATAGTCGGTTTAGTAAATGTTATGATAAGCAGAATGTATCAATGACATTGAATACATTGAGTGAAGAGGAGAGAATGTTGGTTTTTAAACATCTTCCTCATGAGAGGGATGTGTTCTAAATTATTTCAGAACATTTTCAATTACTGTCTTTGAACCTTTTGCTGAAACATTAATCCATTACCACATGGCGCCCCACAAGAAAAGGCTAGGGAAAACACCGTGGAAAATGAAAAAAATTGCTTTTGCATCAACTTTTCTAAAAAATGGTGGCAATTGTATATTTTGAATTCATTTTAGGCACATGTGTACTAAACAATGCTGTTCCAAACAACACCACTCTAAAGAAGGCAATGTGTCAGTGTGCACCTGGCTTTGTTGGTTCTTATTGTGAGAACGAGCTTAAACGATGTATCAACTTTTGTAAGAATGGTGGAAATTGTACTTTCTGTAAGTATTCTTCTAGTTTGTCTTGCATTTTGAGCTCACCCAAAACAAAAGTCTTGGTGGAGCTATTGTCATACTCTTGGATTCTGGCATGAGTGCTATGCTGTCTACAGACATTTCTTGTTGTACACTACAGATTATGTTCTTTAACTTGACAAAAAGTTGTCTACAATTGTGTCTTCTTGTTATTTTAGAAATTCCTCAGTGCTTCATTGTCAAGGGCGATGTCCTGTCAGCATACAAAAAGATTGGTTCGTTTTCATAGTAATACATAATTTTGAGTGATTTTCTACATGAAAATGAAAAACATCTTAGTAAAGTTAAGATGAGGAAACAATTAAGACCTTTAGAAAAAAGGGTGTCTTACTTCTTTCATTTGTCATTGATTATTTAAGAAATTATTACACATGTGCAGAGCAACAGATAATGCGGGTTAAAGACATTCTAAATGTCATATGGTTACGTCGGAGTCTGTCAATCCAGGGGTCTTGAGTTCGAACTCCGGCTCGGCCAGTATCCATTCTGACATTTGACAAAAAGTCATTTGTCTCTCACCAATGGGTGTGAATCATCTATCTGAGAGAGGAGCTGGAGGCTCGGTTTGGATATTGTGGTTGTGCTGGTGCGAGAAATACCAAGAACTCACGGTTAGGTGCTCCAGCTACCGCGATATGATCCTGGTAGTTGAAAACGGCGTAAAACCCCAATAAACTCAAATCTAAATGTCATATTTTAATTCCAAACCCCATGATGTTGGTACTTATTTCAACCGTCTCGTTGAGACAATTCTAATGAGTACCTACATCAAAGGTTTTTATAAACGTTTAGTGAAATGTTTCATTTTGAAAAGCCTTCACCCCCTCATTTCTGTAGCAATGCATGTTTATGTACATTTTTCAGCTGATGGAGATCCATATTGTGTATGTGAGAAATTCTACAGAGGAAAACTGTGTGACCATTGTAAATGTGTGAAGGGGGAGTGTACCAAGTTTGGGAAAAATAGTGAAACTAAATGTGTGTAAGTATTCAATTAAAAAAAAACTCCTACAAATGACAAAATGAGAGTAATTACAGATAGAATTTATGTATAGTATGACAAAGAACATATTGAGACAAAAGGAGAAACTGCTGGTTATCAGCAGTTTCTTATTTTGTTTCAATGTTTTCCCTAATCTTTTCTATTAGGGATGTCAAAACCAGGTCTAGTTTGGGAATGTGTGAAAGGGAAGTGTACCAAGTTTGGGAAAAATAGTGAAACTAAATGCATGTAAGTATAGGTGACAATTGTAAAGGTGTGGACCCTTTCCCAAACTAGGCCTGGTTCTGCTGCCCCCAACTGAGAAGGCTTTCATTTTTCCTACCTTCTGCTTCAAACCGAATTCAAATTGGTCAAATATTAATCCATTACCAAACAACAAATTTTGGAGTTGTCCAAATTCAAAGATGTTGCAGACGACAATTTCAAATGAACAAAATTAAAATTTTGTTGTCTTTTGAGGTAGAAAACACTGTGGGAAAAGAAGAAATTTCTTGTCACAAGCAATTTCTTCATTTACCACAAGGTTTTCCAAAGTCTCTCTATCTTAAAGGGCGTCAAAAAGAGTCAGTGTTTGGGAAAGGGTTAAAAAAGATATGATTTTCTGAAATTCTGAGTCTTGTGATTAACCACCTTGAAAAGGCTGAACAGATTTTCATGAAAATTCACAACATCACATGGACATTAACATGAAGCAATTTGTTTGATCTCCTTATATGACTGTGTATCTGTTACCCACGCGTATCTGTTACCCACGCTGGCAGGTGTATTTGTTTGCTCTGCGACAGTTTTAGTTAAAATGAATTTTGTTTTTTGTCAATTTCAGATGTAATGAATTATACGAGGGAGAATTTTGTAACCGTTCCATTTGTCACGATTATTGTTTTAATCATGGGGAGTGTCAGAGGTGTGAGAAAAATTCCGTAACAAATCTCGGGGAGTGCAAAAAGTGCAAGTAAGTGCATTAAAACTGTAGATATTTATTTTGTAGCACACAATGTCTGTTTGATAAAAACCTTGATGCAAACACATTTTCAAGTTTTGTAACCTTCATTGACTTAATCCGTCAATTTGAAATTGTTAGGAAAAAGTGAAAATTATTAAAGAAAAAGACCAGGAAAATGTTTTAGTACAAAATATAATGACATTGATATAGAATTTAAATTCTAACAAATATAATGTTGAAAGTTATAAAGCAGCAATTACATAGAAGTACTTCTTCAATTATAAGAAACATATTGATTTTTAACCCTTTCCCAAACACGACCAGGTTTCAACATCCCTGATAGAAAAGGCTCGTGAAAACATTGATGCAAAAGAGGAAAATGCTGATAATCAGCATTTTCTCCTTTTGCTCAATATTTTCTGTGCTATATTTTACACAAATTCCATCCTTCTGAACATCCATTGGGTGCAGTGGTAACGCACTTGACTTGTATCACAGAGGTCGCTGGTGCGATCCCCCGCCTCTCCAGTCTTTCAGATGAGACTTTAAACCAAGGTCCCGTCTCCATGAAACCTTAGCAGTTTAGTGGGACGTAAAAATCCAAATCTGAACATCCACTGTGTTGTCCAAAATTGAGTTGTTTCGGAAAAAGTTTAGTCCTCAAAGAACTTTTTGGACACCAGAAAATTATATTAATTATTGACTACTGTTCTATTTTCAGATGCACAGATAATTATACAGGTGTCCGCTGTCAGGCGCCTGTCAAATTAAAACAGACGGAGACGCAGACGGCGTCCGCGTCCCTCGTCATTATTGTGGTGCCTATTGTGATAGTTTTAATTTTAGTGCTGATTGTTTTGATTTTTATATTCGTCAAAAAGAAAAGGTAAGTGATGTCAAACACTGTTTTCATCTTGAATAAAAATTGCTATTTCAATATGACATTTGATAAAGGATTTAACCCATACTAAAACAACAAAGTTTTAGGGTGGTCCAATTAAAAATCTCCTACAGACAACAAAATGGCTGTTTATAAGGATGGGATTTTTGTACAATATTGCATAGAAAATATTGAGGCAAAAGGAGAAAATGCTGATTATCAGCATTTTCTTCTTTTGCCTCCATATTTTCCCAAGCCTTATGTATTACACACATCCAAACCTGGTTTTGTTTGAGAAAGGGTTAAAGTACATGATGATATTGTAGCAAAGCAAGGATTTCATATTGTCCAGTGTTTAAGGTAAGACCTGTGTAATGCACTTCCTGTACAATCGTAATATTTTTACTTGTTCTGTTACATGCTCAAGTCCAAGCATTTTTAACTATTTCCAAAACGGCACAATTCTAAGGCGGTCCAATTTGAAAACTGCTGCAGATGACAAAGTGATTGATCACAAAAGGCAAAAATGCTTATGTTAAAGCCAAGAAAATATTGAGGCAAAAGGAGAAACTGCTGGTTATCAGCAGTTTCTTCTTTTGCCTCAATCTTTTCTCTAGCCTATTATATTAGGGACATCAAAACCAGGTCTTGTTTGGGAGAGGGTTAAAGTACCGTTAGATGCAATATGGTCTGTTTCCATAACAACAATAATTATTGAGTGTGCTCAGATTTCTGGGGACTATTCTAAACATTTTTAGCTCACCTGAGCACGATAGTGCTCATGGTGAGGTATTGTGATACCGCTGTGTCCGTCGTCCGTCGTCCGTCGTCAGTCGTCCGTCGTCCGTCGTGCGTGAACCTTTGGCTTGTGTGCACTCTAGAGGCCACATTTTTTGCCCAATCAACCTTAAATTTGCTCAGAATGATTGTCTTGATGAAATCTCGGACAAGTTCTAAATTGGGTCATCTGGGGTCAAAAACTAGGTCACAGGGTCAAATCTTAGAAAAACCTTGTGTGCACTCTAGAGGCCACATTTTTTGCCCAATCAACCTGAAATTTGCTCAGAATGATTGTCTTGATAAAATCTCGGACAAGTTCGTAATTGGGTCATCTGGGGTCAAAAACTAGGTCACGGGGTCAAATGTTAGAAAAACCTTGTGTGCACTCTAGAGGCCACATTTTTTGCCCAATCAACCTGAAAATTGATCAGAATGATTGTCTTGATGAAATCTAAGACAAGTTTGAAACTGGGTCATCTGGGGTCAAAAACTAGGTCACGGGGTCAAATCTTAGAAAAACCTTGTGTGCACTCTAGAGGCCACATTTTTTGCCCAATCAACCTGAAAATTGATCAGAATGATTGTCTTGATGAAATCTCAGACAAGTTTGAAATTGGGTCATCTGGGGTCAAAAACTAGGTCACAGGGTCAAATCTTAGAAAAACCTTGTGTGCACTCTAGAGGCCACATTTTTTGCCCAATCAACCTGAAATTTGCTCAGAATGATTGTCTTGATAAAATCTCGGACAAGTTCGTAATTGGGTCATCTGGGGTCAAAAACTAGGTCACGGGGTCAAATGTTAGAAAAACCTTGTGTGCACTCTAGAGGCCACATTTTTTGCCCAATCAACCTGAAAATTGATCAGAATGATTGTCTTGATGAAATCTAAGACAAGTTTGAAACTGGGTCATCTGGGGTCAAAAACTAGGTCACGGGGTCAAATCTTAGAAAAACCTTGTGTGCACTCTAGAGGCCACATTTTTTGCCCAATCAACCTGAAAATTGATCAGAATGATTGTCTTGATGAAATCTCAGACAAGTTTGAAATTGGGTCATCTGGGGTCAAAAACTAGGTCACGGATCAAATCTAAGAAAAACCTTGTGTGCACTCTAAAGGCCACATTTTTTGCCCAATCAACCTGAAATTTTCTCAGAATGATTGTCTTGATAAAATCTCGGACAAGTTAGAAATTGGGTCATCTGGGGTCAAAAACTAGGTCACGGGGTCAAATCTTAGAAAAACCTTGTGTGCACTCTAAAGGCCACATTTTTTGCCCAATCAACCTTAAATTTGCTCAGAATGATTGTCTTGATGAAATCTCGGACAAGTTTGTAATTGGGTCATCTGGGGTCAAAAACTAGGTCACTGGGTCAAATGTTAGAAAAACCTTGTGTGCACTCTAGAGGCCACATTTTTTGCCCAATCAACCTGAAATTTGCTTAGAATGATTGTCTTGATGAAATCTCGGACAAGGTTGAAATTGGGTCATCTTGGGTCAAAAACTAGGTCACGGGGTCAAATCTTAGTTAAACCTTGTGTGCGCTCTAGAGGCCACATTTTTTGCCCAATCAACCTGAAAATTGATCAGAATGATTGTCTTGATGAAATCTCAGACAAGTTCGAAATTGGGTCATCTGGGGTCAAGAACTAGATCACAGAGTCAAATGTTAGAAAAACCTTGTGTGAACTCTAGAGGCCACATTTTTTGCCCAATCATCCTGAAATTTGCTCAGAATGATTGTCTTGATGAAATCTCGGACAAGGTTGAAATTGGGTCATCTTGGGTCAAAAACTAGGTCACGGGGTCAAATCTTAGAAAAACCTTGTGTGCACTCTAGAGGCCACATTTTTTGCCCAATCAACCTGAAAATTGATTAGAATGATTGTCTTGATCAATTCTCGAACAAGTTCGAAATGGGTCATCTGGGGCCATAAACTAGGTCATGACGTCAAATATTTTAAATACCTTGTCTGCTCTCTAGAGGCCACATTTTTAGCTCACCTGAGTACGAAAGTGCTCATGATGAGGTATTGTGATACTGCTGTGTCCATCGTCCGTCGCCAGTCATCCGTCGGGTGTCGTGCGTCAACCTTTGGCTTGTGTGCTCTCTAGAGGCCACATTTTTTGCCCAATAAATCTGAACTTTGTCCAAAATGATTGTCTTGATGAAATCTTGGACAAGTTAGAAATTGGGTCATCTTGGGTCAAAAACTAGGTCACAGGGTCAAATCCTAGAAAAACCTTGTGTGCACTTTAGAGGCCACATTTTTTGCCCAATCAACCTGAAATTTGCTCAGAATGATTGTCTTGATGAAATTTCGGACAAGGTTGAAATTGGGTCATCTGGGGTCAAAAACTAGGTCACAGGGTCAAATTTTAGAAAAACCTTGTGTGCACTCTAGAGGCCACATTTTTTGCCCAATCAACCTGAAAATTGATCAGAATGATTGTCTTGATCAATTCTCGGTCAAGTTAAAACGTAGGTCATCTTCGGTCATAAACTAGGTCACAAGGTCAAATCTTAGTTAAACCTTGTGTGCACCCTAGAGGTCACATTTTTTGTCCAATCAACCTGAAATTTGCTCAGAATGATTGTCTTGATAAAATCTCGGACAAATTTGAAATTGGGTCATCTTGGGTCATAAGCTAGGTCACGGTGTCAAATCTTAGAAAAACCTTGTGTGAACTCTAGGAGCCATAGATTTTGCCTAATCAACCTGAAATAGGGTCAGAATGACTTTTTTATCAATTCCATGACACGTTTAAAAAAATGGGATCTAGTTTTTGAAAACAATTTATTACACACCAGGGGGTAGTTCCCATCAAAGCATTTATGGAAATTTTTGTCATCCCAATGTCTATAAGAAATATAAATCATTTATTCTCTATTTCTAAAGACCTTAGAAATGCAACATCTCAATTTTGTCCTTAATGTTTGATTAGACATTTGTTAGACAAAAAAAGGGTCCTATATGTTTTGACGAAACTGGTCCTGGGAATTTACCAAACTTTAGTCCAATGATTTTGCAAGCTTGTCAGTATTCATAGCCTATTTCTTTTTATTTTTCAGGATAACATGTAAAGAAAAGAGGCATTGACGTATCTGAACCAGTACAGTATTTTTATGCTCCCCGAAGGGAGAGCATATAGTCGCCGCTTCGTCTGTCCGTACGTCCGTCATTCCGTCCGACCGTCCGTCCGTCCGTCCGAAGCGATTTCTCTATAACCCTTGGGCCAAATCAAATGAAACTTACCATGTGAACAGTGGCGGATCCAGGATTTCTATGAGGGGGGTTCGGATTATATGCAAATAGGGGGGTTCGTTTTTCGAGTGTTGCACAATTTTGACTGAAATTCTGCATGAAAATGAAATAATCAGGCTACAGAGGGGGGTTCGTTCGAACCCCCCGAACCCCCCCTGGATCCGCCACTGTGTGAACTCCCTATGACATAATGCCGATATACTTTTCCCAGTTTTTGGATTTGAGGCCTCGTCATGGGAAAAGGGGACTTAAGGTCAAATACACTTTTTCTCTAATTTCTCATAGTCTAATGGTCAGAATTTGATGAAATTTCATATTTGAGTAGCAAATCAGATAACCTTGACAATAAACTACTTTAAATTTGCGTATAAAAAGTATGTCATGGAAAAAGGGGGCTTAACGTTTGTTAGCTTAATCTTAGCTCTGCATGGCATACATTTATTGTGACAATGCCTTTATCGGGGAGCATTGTCCGTCTCTGACGGCTCTTGTCTGTAAAAAGATGATGTTCAGAAATTAATCATAGATGCCAGACAAGAACTTTAGATGGCATCATGATAAACACATGCAGATTTTAAAAGTACCCCCTGAGTTTCCTGTAATAACTACGTTTGGTGTTGAAATTCGTTACATGTATCATTTAATTTTTGGGTTAAAAATGCACCCATCATGTAGTATTGAGGTTATTGCAGATGTCAACTGTACCGGGTAAGTGCCAATGGTGAATTAAGATTTGTCATTCTTCAAATTAAAAATTTATTTAATCAGCTCTTTCATTTTAAAAAGTTATTTAGAATTTTCAAAATAATTTCTATTTCCTTATTTCATTGTATACTGAAATTCTCCTGATAATTTGTGTGAAATATTTAACATTGTATTCACCATTGTTGTAAACGGGCCTCTTTCTATGGAAAAGAACCACCTTGCTGATTATGATTTCTTCGTGCTTTTACTGTTAATTTCTATTTTCCAATCTGTTTATCAAAAGCGTTTATGTTCTTAGAAAACTTTTAGATCTATTATTTATTTTCAAATTTATCACTTTGAAATTATTTTATAACATCATCAACTTTGAAAAATATTGTAGTTTGAATTAGAATTAATAAAGCCAATGGTATTTTTCATGTCAATTGTTTTGTTTAAGAAAAGGTAATAAGTAATTTTGATTCAGTATGCGAGTACTGGTTTGAATATATACCAGGAAAACAAAACTGTTTTAAAAAAATGAAGAAACAAATTAATGAATAGTAATAAGAAATGATTGAAATTTGAGATATTTTTCATGACCTGTCATTTCTTATGAACCCATTACCACACGGTAATGCCTTTTGACGCCCAACAACAAAAGAGCATTGGAAGACATTATGGAAAATGAAGAAATTGTGACAAGCAATTTTTCTATTTCCCACAATGTTTTCTACCCAGAAACAGCGAAAAATTAAAAATTTCATTCACTTTAATTTGTGGTCTGCAGCATCTTTGAAATTGGACAAGTCTGAAATTTGTCTTCTGGTAATGGGTTAATTTTGTATTTTCTCTATACAAAGAGATTTTTTCTTATTTTCTAGGTGAAAGAAAAAAAAAAGAAGTAAAAACTGTACACATATGGTTCCTTCATGAACATTGAACTTGTTATCAGATGTTATTATTTGATTTATTCCTCTGTGATTCAAACAATGTAGAAACAGTGAGAGAGATAGTAGTGTAAAGTTTTGTTAAGAAACTTGTGATATTTGGTTGTTAATAACAACAGTGCCTGAAACAGTGACTGTTTTGGGATTTGAATAAACAAGAGACAGTGACTCTTAGTTATATGCTGACCAAATCTGTTTTCATATTTGGATATTTGGATTACTAGTATTGCTGAAAAGCATCGTGACTCAAGTATTGAGAAGATTGTTGCTAGTGATTTCAAATACTGTTATTTATTAATTAATGTGCAGTGAAAAATACTAGTGTTAGTGAAGTCAGTACAGACTCTTGGACCTGATTTAAAGCTGTAAGTATAAAGAACATAATCTTCTGTATAAATATGAACTACAATCTGATTGAAATCTGTTGTTAACTTACAGCAAAATCTGGCCGTCACAATACAAGTTAGGTGTCATCTTCTGTGATCCTGGGAAAACCAAAAATCATTTTTTACTCTAACCAATCAAATCTTTTATTATATACAGTTTTTCATGACAATTATGTGTAAACACTAGGTTCTTCACTGAAATGTGCTGGCTTTGTGACCTTGTTTACAGTTTTAATCACTTTCAGAATCTTGAAACGTTTACTTGATTGGGCAAAAGGTCATTAAAGATTGAATTTTACTGGTGCCTGTCAGATATTACTGTATGTTAACACCAGATTTTAATTGGATTGATATGAACTATTTTCTTAGTTATAAGCTGCATTTAGTTATGCAGCATATTGTTATACTGTTCACCATCTGTCTGTCCAAAAACTTAATGTAATAATATAATTAAGTAATGTAGAAGCTATGAAGTTTAACAAACATATATTTCTTTCGTTTCAATACATGTATTTCACCAGCATCTTATATTTTTTCTGACAAATAGGTGCATTGACTCTTACCTTAGAAGTCAAATTAGAATAAAGATTATTGGAAATGATGTTATGGAAGTACTTGTAAGCATCATTCCAGGAATTCATAACTAGGTGCTATAGCAGTGTAATATTAGTGAAAAAAAATAATGGTACTAAACACCATCATATGATTACAATATCATTATGTTTAGGCTTTTTATTACTTTCTTAATGTCAATATTTTTTGTTCATGAAAACTTATAAACATCTTGAAAAATCTTAAAGCATCCTTAGCATGGAGTCTTTGGTTCACATATTTGACTTCATTTTATTATTATGATCTACTATTATGCTTTGGCCAGGTGTTAAATGTATGCATATTCTGATGATTGTCTGAGATGGAAAACTATATAAACCCATTTCTAAACAGCAAAATACAGCAAAATACAGTAACAACTTGTTTTAGATGACAAAATGGTTAAGAATAAATTTGAAATCAATACCAACATATTTTATCAAAATTAATATGGAGACAAAATGAGAATATGGAGATGAAATGAAAACACATTGCATTTCTGTATTTTTTTGTTTTGCTTCAATATTTCCCTTAGCCTTCTTAATACAATACATAAAACACAATCATTAGGTTGCAAAGGGCTAGCCCTTTCCAAACAAGAACTTCTTTTGACATCCTTAGTAATGATTATTGTAGAAAATGTTGAACCAAAAGAAGAAAATGCTGATCATAAGCAACACTTTCGCTTCTTTTCCAATGGTATTTTCTTTGCTTTATTAAATATATTGTCCTCTTTGTAATTACTGCAGTATTTTTATGCCCCTGTATCAAGAGATCAGGGGCATATTGTTTTACTCAATCTGTCTGTCCGTCTGTCTGTCTAAAACTTAACATTAGCCTTTTCTCCAAAAGTATTTGATATAGAAAGCTCGAATTTGGTATGTAACATCCTTTCAATGATATCTATCTGTTCCATGCAATTTGACCTTCTTCAAGGTCATTTGTTAACCCTTATCAACCCTATACTCTACGAAAACTTAACATTTTACAAAATTGCCATTTCAGGGGCATTCGTGTTTCACAAACACATCTTGTTTTTAAATTAGACCAGTCTAATACTTTTGGTTTGGGAAAGGATTAATGTATTGAAGAATGACAAAGTAAAATATATTCTTACTTTTTGTGATTATCTTTTCAGGTAAACATGCCAAAATTAAGAAAGAAATCGTCGGCTCAGTACAGTGCCACCAATCGGGCTCGTATGAGAGAGAGACGGCTTCAAACTCTGGCTGCACAACAAAGTCCTGTCATTGCGCAGGCACAACGAAGTCCTGTTATCGCACAGGCACAACGAAGTCCTGTTATCGCACAGGCACAACGAAGTCCTGTTATCGCACAGGCACAACGAAGTCCTGTCATCGCACAGGCACAACGAAGTCCTGTTATCGCACAGGCACAACGAAGTCCTGTTATCGCACAGGCACAACGAAGTCCTGTTATCGCACAGGCACAACGAAGTCCTGTTATCGCACAGGCACATGTAGAACAATTAGAAAGAAACATAGATATAAAACCATTGCTCACTTACTATACTTCAGAAAATCACAAAATGAATTCATTCACAAAAGTCTGTCCAGCAGACCAGAAAAATGACTTTTCAAAATATGCTGAGGAGGTATCAGAAAAACTTGACTCAAATACCAAAGAGGATAATCCCTTATTCATTTCTATGAATGCTCCTAATTCAAATACAAATGTATGCACAGGATACATATTGGCTGAAAGCTGCAGTGAAAATGAACTTGATACTTCCATTCTTGGATCATTCAATCAAGATGATGTCAGATTTCATACAGAGTCTCGTGGAAGTCAGTGTACTGCCAATGCCTTGTGTGCTTTGATTTATGCAGATTTTGCACAGCTGAATAGCGTAAAAGATCTTGACCAAGTGCTTTATGATGGAGATTGTTTGTATAACAAAATTATTACATCCTTGAAAGAAAATGGTACATACAGAAATAAGCTTTTAAGTTTCGATGAAATTCCAAGGAAAGTAAGAATACAAAACAAAGACATGAGTGTTGTTAAAGGAGATATCATCTCTGGCGTATGTACGAAACAAAGTATCACAGAAGATTTTCCTGAACTAAACGAAGCACTGTCAAACGGATTTCAAAAATCCTCATATATTCTACTTATGGTTGGTGCAATATGTTCTGCAGTATTTAAAACAGACAATAGATATTTTATTTTTGATTCACATTCACATGGACAAGATGGTTTGTTCAATGAAGATGGCAGATCAATTTTGATTTCTTTCACTATTTTGGAAGATCTGGTATTGTTTCTGTATAGGATGTATGATAGTATAATGATTGACTTGTCTTCTCAGTTTGAGTTATTACCTTTATTTATAAAAGAGAAAGATTGTGATGATTTTCAAACCAGCTTCAAACAAATCAATCAGGCAATTTTGACAGAGAATGATAAACAAGAGATTTTGATGAAGAAATACTTTGAAGATCAAAAAAAAAAACAACATACCAAGGATATTCAAAATAAACCATTTGATAGAAAAGTTTATAACAGAATGTATAGACAGAAAGAAAGACGGAGTGAACACCAAAAAGTAAAAGAAAGAATGAAAACCTTGAAGTGCATGAGAAAAGCTAGGAAATCTGAAGAATTTAAAGAGAAAGAAAGGACGTTAAAAGCTTCTTTGAGACAGAAAGAAGACCAAAAAGTAAAAGAGAGAGTTAGAACCTTGAAGTGCAAGAGAAAAGCCAGGACATCTGAAGAATTTAAAAAGAAAGAAAGAGATTCCAAAGCTACCATGAGACAGAAGGAAGTCCAAAAAGTAAAGGAAAGGGTAATTACCTTGAAGTGCAAAAGAAACGCCAGGACATCTGAAGAATTTAAAAAGAAAGAAAGAGATTCAAAAGCTATCTTGAGACAGAAGGAAGACCAAAAAGTAAAGGAAAGAGTAATTACCTTGAAGTGCAAGAGAAAAGCCAGGACATCTGAAGAATTTAAAAAGAAAGAAAGAGATTCAAAAGCTACCTTGAGACAGAAGGAAGACCAAAAAGTAAAGGAAAGAGTAATAACCGTGAAGTCCAAGACAAAAGCGAGAAAATCTGCCGAATTCAGGGAGAGAGAGTTGAAAACGAAATCTCTTTCCAGAGAGAAACATGATTTTAAAGTGAAGGAATTACAATCTCAAAGAAGTTCCAAAAGAAAAGCAAGATCTGATCCATATGTGCTAGAGAAGGAGAGAATCGCTAAACAAGTGTGGAGAACAAATAAAAGAAACAGATGTGTTGAAGCAAGTTCTGCCAGAGAACATAAATCAACCAAACGTAAGGATCCAGACTTTATCACACATGAAAGGTTATCAGTTAAACGCAGAAAGTATGGCTCTGATATTGCATCATGCATTGATATTTTCCACAGAAATGTATCTGTAGGGCCTGTGTTTATTTGTACATGCTGCCATCAAACTTGGTTCAGACACAGTGTTTCATTGGCAACGTCCTTATCTGAAAGCCAAAAAACAAGATATTGTACAAATCTGTTGTCATTTGATGACAAAGAATGGGTATGCACTACATGCAAAGTTAACATATTAAATGGAAAAATTCCAAAATTGTCTGTAATGAATGGTATGAAATGGCCCGCAATACCTAAAGAGTTGGACCTTTTTCCACTTGAAGAAAGATTGATCGCATTGAGGATTCCATTCATGCAAATAAGAGAACTACCAAGAGGTCGTCAACTGTCAATAAAAGGAAATGTAGTAAATGTACCCGTCAATATACAGCCAGTCGTGAATGCGCTTCCTAGACCATTTGATGAAAATGTTACTGTGGCTGTGAAACTGAAAAAAAAGCTGTCATTTAAATCTTGTGCTTTTTCTGAGAATGTTCGACCTCTTCGAGTGATTTTAGCTTTGAATTGGCTTATGAAAAATAGTGAATTGTACCAAAATGCAAATATTCAAATAGATGAAGATTGGGTAAAAAAAGTATCAGAGACAAGAGTTGAGAATGTACATGAGTTTGTGTCACAAGAATCCATTATCTCTGATGGAAATATGATTAATGACAATGAAAAGGATCTAGGAAGTGAATTGATAACCAGTGAGAAAGTTGAAGATTTACAAACTTCAGAAATAGATAATCCTGGTTCAGATGATTTGTATGACAGTGATGCAGAAGAAGTGAATAAAGAAAATGTTGGTAATATAGATACACTTTTAGAAGATGCCAATCCTGAAAATAGAAATACTACTTTCACATTTGCTCCTGGAGAGGGACAACAACCTCTTAGCTTATACCAAGATACAGATTCAGAATATCTGTGCTTTCCATCAATTTTTTGTGGACAAAAAAGAATGGAAAACAATGAAAGGCATGTAAATGTGCATTATAGTGACATTGCAAAATGGGAATTGAGATGCAAAGACAGACGGTCTGCAAATAGTGTCCCAAATATTTTCTTTAAATTGAAAAAAATACAGATGAAACAACTGAATGATAAAGTGAATTTAGCTGTTAGAAGATGCCAAACTGGGAGAAGCACATTGACAGCAGCAGATGTCAGAAATTCTGCTTCCATGGATAGTATAGTGAAAAAAGATGAAGGATATTACTTATTCAAACAGTTGAGAAACTCTCCAGCGTATTTAGAAACGAAGAAAAAGGATGTATTTGCAATGATAAGACAGTTAGGTCTACCAACATGGTTTTTATCTTTGTCTTCTGCTGACACAAGATGGACAGATCTTTTAAGCATTTTAGCTTCCCTGAATAAAAATGTAAACTACAGTCCAGAAGAAATTAATGAGCTGTCATGGGAACAGAAAATAAAACTTGTCCAATCTGATCCAGTCACTTGCTCTAGATATTTTGATAATAGAGTACAGGAGTTCATAAACATTGTCCTTAAAAGTACCCACACACCACTTGGCAATGTCACAGATAGCTTTTATCGAGTTGAATTTCAGCAGAGAGGTTCACCTCACATACACATGATTGTTTGGGTGGAAAACGCTCCAAAGTACAATGTCAACTCAAATGAAGAAATAACAAGTTTTGTTGACAAGTTTCTGCAATGTACAATTGATGATGAGGATGTTGGTAATCTTGTGGATTTGCAAATTCATAAACATTCTAGAACATGTCGGAAGAAGGAGGACAGATTATGTCGGTTTGGATACCCTTTACCACCTCTGCGAAATACAATGGTACTAGAACCTCTTGACAATGACAAAGAAAAGTATGACAAGATGTATCAACAAATACAGAAGAAATTGAATGCTGAAAAAGAAGGATATGATATTCCTTTTGACCTATTTCTGAAAGATGTTATACAAATGGATGAAGAAGATTATATCAAATGCATCAGAAGTTCACTTTCTTCATCAAAAGTATTTCTGAAACGAAAGCCCAATGAAATTCGAGTTAACTTGTACAACAAATCTGTGCTGAAAGCTTGGATGGCCAACATTGACATTCAATTTGTTCTAGACCCATATGCATGTGCTATGTACATTGTCTCCTACATCAGCAAGTCACAGAGAGGAATGAGTAACCTGTTGTATGCTGCTGCAAAAGAAGCAAGGCAAGGAAATTTAGATATCAAAAGGCAAGTGAGACATATTGGAAATGTATTTTCAAACAGTGTTGAAGTAAGTGCGCAAGAAGCAGTGTACTTAGTATTACAAATGCCATTAACAAAAGGCACTAGAGATGTTGTCTTTATCAACACATCTTCACCTGAGGAAAGAGTGCAATTATTGAAGTCAAAGTCTGCTCTTGATGAATTACCAGCAGAGTCCACAGACATTGTGGCAAGTAATGTGATAAAAAGGTATTCTCAACGTCCAAAAATGTTGGAAAAATACTGTCTTGCAGATTATGTTTCACAATTGGATATTGTGTATCCTGAAAAAATTGATCAGGAAAATGAAATTGACATCAATGATGATACAGATGAAACTGAAGAAAATTTCCCAGAAAGTACCACAATTTTACAATTGAAAAGTGGAATTAAGATAAAACGCCGTTCTGAATCCAAAGTAATACGTTATGTAAGATTCAACCGTAAATCCAATGAAGAAAACCATTTCAGAGAAAAGTTGCTACTATTTTATCCTTGGAGAAATGAAATGACTGATTTGTTGGGTAATTCTGATACATACAAAGACTCTTATGAATTGAGGAAACAAACTATTGATTTAAAGTGTTCTGAGTACGAACATCATGTTGAAGAATTGGAAATAGCAAGAAACATGGCTGAGGCAGATCTTGAAATTTATGATGACATTGTACCAGGAGTTCAGCAAATTGAGGCTGAAACAGGTGAACAAAGTATAGAAGAATCTGAGGCTTTCATATATTTCAATCCTGACAGAATTTCAGAGCACAGAAATTATGACATAGGGATAGAAATTGGATGTTCAAGTTCTGCATCACAAATCAATATAAATGAAAATATTTTATCAGATCAAGAGTATAGGACATTATTAAGAAACTTGAATGCTGAACAAAGACATTTTCATGACCATGTTGTCCATTGGATCAAAACAAAAGAATCCCCGTTGTATACTTTTCTCTCAGGAGGTGCAGGTGTAGGAAAAAGTGTTGTTGTAAGAGCACTGTATCAAACTCTGTACAGATTTATGAACCTCAAAGAAGGAGAAAATGCAGATGACATCAGAGTTCTTCTTTGTGCATACACTGGTAAAGCAGCATTTAATATTGGTGGATCAACCATCTCATCAGCCTTTAAACAGAAGTTCAAACAATCAAACCAAACATTGACATGTGATAACCTGAATTCATTTAGATCAAAATTCAGGAATTTGGCTGTTGTTATCATAGATGAGATTTCCATGGTATCAAACTCAATGCTAAGTTTCATTGACCAAAGATTGCAGGAACTTAAAGGAACAAGACTTACATTTGGTGGAGTGAGTGTCATTGCAGTTGGTGACCTATATCAGTTGAAACCTGTGAATGGTGACTGGATATTTAATGACTTGAAAAAAGATGCCTCAGCATTAGCTTACAATCTATGGACAGATCATTTCAAGCTTTATGAATTGATCCAAATAATGAGACAAAAAGATGACCTTGAATTCGCTCATTTGTTGAATAGACTCAGAATTGATGCCTTAACACACGAAGATAGGGCTAAGCTAAAAAAATGCAACATTGATAAAAGTTCAAAAGACTACAGGAGTCATGCCCCTCATTTGTTTGCAGAAAATTTTTTCATGCATTCATTCAATGATTCAATCATAAATGATATGGAAACAGAGAAAACTACCATTCCGTGTCATGACACAGTTATTTCCCCAAAATTGTCAAAGGAGAAACAGAGTGAAGCTGTCAAAAAACTACCTACTGATCCGAACAGAACTGCAAATCTTCATTGTTCATTGACTGTTGTAGTGAACATGATCTATGACCTTACAGTAAACATTAATACAGAGGATGGACTTGCTAATGGAGCTTCATGTGTTGTCAAGCACATAGAATATAAGCAAACAGAAACAGATCGTCCAAGTATTATATGGGTTCAATTTCATGATACAAAGGCAGGTTTTGAGACGAGGGAGAAGTTCAGAAATAGACAATTTTATCACACAATAATAGATGAAAATTGGACTCCAATATTTGACATTGAAAGAACATTTTTGTACAACAAGAAAACATTCCAGAGAATACAGTTTCCCTTGCAGCCATCAGCAGGACGTTCTGTTCACAGAGCTCAAGGAAGTACTCTAGATGAAGTGGTCATAGATCTTTCTCAGAAAAGAATGAGAAAAGTTCCTCATCTTCATTATGTTGCCCTAAGCAGAGTAAAGTCAATGAAAAGTCTTCAGATCCTAAATTTGAATGCAGATGCTCTCAAAGTTGATGATCAAGTAAACAGAGAAATGCAGAGGTTACAAGACAATGCCAAGTTAAAGTTAAGCTTTACTCCCTTAGATACCATTGACTCTGCTGTTCACATGAAGTTAGCCTTCAATAACTGTAGATCACTTCATCTTCACATTGAGGATGTCAAACATGACAGAGGCCTGTTGTCTTCCCATGTTTTTGGATTATCTGAAACTCGACTGTCAAAGTTTGACCGAGATACAAACTACATCATTGAGGGATACACATTGATAAGAAATGATCAGTCTATCAGTGACAGATCCACTCGTCCTTCTCATGGCTTGGCTGTCTATGTTAAAGATTGTTGCAAAATTGTATCCAAAACTTCATTCACCTCTAAAATGTTTGAATATCAGAAGTTGACATTGCAACTTTTGGATAATGAGATTCAGTTTGTAGTGCTGTATAAATCGCCCAAAATGCCTGTGAACCAATTCACACAAATGATGTGTAATGAGCTTGCTCCAAATTTAGATACAAATAAACCATTGGTTCTAATGGGTGACTTCAATCTTGATATTTTTAACAAACACAGCAGAACAGTGCAGAAAATATGCAAAGATTTCAGATGTGAATTAAAGAGTAGGGCACCAACAACAGACAATGGTTCCACATTAGATCTTGTACTTTCAAATATTACTGGAGAAGCAGGTGCAACTGAAGCATACTGGTCAGACCATAAAGTAATCTATTTCCATAACTAGTTTTTTCTTTTAATACAGATGCTAGAAAAGGTGATAGTTCCAATGCAGTTCCAGACATTATATCAAGGTGATATATACTCAGCAAAAGAGCTAACGCATCATTTTTTTAAAATTGCATAACTTCTTTATTGTCAAAAATTTAAGATTTATAATTTGGCACATGTTTATCCCACAAGTTTCTGCACTCATCCATAAAAGTATTTCCAAGTATTCTCTCTTATGTGACCGCGTCACACGAAAAGGGGACCAAAACAGTTTTTCGGCTCGTGTAACTTGTGATCTTTTTCAATCATTTTTGTTTGAATTGATTTTGAAAGCTTGTTTATTATGAGATTGAAGTCTGAAAAAAATAATTCATTATCTAACGTAACAAGGGCTGTTCAAGGACAACGTAGCCCGCATAGACGCACCTTTTAAAAAGAAAAGGCTAATTTTTCAAGGTCAAGGTCACAGGGTCAAATTTTATGGTCTCAGGTGAAAGGTCTTAGTAGGACCTGTCTATGCATGAAATATCAAGACTGCATCTCATACAGTTCATAAGATATATAGACAATTACGTTTTGTCTACATAACCGACGTCGCCGTCGATGCCAAAAAATGCCACCAACGACACTTGTGATGTAAAATCACCTCTGTGGAAATAAAATACGTGCCCACAAAATGTTAAAGCCGTCGGTTCGTTTAAGGAAGGGTAACTTTTCTACCCAAGAACTCTTTCAGCCAATACAAAAGGTTTGAAAGTGATGTGCGAATTTCCATTTCCAATTTCCAATTTTAATCAAATTTCAAATTTTATGAATTTTAGAATTAAGGGTGTCCATATTAAAAGTTCGATATTTCAGAACAGACCGTAGCATTAACTCTGAAATTTCATAGGCTTCTTATCAAAATGGTGGTAGTTGGCATGTGCAAATTTTGAACGTATTCTGTAGATTCGTAAGAAAAATATTAACACAAATATGAGTGATGCGTTAGCAGTTTTGCCGAGTATAAATACAAATTATTCAATACCATATAAATGTCCTTTCCATAAAAAGATAAACCACTTTTGAGACAACCTAAAATTATTTTGAAATCAAATTGTTTTTTAATCAAACAAGCAACATACTTTTATCATGATTTTGATTGTTGATTAGTCAATACTTCCTATCACTACTAATCGCTACATGTAAACTTGGGTTGAAAAGCTTCTCCTTCAATGGAAGAAGCACTTTTGAGACATTCCCCTTTTCATATACTAGGAACATTTATTTTTCATTCTTGATTAAACGAGTCATTTTAGATTATATCAATTATCAAAATATGATCAAACTCTGTGGATCAGAAATTACATAATTTTTTTACACTTGCTCAGTATGGAAAAAAAACCTCACTTCCCATTCACCTCCATGTCAAAAGCCTTCACTATATGACCAGTTGAAAACAGCGTAAAACCCCAATAAACTAATCCATGTCAAAAATAAGAATTGAGAGGACTCCCAATCTTTCCTATTCCACGGGTGGTAAACAGAGAAACTAGCTCCAAAAAGATGTAGTTGCATAGAGCGAAAATTTGTAGGTCACGAACACATTTTATAAAATTATTTCTTTTAAAGCGAGTTTTTGAGAAATCCAGCGATGCTGTAATATGAAGAAATGGTCGAAGTTTGTTGTGCAGGAGAGTATACGGTATAAGTAGCAGGGTTTAAATACAATAGTTGAAAAACATTTCAAAATCGAAAGTAAAGAAGTTTTTACTTTCGATCTTGAAATGTTTTTCAACGATTGTATTCAAACTCTGCTTACAAACACCGTATATTCTCGTGCACAACAAACTTCGACCATTTCTTCATATTACAGCATCGCCGGATTTCTCAAAAACTCGTTGTAAAAGAAATAATTGTAGAAAAAATGTGTTCGTGGCCTACCTTTGTTTAGAGATTTTCGCTCTATGCAACTACCTCGGTAGAGGCCAGATGTCACGAGGAAACGAAATACCGTTGACTCTTTTTGGAGCTAGTTTCTCTGTTTACCACCCGTGTATTCGCTTTTTATTTTCTTAAATTGTCTATTATAACATGCCATAGTAGTACGAGTTGATTCTGTTCATGGGACAGTTCTCTTGTTATGGAACCACTTTCAGACACCTTAATTAATTATTTCATTGACATCATCTAGAATTGACATACGTGTCTTTCAACTGTCACATAATTTGGGAGATTATGAAGTTATATTTGCATGGAAATTAAGAACATCATAATAATTTTATTTTATTATTGTTTGTCCATATTAGAAAGTAAAATATATGTCAACATCGTATCTTTAGCCGTGACGAAAGGTTATAGTATATTCCAATAAATTTGAAAATGGAGGATTGCCAATTCTCCGCTGAATAAATGCAAGTTATGACACATATTGCGTGCTGTTTACGATGCTGTGACAGTTAAGTAGCTGTATCCAGGTATTGAGGTCGATTTATTACAACATGAAGGGTTGAGTCACATATTTTGAAAATCACCTTCCTTCATCAATTTAGACTTGCTGATCATTGGTCACTCACAGGTTGTTTGTCTATTATAGTATTTGAAAGAGAATATAAAAACATGAATGTACAATAGCATACTAGGTTAATATAGTTTTTTAAAGAATAAAAACATGAATGTACAATAGCATACTAATTTTGATAACATAGTATTTGAAAGAATATAAAAAAAGAATATACAATAGCATACTAGCTTTAATAGCATAGTATTTGAAAGAACATAAACACATGAATATTCAATAGCATACTAGCTTTATAAGAATATTCAACCTAAAAAAATAAGGGCAAAAGCAGTTTCAAAGGTACAGATACATCAAACGGGCATTGGGCCTGTTTGAAATGGTCTCTTTAATGCCGTCAAGTTTGCAGGCCCTCGTGGACATGACAAAAGCAAGGTAAGTGACATTTTTAGCTCGACTTTTCGAAGAAAATGAGAGCTTATACTGTCACCCAGGTGTCGGCGTTGGCATTGGCGTTGGTGTTGGCGTTGCAACAAAGGTTTAAGTTTTTTTCAAACATCAATGACTTCCATACTATCAAAGGGATTCAACCCAAACTTGGAATACTTATTCACCATCACACCCTCTACCTTACTACCAGGGCCCATGACCCTGGCTCTATACTACATTTTATTGGTCCTTTTTAACAATTTATACACATATATAAAGAAAGCTATTATCTCAGGTGAGCGCTTCAGGGCCAATGGCCCTCTTGTTTGTGAAAATGTTAAATTGTATAGAGTAGGCAAAAAAACAAGAATTCAAAATTTGAGAGCAATTAGAATTACCTCCCTTGATATTGTCTATTCGCACCATACAGATTTCGTTTCATAACTGGTCATATAGCCCATTACACAGGTCTTACCTTAATCTGTTGGGTTTAAGAAAAGAATTAATCATATACATATATCCATTATAACTAAACTTCATTTTAAAACTGAATGACATGACAGATTTCACTATTTAAATTTCTAACCCTAAATCAAATGGCGAAATTTTAGACTGGTTTGAAAGATACTTCATACAACAGAATGGGTGTAAATGAAAACAGAATTTCAGTGTATCTTAGCCCAGACAAAATTGAGGGAAAATGATCATTTTCTTTTTTTATACGCCGCCGGAGGCGGACGTATATTGGCGTCATCTTCTCCGTCTGTCCGTCCATCCGTCCATCCATCCGTCCGTCCGTACGTCCGTCCACTTTTCTTGTCAACGCAACTTCTCCTAAGTTTCTGGCTGGATCTTCTTGAAACTTGGTCAATGTTATCACCTCAATTGGTAGATGTGCATGAAGGAAGGATTTTATGGTTCATCGATTTTTGCCTGAGTTATGCCCCTTAAAAACTTAGTCTCTGGGGCTTATTGAAATTGCAGCCTTGTCAACGCAACTCCTCCTAAGTTTCTGGCTGGATCTTAATGAAACTTGGTCAATGTTATCACCTCAATTGGTAGATGGGCATGAAGGAAGGATTCTATGGTTCGTCGATTTTTGCCTGAGTTATGCCCCTTAAAAACTTAGTCTCTGGGGCTTATTGAAATTGCAGCCTTGTCAACGCAACTCCTCCTAAGTTTCTGGCTGGATCTTAATGAAACTTGGTCAATGTTATCACCTCAATTGGTAGATGTGCATGAAGGAAGGATTTTATGGTTCGTCAGTTTTTGCCTGAGTTATGCCCCTTAAAAACTTAGTCTCTGGGGCTTATTGAAATTGCAGGCTTGTCAACACAACTCCTCCTAAGTTTCTGGCTGGATCTTAATGAAACTTGGTCAATGTTATCACCTTAATTGGTAGATGTGCATGAAGGAAGGATTTTATGGTTCATTGATTTTTGCCAGAGTTATGCCCCCTTCAATCTTAGTCTCTTGGGCTTATTGAAATTGCAGTCTTGTCAACGCAACTTCTCCTAAGTTTCTGGCTGGATCTTAATGTCACTTGTTCAATGTTATCACCTCAATTGGTAGATGTGCATGTAGGAAAGATTTTATGGTTCATTGATTTTTTCCAGAGTTATGCCCCCTTAAAACTTAGTCTCTGGGGCTGAAACTTGGTGGATGTTTTTACCTTAATTGGTAGATGTGCATGAAGTAAGGATTTTATGGTTCATTGATTTTTGCCTGAATTATGCCCCCTTCAATCTATTTTTTTTTGTCTCAAGTTTTATAAGTGGCGGCGTATATTGTGACGATGGCACTCTTGTTGCCTCAATGTTTTTTTTCCTAAACCTTTTTAACCCATTACCACACAGTGACTCTTTTTGACTTGATATGGACCCTTCAAGATAATATATTTGTAAAACATTGTGGAAAATAAAGAAATTGCTTGTGACAAGCAATTTCTTCATTTCCCACAATGTTTTCTACCATGAAAGACTTAAAAATGATAAATTTTGTTCAATGGAAATTGTCGTCTACAACACCTATGAGTTTGGACTCGGCTAAAATCTTGTTGTTTGGTAAAGGGTTAAGAGAGACATCGAAGCCTTGTGTTGTTTGGAAAAAGGTTTGATTTGTTTCACTTTGAGTAAAACCTGTATTTCTGTTAGTGTTTACCCAAGGAAAATACATCATAGGTAAAGTTAAGACTTTACCCCATTTACTCTGAAAGCACAGTTTTGAGGATATGAATTTGACATTTGCAGTTTTACCAACAATGTGTTGTATAATTCATTCTGTTGAATAATTTTGTCCACAATCAAAGAAATAATGAAAAGGTTGTAGTGAGAGTTAAATCCATATTCAATATATAAACATAAGACTTGGACCAACCCATGCGCGCACACAGAGATGTACAGTCGTATCTTGGTCTATTGTTTAGGCAAATTTTGTTTGTGAAAGACTTCTGCAAATTGTCAAATTCTATTGTTGTCTCAACTAGCTGTGTTTTGATGAATTACACCATACAACAAAAATTATATACTCAATGTCCAGGGCCCCAGAAAACAGAGAATCGTCTGGTCCAGACGAAATTTTGAATTGTCAGACCGATGGGAAACAGCAAATCAACGAAATAAATCAGTATGAAAATTTTCCATCATCACACGCTTTACCTCTGGACCAATTCAGATCCCAAAATTTCTGGCGCCCTTTCCATGACTTTTCTAAAGCACTTTTATCCATTTATCAAACAGTCCTTGCTCATTTTGATCTTTGTATTTTGACCTCCTTCTGCTTTTAAAATGAAATTTCTTAAAACCAAGCTCAATCCTTATCAATGGAAGAAAAACATGCTTATTTGTTTTGAGTAAATGATCTACATGGAAAAAAATGAGGCAAAAGAGACTAATGTCTGATACTGAGAAATACTAAGATGATTTATTTAAGACAATATTCCTTGGCTTTAGACAGTTCAACTGGAATATTTGAAGTTATTTTATTGTAATGGTGGTCAAATCTGTAAATTTGTTATTCTTGCAATTTTTTCCATCATGTCCAGTGAAGAAAGTCCATTTTATAGCCACCAATATATACCCTTTCCCTTCCAGAAAGCATCATCCCATCATAATTAAAACCCATAACCACACAGTGACACCTTTTGACTCCCCACAAGATAAAGGCTTTGGAAAACCTTGTGGAAAATGAAGAAATTGCTTGTGACAAGCAATTTCTTAGTTTCCCACAAAGTTTTCTACCAAGAGAGTACAAAAACTGCAAAACTTTTTCACTTGAAATTGTAGTCTACAACATCTTTGAAATTGGACCAGTCTAAAATGTTTTTGTTTGGTGATGGGTTTATTGTAATGATATATCTGTGTATTGCCTGCACCCAGCACAAACAATATATTTTACACATGATTGCAAGAATGTTAGAATAGACCACCTTTTGTGCAAATTAGAAGCCATGGGAATTTAGTCTGCAAAGTAAAGGATGACTCTTTAACTATTTGAAATATATTTTTGTGAATATTTAGAGAGGATACAACAATGTACCAATTTTGAATTTTAACACAAAATGTATATCTAAAATTGCAAGTGCAACCAATTTGAAATTGTCGATTAAACCTTTACACTTGACAAGCAAACATTGGTTGGATATGATAATTTTAATTTTATTGTTATCAATTTTATGTTTGTGAAGCAATCCACGGAATTTAATAAAAGTTGCTTTTTCTGTTCCACTTAGGTATCCTAAGATACAAGTTTTTTTTTCACAGCTTAACCTTTGTGAAAATTTCAACTTTTTCAGATCAGTGCAATTTAGACAGTAGATTAAAAGAAGGCAACAATTCGTATGTTGCCTATCTATATATTGTTTTTTTTTTCAACAAAAAGGTTTCTGTTGAAAAGCAGCAATATGTCACAAACTGTTGACAGGTAAATATCTTAAAGACATGAATAAATGACAAATATCTAATTTATTTCAGATCAGCCCAATATAGACATAGTACTTAGATTAAAAGAAGGTTAATATTTGAATGTTGCCAATTCATAATTATATTGTCGCTTTTCAACATAAACCTCGTAACTGCAGCTTGTTTTAAGCTGCAGTTACGAGGTTTATGTTGAAAAGCAGCAACATGTCACATACTGCTGACAGGTTAATATCTTGAAGAACACACAATGTAATTCTTATGACACAAATTATGGACAAATATCTATCATTTTCAGATCCGCACAGTTTAGACATAGTAGATTAAAATAAGGTAACAATTTGAATGTTGCTCTCTATATATATATCATTGTTTTTCTTTGAAAACATTGTAATTGCAGCTTAAAACAAGCTGCAGTTAGAAGGTTTTCTATGAAAAGCGATGATATGCCACAAATTAATGGCTGGTATACCTCACAATGAATGACCTGGCAGAGCTTAGCATGGGCTGCTCTGCCAGGTCATTTATCGTGAGCCATAGATATCTTGAAAACTTGTTTATATATCATCAACTATTGACAAATATGTAATATGTAAATATGTATATGTAAAGAAGGTAACAATTTGAATGTTGCAAACCCTATATATTGTTGCTTTTCAACATAAACCTCATAAATGCAGCTTGTTTTAAGCTGCAGTTACGAGGTTTTTGTTGAAAAACAGCAATATGTCACAAACTGTTGACAGGTAAATATCTTGAAAACTTGTTTTTATGTTGTCAATTATATGTGTCATCAATTATTGACAAATATCTAAATTTCTTTTTCAGATCAGCGCAGTTTAGACATAGCAGATTAAAAGAAGGTAACAACTTGAATGTTGCGAATCCTATATATATGCCACAAACGATGGATGAGGATGATATAGTGGAGGATTCACGGCAACCTCTCGATCAGCCGTACGATTTTGATCCAGAAAAAGTAAGTTTGATTCTTACATAGAAAAGATGAAATTAACTAATCCTTTCCCGTAAAAGACCTTGTTTTGATGTCCCTTTAAAGACCAGGGGCCCGTTTTACTAACAATCGTATGTTTGATTTTTGCATAATTACTTGTAACAACCGCCCTGATTGGCTCAGTCGGACTTCTCATGCAATCAGATGTCTTGTTACACAGTTTACACAAAAAAATGATGGTAAGATGTTTAGTAATACGGGGCCCAGGTCTTGTCTGGGAAATGGTGAAGTAAATATTAATAGTAATCATTCACAACAACCCCTGGATCAGAACTAGAAAAAGTAAGTTCTATTTTATGGAGAATAGTTTGAGATGTCTATGTCTCGGAATTTGTCTTCTGGAAATTTATTATGGTACTAAAATATTTGCAAATATTGACTTAATATGTTTGTTTCTACCCTTCCTTTTTGGAATCAGAGCCTTGTTACAAAGACATGTTCAAAGTATTTGATAAAATTTTGCAAACAGTGAATTGAATCCCTGAAATTGAAACTCGATGAAATAATTAATTTTTCCAACATTTTCTTTTCCTGGGCATACATATAAGTTCTTAAATGAAGTACTTTTAGGTCTTTGATAGTCATACTTCTAAAACTTGACCACTCACCTATTCTTTTATTCCCCCATATTGAAAGATCAGCGGCATACTGTTTTACTTGTGTCCGTCTGTCTGTCCATCAGTCAGAAAAGTTTATATTGGCCATTTCGGGGGCGTTTTTGTTTTACAAACACATTTTGTTTGCATAGATAGTTGATGGGAAAAATGTTACTGTAAATATTATTGATTTGGATAATGAAACATTTGTGAAACATGGTGCCTGCATGTGGTGCCATTGTAATGGGTTGAAGTGTGGTTTTATTCTTGTATGCTTCTTGCATATGGGACCTGTCAAGCTAAAAGGGACCTTATGAAAAGTCCACAAAAACCAAATTTTGAAATTTGAATGGGGCTTAGCAGAGGTCAACAAGATGTTGTATTTGAAAAATGAACACCTTATATGATTATAGGGTAAACATTCTAGATTTAAAAAAAAATTTAGAGTGAGAAGTATCGACCCTAGTCAGGCTGCGCGGATGCGCTGCCTGACTAGGGTCAATACTTTTCACACTCCCTGTAAAGTCCCTTCTAGCATGACAGGTCACATATTTATTGTTTTTGCTGATATGAGAGAGATATTATAATTTGCTTATTGACCTGGTTGTCTTGTTAACCGCATCAGGAGTTTTAGAGTAAGTTAGTTGTGTTGTCATGGTGATGATTCATATTTAATTTTGGAAGAATGTACATTCTGAGATGGAAAATGTACATTGACACCAATATGTTTTATGTGTCGTTATGCATGGGTCCTTAATATCACCAAATTGAATCAGTTATACATGATTGGACACAAATATACACAATGAAGATCCAAATATTTGTGTCGATGTTTGCATGATTACATATTTTGTATCAGTTTTTGTCTTTTGACAGTGAAATCTCCAAGTACATAAAGAATATGTTTAAGTCCACATCTTTGGCAATGTTGTTAACATTTGGTGATGGAATGTTCTATCTCCGAATATTTACGACGTTGCCCTATTAGGTTTGGATACGTCTGAACGACATGGCACAATAAATTTCGATGTTGCATGAATCTCATTAGAGGTGGACTACCTTACAGTTGAGTCTTTAGGGGTGTAGTCTTTTACCCATTACCAGACAGCAAATCTATAGACTGTTCCAGTTACAAAGATGTTGCCCGCAATTTCAAATGATTTTTTTTAACTTCATGGGTAGAAAACATTGTGATAAATGAATGAATTTCTTGTTACAGGCAATTTCTTCCTTTTGCACAGTGTTTTTCAAAAGCCATTTACTTGTTGGATGTCAAATATCGTCATTATGTCGATATGGGTTAAACCTTGAAATCTGTAGATTTGAATCTTTTGTTTGTTTTATAGAAAATGATTGAAGTAAAACTGTAAAAGTAAGACAATTGTCATGTAAGAAATGCATAAACCTTCAGTCTTATAATGTCTTATTATGTATTGGAGCCATGATCTGGAAAAAGGGTCCCCTAAGGCATTTTAAGAACACAGTTTGATTTGGATCCATATTGTTCTCTGATAGCTTCATCCTGATCTGCAGTAACTAAAAGATAGCAGCACAGATCTTTATTGAACTGTATTTGACAACAGCCTGATCTGAAAACTTGGTTTTCTAACATGATATAACCCATTACCACACAATGACTCTTTTTGACCCCTCACAAAATAATGGCCAAGGAAAACATTGTGGTAAATGAAGAAATTGCTTGTGACAAGCAATTTCTTCATTTTCCACAACGTTTTCCATCCAAAAAGACCTAACAATTAAAGAATTCCATTCACTTGAAATTGTCGTCTGCAGACTCTTTGAATTTGGACTAGTCTTAAATTTTGCCGTTTGGTTATGGGTTAAGGGCCCCTTTTCCAGATCCTGGCTCATCTGTTTGAATCTGGCTGTTTGAACAATCGACTACATTTTAAGCTTGATTATATCATACATGTTTTCTTTTGTTTGAACTGTATGTAAAATATGAATTAATCTGACTGTAAGAATTTTGAGAATATAGTCTCTCCCTAGATTTAGTGTTCGTCCTAGTTTTTGGATCAATGAAATTGCAGTATATCGTCGTTGTAAATGCAAAACCTCGTATCTCGTTTTTGGAAAATTTCAAAGGGGAGGGAAAAAAGAGTAATAACTTTTCTCAAACTGAAATGTTTTACTTGAAATTTGGACATATTGTTCACCAATGATTTGTGATCAATACTGATCAGTAAAATATCTCAAAACCTGCAAGAATTGTCTGTAACTGAGCACACAAAATTGAACTTTGAAAATCGCAAGAATCGACATACAAGGTTTTGCATTTACAACGACGATATTTGAAAATTTCGGCACTATAATTCACATAAACGCTCTGCCGGACAGTTTGTTACGGATATACATAGCCACGCCCCGTTTCCTGTGCAGTTATGAAAAATGATGTAATTTTTGGGAAAATGGTGTAATTTTGGGGAAAATGATGTAATTCCAGTAAGGTCCGCTTGATAGTAGCTATCGGAGGCGTGGTTTGAAGAATGACAGTAGAAGCGTATGTTTTCATTGGTTGACAAACACTAAGTCAGATAGAGTCTGTATAGTAGATTCTACGTGACATAAATGTTCAGAGGCTGCGCCTTTTTAACGTTTATATCGTGTAGAATCTACTATACAGCCTCTATCTAATACTTAGCATTGAATGACCATTTCTCTGTGTGTAATATTGTTGCATCATGAGTTACATATTTGTGATAAATTGTTGTGGTCTGAAAATTGTATGCAAAATACATACTCATTCCTTTATTATCATCATCATATGAATCATTATTTCTATCATCATCAGTTTTCATGATTAAAATGCAGAGACTTTTTGCGATAGCGGACTGCATTTTCCAGGGGGCATTTACAATCATTGCACTTTCCTAAATCACAAGTTTCAGACATTAAAAGGACTTATAAATCACTCACTCAGTTCACTTACTTCAAACAATAAGTGATTTTTCAATCATTATATGACACATGCTTGTCACTGTGGGTTAATGTGCATGTTTTGGGATTACAGTTAAAGCTTACAAACCCATTACCAGACGGCAAAAGTTTGAAATCTTCCAATTTGAAAGGTGTAGCAGAAGACAATTTCAAATTGATGAAATTTAAAGAATAGTTCCAGTTTGGGTTTGAAAACATTGTGAGAAATGAAGAAATTGCTTGTGACAAGCTATTTCTTCATTTTCCACAATGTTTTCCGAAGTCATTTCATGTGAGGGAGTCAAAAGATGTCGCTGTGCATTAATGGATTAAAGCCATACCTGAGTCATTATTTTAACCCGTAAATTTAAACCACTGTTGCTCAATTCATAATAATTGTTTCGTTGTTTTTTTTCCCTGCAGGAATCTCTTGTAGATAGTGACCAATCACAAAGTGATTCTTGTGTGTAAGACAAGGTGCTGTTTTGTGTCTACATCTCTTCCTTATATTTATACACAAACATGGATTTCATACACTAAATATCACACACTGATCAAATGAGTGAATACATTCTAAATTTGTTATTTCAAACCAAACCCCTATGTTGTGGGTACTCATTGGAATTGTCTCCATGAGACAATTCCAATGAGTACATGTACCAACAACATAGGGTTTGGTGAATAATATTTGAAATTTTGCATTTTGAAAAGCCAATACCCATCTTATAATGTAGCTCTGGTATCTATGGTGCCACAAAATTCTGTCACCAGAAGTTTTATCTGAGGCATGTTCTTTAGAGCGAGATATCTTAAGATTTCTTTAGATGTTTTTAAATGAAGCGTTTTTGAGACCGAGATTATAAGCGAGTTGTTCCGAATACTGGATACTTTATACAATTGAAGTCATTATGACGTCATTTGTATAATGCATGAAGCATTCAGAACACCACAGTCTTTAAATTATGGAGCATTCAGAACAACACGGTCAATTTTCTCTACATTGTTTCCACAGAATTGGCTGAGGGGTTCTGTAAGAAGTATAGAGTAAATAAGAGTAATGACACCAATTGAGCTGCTTAAAAATCTTGCTCTAAAGAACGCGTTATCTTAGAGCATCTTATGAAATCACAAGATAGCTTAAAAATGTCACTCTAAAGAATGCACCTCTGTTGTCACTTTGTCTTGTGGTGTCCATATCTCAAGTTGATCAGCGTGATTTTATAGAAGTGCATTTTATACACTAAAGCCAACATCAACTTAGATTTGTGAAATGGCAACTTTATGTTTCTGAAATGAACATATCACTTTCTAGATTGTTGGTACAATCAGAAGTAGAAAATAACTACAATCTTCAATGTCTATTCATATCTAGGTCTTGTGTTCTAGGCCTTTGATTTATGAAATGAACCTTTTTGGGGGAAATTGGGTCACATGCTCTAGCCTTTTGATTAATACTGAAACTTTTTAGGGGGAAAATTGAGAGAGCAGCATTTTCTTATACCTTCTTTGTTTTAGTCCTATTCAAAGTCTTCTGCAATTTAGGCAAGTCCAAAATTGAGTAGTTTAAGCAAAGGGGTGTATGATTGAAATCGAAAAAAAACACTTGACGTTGCCACAGCACATTGCGGGCTTTATTAACCATTTCCCAAATAGCCCCTTCAGAGTGCAAGATTTGAAATATATAATGGAAAAGGAGAAAATGCTGTTTTTCCCTCAAAGATTTCTTTACTATCCTTTGCACCAGCACTGTATGCAATGACCTAATTGCCTATTATATCAATGAGCAACAGATAACAGTTTATTATGCTCCCCGAAAAAATTTCGGGGGAGCATATAGTCGCCACGCTGTCCTTCCGTCCGTCCGTCCTTCCGTCCGTCCGTCCGTCCACAGCCAGATCTCAGCAACCCTTGGACCAAATTCAATGAAACTTCACATGTAAACCCGTGGGGTCAATACCTAGAGACCTTTTTTTCCGTTTCTTAATTTGAGGCTGCGTCATGGAAAAAGGGGCCTCAATGTAAAAATTAGTTTTTCTCCAATTTCTCTTTATCTAATGGGCAGAATTGAATGAAATTTTCATCTTATGTGAGGAATGAGATGTTCTAGTCTATATTCTATAAATAATGCATGTACAAAAAATCTGTCATGTGAAAAGGGGGCTTAATGTATGATAGTATTTTTTTTGTGACGAACACTTATTCGGGGAGCATTATCCGTCTATGACGGCTCTTGTTTCCATGCACATCATGTTTGAGCATGAAGCCCCATTTTACATTATTTAGCTTGCACCATGTGCCATGCTTGCTGTTTATTATTGCATCATTCTTACAGTAAAAGGCCATTTCATTCACATCAAACCAATATAAATAAAAACACAAAGTAGCGCAATCAGACCATTATATGGCATGCAGCAATTGGCCACTATCAGCTTCACATTCCATCTTTGTAATATTCATGGCTAAGCTTTGCTTTTGCTTGAAAATGATATCATTTGTCACTACAAATTTTATTTGTGACTACAAAATAGTTAGAAACATAAACATTTTCATTCAAAGGCTTTCTCAATTTTGTAACAACCAGGCTTAGAAAATACTCATATTTCAAAATTTCTTTTCATTATAACATTATTTCTAATTTTCGTTAGCATTTTATTTTTGTTTTATATTACTTTTGTTTTGATTCTATTTAAATGTTGTGATTGTATGTCTTGTATATGATTGTATATATAACCCATCATTATCACTAAAGAGCCAGAGGCAAAATTTGAAAAGTGCCGGTAATTTCTTAACTATGTTACATTTCCATTCCAAATACAAACATAAGCATTTTGAACGGTTTAGAATTTTGAATTAATGCATACTTATGGAAATATCGGACAAAATGTTCAAAATTACCTCCCTTGCATATGATTATAGAGTAAAAAAATATTTGTAAAGTAGTTTCTTCTTGAAGCATAATCTTGAAATCCGGCAGGGTGAATCAACTTATTTGAAGTATATTTACAAGTGTGAATAATTTGATACATGTCGCTTGGCTAAAAAGTTGTGTTTTCAATGATGGGTTGTATACCTTAAATGAATTCCTCGTTGGCATCTTTACCTCAATAAGACATTGTCATAAAATGGCATTTCAAAGCAGCAAATTATTCTTGCTATATGTAGAAACAATTGAATGTCTCAAAAAAATCATTTTGATCATTGACCTTCCATGGGGGGTCTTCTTCAAATCAGGGACAATAGGGGACAATTTTATCTGGTGACGTAATTTCGGACAAACAATACTATTTCCGTATACATAGTATGTGTTATTATAAAATCTCGTAACTACGGCTTGATTCAAGCCGTATTTACGAGATTTTATAACAACAACAACGGTTTGTCAAAAAAAACAGGAAGCCTAGTCTATTTTTAGCACAAAATTCTTTGCTATTGATTGTATCAGGGATGAGAATCTTCAGCTTTTTGGCAAATTTCAACTTTTTTTTTTTTAAAAAATTACAATTCCATTTTGTTTTGAATTCAGTCAGATCCATCCAAATCAGATGTTTTTGAATGGGGTACATGAGGTTTTTGCTTAATCCACTGAATCTGATTGTAACATTGTCGTATTGCTACTTTTCACCAAAAACCTATTAAGCTACAGTTACAATGTTTTTTATGAAAAGGGACGATATGCTACAGAGCTTTCATGCTTAACTTTGCCTTTGCAATCAAGGTCAAGGTCATCTGACTTATGCTGGTAATGAGGGTTTCTTCTTTACACATTCACAAACAGTGATGCGTTTTGATGCCGTACAAAATAAAGGCTTTGGATAATATTGAGTGAAATGAAGATATTGCTTTAAAAAAGAAATTTCTTCATTTACCACAATGGTATCTACGAAAAAAAATTGAAAAAAAATGTAAAAATTCCATGCACTTGATAATGTCACCTGCAACAACTTTGAATTTGGACAAGTCTGAAAATTTGCTGTCTGGTAATGGGCCTGTGGTGGATCAAGAGGGGTTTTGGGGAAACAAAGCCCCCTATTTGTATGTTCGAACCCCCGTCACAGAAATCCTGGATCTGCCACTGCGGGTTAAAAAAGTATTTTTTGCTTTCTATTCCAGGCTACAAATTTCTCAAATCCAGTCTATGAACAATTCTTCAACCATGATAGCAGGCAGCAGCTCCTTCCAAAGGACGATTCGGAGGATGAAGCACAGGATTATAATAAAAAGAATAATAAAAAATAATAAAAATTTACCAAGTAGATCTATTATTGAAAAATAAAATAATTATGAGAAAATATCGCCGCTTTTCAACAAAAACCTCATTACTGCAGCTTGTTACAAGGTCTTTGTTGAAAAGCAGCGATTTATAATGCATTAAGTTATAATTTTCCCAGATTTAATCTGAGAGAATTAGTTTTCGTCTGTAATCTCAACAAGTTTGAGTCTTTCAGAAATACGGTTCTGAAGTAAGGCTATTTAAAGAACTGCAGATAATGGAAGGTAATGATATTCCAATATTTTGTATTCATAATGAAAGATATAGTCCTTTAAACCCTAGATTAGGGTTGCTCATTTGAATCATCTCATTAAGACGATTCAAATGAGTACCCATTGCCTATGGTTTAGTTGAAAACCAAAGATGTTAGAATATCAATACTTATTCTCATCTGTAGCTCTTTCTATCATTTGGCAGAAGTCTTGGGTCGTTTCTGCAATAAACCTTTAAATATTTACAGTTATAAACAGTGCTTTGTAAAAGTGTTATTATACTAGAGTGACTTCCCTTTGTACAGTGATACAGGAGTGACTTCCCTTGTGAAAGGAGGACAACTCTTGTGTATTTTAGTGTTCTATCACAGTGACTTCCCCTTGAATTTGAATCGGCAGGAAGAAACTGTTATTCAAATATCAAAATTTATTGTGTGTTACATTGTGCTCAAATTGTTAATGCGGAGTATTCAAAGTTTGAAAGCCTTTTCCAAAAAATAAAGTATGACAGACAACATATTTGATGATGATAATGACACAGAAATTTTTTTAGTCAAAATGAGAGAATTCTAATGATCAATGAATTGTTCTTTGCAGTAATGTTTCACAAAGCTTTCTGTTTAAGAGGCTGTAAAATAAGGTTTTTGGTAAAGGGTTAAAAGAACTAAATGGAAATTGAAACCATTTGAAGAACAAAGCTCTAAAATGGTTTCAAATTCCTCATCACCTGCATACTGTGTAGAAAATAAATTCTCGTAAACTGACTGCTTATCTGACCTTTTTTTGTAAACTAATATCTATAGAACTTTGGTAAAGGTTCAAATATGCAGTTGGGTGTTAATAGAATTGTGTTAAATGTTGAAGTAGGAATTGTAACCAAAGATGGATATATCAGGGAGTTGAAATTGATTGTTGATAGTAAAGAAGTAGCCATTTCTGTGGACCTGTCTTGACAAACAAACTCTGGGTTGCAGTGGCGGATCCAGAGGGGGTTCGGGGGGTTCAAACGAACCCCCCTCTGAAGTCCAATTCTTTCATTTTCATGCAGAAATTCAGTCAAAATTGTATAATGATAGGAAAACGAACCCCCCCTAATTGTAAATTCGAACCCCCCTTTCAGAAATCCTGAATCCGCCACTGGGTTGACATGTTTGATAGGAAAGGCTATGGAAAACATTGTGCAAAAGAAAAGGTGCTGTTAGTCAGCATTTTCTCCTAATGCATCAATATTTTATGTGCTTTATTATACATGAAAAAAGCGTTACATCAATTTTGTAGTCTGCAACAGTTTTTGTTTAGAAAATGATTTTAGCTGTGTATTTAGGCTACCAAACATGATCAGAAACAATTCTACATGCTTCGTATCAAATTTGATTTTTCTGGAAGCATTATTTTGAAGACAATGTCAAAATCAGGTGTTGCATGGAAAAGTAAAAAAAGTGAGATAGAAACTATTGTTTATTTATAGTGAAGAATATGCTGATTACAAAACAACATTTGCTTCTTTTCACAATGCTGCTTAAGATTATCATCGATTGTGTTAAGATTTGTTATTTTGCGTTTAATTGTCAAGTCAAGGTTGTTAATGGATAAGATATTGTTTTAACCCTTACCCAAACAAGAATTCATTTTGATGTGTCCGGTAAAGGAGGCTTGGGAAAATATTGGCAAAAGAAGAAAATGCTGATACCAGCATTTTCTCCTTTTGCCTCAATATTTTCTCAGGTAGATCTATATTTTGCACAATTTGTATCTTAATCTACACCCATTTGCTTTCTGCATTTGTTTTCAAATTGGACCTCACTAAAATATTGTTATTTAGGAAAAGATTAAACCTTTTTATTGAAAAAATGTTGATTTGTAAAGCAAAGCTAGCTTCTCCACAGTTTAAAAGTCAATCTCATTTCAAAAACTCAAAATTAGGAAAACTATGGGTAGATCTTATTTCCACTTTTCTATTTGCTATAAATCATGCTTAACTTAACCCTTTTCAAACAAGACCTGGTTTTAACCTGCTTATAAATATCATATGGACAAAAGAAGAAAGTACATGTAATATTTTACTTAACTTTTTGCTTAATCGATCACATCAGATTCTTATTTATTTTCCTCTGGGTCTTCCATGCTATTTATATTTATACATGGTTTTCCTGAAAATACATGTTTGCTATTACTTCGGACTGGTCTGAATTTTGATATTTGGAAAGGCTTACACAGTTCATAACTTTTTCACACAATACTTCTTTACTCAAGCTGTTTAAATATGCTTTATTATGATAAGTAATTATTATCAAGCGCTTCCAATGAAATAAGCATTTTCAAAAGTTTTGAAAAAAAAACAAAACGGCTTAATTTCCAAAGTTTGTGTTGTTCAAAATTATTTCATCATATCACATTTTGTATGTACACACTACACACATAGTATTCAAAACATCATTTTCGAGTCCTTTAATCAAAAAGATTAGAGACTTAGTTTGTCTGTCTGTCTGTCTGTCTGTCCTTCCCTTCATCCGTACACACTTGACACTCATTATGTCGACATTATAGTCCAGTCAAACTAAGACTGAAACAGGGTCAACCTGGACAAAATTAGAACAGAAATGAAACCTATGCCATTGTACTCAGGAAGTACCCACCTTTCCACAGAAAAAAATATAAAACAATCCCTCCGTTGCGATTTGAGTAATTTTGGGTCAAAAAATGGATATTTTGCTAAAAAATGGGGAAAATTGGAATTTTCTAATTTTTGAAAAATTGTTGATTTTTATGAAGTTTTCATGTGCAGAAATGTTAGCAAATATAAAGTAGATGCATATAAAACAAAATTCAGCAAAAACCAACAAAAAACTGATTTTTTATGATTTTTTTAAAGATGGGGGGGGGGGGGGGGGCATCTTAGAGGCATAAGGGGGGGGGGTATATTATACCAATATAGCATGCATATCTTTATTTGATAAATTCTATTTTAGATCATAAGTTCAATTAATTATTATTTAAGATTAATTTGAGAAAAAGAATGTGATGAGACTTCACAGAAACATTTTAAAGAATATCTTTTAGGCGATTTATGTAATTTTTGGACAGGAAAATGAAATTTTGTTGAAAAAAGGAATTTTCTATTTTTTGAAAAAGAGAATTATTACTGTGAACTTTTTAGACGCGGTTGTATTAGAAAAATGTCAGTTTAGTGGATATAAAATTGAATTGAACTTAAAAATATGGAACTGACTTTTTCGTGACTTTTTATATCTTTTTTTTTTATATATAAATATCTATTTTGTCGAAGAGTGTGTGGGGTTGGGGGTCCTCTTGTCGGGATTTATATAGGAATATTGGTACTAACAAACAATTTTTGAAAATATTTATTGGATTATGTTCATTTAATATTATTTTATTGAATGAATGGGATTGAATATTATACATGAATACATATTACTGGTATTGGTTCACCTATTCATGTTGTCCTGTTGTTATACGCTGTCGGACGCAGTTGTATATTGGCATAATCTTCTCCGTCTGCCTGTCTGCCTATCCATCTGTCCCAACCACTTTTCTTGTGAGCGCAAGTCCTCCTAAGTTTCTGGCTGGATCTTTTTGAAACTTGGTCCATGTTATCACCTCAATTGGTAGATGTGCATGAAGGAAGGATTTTATGGTTCATTGATATTTGTCTGAGTTATGCCCCCTTAGTTTCTAGGGAGGGGCGGCATATACAATATACATGTACGCCACAATGACCATGGCACTCTTTTTTTTTGTACCAGCACAGACAGAACATCCGTTCCAAACCATCAAATGCACTTTTAATATTTATCATTCATAAATATTTTCCCCCCATTTTTTAGGCACAAACGTTTTGTCTATGACAGGAAGACTTCGATCCCGAGATCATGATTGAAAGTCTCCAACTCTACCCATTTTATATCCACTTTTAGTGGGAAAAACATGACAATGCAACAGTTTGTCATTACTGGCTGTGGGGTCTGCTATTTGTGTAAAATTTCAACAAGCATACGATTTGGGCAATATTTTTAATTGAATAAAAATTCTTACATTGCATAACATAGACAATTTACTTTTAAATATTTCTATAAACAATCTGTGTTGAAATATCAAATTATGTTGTTTTTTTACGAATGAATGGATGCACTTTTACAATCAATATCATCAAGCGCACTGCACACATGTTAGACAAAATAGACCTAAATGAAATTATTGTTTAAGTAATAAAACATTGAATTCATTTTGAAACTTACCGAAAAATTTCCACAAAGAAAGTAATTGGAAAAGAGCCATTGTTGAGCCATGACAATAATTAATACATCCATATTTTATCTTGACAAACATCTATAACTGTTTCTGTAAAGAGTGAAAAAAAATCCTTTACAGCGCCTAACCTGTCCGAAATCAATCTATTGACAAAAAGACACAGATTGTTTTTCTAGATATTGTGAGTTTTATACAGTGCCAATATTTTATTGAATAAAGATATGTTGTCTAGTATACATAAACATACAAATCAGGATCTCAGAACAGAATTCTAGTATGTTAAAATTTCAACGTCATATTAAACATTAGTTAATTTAAAAAAAAACCTGTAGGGTCCGGATTTTTTTTTTTTTTTTTTTTTTTTTTTGGGGGGGGGGGGGGGGTTGTTAGTTGTGGTTTTCTTTTGTTCTACATGTACAATGTGCCTTAAATTCCCTCTGGTATGTTGTCAGAATATGTGGTAAACCTCTGCCTTCCTTGTAACTCATAGCATTACAGCAGACAACATGTGGTTCTTGCTTTTGATTTTAATCTTAATTTGAATTTATAGTTGTTGCATCACACAGGATGGTAAATATATGCATGCATGCTTCAAATCTACCTGATGATGACAAACTCAACCGATAAAGACAAAGGACAAAATCAACCAAAATTGAGGGACAAATGGTACAAAGTCTCTACTTTTTGTCTTTTATGGTTTTCTTTAGATTTGCTGACTTCTGAAGGTTCGTTCACTTGAGGTCTACCAATACTCCAACCCAGCTACCCACTCCCAATAATTAACACTATACTCCTATACTTTAATTCTCATTTTCAGCTAAAGATAATTTTTGTTAACAATTTTTTCATGTTTGTAACATTTCATATTCATTAAAATTCACAAAATTAAAAGTTTTCTAAATATAAAAGAAATTGATAACTATCACTTGACAAATTGCAACGAATGGTTCAATACGACCGAGATCGAATTCGCTGAAAAGAGCATTTGATCGTATCATATCATTGACTTGAAATAATTTAAAAGCTTTTGTGTGTATGTGTGTGTGCTTTTCCCGAAAATAAAGAACGTTATTATTACGTAATCGTGAATACCACCGCTTCCCATTTACCCCAATTCTCGTAAAAAAACCAGGAAAAAATTAAATGCTTTTTGTCTGAGTTTCGCTAGTTTTATCCATGTAATTCATGTCATAACATGCTCTTACCTAAATTTTTCATCAAAATACAAATGTTTGCACACAAAAATACAGAAATCGATACAGAGCGATTCTTTTATACTTTTCCCCTTTAATATGTCCCATTCGGTTACTTGAAATAATCTAAAATAGGATTTATCCAATAGAGAATTCAATGATGAATTGTATCAGTATCCCAGCATCAGCCTAGTTGCCCCCTCCCCGTCTGTGACTTAAAAATTCAAAGAAATCCATTTTTATGGGCTTTTTTCTAAATTTTAATTCTGTATCATCAAAATACGAATTTTTGCCCCGAAAATTACAGAAATCGCGACAGAGGGATTTTTTAAAATATTTTTCCCTTTTAAACCTATCCCATTAATATCTAAAATAGGATTTATCCAATGGAGACTTTAATGCTGAATATTATCAATATCTGCCCTGCAAGTCTGCGTTGCCCCACCCCCACCCCCTTTTACTTAAAAAATCATGAAAAATCAGTTTTTTATGAATTTTAGCTAATTTTTAATTTTGTATCCATCTAATTCATATTTACTAACATTTTTGCACATGAAAACTGTATGAAAGTTAACAAATTCTCAAAAAAATGAAATATTCCATTTTTTTCATATTTTTCACCAAATACCAATTTTTCTCCAAAATTACAGAAATCGCAAGAGAGGTATCTATTCATACTGCTTCTTTAAACCCTACCCCAATCTGTTGATCAAAATTATCTAGAATAAGATTTATCCAATATATTACAATGTTGAGTAGATCTAGTATCAATATCCCACCAACAGCCTAGTTGCCCCCCCCCCCCCCCCCTTAATTTAGAAAAAATCATAAAAAAATCATTTTTTATGTTTTTTGCTGAATTTTAATTTTACATCCATCTAATTCATATTTACTAACATTACCTCACCTGAAAACTTCATAGAATTCAAGACTTTCTCAAAAATTAGAAAATTCCAATATTCCCCATTTTTCACCAAAATAGCCATTTTTTAACCCAAAATTACTCAAATCGCAACGGAGGGATCATTTTATATTTTTTTCTGCGAAAAGGTAGATACTTCCTGAGTAGAATGGCATAAGTTTCATTTCTGTTCTAATTTTGTCCAGGTCAAAGTCTATTTTGACTGAACTATTAGATAAGTCAAATTCCAGCTTCGGTGAAAGTATTGCCACGTCCTTACCAAATGGATATCAAAATGTGTAAACAAAATAATTTCAAAACAAATATACTAAAAGCCATTGAAATTTAGCAACAAAATTCTTACCTTGTTCAACTTCCCTTTTGTCATCTGCATTAGCTTTCAAATTGTACCACCATAAAATGTCTTTGGTTGTAATTGCTTTTAAAGATGCTGTTTATCATTTCCCAAATGACACAAAAACAGGTATTAATTGCAAATTATTAAAGGTGCATTAGTGTTTCACAAATTTATCATCCCTGTGTAAATATTTTCTTTGTTTCAAGTTAAGTATTTTGGAAGAGATGATTATGTAAAGTCCCACTGTGTCAGTGTGCCTAAATGACCTAGGTCAAAACTGTTTGTTAATGCTTTTGAATCATGCTAAAAGGGTATACATTGATTAAGTTTTCTCCCAAACCACAGATCAGTGGACTTGTCAGAAGAAAAGCTGTAAGTTATTGTGAAGAAAGCAGTCATAGCTTCTTCTAAATTGGATCACCCTCACATTTTGTTGTTTGGGAAAAGATTGATTGGTGGTTAAAGGCCTGGTCACATACACGATTCCACGTCCACATTACAGTCAGAACACATCTAAAACAGGTAACCTTGGCATTATGCTTGTGGACATGATATGGACACGGAATCGTATGTGTCCGGGCATCATTTTTTTGTCAATTTTAAATGTTAAGACAATTGTTAACCCTACCCAAACAACAAAATTTTAGGTTGGTCCAAATCCAAAGATGTTGCAGACGACAATTTCAAGTGCATGAAATTTTACACTTTGTGGTCTTTTTATGTAGAAAACATTGTGGGAAATGAAGAAATTGCTTGTCACAAGCAATTTCTTCATTTTCCACAATGTTTTCCCAAGTCATTATCTTGTAGGGAGCCAAAAAGAGTCACTGTGTGGTAATGGGTTAACTTGGATGGATTAACTTGTTCAGTTCCATATTAGGCGTCTATTTGTTAAGATGTTGTTGTTTTGATATTGTATTCTGTCCTTTGTTTACCTTTTTTGTGAAGATTTGGTATAGTAGAGAATTTTGTTCTTAGTTTAACTAGGCCGAGAGAAATTTAGTAGCACATAGCTCTTTACCAAACAAGACCTGGTTTTAACATTCCTGATAGAATAGGCTTGGAAAACATTGAGGTAAAAGAAGAAAATGCTGATAATCAGTATATTCTCCTTTTGACTCAATATTTTCTCATCTATATTGTAAGTAAATTTAACTGTATCAGCACCCTTTTTGTCATCTGTGACAGCTTTCAAATGGGGTCACCTTAAAGTTTTGCCATTTGCGAAAGGGTTAAAGCATAGCAGTTATCACCCTTTCCTTGGCTATTTGATATAAGTTAAATGGTTGTAGGTACTTTTTCGGATGTTTTTACCCATTCTCAGACAAAAACTAGTTTTTACGCCAGCAATAAGATTAGGCTTGGGAACACTTTGAGGCAAAAGAAGGAAATACTGATAATCTGAAATATACTTCTTTTGCCTCAATATTTTTTCTGCTCTATTTTGTATACAAACCCTATCTTTTTCAACTCTCAATTTGTAGTCAGCTTATAACTTTTAAAATTTGACCAGTATGTAATGTTGTCATTTAGAAAAGGGTTGAAATGCAGAAATTCAATCACATCGGTGTTATTGTAAAACCTTGTAACTACAGCTTTAATCAAGCTGTAGTTACAAGGTTTTGTATTAACACTGACAATATTAAAGCAATAAAGCAGTAAAATATTGTTTCACAAATGTATTTCTACTAGAGAGTCCAAGTCGGTGCTTGTTTTGGGAAGAGTTTGTTGGTTCTGATTCATATAATGAATAGGCATAGACTAGTAATTTCTTTCCCAAACTTGACATGGTTTGTTGTTTCCTAGTAAATGGTATTTGAAAGCATTTATGCAAAAGAGAATTGGCTGATTATCAGCATTTCCTACTTTTGTCTCAATATTTTCGGTATTACATTCAACACTTCTGTACTATATTCTACACAAGGCGTATGTATACATGTACATTGTTTTTATCACATCCATTTTGTCGCTTGTAGCAGCTTTCAAATACAAACAGTCTAAATCTTAGTTGTTTAGGAAAGGTTGAAGAAAATACTATAGGCTATACATTTATCACCGCATCAACTAAATTAAAGTATAATTTCATTCTTGACATTCTGTAGTCTTTATGTGTAATTGAGCCAAGATGTGAAAATAGGCTCCTTGTTCTATTTGAGACCAATAGACAAATGAATCGCCTCATCGGAAAATGAACAATGTTGTTTTCAACTAAGTCTGACACAAATCGAGCTGTGCAGTGCCAGAATAAAGCTAGAGACACGAAAGTTTTTAATTAGGAAAAAGAGGTACTATTCGTGTAGCCAAAACAAAGGCGCTGATCATATTCACAGTTACTGCGAATCTGATCTGCACCTTCGTTTTCGCATATGCAGATTGTTGGTTTTCTCGTGTTGGGGCTCAAATATGTAGTTAAATTTCATCAACTCAAAATTGTCGTCTGCAAGTTGTTACAATTTGATCCTATCTAAAATGTTGCCGTCTGATAATGGGTTAAATGATTTGATGAAATTGATCGCAGGGTTTCAAAGAATTCCTGTTCGAGATCCATGCTTAATTATAATGTGTATTTTCATCCTAGACTCTATGTATACTTTGTACGTTATTATTTGTGTATGTTTACAAACAAATGTTTTATTCTTTGTTAAGGATTTTATTCATTGTCTTATAATGCCTTAAATGCCCATTGCTAAAAAAATCATTGTTGTTTTGTTTATTTTTATCTCCCGCATTTACATGTTTTGCATTGGTTCAAAATCCCAATTTGAACCGTTTAAATAGCCAAATTTCCAAAGTACCGCGACCTTCCATCACAGGAATCCATGTTTGAGATATTTTAAAAGTTGTACTAGTTAACCTTTTCCTAAGCAATATCTGGTTTTGACGTCTTCAGTAGGAAAAGTTTGGAAAAGTTTGAGGGAAAAGAGGAATTTGATGATAGCCACCAAATTCCGATTTTCCTTCAATATTTTCTGCGCTATAGTGTGAATATTTTCTACTTCAGAAATCTATAATTTTGTTGACTCAGACTGGGTCTGCTTTTAAAAAGGAACAAACAGTCGTTTGGGAAAGGGTTAAGATTGTCTACCTAGATGATGAGATTCACTCGGCATCGGAATTGTATATTTACGACGTCGCCCGAATAATTCCGACGTTGCGTGAATCACTACCGTAATCACCATTTTAATCAGTCAATCAATCAATTCAGCCACTCAATCGAGGACCTGTAATCATCGTTGATCATTCATATTTATTGGCGCTGCCATTCTCAAATTTTCTCCTTTTCCACGATGTTTTTGCGATACTTTCCGCCTCCCTCTCTATTTGTATCAAATGTTTGATATACAGATCGTTGTAGAATCGTAGACCGGCGTACTGAAATCATAGGAAATAAAATTACATGTATTACGGAATCAATCAAGAAAGAAAAACTTGAAATGTAAACAAAAAGTCAAAAAAAGCGCATGCTACCGAAGTGCAAAAGAACATAATTTTCGAACTTTGCATTAATCTTGTTCCAAACTCGGTATAGTTATGTCTCCCTTAATAGAAAAAGAAAACATCAGAAAATATTGAGAGAAATTGCGAAATTACTGAAAGTTAACAATTTCACTTTTCCCTCTCGGTGTACTGTTGTTAATTGGATATTTCAACACCAGTTGGTGGCAAACCAAACCTAAAATATTCTTATTAATCAATCGTTCGAAACAATAAAGATTAGAATTACAAAAAAATGATAAATTAAAAACATAATCTTCTGGGTAAAATTATCTAATGGAGCCAGATCAGAATGGAAAATGAGATCCCCTGATACCCAGGTATCTCAAGATTTTCTTCATCCCCTGGGAAAATTGCTAGTACAGCTTGTAATTAGCTGAATGTTCCTATACGAAACGCCAAAACGTCTAATTGGCGTTCTCTTTAGACCATTTTATACGTTTAATCCCCTCCCCCATACATTGATGGGTAAGCTTATGAAATGACAACAGTCGGTCTGCTTTAATGCGAAGAAAATTCAAAATATTTTTCCAGGGCTTAAACAACGCAGTATGTGCAAGGCCTTGGTATTCGAGGATGTGAAAAGGGATAAGATAATAAACAATGTATGTATGAATCAAAACTTACGAATAAGAGCATCAATCCACCAGAAACAGTTCCAAAAACTGTGGAATATCCGACTTCGGATTTGTACTCTATCTCTAAATATATTGTTGCTGCCATAATTGATATTGCTGAAACAAATACGAGAAAAAATAAAGAAGTATACATTCTGCGTATGAGATAAATAAATGACAATTTTTTCTCTTTGCTTGATTGCAAAATCATAGCTGCACCTTATTTACTTTTTGGTCCTGATTGCCATAGCAAAATGAGAGAAAACTCTTGCACAAATGTTAATGGGCTAAAAGGGCACTTGACAATGAACATTAACTAGTGAAATCATTTTGTTTGAAATAATGGGGAATGCTCCAGTTTCCTAGAATTTTTCCCAATTATAGAATTCATTTATATTGTGTATGTTGAAATTACATGTTATTACCAATTGAAAAATAAAATAAAAATGGATGGACATCGATCTTGTTTGAATTTTATAGGCATTCGTATCACATACCCCTACATCGAAAAATACACAATTTCTTGCACCTGTCAAAGGTCACTAAAATGCTAAAAAATGTTGTATAACCATCGTTTAGTCCCGAAAACGGATTTAAAGAAACGTCTTATGTTTAATAAGAACAGAAAACCGAAAATATGTGTTATTATTGTTACGACCCAAGGGTAACAAGAACTAAGAAGCCAGCAACAAACTTTACAAAGAACAATTTTTATTAACAATAATTACAAAGTTTTGTTTTAAAAGAAGATAAAAGATGCACTACCTTAATTGTATGTAAATTCCAGAGTCCTAAATTTTAATCCAGTTTAAGTCCACAATGAATAGTTGCACCACTTGAAGTATGAAACACACTTATAGTAATTTAATAATCCCCTTTTAGTCTGACAAGTTTGTATGAATTAGTAAGAACTAGTGACCAAATCAAAACTAATGAACGACTTGAGTGATTTGACCATCTATATATATGCTACTAGGGAATATTCCAGAAGGTTTGAGAAAACAATTTATATAAAGATGTATTTACTTTTTCTAGACTATTCCCTTTATATAATAAAGAATATCCCAGAAAATTAAGAATGTTCTAAAGTTTCCAATACATCATTCTAGAAGTTTCTACGAGTTAAATGATGGATAAACAACGTGTTTATCAAATATGTAGTTCCAAAAAATATACATGTAAACAAAGTAAACAACTTATTTACTTAATATCAAAAGTTTCTAAAGTTTCTATTCATTTCCAGAATGTTCTTAAATGATATTAGTTAACAGTAAACATTTTGTTTTTGTTTAATACTTAGACAATTGTTGACAAAAACACCCAGTTCTAAAAATATACAAGAGGAAATTCCAAAATCAAGAAGACAAATATTTAGGCTATAGGTGCATACATAACATTATAAATGCGTAAATGTGTAAAACCGCATGCTCACGTATTCAGTTAGATCAACGAAACTGACGTATTTTATGTCACAATTTGCATACTTTTGGAAATATTTCGAGTTCTACGAAATAGAATTTGATAAAAACCCCTTATTGTATTAAGCAACATGCCCTGGTAACAATTTAATAAGTGAATTACAGCAGTTTTTATCAGCTACACATGAGTAAAATGACGCAAAACAGTGGTATCTGCATACACTCTTACAACTGCCTTACTCTAAAGAATCGATTTCCATCTTGAGGAAATCAGTTTCGCATGATAAATACGCTTTTACTGTCGAAAATGTTTAAATTGTAATGATGTGTTATATTATTGAAAATATGGTAGAGAAACATATATGGATGGTACGAAACATTTTTTACAGTAATGACCGAGTGTCCCGACAAACTGGAGCATTCCCCCTTAAGGAAACAACCCTTAAGTATCTACAAAACTTCCGGTGCCATCCGTGGTAACGGAAATTAACGAGCGAACCCTTGTCAATGTCCGAGCGTCATCCATGGCAACAGACATTGGCGAGGGCTACCTGCACGAAGTGTTTTGTATCTAATGATGGTTTATAACCGAGCATATACATTATATACTGAGCACAAAAAGTTTAGCACGTTTTTTAACACATTATTTTTTCAGTTTATGATAATTAAATGAACATTGCTTTGTGCTGTTCAGTTGTCCCGATCGACAACCATTACGCATACAGTGCACGTGTAGAGTGAACATTCAGTGTATTGGACAAATTCCAGATAAGCAAAAGTCACGTGTGGCACGTGTGCAGTGACATCGATAATGTCTAGCTTGTCCAAAAACACACGATTACACAGATCTGTTAGCAGAATCAATTTAACTTTTACAAATTCTTTGAACCTGACTATGGGAAGGCGAGAAATGATGACGTAAGTTCGACGTCAGAGAGCTCTTTGCATGCTCCAAGCAGGTATGTCTATTAGAGATGTCGCTTTGCATTTCAATTGTCTCCAATTGACAATTACGCGCCTACGGCACTTGGTTTATGCAACTTTAGCCACTAACGACCGACCTTGATCTTGTAGACCGTGTAAAATTACGTTCAGGGATGATCGTTTCACAACGACGTCTTGACGACGTTTCGAATTCCTGTCTAGTAAGAATTTAGTGCTACTCCTCCAGGACGTCACAAAGTATACCGTTAGTGACCAGACTGTCCGGAACAGGCTCCACACAACTTGCATTAGGGTCCTCCGATCTTATGCCAATGACGTTAAGCATCGACAGGCAAGGCGTCAGTGGGTATTGACACATCGATATTGATTCAGGAGACATTGGACTGATGTCCGGACGAATCTCATTTTACATGTCGTTAACTGACGACAGGATTTGTGGTTGGAGAAGATGCGTAAGGTTTGGTACCAATAGCGTCATAATTGAGACTGTTACGTCGAGTGCAGCGTCATTTTTAGGCAGGAATAGATGAAAACAGTTAAACAGACCTCATTTCAGTTAATGGCAACCAAACGGTGCAATGATACTGCAATGAAATTATCCAACCTGTCACTGGACCGTCTTACAACGACATAACGTTGTGATATTTCAATAAGATAATCACCACCCACTTACTCCAATGAACATACAGGATGATTTACGCCTGAACTGCTTAATCACCAGCAAAAGAACACACAAAGAACATTGTTGGACGTCAGGCTAGAGAAAGTAATGACGTCTGTAACGTCATTTGCAATGAGCGTTTTCTGCAGTATGAATGGGCAAAATTCCTTTCTCTGTGGTCAGGAAGCTTCTCTGCAACATGGGAATGGCATTGAATGGCGGTCCTGGCTGCTTATGCTGGATATTCGCGTCATTGAAATTTGCTTGACTTTCGATATCTGACCCCTGTGCACTTTAACGTAAGATACCTAACTAACGCTTAAGAATTTTGAAGCAAAATTTTCAGGAAGAGCTAGAAAATTGAATTTTCAAACACATTTGAGTTTTATTTTTATGGATTTTAGAATAGTTTTTGACTAGGAAAGGACGTTTTCCAAGTGTGCTAAACTTTTTGTGCACAGTATATTACAAAGAAAAATGAATTTATATTAACACTTTCCCAAACAAGACCTGTTTTGACGTCCCAGATAATCAGCATTTTCCCCTTTTGCCTCAATATTTTCTAAACTATATTGTACACAAATTCTATCTTTTTAACATGCATTTTGTCATCTACACGAGCTTTCAAATTGGAAGAGTCCAATTTCTTGCTATTTGGGAAAGGGTTAATGGGATCGAGCTGTGTTTGAGGAACACAGCCTTACCTCCAACTGGATGTAGAGATCCGAAAGTCAACGAGAGAAAGCTCATATAGATTCTGTTTTCGAACAGTTTGAATATGTAGGCAATCAGCGACATGATCAGGGTAGCGTAGAGAATGGCCAAAGTCAACACGGCAACGTAAAATGTTCTGTTCATGTCATTCGCTGGAAAAAATAAACCTATTACAAATGGTGTACCTACAACAAAGGATCTGATGAACAATCAATGACAAATTGCATTCAGAAAACTCATGTAAAGCAGAATTTAATGAAATGATGAGTAGTTTATATATTGCTTTTTGGTACCCAATTCCGATAATGTTTTATTCATTTCTAAATGACGCAAATTCCAATAATGTTTCATGCAATCCTACATGACGCCAATTTCGATGAGTTTTATTTTCAGTTTGCTCAGAATCTCACACCCTGAATTACAGTTGACACTCGTTATGTCGACATCGGATAAGTCAAAATTCCGCTTTTAGTCGAAGTTAAAATTTGGTCCCGACTTCATCAATTGATGTCAAACATTTTCTAACGAGATGATTTAGAAATACGGTATATACTGAACCTCAGAAATAACGAACCACTTTTTCTTGTTAGGCCTATATATTTTTTAACAAAATCATTCATTTTGTTGCCACTGTATTATTCGGTGTCTGCCAGACAGTCTTGGTAAACAGGTTTTCTGCACATACCGCAGTATTGACCTCGTGCTCAAACCAGCTGATCGGCTCATAGGATATACGCACTTGGTGACAAATGAAAATACCCAAACATTTCACCGGTCGGAAGTGTTCGATGCTTTAAACAATGCCAAGACTTTCCACCGACGAACGTAATCATGCTATTGGGATGCTGCAGGCAGTGATGACATCATGGGCTATTGAACCCATGATGGGATTTCATCACATGACTATTGACCGGCTTAGAGAACGATGCCAACATACTGGGACAGCGTTGGACCGCCCGGGAAGGGGTGTCCCAAAGGTCCTAACTCAGCTCAAAACAGATAAGCATGTAAAGGTGCAAAGTGGTACAGTGAGAGTGGAGAGCCATGCCAAAAGCCAGAATCCAAAATGTGATCAGTTCCATACGTCGACGAAGCACATAGCCTACTGTATTGCACTGCAAAGTGGTCACATGCCGTGCTGATTTTGTGACTTTCAATTAAGAGGGACCGAGTCCGTGTTGACAAGTCGGTAACGTCGGCGTCTCTCAATCCAGGGGTCGCTAGTTCAAACCTCGGCTCGGCCAATATCCATTCTGGCATTTGACTAAAAAGTTATTTGTCTCTATATGAGAGAGCAGCTGGAGGCTCGGTTAGGATATTGTAGTGGTATTGGTGGGAGGAATACAAGGAACCCATGGTTAGGTGCTCTAGCCGCCGCGATATGACCATAGCAGTTGAAAACGGCGTAAAACCCAATAAAACCAAATCAATTTAGAGGATAGTCACATTTGCGCAATCGTCACGCTTTATTGCATTAAGGTAGTGAAACACTTTTTTGGACCAGAAACGGATAAACTGACATCAGTTCGGGTTGTTGTTGTACAGTTTGAAAAAGTAGCACAATAAACAATTGTAGTGAAAAATGTCAGTGGTGCGTTATATTGAGATATAGTTAAATGAACGGTAGATTTATTTCTTTTAAAAAGATAGCACAACTCACCTAAGGTTCGTGTTCGATCAAGATCTGGTGGGGAGACTGGAATAAAAAATCAGATATATGTAGACTAACCACCTGCTAAAACAACAACAACAACAACAACAACAACCAAACAAACAAAAGCGCCCTCATATTGACGTCCAAATTTTAGAACAAGACCGAAGTTATGACCATCACATTTTGCAGAGGTGGCCGGTATTATCACGGTAGGGAATACATGGCATAACATTTACTTTTAGTAAATCTGTTAATACGTGGCCGATTTGAAAAATGGCTTGAAGCTGAGGAGGTGGAAAACCGCGAGAGATTTGCTCGATTTAAATAAGGCGACATGCAGAGCGGTCAAATGACCTGTAAATTTCGTGTTTTCGTGTTTATTTTGCTGTCAATTGAAATGTTTTTTTCTAAATGCGCACATCTGCTAAAAGTCTTTTCGAAAATTTTAATGTTTTATTCATAATTATGCAAAAAATAGAAAATGCTTGTTACAAATATCTTCTTCTTTTGTCTCAATGTTTTCCCAAGTCTTTTTTATTAGGGACGTCAACTTGTTTGTGAAAGGGTTAAACAACACCTGATAAATAGTTATAAACGATTCAAAATCTTTTATACCTAACCGAACATTCGTAGCGAATTTACGAGGGGTGATCCAAAAATTCGTAAAATGAACCCATAACTTCCTTATCACATGCCTGATCAGTGTATAATTTGGTAATAACGTAGTTCATTATGTATAGACTGCATAAAAAAGTATAAGGTCAACAAAAAAGTTATAGCGGTCGTAAACTGCGTTACCATAGTAACGTGTGTGCGCCTTTGCGGGGGAGCAACAAAAAATGATACAAGAACGTTAAATTAATCAAATTTTCTTAAATTTCTTCGGAATTTTTTTGGTGAAAATTGTTATAACGCTAGTTTTACGTAGTGACACCAAGTTGCATACGTTGATGTAACAGTTGTTATGAAGACACCACATTTTTATAAGATAGATTAAATTAGTGAAAAAAGCGATATGACGTCAACAACGAAATTTGAATATCGGTCAATTATAAAATTCTGTCACGATCTTGATCATACACCAACGCAGTCATTTAAAATGTTGAAGAGAACAAGAATATGGTGCTGTAGAGAAATTATTTTTATGTGACACCCAAGATTCGGACTCCAATAGAGGGAAATGAAAGCCAATGTAGTCTTGCAAAGGGCCACAGCCCGGTTCACGAAGTCAGAACTGGGGTACACAGTGATTGGCTCCGCTCTGATAGTATATCGATCTTAAAACATCCAGACAGAGAAGCATTCATCATTTCGATTTTAAAATTGTTTGACAACACTTTCAGCACATTTATACCTCGAACACAAAATTGTATGATAGTAAATAAGCACTTTGAATAGAAGGGTTCATAATCGCGTTAAATTGACGTCGCTTTTGACGTTCTTGCTCCCCCGCCCCGCGCATGGTCTGTGTCTAAAATTTGTCACTGAGCAATAACTGTTACATGTACACATTTTAAATTTTCCACATTTATTGTACAAATATCACATTTAAAAACTGTATAATTTTTGTTTTGATAGTAAACACTCCAGAAGTTTTATTAACCCAGTTTACGAACTTTTGGATCACCCCTCGTATACCGAATGTCAACTGCGAAATTCGCAGTGTTCGTTGTCATTTTATTCGGTGAACTTTGGTTCTCAACGATTTTGTACCGACCATACACCGAGCACGTAACGAACTTGTAGCGACTGCGTCGAACAGCCAACGATGTTTCTCCGCAATATACCCCAATAATTCGTTCCCAAACATCAACTAACCCCTACCGTTTGAGTTACGAATATAACGTCATATTCGGAATGGCATCGTGATGATCGGCGTGTTTCGTTAGTGGTTCGTTTGCCAAATACAACCTTGATATTTCACATACGGACAACTCTTACCAACACCATTCACATTTGACCATGACCTTTGACCTTGTGACATTGACCTTGGAGTTTGACCTATTTTTAAAAAAACTTTAACCTGGCCTATATCTCATGTCGTTTTACACAAACAGGCTTGATATTTCACACATAGACACGTCCTACCAACACCGTTCACATTTGACCATGACCTGGGAGCTTTACCTATTTTTCAAAACGTTTAATTTGGCCGTTATCTTGTACACATTGTTACCTCCTGTCAAGGATTTTAATTTTGGCCCGTGACCTTTTACCTTGACCTAGCAAATGACTTTTCTTTGTGACAAGCTCTCGTTAGGGTGGGCTTTACCGTCCGCGGACAATTCTTGTTTTACAGGTTGTTGTTAAAATTAACCAGCAATTCCTTGACATTTTAGCGTTCTGTTCACTAAACCGTTTCTTTCAAATTAGTCTCGTATTAACAGAATTATTGATAAGTATTGAAAACTTTGTGTCACGTGATTCACCGCCGTGTTCATGTTGTAGCAGTAGCCTACATAATCTTATAACATGTCTGTAATTTGATATTCTAGCCAGAGATTAATTTACACTTGTCATTGTTTAACCCATTACCACACAGTGACTCTTTTTAACCCCTCAAAAGAAAATGGCTTAGCAAAACAATGTGGAAAATGAAGAAATTGCTTGTGACAAGCAATTTCTTCATTTTCCACAATGTTTTCTACCCCAAAAGACCAAAAAATATAAAATTATATTAACTCGAAACTGTCGTCTGCAAAGTCTTTCAATTTGGACCACCCTAAAATGTTGTCGTTTGGTAATGGGTTATGTGAATATATAAAATTCACTTCCTTATTGGAATCTTTTTTAGTGATTTTATACATTTGTTTCAACCCTTTAGCATGTATTGATAAACAAATTAGAGAAAAGATAAAAATGTCGCTTTCAACAGAGACCTCGTAGCTGTATAACTTTAAACAACATGTAGTTACGAGGCTTTGACGAACGTATCAAAATGTTGATGGTCTCTCTTCTTTTGTCTTATTTTTTCTTTGTTGTATAGCAAAATAATTATTTGTTATACTATGTCCGTTTCGTGTGGAGCATACTAGTATTTTAAAATAGATCGGTCTAAACGTTTGACGTTTTGGAGAGGATTAAGGATTTATGTCCTAAACAGAGTTTTTCTAATCTAACAATTTCTTATAGCACCATCTGGTTCAATTTTAAAGTATCGGCAGATAACAAAAATACATTTAATTGAATGTGTGTATATTATAACATAAAAATATTAAAGAAAAAATGACATTTAAAACTTTACCACAGCTTAAGCCTCTCCAATCTTCAAAAATCTCTGAAGACGCACGATTTATAAGAACGTACGACAGGTTGTAAGAAAGGCTCTTGTGTGCTCCTGGCGTTCTAAAAAGATTCAGAATGGTCGTAGTCAATATTTTGCTGCATCCATTCTGCGTCGTGTTTGCGTCCACCAAAGAAGTTCTTTGTACGACTACACGTATGCCTAAGTCTTGGAGCAGACCGCTCACAGGAGCACGTAGGGCCTACGACGGATTGATTGTAAGACATGCTTCAGACATAGACACAAACTTTAAGAGTGGTGATTAGAACTCTAGACCAGAGATTTAGATTGTACTTTGTGGACAAAACGAATCAAATATAGATACATTTACGAGACGAACGGAAAACAAGTAGTCAAAGAGTGAGAAATAGTAATAGACAGATAGACAAACAGACAGATGGACAGAATGGAGAGATAGAGGTACAATGTATAGAGTAAATACCACTCCAGATGTGTAAAACTCCATCAGACTCGTCCGGTAGATAATCTCTCTCATACGGAAACCGACAGTCTCCGCTGATTAGTCCGACTGTCTCACAAGTTTCCACAAAATAGTGATTTCTCGAACTAAAACCGGTTATAGAACCGTAGACGTAGATGTACCCACTGTAATGCGTGACGCCGTGTAACCAGTATGGTGTGAAAAACGCCACAGTCAACACCAGAATACTCAGCGAATACAGCAAAGCTAGTGTCACCAGAACACTGATTCCAACTTTCTCGTTCGTAAACACGAGTCTTCTAAAAGATTCCATGTTTTTTTCTCGTTTTAATCATGAATTGTACTCAATATCATTAATGAAGACGATTTTAAACATTATTCTTATTTCTGAATATAAAATTAGCTCTTTGGCACGATACACTTCTCAAAAGAATTAAAGGAACACAATATCGGTAATTGATTGTACAGTTTTTGTTACTGTAAATACTAAATTGCAACACATTCAATTGCTAATACAAATTTTGAATAATTTGCACTCTTGAATTTACATGCTCATTTAATTCCTTTGTGCGGCTTATAAGAAAGTCGATTTAACTCATTGTTCAAACGGAAATCCATTGTCTTTGTCAAAAATTAACTAAGTGCACATGAATATGTAGAATATTACCCTTTTCCCATAATGACTAAAACGTAGATTTCTTCATTTCCCAATATGTTTTCTACCCCAAAAGACCAATGGGGGCCTACATGTAAAAATTAATTCACTTTAAATTGTCGTCCGCATCATCTTTCAATTTGGACCCGACTAAAGTTTTGCCGTTTTGTAGTCGGTTAAAGCATTTAGAAAATATTGGGACAAGGACCGGCGTGTTTTTATCTTAGCCCTTTTAAACAATCTTACTTGCTGAAATATTTTTTCAGAAAAAGAAAAAAATGCCTATGAAATATATTATATTTGTGACCCGTCACGCCAAAAACGTACATTCTGCCAAATACCCTTTTAATATCTGAGCTGCTGTATACATCATTTAGATTTATTTTATGAGAAAAAAATTCTTGTAAACGGCGCAATACTTTGGTTTGAGATTTTCAGCATTTTCATAACAAAATATGCACTTTCAGATAATAGTAAAACTTAAATTTATGAGAACATATACTGAGTCAAAAAAGAAAGTGTGCATACTTCTACTTTAAATATCTACGTTACCACTGCAATTAACTGCACCAAACTTCTACACAGAGTTAAGCTATCAACTTTCTCATGTCTATTGACATGGGAAGCAACGTTTGATGATTTAATTGTCTGGCATATTGCAAAACGCTGTTAGCACCTTTTTGCACGTGCTTATCAAAACAAACGTTTCATAATAAACTTTATTGTCTAAAATCTGAATTCAAAGTGCACAAAAGTTAAATCAAACACAAAATTTCAAAATTCTGAATAGTAAAAGATGCTACGTCATAGTAAACACAGAAGATTTTACACGTTAGTTTTTCCAGTGTCTTGAACTGGCGTTAAACGTGTCGTAGTCGTTTAAATGTCACCGTTCTGAAATTAGGCGTTTGCAATCATGTTTCTAAAACAAGGGGTACATTTTTGATAGGCTTCGGTCTGATATCCTGAATGCAGCAATGACTAGACAAGATCGTTGCAAGACGTTGACGCCCTAACGTCAACGTTTCAAAACTACACAATCTATGGCAATTCAGTAAATCAAACCTATGTAAGCAATATTTGAAATCGACGAAGGTAGAAAGACGGCTTATAATGATGCTTAAATCTCACTTTATGCTTGCATAAGGCACGTCGTCATCGGCAAGGGACACGTGAAAACTAGTCCTGAGCGTGGTGTAGGGCCGAACATCTTTTCAGCCTGAGTTTCGCAAAATTTAGTGTACGGTTTAAGAGTTTGCTGGACGTGGAACGCGTCTTGCAATATGAACGCAATGAAATTCCAAACGATTAAACGAAACGGTACGTTCAATCAGTGAGACCGCAGATGTTTGCCGTCATTCATTTAAGACATGTCACAATAGAAATTTAAGCAGAAATCCCAAGAAAATTGCATTATTTAATCTTCTCGCGTTCGTCAGCAAGTTCTGTGAATTTCGAAATCGACCCCTATCTCAAATATCTTAAGAAAACAGAAGAAAAATTCCATTTCATACAATTAAAAAAGACACCTTCTTATAGGCAATTGAATTATCTTTAATTTGATACCAGTATTATAACATCAATATTCAAAATTACGATAGAATTCCAGTTATTCTCTGTGCACACTTTCTTTTTTGACTCAGCATATATGTAAAATGTCTCTTTCATCACATATAACTAAGAACATATAAACTTATAACTAGTGAAGAGTGGTTGGTATTTTCTTGTTTTCCGCTGATACTTTCTCCAACATTCAATATTTACAAGTCTATGTTGTATGTCTGTGAAATGTTAAAGAACAATAATTTTTGAATTCCAATATATACTGACTCCCTATAAGATAATTACTTCGAGAACATTTTGAAAATTAGGAAATTGCATGTGACAAGACATTCCTTCACTTCCCGCAATGTTTTCTACCAAGAAGGCCCAAAAATGTACAAGTTCGTTCACTTTGAGTTGTCGTCTGCAAAAACTTTGAATATGGACAAGTCTAAAATTTTGCAGTTTGGTGATGGGTCAAAACATTCGAGACTATGTGAATCGAGTTTTTCGAAAAGCAATGATTTTTTTACTAAAAATAGAATGGATTTATGTTTATATATTGCTAAACCGTCGGTGTTGTAATAAAATATCGTAATTACAGCTTGAATCAAGCTGTAGTTGCGAGGATATAGCAACACCGACGAAACACTATTGTTTGTCCTAAAATAAGTCACTGGTTATTTGATAAAATTTATCCCTATTGGAGTTGTCTAGTTTAACCCTTTCCCGATCAAGACCTGATTTTGACATCCCTAATAGAAAAGGCTTTGGAAAACATTGAGACAAATGAAGAAACTGCTGAAAACCGGCAGTTTCTCCTTTTGCCTCAATATTTTCTTTGTTATATTGTACACAAACCTTGTCTATATAAACACCTATTTTGTCAGCTACAGCAGCTTTCAAATAAGATCGCCATAATATTTTGTCGTTTGGAAAAGGGTTAAGATTAAGATTGCGTCGTTTACGAAATGGTTGCTGGTGTGGTTATAAAGTTACAGTATTTATCTTGTGCATTTTATTTTACGAGGATTTTATGTCAAATCAGTCCCCATGCAAAATCACTAGCGTTTGTATCGTTTTTTGAAAACGCTGCAACTTCATCTTGAATAAACAGTAGTTATGCCGAGGCATTCTAACATGGCCAACGTTCAATGTGGATAATTACGTGATACAACCATTTCAGAAAATCTTCAATAATTTTGTTAATACGTGACAAATTTGAATTCGGTTTGAAGCAGAGAATAAGGACATACGCCATGCACTAGATAAACATAGTGGGTTTTTGAGAGATCAGCTGATAAAAAAAGTTATTGAAGATCAACCAAAAATTTGGTTTATCTTCAGTAACCTTTTTATCTGTTTGTTTTTCAAAAACTCACCACTTCCAGCTTATTCCTGGCATTTTCTGACCTTCTCTACTTCAAACCGAATTCAAATGGGTCAAGTATTAACAGATATGCTGAGTCAAAAAAGAAAGTGTGCACAGAGAATAACTGGAATTTCTAACGTAATTTTGAATATTGATATTATAATATTGGTATCAAATCAAAGATAATTCAATTGCCTATAAGTAGGTGACTTTTTAAATTGTATGAAATGGATTTTTCTTCTGTTTACTTAAGAAATTTGAGATAGGAGTCAATTTCAAAGTTCATAGAACTTGCTGACGAACGTAAGGAGATTAAAAAATGCACGTTTGTTGGGATTCCTGCTTCAATTTCTATTGTGACATGTCTTCAATGAATTTCAGCAAGCATGTGTGGTCTCACTGATCGAACATAACGTTTCATTGTATCGTTTGGAATTTCATTGCGTTCATATTGCAAGGCGTATTCCAATTTCTGCAAATTCTTTAACTGGACCCTAAATTTTGCGAAACTCAGGCGGAAGAGATGTTTGGCCCTACACCACACTCCTGACTAATTTTCACGCGTCCCGTGCCGATGACGATGTGCCTAATGCAGGCAAAACGTAAGAATTAGGCATCGTGCTAATGTGACAAACGTAATGGTCTCCAATCCCTTATGAGCCGTCTATCTGCCCTCGTCGATTTCCAATGTTGCTTACATATGCTTGCTTTACTGAATCGCCATAAATGGTGTAATTTTGAAACCTTGACGTAAGGGCGTCAACGTCATGTAACGATCTTGTCTAGTCACTGCAGCATTCGGGATATCGGACCGAAGCCTATCTTAAATGTATCCTTTGTTTTGGAAACATGATTGCAAACGCATAATTACAAAACGATGACATTTAAGCGACAAGGACATATTTTACGCCGATTCAAGACAATAGTAAAACTAACGTGCAAAGTCTGTCGTGTAAGCATCCTTGGCTATTCAGCATTTTGAAATTTTATGTTTGATTTAACGTTTATACACTTTGAACACATATTTTAGACAATAAAGTTTATCATGAAACACTTGTTTTGATAACCACGTACAAAAAGGTGCTAACAGCGTTTGGCGATATGTCAGGCAATTCAATCATCCAAAGTTGCTTCCTATTTCAATAGACATGAGAAAGTTGATAGTTTAACTCCGTGTGGAAGTTTGGCGAAGATAATTGAAGCGGTTACGTAGATATATAAAGTAGAAGTGTGCACACTTTCTTTTTTGACTCAGTATATATTGAGCACGGTGGGGATTGTGCATGCTGGGATGGGTAAATCTACGGACAAATTTGCCTCGCTTCAGGTAAGACATTTTGCAATAACTTTCTTATTTCTGCGTCAATTAAAAAACGGTTTGTTGCATGTACCCCGCCTTACTGAACTTTTTCCTCCGATGTATGCTTTACACGAAACCTTTTTGTACTTTTTGCGAAAAGTGATCCCAACCGACCAGAAAAACGACAAAAAATCTGATCGTTTTTCAGGTCAGTTGGATTCATTTTTTGGGGGAAAAATATGGGGAGTTTTCAAATAAGTAATACACCCGAGGAAAGCGCTTAGTAAGGCGGGGTACATGCAACAAACCGCTTGAAAATTGACACAGAAATTAGCAAATTATTGCACAATTTCTTACCTGAAGCGTGGCTTATTTTGCCGTAGTCGTTACCATTTCGTTTTCTGGTCAGTTGGGATCAATTTTTTGAAAAAATTAAAAGGATGCCACAAATAATCCATGTATCCGAGGAAAGAGATTTTCAAGGCGGGGTACATGCAACAGACCTTTTGAAAATCGGCAAAGAAATAAAGGAGTTATTGCAAAATATTTGACAAGATTCGAGGTTATTTTTGTCCGTATTCGTTATCCATCCCAGCATGCACAATCCCCACCGTGTTGAGGGTTTTCTGAAATTGTGAGTCACATGATTAACCACCGTGGATGCTAGTTTATCGGCGATCATTTTCAACTCATTAACAAACGACAGTATTTTTGATTGATAAAAAATGGAAATTAGATCTGTAGATGCAGAAAAAATTTTCATGGGATGGATAATTTCAACGGCCAAAAATAATCTCGATTCTGGTCAAATATTTTGCAATATTTTTTTTTATTTTTGCCTCAATTTTCAAAAGGTTTGTTGCATATACCCCACCTTACTAATCTCTTTTCTCGGATATATGAATTATTTGTAGAATCATTTTACATTTTCCAAAAATTGATCCCAACCGAATAGAAAACGAAATTACAACTACGGCCAAATTAGTCACGATTCAGGTAATAAATTGTGCAATAACTTTATAATGAGTTAGCTTACATGCGGTTTGTTGCATGTACCCCGCCTTACTGAGCTCTTTCTTCAGATGTATGACTTATTTGAAAAGTTCTCATACTTTTCCCATAAAATTGATCCCAACCGACCAGAAAAACGATCGGAATTTTCTGTCGTTTTTCTGGTCGGTTGGGATCAATAAGCAAAAGGAGGTTTCAAGTAAGTCATACATCAGAGGAAAGAGCTCAGTAATGCGGGTTACATGCAACAAATCGTTTGAAATTGGCGCAGAAATAAGAAAGTTATTGCAAACGTCTTAACTGAAGAGAGGCAAATTTGTCCGTAGATTTACCCATCCCATGATGCACAATCTCCACCGTGTGGAAGATGAGCTGCATTAAACTTGACACCTGAACATCGATAAAACTTGCCCAGTCATCCTAGCAAAAATACCCGCACAATGCACGTACACATGTACATTTAGCTATTATATCGTGCGTTTTCAATTACACGCTTTGATGCGTTTTCTAACATTTATCTTAAATGCGTCTTGTTGTGAAGTCATTGGAAATAAAAGTTTATACTATATCTATTTTTTCTTTATTATACCTCACGATAAATGATCATGCAGAGCATCTCTAGCTTACAGGTAGGGATGCTCTGTCATGTCATTTATCGTGAGCTGTACGTGAAACTTATTATAATTACTACTTTAACTTAACGAATACCGTTCGATAGAAAAAAAATCGAGTATTTGGCATATATCGTCGGAGTTATTGCAAAACTGCGTAACTACTGCTTTATTAAAGCAGTATAGATACGATGTTTTGGCGATGAAACCGATGATATGTAAATTGTATGTTGAAATCAGATGATTTAACTTTTGTCTAAATGTAAAATTTTAGATTGCTCCAATTTGAAAACTGCTGTAGATGAAAACGGACGAATATGAAAATGACATCTAGCGTGAAAAACATTGGGAATAAATGGACAACGCTGGTTATCACAAAATCAGCATTGTCTGCTTTTGTTTCAATGCTTTGCCATATTATTACATAAGGAAACATCAAAACCAGGTAGTCCTTTTGTAACAGTAAATACTATTTCGTCTGTATAATTGCAAGACCTCTTTACTTCAGCTTAAATTAAGCTGTATTTACCAGTGTTTTATTTTGCAATAAGACCGACAGTTTACACGGTGGGTTACCCACGTGACTTTTGGAAAGCGTCCACACGGAAAAATCGTCCGCTTCAGGGTATGTTTTGTTTAATTTCTCAGCTTATACTCTATTGATTTTGATGAGATAAAGTGCACGGAACGCGCCTTTGAGAGGGCTATTCCCGGCTCTAACTCACTTTGCTTCAAATCCAGTGATTTCTTCAAACATTCGAGCCAAAGTATTTGTAAGTGCAAAACGAAAGTGGGAAGCGTTCACGTTCACCGACAAAAACTTTCGCTTGAATGTTTGAAGAAACCACGGGATTCGGAACAGAGTGAGTTACACACGGGATAGCCCTCTCAAATGCGCGTTCCGTGCACTTTATCTCGTCAAAATCAATAGAGTATACGCTGAAAATTATACAAAACATACCTTGAAGCGGACGATTTTTTCGGTGTTAACGCTTCCCAAAAGTCACGTGGGTTACTCACCTTGATTTACTTCTTTCGAATGTTTAAAATATATTAGCCGATAGACAAAAAGTTAACATTCGGAAACGTAGGAACGCCGACGGAGTTTTAGTAGAATCAACGGAAATTCACGAGCAACCACGTAAACGAACGAAAACTTTGACAGGTCACTATGGAACTACTACACGGAATTGCAGTGCTTGGACTGATAATTTTGGACGAGATTATTATCATCCTGTCCATGTCCCTCGATTATTGGTCTTATCAAGCTACCGATCAGGTTAAATATTACCTGGGACTATGGAAAGCCTGTACGGAATCAAAAACTACCGGCGTTACATTCTGCTTCGATATTCCAAGTAGGTATTCTACATTAAAATTGTACAATGTTTTACCGACAAATGTCCTCGTCTTACCCTTTACCAAATGACAATATTTTAGACCGTTCCTATTTGAAAGCCCACTGTTCCTATTTGAAAGCCCATTGTTCCTATTTGAACGCACATTGTTCCTATTTGAACGCACATTGTTCATATTTGAACGCACATTGTTCCTATTTGAACGCCCATTGTTCCTATTTGAACGCACATTGTTCCTATTTGAACGCACATTGTTCCTATTTGAACGCACATTGTTCCTATTTGAAAGCCCATTGTTCCTATTTGAACGCACATTGTTCCTATTTGAACGCTCATTGTTCCTATATGAACGCCCATTGTTCCTTTTTGAACGCACGTTAGTCCTATTTGAAAGCCCATTGTTCCTATTTGAACGCACATTGTTCCTATTTGAACGCACATTGTTCCTATTTGAACGCACATTGTTCCTATTTGAAAGCCCATTGTTCCTATTTGAACGCACATTGTTCCTATTTAAACGCCCATTGTTCCTATTTGAACGCACATTGTTCCTATTTGAACGCACATTAGTCCTATTTGAACGCACATTCTATTTGAACGCATATTGTTCCTATTTGAACGCACATTGTTCCTATTTGAACGCCAATTGTTCCTATTTGAACGCCCATTGTTACTATTTGAACGCCCATTGTTCCTATTTGAACGCCCATTGTTCATATTTGAACGCACATTGTTCCTATATGAACGCCCATTGTTCCTATTTGAACGCCCATTGTTCCTATTTGAACGCACATTGTTCCTATTTGAACGCACATTGTTCCTATTTGAACGCACATTGTTCCTATTTGAACGCCCATTGTTCCTATTTGAACGCATATTGTTCCTATTTGAACGCATATTGTTCCTATTTGAACGCATATTGTTCCTATATGAACGCCCATTGTTCCTATTTGAACGCACATTAGTCCTATTAGAACGCACATTGTACCTATTTGAACGCCCATTGTTCCTATTTGAACGCATATTGTTCCTATTTGAACGCATATTGTTCCTATTTGAACGCATATTGTTCCTATATGAACGCCCATTGTTCCTATTTGAACGCACATTGTTCCTATTTGAACGCACATTAGTCCTATTTGAACGCACATTCTATTTGAACGCATATTGTTCCTATTTGAACGCACATTGTTCCTATTTGAACACCAATTGTTCCTATTTGAACGCCCATTGTTACTATTTGAACGCCCATTGTTCCTATTTGAACGCACATTGTTCCTATATGAACGCCCATTGTTCCTATTTGAACGCACATTGTTCCTATATGAACGCATATTGTTCCTATTTGAACGCATATTGTTCCTATTTGAACGCATATTGTTCCTATATGAACGCCCATTGTTCATATTTAAACGCACATTGTTCCTATTTGAACTCACATTGTTCCTATTTGAACGCACATTGTTCCTATTAAAAAGCCCATTGTTCCTATTTGAACGCCCATTGTTCCTATTTGAAAGCCCATTGTTCCTATTTGAACGCCCATTCTTCCTATTTGAACGCACATTGTTCCTATATGAACGCCCAATGTTCCTATTTGAACGCACATTAGTCCTATTTGAATGCACAGTGTACCTATTCGAACGCCCACTGTTCCTATTAAAAAGCCCAACACGGTTATAGACGTGAGCTCGACTGTTCAGATGCGTCATTAAACAACAATTTGTTCCAATTGATCTTACGGAACCAAAAATGTTCCATTAACCGATCTCTATACTAAATGTCCTTCTCTTGATAGCACTCAACTCTGGAATCTACCTTGCTATAACTTTTTGACTTGTCGGATGACACGCATGGAGGTCTTGAATATTGCAAGTCGCTGGTGTTTCCGAATTGTTCAAATCGCCCCAAAAGTGCGAATATGATGTTTCTCTACACACCAAATCGGTATGCGACCTCTTTTTAGTACATTGGGGGCCTACTGTCTGAATCATGCATATTTCACATAAACCTGAGTTTTCGGATGAATGTAACGCGTTGTTTTCTGTTCAATTTAACAAATTTACATGTTTTCCTTAATTGAAAACAAGAAAGTTAACAAAAGTTCCGACACAAAAACAATTTTCAACCTCACGTAGGAATAAATCATAACACTCAAACAAATGGTGCGTTAATGTCCAACGTCCGTGCATGTGCAGTTGGTGGCAGTATGACTTATTGTATTTTGTTAACGAACGTATCTTAAGGACACTTGCGAGAGATATTACTTGTAAATATGCCATCTATAATTAATAATAATCAATGATTAATCAGAAGATAAGCGTGAACAGTTAGCCTTTTCCATATTTATCAACGTAGAGCAAATATTAATGCAAAAATGGACGCATATAATAAGCCTTATCCCCACAGCGTACTGTCAGCTCCGTGTTTATTACGAAATTAACAGTATGACATCACGATGCTCAAATGACTCCATTTCGAAACGACATCACTTTGCAATAAATACATACGACCAAGTTTTGCCAATTTGTTGTCTTGCATCGTTTGTATATTGACGAAAGCACGGATAGATGTTATTCATAAAACGTTTGAGGATATTCATGAAATCATTGGCACAAATAACACAGTAGATAATCACGTGATGCAACAATTTCAGAAAATCTTCAATATTTCTTTTAATACGGGACCGATTTGAATTCGGTTTGAAGCAGAGAAGATGGACAGACGTCGTGCATTAGATGAAAGTGTTGTATTATTGAAAAATCAACTGATAAAAAAGTTATTGAAGATAAACCAAACTTCTGGTTTATCTTCAATAACTTTTTCATCCGTTGATTTTTTCAAAAATCTACCACGTACAGCCTCTTTCTGAGATTTCCCCAACTTCTCTGCTTCAAACCAAATTCAAGTTGGTCAAGTATTGACAAAAATATTGACGATTTTCTGAAATTCTATGTCACGTGATTAACCATCTTGAATAAGTTAGCATAAAAATGAGGTAAAAATAGTTTGATATATATCGTATTTAGGTGGATTTGACCTTTTCTTTGTAGGGATATGGTATTGAACTAATATTCCGAAGCGAGAATTTAATAATCTTATACGGATTGTGTGTGTCACTTGGTCGAAATCAGCAAAAATGGGGATGGACATTACGAGTACATATGAAATAACATTTCTGAAAGAATGGCCAAGTTTTGGGTAACTTATTGGTAAACTTAATGATGTTATAGGAATGACGCATACCTTTGGAAATAACTTACAGAATATTGTCAAAATGTATTCGCCTGTTGCTCTCAGAATATCCATTTTGTATTTTTGCAGGGACGGGCAATACATGTGTTTGAAATGTTCGTCACCAACGTGATTTTGTCCCCTGTTGCAGAGGACAATCTATACTCAGTTCCAAAAGAAAGTGTGTACTTTTAAATTTTGAATATCTCGAACAGTATACCGCCTTTCGTCGGCAAATTTGTACGACACACCCTATTGAAGAAAAAATCACATAGCACGCAGGAATTTTCGGCTTGACTGCGACTTTTAATTTTGATGGTTTAACGTGTGCCTCACGTGCTGGATGAGATATCGATCTGAAATCACATTCACTTCAATCCTTTAGGCACACCTAAGCATAAAATCACATTTTCATTATATTTGTCGATAATGTTTCAGCGTGAAATGAATTAAAATTACCGTCGATGAATAAGACCGAGCATGGTGAAAATGAAACCCCTAAACAAAATTAAATTAGTACGGAATTTATGTTGAAATAGCCAGTGTCCATTTGTATGACTTCCTAAAGGCACGAACATTTGTTGTAGAAAGTTGTTGCACCGTTCAACGACAATTTACTAGACTACTTTGCGTAGCAATTACTGATGTTGACGCACACGTAACGTCTACATAAAAATTCAAACTTATGCATGGAAATGGCTTTGAAGGCCTGGTCAAACCTTACAACGGCACATAAGCGTATAACTTCTGTCCAGAGAAGAAGCTGTATGGAGTGCACATCTCAACTCCATCGATACCATTTTGATCTGACTGCGTGTGTGAAGTATGAGCAGTTAAATCGACCTCTGTTTTGATGTCCGTTTTCTTTAAGGTCTACTCTGGAGTATGTCATCAGTTTTACTCCTTAGATTGCCATTAACTTCGTGAAAATTAAGGTGAAAGCAAAATGTGAAAGTGCACACTTTCTTTTGGAACTCAGTATATTAGCAGATTATATAAACATTTTAAACTCCATTTTAAAGCCATTGAAATGTTCCATAAAATGCAGCATAGTGAATTGCATGCATACCATTTTGCTAAAAATCTGAAGTAGATTTTAAATTTAATTTTTTCTACTAACAGGCTGATAAAAAGTTAGGGTCGGTAGATCGGCAAATCTTTTTATTTTTTCTCCGATTTTTATTTTTTCATAAAATGTTAACATCACCAATGTGCAATCAAATTCATTCCAAATACTAGTACTTGATGAATGATGTTGAATTAAGTGATTTTAGATATTAAAATGTAGTTTTGACTTATTTTAAGGAAAATTCGCTTATTAGTTTTCAAGGGTCGGTCGGTATAACAATATTTTTATTTTACCGCAAAAGGCAATAAATACTGTGGGGATGGCACAAAAAAATCAGGGTCGATCGGGTTAGTGGACACAGAGCTATTTTTTGTACGCATAATTAATCTTATGTAGATCTAATGCTAAGTGACGGACTTTCGCTGTATCATTCACCCCAAAATGACAAAAAAAAACCTTCAAATTGTCCGATTAACAAAATTTAAAAATAAACAATCTTGTAAAAATGATATTTTATCTAAAGAACTTGGAAAATATTTGCAACACGCGTAACATTGACCAAATACTGTATGTGCCAAACACTAGCTTTGTTATGAACACATTCAAGTAATATTCGTGCAAGAACTTTAATTTTGAGGTAAAATTAATGTCATTTGTCATTTGAAAGAAACGTAAGAAGTCCGTGGTTAGGTAATACAGTCGCCGCGATTTGAAAAGAGGCGTAAAACCCCATTAAATCCGTTAACCCTTTCCCAAACAAGACCTGGTTTTGACGCCCCTAATAGAAAAGTCTTTGGAAAACATTGAAACAAAAGAAGAAACTGCTGATAACCAGCAGTTTCTCCTTTTGTCTCAATATTTTCTATGCCATATTTTACACAAATCCTATCTTTAATAACACCCATTTTGTCATTTGTGGTAGTTTTTGAAATGGATCACCCTGAAATCGTGTCGTTTGGGAAAGGGTTAAATAGTTTCAAGTTAGAATCGAAATAAACAATTTCTCATGATCTCAATCCTCAATGTATAATCCTAACGGGCTGTCGACCTCATGAACTATACTGAACAAAAGTGAAAACGCTACACCTACTTTGCTTGTCTTATTTCTTCTACACACAACAAGTAAAAAAATAAATGAAAAAGTTGCACATAGTTCATTGACTTGGCTAAGCTAAGCACTTAAAGTTTCGTGGATCCCCCCACGAAAGTTTCCCCTGCTGTTTCTTCTCTACATCAACGACATGCTTTGAACAGAAAGTTACATCAACGTTTATTTGCAGACGACAGCCTTGTCTATCGTAAGATACGCTCTGAAACTGACACCAAATCCCTCCAAGAGGACCTTGACCAACTGCAAGAGTGGGAGAGGAAGTGGATGATATCCTTCAATCCTAGTAAGTGCGAAGTCATCAGAATCACACGCAAGAGAAAACCGACAATCAAAAAGTACAACATACACGGCCAAGATCTCAAGTGTGTGAAAAGTGGAAAGTACCTTGGCGTCAACATTGCCAGTAACCTATCCTGGAACCCTCACATCGAAGCTACCACCAAAAAGGCTAACAACTCACTTGCGTTCCTTCGAAGAAATCTTGCATCCTGCCCTCGGGACATCAAGGCACGTTCCTTCACCACTCTTGTCAGACCCATCCTAGAGTATGCTAGTACTGTGTGGGACCCACATACTACAAGCAACATAACCCAGCTTGAGGCAGTTCAACGTCGTGCGGCACGCTTTGCCACTTGGGATTACAGAACTACCAGTAGTACCACAGAGATGATGTCAAACCTCAGCTGGCCCACTTTACAACAGAGACGTACAAACGCAAAGTTGGTGATGGTGTACCGTATCACACATGTACTAATAGACATTCCAGCTCAAAACTTCTTTCATCCCCTTACACTGGGTGGGCACGGCTACAGTCACAGATTCCATATACCATTTTGCAGAACCGACTGTTACAAGCATTCCTTCTTCCCCTCAGCAATCCGTCTATGGAACAACTTGCCAGAGCACTTGACGGCAGCACCGAGCCTCGATGCTTTCAAAGGGGGGCTCGTCGTACCATAATCATCAGATGTGTTTTTACCGCTTTTAACCCTGCACTTTTATTTTACTTGTTTATTGCCGCACAACGACTTTGTACATACACTCCTGTGCGATAATGCCCCAGAGAGGGATATGCACAGTATGGGAAGAAGAAGAAGAAGAAGATCTTAATTACGAGGGTGAAATACGGACCCTTTAAATGTGACAGGGGTCTGTTTTTCAGGTTTACAATTTGAACGGAAATTCTACACAATTTAAACCTTCAGGAAATCCAAGCAGAAGAATGCAAACCATGCCGTACTGCACTGAGTGGTAATCTGACAAGTTACCAGTCAGGAAATGTATAGAAGCTTGCATAAAAGTGTTTCAGCGTTTAGAAAATGGTGTTTGAAATGAAAATTTTCATTAAGTTCCAAAGCTTGAAAATTTTACAATGTAATCTCCATAGGAAATTAAAAACGCTATTTCATGGACATCTTGGAACAAACCTAGTCGAAGAAAGGGTTAGAAAATCCTCTGTAAGGCCTGCATGATGTCAAAAAAAAAAAAAAAAAAAAAAAAAAAAAAAAAAAACAATCGAAAACCGTGATAAATTTGTGAATACCAAACATTTTAAATTCCCTATTTGTTTAAGTCAAAGGGAGGTAGTTTGCAAAATTGACAGATTAGATCTTGACTTTAGAGCTTGCAACAAGAAACAAGTGAGATTTTTAGTGGTTTTATTTTTTGGCAACCTGGATATGACCAATTCCGAAAAAAATGATGAAGCGTTTTCTGCGCACGCGCATATGCGGCATTTGATGAAATTATCTCTAAACGCATTAAAGGCTGTAACTCTGGCATTAAAGCAGACAAGGCAATGAAATTTCGACAAGACGATTGCTGAAAGCCTGGGAAATAACGTCAACATATAAATCATGATATTAGTTTAATACTTTTCCAGATATAAGAAATCATGCAGTGTAGCGTTTTCACTTTTGTTCAGTATTATACTATATATTTATTTAAAGTGACATTTCACATTTATTTCAATTTTTAAAAGTATGTCTTGATGCAAAGATTGTTTGTTCTAATGAGAAGAAAGGCTATCATTTTTTTGAAGTTGTTTTTAAGCGAAAAATGCGCCTTTAAAGTTGAGACAGAACTGACAAATTCTATATAAATCTGAACTGTTGTCCACAACAATTTGTCTAATTTTATCTCAAAAATATATATTTATCGTAAACGGTTCAATATTTTGACTTGAAATTTTCATAGTTTCCATAAACTAGATGCCGAAGGGCAACATGTCGAGCCCGCTCATTTTGAAGAAAGAAGACCATACCTATGTCTACAGCTGTCATTACAATGGCGTTGTAAAAGTGGGGACAAAATAAGTTGGAATGATGGGGATCATGGTGAGACAGTTTATTGTTCACAAAATATTACATGTCTATGTATTTATAACGAGATACCAGAATGGATTAATTTGAGTATACATATGTGACCCGTCACGCTAAAAGGGACCTTATGCTAAGTCCATAAAACCAAATTCCGAGAAATATACCAGACCAAGCAGAAGTCCATCCGATGTCGTATTTGGAAAACGAAAATATTGTAAGGTAGAGAAAACATTCTAGATTCAGAAAATACTTAAACGTGAAAAGTTTCGACCCTAGTCAGGCTGCGCGGACTGCGCAGACGGACTAGGTCGATACTTTTCACAAATCCGATAAGGTCCCTTTTAGCGCGACGGGTCACATATAAGGAAAATAAGCCATGCCACTGTGACAACTTTGTCAAGCTCATCACAAGCGGGCTCAACAAAAATCAACTCATTTTTGATATTTGACCTAAAATTCTGACCTTTACTTTTGAGCTAGCAATCTGGTTCTACAAAAATCAACTCATTTTTTACATTTGACCTCAAAGTTTGACCTTGACCTTTGAGCTTGGAATCTGGTTCTTGCACGCGACACTCCGCCTTACTGAGCTTGACATTTGTGCCAAGTTAAGGAATGGCCCGGACAAGCAAAAATCAACTCATTTTTTACATTTGACCTCAAAGTTTGACCTTGACCTTTCATCTTGGAATCTGGTTCTTGCACGCGACACTCCATCTTACTGAGCTTGACATTTGTGCCAAGTTATTTCTGAATCCCTCCATCCATGGTGAAGTTATGGCCCGGACAAGCAAAAATCATCTCATTTTTGACATTTGACCTCCAAGTTTGACCTTGACCTTTGAGCTTGGAATCTGGTTTTTGCACGCGACACTCCGCCTTACTGAGCTTGACATTTGTGCCAAGTTATTTCTGAATCCCTCCATCCATGGTGAAGTTATGGCCCGGACAAGCAAAAATCATCTCATTTTTGACATTTGACCTCCAAGTTTGACCTTGACCTTTGAGCTTGGAATCTGGTTCTTGCACGCGACACTCTGCCTTACTGAGCTTGACATTTGTGCCAAGTTATTTCTGAATCCCTCCATCCACGGTGAAGTTATGGCCCGGACAAGCAAAAATCATCTCATTTTTGACATTTGACCTCCAAGTTTGACCTTGACCTTTGAGCTTGGAATCTGGTTCTTGCACGCGACACTCCGTCTTACTGAGCTTGACATTTGTGCCAAGTTATTTCTGAATCCCTCCATCCATGGTGAAGTTATGGCCCGGACAAGCTCCATCCGGACGGACGCACGCACTAACGCACGCACGCACTAACGCACTAACGCACATACACCGAACCGCCATTGTGACAACTATGTCGAGCTCACCGCAAGCGGGCTCGACAAAAAGATGCTCTTTCAGATAGAATAAAAGTAAAATTTATGTAAAAATAATTGTGAAATGTCACTTTAAGCTGCATACATGTATCCCAGGCCGTGGTGAGATAAATAAAAATCCACTCAGTCCATGATAAATTGTGGTTTCAATTTCTAGACATTTTTTTTCAGACGCCCACGCCGACTATAAATCAGTCCGTGCTATGCTATTCCTTGCCATCTTCAGTGTCGCCGGGGCGTTTGTTTGTGTGATTATCAAGCTCCTCGTGAAAAAGGACAACAAGGTACTGATGTACGCAGCAGCCGCTTGTCTAGGTTTTGCAGGTATATGAGAATGTTGGTCTGAGCCCTCTTTTAACCCTTTTCCAAACGGTAAAATTTTAGGTTTATCCACTTCACAAACTGTCATAAATGACAAAATGGAAGTTATTTAAGATAGAATTTGTGTAAAATATGGCATAGAAAATATTGAGACAAAAGGAGAAACTGCTGGTTATCAGCAGTTTCTTCTTTTGTTTCAATGTTTTCCCAAGCCCTTTATAATAGGGACGTCAAAATCAGGTTTTGTTTGGAAAGGGTTTAACAAGACCTTGGGCGCGTTCTTTAGAACGAGATTTTTAAAGATTTCTTAAGATGTTATGGATAAAGCATCTTAAATACTCCATACTTCATCCAAATGGCGTCATGCCGGCATTTGTATTAAGTTTGGGGCATCATTATGGTACCATGGATCATTCGAACATCTCGGTCTATTCTCTCTTATACTGTTTCTTCAGAGTTAACCGAGGGGTTCCGTATGAAGTATGGAGTAATGACGCCTCCACTTTTTTTTGAGCGTCTTAAAAATCTTGCCGTAAAGAACGCTTTATCCTAAAACATCTTTAAAAATCTTAAAAAATCTCGCCCTAAAGAATGCACCTCTGGTTTTGACGTCCCGTTGAGACAATATTTTTTAACACTTTACTTTCCACATCTCTCCTTTTCCCTGCTTCTACTCAAAATTCGAAGGAGGCAGCAGACGACTCCTTTTGATTTTACGGAAGTTGATTAATCATGCCTTAAATTCTGTTTTCTGAAGATTTCTTCGAACAAAAACAAAGATCTTTCATAACCACGGTGGGAAGTGTGCATTGTGGAATGGATAAAACTACGACCAAATTAGCATCGTTTCAGATAAGAACTTGTGCAATAACTTGATTATTTCTGCGTCAATTTTCATGCGGTTTATTGTATGTGCCCAGCCTTACGGCACTCTTTCCTCAGATGTATGACATGTTCATAGAATCATTTTACTTTTTCGAACAATTAATCCCAACCGATTAGAAAGCAAAATGTTAACAACTACGGCCATATTAGCATCGTCTCAGATAAGAAATTGTGCTATGAGTCTCTTATTTCTGCGTCAATTTTCAAGTGGATTGTTGTATGTACCCCGCCTTACTGAGCTCTTTCCTCTGACGTTACACTGATGAGAAAACTCCTGGTACTTTTCCCAAAAGAATTAATCCCAACCGACCGGAAAAATGCTCTGAATTTCATGCATCTTTTTCTCGGTTGAGGTCTATTATTGGAAAAAGTAAGACGATTCTACAAATTAGTCATACATCTGAGGAAAGAACTCAGTAAGGCTGAGTACATGCAACAAACCGCTTGAATATTGACGCAGAAATAAGGAAGTTATTGTACAATTTCTTACCCGAAGCTGAGATTATTTTATCGTAGTTGTTATCCACCCAATGATACACAATCCCAACAGTGAAATAACCTATATTCTGTGTCAAATCGCACCCACCACTGACGTTTTTTGAAGCAAATTTTCCAAATTTGCTTCTCTTAGCAGCCATGCGTCTCTGCACTTTACCATTCTCTGCATACCACACAACATCATCCGGTCTTCCTCACTATAAATAGTTCTATCAAAAGCAAAGATTAATGAGGTAACAGTCATTCGAATATTCAATATGTAAGTCTGAAGTTATGTGTAGATATTGAATTGTGTGACAGAAAATGAAACATTCAATTAATCATGTCTCTGAGAGATGAAAAGATCCACGTAGTAATTTGCTTTATTATGGTTCAAAGAATTAGTCCAATGGCCTTCCTTGTAAATGGGTCAGTCGAGTTTACTGAACTATGAAATATATTCAGCTTACACAAACGATTAATATGCATGAAGTTGTGCTAAAAATAAATACAACTCCATCATGAAATCAAAGTATGCAAGGTATTCTGGATAATCAAAGTACTTAATCAAAATACTCTACGAATCAAAGTATTCAAGGTATTCAAATGGATAATCAAAGTACCTAATCAAACTACTCTATTTCTGGCCCCGGTTTCTCGAAAAAACTTAAGTATGTTCTCAAATCTGAACACGGTGCTCAAATTGCATGAAATCCACGTGAACTTCAATGGAATACCCTTCAACGTTTGAGAGTATCCCTTTGATGTTGAGCATGTTCTCATGAGAATATACTTAAGTTTTTTTCGAGAAACTGGGGCCTGGACATGCCTACATTTTTGAAAAATTTGCTTCCAAACAGTACTGTCAGTACTTTGATTGAAATCGCGATAACCTTGCCAAGTTCCGTTGTCACGGATAGCGGCGAAATTAGAGCCGAAATGGGGAACCGTAGTCGGTTTCCTCCCTTGAATACTCTCTGTAGAATAGCTGGTTTCCTTGGATTTTACCGTAGGCTTCTTTGCACCGTAAAGTTACAACCAACCCATAGAACAAAGAAACGATTTTATTTATGAACATGCAGAACTCAAATTTCAGGTTTCATTATGTTTTCCTTTTAAGAATTTATATTCATGAGGAAAAGAGTTCTATTCATTAGCGAAATATTTTATTCAAAATAAATTTCGCAACTTTCCCATATAGTACGGTGCGTTGTGTAATTCTGTTTGATGTAAGTGAAAGAGGTTTAAATCAAAAGGATTCGTAAAAAGGATAAGTAGACATCACCAAAAAAGTTTGATGGACAGCCGTGGGCCTTAAGATGAACTTTATATACTCAACAAAAGAGCTAACGCATCACTTTTTAAAATTGCATAACTTCTTTATTGTCAAAGATTTTGATTTATAATTTGGCAAATATTTATCCCATAAGTTTCTACACTCATTCATAAAACTATTTCTAAGTTTTCTTTCTTATGTGACCGCGTCATACCAAAGGGGGGCCAAAACTGTTTTTCGGCTCCTGGAACTTGTTATCTTTTTCAATCATTTATGTTTGAATTGATTTTGAAAGCTGGTTTATTGTGATATTAAAGTCTGAAAAAATCAATTTCCTGTCTAACATAACAAGGGCTGTTCCGGGACAACGTAGCTCGCATATAGGCACATTTTTGAAAGAAAATGTCAATTTTTCAAGGTCAAGGTCACAAGGTCAAAATAGTGTCAGGTGAAAGGTCTTGTTGGGGCCTGTCTATGTGTGAAATATCAAGACTGCATCTTATACAGTTCATAAGATATAGACCGATACGTTTTTGTCTATACGTACTAGTAACCTACGTCGCCGTCGACGCCATCAATGGCACCAACGGCACTAGTGATGTAACAATGCCTCTGTGGGAATGCATTACGCGCCAATAAAAATGTTAAAGCCGTCGGTTTGTTTTTTGAAGGGTAACTTTTATAAACAGAAACTATTTCAGCCAATGCAAAAGGTTTGAAAGTTATGCGTGAATTTTCCATTTTAATCAAATTTCAGACTTTATGAATTTTAGAATTAAGGGTGTCCTTATTAAAATTTCAATATTTTAAAAGATACTGTAACATTTTCTATGAAATTTCATAGATCTCTTATCAAATGGTGGTAGTCAGCATGTGCAAATTTTGAAGGTATTCTGTAGATTCGTTAAAAATATTAACAAAGATCTGAGTGATGCGTTAGCAGTTTTGCCGAGTATATATGACGTCATAATAGTTACGTTTTTATTTAGCGCGTTCTTCTTTAGTTTCCCCATATAATTTCGTGTTCACCTCATTACCACATCAATGGAAACTTTTATGATATGTTGTCCGTATCTGATCTCCCCATATTACATATTTGTTGATTGATTGAAGTAGAAAATCCTGAGTTATCTGCCCTTGAATGTAAAAAATAAGTGTTTTGTCTTTTTGTTCTCTATATCATCTACAAATTTTGAAATGTCTTGACAAAACCTTGATAAAACATTGGTCATGACAAGACCTTGCATGGATGTATCCTTCAGCTTGAATCTCACATCTAGAGTAATGTGCCCTTGAAATTGACAAAAACTACTGTTTTTCACTATATCTTCGCCATAATAGCAACAAATGTTGACAAATTATAGCAAAACTTTTTACAAAATGTTGGTGACTGTAGGACTTTGCTTCAGATAACTTTTTTGTTCAACAACTATTGACTAATTAAGACGAAATTTGGAAGAAATATTGGTGACCGTGGGATCTTGCTTAAGAGCGATTTTTAGCTTGATTAGAATCAAGCATTCAGAGTTATGTGCCTTAGTTTAGACAAAATTGCATATATGGCTTTATTTTAGCCACAAATATTGGTCAATTATATAAAACTTCATCTTAAGATCTTTCAAACATGTGATTCTTTAGCTTAATTGGAACATCACAGCTAGAGTAATGTGCCATTGAATTTGACAAAACTGCCTTTTCGAGCCACAAATATTTACCAATTTATACAAAACTTATAAGAAATGGGAAGCTTGCGTAAGGGCGATTGTTAGCTTGATCAAAATCAAAATTAGAATAATTTGCTCTTGAAATTTTACAAAATTGCATTTTCAGCATTTTTTCAGTGTAACAGCCACGCATATTGACTAATAAAAAGAAAACTTATGCATTATGTTGATGACTATAAAAGCTTGCATCAGTGAAATTTTCATCTGAATAGCAATGTAACGTCTAGAGTAATGTGCCATTGAATTTTTCAAAATTGCCGCTTTCAACAAAATTTTGACAAAATGTTGGGGACCATCTGATCTTGGATATGTGCATTTTTATTGATCGGAATCACACATCTAAAGTTAATATAAGCCTAGAATGTGAAATTGCCTTTTTTACTTTTCTTTCACTATAATAGCTACAAATATAAACCAATCAAAACAAAACTTTACTGAATTGTTTGTGCATGTTTTGTCATTGACCCGTTTAATGTTCTGATTCATAAAGTTCAGTTTATTGAATAAGTATTGTCCAGCAAGATTAACCCGGGACATCTGCATATGTAATGACCCCACTTCGGCTTTGTTTTGTTAAGGCGCTCAACTAACGGACGTTGCACACGAAAATTAAGTTGTCCCAGGTTAACCTTGCTGGACAATATAATGGCCAAACGTTATATAAACAAAACACAATTATTTACCCCACCCACCACTTTCTTCCTCTGTGATTTGGTCATGCGCATTTTTAAATGTCATTAGATTTAGTTTTTCATCAAGGTCTAGCCTTTGTCTTACATTTTTGGGACCTAGATTATTATTAATGCAATATCTTGAGCTCTGCGTGGATTTTTTTTCGTCTGATAGAATAAAACACCACGATTTCCCCACCCACCAATCTTTTGTCTCTCTATTGCAGTCTTAGTACAATACACAATGTCACGATTTTTTATTTTTCTATATTGTCCGGCCTTTGGCTAATATTCTGTGACAATTCAATTATTTCAAATGCAATATCTCGAGCTCTAACTCGAATTAGAGCTTTTTGAGCTTTGCTTATAGAGCAACCTCTAAATATGTAAATTGCCGAAAAATAATTATGACAATCAGTGTGTACTATTCCTGTAAATGTACGTGTAAAATTTTATAAAGGTATGATGATTATTAAAAAAGTAATGCCCATTTGTAAAATTACGGGTTCAAAATTTTGTAAATTTAGGTCACCATTTTTCCTATTATTTTTAATTTTACAGCTGTCCATCAAAGTTAAATGATTAGAGCAATGTCTTAAGATCATGAAAACGTATGATGGAAACCTCTTTCACTTACATCAAGCAGAACCTAAAAAATGGACATAACGCACCATACTAATAGAGATTAAGGATAAAAACAAAGGTAAATTTGAAAAAGGACCGGCTGAATGATTGGTGCCCCTCTATATTTATTATTGGAAAACAAGGGAAGATAACCGGCTACGGTTACGCAAACGGTTTAGTACACGTGACTAATTATAGAAGAAATAAGTTAATTAACCCTTTCACAAACGGCTTAAATTTGGACTTTTCCTTTATGAAAACGGCTGAAAACGACAAAATAGATGTTGCTTAAGAGAAGATCTGTACAGAAAATATTGAGGCAAAAGGAGAAACTGCTGATTATCAGCAATTTCTTCTTTTGTCTCAATGTTTTCCCAAGCTATTTCTATTAGGGGCGTCAAAACCAGGACTTGTTTGGGAAAGTGTTGATCTGAAAAAAAAAAAATATTATTTTCATGTGTATTTCAGGAGTATGTCTAATGATTGGGTTTGCCGTTTATCACGCAGAGATTTTCAACCCAGAAAAAATTCTCTTACCAGACGCGTCGCTCCATGCTGGTTTCGCACTTTGCATCATTTCGTGGCTGTTTAGTTTCGCGCTTGCTGGGGCGATTCTTTTTCTTGTTTTGAGAGAGGGAGATTGACTGATTGAGTTTCCAGTTTAAATGATATATGTGTCAAACTTATCCAAAGAAATATTATATTACATCTAAAGGTATATATTTCGTGTGCATGCTAAACCCTTTCCAAAACGCAAAATGTCTACAGACTGATGTAAATTAAAAAGCAATAGGGAACGATATTATCCAGTTAATTGTGACGTGATTTCGGACAAACAAATAGTATTTCATTGATGTTGTTATAAAATCTTGTTATATTCTGATTTTTTTCGGGAGAAAGGGCGGAGCCTAGTAAACGGTTATTACATTGAAGATTGAGGAGAAACAGCGTTTTAAATTAGCGGTAAATCGTCGGTGTTATTGCAAATTATTGTAACTGCAGCTTGAATCAAGCTGTATTTACGAGGTTTTTTAAAAACACGTTTTACAATCGCACAGTCTTTCAATTTCGAAATGTTTTCATGCTCGTGCCGCACGTTTTTCCCTTATGTTAACCAAGGTATCGAGAATTAAACTCGTCGAATAACCTTTTGGCTTAGCCACACCCTTTCAGGTGAATAAAAACGCAATATACTAAATCAAGCCGCAGTTACTAGATTTTGTAACAACACAGACGGTCTATCAATATAGCGGTAAACCAAGTTTACTTTCTAAAACAAAATTCATTGCCATAGTGGACAACACGAAAAATTTTGGTATTGCCCAGCAAGATTAACCCGAGACATCTGCATATGTAATGACCCCACTTCGGCAATGTTTTGTTAAAGCACTCAACTTACGGACTTTGCACACGAAAATTAAGTTGGCCCGGGTTAATTGGGTGGAAAATAAAGATAGGTAGTCTGGCTTACCTGCCCCTAATAGAGATTTACGAATTAGTACGAAATGGAATACGAATACGAAACCGAGATAAATTGTAGGGGGGGAGGGAGCATCTCAGCATACGTGATGATGGTTCCCCTATTTCTGTGTAGAGTGAACGTGTCTAAATTCGGAGGTGGTAGGTTCAAATCCTACGGTGTCTTTTCTCTTTTTTTTCTTTTTATGTACCGGTATTCCTTTTTGATAATAGATAGCATTGAAATATATGTGCTAAAATACACTTCAAATGCAAATATTTGTTTAATTTTGTATATCACATTTATTATTTCATCGAAAGAAACGAAATTTGAGCAGCCAATAATTGGATCATATACACACTGCAGATGGCATCTGTACAGAAAAAAATCTCATTCACAGAAGAAGAGCTAAACTTCACGTCACAGAAGGGTGTTTTTATCAGAAGAGGGACATCCACCTCTTGTGTCAATTACGAAAACACGACAAGTTGTACCTTTCATGATGTTTGATCCTGTCCTAAATCATGACCGACCATTGAAGGAAAAGTGTCGACTTCGATAACGCCAGGGTAGAGCTCTGGCCGATTCGTGTCCGTCCTTTGATTTTTTAAGGTGTGAAGCGTGGTTCGTCGCTGAACAAATCCGTCTACTGGCGGGTTCAGCCATCCTCAATGTACTTGACACAATTATATCCGAATATCTATCTGTGTCTAGTACATGACCGACTCTAATCTCCGCTCCCGAAGTCAGTCTGCAAACTGATTGGACATTTGTTACCAATTGTTACGGTTGCCATTTGTGTGGCTGAAAATAATCCGTTCCATGAGAGGTGAGAGGTTCCTGAGCCTGAGTAGTTACCAAGCTATGGATGCGTTGAAAAAAGCCAATCACTCTGAAAAAGGGAATAGCTCGTGCATGCCTGACGAAAAGGGGCAAGTTTTGATAAAGATTAATTCTAATTTGTTGCTGGTAAAAAGTCGTTTAAGAATCGTTACTTGGCAGATTTTTGTCATACATTGTGTAATCTATGCATGGTTGACAAACCGCACTAAAATTACGGACTACGGCAGCAAATGACACCACAGCTTTGTCCGTTTCGAAGACCAATCAGCTGGCTTGAATACCAAATTTAGGCACTTCGAGTGAAAAATGTCTAAAATATTCATCTTGTCTAAAATCTTACCGAGTATACATCTTGTCAACTTTTTGGTAACGCTGGTTCCTATCGGTAGTAGGCAATGTGTTCGAGTTGCAGTTGAAGCATCAAATTAATGGATTTGAACACCGACTCCGGAGATTACTGGTGAAGCACGGCAAAAATAAACAAGTAAACGTCATTTTGATTTAGTCGTGTATAGGGATTTTTCTTAGAAGAATAAAATTGAAAAGTATTCGCATGTACAAAAATATTCACAAAAATAAGTTTGTGTTGGAAGTGTGGGCCGATATAAAAAATTCACAGTACATTAAATTTACTCTTATTACAAAATAACATTGAGAGAGAAGAAGTAATTGCTTACAACCAACATTTCCTCCTTTCTGCTCAATATTTACTTGGCTATTTAATGCAATATTCGGCCTTCGGCAAGAATTTTTAAATTTATGCAACACCTTTTGATTCGATTACCCTAAAACTGTCGCCAGTCGGACATTTGCCCACCCGTTGTGCTTTGTTACTGAAAAAGTGCTTTGTGATCAAAAACAATATGGCTTTTCCTTGGGACAATTAAAACAACGTTGTAAAGTTTCATGGACCTAGGTCAAACGCTTCTTGAGTTAGCGCACGGAAATGAAAAAGGATCTACGGACAGACGGACAAATATTGCGAGATCAATATACCACTCTCTGCTTTGTATGTGTGTGTGTGGGGGGTATATTATTCCACCTGGTAGCTATGTAGCTCTCTTTATTGTAAACTCGCGAGATTTAGAAACACAAAAGACATTTTTAACCATTTCTTTTCCTGCAGCCTCGATCGGCACCATAATTTGGGAACATGCATAAGATAATTTATACCCCTCACAACCCAGCGATTCTGTGGTGTATTCTATAAACTAACCGGGTATCTAAACCTCCCATCACAAAATGATCTAGTGCCTGGTACATTCAGACCACGTGCAAAGTCACTAAGATTGTTTTTGTGTACAAACTGTCTAATTGATTTACTCATTGAAAACACACGACAACTATGGATAATTTTGGCATGCAAAATGTTAGGGGTTATTTTGACAGACAGGAATCAAGATTTTGGGCTTTTGGCCGGCAGTGTTCCGTAAACGTAGGTAGCTAGACGTTTTCATGTAGCCGAGGTGGTGTTTTCAAGGTTACTGAGACGTGTAAACGACCAGAGAACAAATGCAGTCCACCCAGGTCCCGGTCAACTGCGTGTAACAACTGTACGTCAAGACAATTATATACGTCAAAGTCACTTAGGCAACAGATTTATGACGGCTCAGTCTACAGCAAATGCTATGATTGGTAATGGAAGGTGGTTGATACATCGTGACACGGTGATAAATGGCCTGCGAGAACCCGGGGTTCGCTGTCGTCGTCCTGCTTGGTGACAGACTCTCACCCAACGTCATTGCATTTGGGCATAAACGGACGTCCATTCAGATAATATTCATGACTTTAAAGGTCATTTTCTTCCCTGTTATGTTTACAATTGTTACATATACAATTATACATAACTATGCATCCGTTATGCAGATCTAGTAGAAACATCTGTAAAAGTACTTTTTGCGTTTTTAAATCGTGCCAGTTTAGATGACCTATTGACAAATTTATCTCAGACACTTTCACAGACCATTACTACTACAGTACTCCTTAAAATGAAATAAAAGTTTGGCACTGTATGAAAAACTGGATTTTACATAGAATTACATTGAGGCAAATATGAGTGGCCTGCCACCATATTCCAAGTATCCTGATACATCCCCCTGATTTCATTTCCATTTCCATTTCGTACTCCATTTCGTACTAATCCGTAAATCTCTAATACTGCGTTATTGGGTCAGGCACACACCAATCATGGCGCCGTCCACTGGACTGATATTTTAACAATGGTAAAGAACAAAGTTCTTTAATTTTGTGAGCAGGGAAGGGTCATTAGAAGAGTAAATAGGTTTCGGTATATCTTTAATACTAGCAATAAAAGATTTACATGACCACAACGCTTACCCGAAATAAAACAGTTTTAAATTATGTACATAAAAACTATATGAAGGCAATTTGGATGCTTATCTAACAGAAGTCCGGTTAGCTCAGTGGTTAGAGCGTCTGACTAGTGTACGAGAAGTCCCTGGTTCGAATCCCAAGAGTGAAACATATTTTAGCCACACCTCCTTCCTTTTTACACTTTTCATACCAAATGGTTCTAGAGATTGCAAAGACTTAATAAAAACGCAATTACCAATTATATTTTAATTGCATCTTAGTGATTTCTAGAATAGTTTGGTTTGAGAAAATGTATTAAAACAAAAAGTGGAAGAAAAATATATACCCAACATGGGATTCGATCGCGGGACCTCTTGGACCCAAGTCAGACGCTCTACCCCTGAGCTAACCGGACCACTGATAGGAGAATAATCCAAATTGCCTTAATATAGTTTTCATGTACATAATTTGAAACCGTTTTATTTCGTGTTAGCGTTGTGGCCATGTAAAACTTTTATTGCTAGTATTAAAAATATACCGAAACCTATCTGCTCTTCTAATGACCCTTCCCTGCTCACAAAATTAAAGAACTTTGCTCTGTATCATTGTAATTAAATTACACCACTGGGGGCGGCCATGTTTAGTGAGTGCCTGACGTACTAAAATACATAGTACGACAGGGAACCAGACTATAAAGATAGGTAGATTTTTGTACAAGATAGCAGATAAAATGTTGATGCAAAAGCAGAAAGGGTTGCTTATTACTATTTTCCTCTTTTGTCGCAATGACGCGACGTCAAAAGTTGGGGCGCACGTGTGAAAAAACGATACTCGGTGTACTAAACGGAAGACATTTGTTTTTTGTCAACAAACATATAGAATAATTCGATACCATCGGAATCCTGTTATTTTGTTCTTTTATACCATATATCTTTCGACTAACTGAGACAACCATAACTGACATTTTACCAATGTAATGCATGTACAATACAGCAAAAATGACGTTGTAACTTGTAACACTTTACGCTCTGCATCGAAAGGAACAAATATAGGTGTTTTGTGAATTCTTATAACAAACGCGCGAAATTGCATCACAGAAGAGCACTGGTGCTAGCCAAAACATTGTGCGATTTTCACATTAATGTTGTCAACCGGCAGCAAGGTGGTGTCGAAAAATGGCACCGTTAAGTTTTGTAACTTTTTAATTAAATTTCAATGGTCAATTTTTAAAGCATTGATTAAACTAATATTTTTTTAAGATATCTGCGTGATATTTGAATGACGAGATACATTTCAACTATATTTTAATCGACCTAAATATGGTTTAAGATATTTAATTGCAAGCCATGTAATTTTATTGTTTTACGGCGTTACATAAATGTCCCAGTCACGTAAAATACGCATGAAAACCCAATAATAGTTTTTTTAAAGCAGCGATTTTTGCCCTTGCATTCAGAATTGTCCAAAAATAGCTTGTAATAAAAATACATCTGAGCCATATTTGCGACATGCAAAATTTCGTATTAGCCGCGTGCGATTTAGGCCAAAATTGGTCTTCCGGAAGAAGAAGACCATAAATTCTGTTCGTTTTAGCTCTTCTGAAATCAGAAGAGTCACGTGACAAACACTTCCGACTAAATCGAACGGGCCTCTTCTATTTCTGGAAGCTCTTCTAGCTCTTCCATTTTTGAGCAGAAGACGGAAGACGGAAGATGTCACGTGGTCGGCAACATGAGAGCGTCTTTAGTTACAAAGTACAGATTTTCTCAATTACTGAAAATCGCTTGTTTACAGCTAGTTTGTATTAGTTTTGGGATCAAAACAGGAACAAAACTTGTGCTTTTGAAAAAGAAGTGCCTTTATCAGTACAACGTAGTAGTATCAGGAAGGGTATCCAGTCCACCGAATTGGAGCTGGCCATTCTAATTTCCTCCTTTTTGAAGATCTTTTCGATAGAAAAGCCACTTCCGTTTTCAAGACTTGTTCGATTTATTTTTAGTCTTCCGACTTCTACGCGTCTTCTCTCACGTGACCAAACGTCTTCTATGACGTGGTCTTCCGGAAGAAGAAGCTGCCAAATCGCACGGGCCTATTGATTGCGCGTAAAATAAAGCAATGGTTGTGTTTGAAGCAGCGTTTAAAAATGTCCCAATTTAGAAAAACATGCGTTAACGTCATTTGCAGGTGACGTCGCATACGCATGAAAACCTGGTAGTGATTTTTTTAAAGCAGTGATTTTTGGCCTTTCATTTAGAATTGTCCAAATATAGCTTGTAATCTAAATGCATCTGAGCCATATTTACGACATGCAAAATTTCCCAATGATTGCGCGTAAAATAAAGCAATGGCTGTGTTTGAAGCAGCGTTTCAAAAATGTCCCAATTTACAAAAAATACGTTAACGTCGCTTGCAGGTGACGTCGCATACGCATGATAGTGTTTTTTTAAAGCAGCGAGTTTTGCCCTTGCATTTAGAATTATCCAAAAGTAGCTTGTAATAAAAATACACCTGAGCCATATTTGCCACATGCAAAGTTTTGTAAGGTTTACGAACTGAGAATGAAAACACCACTTTCTAGCCATACGAAATGCACCAAATTACACACGCTTGTAAATACACTTCACATAAGTTGATTCACCAGCCCGGATTTCAAAATTATGTTTCAAGAAGAAAATGATTTACAAATATCATTTTACTCTTTGTTCATATGCAAGGGAGGTAATTTTGAACATTTTTGTCACATATTTCCATAAGTATGCATTAATTCAAAATTCTAAACCATACAAAATGCTTATGTTTGTATTTGGAATGGAAATTTAACACAGTTTTGGAATTACTGGCACTTTTCAAATTTCGCCTCTGGCTCTGCATTTCATTCTCAGTTCGTAAACCTTAAAATAAAGCAATGGTTGTGTTTTAAGCAGCGTTTCAAAAATGTCTCAATTTAGAAAAAATGAGTTAACGTCATTTTCAGTTGATGTCGCACACGTTAAACAATTGCGATCAGTCGTGAAAAAAAGGTCATCAAAGGTCATACAATGAACGATACGCTAGTTAATACCCATATATCTATTGGTGAACCATTTTTTGATATAAATTGTTTCTGTATTTATTAATTTGTCTGTAGGTCTATATAGTTTTACATGGACGTGAAATAGTGGAAAGTCCGGAATTTCGACAGTGAATTAATGAAAAATGTGCCCATTTTTAAGCGTGATATGTAACATAAAATGCATAATTAAGTTCATCAAATGAACAGTTACTGTACAAGTTTAATGACTAATAAAGAATCAAATACATCGTTTTCGGGATTTATTTTGAAATCCCGCAGATAAAACCGACATGGCCACATCTGTACGTTTTCCCGTAAACAAATGCTTTATAATGCACCTCTCTATGGCAATATGTTTCAATCCGTCAGATTCCGGGCAACGATATTTTAACACAAGTGAGTTCATTCAAATTATGATGATCTATTTTTTAAAAAAATGATGTCACATGTAGATAAATTATAGGAACATCCACTTTTCACATGTAAAACAGAAATATACATCGCATCGCCGTAAATCTACATGGAAATAAATGGCATAGATATTTATGAAGTAATTAAGGATAAGTCTAGCTTAATCATTCAATTATGGATAATACATATTTAATTTTATTCATTTTAACAATAGATTTGGCAGATGGATAAGCGAAGTCTTGTGTTTATCAATAAGTACTCGTATACCACGCGCGTAAGGTGTTAAACTGACAAAAATCGACGTTACGTGACGTTACGCTGTTGTACCCCAACTTTTGATGTCGCGTCAATGCTTTCATAGTTTGTTTTAGGTACGTAAAAACTAGGGTTTCATGTCCCCTTTGAATGCAATATCATTCCCACCCTAATGTTAGACTACTTTTGTCTTAAGCAAAAAGAAGTTGGCAAGTTTCTAAGCTTCTGATAAGAGGGGTGCTTTTTAAAATGCAATTTATCACTAATTGTTCATCAATCCCTATATTGTGTGTACTCATTAGAATCGTCTCATGGAGACGATTCAAATGAGTACCCACAGCATAGGGTTTGGGTTTGAAGAAAAATTAGAATACCTTCATCCCTCTATGATTTGTAGCTTTGATCTTTGAATTTTATTGTCTTTTTTAATAGAATTGTTTTTATTTTGGTGTTCAGTCCTTTTTTAAACAAAAGTAGCCGTTTTAGACTGCATTAAGAAACGATATCAGTTAAAATGAATTGCTGTTTAGTACATACTAAATGGCGGAATCATTTGTATGGAAAAGGAGAATAGTTATGCTCGTTATGAGCATTTACTTCTTTTTCTAATGTTTTCCCTTATTATTTGCATCCAATTGAATCATGATCAAATCATACAACTTTGATGAGCAGACCAGACGATGACTCATTTTCGCAACCAAAGGGGTTCTACCTCCACCTTGTTCCTTACCAAACAAAATGGGTGTATGACCCGTATTGGATGCTGTGTCCCTAAGTTTTCTTGTGCAAGAAATAACAGCAACACACGGCAATGTGCACTGACCGTCGAAACTGGACTTTGAAATTATTGAAAGCGGCGTCAAACTCTGTTCAGCAACAGAGAAGACTAAGAACCACCCGGGAAACTTCAAAAGATAAAACCAAACATGCATTATTGTGACATCGCTGCTTTTCTTAGAAAACCTCGTATCTGCAGCTTGTTTTAAGCTGCAGATACGAGGTTTTCGCAGAAAAGCAACGACATGCTTCGTGAAATATATGTTTGGGAATCTTCTGTGGTCGAAACTTGTCTTTTGTTATGGCATCCGTCTGAAAAGGGGGACGAATGTTCGACACCCGATACAAACCGGCCTGTTCGGTTAAAAATGAAGCAATCGCTTTTTGAGCCAGCTTACTAAACCAGGTTTCCCAAACAACAAGAAGTTAGGATGTTCCAGTTTGAATCTGCCAAAAAATAATCTTAGATCACATAGAATCTGTGAGTTATTGAGATAAAGGGAGAAAATGCTGATTATCAACATTTTCTTCTTTTGTCTCAATGTTTTCCCAAGCTTTCCCTAATAAGACGTCAAACCCAAGTCTTGTTTGGAAATGTGTTAAACGGATGGTTACCTTCGATCCATCTCTGCCAAACACCCAGCATCAAAAGTATGTAATCGATTGCTTTTGTGAAATCAAAAGTAAAGACGTCCACAACATCCACACCAAGCCACAACCGACTCAACCTATATCTAATTTATCGATGGTGAGAGACGAATGACGTTTGTGAAAGGCAAGAAAGAAATTGGCCGCAGGCGATTTGAACCCACGATCAATGGATAGATATCGTTACCAACTGATCTATCTGTATTTGACACAGTTTGATCAAGATCCATGCGGCTCTTTCTACAACTAAACAACATAGACAATGATCAGACTGCGTAAATTGACTCCAATTTAGAAACCTGAGTTTGGCTTATAGATGGTGTAAACATCCGAATTTTCAATTACAAAAGTTTAGATCTTGGTCAGGCTGCGTCAGCTGCACAGGCTTACCTGAGGTGCGTTCTTTAGAGCGAGATTTCTTGAAATATCCTGAGATATCTTAAGATGATTTAGGATAAAGCGCTCTTTAGAGCAAGATTTTTAGGACGTTCACTGAGAGGTGCAATTGCCCTATACTTCGTGCGGAACCCCTCGGTCAACTCTGTACAAACAATATAAAAGAGAATTGGCCGAGTTGTTCCGAACACTCCATAATATTGATAAACCGCGGTTTCCGAATGCTCCATACTTTATACAAATGACGTCATGATGACGTCATTTGTATAAATATGGATCATTCGGAACAGCTCAGTCAAAGTCTCGGTCTTAAAAACGCTTTATCCAAAACACCTTTAGAAATCTTAAAAAATCTCGCTCTAAAGAACGCGCCTCAGGTTAAAATTTTCACAATTCTCATTAGAACCTGTTTTCTTGAATAAAGAAATATTTCATATAGAAAAAGATAGACCAACTAGAAACAAAGCAAAAAATCATGTATATCTTTAAACACACTATAAAATCACTCGCGACTCCATATTTCGAATTACCCTTTTCAAGACAAATGGAAACACTAAACAAAACAATATGGCTGCAGCCTGCTAGCAGTAAAAAAATAATTATGTAGTAAAAAGTGTTTCCATTTATCTTGAAAAGGGCAATTCGCCGAAATATTGAGCCGTGAGTGATTTTATAGAGTATTTATTACATTCCCTACGGAATAATTTTGTGAAATTGTATCTTTAGACAGTTTAATCAACTTGAAAATACAACAACACTCTTTAATCTAAATGCAAAAAAAATACAACACAATTAGACAACAGCGTTTTCGTTGGTTCCAGATCCGATGCGGGTTTTCAGCATGTGCATGAGCACGGCACAAATGAAGGCGAGCACAGAAGCAACAGCTCCTAGTATGAACCCCACGTGTAACGTCCAGCTGCCTGAAGCTCCGGTAAAGATGTCTGTATAGTAGAACACCAGCCCGGCAGCGAGGCTTAGACCTAAAATGGAATGATTAATTTATTTTTATAATTGATAATTATTTATTGATTCATCATTGTATTCCATCAGAAGATGCCTGTATGATAGAAAACTAAGCCAGCAGCGAATCGAATCATACCACGGATCGGAATCAAGTCTCACAATAACAACAACAAAGATTTGAGCCAGGATCTGGAAAAACGTCTCTTAAAGCATTTTCAAAAAATGAGTTTCAAGATCAGCCTGTTGTCAAATGCAGCCCAATGTGCACCCATGCTGCTCTCTTTAAGTTCCTACAGATCACGAAGAAGCTATTAGAGAACATGGATCCGGATCAGACTGTGCGTATGCACAGGCTGATCTGGATCTATGTTGGGCTCAAAAGCCTTATGGGACGTTTTTCCAGATCCTGGCTCATTTTCCTATTAGTCTATTACCAAATCTGGTTTTGAAAAAGGTTATTGATATTTAATGCCTCCTGAATAATGATGTCGGTGATTTTACAAAAGCTGGACCACCTTAGCATGAATTCTAAAGTAGCCTTTTTGGCATTGGGAAAAGGTCCGTTTAAAGGACCCACTCAAAAAACGAGAAAAAAGGCTGGGTTTTATGAGGGTCTCTGAAGGGTATTTTTTCTTCAAAAACCTTGTAAATACATATTGTATAAAGCTGTAGTTACATGGATTTTTATTCAATGAGATGAAAGGTAACACGGTGGATAATCACGTGACACGATAAGATGGACGTGGTGGATTTTTGAAAAATCAGACGACTAAAAAGTTATTGAAGATAAACCAAAATTTTGCTTGATCTTCAATAACTTTTTTATCAGTTGATTTAAAAAAAACATCGAGTCCAGCTTACTTCAGGCATTTCCCCATTTGGTTGATCTTCAATAACTTTTTACTAGTAGTTGATTTTCGAAAATCAACCACGTTCAGCTTATTCCTGGCATTTTCCCACCTTCTCTGTTCCAAACCGAATCCAAATTGGTCGAGTATTAATTAACAAAAATATTGGATGATTTTCTGAATTTCCGTGTCACGTGATTAACCACCGTGGGTAAGGAACTTACCCGCAAATACCAGGCAGAAAACACCGACTGGCAACAGTTTCTGGCTCTCTTTGAAAATAAAGAGCCTCATCAGGACGCTCAGCAGAGCAATGGCTACAAGAGCCAGACCCATCAGCATCAAGGCTCGAACCACCTTATACTCATCCGGGAGAGCTGGAAAAAAAAATAGAAAAAAATAAGATAGATCACTTAAAATGAAATTCAGGCGACGTCAGAATTTTTCATGTGCCTTCATGTAACATTCGTAATATATCCGAATCTATTCGGGCAACTTCGGACAACGTCGTAAACATTCAGCGGTGGAAATTTCCACCGCTGAATGTTTGTAAACGACGTCGCCTGAGATCAGACAAAGATCTTCACTTAGCCTTTATGGTTGTAGAAATATTGCATTACTGAGTCAGTCTGCCGTAGATATAGATCTAGAATATAAAAAATCTGCTAGATTATATAAAAGATATCCAGAGCTACAGAAAAGTGGTGGTGAAGACATTCTAACTTTCTTATTTCAATTCAGAACCCTATGTTGTGGTTACTCATTTGAATCGTCCCGACGAGACGATACAGTTAGTACCCACAATATAGGGTTAGACGAACAATAACAGAATTATCGCAGTTTAAAAAGTCACCACCCCCTCTTATCTGGAAATCTGTATATCTAGTGGTACAGGGACTTGTTACCTGCGAGTCCCGAGTCCCTGACTCACACTTTTTTCTCGGGACTCATTGAAAAATATTCAGTCCCAGAATGCTAATATTTTCAATGTGTAATAGACATTGTCTTTCAAAGACTCCTATGTTTCAATATTGGACTCATTGTTTTGGGAACAAGTGGGTCCCAGGACTCTTCCGCATAAATTTGTAACAAAATCACTGGTAGTAGACTAGTAGACCATCTATTATGTATAATGATTAATCTAGCAATTTTTTTCTGACATTTTGAATGTCTCATTTGGTTGACATTAACCGCTAACTTTAGTTGCATGGGCGGATCTAGAGGTGGGGTCGGGGGAGGGTACGGACCCCCCCGGCATTGGCCGAAAATTAAATGTTGACTATACAAATTTAGCATAACGTTACATATTTATTACATTTTAAGCCATTTGATCTTGGACCCCCCTTGGCAAAAAAATCTTTCGCTTGGACCCCTCCTGGAAAAAATCCTGGATCCGCCATTGAGTTGCAATATTTTCTTTTTTTACATTCGGTCTGGGTCTAAGACCAAAATTTAATCCTAACCATCATTACGTTGTGGCTATGAAATCGCAGCAAAAGTGACACTGACAATCAAATGAATCCATTTCAGAATAAATCTTGACCATAAGATCTATCGATAAAATTAATTATTCATAGACCCTGGATAAGTGTTTTTATGAAAATCCTATTGATGTAGATCTAGCTGTGATATCGTAGCCACAAACTTAATGATGGGTATTGGTTTGATCAAAATTCAAAAAGGTTTCGGGGAACACATCTAGTATACCGGTCCCTATTTACTAGGAAGTTTTTTGGGGGGGCTGCTGCCCCCACACCCCCGCTGTATTTTATTTTGAAATTATTTATGGGGGCTGCTGCCCCCACACCCCCGCTCATTTTCTTCTTTATTGCAAATAATTGGTGAAAAAGTACTATATTTTGTCACTTTACTGGCAACCATTTAGTTTGGGGACCGGCTAACTAGAAACTTCCCAATTTTGGAAACCCTGACCAGAAGATCTACAGCAGGTCTGGAAGCAATTTCATACAGTTTGGGTGGGAAATTTCATATTGGGTGGGCCCAAGCCCCTGTGTCTTAATATTGGGGACCGGGATCCCTAAATTTTCAGGGTAAAGTAAAGAAAATTTGGCTTTTTTTGCTAAATTTTTGCAAACATCAGGGGGGGGGGGGGGGACAAGATCCCGTGTTCCTACGCTTAAGGGGGAATGCTCCAGTTTTTCGGAACACTCGGTCATTACTGTAGTAAATTAAATGTTTCGTACCAATATGTTTCTCTACCATATTTGCAATAATATAACACACTGTGTCACATCATTACAATTTACCTTTTTCGAGGGTAAAAGTGTTTTTATTATGCGAAATTGATATCCTCAAGATGAAAATCGATTATTTGGAGCAAGACAGTCGTAAGTGTGTATGCAGTTACCTTTGTTTTGCGTCATTTTATTCATGTGTAGCTGATAAAAATTGCTGTAATTCACTAATAAGTGCGCTGACCTATACATTTTCTTTTTGAATTATTACCAGGACATGTTGCTTAATACAATGAGGGATTTTTTTTTTATCAAATTCTATTATGTAGAACTTGAAATATTTCCAAAAATATGCAAATTTCGACATAAATCATCTAACCGAACACGTGAGCATGCTGTTTTATACATTTACGCGTGTATAATAGCACATATTTTGTGTTTTCTGTTCTTATTAAATGTAAGACGTTACTTTAAATCCGATTTCGGGACTAAACGATAAATATACAGCATTTTATTAGCATTTTAGAGACCTTGGACAGGTGCAAGAAATTGTGCATTTTTTCGCTGTAGGGGTATGTGATACGAATGTCTCTAAAATTCAAACAAGATCGCTGACCATCCATTTTTATTGTATTTTTCAATTGGTAATAACCAGTGATTTTGTTACAAATATATGTGGAAGAGTCCAATATCGAAACATACGAGTCTTTGAAATACAATGTCTATTACACTTTGAAAATGTTAGCATTCTGGGACTCACTAAATATTTTTCAATGAGTCCCGAGAAAAAAATGTGAGTCAGGGACTCGGGACTCGCAGGTAACAAAATCCCTGAATAACATGTAATTTCAACATACAAAATATAAATAAATTCTATTATTGGGGAAAAAAAGTAGGAAACTGGAGCATTCCCCCTTAAGCCTTGTACAAAATCACTCAGTAGACTATTTTCGGAATTTCCCTCATTTTTTCCCAGACCAGTCCTTCATAAGATGTTGAAACGCAGGCCATGCGTAGAAATGTGTGAAAAGGATACAAATGGTATTATTCACAAGAGCTGTTTAAGACTTAGAGTGAAACAGAAAGTTAAAATGAAGGCATTCAAATCAACTTACGGGCAGTTTCATCGAGTGCACCACAAACCTTGATGGGACCCATTTTTCCACAGGTATTCCACAGTCCCGACCATCCTGAGATGATTCCTTCAGATCTGTAGACCCAGTAGTCCGAAACCACGGACACGATTACGGCTATAAGGTCCAAAACTGTCAAACCAACAGTTGTACCAACAAATCCTTTCCCCATCTTGAAATTTTGTTGAAAGTGACGTCATATGTATTCGAAGCGTGACGTCATGATTTTTTGCCAATCGTGCAAACCCGCCAAATGCCGGAATTTACCGAACAATTCTTCTGAGAAACTTTGTTTTCGAAAATTTCGAAAGAGGAGCTCATAGACTAGATCTAAAAGAATTTTAGATTTAAAGAATTTTTAGACTTTAAAAGACTCAGAAATTCTAGATCCATCTAATTCAATAATGTAGGAAAAGGAGAAAAGTTCGGTTTTCGAACATTTTTGTTCCTCCCCCCCTCCTCGAAAACCTTTGCCCAGGGTCTCTCCAGAACCTACACTATAGGTCTACATTATTTTGTAAATCGACTAAGTACAGTTGACACCCGTTATGTCAATATTGTATGCATACCCAAAGGAAGCAATTTTACAGGCGTGGGTGGGGCGGGTGGTGTTTCAAGCTCCTGTCAAGTCCATTCTAGAACTTTCTTAGAGAGAGGTGTTGACTTTGGGTCAGTCTAGAATTTCGTCATTAAGGTATATATTTTTATGCCCCCGTATCGAGAGATCGGGGGCATATTGTTTTACTCAAGTCCGTCCGTCTGTCTGTCCGAAAACTTAACATTTTGCCATTTCTCCAAAAGAATTTGACATATAAAGCTGAAATTTGGTATGTAACTTCCTTTCAATAATATCTATCAGTTCCATGCAATTTGACATAGATCTACCTCAAGGTCAACTGTTAACCCTTATCAACCCTTAACACGAAAACTTAACATATTAGAAAAATTTCCATTTCGGGTACGTTCGTGCTTCACAAACACATCTTGTTTTCCATATCATTTTCTTTTCAAAATGTGTCACTATTTGGGAACTGAAGGCGTGGCCAGGAATCTTGTAATGTTGCAGCCCAATCCGTATTTTCGAGCCCCTTTCGTGTATTTTGACGCCTAAAACAGGAAATATCTTGGAAACATTGTTGAAAACTAAGAAATTGCTTGTGACAAGCAGTTTCTTCATTTTCCACGATGTTTCTACCCAGAGAGACCAAAGATGTAAACTTACATTCAGTCGAAATTTTCCTCTGCAACATCTTTGAATTTGAAATAGATCTAGTCCAAATTTTTTATCATATTGTACATAGCCTAATGGGTTTAGGAGTTCCAGTGCATGTAATCCTTTCCCAAACGACACGATTTTAGTCTGGTCCAATTTGAAAATTGCTTCAGACTGCAGAATGGCAGTTGATAAAGATCAAAGTACGGAAAATATTGTACTAAAATGAGAAAATACTGACATGTTGATCAGCATTTCTTCTTTTGCATCAATGTGTTTCGTGTGTGTGTGTGTGTGTTTTTTTTTTCTTTTAGTCTATTTGCGCAAAACGGCACCTCTATTTATGAACGGATTTAACCCTTTCCCAGACAACACTACTTCAAACTATCCATCATCATTGGAAGTTGCTGCAGACGAAAAAAAAAATGGTTCTTGATAAAGAAAAGATTTATGTTAAATGGAATATAGAAAATATTTGAGACAACAGAAGAAACGCTAATTAAGTTATGTCCTTCTTTTCTCTCAATATTTTCCAAAACTAGATTTTATTTGGAAATTACATGTAGTAATCGAGATAAAGCATGACCCAATATGGAGGAAAACTTTATGGAAAAGTTGAAAGTGTTGGTTATCAATTACTTATCACCATTTTCTTTTTTCACAATGTCTGAATGGGAAGGGTGGATAGAGAAATATTGTTGTTAACCCATTACCAGACGACAAGGTTTTGGATTGGTCAAGATGTAAAGGTCTTGTGGATGACAATTTCAGTTGCGAGAAATTTCATTTTTTTCTTTTGGGTTAGGAGTAGAAAACATTGTGGGAAATGAAGAGATTGCTTGTCAAAAGCAATTTCTTCATTTTTCACATTGTTTTTCGAATATTTCTTCACGAGGGGCGTCAAAAAGCGTCAATGTGTGGAAATGGGCTAATTTCTGAAATATATGCGATGGAGAATCACGTGACACTTTAATTGCACGAAACCATCAATAATTATGTCAATATGAGACATTATTTGAATGTAGTTTGAAGCAAAGAATGCCGAATTATGTCAGGGATAAGATAGATGTGGTACATCCTTTAACAAGAGCTGTCCAAAGACAGCGCGCTCGACTTTCTAAGTTGCTTAGTATAAAGGGGGCATAACTCCAAAAATAGTTGAGCCAGGGTCATGGGCCCTAATAGTAAGGTAGAGGGTGTGATGGTGAATAAGTATTCCAAGTTTGGGTTGAATCCCTTTGATAGTATGGAAGTTATTGATGTTTGAAAAAACTTTAACCTTTGTTGCAACGCCGACGCCGACGCCGACGCCAACACATCAACGCCAACGCCGACGCCGACGCCCGGGTGACAGTATAAGCTCTCATTTTCTTCGAAAAGTCGAGCTAAAAATTAGTTAATGAAAAAGTTATTGTCGACCAAGTTAAACATCTACCATACCAGTTAAATTCTTGACGTTTTCCACATTCTCTACTTTAAACCGAATTCCAAATAGTCACGTATTAACAAACACATTGACGGATTTTCTGGAATAATTGTGTCACGTGATTCCCCGCCTTGATAAAAATCAACATTTTATTTTTGATACAATTACAATAGCAATACAAAATCTAAGTTGGGAATTTTCAAGCATATCAATACAGTTCATTTTCATTCTTTTCCCGCAATATCTTGCACGATGTCCGAGTCGATGTATGGGCCAAGCTTCCAGAGCAGGCCAGCACAGATAAAAGCAATAAGTGCACCAATGGCGGCGAACACAAATCCCACGTGCAGTGAAAATCCCTCCTCGTGCATGTCTTTGTCTGGGTTCAAATAAACACGTGCAACGTACAGTGCGATACCAGTGATCAACAACACGCCTGAAAGGAAACAATGTTATAGTACAGTCAGGATAATTTGTTATATGTTTACAATGTCTACGTTTGTAAACAAAGGAAAATGCGTCCTGAATTTTCATTACATTTTATCATGTGCTGGTTTTGAATCTTGCAGGTGTAAGACACCTGCAAGATTCAGACCATCAGATGTAAAATTATGGTAGTTTTGAATTTGCTATTGTGTTGTATATGTAAATTTTGTAAACAAGTGCCTTAATGTCTTGACCGGACTGTAATTTGATCTACATTTGGATTCAGACTCTATAGAAATCACTGGTGGTGAACTCGGCCAAAGCGTGAGACGTTTTTTTGCGATCATAGTATTCCGTCGGTGTTGTTATAAAATATCGTACCTACGGCTTCGATAAAGCCGTAGTTACGAGATTTTATAACAACACAGACAGTTTGTCAATACATTTCGGTAAATCCGGTCTATTTTTTTGAACAAATTCATTGTTTTTACAAAAACTATCCAATTAGATCTTTAAACTCACATTTAAACTCAAACTATCTGTACCTTGTGGTAGCGAAAAACGTCCCTCGCTTTGGCCGAGTTCACCACCAGTGGAAATAGCCTATAATGCATTTGACCACAACATGGCTCCATCCAGATTAGTCTGTCTTTACCCGCATTCTCACCAAGATCCATGTTGTCATCCTATATTCTTTATAACCTAACCCGACCTAAACTTCTAACAGATCCTGATCAGACTGCACTTACGCACAGGCTTATCTGTAAACACATACTAATCTCAAATACTACAGGGGTTCATAGGTACAGGATCAAAAACACGGTGTCCTAAAATACTACTAGGACTCTTTTTCCAAATCTTGGCTCTTTTTTTGTCTATTCCATTGATCAGGACGAGACGCGCCAATAGCAATGAAGTGTGTGACGTGTGTGCTAAAAACAGACCGTGTTGATCGTTGTTTTCATAAACCTTTGGCGTTGTAAAAAAATCTCGTAACTACAGCTTCATCATCTTCGCAAGCCAAGGGTGACATCTACGACGTAATGTCGTTTCTGTATTCACCCTTGGCGTATTTAGCCCGAATTTCTTGGTCTCCTGGAAAGAGTTTTCATTGGTTCCAGCGAGGTCTCGCTGGAACCAATCACATTGTCGACTGATACATTTGTTGTGAGTAACCAATTCATGACAACGGGCGGGAAAAGGCATTGCATTTGCAACTCAAAAACGCGAACATGTGCGATTTTTCCTAAGAATTTTACTACATGAATTCCCTAACTATAATCGACGAATTATTATGCTTTCGACAATTCGACCAAAAACAGATAACTTTTACATAATCCGCAGGACAAATGACGTGAAAGACAACGTGCGTTAATGACGTCATCAATAATGGACGTAAACAACCAGCAGAACAACCGCTAGGCGGCGCTTCGCGATTTTAAGAAAATCAGGCTAAATCCGTCAAGGGCGAATACAAACGTAGGTGGGTTCAACCTTTGCTATCGAAGATGCCGCTTCATTGAAGCTGCAGTTGAGGGGTTTTAGAATAGCACCTAGGAAATACCATTAATTGTCCGAAATTGCGTCACAGTTTACTTAATGAATATGTTCCCAATTTGATGACCCTATCGTTTGCTGTTTTGGACAAGGTTATAAAACTAACACTGTAGATCCACGCAAGTACGCACCTGACACGATCTGTGCCATAGACCCAACTTCAAGTAACTTCTGGTATTGAACCCATCTCAGGACACGCATCACGACACAAGCAACGGCTAAAGCTACCAAGAGTAGACTGAGTATCACTAACACTTTAACAACCGTTATCTCAATTGGTGCTGAAAAATAAATAATGCATGAGTCTCCATAGATTGTCTGAGGGTTGTTTTCACATATCATTATAAATAGAGGCCTACTAGACGTTGTTATGTCGACATCGGATTAATCGAATTACTGCTTTTATCGAAGCGGAAACGTGGTCCCGTCCTCATAAGTGGTTGTAATAAATGGGTTTCAAAAATGTTACACATTAATTAAAGAAAAAAAATAAACAAATATGGCCTATAGGCATTGAACTATATAGTAGAAAAAAATCTTATCTTGCCTTAATGCCTTCAAAATTGTTCTGAACACATACCGGTCCCTTCACTAGGTATTAAGAATTTATGGGGGCTGCTGCACCCACACCCTGCTTTATTTTATTTTGAACGTATTTACCAGATAACTGCTAAAGATGTGAACCAGTTCAAATCAAGAATCGACAGACATTGGAACCACGAGTCCATCTATGAATATTGACCAGTAGTATGTCTTTATTGACATAGCCTACTCCTACCAGTGAAACTAATCGAAAAAATGCAAACATGTAGGCTACTATCCTCCAGTGCTTTATTTCGACGCATCACTATTAATCTTAACTCCATTTGTCTTTTGACTTCCCTTTCGATTAGACAACACCGAATGACGTCGTTCTTGCGCACGTCTGTCAGAAGATTCCCTGGGGAGAAAATATTGAAAGTTTGGGATTTAGAAGTACTATTTCAATAATTTATGTTTTATATGAAACACTAAAAACACCTATTTTTTCTTATGAACATTTTTCCAAATGCTTAAAATTGTTATTTTCGGCAAATTTATGAAAATGAAAAGCAAACCAGCGAACACCAGCAATATTGTTATTTTAAGAAACTCACATGGCAATCATGTGCAATATAACATGATTTCATAATGAATATTTCACTGTTTAGTAAGATGTACAAGTTTGTTATCCCCATTTTGTGTGATTGACAGAATAGCCTTTAACAATAATGTTGTTTTGAAATGCTTACTCATGGCATGCTATTTTTCTTTTTTTTCTTCTTTAAAAAAATCTCAAGGCACGTGTAGGGATTTCTCTCCTACGTCAATGACAACAGTTTGGTCACGAGTAAAGCTTCGTAAGTAAAGCCTTCCCGGATTTTTGTATCTAAGTGTTGGTTCTAGAATTCCATACTGCTGTGTAGTGGTTCTAATAGAGGCCCCTTTATCCCTGCATAGTTGATAAGCACATCTTTATTAATTCATAAATTAAGTTCACACATATCATTTCCTAATATGATGTACTGGTTTCTCAGAGTGAAAAGAGAGTTGTACTTTTGTTTTTGTAAAGCTAAATACAGAAACCAATCACTTGCGTCGTTTCTCTGTACTCTCACTTCCGCCATATTGGAACCCACTACCCGATATTTTTTTTAGATTTTTCATTTCAAAACAGTTTTTAGTGATATCAAAAAGTTTCTGAAAGATGAATGAATGAATAAACTTTATTTTGAAAAGGTAAACAAATGTTTTTCATTTGTTCTTGATTTCTTAATTATTGATTGTTTCTTAGATGCGTCTGAACTAAGTACACTATGATAGGGTCCTACTAAAATGACAAGCAAACCAGTTAACTTAAGGATAAAAAAGACAAAGTGACAGAAAATTTTAGTAAGAAGTGGGCTTAAAGCCCTCAGAGCCCAAAAACCACCGTCAAGGTATCGTCAAGGTATCTATGGGGGCCGCTGCCACACCCCTGCTCATTATCCTTTTTATTGATGAAAAATAATTCAATTTATCACTTTACATATTATTGTGCAGTGGCAGAATGGCGGCAATTCTGTTCGGGGACCGGTTTTCTCTGGATTGGATTGTATCAGGTTTTACGTCCCACTCAACAGCCAAGGTCATATGGAGACGGGACCTCGCTTTTAAGTCTCATCCGAAAGACCGGAGAAGCGGGGGATCGAACCAGCGACCCCTGTGTTATAAGTCCAGCGCGTTACCACTGCACCACCTCCGCTCCCGGTTTTCTCTGGATTGGTCGTCAAATGTAGGGGAGGTATTGCTTGAGAAATACAGTACTTCTTAAAATGTAATTAGAGTTATCTCTGATGAAATTCGCTCTTTGGTATGTTGATGTCGCTTATTTACATGAGCGACATCAACATATCAAAGAGCGAGTTTCATTAGAGGAAACTCGGATTATCAAAAATGAAACCGAAAGTAAGTTACGTACGATCTTCAAAAGCGGCACAGAAGCTGACATCAACGGACGAGAATTTCACGCATCCTTTCAACAGTCCGGAGTACGCCTCGTATTGTTCTTGTTTAGTATGCACCCAGTAGTTTGATGTTAGTGCCACAAGGATCGCGATCAGACCGAAAATCTGCAATCCGAGCGTCGAAAATACGAATCCCTTCTCCATGCTTTGTTTTTGTTTACAATACAGCACGTGACGTCACGATAACTGTCAAATGACGTCACTTTTAGTGGGTGAGCGACAATAAGAAAAATAAACGGAATGTAATTTTTGGTAGACTGAGGCAATCAGTACTTAACGAATTCGTGAATTCATGTTTCGACGATGACTTTTCGTGGATTAACAAAAGCTAAAAAGTATTTAAGAAAAGTGTAACCCGTTTCCAAACAATACATGATTTTGACGTCTTCTTGCAGAAAAAAATGCTGATAATCAGGAGTTTCAGGAGTTTCGCATTTTTTTTAAAAAATATTTCTATGCTAGATCTAGCCTAGGCATATCATGAATGCCTAAATATGTTTTGGTATCTTTGATTTTGTAATCTGTAGCATCTTTCAAATCGTACCAGCCTGGTATTATGTCATTTGGGAAAGAGAAAAACGCTGTTAACGAGTCATCAGAACATTCTCTTCCAGGGGCGCAGCCCATCTTCGCAAGCCAAGGGTTCTACCCCTACTTTGTTCCTTACGGACGTTCGTAAGGAACAAAGTGAAGGTATGTAATGTTGAATCCCAATTCGTATTTTCGAGTCCGTTTTTTGACGCCCCCAAAAAGGAAAGCTCTGGAACAAATATTGTGAAAAAAATGAAGAAATTGCTTTGACAGGTAATTTCTTCATTTCCCACAATGAAGAGATGTAAAATTTCATTCTTTGAATCTGTCGTCTGTACAACATCTTTGAATTTGGAAGAGTCAAAATTTATGTCATAGTTATGGTAATGGTTTGTGGGTGTGCCGGGTCATCTAGGGGACTATTTTTTTTTCTCATTTTTGCCTTGAAAGACCACTGGGCACATTTGAAAAATAACTTTGTTGTCAAATCCAGGGCTTCCAGGCATCCGCATAGATACGCGCCTGCGTTAAAAAAAATGACGTATCGACAAACTTGAATATAGCGTCGGTGTAAATGCAAAACCTCGTATGTCGATTCTTGCGATTTTCAAAGTACAAACTTGTGTGCCTAGTTACAGACAATTCTTGCAAGTTTTCAGATATTTAACTGATCAGTATTGATGACAAATCATTTGTGAACAATATGTTCAAATTTGAAGTAAAACATTTGAGTTTGGGAAAAGTTATTGCACTGTTTTCGCTCCCCTTTGAAATTTTCCAAAAACGAGATACGAGGTTTTGCATTTACAACGACGATAGGCTACTATACGGTAGATCTACATGTATTTTCGAATGCAGCAAACGATTGAAGTTTTTATCTGATAATTTGTAGAAAGTAAAATTACCAGGGGAACAAATAGGATATGCAAGGTTGATAGGTCTTTTAACCCTTTTCCAAACGGCAACATTTCAGGGTTATCAGATATGAAACTTGTGCAGGCGACAGAATAGGCCAAGATCTAAATTAATGAATGAAACAATTGTGTACAGAAAATAACTCAGACAAAAGGAGAAAATAGAAGTTAGGCTACCACCATTTTTGTCTCGAACATTTTCTATTAGGCTAGGCCTTGCTGAAAAGAGTTAAAACCCGCCTACAGATAGGCCCTATTTTAGACCATGGATTCAGATTAAACTGTAAATATATTACAGATCTATCTGTGTGCAGTCTGATCATTATCCATAATGCTCTATGGGAGTTGTTTTAAGGTAGTCTATCCCTAATGAGATTCTCACGACGTAGGAATTATTCGGGCGACGTCGAAAACATTCGGCGGTGGAACTTTCCACCGGCGCGGTGGAGCTTTCCACCGCCGAATGTTTACGACAACGCCCGAATAAGTTCGGATACGTAACAGCGACGATCGAAAGAATCCGATGTTTTATGAATCTCATTAAGGGATTCCTGTCTTAACCCATTACCAGACGGGAAAAATAAACAAATCCAAATCCAAAAATGTTGCGGACGACAATTTCAAATGAATACATTTTTTAGAAAATAAAATGTCTTTTTGGGTGGAAAATATTGTGGAAATGAAGAAAATCTTGGGAATTGTGTAGAACTTTTTCCAAATTGGAACGTTTTTTGGTGCATCTATGTATTAAAGCTTTGTAAAGTGTTGAGGAAAAAAGAACATGTTAACTACCAGCATTCTTTTTACATTTTTTACCCTAGGCTACAAAGGAGATTTTCATTCTGATAGTCGCATCTATTTTTCATCCATTCAGTAACAGAAACACATTTGCACAGTCTGATCTGCAGCTATATTGGGTTCTAAAGCTCTGATAACCCATTTTCACATAATGACACATTCTGACACCAAAGAAGACAAAAGCTTTTGAAAAATTAAGAAAAAGGAAGAAAATTTTAATTCCTTGTCGCAAGCAATTTCTTCATTTACCAAAATGCTCTCCGCCACGAAAGATCAAAATATTTGTAAAATTCAAGGCACTTGAAATTTTCGTCTTCAAAATCTTCGAATTTGGACAAGTCTAAAATTTTGCTGTCTTGTAATGGGCTGTATGACGTTTTTCAATGTTCTGGCTATTTGTATTTTGACTAGTACCTTGGCATTTTGAAGTATTAGGAAGTGGGGTTGAATTTTCTTAATCTACACGTAACAGTGTAGCTATTTATCGCTGCTTTTCTACGAAAATCTCGTAAATGCGGCAGTTACGAGATTTTCATGAAAATCAGCGACATAGAACAACATGGGACAGGATGCTGATCAGGATGCATTTTATTTTCTATAGTGACCACAAGTGCTTCAGTTTTCCGATTTCGGCCAAAAAAAAAAGTTGCATCGAAGGAGGAAGAATTTCGATAGTTCCATGTATGATTTTCTACGTGGTTTGTATTTATAATGCAATACAGTTCTGAACAATAGGGAACGACTTTTATCCAGATAACAGTGACGTTATTTCGGACAAGCAATGGCATTTCGTAGACCCGTGTTCTTATAAAATCTCGTAAATACGGCTTGATTCAAGCCGTAGTTACGGGATTGTACAACAATACCGACAATTCATCACTACATATCGGCACACTCAGTTTATTTTTAGAACAAAATTCATCGCTATTGTATACTTCATTCAAAACATTTATTTTCGTGCAACAAAAACAGAAAAAGAAATATAAACAACAGAAAATATATGGTTAAACAACTGCATAACAACTAAGTGAGTAAAATAAAGCGGAAAAAGGACAAACAAATAAATAATAAACGACAAAAATCAAGCCAATTAAGGGCTATCAAATGGCAAAATTAAATAGACTGATCCAAAATCAAAGATGTTTCAGGTGACAATTTAAAGTAAATGAAACTTCCATTCATCTGTCTCATTTATCCGCCACAAGCACTTTCTTCATTTTCCACGATGTTTTACAAAGCCTGTATCTGGTGGAGAATCAAAAGGCGCCATTGTGGATTTTAAATTGTTGCAGACAACAGATTTGCATTTTAATAGAGATGTAGGTCTATTTTTTCATCCATCAAGATTTGAAAAAAACTAAAGGGTAATATTTTAACGTATGACTTACCCGGTTTTGGCGTTTCTAATAGGAAATGCTTGCAAACAATGAAAAGATGCTGAAAAGCAGAAGTTTCTCCTTTTGCTCAAACACATACAACCCAGCAGATAAGGGTGTGTGTGTGTGTGTGTGGGGGGGGGGGGGGGTGCGAAGAAATTTATCTATATCAAATTTCAACTCTGTATTTTGGGTTTTAATTTGAATCGTCTCAACGAAACAATTCCAATGAGAAGGCCCCTACCCACAGAATAGAGTTTGATCAACATATATAATTTTGCTCTGCAAAAGCCTTTATCCCCTCTTATGTGTAGCTGTGTAGCTATGTTACTTCATAATTAATACGCAAAAATGTCTTTGTCAACATCAATTTCGTCGTCTTTAGTAATTATCTAATAAAACATCCTTAAAAACTTGCTTGTTCAGGAAAAGGTTAGTCATTTCAATCGCTTGAGTTTAGGTTTTACGGCTTTAAGAGATCAGGTATGGTGATCAGCATTTTCTACGTTTTCGTCAATATTTTCTACATTATTTAGATCTGCCTGTGCATCCAGTTATCTTATTTCAATTCAAATGAATAGTCGTTTGTGACTCTTTGAATTTAGGCAAGTCTTTTAATTTGCTGTCTGGGCAAATGTACGGTCAATCGAGGTCCTCCACGAAAAACATCAAAATCGTTAATCCCGCAGTTGTCCAAGTTATTAACCAAGCGATCACACAGAGCGCGAAACCTGCGTGGAGCGAAAGATTTTGATGGTGCGAATCTTTCATGGACGAGTAGATCTGAGACCTGTAAACAGCAAATCCGACCAAGAGGAATAACCCTGAAATGAGATGTCATGTACGAGTTATCTTTCTTGAATAATCATAACATTTTGCAAGACCTAAGTTCGTTATCATGCTAAAATCTGAGCACCGTGCTCAAATCGCATGAAATCCACGTGAACTTCAATCGAATACACTTCAACGTTGTCCAGAGAGTATCCCTTTGAAGTTGAGCATGTTCTCGTGAGAGTATACTTAAGTTTTTTCGAGAAACCGGGGCCTTGCCCTGGTTTCTCGAAAAAAAAATATGTACGTTCTTAGACTCAAATCTGAGCACCATACTCAAATCACACGAAATCCACGTGAACTTCTTGAAATCGAATCTCCTTCAATGTTCTGAATGTTGGGGAGTATTCCATTGAAGTTGATCATGTACCGTGTGTTTTGAGTAGGCTACGGTGCTCAGATTTGAGTCCGAAAAAGTATGCCTACTTAAGTGTTTTCGAGAAACCGGGGCCTGGTTTTGACGTGACTTATAGAAAGGTCTTGGGAAAACACGGAGGCAACAGAAGAAAAATGTATATAATTATCCTTTCCCTTTTTTGTGTCGATATTTTCCGTGATTTGTCGTATTTAGAGTTTTTTTTCTAAATCGACGTCTATTTTGTGGTCTGCATCATCCTATATAAATTGGCCAGGGATAAGGTTAAGACGAAAGCTCTTGCTGATAACACCTATAAATTATATGTCGTTTAGGGTAGAATAGGGCCTACCCCTAATGGGATTCGCGCGACGTCGCAATTATTCGGGCGCGATCGAAATCTTTCGGCGGTGGAACTCTCCACCGACGAATGATTACGACCGCGCCCGAATAGATTCGCATACGTAACGATGCCGCTCGAAAAAAGCCGATGTTTTGTGAATTTCAAAATGGCGACATTACGGGTATTCTACCTTAAAGTACAATGTCCAAGTTAAGGAAGCATGGATATTTTTATTTTGGAAAATAGGAAAACGGGAAAAAATGTCGTTAGTAGCTCCCCCTCTTTTCCCCTCTTTAACATTTTCTTTTTTTTTTTAATATATTTGCAGCAACCTGTTAATCCAAATGTTTTCAATCTATTTGCATTTAACTCACTATATTTCAATCTGTAGGCCTATGTACACGGTGGGGATTGTGCATGATGGGATGGATAACGAATACGGACAAATTTGCCTCGCTTCAGGTAAGAAATTGTGCAATAATTTTCTTATTTCTGCGTCAATTTTCAAGCGGTTTGTTGCATGTACCCTGCATTAACGAGCTCTTTCCTCAGATATATGACCTGTTTGTAGAATCTTTGTACTTTGTTCAAAAATTGATCCCAACCGACCAGAGAAACGACAAAAAATCCAGGTCATTTTTCTAGTCGGTTGGGATAGATTTTTGAGAAAAGTACAAGGAGTTTCCCGATAAGTAATTAATACATCTGAGAAAAGGGCTCAGTAAGATGGAGTACATGCAACAAACTGCATGAAAATTGACGCTAGAATAAGAAAGTTATTGCACAAATGCTTACCTGAAGCGTGGTTAATTTTGCCGTAGTCGTTACCATTTCGCTCTCTGGTCGGTTGGGACAATATTTTGGAAAAAGTACCACAAGTTATCTAATAAGTCATACATCCGATGAAAGAGCTCGGTAAGGCGGGGTACATGCAACAAACCTTTTGAAAATTGACGCACAAATAAGGAAGTTATTGCAAAAAATCTCACCAGAATCGAGATTATTTTGTCCTTATTCGTTATCCATCCCATCAGGCACAATCCCCACCGTGATGTAGACTTAGAATGATTAAGAATTTGCAAAAATAATGATTAAATGGTGTGTGTCTCGAAACTTTCTGAACAACCCTCGTACTTCTTTGCTGGACGCATACACAGCGCAGAATGGACGTCACAAAGAATTGATCAGACAATTCTTGGCTACGACCATTCTGCGTCTTTAAAAAAAAAAAAAAAAAAAAAAAAAGATACGAGCACGCAAGATCCTCTCTTTCAAACCGTCGTGCACCCGCATAGATCGAGCTTCTTCGGACATTTTAAATCTCAGAAGACGCATAGTCAACGACAACAACAACCTCACCTGCGGTTATAAGCGATGCAGCAGCGATGTACAACGGTATCATCCTTTCTTTAACCACAAACAGCTTGAGTATAATACAAACAATCGCCGAGCATTTCAGAAATATAGCGAGTATCAGCATAGCTCGGATCGCGTTGTATGAACCATCGGCTGGAATTAAGATGCGAAAACATTGTGGAAACAATATATCGTCGCTTTTCAACACGTCAACACAAACCTCGTAACTGCAGCTTAAAGCAAGCTGCAGTTACGAGATTTTCTGTTGAAAATGATTGATATATAATTATTATACATTGTAGTTCTTTCTTTAACCACAACTTGAGCTTAAAACGAAGCTGCAGTTAGGAGATTTTTGTCGAAAAGCATAGATATTCAATCATATATTGTAGTTCTTTCTTTAACCACAACTTGAGTACAATACAAACGATCGCTGAGCAGTTCAGTAATACAGCGAGTATCGACAACATGAACCGTCAGCTGAAATTAAGAGAGTGAAAACATTGTGGAAGTAAGATATCGTCTCTTTTCAACAAAAAGCTCGTAACTGCAGCTTAAAACAAGCTGCAGTTATGAGATTTTTGTCAAAAAGCATTGATATTCAATCATATATATATTGTAGTTCTTTCTTTAACTACAAACAGCTTGAGTACAATACAAACGATCGTCGAGCATTTGAGTAATATAGCGAGTGTCAGCATAGCTCGAACTACATTGTATGAACCGTCGGCTGAAAATAAGATATGAAAACATTGTAAAAGGAATAATTTTATTTTTCGTCACAGTTTAAGTGAAATACAAACGATAGCCACAAGATCGTTGGTAATTTACGGGTCCTTGATTTTTGTGGGTCTGAAAAAAATAATGGTCTGAAAAAGAATGATATAGAAAATTTCGAGAGAAAATAAGTAGGCTAAACGCTGATAATTAACAATACATATCTTTTCTCTCAACGTTCTCAAAGGATTTTTTTTATCACTTTTTCATTCCGTCGCCTGTAACAGCTCCATTTGGACCCGGCTAAAAACGTGTGGTTAGGGGGTTAAACCTCTACATTTGTTGTCGCAAAGCCTCGTAACTCCAGCTTTTATTCAAGCTGGAGCTACGATGTTTTGCAATAACACCGACGGTATATAAAAACCTACCTTCAACGTCTGTGCAGGTTTTGTTCGAATTCGTGGTCACTTCGGAGCATACCGTCCAAATTCCAGCATTTATTTTGACGGTGTCGTTCTCAAAATAGACCCAGAAGTCCAGTGCCAGAGCGAGGATCGAGCACACGACCGCGGACACCAGCAGCCCGATGGCTAGCAGACCGAACATCCGCAACATTTTCGAAAATGTACATATTTTAAACATCTTTTTTTCTCTTTTATTTTTCTCTTTTCCACTGTAAGTCCGTAGTTTGTTTTCAAAATGTAACGAATAGTCTTTTAAATGGGGTATTTGACCCTTTCCCTTACGGAAAGGATTTAGACTGTTTTGGTTTAAAAGCTGTTGAATACTACAAAACGATTTTAAATGACTTTTTCCCAAACGGAAAAATGTCAGGGTGGTTCACTTTCAGAAGTAATGCAGATGAAAAAATTGACAGAAAATATTGAGGCAAAATGAAAAAAAAATGCTGATTATCTAAGCATTTGCTTCTTTTGCCTCCAAGCCCATTTCCCAAGAGACGTCAAACAAGGTCGTGTTTGGGAAAAGGTTAAGAGAGGATATATGTCAAATACTGTATGAGAAATATTGAAACAAAAAGAGGAAATGAGCATTTTCTTCTTCAGTCTCGTTGTTTTCTCGGCTCTTTCAAAATTAAAAACGCCAAGATGATGACTCTATGGGAAAGTGTTATTTTATATTAGATAACAAAGTGTTCTTAATGAATGAGTGAATCTTTTCTATAATGATATTCGAAACGTGAAACTTTTAATTGTTTGCCAGACGTTAATTAACCCTTTTCAACACTACAAAAGTTTGGACTGATCCAAATTCAAAGATGATGCAGACGACAATTTCAAGTGAATGCAATTTAAAATTTTCTGGTCTTTTGAGGTAGAAAACATTGTGTGAAATGAAGAAATTGCTTGTCACAAGCAATTTCTTCATTTTCCACAATGTTTTCCAAAGCCATTATCTTGCAGGGAGTCAAAAAGTAATTGTGTGGGAATGGGTTAATCCTTTCCAAAACTGCAAAAAATTGATTTGTCCAGCTTTAAAGCTGATGCAGGCGATAAAATTAATCAGACAGTCAAAATGAAAATTTGCTTTGATTGGATGGAAAATATTGAGGGAAAGGGAGAAAATAAGGTTTTTCTATAATGGATTTTGAGACATGAATATTTCGACTAACATAGCAAAATTTTAGACCTGACCTAATTAAAATATTGTGCAGACCACAATAATTTTTATTTTAAGGTTGTTTTTTCATAGAAAACATTCTGGGAAATAAAGAAATTGCATGCCACAGCCATTTGCTTCATTTTCCACTCAGTTTTCCATCTTTATCACCATTAATGCTGCTATCTTCAGCGGCTTTCATATTAGACCAACTTTGAAATGTGTAATTTGGGAAAGGGTTAACCCACTTCCATACTGACAATTTTTGACACCCCCTCAAGAAAAAGGCTTGAGAAAACATTATGGACAATGAAGCACTTGCTTGTAACAAGCAATTTCTACATTTTCCACAATGCTTTCCTGCAATTTCTTCATTTTCCATATTGTTTTCTAACCTTATTTGAAAGATTCCTTATTTAATCAAGTAGAAATTGTCATGTCCAAACCTTTCAAATTGTAATAATCCAAAATTTTGGCATCTGGTGGTAATGGGTTAATTGAACACAAAAACAAGTCAAACATATCTGAGAAAAATATTGTAATTTAAACATAACATATGTACAAAAATACTGAGTATTCAAGAGTTGTAAGTTAAAATTTTAAATGTAAATGCTGACATCTTATTGGTTAATCAAATAAGACCTGCTTATTCGAGATTCACTTTTCAAAACTCATACATTTTTACAAAATACTGACAGAAAATACACATGAAACAAAAATTAGGGAGACATTGGTTTTAGGCCTACTCATTGGAATAATTCGTATCATATGATGACAAGCTTCTAAGTAGGTTTGAATTTTAAACAAGAATTCGGAATGCCTTTCGTCCCTCTTCTCTGTTGCTCTGAATATTAACTGCACATGAATTTATTTGTAAAATGTTTCGCAAAAATGGTTTCCAAAAAACATAATTTTTCTATCACAAAAACAAAATATTATGTACATATAGACAAGGGTATATACACACAAGTAAATCTGATTTTAGTAAAAACCTTTTATAAAATAGTTAAAACAACAAAAATACTTTTTATATGGAATTCTTTGACAAATTCATAAATTAATAATTTGATATGTCATGCAATTTTGGATTTCATAATACTGTGTTGATAAAGAATTCAAACAATGAAAAGTTGAACATAAGGCTTAGCTTGAAATTCAATGTATTTATATGGGAAGTCTTACTTTTTAAATTACATTTTTCAAAAATATGATAACCATGTCAAGATCTTTTCAAGTTTAAATGCATGTACCTTAAATTAAAAGCTATATCTATTTTGACCATTGCACATAAAGGAGTTTTACAAAAATAAAATGCAAAAGGAATGTAAATGTTCACAAAGACATACTAGTTCTATACAACATAGTTGCGTAAATGTTCAAAAAACAACAAAAAACAATTATACATTTCTCTAAAATGATTGCAAAAATACTGATTAATATCACAAAAGTTTACATTTATGTACAAACAAAAATTAGTGCTTCTTTTGCAATATTTTGCATGTACACTATACCATGCATTACAAGATTAAATAAAATTGAACATAAATGCTGGTTATCAGCACTTCCTTCCATTGCATTCATGTCTTCAGTGCAATTTCTATTAGCATTCTGAAACAATCATTTCTTCCATTATCCTCATTTATTTCCACACTGTAGAATATAATTTAGTCACAAGTATTTTGTTGCCAGCATTATCTTTCAATTTGGACTAGTAGTTATGGAAAAGGTTAAGAGAATAACTCTCATATTAACCCTTTCTCAACCAATTATAAAATTGTAGACAAGTACAAACTGAAAGCAGTTGCAAAAGACTGACATCAAAATGAATGTACATTTATATGACCTGGGATTCAAAAAGGGCCCTTTTGGCAGTGTAACTCATTCCCAAACAAGATCTGATTTTGACGCCTCTAACATAAGAGGTTTGGACAAAACATTGAGACAAAAAAGGAAATACTGATAATCAGCATTTTCTAATTTTGTCTCAATATTTTCTGTGCTAAATTGTACGCAAATCATTTCTTTAGTTACACAAATTGTGTTGTCTTCATCAGCTTTCATAATGTAAAATTTCAAAATTCAGTTATTTGGAAAAGAGCTGTGACATTTTAGGCCACTAAGAATCAATGCAAACTTGTACAAGAGTGCAGTCTGATCTGGATCCATGCCTCTCTCAAAATCTTGCAATGGGTAGTGAAGAATCAATTAGAGACAAGCATGATCAGACAGTGCATTGGCACAGGCTGATCTGGATCCATCACGGTGGGGATTGTGCATGCTGGGATGGGTAAATCTACGGACAAATTTGCCTCGCTTCAGGTAAGACATTTTGCAATAAATTCCTTATTTCTGCGTCAATTCAAAAACGGGATTGTTGCATGGACCCCGCCTTACTAAGCTCTTTCCTCCGATGTATGCTTTACACGAAACCTTTGTGTACTTTTTGCGAAATGTGATCCCAACCGACCAGAAAAACGACAAAAGATCTGATCGTTTTTCAGGTCAGTTGGGATCAATTTTAGGGAAAATATGGGGAGTCAAATAAGTAATACACCTGAGGAAAGTGCTCAGTAAGGCGGGGTACATGCAACAAACCGCTTGAAAATTGACACAGAAATAAGAAAATTATTGCACAATTTCCTACCTAAAGCGTGGCTTATTTTGCCGTAGTCGTTATCATTTCGTTTTCCGGTCAGTTGGGATCAATTTTTGGAAAAATTAAAAGGATACCACAAATAATCCATGTATCCGAGGAAAGAGATTTTCAAGGCGGGGTACAAGCAACAGACCTTTTGAAAATCGACAAAGAAATAAAGGAGTTATTGCAAAATATTTGACAAGATTCGAGATTATTTTTGTTCGTATTCGTTATCCATCCCAGCATGCACAATCCCCACCGTGTCCAGGCTGCTCTCACAAATTTGTAGTGATAATCCATTAGAGACAAGCATGATCTTGATCAGACCATGCATAGACGCAGGCTGATCCGGATTCATGCTACTCTCAAAAACTTGCACCAGATAATGAAGAATTTATTAAAGAACAGAATGGATCTTGATCAGACTGTGCAAAGGCACAGGCTGATCTCAAAGGCAATAAGGGCCTGTTTTCCAGCTCTCTACTGAAATGACACTAAGTGCACTTAGCAAAGAAAAAATTGAAAGAAAACAAGAAATTACTTATTTGTACAATAAGCAATTTCTCCTTTGCTATCAATATTTCCCAGTCCTTTTCGTGATAAGAATGTCAAAACAAGGCTTTGTTTGAATAAGAGTTAAGAATCAATTGGAAAAGATAACTATTTTTCTTACTTATGTATACTATTGCGTGAAAAATTCAAGAACACATAACAGTATTTTAGAAAACAATAAAAAATATCATTTTGAAATTGAAAATAATTGCTTAGTTTCAACAAGGTCTCAAATAAACTAGCTTTCACCAAAGATTTAGTAATGAACCAACCATAAGTAAATATTGTTGGAATACCAAAGAAATGATATACTTGTTAGTAACATTTACATTTTTGGAGATCTACAAATCTCTATAATGCTCTGGCTATCAGCATTTTCTTCTTTTTTTCTCAATATTTTCTATCAAAATCTTTTACATAGAAACTTCAAACCCTAAACAGTAACATTTAAATCTTTTGTGACCGACGAATCCCAATAGTGTGTCAACAAATGTGAATCTCTGATGGACTTTCGACTATAACTTTTTCCGCAGATGTCACACGGGAGCGGCCGGGCCTGTGTATGTTGAAACAAATGCTGTTTGAGGTTACTCTGACACTTGAACCTAAGACTACAAAACTAAAAGTGCCTCATGAAATTGATTTCCGAAGCCCTTAATAAAGAAAATTTAAAAAAATATTGAGAAAAAAAGAAGAAAATGCTGATGTCCAGCATTTTCTTCTTTTTTTCTCTCAATATTTTCTATCAAAATCTTTTAAATTTTGACTTCAAAACTTAAACAGTGACATTCAAATCTTTTGCAAGCGATGAATCCCGATAATGCGTCAACAAATGTGAATCTCTGATAAACTTTCGACTGTAACTGACAATCAAGACAATTTTGGAAAATACTGAGATAAAAAGAAGAAAATGCTGGACATCAGCATTTTCTTCTTTTTTTTCTCAGTGTTTTCTAAGCAAATTTATCACATTGCTACATTACAATTTTTAACCTTAAACCGTAACATTTAAATCTTTAGCAAGCGACGAATCCCTATAATGTGTCAACAAATGTGAATCTCTGATGGACTTTCGACTATAACTTTTTCCGCAGATGTCACACGGGAACGGCCTGGCCTGGGTATGTTGAAACAAATACTGTTTGAGGTTGTTCTGACACTTGAACCTGAGACTACAAAACTGGAAGTGCCTTATGACATTGATTTCGGGAGGACAATCAAGACAATTTTGGAAAATACTGAGATAAATAGAAGAAAATGCTGGTCATCAGCATTTTCTTCTTTTTTTCTCAATATTTTCTAACAAAAAAATCTTATAAATTTCAACTTTAAACCCTAAACGGTGACATTTAAATCTTTAGCGATCGACGAATCCCTATAATGCGTCAACAAATGTGAATCTCTGATGGACTTTCGACTATAACTTTTTCCGCAGATGTCACACGGGAATGGCCGTGCCTGTGTATGTTGAAACAAATGCTGTTTGAGGTTACTCTGACACTTGAACCGGAGACTACAAAACTCGCACGCGTATGGCGTCTCTCCCGTGTGTTTTCTCATGTGTGTCTGGAGACCCGACGAGATCTTGAACGTCGCCTGAAAATAGAATGAAAATATTTCTTATAAAATTCTGCTGTTTGGTAATGGGTTTATGTCACAAATATTGATTGACTCGCTCATATCATCTTGGTTCAGGGCCTCTAGGTTAGCAATTTAGGACCATCATGGTCCTCTTGTTAACCTTTGTTGATACAGAAGTTAATTATATATTGATACCTAGATTCAACAAGAATACAATACTTTCTTAGCATTTCTCAAGTTTGAATGTGTACAATTCTAAAGTTTTACTGTCTGTTAATGGGTTAAGACTGTTCAAAACTTAAAAAAGCTAGTAGACTCTCAAATTTAGAAAGTTACAAAAATTAGCAATACTTTAATTAGCAAGAGGCAAAAAAGTGATATTTGATTCCGGAAAGGTTCAAATTTTTGCCGTTTTGTAAAGAGTTAAAACTTCGTAAAGTACGTACCCCGCAGACGTCGCAGCGGAACGGCTTCTCACCAGTATGTATTCTTATATAAACTTTTAACGTACATTTGTGTCGGAAACATCGGTGATGCATTAATGATGCCTTTTGATGCTCCCAAAAATTAAGGCTTTGGAAAACATTTTGGAAAATGAAGAAATTGCTTGTCACAAGCAATTTCTTCATTTCCCACAATGCTTTCTTAACTTAAAGACCAAAATATGTAAAAAATTTATTTAAAATTGTCGTCTGCAACATCTTTGAGTTTGGACAAGTCTAAAGTTTTACTGTCTGGTAATTGGTTTGGACTGTTCAAAACTTAAGAAAAACTAGTAAGACTCCAATTTAGCAAGTAATAAAAATAAGCACTTGCTATGATTAGCTAGATTCTAGTGGAAAAAAAATTTTGATTCACGATAAATTCAAAATTTTATTCGTAAAGTAGATCTACTCACCCCGCAGACGTCGCAGCGGAACGGCTTCTCACCCGTGTGTATTCTCATGTGAACTTTCAGCGTACATTTGTGTCTGAAACGTCGATGACATTCCTGACATTCGTACGGGATATCAGTCTCATCGTGGACTCGCATGTGTTGTCTATAGTTACCCGCATCATGAAACGATCTGAAATAAAGGTAGTATTAATTAATTGAGGTATCCTCATTGTATAAACTTTAAGCAGACATTTGTGTCGGAAACGTCGGTGACACTCCTGACATTGGTATGGGATATCAGTTTCATCATGGACTCGCATATGTTGTCTATAGTTACCAGCATTGTGGAATGATCTGAAATAAAGTTAGTGTTGATTCATTAAATGATGTATTCTCATGTGTACCTTCAGCGTACATTTGTGTCGGAAACGACAATGACATTCCTGACATTCGTACGGGATATCAGTCTCATCGTGGACTCGCATGTGTTGTCTATAGTTACCCGCATCATGAAACGATCTGAAATAAAGGTAGTATTAATTAATTGAGGTATCCTCATTGTATAAACTTTAAGCAGACATTTGTGTCGGAAACGTCGGTGACACTCCTGACATTCGTATGGGATATCAGTTTCATCATGGACTCGCATGTGTTGTCTGTAGTTACCAGCATCATGGAATGATCTGAAATAAAGTTAGTGTTGATTCATTAAATGATGTATTCTCATGTGTACTTTCAGTGTACATTTGTGTCAGAAACGACGATGACATTCCTGACATTCGTGCGGGATATCTGTCTCATCGTGGACTCACATAATTATGTTGTCTGTAGTTACCAGCGTCATGGAATGATCTGAAATAAAGTTAGTGTTGATTCATTAAATGATGTATTCTCATGTGTACTTTCAGTGTACATTTGTGTCAGAAACGACGATGACATTCCTGACATTCGTACGGGATATCTGTCTCATCGTGGACTCACATAATTATGTTGTCTGTAGTTACCAGCGTCATGGAATGATCTGAAATAAAGTTAGTGTTGATTCATTAAATGATGTATTCTCATGTGTACTTTTAGCGTACATTTGTGTTGGAATCGTCGATGACACTCCTGACACTCGTACGGGATATCAGTCTCATAGTGGACTCGCATGTGTTGTCTGTAGTTACCAGCGTCATGAAATGACCTGCAAAAAGTAAGTTGAGTCTATAAATTAGATCAAAAACAAAAAATTGCGTGTGTACTTTTAGCGTACATTTGTGTCGGAAACGTCGATGACACTCCTGACACTCGTACGGGATATCTGTCTCATCATGGACTCGCATGTGTTGTCTATAGTTACCAGCATCATGGAATGATCTGAAATAAAGTTAGTGTTGATTCATTAAATGATGTATTCTCATGTGTACTTTTAGCGTACATTTGTGTCGGAATCGTCGGTGACATTCCTGACATTCATACGGGATATCAGTCTCATCATGGACTCGCATGTGTTGTCTGTAGTTACCCGCATCATGAAATGATCTGAAATAAAGTTAGTGTTGATTCATTAAATGATGTATTCTCATGTGTACTTTCAGCGTACATTTGTGTCGGAATCGTCGATGACATTCCTGACATTCGTACGGGATATCTGTCTCATCGTGGACTCTCATATGTTGTCTATAGTTACCAGCGTCATGGAATGATCTAAAATAGAATTATTATTGATATATTAAGTAAGGAATTATCATGTGAACTTTCAGTGTACATTTGTGTCGGAAACGTCGGTGACATTCCTGACATTCATGGATATCAGTCTCATCATGGACTCGCATGTGTTGTCTATAGTTACCAGCGTCATGAAATGATCTGAAATAAAGTTAGTGTCGATTCATTAAATGATGTATTCTCATGTGTACTTTTAGCGTACATTTGTGTCGGAAACGTCGGTGACATTCCTGACATTCGTGCGGGATATCCCTCTCGTCATGGACTCGCATATGTTGTCTGTAGTTACCAGCATCATGGAATGATCTGAAATAAAGTTTGTTTCGATATATCAAATGATGTATTCTCATGTGTACTTTCAGCGTACATTTGTGTTGGAAACGACGGTGACACTCCTGACACTCGTACGGGATATCTGTCTCATCGTGGACTCGCATATCGATGGTGGGGAGTCAAAACCTCGTAACTACAGCTTGAATAAGCTGGAGTTACGAGGTTTTGACTCCCCACCGACGATATGTTGTCTATAGTTACCAGCGTCATGGAATGATCTGAAATAAAGTTAGTGTTGATTCATTAAATGATGTATTCTCATGTGTACTTTTAGCGTACATTTGTGTCGGAATCTTCGATGACACTCCTGACATTCGTACGGGATATCAGTCTCATCATGGACTCGCATATGTTGTCTACAGTTACCTGCATCATGAAAAGATCTGCAAAATAAGAACTCTCATGTGAACTTTTAGCGTACATTTGTGTCGGAAACGTCGGTGATATTCTTGACATTCGTACAGGATATCTGTCTCGTCATGGACTTTCATGTGTTGTCTGTAGTTACCTGCATCATGAAACGACCTTCAATAAAGTTAGCATTGATTCATTAAATGATGTACCGTATAGCACTTATTTCTGCGGAGTCCAAATTCTGCGTTTTTTCCAGGTATCAGGCGGGTTAAATTTCTGCGGAACATATTTCTGCGGAACATATTTCTGCGGTCTCTCATTTTGAAAAATCAAAGATTTTATTTCTGCGCCATCAAATCAGTTTTAGTCAGTATCAGACATAGTTTGAAAGACGATGCTTACCAAATATTCTAATTACTCTGTTAGGGTAAAGAGATAATCCCACTAATTTACCAGTATCTATAAAGGCGTTATGGGAAACAATGCCATATGCAGATAGGTGTGAAAAGAAAGACATGTCAAACTGTTACCAATCAGTCAAACTTGTTTAATCATTGTTTATTGTTGAACTAAAATGTCTTATCTACACCTAAGTTAAAGCCGTAATTACACCATTTTTGAATAGAAGTTTAGACATGTACTGGCTAAACTTAAAGAATGACAACAACCTCTACATTCAGGATTAATATTCTGCGGATTTTATTTCTGCGGTGCCGTCCACGACCGCAGAAATAGCAGAAATAAAGTCCCCGCAGAAATAAAGTGCTATACGGTATTCTCATGTGTACTTTCAGCGTACATTTGTGGCGGAAACTTCAGTGACATTCTTTACATTCGTACGGGATATCAGTCTCATCGTGGACTCGTATATATTGTCTATAGTTACCTGCATCATGAAACGACCTGCAAAACAATTATTCTACTATGAACTTTAGTGTACGTTTGTGTCGGATTCGTCGATGACATTCGTAGGGGATATTTGTCTCATCGTGGACTCGCAAGTGCTGTCTGTAATTACCTGCATCATGAAAAGACCTGCAAAACAAGTATTCTAATATGAACTTTAGTGTACATATATGTCTGAACTAACAATGACATTCTTGACATTGGTAGGGTATGTCGGTCTCATCGTGGACTCTCATTATGTTGTCTGTAGTTACCCGCATCATGGAATGATCTGAAATAAAGTTAGTTTTTCCAAATGATGTTGTTCTCATCAAATGAACTTTTAGATGATCAGCATTTTCTTCTTTTCCCTTAAGGACAGATCCTCCAGTTGTTACTGTGCATCTTACTGCGCATATCCTAAATAATGAAATAAAGCTGTTTCAGTAATTGGCCTTTTCAGCAAATGTGTTTTTTACATTTAGTTATTGTTTGGTTGATAAATGACAAGACCCTTTTCGGTTATTTGCATTTTCACTGTTTGGTCAATTAAAGTGTACTAGTACTCGGATGGTACATTTCGCTTTCTGTTACGCGTTCAACATGTGGTGTTAGCAATAGGAAACGGAGCTACAAAAGCAAAGTGGTGTCTTTATGAGCTAGTCCGCTTCAGATGGACACAAAAGACGACACTTTTTATTATCTAAAGCTGGAAATATTGAAGAAAATGGATAAAAGTAGTGAAACAATTTCGGACAGAGCTGCAAAAATTAAACCAAATTTTACTTATAACTAAGAAAAACGCTTGGTTTGATATATTTTTCTTTTTTTGTTTTTGAAGGTATGACCAAACACTATGTCTATACCAAAAAAGAAAAAAAATCTTACCGCTGGAATATTTTTTATTATCAGAAACGTTGCGAAAAAAGAGCAATTTCAGCTACTTTTGAAAGAATGTTTTACTATAAATTTCAAAATCATCACTAAATTTTCCCAAATTGATACTCATTTAGACAGAATAAAACATATTGAACACAATAAAGACTTATTTATGTAATCCTAGTCATTTCGAACACCTTTTTTGTGGGTATTTAAGTGACACCTCATTTTTGCAATTTTAGACAAGAGTAGTCTCCCTTGAAATCAAATAACTTTTTAATTCGCTTGGTGACCGATTGTTTTTAAGTCATATTTTTACTTCTCATACATTTAAGTATCAGTACAGAAAAAATAAAAAAAAAACTTACTGTAGGAAATAAATGGAGGATCTGTCCTTAAAGTTTTCAAAGCCATTGTTTACAAAATTTTGCATCAATTATCAATTTCATCATTTTATGACCAATTGACCAGTGTTACCAAAGCACATGTTCAGAAAAAGACTTACCTTTCACATTGGTCACACTGGAATCGCTTCTGTACATGGAGAGTTTTGACATGCTTCGACAAATGTTCGGGGTGGAAGAACTTCTGATTACAAATCCGACAGATCAATTTAGCGCACAGTCCGTTCTCATCTCGCTCCAGATTCTGAATCTCCAACTCCTTCAGATCGGAGACCGCCATTACAACATCGACTATGGAATTTATCTCTTCATTGTCCTTTACGAAGAATTTCTTCTTGCCGTCTCTATCTGCAATATAACAGCCGAATCTTTCTTTCAGAATATTCATCTCTGGGCATGATGGGAATTCTATATCATTCTGTTTGATTCTGTTCGCGTTGTAATCATTCAATTTAGCCATTACATCATCGGCAGAGATATCTGGTGATTTTCCATTGGAGGGACTGTGAGTGTCAATTAAGTCATTAATTGGTTTTGGTGATGAAGTGTTTGAAGGTTCAAACGGAACAGGCAGGCTATGTCTATTCTTCTTTCTTTGTCGTCCATTCTTCTGTGGCGGCAGCACCTGAGTCTCCAAACCTTTATTGCCAGTGTATCCACTCATGAGAGCGTTGTTATAGAAGCTCTGCATCCAGTAGTTAAACTGCATGTAGTAAGCGTTCAGCTGTACGACGTTCATCTTCTCCGTGATCCCTGGCTGCATTTTCTGCATCCACGTCATAAACTGCTGCATTGTCACGCTCCCACCCTTCTCTTGTGTCATCATATCTTTAAATATGTCAATCACGTTCAGCTTGTCAGTTTTCTGAGTGGAATCGTTTGTCTGTCCATTTGGATAACTTGTTTGACCATATGGTAGTTCTGGCTCTGTTTTAACCTCTCGCTTCACTTGGTATGGATGAGGCACACTATTGGTCAGATCTACCGGTTTCTCAATATGTTCAGTAGATTCTTTCTTTATCAGATTTTCAGCAACTCCAGTGTCTTTTGATGGTTTTGACAAATCCAGAGCTCCTTCATGTAGATCATGGTTTCCGTTTGGGAGAGGACTATCTCTAGATTTTGCTGGTTTTGAGAGATCCATGACTTCATCTTGATTTGATATTTCTGATTTAATTGGCTCTTGTTTTACTTTATTCACACTCAAGTTCAAAACATCCTGACTTTGGTTTAAGCTGTCAAAGTTCTCATGCACATTATCACAACGATATACGACAGAGCTTTTTCTTCTATTGGTTGATTTCTGTGTCAAATTCAGTGATCCATTGCAGGATACATGACTTGGTCTTGCTGAGTTCTGTGTCATAAACAATCCATTGACTGACAAATAACTTGGCGTTGATGAAGCTTGTGGTGAATTCAGCGATCCATTTGTGGACATATGACTTGGTGTAGTGGACACTCCAGTGTGTAGATGTGCCATGGTTGGAGACATATTGTTGTGTACTGGTCCATGTGTTGAACTGTTTGTGGATGGATTAGACAGTAAAGATGAGATGACAGATGGATGGGGATAAGACATGATGGGTGAGATCGCTGGTTTGGAAAAAGATGTGACCTTCTTTGACAAGTCCATGGAATGAGTTGTGGAATTCTTTGGCATTTTCATGGAATTTGTAGTGGAATTGTTTGACATGTTCACTGAATGTGTATAAATACTGGCTGATCTGGATTGATCTGGAACTGTGGATGATAAGTTTGATAATGTTGCTGCTACTGATGTTGATGATTCTACAGCTTGTCTTGTTGAAGAACTGTCAGTAACCACTTGCTCAGGCTCTCTTACACACACTGACTTGGCTTTCATCAAGTTTGCTATTGTACTATCTAACTTTCTCTTCCTTTTGCTAGCACCAACTAGCTTGGCAGTGGAACTGGCCATGGTGTTTGATATACTTGTAGTTCTATTGCACATATTTGTTGAATCACTTTTGTTTATTGCACCATTGTTTGTATATCTGTCATTTGACTTTGGCTCACTAGTTTTCACATCTTTGGTATCATTTTTTCCTAACATATTGTTTGTCTTTACATCAAATTCTTTCATCACATTGTTATAATCTAGCTTATCATTATTTAGAGTGTGACTATAATGTTCATTTTCTTTGGATTCGGGTTCAGTTTTAATACTGCCAGCAGCTTCACTTCTTTCATTCACATCAACAGACTCTTGATCTTTAACAACAGCTAAATTGACAACAGGTTCTTCTTTAATTGTGTAGTTATATGTAGGCTCATCTATTTTAGCTTTGGCAACTTCCACATTAACCTCAGTTGTTTCTGGCTTTGTAGTAGTTTCAAGTTCTGTAGTCTCACACTGTTTAGGATCAATCGCTGTCTCCTTTGAGACTGGTTTTTCTGAATTGTTGACATCTTCTCCCAATTTTTCATCAACTTCATGTTCAGGACTATCTGATGTTCTATCTGATGATTCACTTGTGTCCTCCTTGTAGTCTAGGTCAATGACGTAGTTGTATCGTTCATCGTCGGAGTCGATACTATCGTCGGAGACCGTGTCCATCGTCGTATATTTGTAAGGCTCGAACTTGGGAGCCATAACCATCAGGTTGCCATCCATTAGCGCCATTTTCTGAAAATAGAAATTTTTGTTTGTTCAACCCATTATCAGACAGCAAATTTTAGGGTGATCCAATTTGAAAGTTACCAAAAACGCCAAAAATGAAGATAATACTTTATTAAAGACATGATTTGTGTAAAATATAGCATGGAAAATATTGAGACAAAAACGAGAAACTGCTGGTTATCAGCAGTTTCTTCTTTTGTCTCAATGTTTTCCCAAGCATTTTCTATTATGGACGTCAAAACCAGGTCTTGTTTGGGAAATGGTTAACCCATTAGCAGACAAATTTTTTTTGGACTGTTTCAATTTGAATATGCTGCCTACAACAATTTCAATCAAATAAAATGATATTTTTGTGTTCTTTTTTGGCTTGAAACATTGTAGAAAATGAAGAAATTGTTTGTCAAAAGTAATTCCTTCATTTTCCATGATGTTTTCCAAAGCCTTTTTGTTGTTGGGCATCAAAAGGACTGAGTGGTAATGGGTCAACATTTTTGGTAAAACAATAATTAACATAAATTGGAGAATTTCAATTTAGTCCTTTTAAGTTTACCAATTCTCACATGGTGACGCTTTCTGATGCCCCCAAGAAAAGGGCTAAGGAAAACATTGTGGAAAATGACGAAATTGCTTGTCACAAGCAACTTCTTTATTATCCACAATGTTTTCTAACCCAAAATACAAAGATTTTCAAAATTTCACCAACTTGATACTGTTGTCTGCATCATCATTCAAATTGGAACATTACATGTGTATTTTGCCATTCTGGTAAATTGTTAAAGAAATGACTTTTTACTCCTATTCCAAACAACAAATAATTTGGGGTGGTCCAATAGGGAATAATTTTATCCAGTTAACCTAGACCTATTAGTCGAACAAACAAAAAGTATTTCACTGGTGTTGTTATAAAATCTCATAACCTTAACCTTAATCAAAGGTATGAAATATGTATGTTATAGCAAAGAAAATTTTCAGGTTAAAGAATAAATTGCTCATTATATAAGTTACTTTATTCTCTCAATAATTTCCCAAAGGTAACACCCAAACTATTTCTACAGTTTCACAGTTCTTGCATTGGAAAGGGTAAATGAGTTGGCTAGTATAAAACATTATTTTTAAACTATTTCTCTGCAAAGCTCTGTGAAAATCCTCATTATACATATTGATGATGCCTGCACAAATCAAACAGGATCTTGTCATGGAACAGATCCAGGGTTCTCCATAGAATATTTTGAAGCTGTAGTGGCAAATTGGTGGACGGACGTTTTGGCCACAGACGTTTTGGCCAGGACGTTTTGGCCACGGACGTTTAGGCAACGATATTTTACAAGGTAGGACCTTTTGGCCAAAAAAAAATCTAAGGAAAAAAGGTATTGAATCAATTGAATTTATTTCAAAGTTGTAATTTTAGACATTTAAATAATAAAATTGATTTATAAGTTCATTATGAAGAAAAAATAAGAATAAATGGTCTCAATTATTGATATTTCATTTTAATTTATTTTTGGCCAAAAGGTCCTACCTTGAAATATATTGTGGCCAAAACGTCCTGGCCAAAACATCCGTGGCCAAAACGTCCTACATAATCTGGCAAATTATATGAGAATTGGTAAACATTGAAAGCATATAATTGTGAGTGAAAACATTATTTAAAAATTAGAAATTGCTCATCTTGAGCAATTTCTTCTTTTCCCATTATGTTTTATACAGAATTATTACATTTTTTGTTATAAGAATACATTGATTATCACTTTTTGACATGAAATGCTTAGAAATCCTCCTATTTGGTGACCTTTTTGAAGGATTAATAAAGCTGTGGGGTAGTTTTGAAGCTGTAGTGGCATTACACTAATTTACATGAAGCTGTAGTGGAGCCAATATAGCTTATTGAGCTGGGGAGGACACTGAGATTGATACCATACACATTTTCTATTTTGAAACATCAAACATTTTGCCATCTGCAACTTCTTTCAAAGTGGACTATATAATATAAAATATTGCCATTTCAAAGACTAAAACCAAACAATTCACAATTTTCTTGAAAATCCTTAAATCTATCAATAGACACAATGAATTTATTAACTAAATGTTAAAAATTTCAAGAAAAGTCTTGAAAAATTCTGACCTTTTATACCTCAGTGAATCCATATAAGTATAAAATAAATCCTTTCAAATATTCTTTTTTAATATTCTTGTAAACCCATTACTGCACAGTGATGCCTTATAATTTGACTCCCTCATAAAAGAAGGTTTGAGAAAACATTGTGAGAAATGAAGAAATTGCAACAAGCAATATCTTCATTTTCCACAATGTTTTCTTACTCAAAATGCAAAGATTTTTAAAATTTAATCAACTTGAGATTGTCTGCAACACCTTTCAAAATGGAAGTCCAAAATTTGTTGAACCATAAGAGAAATCAGGCTTTAAAAATATTGAGACAAAAGAAGAAAATGCTCATAATCAACATTTTCTCCTTTTGCCTCAATATTTTCTTTGCTATATTGTATGCAAATCAGTTCTTCATTAACATCAATTTTGTCTTCTGTTGCGCCCATTACATTGTAGCACTAAAAAAAAATAATTGGGAAAGAGCCATCAGTTAATTCAAAACTTGATTATTTTTTTTTCTGAAAATCTCCAAAAATGTCTTAATTGCCTCTCAAGTTTATATAATGAGTCAATAAAAATATTAAAAAATCCTTACAGATTATAAACAAATGAATATTAACTAAATAAAGCTATTCATATTAGAAAACTAAAATTCTAACAGGAATTAATTTTCAAACCTGAAACAATTTAATAATTTAATATATTTTATTTTCAAAAATGCTCAAAAATGTTCCTACCTGTTACCTTTGTGAGTCCATATAAGTATAAACAAATCCTTACAGGTTACTGGATATTACAATGAATTTTCTCACTTTCACACAATATAACAAATATCCCCACTCCCTATTGTTATACTATCAAGACTGACCCCTTAGGGGCATTATTTCCTCTACTCATTGTGGAGTTATTCATTGTCCAGAACATAAACTTAGATGACCCTTGACCCCTTAATTTGACCCCTAATTTGCATGAGTTCTAATATAACACCTGTCAAATGGAGAATTGCAGAAAAAGATGTCAAAGAACAATTGCTTACAACTCATGATTATGACAGATTAATTGCCATTATCTTTCTCCTAAATACAAAATATGAACATGGCTAAAGTGTCAATACAAGAGTACATCATTCTGTTTGATGCAGTTAACAATGATTTATTAATTAACATACACATATAAGTTTAACCAATTTCAAAACAATAAAATTTTGGATCATTCCAATTGGGAAGAAGTTGCAGATGACAAAAAAAAATATCACAATAAAAAATGTGTATTATTGAGGCAATGATCAGCATTTTCCTCTTTTGCTTCAATGTTTTCCCGAGCCTTTTCTATAAGAGGGATCAAAAAGGGTTGTTTTATGGGAATGAGTTAAGATTGTTAGACATTTAAACAACAATATAACGAAATATTTTAGGACAAAAAAATTATTGCAGACGACAAATTTAATGTAATAAAACATTTGGATATTTAGCATCAAATCATGTACAGCATTCATGCAAAAGGAGAAAATGCTGATCATCAGCATTTTCTTCTTTTGCCTCAAATTTTTCAAAGCCTTTTCCTACCAGGGACATCTAAACCAGGTATTGTTTGGGAAGGGGTTAAGAACTCTATTATTTGGGGCATAGGGTTAACAAAAGGTAGCCAAGTTCAATAACTTGAGGTAACAATAGTAATACATTGTGTGAAAAACAGATTAGTCAACATTTGGACAACAGTTTTGAGGTGATTTCTGAATAATCTGTTACTTTGGTAACAGGCAGGTGAACACAGCTTAAAGTTGTTTGATTGTTGAATCAGGTGAAAATGGCACAATCGAATTATGTTTGATGGGTGAAAATTCATTAAAAAATTCTCAAACCCTGCATTGATTATTATGCAAAGCAACATCTTTTCATTTATCACAATATTTTATTCACAGAATTTAAAGACCCCAAAAAGTCAAATTTCACTCGCTTGACATTGTTGTATGCAACATCAGTGGATTTGGACAAGTCTAAAATTTTGTTGTCTGGTAATGGATTTGTATTTGTTTATTTTTTTTTTTTTGAAAAAAAAAAAAAACCTTGATGTGTTTCACTAATAAATTTATATACTGCCTTTTTTGCAATTTTATCAATTAATCTTTAAGTCAAACCACCAACATTTGGACAACAGTTTTGAGGAGGTGCTTTCGGAATAATCTGTTACTTTGGTAACAAGCAGGTGAACACAGCTTAAACCAAACGACAAAACTTTGGACTGTTCCAATTTCAAAGGTGTTGCAGACAACAATTCAAACTGGATATTTTACAATTTTTAGGTCATTTTTGTGTAGATAATATTGTGGGAAATGAAGAAATTGCTTTTTACAAGCAATTTCTTCATTTCCCACAATGTTTTCCAAAGCCATTATTACATGAGGAGTCAAAAAGAGTCACTGAGTGGTAATGGGTTAAAGTTGTTTGATTGTTGAATCAATTCAGGTGATAAATGGCAAAACGAATTATATTTGATGTTGAAAAAGAAAAGAACATTCATGAAATGTTTTTCAAATCAAGCCTTAATAATGATTATCATTTAAAATAAATAAAAATAAAATAAAATGAAAAAAAAAAGAAAAAAAAAAAAAAACAATTGTGACATACAATTTCTTCATTTCCCACAAATTGTTTTCTAATTTAAAATGCAAAGATCTTCTTTTTAAATTTTTAAATTCACTAACTTGAAATTTTCATTCTGCAACACCTATCAAATCGGAAAAGTCAAAACTTCCGCTGTCATGTGATGGGTTAACCCTTTCCAAAACAAGACCCCATTGGAAAGGTATAAGGAAAAGATTGACACAAAATAAGAAAATTCTCATAACCAGCATTTTCTCCTTTTGCCTCAATATTTTCTGAACTATGTTGTACCCAATATCTTTGTTTATCAACATTCATTTTGTCATCTGCAGCATGTTTCAACTTGGAACAGTCAAAAATTTTGCTGTCTGTTAACCCTTTCCCAAACAAGACCTGGTTTTGACGTCCCTAATTGGTAAGACTTGAGAAAACATTGAGACAAAAGAAGAAACTGCTGATAACCAGCAGTTTCTTCTTTTGCCTCAATATTTTCTTAGCTGTATCATACACAAATCCTTTCTTTTTCAACATCTTTTTTGTCGTCTGCAGCAACTGTAAAATTGGACAGCCCTAAATTATTGTCTTTTGGGAAAGGGTTTATGGGTAAATCTGCATTCCATAATGCAATAAAGGTGTCAAATTTCTGTGAGTCCTTGGCTGAGTGTCATATATGTCATTACCGTCATTACGATAACTACAGATAAGAGGGTGTGATGGCTTTTAAAAATGCAATATTTCTTTTATCATTCACCAAATCCTATGTTGTAGGTACTCATTTGAATTGTCTCAATGAGACGATTAAAATGAATACCTATAACATAGGGTTTTAAATTGAAATAAAGAAAATAGAATGTGTTCATCCTCTTCTTCCATGTTGCATAATATTCTGCAATAAACCATTATAGGTATCTGATTGCAAATTTTAGACAAATTGTACAAAGCTTTTTTAATTCATAATTTACTTTTCAAAATTTTAGTCAATTTTAGAGAGTTTTGAAAAAGGCTTGGAGATTAACCATTACCACAAATGGGCGCTTTTTGGAAAGCATTTGGTAAATGAAGAAATTGCTTGTGACATGCAATTTCTTCATTTCCCACTATGTTTTTTTTTAACCTTGAAGATGAAAGAATATCAAATTCCATTCATTGATTTCAAATTGTCATCTGCAACATCTTTCAATTTAGAAGGCTAGAATTTTGTTCTCCGCTAATGGGTTAAAGTACATTATCAAGACACTGGCAAGAAATTGAACCTGAGCAGGACAAAAAATAGTGGAAAACCAGGTATTTGTCACAAAAACAATATTACATAACCTTATCAAAGTAATTCCTTAAGATCAAATACCAATACCCAATATTATGTCATAAATATTGGTTAACCCTTTCCCATAATGACTCAATTTTATACTTGTCTTATTTTATCAATAAAAGCTTCCTCAGACGACACAATAGATGTTAATGATGTTTTTTTGGGGGTACAGTATAGCTAGAAAAATATTGAGTCAAAACAAGAAAATATTGATAATCAGCATTTTCTTCTTTTGCTTCAATATTTCCCACAACTCTGTGGCTTAAATACGTCAAAACTATACATTGTTTGGGAAAGGGAAAGCTACATTAATTTGTATTGAGGATAAGAAAACCTTGAGGGTAAAGGCAAACAATCAAACTCTATTCAAAACTTTTATAAGTACAACATAATAATGTAAACTTTAACCCATTACCAAACGGCAATAATTTAGACTGGTCCAAATTCAAAGATGTTGCAGACGACAATTTCAAGTCAATGAATTTTAAACTTTTTGTGTAGAAAACAGTGTGGGAAATGAAGAAATTGCTTGTAACAAGCAATTTCTTCATTTTCCACAATGTTTTCCCAAGCCCCTTACTTTAGGGGAGTCAAAAAGAGTCACTGTGTGGTAATGGGTTAATATACAATGAAAAGAAGCAAATCACTGGTGTTATTGCAAAACCTCATAACTCTAGCTTTAACTCATTCCCAAACAAGACCTTGTTTTGACATCCCTGAAAGAAATAGCTTTGGAAAACATTGAAACAAAAGAAGAATATTTTCTATGTCATATTTTACACAATTTATATCTGTAATAAATTCCATTTTGTCATTTGTGGTAGTTTTTGAAGTGGATCACCCTAAAATTTTGTCATTTGGGAAAGGGTTAATTAAATTGCAGTTACCAGGTTTTGCAATAAAACTGACAAAAAAACTCAGGTCATAACAGGTTACAATATCTTTCACAGATTGCAAAATTTGATAGTTTTCCAAAAGAATATTCTGAGATGCAAGCATTTACAGAATGACACAATAGTTGATAGGAACAGTTGGAAATATGTATGTTATAGCATAGAAAAATACTGAGGCAAAAGCTGAAAATGCTGATCATCAGCATTTTCTTCTTTTGCCTAAACATTTTCACTGGCTATTTCTGAGAGTTGCATGATAAATAACTGTTTGGAATTGGAAATGGGAATGGCTAAGACCGGTAAAAATTCAAAAGGATTTTCAATACCACTCTCAAAATGCAACCCCAAAACAAAAATGTGCACACTGTGGCAAAGAAAACATTTACAGGAAAGGGGAAATCGAGAACATGCTTCTTGTGTTCTCAAAAGTGACACATCCAAAAATTATTGCAAGAGGCAATTACAAGACTTGTCAAATGTCCAACAGGATACCACAGTAGAAGGTTAAAAGTTGAAATTACTCATTTCGATTAGAACAAATTTCACAAAAACAATTTTATTACCTTCGGAGAGATTGGACAGAAAATTGAACTTAAAATATTGTATCACAGAAAATCGACCCTTTCCCAAACAACAAAATTTAGGCTAGTCCAATTTGAAAACTGCTGCAGACGACAAATGGGATGTTGGTAAAGATGGAATTTGTGTATGATATACATGTACCACAGAAAATATTGAGGCAAAACAAGAAATTGATGATTATCATCAGGTCGTCCGCAGACGGACACGCTGTCGACACCTCCAATCTTTCCTATTCATCATACAGGTGCTTGCTTGCTGCACTTGAATCCTGCATAATTAGGACATCCAACATGGTCGTGACTGGGTGTCCTCTACTCCTCTTGCCATGCTTGGGTGTCCATAGCAGTACCTTGCTTGCGGGCAACTCTGCCTGTCGGTAGCAATGTCCGGCCAACCCCATTCTGCGGTATGCAATCTTGTCGGAGACTCTTGGGATTCCCTGATACAGTATGTTGTTCCCGATGTGCTGGCTTGGGTTGATATCCAGAACTTGTCTCAACATTCTTGTTTAGCAGCCATCTACACGGGTGGTAAACAGAGAAACGAGCTCCAGAAAGAGTCAACGATATTTCGTTTCCTCGTGACATCCGGCCTCTTCCGAGGTAGTTGCATAGAGAGAAAATCTGTAAACAAAGGTAGGTCACGAACACATTTTTTAACAATTATTTCTTTTACAACGAGTTTTTGAAAAATCCGGCGATGCTGTAATATGAAGAAATGGTCGAAGTTTGTTGTGCACGAGAATATACGGTGTTAGTGAGCAGAGTTTGAATACAATCGTTGAAAAACATTGCAAGATCGAAAGTAAAAACTTGTTTACTTTCGATTTTGAAATGTTTTTCAACGATTGTATTAAAACCCTGCTACTAATACCGTATACTCTCGTGCACAACAAACTTCGACCATTTCTTCGTATTACAGCATCGCCGGATTTCTCAAAAACTCACTTTAAAGGAAATAATTTTAGAAAATGTGTTCGTGACCTACAAATTTTTGCTCTATGCAACTACCTCTTTTTGGAGCTAGTTTCTCTGTTTACCACCCGTGATCTAGGGACCTCCTGATTTGGGAGGTGATAGTCCAACATTCACAGCATTATCAGCATTTTGTTCTTTTGCCTCAATGTTTTCCCAAAGCTTCTCTGTCTGGGACGTCAAACCAAGTCTTGTTTGGGAAAGGCTTAAACAAATCAACGGATAGAAGAAACAGATCCTAAAACCTAAGTCCCTAAGGATTTGTGTAAAATATGACATAGAAAATATTGAGACAAAGGAGAAACTGCTGGTTTTCAGCAGTTTCTTCTTTTGTCTCAATGTTTTCCCAAGCCTTTTCTACTAGGGACATCAAAACCAGGTCTTGTTTGGGAAAGTGTTTAGCAATCAAATTGACCAGAGTCTAATGATAAACACACAAGCCAAGGGGTAAAAACAAAACAAGCTTAAGTGCCAAAATATAAGCTTCACATAATGTCAGTGTTATTGCAAAACCTTGTAACTACAGCTTGGTTAAAGCTGGAGTTACAAGGTTTTGCAATAACACTGGCAATAAGGTAGTTTCACACTGACAATCATCATAATGACCAGTGTCCATACAGTGGTCAATCAGTGACCAAATACCCCCCTCCAGGGGTCTAGTTTTATAATTACATTATCTTTAAATCAAACCCTTCAATACCGAGGTTAGGTAGATAGGCCTAGTTTTGATTTGAACCATTTCCCTGATGATGAAATTGAAGAGTGGTTCAAATCATCCTGCAAGTCCCACAAGTTGCCATGCTTGTTCATTTGGATGAACTCAAAAACTACTTTCTGAAGCGAAATTATTATCTAGCTAAGAAATCACATTTTTTGACATTTCTTCATACACATACATCTAAGGCATGATCTAGATTATGCGGGGTGTTCCAAATGTGACAAATAGCTGACCAAGTATGAAGTTAAACCAAAGACTTGTAAAAAAACAGAAATTTTAACAAATGTTTTTATACCTTTGAAATTCCATCATCAAAATACTGAATATTCCATTCCAAATCTCGGGTATTTCAATTAAACATCATTTTCTGCAATAGTGAGACAGGGCAGATATGAGTGATTCATTACACGGTAAGTGATTTTGATGTCACTTTTCAAAAGGGCTTTGGAAAACATTGAGTGAAAAGAAGAAAATGCTGGTCACCAGCATTTTCTTCTTTTCTCTCAATGTTTTCTTCCCATATTGATAAAGACACATCAACAGACAGACAGATACACAAACAAACAGATGGCCAATATAATGTGAAGTTAAAAGTCAGAAAACAATGAACACTTAAAACAAATACTGGCATACCTTTTGAAATTCCATATTGTCAAATTTTGGTCCCAAAAATCCGGGTATTTTAATAAACCATCATTTTCTACAATAGTGAGACAAGTTTACAGGCCAGATTTAAGTGTTTCATGTTACGGTCAGTGGTTTTGAATAGGGAGAAAAGATTTTGCAAATTGCCGGCAGGTACAATTGTCTTGCCGTTTGATATTTGGTGCACAAAAACCTTGAGTATATTTTCAAAATGTTGTAATTTTCTCTTTATGGGTGGGAAACCATTTCCTTCATAATAATTGTTCCATTTCAAATGAATTAACCCATTACCACACAATGACTCTTTCTGACTCCCTACAAAATAATGACCGTGAAAAATATCGTGGAAAATGAAGAAATTGCTTGTGACAAGCAATTTCTTCATTTCCAACAATGTTTTCCATCCAAAAAGACCTGAATATAAAAGTTCCATTCACTTAAAATTGTCGTCTGCAGGATCTTTCAATTTGCACCGCCCTAAAACTTTTGTCGTTTGGTAATGGGTTAATCCCGTTAAATACTACCTAAGACTATTACAAAATCTGAGAGGTTGTAGATAATGTTTCTTGTGCATAACAAATTGAACAATACTGATGTATCATATAAACAGCATTGCGTTTGTCTATCAAGTTGAATGACATTTTTGAGATAAAAGGAGAAGATTTTGCAAATTGCCAACAAGTACAATTGTCTTGCGGTTTGATATTTGGTGCATGAAACCTGGAGTATATTTTCAAAATAACAAAATCTTCTTTCTATGAGTAGGATACCATTACCTTCATGAACTTATAATAGATACCTAAACTACTGTTTATTTATCCCTTTCCCAAACAAGACGAGAAAATCTCATCTTTCAGAAAAGATTACCCATTACCACAAAGTGGTTTTTTGATACCCCATAGGATTTGGAAAACATTGTGGAAAATGAAGAAACTGCTTGTCACAGATTTATTTCCAAAATTGTTTTCTACCAAAAACGTTATAAAAATTTTAATCTTTTAATCTTTATCACTTTGAAAATGTTGTCTGCAACTTCTTTCAAATTGGACTACCCTAAAATTTTATCTTCTGGTAATGGGTTATAGCCTTTTCATAAGTGTAATTGAGTACAGTTCATTGGTCTATTTTAAAACACTGTCAATATTTGCTATATCCTTGAGTCAGAATAACCTACTATTTCAAAGGCAACCTTCAAAAAGTTTAAACTGTTATTTAAATCTTTTAATTGAAAATAAAACTCTAACACATCTCGTTTTATTCAATCGTGAATCCCATACAAAGACAGGACCTTGTCTTGATTTCCCCCAATAGAAAAGGTATGAGAAAACATTTAACTGGTCAAAGGAAGAAAATGTTGATAACCAGTATTTTCTCCATGTGCCTCAATGTTTTCTGGACAATGTTGTATTTAATTTTTATTTATTTTGCATTTTGTTGTCTGTAGCAGTTTTCAAATTGAAATCGTCCACAATTTGTCCATTTAGGATAGGTTTAATCCCTTGAATCCCTTCTAAAATAATTCCAAACTTTGAAGTACTTTACAGCAGCTAAGGATTGGAAAACAATTAACCCTTTCCCATTCAAGACCTGCTTTTGACGTCCCTTACATGAAATGCTTGGGAAAATATTGAGAAAAAAAGAAGAAAATGCTGATGATCAGCAATTTCTCCTATTGTCTCAATATTTTTGAGCTATAATTTGCATAAATCATATCTTATCAACCTCAATTTTGTCTCTGTAGAAGTTTTCAAATTGGACTAACCTAAAATTGTGTTGTTTGGTATTTAAGGATAAAAGAATGATGATGCTGGTACCTAATATTTTGCCTCACTAATTTCTAGGCTTTATTGTATACAAGTGCAACCTTTTATGAATACCCATTTACTATAGTTTTCAAATTGAATCAACCCAAACTTCTATTGTTTGGGAAAGGGGTTCTAAAGCCTAAATGACTTTTACATTTATATGCAAGGGAGATAATCAATCTTGAACCGTGGTAACTCAGTTGTCTCCCTTAAAATTCAAAATTTCTATAGTATTGAACTCATTGACTAAGCAGCCAGTCTACAATATTTCCAGTCTATTTTTTTTATTTTTGGACTGACTCATTTGACGCATCACTTTATCCATTTTTGGATAAAAATCACTACGCGGTGCGCATAACTCCAAAATCCTGTCGCCAAAAAGTAGCAAGCAGAAAATTGAAATAAAACAACATTTGCAGCAAAATAAAGTTTGATTTTCGTCTCAATTTCATCTAATAAAATAATTAATTCAAATTAGATTATTCATTTTACTCTATGCAAGCATATGAAGCAAATATGCCGCGTGACAGGAAGTCATGAGGAAGTACCACGTGTATGCATTTTATGGGCGCTGACATCTTGAAAGTAGTTAACCCAGAATGCCCACCAGAGATAGATGATAATCGACAGGTGGCGACATCTATTGGTAGATATTGGTATTGAACTATTCCTGTAACAAAATAATCCTTAATTCTTCAATGCAGTCTTATAAAAGTCTAAATTAAAAACAAAATTGACCCTTTCCCAAACAAAACTTTGATTTGACGTCCCTGATATAAAAAAAACATGGGAAAACATTAATGCAAAAGAAGAAAACGCTGAGAATCAGCATTTTCTCCTTTTGTCTCAATATTTTCTGAGCTATACTGTACACAGCTCCTATCTTCATCAAATCAATTTTGATCTGTACAGCAGACTTTCAAATTTGGCCGCCCTTTAATTTTGCTCTTTGAGAAAGGGTAAAACAAATGATGGAAAAATTAGACAAGAAAGTTAAACCAACCCAACAAATAAAGAAATAGAATAAAAGGTTAACCCTTAACCAACCAGCAAAATTTTAAGCTTGTCCACATTGAAAGAAGCTGCAGATTATGACCTTTTCAATGAGATGATTTATTTGCAATTCTATGACTTTTTGGCTTGAAAACATTGTGGGAAATGAAGAAATTGCTTGTCACAAGCAATTTCTTCATTTCCCACAATGTTTTCCAAAGCCTTTATCATGTGGGGCAGCAAAAGGTGCCACTGTGTGGAAATGGGTTAATGAAACAAGAGCTGTCAGAAGACAGCGCGCTCGACTTTCTAAGTTGCTTAGTATAAAGGGGGCATAACTCCAAATAGAGTGGTCCCAGGGTCATGGGCCCTGATAGTAAGGTAGAGGGTGTGATGGTGAATAAGTATTCCAAGTTTGGGTTGAATCCCTTTGATAGTATGGAAGTTATTGATGTTTGAAAAACTTTTAACCTTTGTTGCAACGCCGACGCCGACGCCAACGCCCGGGTGACAGTATAAGCTCTCATTTTCTTCGAAAAGTCGAGCTAAAAAGAGAGGTTCGACTTACCTTTTTCTACCATACAGCAGAAAATGAACACATTGTACATCGCCATTATCACAATTTCTCCCATAGATCTAGCAAACAGACTTCCTGAAATTCCTCTGTCGGACAGACATATCCGGTGATCTTTCATCGCTGATCAGTTTTGCTTCACTCAACCATACACAATATATTATATACAGTCTCACCAGGCCTGTTACAAAACAAAATTTGTTGGATTTGCGTTAATTTAATTTAGTTAACCCATTCACAAACAAGACCTGGTTTTGACGTCTCTTAGAAAATGGGATTAGGAAAACATTGAAGCAAAAGAAGGAAATTTTGCTGTCTGATCATCAGCATTTTCTCCTCTTGCCTCAACATTTTCTATGCCATATCATTTTAAAAGTTAGAGTCAAACAGGTTTGTTGTTAAAGGTAATAATGCAAAAAATAATTGTACCGGTATGTTCGATAGTATAAAAGGGTCCATGTGTTGTTCTGGAAAAGATTTAAAACAATTTGTAACCATTGGAGCTGTTTAGTACCGTCATTGTTTATAATGGAAAGGTCAAATAATAATTAAAGGTCATATTAGCATGGGAATTTTTGCATGAGCCATCAAATTAGAATTATCACAGAGAGTATGTACATTGTATACGTGAGAGTCATAGAATAAAGTTGTATAAAACATTGCTCTATTTTATTGAATCCTTTTGGTACGAAACATGGTGTCAGAAGTTATTCTGATGTCAGAATTTATTCTTGTGTTGGAATAAAAACGGATTTACGTCGACATACGAAGAAAAGGAAAAATGTCGAGATTTCAACCACCGGAGTGCTTCAAATTCTCGAATCCAGCTGAATGGCCTGACTGGAAGGAAAGATTTTCTCGGTTCAGGATGGCATCGAAGCTGTACAAGGATGAAGGCGAGGTGCAGGTCAGCGCGCTCATCTATTCCATGGGAAAAGAAGCTGAGCACATATTTAAGTCGTTCGTGTTTGCAGACGATAACCAGAAGAAGAGTTTCAACGTCGTGATGCAGAAATACGATGACTACTTCGTGCCAAAAAGGAACGTGATTCACGAAAGAGCAAAATTCCACCAACGAGTCCAGCAGAATGGAGAGTCTGTGGAAAACTTCGTGAGGAATTTGTACGAAATTGCGGAACACTGTGACTTTGATCAGAAAAGTGAACAAATAAGGGACAGGCTTGTGATCGGCATTTTTGACAAGGAAATATCCGAAAAGTTGCAGTTAACCCCTGATCTCACATTGGAAAAAGCCATTGAAATAGCGCGACAAAGTGAGCAAGTCAAACAGCAGATAAGGGATCAATCTACTGTCCAGCATGTTGAAGCTGTCCAGAACGCACAACATAGGGGAAATCAGCGCGGTGGACGCCGACAACGCAATTTCCAGAATAAACCAAAGCAACAGTCACAGGATCGTGGAGCGCAGGATAAAAGGTGCACGCGATGCAATAGATTCCATGAAAAAGGGAAATGTTTCGCGAAAGGTAAAGAATGTCGTCGATGTAAAAAGATGGATTACTTCGAGGTATGCTGTAGGTCCAAAATCAATCAAAATCGCTTAGATGAAGTGACCGACGATACGAAAGAATCATTATACCTTGGAACAGTCACTACGTGTAACGACAATAAGGAAGCATGGAAGGTAAAACTTTCTATTCTTGGAAAAACGCTTACCTTTAAGATCGATTCAGGAGCTGACACATCGGTGATTAGCCAAAGCACGTACAGAAGTCTGAGAAATCCAGCAAAACTAGAACCGGTAATCTCACCATTGTTCGGACCAGGCGGCAAATTAGACTGCCAGGGAATGTTTAGAGCAGAAACGGCGTATAAATCGGAGAAATATTCGTTTCCTATTCACGTGATCAAAGGATCAACAACGCATAACTTGTTAGGTCGTGCTACTGCTGAACAAATGGGATTAATTCGGAGAATTGAGAACGTGTCCGTGAACAAACAAGTGTTCGGATCAATTGGATTATTTAAGTGCGACCCAGTCAAAATACGACTGAATGAAGGGGCAAATCCATATTGTCTCACAACAGCGCGTAGGGTTCCATTCCCGCTCATGAAGAAAGTGGAAGCAGAACTCAAGAAGCTCGAAAGTGAGGACATAATTGAAAAAGTGGACAAACCGACAGACTGGTGTGCGGCGATGGTACCAGTGGTTAAACCAAACAATAGTGTAAGAATATGTGTTGACTTGAAAAAGCTGAACAATGTAGTCAAACGAGAAAACTACATGTTACCAAATCTGGATGATATTTCACCGAAGTTGAAAGGATCAACACTTTTCTCTAAATTAGATGCTTCGAGTAGATTTTATCAAATTCCGCTACATGAGGAAAGCCGTGAATTAACTACTTTCATCACACCGTTTGGGAGATATTTCTTCAAGAGGGTACCTTTTGGGATAACGTCAGCATCGGAGATCTTCCAAAAGAAAATGTCGGAGTTGCTGAATGGATTACGCGGAGTCGAGGTCATTATCGATGATATATTGATTTACGGGAAATCACGCGAGGAACACGACGCAAACTTAGATGCGGTTATGCGCAGAATTCAGGAATCTGGGATGAAACTAAACCTACAAAAGTGTGAGTTTCGAAAATCACAATTGGAATACTTTGGTCACATAATCACGAAAGATGGAATTCGTCCAAGTGAGAAAAGGGTAGAAGCCATTATAAACATGGAAGCACCCACGAATGTCAAAGAATTGCGCAGAGTTGTAGGAATGATCAACTATATAGGCAGATTTATTCCTGATCTCGCGTCAATAATCAAACCCATGACCGATTTGCTGAAATCGACAAATGCTTGGTGTTGGGATCACGCACAAAACGAGGCGTTCGCGAAAATTAAGGATTTAATCACAAAAGCACCAGTGTTAGCATTCTACGATCAAAACAAACCCATCGTAGTGAGTGCGGATGCGAGCAGCTATGGATTGGGAGCAGCCATATTCCAAGAAGAATGCGGTGAACTGAAACCGATCGCATTCTGTTCTAGAAAACTGACTGACACTGAACAAAAATATGCGCAGATAGAAAAGGAATGTCTAGCTTCTGTTTGGGCATGTGAGAAGTTTTCGCGTTATCTAATGGGTCTTCATTCGTTTAGATTACTGACAGATCATAAACCATTAGTGTCGTTAATTAACACACAGGACTTAGATAAAACGCCACTTAGATGTCAGCGTATGTTAATGCGTTTACGTGGATATAACGCACAAGCAGAACATGTACCGGGGAAACATTTGATAGTGCCGGATACACTGTCACGATCACCTATAGACACAGATCAAGATTTCATGGTGAATGAGATTGAAAGCTACGCTATATCGGTCGAAACGTTGAGGCCGGTATCAGATCGACGTTTGGAGCAAATTCGAAATCATTCGGAAAAGGATCAAATCATACAGGAGGCAATGAATTATACGAGATACGGTTGGCCTTCTCATGTTACATCCGTCCGTGCTGAAATGCAGGATTATTTCGCGTCACGTAATGAGTTGTCGATATCGCGGGGATTGCTACTATACCGTGACCGGATTGTCATACCACACGTGTTGAGAGCTGAAATACTAGAGTCGATTCATGAAGGACATCTCGGGTTAAACAAGTGTCGAGCACGCGCACAGACTACTGTGTGGTGGCCGAGGATTGCGAAGGACATTCAAGAAAAGGTGAACTCTTGCGACTTTTGTAAAACTTGTAGACCAAGTCAACGAAAGGAACCTTTGAAATATACACCTTTACCGTCCAGACCGTGGCAAAAGATTGCTGCCGATTTATGTGAGTTTGAAGGGAACAATTACTTAATCGTTGTGGACTACTACTCACGATACATTGAAATCGTATACTTGACATCAATTTCGAGTGCACAAGTAATCGGAAAACTGAAAAACATTTTCGCTAGATGGGGAATTCCAGACGAATTCGTGAGCGATAATGGAACACAATTTACGTCAAAAGAATTTGAACAATTCGCAGAAAAATATGGTTTCAAGCAGATATTTTCGAGTCCACATTACCCGCAATCAAACGGAGAAGCTGAAAGCGCGGTTAAAAACGCTAAGAAAATCCTGAGACAAAAGGACATTTTTATCGCGTTAATGGCGTACAGATCTACACCGATTGAGGCAACAGGTATGAGTCCGTCGGAAATGATGATGGGACGAAAAATCAGAACATTTTTACCAGCGTTACCGGAATCGTTCCTACCGAAATGGAACGAAGACGACGATTTGAGATTTAGGGACACTCAATACAAAGAACGTATAAAAATGAACTACGACCGTCACAATTCAGTGAAAGAGTTGCCGTACTTGAAAGAGGGAGATAGTGTAAAACTCAAAACTGACAAAGAAAAACTGTGGGAAAACGACGGCAAAGTAAAAAGTGTCGATTTGGACAATCGTTCGTACGTAGTCGAAACGGATAAGGGACTGTACAGACGAAACAGGCGTCATTTACAACAAAACACGTCTGAAACTGAGTCACAGGCTCAGATAACATCGGGGCCTGGTACTGGTATTGGTACTAGTAATGAGGGCCCTCCATGGAATGTTACGTTAACAGAACAACCGAAGCAGATCGAACCAACTGATGGAAATCCACAACCATATATTACGAGGAGTGGTCGAGTGATAAGAAAGCCGATCAGATACCAAGACTTTGTGCCTTAAGCATATTTTTATAGCATGAATGTTAAAGAGAGTGTCGAACTTTTAAACGTTATAAGTTAGATAAAAATTCCAGTGAAAATTTGTTGTTCAGAGACGATTAAAGACAATTAGATATTGTATTCAAATTCCAGTAACAGTTAATTTACAATTGAGAATTTTCATTAAGCTAGGAATTTTAATTAGTTTACAATAATTAATTTGCTTAACTCAAAAAGGGGAGATGTTTAGTACCGTCATTGTTTATAATGGAAAGGTCAAATAATAATTAAAGGTCATATTAGCATGGGAATTTTTGCATGAGCCATCAAATTAGAATTATCACAGAGAGTATGTACATTGTATACGTGAGAGTCATAGAATAAAGTTGTATAAAACATTGCTCTATTTTATTGAATCCTTTTGGTACGAAACAGGAGCAATCAAACAGCCTTTTGATATGGCAAAATACTGTAATTTTGCATGCCTACGCTCTTTCTGATCACATTTTCGTTGCACAAATGCAAATTTACAAGACTAGAGTCTACATGGTCGAGATATATTTCACTTATGAAATTAACCTTAATCTTCTTCTTCTGACCATAAGTTATACAGTTTACTCAAAATTATGTAAATAATACTAGAATATCTGCCGCAGACCCAGATCTAGAGGATTTCAGTGAGAGTGTTCCAATATACAAATAGGGGGGTTCATTTCATATTATTACAATAATTTTGATTGAATTCTGCTCAAATATGAAATAGGCCTAATTAAGTTTCAGAGAGGGGTTTGTTTGAACCCCACAAACCCCCCTCTGGATCTGTCACTGATGAATCATGATCAATCAAAACTAAGTCTTCCTTACTTAACCCTTTACCAGACGGCAAAATTTTGGACCGTTCCAATTTGAAAGGTTTTGCAGAAGACAAAAGATCTATCAAGTTGATGAAATTCTAAAAATCTTTCCATTTTGGGTTAGAAAACATTGTGGGAAATGAAGAAATTGCTGGCGCACCTCTGGTATACTGGGCGCAATAAATGGTGTGCTTTGTTTTGGGCTAGTTTATGAAGGTTGACTGCCATCCCCAACACCCCCTGCTCTTTTTTCTTGACAACTTTTTGTTTCTTTTTACATTAATTTTTATCTCTACCCCAACTAACCCAAACCAAATATAAAAAAGGATAGAATTTGCGCCCGGTAAACCAGAGACTAGATCTACCCGAAATGGCTACCCCAAACCCTTATCCAAGCCATATAAAATAGGATAAGATAGAATTGGCGCTCGGTAAACCAGAGACTACCCAAATTGCTTGTAGATCTGACAAGCAATTTCTTCATTTCCCACAATGTTTTTCAAAGCATTTTCTTGTGGGGAGTCAAAAGTGTCACTGTGCCGTAATGGGTTAAAGACTTGAAGGGTTTGATGCTTTGAAAACATACACAGACCAAAAATCTCTAGACTATGTCGTATGTCTACAAGAAATCACCATTTTCTCCTTTTCTCTCAAAGTTTTATCACATTGAAGAATTTACCCCACTGCCTACATGACACGGAGTATGCCGTCTAACAATCATTTCATTACTAACAGATAAAATTGGTTGACATCTGTGAATGGGGAAATATTGTTGAGTAAACACAAGAGTTTGACAGCCAGCATCTTTTTCTTTTCCAGCTGCTTAAATGTAGAATTTACGTTTGGTGGATTTCACGGGAACCGCTAAAATTTGTTGCTAAGGAGTTATTTCCCTTTATGGAATCAGAAAAATCGAATGCCTTCAATTGAAATACACAATAACAATGAAATAAATGGATAGTTAGATATCTAATTACCCATGTTATCTTATTTTGATAAAAAATAAGACGCTGGATGACCATCAGAGGAACAACATCGGTCCAAAACTCTCTCCTTGTTACCCAGCAACGCCGCCATATTTGTTTATCTATGATGGCGGAAATAAGCTGAAATCCGTCGATGATGTATTTTTCTTATTTTATTTGATCCTTACCATTGATTTAAGTTAACAGTATAGGTGGGTATTTTATAGAAACTTTCTCTATCTGTAAAAGTTAATGACAAAGCTCGAATTGAGGCCATTGCTTGAATAAATAGAGATTTTTTCTTGACCACTGCACAGTCCATTTTCAAAACAAATCTAACCATTGTCGCTCTTTCATTTTCTATTGGAATTGTTGCCTTATATCAACACTAATGATTGACGGTAGAGTATTCTTGAAATATTTCGAATTAATATGGATATGATGGGTCTGTGATTCACAGGGATAAAGATTAGCAGGGGCCCAGTCGCCCATGGCCCCTAGAATTTGGGCTGGGCCCCTGAATATTTAGAGAAAATGCCCATACCATTAATGTTAAGAATCTAATTTTGCTATTCTGGGCCCCTAAGTTAAAATTGTCAGTCTTTATCCCTGGATTCAGAATGGATAAGATTTTTTTCAATGAGACAATGTCACATCCTCTTAACCATTCGAATATTCTCGGACCTTATCGTTACTCAAGATCAGCTCAAACGCATTACAGATGCCGGCATGGGCTGATCCTGCCCATATCACTCCGCAAGCATAACAACGGAAGCAGTCCGAACAACTATTTAAATCTATGCCAAAAAATATTTTAAACTAACAGCGTTCAAAAGTCAATTGGGGTAGATTCCCCAGACAAAATGGCCGCCATTCTGCTACCGCACATTAAGAATTATAAAGGATTAAAGTAATCAATAATAATGAAAATAAGTGGGGGTTTGGGGGCGGCAGCCCCCATAAATGATTTTAAAATGAAAATAAGCGGGGGTGTGGGGGCAGCAGCCCCCATAAATACATTCAAGTGGACAATGTGAATGGACGCCATTTTGGTAGGGACCGCTAAACTGGAAGTGTTCCGTCGATTGCATCCTCATAAATGTGATGAAATTTTATCAGGCCATAAAAAAAATAGCTGTGTTTCCGATGAACTTGACAAAATAAATTGGGTCGGTAGGTCGGAAAAACTTTTTTTTTTTTTTTTTTTTTTTTTTTTTTTTAAATACCCCCCCCCCCCCCCCCCCCCTCCTCTTGTAAAATTTGGAATTCTGAATCTGCCTCAATAAAACATTGAATGCATGATCTATCGTATTTCCCGATTTGTTTGTGATCAAAGAATACCGATAATCTCAATCCACTAGTTGTTAAATCGCTAATTATATAGTCAATCCATTAAATTGTTTGACACCCGACACACTTATTGTAAGTTGTCAGGTCTGATTAGCGTCGAATTTTTAAGGTGTGCGTTTATCTCTTAAAGTACAGAAGAAAATGTAAAACATGTGAAGATATCGGAAAAATAACCCATCTGATCAAATTCACACATTGGCGTGCATCGCTATCTTACGATCGTATGTACATAGATCTACGTAGATTCAACATAAATGCATGAATTGGAACAAAAGAATCGTTGCCTGTATAATTCTATTGTTTTTGTATACGAAATGAACTCTGATAAGAGGTACCTTGTTTGCAAACGAAAGGACAAATTCCGACCTCCATCTTGATATGCTATTCTACAAAGTAACAAGCTTCGATTTATTCCAATTTTTATCAACGATATATTGTAATGTTACGTCGCAATCATCAAAGTTATGGATTATGCGCACGCATTACTCTTTATTGATTGACAGACAATCAAATCACATTAAACCCAATAGCGTCTAGGGTTGAGCACCGTTAGAATTTAACCGATTCCGATTCCTACTCGATTCTTTTTAATCGAATCCGATTCCTAACGATTCTGATTACTATTCGTTAAAGGATTATTGTAAGAGTATCATTACCTGCTTATTAAATGTTTTAAAACATTATGGTCCTTATTTAAACATACACATATACCAAAGTTAAGTTTCTGCAATTGAATAGCATGTTGATATAATTTTACTATGTAAACATAACAGATTATTTGTTTAAAAAAAACAACATTTATTTGGATGGAAAAAATCCTAAATGTTACCAAGAAAACTTTTAAGGGGTCAATATAAGATGGGTATTATTCTCATGTTGCTGTCTCTAAAGTTTTGTGAAAATTGAATTGATTTGGTGGTCATCTGATGGATACTAAGATAGTCAAACTTATTCTATACATGTTTCAGATTATGGATATTTTAGATATGCACATGTATAAAAAAAATATGTAATTATTTTGTTGTACTTGATTGGGCCCAAGCCACTAATTGTAACTGAGGTAGCGCCAATAATTGGCAATAAAATATTGTATTGTATTGTTAAATATGCGAGTGATTTGATCACAGACATATTGAAAATAAGAAGAAATCTGGCTGTTTGTCAAAGCAGCGGAAAAGTGACCACATGCTCTTGTAAGTATGCCAAAATTCTCTTGTTATACCCTTTCCCAAACAAGACTTGATTCTGATATCAATATCAATCATTGCTTTAGAAAGCAAAGAGTAATTACGAAAATATCCACTGCAAGAATGTTCTCCTTTCCCTTCAATTTTATTTAAAAAATGACTGATTGTGTTCTGGGTTTTAAGTATGTTATCTGCATTTTTCATTCAATAAGAACTAGACTAATCTTTATTTTCGTCTTTGGGAAAGAGTAAAAGACCAAGCGCTTCAACAGAGGGTACATCGGATGATCAGAAATTACCCAAACAAAAGATTTTTGATAAAGATTTGAGCTTTCAATGGACTATAGTTGTCGCCACATCGTATGGCACAATGTTTATGTTTTGTTCAAATGTAATTGAACGTTAAAGAAAACATAAACACGTGCCATACGATGTGGCGACAACTGTAGATCCAGTCCAAAATTTTGTAGTTTGGCAAATGTTTAGAAAAACAACTGATCTGTTCAACTATTTGATTTAAAATGCAATCTGCATAATTATGATAGAGAGAAAAATGTGTTAAGTACCTTCTTTGTAGACCAAACCTAACCCATCAGAAAAAAAATCCAGTTAATCACATCAAAGAAAGATCCAATATTGTTCACACTCACTACTAGATCTATAATTTTGTTGATGTGAAAAGAGAAAAAAGGTTCCCTTTGATCTTGGACTTAGCGAAAACAGACCTCAGTGTGTGACATCAGCAGTGATGTCACACACTAGCAGTGACGTCACACTATTTGCCATGTAAACACTTTAACAGCTGAGTGATTAAGCCCCAGTTACAGTGCTATAAATAGCGACATATTTTCAACCTTTACCCAATAGAAAATGGTAAATTGGAATTACGTTTTTATTTCTCTTAATTTTCAAAGCAGAAGAAAAAAGACAAAATGAAAAGTGTGAGTTTCTGCATCAATGGAAATTCGAGAATTTAGATTTGAAGCATATTTCTTTGTTTGATTTATTTTTTTATATTTCTTTTGGACTGAATGTGTTACCGGTATAAGGGAAAATGTTACAAGGAAATTTATGTGTGAAAAAAGGAGAAAAATGTAGTGCAATTCCTGTCAGTTGTGATACGCGAAGAATTATTAGAATGGGTGAATACTGGAATGATATTTTGTTCTGAACAATGGATTTTAAAAGTGGTAGAATTTTTTAACACAAATTCGGAATAATTCTTTGTTTAGTGATTTTCCATTCTGGATGCCGACGAAGTGTGCAGTATTGCTTGTGCAGTATTGCTTGATGATTTTTGGACCCTATCGAGTAGGCTATCCTTATTGTTAAATGCCGACTTAACCAAGGTATGTCTCCAAATGGTTGTGGTAAAAAGGAATGAGCGTAAGTAATCCATCAAATGTTTTTCTCAAAGAGGAAAAAGTGCTGTTAACGGCTACGCTGATTTTTAAGCAAAACAAACAAGATTAAATCAGTCAGGAATCGGATGCCAGGAACCGGTTCCTTCAAAATGAATCGATTCCGAGTATCCGGGACATCGTGGAACCGGGAGTAACCGGTTCTCAAGTACCGGTGCTCATCCCTAATAGCGTCTAGTAAAACCGTTGGCTCCGCCCCCAAACTGCATCCGAAAGTGATTGACATTGAACTGAGAGCGCGCGCTTTCGTGTTGACCGATTTCTAATAACACAAGCAAGGTCGCCGACAGAGGTCGCTTGTCTAACATCAAACACGCCGCCTGTCCAAGCAATAACCGCTTAACTACCAAGTATTTATAGAACAGTTAACCCCTATTAATTTTCAACTCTGTGCAAATCATTTTGACTGCAGATTTTAACGGCTAATTCATCCCAAACAAGTTTTGGATAGTTAATATTATCTGGATTTATTATGACAAGGTACTTTTTTCCATTCTATGATAAATCGGAATAGCCAAAAGCACGCATTTTATTCAATCTGCGCGAAGTAATAAAATAAATTTAGAATGATCAGCAGCCGTGATCTCGCTGAAAGTAAGACAATTTTTTGGCTACGAATCCCTTTCTTTACGGTGGCGCACAAACGGATTCGCAAGATGGGTTCAAAACAAAAATTAAAAACGTGAAAGCGCTTGTCAAAAGTAAAATTTCATAATAAACTATGATCGCATGGCGTGATCTATGCAATATTGAATATTTGAATGTTGCACAAACTTATCTGCATTTGTAACAATTTCACCATCGTATTAGATCTAATAGCGCCACTCGACCGTAAGCACCATTTTCTCCGTGTCCATGTATTGCAGTTGGGACCGAAAATTTCGTACTTACTGCAAATAAACCCAAGTTTTCGTATGATATTTTCAGTTTCCCGGCAATGTTTTTTTTTATTTTCTTTTTTTCTTACTAACTCAACGCCAAAAAATAGGTAAAAAAAAAAGACGGCTCGGAAATCGGGAAAAAAAGTTTTTCGACCGGCACCCGCGGGAGAGGGTCGGTCGGGTCACCGGAAACACAGGTATTTTTTTTTATGGCCTCAGATAAAAGATTGATGTGAGTTACCGATTATTGACAGTATATTTCACTTGAATTATAATGTTAGCTTTTAAGAATTGATTTGTTTTGATGACGTCATTTACGTGTGTCTACTTTCACGATCAATATGCAGGCATAAAGACTGACAATTTGAACTTAGGGGCCCAGAATAGCAAAATTCAATACTTAATATGAAGGGTATGGGCATTTTCTCTAACTATTCAGGGGCCCAGCCCAAAATCTAGGGGCCATGGGCGACTGGGCCCCTGCTAATCTTTATCCCTGAATATGGCCGGTCACCATATTACGCTCGAGATCATGTTGAAAAATCATTCCAAACGGCAAAAGGTTGCAAACAGTCTCGACTCGAGGGTCGCAATTGCCTCTTAACATGCTTTTAAAAGCCGCATGTGATTTAGGCCAGAAGAGGTCTTTTGGAAGTGGTAGAGTTTGAACTATGGGAACACTTCCAGTTTAGCAGTCCCTACCAAAATGGCATCCATTCACCTTGTCAACTTGAAGGTATTTTTGGGGGCTGCTGCCCCCACACCCCGCCAAATTTCAATTTAAAATTATTTATGTGGGCTGCTGCCCCCCACACCCCCACTCATTTTCCTTTTTATTGGTGAAAACTTACACTATTTTATCCCTTAACTTCTAAATGTGTGGTAACAGAATGGTGGCCATTTTGTCTGGGGAACCGCTAAACTTGAATCTACCCAAACTCTGTTTGTTTAAGTTCTTCAGAAGAGACACATGACTCCCACTTCCGACCAAATCAAATAGGTTCTTCTGTTTCTGGAAGCTCTTCTGCCTCTTCCAAATTTTGAGCAGAAGACAAAAGATACAACAATGATCAATTTTGCCTTTGAGAATCTATGGTACCAATGTGATGCACTAAATTGGATAAATAAGTCCCGACAGATTTCAATGGGTCCTACAATTTTCATCTTCACAATCACATACAACTTTCTCAATATTCTGTTTTTAATATTTCATAATAAATTTAAACTTTAAAACTGTAAGGTAAATTTTTGGCGTTAAAAACACCCATTTGGAGGTTTTTGAACACCCTTTGTCTCAATAACTTAGTTATGGTCATTGTGTCTTTTTCAAATCCTAAGTTACTTCAGACGTTCCTTTGAACGCATTTATTTTACATCGATTGGGAAGCAAGTTTCTTCAACCAGTACTCGCGCCGAATGTGTGGGCCAATGAGAAGCCTTGAACAACCCCCGCTACCGGGGATCGAACTCGGAACCTCTTAGTTTCAAGGCCGACGCACTACCCCTCTACTACGGACACCACACAAGTTACCGTAACTTAATTATTCCTTTTTTCAGTCCACAACAAGAAATGCCGACAAGTATGATGCAAGTGAGCCAGCCAGTGCCGTCCTCATTTGGTGGCCACACAATTAAACAGATGCCAGCTCTCAAGTCATCTGTATCCCAGCCTACTGAGCTGGGTATAGAGGTCATCGATAAAATTGTATGGCAGGGCTGGGAACCGGGAAAAGAGTACACCAAGAATATAACACTGAAAAATGTGAAAGTGAAAACACAGAAAATTAAATACAAGTAAGCATTCTTTTGTTTGTAAAAACTCTGTGGCAGATCTAGGATCATTGTGAAATGTAATGATGCATGTAATCAAATTCAACAATTTGTCGCTTTTCAATGAAAACCTCATAAGTGCAGCTTGTTTTAACCCTTTCCCAAACAAGACCTGGTTTTGACGTCCCGAAAAAGAAAATGCTTTGGAAAACATTGAGGCAAAAGAAGAAAATGCTGATAATCAGCATTTTCTCCTTTTGCCTCAATGTTTTCTGAGCTATATCATTCACAAATTTTACCCTTTAAAACATCCATTTTGTTGTCTGCAGCAGCCTTCTAATTGGACCGCCCTAAAATTTTGTCGTTCGGGGAAGGTTAAGCTGCCGTTACCAGGTTTTTAGCTCCACTGGCCTTTCAGGCCAGCGAGCTATTGTCATGGCGCTGTGTCCGTCGTGCGTGCGTGCGTGCGTCCGGTCGTCAACTTTTTTCTTTAAAAATCTTCTTCTCATAAAGTACTGGATGGATTTCAACCAAACTTCACAGGAATGATTCTTAGGTGACCCTCTTTCAGATTCCTTCAAATAGTTCTGATTGAACCAGAAAGTTTGGAGTTATCTGCCCTTGCATGTCAAAAATGACATTTTTACCGTAACAACTTGGAATATTTACAAATGATGACAAAACTTGTGCAGAATGTTGGTGGCTGTTAGATCTTGATTGTGTGTATATTTCAGCTTTATCGGAATTTTACTTCCTGAGTTATGTGCTCATTTATAGGGAATATGATATGAAGCTAATGCTAAAAATGAGTAAAGTGTGAAATGGGTGAAAGGGTTACAGGTTTATGGTTAGTGAGGTTACTGATGCAGTATATAATTATCTCTTAGACAGGGCTTCAGATAAGTGGGGCTAGACATTATAACTTCATTATTTCAATTCCAAAGTCTATGTTGTGGGTACTCATTTGAATCGTCTCGACGAGACGATACAAATGAGTACCCACAACATAGAGTTTGATGAACAATAACAGAATTGTAAATTGCAGTTTGAAAAGTCATCACTCCCTCTTATCTGGAGCTCTGCTTAGAGGTTATTAAGGGGTGTATTTGGAAGTGCAGAATGGAATTTCACCCTTTCCCAAATGGCAAAACATTTATTAGTAATATGGTATATTTAGGAAGATCTACAGTTCATAAGTAAATTTAGATCTATTTGGCACAAGGAAGATTTTCATTACTAGTATCGCCATAGAAGTTGAAAACAGCATAAAACCCCAATAAAACCAAATCATTAATAGTATCATCCTAAACTGGAATTATCTCCCATTTCATTTAACCCTTTCCGAAATGGCAATTATCTGGTTAGAAACGTAGGATATTAAGGAGTAATTGATAAACAAATTTAGATCTGTTTGGAAGAAGGAAAATATTCATTGCTGATATGGACCTAAGCTGGAATTTCCTTCAACCCTTTCCCAAGAAGCAAACATTTAGTTTTACATTCTTCTTGCTCTAAGAACCACAGGTATTGAACATTCTAATCAAAATTTGGATTAAATATTAAATGAAGCTCAGGCCTGTGGAGCGACTCAAGACCTTCAGGTCTTTCTAGTTGTTGAAAAGCAGCGAATTACAAAATCTTTCATTTTCTTGACAATATGCATGCATGCTTTACTCCAATTCACAAACACATCGCTTGGCAAATAAGTAAGGTATCAATTTTCATTCAACAATAGCATCACAGACAGAAAATGACTACTGTATAATTATGTCCTACTTAACACTAAACATTTTAAACAAAACGTTTTACAAATGAGACAAGATCTGGAAAAAGGTCTCTCATAGCACTTCATACAGTTGTTTTTGACGATCAGCCAGTGCCTAAGTGAAGTCTGAACGATTTCCATGCTGCTGTCTTATATTGGCTACAGGTCACAAAGAAGCTACTGGAGACCAACATGGTTCATGATCAGACTGCATGTATACGCAGGTTGGTTTTGAACCATGTTTGACTCAAACGCCTTAAAGGACCTTTTTCCATACTCTTGCCCATATACATATTTTTAATATGTCTTCTCTTACAGTGTACCAACTTCAAGGTTTTTCACAACCCTCTACCCCAAACAGATTGTACTGAGTGCTGGTACCAGCTTTTCTCTACCAGTGACCTTCCGACCTCTAGAACAGAGTGTATATGAGGACAAAATTGAATTTCATACAAAGGTAAACAACTAGACAACATATCATTCGTGGGATGTCAAAACCTCGTAACTACAGTAGTTACGAGGTTTTGACCTCCCACCGATGATATATGATATTCATCCTGTACTGTTGATCTACACTTGATGTTATTTGTCGAGATTGCTAGTATATAACATATAAACAAACTTCCTGCATATCCTGCTTCTTGCTACATTAGCCGAACTTGTAAAGACATGCAATAACTGTATTTTGCATAATATTATGTAAATAAAGATGCTGTTATGTATGTAATGCAAACTAGCAAATTTTTATGTCTAAAGATTTAGTTGTATCAAGCAATTACATAGGTTGTTCATCACCGGTATATTTCAGGAAGGGGCATTTGAGATTCCCATCAAGGCTGTTCTCCCTAAATATGACATCCAAGTGCCTGACAGACTGGACTTTAACATGTGTGCTGCTAAAGACTTCTGTGAGGCAACATTTGAAGTCAAGAATTGCGGGTAAGTTATTGCTTTCTGAACAATTCTTTTGAGCTTGGATTTAGATAACGGAGCATAAACCTTTCCCAAACGACAAAATTTTAGGGTGATCCACTTCAAGAACTGCCACAAAGAACAAAATAGATGGTATTAGATATTGGATTTTCGTGAAATATGGCATAGAAAATATTGAGACAAAAGGAAAAACTGCTGGCTATCAGCAGTTTCTTCTTTTGTTTCAATGTTTTCCCAAGCCTTTTCTTTTAGGGACGACAAAACCAGGTCTTGTTTGGAAAAGGGTTAATTAAACCCTGCTACAGCGGATCCAAGATTTCTGTGAAGTGGGTTTGAATATATACAAAAACGTGGCGATTGGCTTCTGAAAGTGTTGTGGAAAATTAGGAAGCAATTACTTCATTTTCCACAATGTTTTCTACCCTGAAAGACAAAGAAATGTAAAACTTCATCCACTTGAAATTGTCGTCTGCAACATCTTTGGATTTGGACAAGTCGAAAATTTTATGGTTTGGGAAAGGTTTAAACATAGAAATAGTAACCCTAGGTTGTCTGAATCATGGATGTTGTTACCAAAGAAATATGATAGAAAATTGAAATTTATTAATTATTCAACCAAAACACTTCCTTGCTTTATGATCAAATTTGGCTATAGAAAATTAACATACATATAACAGGAGTGAAGTTTAATGTCTGATTAACAACTTGAAAGCTAACTGTGCTTATGATTGGTTTGCAATAATGAATACAAACCAAAAGCTAAATTTATGGATTATAATACTAATAAATACAACAGTAGTTATAACAGAAACAATAAAACTGTGAAGCCTGTACATTTGAATATTTCAGTGACCTGGACACAGATATACAGTGGGAAGTGAATGAACCGTTTATCATCAAACCTGATGTAAACTTCCTCAAGTCAGGGGAACGGAAAACATTCAGGGCTACATTCAAACCAGAGGTATATATATGAGCTGTGATCTGGAATAATTGTCATTATAGCATTTTACAAAGCCACATTATAAGGTCAAATGTAGTCTAATAAGAATTCATTCTGTTAATTTAGAAATGATAATGATCATGAACAAGCTATTGGAGAACAACACGGATCTTGATCAGACTGCATGTATATGCAGGCTGATCTAGATCCATGTTGTTCTCAAATGCTGTAAGGGACTTTTTTTCAGATCTCAGCTTATGTATATGTACAAATCATGAAATGTTCTATATAAACATGTGTCCATTTATAAATTTCCATTCTAAAGTACTATCTTGATTAAATGTAAATTTTAAAATAATTATCTAGAAAACGAAGCCTTTATGGCATTTGAGACCAACATGGATCCAGATCAGCCTGTGTATACACAGAGTCGAATATAGATCCATGTTGTCTCCATTAGCTACTTTATTACCAGTATAAACTGTAATTTAGTATAAGAGAGCATCATTGATGCTGATCAGACTGCACCTAGGCACAGGCTGATCTGGATCCATGCTGGTTTCAAATGTTGTAATGCTTATAAATGCTCTTTTTCCCGACTCATATCTCTGTGACAGTGGTAATATAACTGATCAATTCGAAAACTTTGGCTTGTGAGCTGATGGGCCGTGACAGCCGCATCAGAAGGAAAAACCTTGGTCATAAGCCAGAATACATCATGTATCCTGGCTTATGGTCTAGACTTTTTTCTCATAGGCCATCTAGTAAATGTTCTGGTTAGTCAATTTGGATAGCAATAATGAAATTGAATTACAGTACAGACTTTCATTGCATATTTTGTAAAGACAAGGTTAAAATTTCTTCATGAGAGATTATGTGGATCATTTTGTCCATAGGTTGAAATTTTAATGGGCCATTTCTGAGAAGAAAGGCCCAGTGACGGATCCAGAGAGGATACAGAGGTTCTAACGAATCCACTTCTGTAGCATGATTAATTCATTTCCATGCAGAAATTCAGTGACAATTGCGTAATACTAGGAAAACAAACCCCCTATTTGTATATTCGAACCCCCTCACATAAATGATGGATCGGCCGCAGAGGCCAATGGCTCAAGCTTCAATGGCTAGTCAGAAAATTATCCTTGTATAAAACTACTCTATCCTTACTGCTTCATTTTAGGCTGCCAGTGTGTATGAAGCTACAGCTATCTGTAAATATGGGACAGAACATGACCTTACTAAAATCACCATGGTTTATGGAATAGGTAAATGTGTTTAACCCTTTCCCAAATAACAACATTTGAGGGTGATCTTATTGCAAAGCAGAGGTAGTTGACAAAATTGATGTTTAAAAGGAAAGGAGTTGTATACTAAAAAGCCAAGAAAATATTGAAGCAAAAAAAGAAAATGCTGATTATCAGCATTTTCTTCTTTTGCCTCAATGTTGTCCCAAGCCATTTCTACTAGGGACGTTAACACCCGGTCTTGTTTGGGAAAGGGATAACAGATCAAGAGATAAGAAGGGATAAAGACTAAATTTGTAACTTCTAATCCAAACCCTATGTTTTGGGTACTAATTTGAATTATATCAATGAGACAATTTCAATGATTGAGTACCCAAAACTTAGCGTTTAAATGTACTTAGCATTTGAATGTAATATTGCATTTTGAAAAGAATTTTGGGAAATGGTTAAAAAGGAAATTTCAAACTTGTCTAAAATGAAAGCTGTTGCAGACAACGCAACAGATGTGAACTAGATTGTAATTTGTAAATATTTCACACAGAAAACATTGATGGATATGCCAACAATTGATATACAGGTCATCCTGATTCTCTTCTTTTTCCTCATTACTTTCCAAAGCTTTCTCTATTTTAGATGTTAAAACCAGGTGTTATTTTGGAAAACCTCAAAAGGTTAATGATTCATAAATCCATCTTGCTTTTAGCGAGCGGGCACTTTATGTCGGGAAGCTTATGTCACAGCCCTAGTGTTGGCGTCGTGTCGTGCCGGCATAGTGTCTGTAAAAACTTCAACCTGTTCTATATCGCAGGCACTAATTAGAGATACAGCCTTGATATTTCACACATGGATACTTCCTGCCAGGACCTTTCATTTGGGACCATGACCTTTGACCTAGTGACTTTAGCCTTGAAGTTTGACCTTCTTTGAAAAAAATTTAATCTGGCCTATATCTCATGCATTATTACAGATAGAGCCTTCATATTTCACATATGGATACCTCATGCCTTGACCTTTGACCTAGTAACCTTGACCTTTGACCTTGAACTTTTTTTGTGTGACAAGCTCTCGTATAGGCGAGCTGTGTTGTCCGCGGATAACTCTTGTTGTGACTTTTTGTCTATAATTTACTGAATTGTAAATATCCAATTTCAGGTAAATATCCACACCTGATAGTCTCGTCTCCTGGCAAGCCTTCCACAACCCTAGGTAGAGATAATCTAGAGGCTGTAGTTCAGTTTGGTCCAACTGCTGTCGGGACTACGGTACAGAAAATGGTGGAACTACATAATCTCTCACCAGTAAGTGTCAATCAACCCTTTTATAAATGACAACATTTAGATAAAACAAATTTGAAAGTAGTGGCAAGCCTTCTACAACTCTGGTTAGAGATAATTAATTCAGTTTTGACCAACTGCTGTGGATATATACTAGAACAGTACAGAAAATTGTGGAACTACATAATCTTTCACCGAAAGTTCCCCGTCACTATCAAAAATAATTTGATACTGATTATCAGTATTTTCTTCTTTTGTGTCAATTTTGTGTCCCAAGCCTTTCATATTTAAATGGTCAAAACCAGGTGTACTTTGGGAAAGTGTTATGGATTTAAACATGTTTATTTATTTACCTATATTTGCAGGTGAGAGCCCCATATAAAGTGGATCATCCAACTGCACTGAGAAGAATAGATACAGTGTTCCAGTGTCCTAAATTGCAGGGTGTTGTACCACCAATGTCATCTGTCAAAGTTCCGGTAAGTATTTTTATACCCCTGCAAACAAAGTTTGGAGGTGTATCACCCTGGCTGTCTGTCCATGCACATTTCTCTTTAGTTCAATGTGAATGATCCACATGTCATGGACATTTGCACAAGGTTATTCATTTGCTCTCTCAAGTCAACCAAGGGAGATGATTTGACTTCGACTTTTTGACTCACATCGGCTGGCGGTATTTGTCCGCTCTGTGACAATTCTTGTTTGAAATTACTTAATCATTTAGACAAAATATACCACTATTTTTGCTGAAAAAAGCACTACAAACATTTTTATATTATACTCACAAATGGACAACTAGATCTAGTTAAGGTAGAATACCTGCAATGTCACCATTTTGAGATTCATAAAACATCAGCTTTTTTTCGAACGGCATCGTTCTGTGTCCGAACCTATTCGGGCGTAGTCATAGACATACGGCAGTGGAAAGTCCCAATACGGCGGTAGAAAGTTCCACGCCAAATTTTTCGATCACGCCCGAATAATTAAGACTTCATGGGAATCTCATTGGTGTGGACTACCTTAATTCATTACCAAATGACAAAATTTTGGGTTGGTCCAAATTCAAAGACAACAATTCAAAATGAGTATTTTTTTTTTTACATTTTTTGGTAATTTTGTGTAGAAAACATCTGGGAAATGAAGAAATTGCTTGTCACAATCAATTTCTTCTTTGTCCACAATATTTTTAAAAGCCTTTTTCTTTAACCCTTTCCCAAACAAGACCTGGTTTTGACGTCCCCTATAGAAATAGCTTGGGAAAACATTGAAACAAAAGAAGAAACTGCTGATAACCAGCAGTTTCTCCTTTTGTCTCAACATTTTCTATGCCATATTTTACACAAATCATGTCTTTATTATCATCATAATTGTCGTCTGCAGCAGCTTTCAAATTGGATCACCATAAAATTTAGTCGTTTGGGAAAGGGTTAAGGGAGATAAACAGACTCAATTTGTGGGAATGGGTTAAGAAATTCAAACACCTGTTACTATATTTTTACCAATTTTAACCCTTTGCAAAACAACATAATTTTAGACCAGCCCAATTTGAAACATGTTGCAGACAACATTTTTCAAGTGAATGAAAGTTTGCGTTTTTGGTCTTTCTTTATAGAAAACATGATGGGAAATGAAGAAATTGCTTGTCACATGCAATTTCTTCATTTTCCCACCAGTTTTCTGAAGTCTAATGATCTAATGTTTGTCCAACATTAAAAAGTGTCATGATGTGGTAATAAGTTAACCCTTTCCCAAACAAGACCAGGTTTTGACGTCCCTATTAAAATTGGTTTGGGAAAACATTGAGACAAAAGAAGAAACTGCTGATAACCAGCAGTTTCTCCTTTTGTCTCAATATTTTCTATGCCATATTTTACATGAATTCTGTCTTTAAAGCTGAAATTCATCTTCGTTTTCATGTCAAATAAGATGAATTCATCTTAAAGAGAATTGTCTAAAAAAAGATTAGCAAAAATTGCGATTTAAAAAATCAACTCCTTACCCGAGTTATAACCTGATAAAGATACGTGATTTACAGGCGCGCGTAAAACGAAACTGAAATTTACCTGTGGACCAGATATGGATGATGACGTCAATTGTGCAATCCCATTATAGCCGTGTTAACCTTACATGTATAAACGGTCAACTTTAACTTCAAATTGCGGTGACGTTGCAAAAGCAAATATATTAAATAAAAGCATTTTATGGTGTTTATCATTTGGCCATTAAAGTGGAGAAAAAAATGTGACATTTTTTTGTGAATTTGAACAGTAAAATACAGTTATATTTACATGCCGTGGTCCAAAAATTCTCAAGTATTATACCCTTGATGATAGTGGAAATTTCCGGAAAAGTGCCTTTATATCGCTCTTTTAACCCATTCTCACACATTGACGCTGTTTGACGCCTCACAAGATAAAGGCTTTGGAAAACATTGTGGAAATGAAGAAATTGCTTGTGACAAGCAATTTCTTCATTTTCCACAATGTTTTCTATCCCAAAAGTCAAACAATTTCAAAATTTTATCAAATTGAAAATATCATCTGCAACTTCTTTCAATTTGGACGAGCTCAAATCTTTGCCGTCTTGTAAGGGGTTTACATGTAGATTTAGGATAAATGTTTCTTGTAAACCTCTTAAAAGATATATAATTATGTTGAGAAGTATTTTAGAAATGTCATTTTCTCCAATAACAAAGGAAATCCAACTCTTACATGAAATATTCCGTGAATTCTACCAATCTATCGTATGTCTTACACCTTGTATTATATTGTTTTTTTTTTTCTTTTTTTTTTATATATATTATTATTTTTTTTTCATACTGAATTTTATTGGGTTGTTCAATATGGAGCGTTAAAATCTTGGGTAGGGACATTTTATATGCCGTGATGTAACTTGTACAATTTTCAACCGTTTCCCAAAGACAAAATTTAAGTCTATTAATATGCGGCCCATTGTAAAAAAACCCAGCGGGGAAATGTGAAGTTCATGGTTATTTTTTATTATTATTATTTTCCTGACTGAATCAATGCAAAAACTTGTTTGAGAAAGGGTATGGTGAGCAAGCACTTAATTGACATATTTGCATGCAAGTGTCAAACAAACTGGTATAATATGAACTACCGGTATTTGTTTGATGGGATTATTCGTATCAAAGGATTACGTAATAAATGGACTTGGTTGGTATAACACACCAATTTGCAGGTGCGCTACAAGAACATAGTATCAAGAATACCAAAAAACTTTAGTTACGGCATTTTTGTCGCTATTTTTAACATGACTTACCGTTTGCCTCTTGATCCTTTACCAGATCATTTCTCGATGTTTAAAAAAACTCTCTGTTTGAAATATGGAAACATTAGGAAAAACCACTACCTCACTAATTCCCCTTACAATATGAAAATACTGTATTAATTTACTCTTTCCCATCAGAGATCAGGTTTCGACATCCACATTAGAAATCGTTTGGGAAAAAATCATTGAAAGAAAAGAAGAAATTGATGACGGTAAAGAATTTCTCACTTTCCTTAAATATTGTCGGTACTAAACCAAACACATTTTCTTTTTTTAACATCAGTTACTTGTCGTCTAAAAGCATTTACTCAAAAATTAAAATACTTGTCTGAATTCTTCCAAACATAATGTAACATAGTTAAATGTCATTTACTTCAATATTATTCAATATATTTGCATACTAATTATATACTATTTATGCATGTATTAGGCCATTATTAGGCCTTTAAATTCTTTAACAAGTTTTTGCATTTTTTCAGTCAGGAAATAAAATACCGAAATAATTTCTAACCAAGAACTTCACATTTCAACGCTGTTTTCTTTAAAATGGGCTGCATATTTTTTAGGCTTATATTTTGTCCTTGGGAAACGGTTGAAAGTTGTGCGAGTTACGTCAAGGGATATAAATTGTCCATAACCAAGGTTTTAACGTTATATATTGCAACTTCGCAAATGGAACAGTCTTACAAATTTTAGTTTGACAAAACAATATGATACAAGACGTGAGACATTCAAAATATTGGTACAAATCACGGAATAATAAATGTAAGAATGGGATTTCCTTTGTTATTAGAGAAAACGACATTTCTACAATACTTCTCAACATAATTATATATCTTTTAATAGATTCACAAGAAACATTTATCCTAAATCTACAGATTAAAAAAGCATATTAATTGCACTATTCAGTAAATTCTCACTATCACCAAGCGTATAATACTCGAGAATTTTTGGACCACGGCATGTTATTATAACTGAATTTTACTGTTCAAATTCACAAAAAAATGTCACATTTTTTTCTCCACTTTAATGGCCAAATGATAAACACCATAAAATGCTTTTATTTAATATATTTGCTTTTGCAACGTCACCGCAATTTGAAGTTAAAGTTGACCGTTTATACATGTAAGGTTAACACGGCTATAATGTGATTGCACAATTGACGTCATCATCCATATCTGGTCCACAGGTAAATTTCAGTTTCGTTTTACGCGCGCCTGTAAATCACGTATCTTTATCAGGTTATAACTCGGGTTAGGGGTTGATTTTTTCATCGCAATTTTTGCTAATCTTTTTTTTTAGACAATTCTCTTTAAGATGAATTCATCTTATTTGACATGAAAACGAAGATGGATTCCAGCTTTAATAACTTCCATTTTGTCACATGTGGCAGTTTTTGAAGTGGATCACCCTAAAATTTTGCCGTCTTGTAATGGGTTAAGCCACTTTATGGACTTGAAATGCATTTCCTTTATATATTGTCTTGTTTCCTATTTCAGATTGTATTCAGCCCTGGAGTTGTGGATGTCACCAGTGTGGACTATTTCAACATTTCTGCTATAGGAAACATCAGTAAAAGTGTGGTCAAATGTGTGGGAACTTCAAAAGGTGAGAATTAATGTCATCTACATCTCCATGGGTGAAAGTTTTCAGGCATATGCCTGAAGTTCAGGTTTTTGAGTATTCCAAAATGCCCCATTTTCTCGATTTTTACTATATAAATACAGACTTTTCCAGGTTTTCAGGTTTTTGAAAATTTTGTACTTTCACCCATGCATCTCAGCTTTTTTATTTGCTTTTTATGCCCCCGTATTGAGAGATCGGGGGAATATTGTTTTACTCGTGTCTGTATGTCTGTCCGTCTGTCCGACCCTCTGTCTGTCTGAAAACTTAACAAACTTAACATTTGCCTTTTCTCCAAAAGTATTTGAGAAAGAAAGCTCAAATTTGGTATGTAACATTCTTTCAATGATAGCTATCTGTTCCATGCAATTTGACGTTCATCAAGGTCATCTATTAACCCATTACCAAACGACAAAATTTCAGACTAGTCCAAATTCAAAGATGATGCAGACGACAATTTCAGGTGAATGAATATTTGCATTTTTTTTGTCTTTTTACGAAGAAAACATTGTGGGAAATGAAGAAATTGCTTGTCACAAGCAATTTCTTCTTTTTCCACGATGTTTTCCAAAGCCGTTATCTTGTGGGGAGTCAAAAGGAGTCACTGTGTGGTAATGGGTTAACCCTTTTAAACCTTTTACTCTATGAAAACTTAACATTTTACTCTGAAAACTTAACATTTGCCTTTTCTCTAAAAGTATTTGACATACAAAGCTGAAGTTTGGTATGCAACTAACTTCCTGTTAGTGATATCTATCTGTTCCATGCAATTTGACCTTCCTCAAGGTCATCCGTTAACCCTTATCACCCCTTAACTCTACAAAAACTTAACATTTTACAAAAATGGCCATTTTGGGGGCATTTGTGTTTTACCAACACATCTTGTTTTATCCTTTCCTAAACAAGACCTAGTTTTGATGTGCCTATAAAATTAGGCTAGGGAAAACATTGAGTCAAAACAAGAATATGCTGATAATCAACAATTTCTCCTTTTCCCTCAATATTTTCTGTGATAATAATATATTCTATTGTACGTGCAAATTCTTTTATTAACAACACCCATTTTGTCATCTGCAGTTGCTTTCAAATTGGAAAGGGTTAATGTGCTGCACAGAATGCACATCATTGATTTTGTTTAACCCTTTCCCATACAGCAAAATTTTAGGGTGGTTCAATTCAAAAGCTGCTGAAGACAGCAAAATGGATGTTGATTATGATTAAATTTATGTATGATATTGCATAGAAAACATTGAGACAAAAGGAGAAACTGCTGGTTATCAGCAGTTTCTTCTTTTGCCTCAATATTTTCCCAAGCCTATTCAATCAGGGACATCAATACCAGGCCTTGTTTGGGAAAGGGTTAATGGTAATCTGTCAAAAATGCATCTTGAGTTTTTATGCCTTTGCTCAGACATTTCAGCATTTTATCAATATCTATTCCAGGCCCAGAAGTGCAACTAGGCAGTAAAGTGATCAACTTTCTACAAATAGATGTAGGGGATGTGGCCACTAGAACTCTAGATATTGTAAACAACTCAGACATGGATGCTGTGTTTCAGGTACAATATTCATACATTTTTACTACATTAAGCTTTGATTTGTTATACCCCTGCAAAATGAATGTTTTAGGGGTCATTCTGGAATCAGCCTGTCTGTCCATCTGCCTGTCTGTCAGTGTACAAAATATTTGTCCAGAGCATATCTCTGAAAGTTTAGTAGCTATGATCATGAAACTATATGGGTAGATAGATCTCGCTAAGAAGAAAAGCAGTGTACAAGGAGCATAACACTTCCTTGCTTATTTTGTGGGTTATTGCCCTTTGTTTTCAACAAAATCGCTTGTCCGTACAAATGTATTTTATCACCTTTAGTGATAGATTTCTAAGTTTGGTCAATCTTGTATCTGATAAATACATACAAACAAGTTAATCATAATGCAAATATTTTGATACTGAGATCAAGAGCATTCTTCACAGTCAGGTCAAATATCTTGAAATTGATGAAACTTCTTGTACCGTTAAGCTACTATAATGCTAATATATAGAACTTCACATTTCAATATTTTGTGTCCTTTGTAACCCAAGTCAAGATTATCTATTTAGGTCAAATGTCAGCAGATTCCAAACAGAATTCAAAAACAAAAAAAGCGTAACAGCTGACTTTGATGCTTTTATATTTCATTTTGTTGTTCGAAAAAAGAGTTATTAATATTTTCATTTCTATTTTTCAGTTTATGATAGATTGCAACGAGAGTGTTTTCAAGTTTGAACACACCACTGGAGTATTGAAGGCCAACAGTACAAGGACTATAATACTAAACTTTGTACCACAACATCCGATAAACTACCATAGACAGATTACATGTATGATTCATAATCAGGTAGGCCTCATTTACCTATTTGTATGACCCCCTATCAAAAGATTGGGGGCATATTGTTTTACTTGTGTTTGTCCCTCCGTCTGTCTGTCCGAAAACTTAACATTTGCCTTTTCTTCAAAATAATTGGACATAGAAAGCTCAAATGTGGTATGTATTTTTTTTCAATGATACCTATCTATTCCAATTCAATATGACCTTCCTCAAGGTCATCCGTTAACCCTTATCAACCCTTAACATGAAAACTTAACATTTTAGAAAAATATGGCAATTTCCGGGCCGTTAGTGTTTCACAAACACATCTTGTTCACAATGTTTTCTACCAAAACAACATAAAAATACTAAATTTCTGTCTTTTGAAATTATCATCTGCAATTTGAACATCCTTGAATTTGGACCAGTGTAAAATTTTGGGTTAATAGATTATATAATGTTGGTTCGGTACAAAACTGTTATATTGGATATTTTCCAGGGTCCACTATTTGTTGATTTAATTGGTACCTGTCACTCAGAACTTATCAAGCCAGCAGTCCTACAAGGAAAACATTTAGAGAACTATAGGACACATGTTGAACGAGGATTCTCTGTGTTCCCACCAGAACAGTTGAATGAGTTACGACAACAAGGTCGGCTAGAGCTGGACGATGCTGGAGCTCTTATTGCACCTGTGGTATGTATCAGTTGTTTTGCTAAGATTCATGACAGTTGTTTGACTGTAGACCAAAATTTTATAATATCTGCATATAGTCGGTGGGGAGTCAAAACCTCGTAACTCCAGCTTTTTCAAGCTGTAGTTACGAGGTTTTGACTCCCCACCAACAATATATTTTTATTATGATGCTAAATCAAATAATCTGCCAGAAAAATCATCATTTTCATGGAAGTCATACACAAATAGAATTTGTTTTTCAGTACATGTATTTCTTTGAAGAAAGGGGATTTTGAAATATAAGTAAAAATGTAGGTATATTTTAGTTAAGTATATTGAAGCATAGTTTATCACATGGTGACTTTTTTTTATCGGATATGTCATCTTTACTATTTTTCTCTCAATAAAAAAATCATGTATCAAGCTTTTGTAAAAACATGAAAACCCTTATAAAACTAAAACAATTTCATAACTGAAAGTGTTTATTTGGCGATGATGGCAGCTTGGATCATTCCACCATGCCCCTCTTGAGACCTTGAAGTACACAGTACCAAGTTTGAATCTTGATTTTGACAACGAGTCAAAGGACGGGTCAAAATCTGGTCAACAAAAACAAGTAGTGGTGAGTTGTGTCACTGTGTGAGCTAGACAACCATGGTGGTTAATCATGTGACCCAGAATTTCAAAAAATCTTCAACAATATTTTTGTTAATACTTGACCAATTTGAATTCGGTTTGAAGCAGAGAAGGTGGGAGAATGCCAGGAATGACTTGGATGTATGTGGTGGATTCTTGAAAAATCACCTGATAAAAAAGTTATTGAAGATCAACCAAAACCAAAATTTTGGTTGATCCTCAATAACTTTTTTATCAATTGATTTTTTAAACATCCACAGGTCCATCTAATGTGTCACACCTCTTCACCAACTGAATTCAAATCGGTCCCGTATTTACAAGATTATTGAAGATTTTCTGAAATAATTGTATCATCTGATTATCCAAAGTAATAACTGTAACATTGAAACTCCCTCTGGCACTTTAATGTTTCAGTTTTGTGTGAGCTATGTATTTTATGCACAATATCTCAATTATTTTGACACTTTGACACTATTAATTTCATTTCATTATATTTCTGTACCAACAAAGTGCAAGCCCAAGTCTTAAACCCTCTCTCAAACTAGCCCTGGTTTTGATACACCTTATCAAAAAAGGTTTTTGGAAGCATGCTATAATGTACTAGGTCCATACATAAAGTAACACTCATTTTATCTTTGCCAACTCTCCTCAATTTGGACTACTCCAAAATCTATTCAATGAGGAAAGGGTTAATCAAACAACAGATGTAAGTCAGTTGATCACATAGCTAAACATATAACTTGCGCGCAAAAAAATCTTTTATCTAGGCATTGGGATATAACAATTCACTATTCCTGTTGCACTAAAAGGTAGTTAAAGCTATCAACCCTTATAAATTGGGAATGTCCTACTTTTTCTCACCCCAATTCATATTTATAAACCCATAAATGAAGAAATGGTGTGTTGTTGTGTTTTGGTGACTGTTTTTGGCTAGTGGATAGATGCACACAAACCATTATTAAAATGTTTACACTTGTTAATATTATTCCATATGAAAGCAGCAAATGTAGTAGTTAAGTAGTTTAAGTTAATCTACTTTAAAGCTAGCTCAAGCAATTTTCATGACTGCGAGATTTTGCTTTCAGAAAAAAAACATGGATAAGCTATTACCATACAACATGATTAAATATAACTTATGAACTCATGTAAATTATGTTAATATAACACAAAATTATTAGCGAAGTGTAACAAATGTCCCAAGATGATAATGATGAAAGAATGCTGAAATTGACTCAACAATGTCATGTAGTTGTTACTTATTTAGTATGCTGAATAGTTTTTGCACTGAGAAAGTTTTGTTAAATATTTGAATTTTAATAAAGTGTTTTAATTTGATACAAACATGTTAGAAACTTTTGGAGATAATGTTTAAAACTAGTAAATTGCAGTTGTTAATAGAAAGTTTGTTTTTGCAATGTTATTAACAGAGCAATAGATAAGAGTATGTGTGTGTGTGTGTGTGTGTGGGGGGGGGGGGTAAATGCATTCTTTGTTATTTCAAATCCATACCCTATGTTGTGGGTACTCATTCAAATTGTCTCTATTAGACAATTCTATTGAATACCCAAAACATAGGGAATGATAAACAATAAATGAATATTGCATTTTGAAAAGCCTTCACTCTCTCCTATCTGTAGCTCTATAAATTTTGTAAATTTGTTTGTTTGCGTTTAGAGATTGGTTCAGTAGAGAATCCCCTCTGTATCATGTACCTCCCATGGTCTCGTATTATGACCATTACCACACAGTGATGCTTTTTGACATTCCTCAAGATAAAGCCTTAAGAAATATTGCGTTAACCCTTTCCCAAACAAGACCTGGTTTTGACCTCCCTAGTACAAAAGGCTTGAGAAAACATTGAAACAAAAGAAGAAACTGCTGATAACCAGCAGTTTCTCCTTTTGTCTCAATGTTTTCTGTGCTATATTATACACAACTTTTACCTTTTGCTACATTCATTTAGTCGTCTGCAGCAGCTTTTAAATTGGATCACCAGAGTTTTTCTCGTTTGGGAAAGGGTTAAAAGAAGAAATTGCTTGTCACAAGCAATTTCTTCTTTTCACACAATGTTTTCCTTCTACCCAGAAAGACAAAAAATTGGCTTAAATTTCATTCACATGAAACTGTCATCTGCAATGTCTTTGAATTTGAACAAGTCTAAAATGCAATGTCTGGTAATGGGTTAATTATGGATTTCATTGTGATGTCATTGTGAATATATCACATTTATCATTTTCCCAAATTGTTTTTGTTTACAGATAGGTTCTGTAGAGAAGACCAATGAATCCCCTCTACATCATGTGCCTCCAATGGACTCATACTTCAATGATGGATTCCACTGTGATGTCATTGTAAGTGGATTTTTGTTTTAACCCTTTTCCAAAAGAAAGAACAGGGTTTGATGTCCTTAGTGAAACACGATGGGGATTGTGTATGATGGGATGGATAACGAATACGGACAAATTTGCCTCGCTTCAGGTAAGAAATTGTGCAATAATTTTCTTATTTCTGTGTCAATTTTCAAGCGGTTTGTTGCATGTACCCCGCATTACTGAGCTCTTTCCTAAGTTATATGACTTGTTTGTAGAATCCTTGTACTTTGTCCAAAAATTGATCCCAACCGACCAGAAAAACGACAAAAAATCCATGTCATTTTTCTAGTCGGTTGGGATCGATTTTTGAGAAAAGTTTCCAGATAAGTAAAACATCTGAGAAAAGCGCTCAGTAAGGCAGAGTACATGCAACAAACTGCATGAAAATTGACCCAGAAATAAGAAAGTTATTGCACAAATTCTTACCTGAAGCGTGATTAATTTGGCAGTAGTAGTTACCATTTCACTTTCTGGTCGGTTGGGACAATATTTTGGAAAAAGTACCACGAGTTATCTAATATGTCATACATCCGATGAAAGAGCTCGGTAAGGCGGGGTACATGCAACAAACCTTTTGAAAATTAACGCAAAAATAAGGAAGTTATTGCAAAAAATCTTACCAGAATCGAGATTATTTTGTCCGTATTCGTTATCCATCCCATCATGCACAATCCCCACAGTGTGAAAATAGTTTCAGAAAACATTGAGGCAAAAGAATGCACAGTACAACATCAATCATACATGCATTATAGTATTACGTAACAGGTAGGATTTTTGCACAATGGAGCACAAAAAATGCTGAGGCAAAGTAGTAAATTCTGATTTTCAAGGGGCTTGTCCTACCTTTATTTGGTGATTAACCCTTTCGTTTGCAGAATTATTTCCCAGAAATAACTTTTTCCATATTTCCAAGCACTTCATGTATACAAATGCGTAATAGATAGATTTTACTGGCAGAAAACCCATAAACCTATATATCATTGGAAAGGTTATTCAATTTCCTTTAACAATATGATGAGTAACTGATAGAAAATTTGCATCTCATCAAAATCTCGACCTCTATCCCCATGACCCCTGTCAGGCCCCCTGCCATAAACCCCCGACCACCCCCATCCCTACGATTTGGGACTGGATTTGGTTTAGGGTTATCGGAAGCACTATCGGGGTCACTATTCGAAGTCTCCGAAACATTTCTAATGTTCAAATTACCTTTTTACACCCAAAAAATCAGTGTAATCGCTATCATCATCGTCCGGCACTGACATGGTGATTCGCCGGACCTCTTCTGCAGAATATTGAACCCTCCTGGCCATCGTTACAGCTCATAAAACCAAAAAAACTGCGCTTTTCTTCACATTTTACGAGAACAAAACATTATTGCGCAATATTTCAGCATGTATCCGGTGTCATAATAACTTTAACGGTGTAAAAATTGCTTTTAAAAGCCCATGCCCCCCTAAACAGTATAAGCATTCCTGACCGCGCTTTAAAGCGCGCTTGCAAACGAAAGGGTTAATACTTTAATTTGATCTTAGATATTTGAATTTTCTTATAGAAAATTGCTGAATTTTGTTTTACTGTTCAAAATGTTTTTCACTTTTTATTTTTTTATGTCTTTCAGAATTTTGTTCCCCACGTGAGTTTGGATGTAAACATTGTGGATTTCGGAAACTGTCAGAATCTGAGAATCATTGAGGACAAAACTATCAACCTGACCAACCATACAAAAGGCAAAATAACTGTGCAGTGGATTGGAGGTTTGTTTCTTTAACAAATTGATGTTGATAAAGATAATATTTGTGTCTGCAACAGAAAATATTGAATCAGCAATTTCTTCATTTTCCACAGTGTTTTCTAACGCAAAATGCAAAGATTTTTAATATTTCATTAACTTGAAATTGCCATCTGCAATTTCTTTCAATTTGGATCACCCTAAAATTTTTACCATCTACTATCTACTATTTTAATATCTTTAAAGTTACCTATTTTTGGGGTAATTTTCTGTAAAAATACCTGTACATAATTAAAATATGTCCTTTATTTTTTCTCTGTGCAAAATTTCAGCTTCACCTGACCTGTATTGGCTTAGATTATGATGGATATAGATCCCTTATCACATCATTTTGTAAATTCAATCGCATCGCTGAAAATTTTTTGTATTCTTTCAAATAAAGTCTATAAACAGTGTGACAACAAACTAAAAGCCAACTTCTGTGGATCATTACAGATTTAGGCCTGGGAATACTAATGTCCCTTTAACCCTTTCCCAAACTAGACCTGGTTTTGACGTCCCTAAAAGAAAGGGCTTGGGAAAACATTGAAACAAAAGAAGAAACTGCTGATAACCAGCAGTTTCTCCTTTTGTCTCAATATTTTCTATGTCATATTTTACACAAATCCTATCTTTAATAACATCCATTTTGTCATTTCTAGCAGTTTTTGGTGTGGATCACCTTAAAATCTTGCCGTTTGGGAAAGGGTTAATGGTTATCTTTACTTTCAGGTGCAGACAAGACCTTCACAGTCAGTCCAGCCTGTATAGATATACCACCACTGAAGACATGTGCCTTTAATGTTACATTTAAACCGGTAAGTCTGATTATCTAGTGAAAAAAGCCATGTGCAATTTAGTACATGTATTACATTTGAGCTAGGATCTGGAAAAAGGTCCTTTAAGGTTTTTGAGCCAAATCTGGCTCCAGATCAGCCTGCATATACCATGCAGTAAGGAACTATGTTGTTATCCAATAGCTTCCTCATGGTCAGTACCAACCATATGTGAGTAGCATGGATCCAGGTCAGACTATACCTATAGGCACATCCTGATCTTGAAACATAGCTGTCTCGAACGCTGTAAGGGACATTTTTCCAGATTCTGGCTCAATTTGATATCTGAAAATTGACATTTTTTACACAAAATCTTGATGATTAAATACTCAGATCAGATACTTAGAGGGTATAATTCTAGAATATTTGTCATCATTTATTTTGATTCTTTGATTTTACAAAAGCAACCTGTGTAAATTTTTCTGTGCCTCTTTAGGGGTGACAGTATTTAGGTTACATACACAATAGTGTTTTGTAACGTTGTATATTTATTTCTCACATTTACTAAAACAGCAAAGGAAAGAGAAACAAGTGAAGGATCCAGTAGTAAGTAATATGAGCACCAGCATTGAGTGTTGATTTGCTAGTCTTGAACAATAACCCTTTCCCAAACAGCAAAACTTTAGGATGGTCCGTTTAAAAGCTGTTGCAGGTGACAAATTGGGTGTAACTTAAGGTATTTTTTGCTTATAAATATAGCACTGAAAATATTGAGGCAGAAGGAGAAAATGCTGATTATCAGCATTTTCTTCTTTTGTCTCAATGTTTTCTCAAGTTTTTTTTTTTCGAGTGGGGACATCAAAACCAGATCTTGTTTGGGAAAGGGATAAAATTTGATGTAGTCATTATCAAGTAGTTTCAGGAAACATTTACAAAAAAGAAGTTGCAGAAAATTGTGTATAATATTCCAATTGTTTACTTTTGACATTAATGTCTTCTGTAATGGCTTTCCAATTAGAGCAATCTAAAATTTGCCATTTGGGAATCGGTTAAACAAAGAATTTGTCATGATTAAAATCAGTTGCATAATGCAAAATAAGCTTAATTCAAGCAAGATGACTGTATGCTAGTAATGTGAAGATAGTTCGAAAAAAGAAAAGATTTTTTTAGTTGTGTTTCACTTATCTCCAAAATTAACTGAATCATTCAATTTTAAAAACTGATGGAAAGAAATGAATTTATTCACTTATCAATGAATTTATTGCTAGCTATAGAACTGAAATGGGTGTCTGTGTTTTTTTTTTCAGGGTGTAAATCTTTAATCTAACTGTGAGGTAGTCTTCAGTTTACAGCTGATATATGAAATATGACAATTAAAAGATTTGAAAATTTAAGATAAAACTGAAATTTGAAAAAAACATATCATATGCATTGTCCACATTCTGTCATCTTTTCTAAATCAGTTAACCTGTTCCCACACATTGATCATGCCCATAAAGAAAAACATGCTTCAGAAAACATTGTGGAAAATGAAGAATTTGCTTATTCAAGTTCTTCATGTTCCTCAATGTTTTCTTCCTACAAAGACGTAAAATTTCAATCACTTAAAATTGTCGTCTTCAGTATCTACAAATTTTGATGACTAAATATTTTGCTGTATGGTAATGGGTACTCTCTTAACCCATTACCAAACGATAAAATTTTAGCGTGATCTAAATTGAAAGATCCTGCAGACGACAATTTCAAGTGAATGAAATGTCATATTTTTCGGTCTTTTTATATAGAAAACATTGTGGGAAATGAAGAAATTGCTTGTCACAAGCAATTTCTTCATTTTCCACGATGTTTTCCAAAGCCTTTATCTCTTGGGGAGTCAAAAAGAGTCACTGTGTGGTAATGGGTTAAGAACAGAGCACATTCTCTCTTCATTCCATTATGATAGAATGATGCTCTGTTCCATGGGGGTCATTTCACGTCTAATCTCGGGGCCTTGGCGGGATTTCGGTATCCAATCGTTAGCTACACACAACAAAACAATTGAAATTTCTGATACAAACTTTCATTGGCTGACGCTTCAAATTATCGGCTTCAGCCAAAAACAAAAAAGACATAATGTATATGTAATAAAACAAGATAAAACTGAGTGATTTTGATTCGATAATTCAAATGTTACCGGCTTCAGCCAAAAATAGAAGCGACGTAATGTATACGTAATGATCATGCGAGATAAAACTGAATGTTTTTGATTCGATAATTCAAATGATGTGCTGTAATTAGATTATAACGACCAAATAGGCTGTTGGTGTATCAAAAACGGGAGAGGTCACATTTGATGGTTTTAAAATCAATAGACCTCGGCTTTGGAGAGTAGGTAATGGGTTAATCTGGTGATAGTATAGTGGAACTGAAATGCCTTAACCCTTTCCCACATATTGATGCTTTTGGAAAACGTTGTGGAAAATGAAGAAATTGCTTGTGACAAGCAATTTCTTCATTTCCCACAATGTTTTCTATCAAGAAAGACCAAAAAATGTTAAAATTTGTTCAATGGAAATTGTTGTCTTCAAGGTTTAACCCCATTTGGTCTACTCCCAATTCGTCTACTCCCAATTTTTCTACTATTTTGGACATAATTCCCATTTCCTCTACTTTTCTATACTTTGTATATCAATATGATATTAAATGATTTTTATTAATTTTTTTGCATTTTTATTTTATTTGTGAATATATTGACTTAATTTCTTTTCTTAAAACAAAAATAATTTTGTTTATTGATGATTTGACATGAAAATAGACGTGTTGGGACAGTAGACAAATTGGGACTCAAGGCAATAAAACAACAGTAGACGAAATGGTAGTAGACCAATTGGGATGTTACCTTCTGCAACACCTATGAGTTTGGACTAGGCTAAAATTTTGCTGTTTCACAGTTTGGTAATGGGTTAATATGGCATTTGCACAGGAGTGCTTGGTGGGGTGTGTGTTTATTCAACCAACAACTCTGTAGATATTTTTGCATTTTATCTAAAGACTTTTGGATAAAAAATCTGTCTCTTGAGAATACATGCTAGTATTGTTTTGTTTACAGATTGTCCCTAACCAACTGTTTGGAGCGGAGTTAGAATGTTATGCGTACTACAAGAGTTTACGAGACTACAAACTAGTTGAAGACACCACACATACACCACCGTGGTGCCTTACTCTGAACTGTACTGGTAAGTTTGTGTTTCTGCTGATGATGGTGATAACAAGTTTAGTGGAATTAAGGTTTATGCATCGTTAAATTTGATATATCTCATTTAGTTATCTTAAACATCACTTTTTTTCTACGCATGAAAGATGGTATTTATAATGTTATGGCCCTAATCATCCATCTGTCTGTCTGTCCATCCGTTAGTAAACTTGCAACATTGAATCTTTATGATGTCTACTTGTGATTGCTGTTATTAAAATTCAGATAACTTTTGGCATTCTTGAAGTCTCTTCCCTTGAATTGAAAGTATTGTCAAATTTATTGACAAGCCCCTCTTGGGGTATATGTACTGTTTCATGAAGCTCTTGTTGTTTCAAAGAATTTAATTGCTGCCCTTTTCATATTTAGTCAAATGGTGAGGATAATTCAAGGGTTTCATCTAAAATTATTGTAAAAGTATGAGATTTTATTAAGAGTATTTTATACATTTATTTCAGGTCACACATTTATGCCCAACAATGAAACATTCTTACCCAGATACACTATGGACTCGTCCAATGTTGTTTTCCCGGCTGTCAATGCTAAAGAGTCGACCTATAGGACGGTCTTAATGAACAATACTGGAACAACACCTATACTGTTTAATGTGGAAAAGGATCCTTCTAGGTAAGTGGATGATTTTTATGCTCCCCGAAAAAATTTCAGAGCATATAGTTGCCATGCTGTCCGTCCGTGTGTCTGTCCGTCCACAGCTAGATCTCAGCAACCCTTAGACCAAATTCAATGAAACTTCACATGTGAACTCCCTGGGATAATACCTAGAGACCTTTTTCTCCGTTTCTTATATAATAATTTGAGGCTGCATCATGGAAAAAGGGGCCTTAGTGTAAAAAGTAGTTTTTCTCTAATTTCTCTTCATCTAATGGGCAGTATTTAATGAAATTTTGTTCTTATGTAATAAATAGGATATTCTAGACCATATTCTATAAATAATGTGTGTACAAAAAAGTTGTCGTGGGAAAAGGGGGCTTAATGTATGATAGTTTTTATTTTGTGACAAACACTTATTCGGGGAGCATAATCCATCTGTGACGGCTCGTTTCAGTATATTCTGGCTTTCCTTAAAAAACCTCATAATTACAGCTTGTTTTACATATTTCCACACGTTGACACTTTTTGACACCTTGCATAGAAAATATTGTGTTAAAAATGAAGAAATTGCTTGTCACAATGATTCCCCTCGCTGTCATTTTCTGCTCAGAAAGATAAAAAGTAATGTTTCATTCGCTTGAAATTTTCGTCTGCGATGTCTTTGAATTCGGACAAGTATAAATAATTTTGCCATCTGGTAATGGGTTAACCCATTACCACACAGTGACTCTTTTTGACTCCCTTCAAGATGATTGCTTTGAAAAACATTGTAGAAAATGAAGAAATTGCTTGTGACAAGCAATTTTTTCATTTCCCACAATATTTTCTACTCACAAAAAGACCAAAAAATGTAAATTTTCATTCAGTTTTCATTGTCGTCTGCAACATCTTTGAATTTGGACCACCCTAAAATTTTGTTGTTTTTTTTTAAATGGGCTAAAGCTGTACATAGTTTTGAGGATTTGGAAGAAAAGCAACTATGTTAATCTATCAATTGGGATTTTTTTACATCACCAGTTTAATAATCCAGTCATAGAAGCTTAAACTATGCTCTTTTGCATGCAATTATTATGTTAAATTATTCAACCCATCATTAGAAGTAGATTCCAAACACTTTTTGCAATTCCGCTTTCAACTTTGCCATTTTCGGTGACAACGGAACTTGGCAAAGGTATTGGGATTTTGAAAATCTAGAAAACTCAATCTCCATTGCCACAAATGACGCAGAAGTTTAATTGTTATCTAATGTTGGGGAGGGACGCATCAATATGTCCCTTCAAATTTATCTAGATCATAACTTTTTATCCCCCGCCAATGAAATCATCGCGGGAGATATTGTTTTTGTGTCTGTCTGTCCGTCCGTCCGAGATTTGTTTCCCTGCTATTTCTTGAAACTATAGAACGGATTTCAATGAAACTTTGTGCACAGCTTCACTACAAAGAGGACATGCTCATATCGTCTGGATTACCCGGTTCGACCATTGAATTCAGAGTTACTGCCCCTGACTGTTGAAGCCATATACATACAGAGTGATATTCGTTCTGTTGAAGCCATATACATACAGAGTGATATTCGTTTCCGCGCTACTCCATTGACAATGAAAATATGTTCGGCGGGGGATATAAATTCAACAAATTTGCTTGTTCATTGGATAGATTACAGAACATTTTGGCACAAATTTTACCTCAATGAATAGATGTGCCATTGAAATCTTTCTTCTTACCAATAGAAAAACTTTAACCCTTTCCCAAACAAGACCTGGTTTTGACGTCCCTAATAGAAAATGCTATGGAAAACATTGAGACAAAAGAAGAAACTGCTGATAACCAGCAGTTTCTTCTTTTGTCTCAATATTTTCTGTGCCATATTAAACACAAATCTTATCTTTAATAACATTCGTTTTGGCATTTGTGGCAGTTTTTGAAGTGGATCACCCTAAAATTATGTCGTTTGGGAAAGGGTTAAAATGATCAGAGTTCACAGCTGTTTACTGTCCGAACTTGATATTAAGTTAAGTGAGCTTATACAAGCATATGTAAATGATATTTGATATTGTAAAGATATTTTTCATAAACTTTGTTTTATTTAATTTCAGCACATTTGCAGTTAAGCCAGCCCAAGCTCTGCTGAAAGGAGACATGCAAATATTTGTTGTGAAAATCTCACCGAAAGAAGTAAAAACTTACAAACAAAAATTGAAAATGAAGTTAAATGACAACAGTAAATATGATAAAGTAAGTTAAATTATGATAAATGCAAATTCTTTCTCTTAACAAAGTTTGATTTCCAAAACACGAGGAAAAAGGCTTTTGAAAACATTGTTAGAAAGGAAGAAAAATCTGCTATTAGAATTTCTTCATTTTTCCTCCTTGGTCACTAACATGTCAAGAACTATTTCTGTTGTTTTTTGTGTCATGTGCATCTGTGTAATCTAAAAAAAAAATTGATATCGTCTTTTCCTTGTGTCCTTGCAGTTGAATATATATATATCAAGATTTGTTTTGCTGAAAATTTAAAGAAAATTGCAGGTCAAATTGTTCATTCTTTTAACCCTCTCCAAAACAACAATTTTTTAGGGTTTTCCAATTTCAAAGCTGCTTCGAATGAAAAAAGAAAAGAAAATTCTAGAATATAGTAAAGAAAAAGTTGAGACAAAAGGAGAAAATGCTGCTTATCAACAGTTCCTTCTTTTGTTACAATGTTTTCCCAAGCCATTTCTACTAGGGATGTCAAAACCCGGTCTTGTTTGGGAAAGGGTTAATGTATATTTCAGGTCAAATTGTTCTTTCTTTAACCCTTTCCCAAACAAGACCTGGTTTTGACATCGGTATTAGACAAGGCTTGGGAAAACATTGAAACAAAAGAAGAAACTGCTGATAAACAGCAGTTTCTTCTTTTGTCTCAATATTTTCTGTGCCATATTTTACACAAATCCTATGATTAATAACATCTGTTTTGTCATTTGTGGCAGTTTTTTAAGTGAATCACCTTTAAATTTTGTTGTTTGGGAAAGAGTTAAAATAGTGTTTCTAAAATTGATGAATATAGAGGACAAAATACAAGAGTATCATGATACTTGTATTTTCAGGAGTTCCAGTTGATTGGTTCTGCAGAAGCACCGCAAGTATTACTAGACACACAGGGTGAAATGTACTTCAAACCTACATGTGTCGGAACATCGTCAAAACGGATATACACCATCAAAAATGTCTCCAGAATTCCTCTTAGGTATACATGTTTAAAAATAATTTGTGTAGAATAATGAATGATTAAAATAAGATTCAGTAAAAATCATACACAAATTAAAGGGACATTTCATCCCAATTTCAATTTTTTAAAGTATGTCTTGATGCCAAGATTGGTTATTCTAATGAGTATAAATACTATTAGTTTTTTGAAGTTGTTGCCAATAAGCGAGAAATGCGCATTTAAAGTTGAGACATAATCGATAAATTGCATATAAATACGAACTGTTGTCCACAACAATTTGTTCAATTTTAACACAAAAATATAGATTTCTCGTAAACGGCACAATATTTTGGCTTGAAATTTTCAGAATTTTCATAAGGAAATATGCTCTTTCAGATAAGAATAAAGGTAAATTTTATGACAAAAAATTCTGAAATGTCACTTTAAAGTATCATTAGACACTCAAGGTGAAATGTACTTCAAACCTACTTGTGTCGAAACATCATCAAAGCGGACATGCACCCTCAAAAATGTCTCCAGAAATTGAGAATTCTACTTTGGTAAGATGGTAACTAGAACTAAGTTATGTATGAAGAGTTCATATCAATGAATAGCACAAAATACACCTTAAATCTATATGTAAATCCTTTAAAAAAAATAAATCACAATTACTTGTTAGAAATACTGCCACATTTCTTGTTATGTGAAGTTGCTGAATCTTTCAATCTTTGGGACTCACTGCACATGAATTTGAATCCCAGTTTTATCTTTACATTAATGTATTTACACGTAATGACCCTTTTTATGCCCCACAAGATAATGGCTGTGGAAAACATTGTGAAAAATAAATTTGGATAAGTCTAAAATTTTGCCATTTGGTAATGGGCTAATTGTAATACAGTCTAACCTGTATTAAGAGACCGTCTTTGGGATTCACCAAAAAAGGTCACATATGACAGGTGGTCTCTTAATTGAGGGTCAGACAGAATTGGTAAAATTTTCAAAGTACATGGTTACTTACTTACTTGGTTACTTACTTACATCTATGATCAATGTTTAGTATTCATTGCATGCTAAAATTTATTTACAAATGAATATACTCTACATATATAATAAAACTAAATAAAATGATTGAAAGAACACGCCTTATATAGTAAGAATATCTGTCAATCGATCTACATTAAGTTTCCTTTACAATACCCTGACCGTCATGGTGAAAATCAGCATGTCAGCAGACCTTCAGACTTGTCAAATAATGAATTGTCCTCGATCCAACATTTCCTATTTTGTCATTCCCACTGTGCAACATTAATTTTGAAGTTCTTCTTGATGAAAAGATCGGCCATTTCTAACAACCAAAACTGTAAATTGAATTCGAGAATTTGCCAAAAATTTCATCCTATCATTGTTTGTGCCTACTTGATTCGCGGATTCGTAGTTGCCAATACTCAAGGGATCCTTAATCGAACAAATATTTCGGCCGTTTACAAGCCCATCCCTACTGAGGAAATTACAATCAAGTTCGACCAGGTGACATCATTTTTTTACGATAACTTATTTCTCACGCTATTTGATTTTGAACACCGTTAACTTTCGTTTCTCTCTCAAGAATCCATATCTTGAAATTACGTCCCCGAGGAAAAGTCGCTAAAAACAGTTTCGACGGTTGATTTGGGCACAGTTTTTAAGGTCGCTTGTCGGGTAAGGCAGGGAGTCGTTTAATTCAGGGTCAAATTATAGCAAATTGCTTCGGGAGGCAAAAATACGGTCGCATATGACAGGAAGTCACTAAATTCAGAGGGTCGCAAGGGCAGGTTTGACTGTATGATCATCTTGGCAACTTTCATAAAAACTTGCTTTAATGTTTCTACAGGTTTGAGTGGAAGCTTCACTTTAGAGACAAGAATCTACTGAGTGTAACTCCAGAGTCTGGTATTATACAGCCTAATGAAAGTCAGGTAGGTGGTGAAGTCTTACTTATGTAATGCTCTTTTTAGAGGGACTATTCGTAGAATGGGGGAGGGGGGGGGAGGGGGGGGGAAGACACCCAGGTGTCGGCGTAATGCTTTGATTTAGTTTTCACATGCACTCAAATCTCTGTTTCTACTAATAGTAATGCTATTGCTCTGAAACTTTGCGCATGCCTCTGTGACCATAATATCAGCCTCTATGCAGATTCTGTACTCTTGACATCTAATTTAATGGAAATTTAACCCTTTTCGGACTTGGAATTTTTCACTATCCAGCACTTGATCATTTTCCAACAAAAACCTCGTAACTTAAGCTTAAAACAAGCTGCAATTACGAGGTTTTCCTTGAAAAGCAACGATGTGTTGCTCTTTGTTCATTCTGTCTGACCATTGGTGTTTGAAAAAAATCATTTAGAATAAGCAATAGTTCTAAGACATGTATAGCATCCAAAAGGCAATAATTTGGAAAACATTTCATTGGGAAAAGACAAGCATGGACAAATTTCATTGTTCCCAAAGACATTTGAAGGAGATAATTGATTGCTTCAAGACATTCTTGTTTTAAGGTGGAATACCCGTAATGTTGCCATTTTGAAATTCATGAAACATTGGGCATTTTTTAGCTTTGTCATTAAGTATCCAAACTTATTTGGGTGCGGTCGTAAATGTTCAGCTGTGGAAAGTTCAACTGCAGAATGTTTTTTACGTTGCCCGAAAAATTCCGACATCGCACAAATCTTATTAGGGGTGGACTACCTTAATTTTGATATGGATGATCTATTTTCAGTCCCAGACCTGGTCATTTACACCAAAGATGGAACAGAAATATGTGATGAAACCAGCATTAGTGGTGTGGGGTCAGGGTTTTAGTAACTCATCGTCTGGTGGCAAGAAACGACAGTTTGATCTGAGGGTCATTGGAGAAGGGTCCATTGGGGACATCAAGGTTGACTTACTTATTCTGTTTCTAATGCAAAACCTAATGTTATGGGCACTAATTTGAATTATTTCAATTAGACAACTCAATTGAGTACCCATACTTTAGTGTTTTAGGGTAGAAAACATATAATAGTGGAAACTGAAGAAATTGCTTTTCACAAGCAAATTCTTCATTTCACACAATGTTTTTCGAATCCATGATCTGGTAGAGAGTCAAAAAGAGTCAATGTGCATTTATCGGTTATTGCAAAATTTAATGTCATGGATACTCATTGGTGAGATTTGTATGAGACAATTCAAATTAGTATCCACAACATAGGTTTTAAAGGCCAATTAAGGGTGTTTTGAATTTTAACCAACCTGGTCATTTCATATTATCAGAATTGTATCGAATGGTGAGGATGAAACAAGCTATAATTTGATAAGATTTGATCTATTTGGCTGAGAAAAAGCCAAGCATTTATTTATATATCGGGTTTTTGAATGATAAGATAACTGTACCTGATATATGAATCATTTATGTATTCAATTTCATAATATGATATTCTATTTGGCAAATATATCATAGTTGAAGCATGCCCCAGTCTTGTAAAAATTAAATCATTTCTCTTTACTAACACTGATTTATCTTTTCTGATTCCAGGCGGAGGAGAGTTACCTTGACTACGGAGACATTGTTGTTGGTAGTCAATCATCTAAACACATCACCCTGTTTAACAACAGTATTTGTAGTCTACATTATAGGCTCTCTATAGATCAAACTATGGATGGACCATATCCTGATGAAATTACAAAACAGGATAAAATAGGTAGGTTATTGTTACTATGGCAACATTGTTGTTGGTAGTCAATCATCTAAACATATCACCCTGTTTAACAACAGTATTTGTAGTCTACATTATAGACTCTCTATAGACCAAACTATGGATGGACCATATCCTGATGAAATTACAAAACAGGATAAAATAGGTAGGTTATTGTTACTATGGCAACATTGTTGTTGGTAGTCAATCATCTAAACATATCACCCTGTTTAACAACAGTATTTGTAGTCTACATTATAGACTCTCTATAGACCAAACTATGGATGGACCATATCCTGATGAAATTACAAAACAGGATAAAATAGGTAGGTTATTGTTACTAAAGCAACATTGTTGTTGGTAGTTAGTGGCATCTATTTTTTGTTGTTAAAGGCAACTATTATTGTCGGCCAACAACAAAGACAGCAGCAGTGGCAAAAATTGTTGTTGTTCATTCATGTCTTCATTGTTGGTAGTCAACAACAACTTTTGACTGTCGTCAATGGTAATTATAGTTCGTAGTAAAGGACAACACTTGACTGTAATCAATGACAACTATGTTTGGTAGTCATTGGCAACTATTGATTGTAGTCAATGCTACTACTTTTGGTAGTCAATGGCAACTACTGATTGTAATCCTTCACAACTATTGATTGTTGTAAATGGTACTTCCTTTGGAAGTCAATGACAACTTTTGTTGGTAGTTTACAACAACTTTTGTTGGTAGTCAACGACAACTTTTGACTGTCGTCAATGGTATAGTCCATGGGCCCATAACCGAAACCATCCCCCCCTAGTGGGATTTTTGAAGACCTATATTTTCTTGAAGCTTATGATGTATAGTAATGTATTCAGGTTGTTGTTCAATTTAAAAGTGCTGGAAAAGCAAATGGCGGGCTCGTTACCATGGCAACCGTCCATTTTTCTACAATCCAGCGCTTGGATAAATTAATTGCAATAAAATTACTTATTTTTGTCACAAATCTTTCAAAATAGTTTTAAATTATTACCAAGATATTTCTCTCACAATATAGATATTTTTTAGCAAATTTGCTAATTTGCATATTCATGAATATTAATGAGAATGTAAGAAAATGTGTTTAATTTGCTAAAAACAAGACTTTACTAGTGAATTTAAACCTCCCTAACAGGTAGGATTTTTGAAGATCTATATTTTCTTGAAGCTTATGATGTATTTTAATACATTCACTTTGTTATTTGATTTAAAAAATGCTGGATAAGCATGTAGTTGGCTTGTTACCATGGTAACCACCCATTTTCATTTGTTCCAGCGCTTGGATCAATTAATTGCAATAAAATTACTTATTTTGGTCAGAAAACATTGAGGCTAGTTTTAAAATGTTGTCATTACATTTCTCTCACAAACAAAATATTTTTCAGAAAATTTGCTAATTTGCATATTCATGAATATTAATGAGATTGTGGAAAATATGTGTTTAATTTGCAAAAAGACAACTTTACTAGTTTACTAGTGAATAGAAACCCTCCCCACCATGTGGGATTTTTTAAGACCTATATTTTCTTGAGGCGCAGGAAACATATTAATGAATTCAGGTTCTTGTTTGATTTAAAAGTGATGGAAAAGAAAATGGTAGGCCTGTTACCATTTCAACTGCTCATTTTCCTACGTTTCAGTACTTGGATCAATTAATTGCAATAAAATATTTTAAAATACTTATTTAAGATATATACTTATTTTGGTAATAAAACATAAGACTATTTTTAAAATTTTAAATATACATTTTTCTTGAAATCATTTCTATTTAGTTAATTTGCATATTCATGAATATAAATGAGAAAGTAGAAATATGTGTTTGATTAGCTAAAACAAGGCTTTTCTATGGAATAAATATGCTCAGGCGATACGTTTTTATAATGCTTAATGTTTCAAATGAATAAGAACACTAATAGATCAATAATAAGTTCATAAACCATTCATCAGCTACACAGAACAAGCAAAAACAGGCTTATTCGCATTCACAATTATTTGCATACTTTTCTCTAGATGGCAAATAAAATCTCAAATATTCTCTAATAATGTTAATGACTTTCATTTTTGCATATTTTTCCCTGAATTGTTTACTTGTTGTGTTTGAAAACTAAAATTGCATGATTTACCCATTAAAAGGGAGAATCTTAACGATATATGCTCTGAAAAAATACCGTATAAATGGCAATAAAATTCCATTTAGCGCAAATGACATGCTGAAAACTTTAACCTGCTTTCTTTGATTTTTTTTCTATGTGAAATACAGTTTTCTTTTATACAAGAAACTTTATTTTGTAAAAGTTAAGTAGAGCGTTTTAATAATGAATTCCCATTGGAGTACATGTATGGTCACCTTTGATTTATACCATTTTTGCCTTGTAATGCATGCTCTTTTACATTTTGCTCCAAGTTTAAACTTAACAATACTATTGGAGACATGCTGTGCAGTAGAGAAATCTTCCCAACCACTTCAATTGATTGGAATGCTATGTTACAGGAACACACTTTACCAAATATATTCTAATAAGCGATAGTCGAAACTGGACAATTTCATATTTGCACTGTCATATGCATTAATTGATCATTTAAAATTGCTTATAATAGCAACTGAATTATTCATTTCTTTATCAAATTGCGTTCGAGTGACATCGTTTTACACCTTTATAATTCAGAATACTTATATGTGATAATATAAACAGTTATAAATTGTACATATGTACCTTATTGGTTGGATTCCAGTACTTCGAAGACACCTGATTTGTGAGGAATCCTCGTATTCGTGTAACAAATGTTGTTTTGAAAGATTAAGTTTAAATAGCAAACACAATTTCTGTTGATTATGATGAGAGGGAAACACATCATTTTCCAACTTCTAGTGTTGTAATATGTCGCTGGCCGAAGATTTGAAATCCTTCATTTTGTTATCAGTTTTTAGATATGCTCGTGCATTTTTTGATTCATTTCAAACATCACCACAAATTAGTTTTTGGAATTCTGACTTTTGTGGAAGACAACAAGCTAACCTCAGGATGAGGTAAAATCCATAAAACACAAGGGCTAGCTATGAATAACACATATAAGCAATTTCCAATCAACCAAGGAATCCGCGATTTATATAATTATGTCATTATATGTGCACAAACTTGTCTAAATATACGGTTATTAGAAAGCCTTTTCACAAAAAAGGGAGAGCCTGCTATGGTTCGACACTTGTATTGAACAGGGACTGAGGGTAAAACATGCATGATGAGTTTACTGGTCTTCTTTACCATCTTATTCTCAAGTAAAATATCGTGGTGGTGGTGGGGGGGGGGGGGGGGGGGGGGTTTATAACGCGACAGAGAAACTTAAGAAGATGATGCTCGGTCTGAAGGCAAAGTTGCAACCACTGTCGACGGTATGTGTCATAAATTCACAGATCTGATATACTTGCTGAGCGAATTAAAGTAAGAAATTGTCCATGCATTATCTTTTTCAAGATATTGCTTAATCGAAAAAGGATGCACAAACTTACAGACTGTTGGGTCTAAAATTCCTCAAAGATAAGCAAATGACAAAAAGATTGACAAAGAGTACATGTTGCATTCTCATAATTGAAAAAAAAAGGTCCAGAGTCCTAGGTACGTTGGTATGGAATCCCAAGGGCCAAGAAAATTATTCAATATTATACAGACAAGGTTCAGTATTCAATGTTTTGGGACAATTGGGGGTTGCAATAAAATATTTTGTTGGACATATTACCCAAGAAAGGTACAGTTAACGAAGCATACTATGCTAAGTTGCTAGACAATCTGAAGCAGACCATACGTGAGAAACGTAGCGGCAAACGCTCAAAATGTGACCGCTGCTTGCAACTGGAAATTACATTAGTACACAATTGCCAAAGTACAATGGATGCTGTCGAGAAAAATGGGTATCAATTTAGATCACACCCTTCCTATCCACATGACCTTGCTGCTATCGACTTCTTTCCTAAAAGGGACACAAATGGTTGAAATTTTAAGTCTCATGAAAGAAGTTATTGATGCAGTTTAGGTGTGGTTCTTTGGAAAGTTCTCAGACTTCTTTACTTCTGGACTGATGTCACTTGACCACCTTTAATGTTGATTAATTTGAGTTTAACTTCTTTTTCAACTGCTATGGTCATATCGTTGGGTCAAAGCGCATAGGCCTGGATGGAAAGTATTTCAAGAGAAAATATGTCGATCGAAACATAAAAAATAGGTCAGTTATTCATTGATCCATGCTCGTATTTGAGCATTTATGCAGATTACATAAAATACATATTATTGTATTGTATTATATGTCATGTAAATTAACAGTGAAGAAGCAATTTTAGCGTGGCAAAAGTGTTGATATTGGTGTTTTGTATTAAACATCTCCACCCCACAAAAAAGAGCTTAAATGCTTTATGACCAGAATAAGCCTTAATGTCTTTATACCCTCTATAACACATATTATCCAAAGCGTCCCTTGTCCATGTAAGACTTAAAACCTTCATGCAAAAAGATACCAATGATGTACTCCAATGTGGACTCATTATCAAAGAATCGGGTACATGCTTTCTGTCAAAGAGGGAAAATGCTTATCTCTCCTAGAAAATAATCAATTTCGATTTTCTTCAGTACTTAATTTTTGGGATTGGGGATTTATTACCATTTATACGGTAATTAGGACCGTTTTAGAAATATATATTTTCAAGGTTATTTCATTTATTTACTTGTTTAATCATGTAGTTTTAATAAGAAGTTGAAATACATTTGAAAATACAATATTAAGTGCAGAAGATTTGCAGAAATGAAAAACATTTACGTCATTTTTGCATATTTGAGACTTTGGCGGCCATTTTGAAAATTTAAAAAAAAAAAAAAAAAAAAAAGACAAAAAAGCATATTATAAGCATGGCAACACTTTAAGATTCAATATACTCAATTTTCCTAAGAAATGATCTCATTTACATACAGAACATGATTACAAATTATAGGGCAGTGATATTTCGATATTTAGTCAAGTGGTCATTTTGCGGCGGCCATCTTGAAAATCATTTGAAATGTCGAATATATCCTAAAATGTCGATAGTCAACACTTTGACTTTTATTACAAGGCATCTAATAAACACTTTTATACAAATTCTAGCAATTAGTCGCTGTGGAAATGATTTCCAAATGCAAAGTAAATATAAACAAAGGCAATATCTAAACTATTTTTCTCTTGTTTTACATATTCAAGGGGCATAATTCGTGCTAATTTTGGTGTGAAATTATCTTTTACTATTTAACGATATGAATTGATAAAATCTATAAGCATTTTGGTCATTTGCGCTTAACTTTGGGTTATTTTGGATCCCATGAATGTGTATAAGGTGAGTTATAAACAAGTATTTTTTGTAATTCAAGGGGAGATAATCAATCGTTCCGCACATGCTTATCCAGCACTTATATATCAAACAACAAGTTGCATTTGAAAGGGAATTCATCAAGCTTTACAATGATATAGGTGTCATAAAATCCCGTTAGGGGGGGGACCTAGGGTGTAGCCAGCCCACGGACTAGTAACTGTAGTTTGTAGTCAATGGCAAGTTCTACTGATTGTAGTCTTTGGCAACTATTGGTTGTGATCAATGGCAACTACTGATTGTAGTCAATGGCAACTATATAATGTCAATGGCAACTATTGTTGGAAATAAATGGCAACTATTGCTTGTAGTCAATGGTACAACTTTTGGTAGTCAATGGCAACTATTGCTTGTAGTCTTTGGCAACTATTGTTGGTAATCAATGTCAACTATTAATTGTAGTCAAAGATAATACTTTTGGTGGTCGATAGCAACTATTTATTGTAGTCAATGGCAACTTTAGTTGATAATCAATGGCAACTATTGATTGTAGTCAATGGTACTACTTTTGGTGGTCAATAGCAACTATATATTGTAGTCAATGGCAACCGTTGTTGGTAATCAATGGAAACCTATTGTAATAATTTTGGTAGTCAATGACAACTATCGTTGGTAATCTTTGGTAACAAGTCATTGGTAACATTTTTCATGATCAATGACAAAACATTGTTTTATAAACATTTTCTTCTTTGGTCTTAAAACCTTTTCTGTTAGAAACATCAAAATCTTTGGTAATAACAAAAACAACAATTTATCGGCAATTTCTTCTTTATACCTTTTCTTTTAAAGATGTCCAGTCAAGGGCTTGTTTTGGAAAGGGTGTATAATATTACCTATTGTTTTTATTTCAGCCTTGGAGTTGGATCGTATGGAAGGCGTTATTCCAGCTAGATCCAGACAAATCATATCTGCTACAGTCAAACCTATCCGACGTGTAACATACCAGTTTGCCATTTCATATCAGCTCATTACACCTGAAGGTAATTGTAACAACCAAATTTTGTTGAGCAAGCAATTTGTAAGGGAGTCATAGCAATTTGCTTTTTTGTTTTGTCTTTGATACGCATGTGCTCATATGCTGAATTTGCCGATTCAGATTTTCGTTACCGTAAGTTGTATGATTCTGGAATGAACTAAAAGGAAGTGATATATAGTGGCCTTCAAAGAGTTAAATTACTCATCATTATTAGAGTTTTTTTCTGGTAAAAGTTGATAGTCACACCTGAAATTCTGAATTTTAACCAAAACATACCTCATAATTCTCATACACAAAAGGCATAATTTCTAAGAAATTGTTAATAGACATGAAGCACCTTTTAAGAAGTTATAAATGCATTGATATGGCACATTGATAATTGTTATTTAATGCTTTAACCCATTATCATACTGCAAAATTTTGGGCCGTTCCAATTTGAAATGTTTTACGAAGGACAATTTCAATTTGGTATAATTTTAGAAATATTTACATTTGGTGTGTGAAAACATTGTGGATAATGAAAAAATTGCTTGTCACAAGCAATTTCTTCATTTTCCACAATGCTTTCCCAAGTCTTTTTCTTTAGAGGCGTTCAAAAGCATCACTGAGTAGGAATGCTTTGTGTTTTTGTTATGATTTAGTATGTTATCTTGTATTGTAGATGAATCCAGTGCATCTGCGTCAGAACCCCAACATTTATGCCATGTATTGACAACTGGTGTATTCCCAGTTATATCTGTCACTGACGCTAGATGTTATGGCAGTGCTGTGGGAATTAGCAAGAAACAACTATGGTCTTTGTTCTCTCTGGACAAGTAAGATTGATTATTTTTTTATTATTTAATCATATCTTAGACTTTTGATACATTGTACTGCTTTAGATATGCTGTCGACTCTTTTTGAAATCTTTTTTTTTGTTGTTGTTGTTTTTTAGCTTTTCCCTGGTTATTATAAGTCAATATAAAGAAAAAAAATTATTAATGAAAACCTCTATGAATTACGCCTTCCCCATTTCCCAAATGACAATTTACTGCTCCAATTTGAAAGCTGTTGCAGAATTTAAAAAATGATGTTTGCAAAGATAGGATTTGTTTATAATATATCTCAAAAGGCATTGGGACAAAATGAGAGAATGCTGTTATCATAACTTTCTTCTGTTGTCTCTATATTTTCCCAAGTCTTTTCTTTAAGGGATGTCAAAACCAGGTCTTGTTTGGGAAAGGGTTAATTGCAGTTTTCTCTTTATTGAAGAAAAAGGAATTCTTCTGTAATGCAAACTGCCAAGCAATTGTTAGCTTCAAGCTGTTGCTCTCCACATACAGCTATTGCTTTATTTCTTTTTTCCAGCTTAAATGTGTGCCTGGACTCTGACCCCTCTGTTAGAGAGTTGTTATACAGTGTACAAACACGACATAGTCATCAGCGACGTCCACCAGTATACACGAGGGCCATCATGGACTTTAACTTCAGTGCTGCTCCACTCGGTAGTGATCCATGTGTGGTCAACCTCATGTTTGAAAATAGTGGAACTGTACCTACTGAATGGTAATGATTTCTATTTTCTAAATTTCATAATAACATCCTATCTCACATTTGCAAGTCTTTAACAAAACTTTGACATTTCATGATACATTGGCTTTCATTCATATTGATTGGAGGCTGATTTTATTTTTTGCCGGTTTTTAGCTCGACTTTTTGAAGAAAATGAGAGCTTATACTGTCACCTGGGCGTCGGCATTGCAATAAATGTTAAATTTTTTTCAAACATCAATGACTTCCATACTATCAAAGTTATTCAACCCAAACTTGGAATACTTGTTCACCATCACACCCTCTACCTTACTACTAGGGCCCATGACCCTGGCTCCACTATATTTGGAGTTATGCCCCCTTTATACTAAGCAACTTAGAAAGTTGAGCGCGCTGTCTTCGGACAGCTCTTGTTTCAACTCATAATTTCTTAGTATTGTTATCAACAGAATGATATCATTCTCATTTAACTTCTTTGTTCTCTTCCTTATCCTAAATTCTTTGTGATTTCTTTGTTAATTTTAATCACCAACTGCTTTCATTTATACAGTCTTCTACAAAAAGGTTAATTGTTGTGCTTTTTATGCCCCTGCACCAAAAGATCGGGGCATACTGTTTTACCGTTATCTGTCTGTCTTAAACTTAACATGAAAACTTAGCATTAGCCATTTTGGGGCTTTGGTGTTTCATAAGCACATTTTGTGCAAAATGGTACCTTTTGATAAAACTTGAAGATGACTCATGAAAAATTTCTTTCACTTCAGGGCGTTCTTATTCCCATCTGATCTTCATCTAGAGTTAGAATACTGGGCTGAGACTGGAGAGTTTGATGAGGATGAATTACATGAGGTTTGTAGATGTTAAGGTCCCAAATGAGATTCATGCAATGTAGGAATAATTGGGGAACATTCCAATTTAAGCTTCTACTGTGTAGACAAAGCCAAAATTTGGCACACAGAAAAATAAAGGGCCATATTTTAATTATGTACAGTTATTTATGATTATTTTTCAACTAGTCAGAATGCTCTGATTTTGTACTTTATTTAACAGATGAAAGTAATGGACAACAACTTGTTCACCATTGAGCCTAAAAAGGGAACACTTCAGCCTGGAGAATGTGGAACAATAACATTTACATACAAACATACCATGGCAGGGACAGATAGGCTGCCAGTGTTGTTAAAACTAGCCAGGGGCAGAGAAATACTGGTAAGTTTGTCACATTTTGATTTTAACCCATTACCACACACTGATGACTTTTGTTTTTTAACGCCCCACAAGATAAAGGCTTTGGGGAACATTGTGGAAAATGAAGAAATTGCTTGTAAAAAACAATTTCTTCATTTTCCACAATGTTTTCTACACAAAAAGGCTAAATAAACTTAAGTCATTTAAAATTGTCATTTGCAACACCTTTGAATTTGGACCTGTCTAAAATTCCACCGTCAGGTAATTGGTTAAGACTGAATGGCGTTACTTATGTGATTCTTGAAGTTTGCATGCTGTATAATATCAGTCATTCTAGATAAAGCATGTTTATGTTTATCTATTTACAAACACTCAGCAAAAAACTGAAGTATTGCTATTACTTTTATTAAAAAAAATACAGAAATTGAGGTCAAGAATAGTCTTAGTGTACAATGCTTTTCTTTCTGATTGGTAAGGCTTTGAATTACATAAACAATTTCATTGCCTTTAGAGCAAGAACTATTTCAGAAATTCTTGCTTTCTCGAGATATCATTGTTATTGTTTGTATTTCAGCTGAATTTCATTGGAGTAACAGTAGAACCAGAGAGACGTTACATCCATTTTCCTGCCAGTAAACACATGTTTACTCCCGTACCTGTGGGGGAGAAAGTTAGTCCAAAACAGGTAATGTTAAAGTGTTGTTCATTAAGTCTTGATTTGTCAATAAACTATATAAAGATTACCTTTAATCATTGGAGTAACAGTAGAACCAGAGCGACGTTACATCCATTTTCCTGCCAGTAAACACATGTTTACTCCCGTACCTGTGGGGGAGAAAGTTAGTCCTAAACAGGTAATGTTAAAGAGTTGTTTATTAAGTCTTGATTTGTCAATGAATTGTATAAAGATTACTGTTAATCATTGGAGTAACAGTTGAACCAGAGCGATGTTACATCCACTTTCCTGCCAGTAAACACATGTTTACTCCCGTACCTGTTGGGGAGAAAGTTAGTCCTAAACAGGTAATGTTAAAGTGTTCTTCATTGTCAATAAACTATATAAAGATTACTGTTAATCATTGGAGTGACAGTAGAACCAGAGAGACGTTACATCCACTTTCCTGCCAGTAAACACATGTTTACTCCTGTACCTGTGGGAGAGAAAGTTAGTCCTAAACAGGTAATGTTAAAGTGTTGTTCATCAAGTCTTGATTTGTCAATAAGTTGTATAAAGATTACCTTTAATCATTGGAGTAACAGTTGAACCAGAGCGACGTTACATCCACTTTCCTGCCAGTAAACACATGTTTACTCCCGTACCTGTTGGGGAGAAAGTTAGTCCTAAACAGGTAATGTTAAAGTGTTCTTCATTAAGTCTTGATTTGTCAATAAGTTGTATAAAGATTACCTTTAATTATTGGAGTGACAGTCGAACCAGAGCGACGTTACATTCACTTTCCTGCCAGTAAACACATGTTTACTCCCGTACCTGTTGGGGAGAAAGTTAGTCCTAAACAGGTAATGTTAAAGTGTTGTTCATCAAGTCTTGATTTGTCAATGAATTGTATAAAGATTTATGATTACTTTTCCCATATAGCCAAATTAAAGAGTTGTCCAGTTTGAAAGCTGCTACAGATGACAAAATGGATCTTGTTCAATATAGGATTTGTGTAAAACATAGCAAAGAAAAAAAACTGAGGCAAAAGGAGAAAATGCTGATTATCAGCATTTTCTTCTTTTGCCTCAATGTTTTCTCAAACTTTTTATACTATGGACATCAAAATCTTGTCTTGTTTGGGAAAGGGTTAATCATTGGAGTGGTGTTAGAACCAGAAAGATGCTATATTCACTTCCATGCTAGTAAACACATGTTTACTTCCGTACCTGTGGGAGAGAAAGTTAGTCCTAAACAGATTGAGCCAGGATCTGGAAAAACGTCCCTTATAGCATTTGAGACAGCCATGTTTCATGATCAGGCTGTGCCTAGGTGCAGTATTATCTGGACCCAAATTACTCTCCTACGGTTGCTACCGATCATGAGGAAGCTATTTGAGAACAACATGGTTCCTGGTCAGACTGCGTGTATACGCAGGCTGATCTGGAACCATTTTATTCTCAAATGCTATAAGGGACGTTTTTCCAGATCCTGGCCCATTTGTTTATTAACTCTTTATTACATAACAAAATTGAGTTTTTATACGCCCGTCGAAGACGGGACGTATTATGGGATCACCCGTGGCGTCCGGGCGTCCGGCGGCGTCCACTTCTTTGTCCGGAGCATAACTCTGTCACCTTAAGTCCGATTGACTTTAAACTTGACAGTTATATTCTTCTCATCATTACGGAGTGCAGTGCACAAGAACCATAACTCTACCTGGCTTATTTTTTTTTGAGTTATTGCCCTTTGTTGTTTTTCAAACTTGAATCTTGTCCGGAGTATAACTCTAAAAGTATAATAGCTAGGATCATGAAACTTCATGGGTGTATAGATTTTACAAAGGGGGAGAACAGTGCATAAGAACCATAACTCTACCTGGCTTATTTTTTGATTTATTGCCCTTTGTTGTTTTTCATACTTGAATCTTGTCCGGAGTATATCTCTAAAAGTATAATAGCTAGGATCATGAAACTTCATGGGTGTATAGATCTCACCAAGGGGGAGTGCAGTGTACAAGAACCATAACTCTACCTGGCTTATTTTTTGAGTTATTGCCCTTTGTTGTTTTTCATACTTGAATCTTGTCCGGAGTATATCTCTAAAAGTATAATAGCTAGGATCATGAAACTTCATGGGTGTATAGATCTCACCAAGGGGGAGTGCAGTGCACAAGAACCATAACTCTACCTAACTTATTTTTTGAGTTATTGCCCTTTGTTGTTTTTCATACTTGAATCTTGTCCGGAGTATATCTCTAAAAGTATAATAGCTAGGATCATGAAACTTCATGGGTGTATAGATCTCACCAAGGGGGAATGCATTGTACAAGAACCATAACTCTACCTGGCTTATTTTTTTAGTTATTGCCCTTTGTTGTTTTTCATACTTGAATCTTGTCCGGAGTATATCTCTAAAAGTATAATAGCTAGGATCATGAAACTTCATGGGTGTATAGATCTCACCAAGGGGGAGTGCAGTGCACAAGAACCATAACTCTACCTGGCTTATTTTTTGAGTTATTGCCCTTTGTTGTTTTTCATACTTGAATCTTGTCCGGAGTATATCTCTAAAAGTATTATAGCTAGGATCATGAAACTTCATGGGTGTATAGATCTCACCAAGGGGGAGTGCAGTGCACAAGAACCATAACTCTACCTAACTTATTTTTTGAGTTATTGCCCTTTGTTGTTTTTCATACTTGAATCTTGTCCGGAGTATATCTCTAAAAGTATAATAGCTAGGATCATGAAACTTCATGGGTGTATAGATCTCACCAAGGGGGAATGCATTGTACAAGAACCATAACTCTACCTGACTTATTTTTTGAGTTATTGCCCTTTGTTGTTTTTCATACTTGAATCTTGTCCGGAGTATATCTCTAAAAGTATAATAGCTAGGATCATGAAACTTCATGGGTGTATAGATCTCACCAAGGGGGAGTGCAGTGCACAAGAACCATAACTCTACCTGGCTTATTTTCTGAGTTATTGCCCTTTGTTGTTTTTCATACTTGAATCTTGTCCGGAGTATATCTCTAAAAGTATTATAGCTAGGATCATGAAACTTCATGGGTGTATAGATCTCACCAAGGGGGAGTGCAGTGCACAAGAATTTTAACTCTACCTAGCCTATATTTTGAGTTATTGCCCTTTGTTGTTTTCATACTTGAATCGTCCAGGGCATATCTCGAAAAGTATAATAGCTAGGACCATGAAACTTTTACCAACCTGCTCCCCCTGTTGACATAAAGCAGTGTTACGGGCGTATCTTGTGACAGTTTGACACCTTGTTACATAATTGGAGTGATGGTGGAACTAATGGATTGTCTTCAAATGAAACAATTTATTAGACTCTCTGATGACCCAGTCCCATCAATAACTTTTTTATAAGGTATTGTTTGAACAATCTACAATTATTGAAGAATTTCTCTGCCTTAACAAACAAAATTTTGCTGGGTCATCAATAACTTTTTATGCCCCCGCACCAAAAGATCAGGGGCGTATTGTATTACTTGCTTGTCTGTCTGTCTGTCTGTCCTTCTGTCTGTCTGTCCGAAAACATAACTGTGGCCATATTGGGGCATTCATGTTTCACAAACACATCTTGTTTATCAGCTGATTTTAAAAGGTCTACCACGTGAAGCAATACCCTGATGTTTTCCGGCCTTCTCTGCATCAGTCACATATTAACAGAATTATTAACTCTTTCACTGCCATAGGCGACTTTTGTCGCTTTACCGTTCCCTGCCATAGGCGACTTCAGTCGACAAATTTATGGGGGCAAAATATGTGAATATTTTTTACAGCTAACTGGTTTTCACACATTCTTTTTCTTATAGCACCGTTTTAGTAATCAAAGTACTAGCGTTTGACAGGTGAAACAGTAGAATTTGTGTTACAATCTGTAAGCTTTTGGTATTTTTATGGGCAATTTCCAAGACAAAAGACAACAATATGGCTGCCATTAGATCATACACTTGCTATTTATGCCTACAAGCTGTAAATATCACTATGAATGACACCAAAAATGCTGGAAAAGGCTTCGGGATAGTTTGAAATTATGTTTAGTTGACAATTCAACAATCTGTTCCATCAAATTATTATACTTTCAACGAAAACATTTAGTCAAGGTCTGCTCTTCCAATTTTTTCATTGTTCTACTAGATTGTAACAATTTGTGAGTTAGATAAAAAAGAAAAAGATATTGTCATTTCATGAATAACTTTGAAATTTTGGTTAACATAAAGATGCTTCATTTGTCTGTATGTCCTGAAAATTTGAAAGGAATCCATCAAATGAGTAAAAAGTTATGTATGATTTTGTGTACAGGGTATCGATTCTTGGAAATTTCTTGGAATTAATTCAGCGGTGAGAGACGCGTCAAAGGTCAATATTTGGCAGTAAAAGGGTTAAAGGTTTTCTGCAATTGTTGTGTCACATGATTCCCCATTTTGTTGATGAGTGTTGAAGAATGTTGACTACTTTAGAGATGTTTACCATTATTTTGTGTATCTCTAGGTGTATGAGCTATACAATGGAGGTGCTTTACCAGTACAGTACGAGTTTGACCTGACTCCTCTAGAACTTGTAAAACAAGAGAACTTTGATCAGCCAATCTTCGAATGTTTGAATCCACGAGGAGAGATTCCGCCGGGCAGAACATTGAATGTTGAATGGAGGTTCTCACCCATAGAGGCTAAAACTTATATGGTGAGTATTCATTATTTTTCCTTTCCCACTTAATTTTCTATACTATGATGTACTCAATAATCAGCCATTCTTGGAATGTTTGAATCCACGAAGAGAGATTCCACCGGGCAGGACATTGAATGTAGAATGGAGGTTCTCACCCATAGAGGCTAAAACATATATGGTGAGTATTCAGAATTTCTCCTTTTCCACTTAATTTTCTATGCTATGATGTACTCAATGATCAGCGGATCTTCGAATGTTTGAATCCACGAGGAGAGACTTTGCTAGGCAGAAGATTAACCCTTTCCCAGATAACAAAATTTTAGGGCTGTCTAATTTGAAAGCTGCTACAGACTACAAAATGGATGTTGAAAAAGATGGGCTTTTTGTACCATGTAGCATGGAAAATATTGAGGTAAAAGAAGAAAATGCTGATGATCAGCATTTTCTTCTTTTGCCTCAATGTTTTCCCAAGCACTTTATATTAGGGGCCTGAAAACCAGATTTCGTTTAGGAAAGGGTTAAATGTTGAATGGAGGTTCTCACCCATAGAGGCTAAAACATATATGGTGAGTTAATAGCAAATTCTCATTTTCCCACATTATTTTCTTTGAAATTGTATAACCACTTGTCAGCCTATGATTGAGTAATTAAGCACTAGGGAAGAACTTTTACCTGGCAAACCATTGAGTGTTGAATGAGATTGTTGTATTTAGAGGTCCAGATTGGCCAATATACTGTCTGATATTTGACAAAAATCATTTGCTTCCATCCATTTGATGAATTGTTTAAGAATCATATATATGCGATAACCAGCTAGTGGCTCAGATTGGATTTTGTGTTTGTAATGAAGCCAGCAATGCCAGGAAGATATTCCTTAGTGCGGCAGCTGATGCATTATATCTGAAGATTTGAATATGTTTGAAGAATTCTTAACCATTATTCTACACCCCAATCAGTTCAATCCTTTAAGTGGCGGATTCAGAGGGGGTAGTGGGTTCAAACAAACCACACCTCTTTAGCCTAATTATTTCATTTTCAAGCATAAATTCAGTCAATTGTGTAATAATAAGAAAACAAACCCCCCTATTCGTATTTTCGAACCCCCCCTCACAGAAATCTTGGATCCAACACTGCCTTTAGAGGCTAAAGCAAGACTTGGCCAATGACAGATCAACAAGATTTGATTACAGATATTTAACACTAATAATATTGTAATTACATGATAACTACAGGTTGATGTACCAGTACATGTACATAATGGAGATACTGCGATTGTTACATTTACTGGGGTGGGTTATGACAAGAGAATCATGGGTGACATCATGCCAATGACAGATATTTAACACTAATAATATTGTTATTACATGATAATTACAGGTTGATGTACCAGTACATGTGCATAATGGAGATACTGTGATTGTTACATTTACTGGGATTGGTTATGACAAGAGAATCATGGGTGACACCATGCCAATGACAGATATTTAACACTAATAATATTGTTATTACATGATAATTGCAGGTTGATGTACCGGTACATGTGCATAATGGAGATACTGCGATTGTTACATTTACTGGGGTGGGCTATGACAAGAGAATCATGGGTGACACCATGCCAATGACAGATATTTAACACAAATACATGATAATTGTAGGTAGATGTACCAGTACATGTGCATAATGGTGACACTGCGATTGTTACATTTACTGGGATTGGTTATGACAAGAGAATCATGGGTGACACCATGTCAGTGACAGATATCTAACACTAATAATATTGTTATTACATGATAATTGCAGGTTGATGTACCGGTACATGTGCATAATGGTGACACTGCGATTGTTACATTTACTGGGATTGGTTATGACAAGAGAATCATGGGTGACACCATGCCTATGACAGATATTTAACACTAATAATATTGTTATTACATGATAATTGTAGGTAGATGTACCAGTACATGTGCATAATGGTGACACTGCGATTGTTACATTTACTGGGATTGGTTATGACAAGAGAATCATGGGTGACACCATGCCAATGACAGATATTTAACACTAATAATATTGTTATTACATGATAATTACAGGTTGATGTACCAGTACATGTGCATAATGGTGACACAGCGATTGTTACATTTACTGGGATTGGTTATGACAAGAGAATCATGGGTGACACCATGCCAATGACAGATATTTAACACTAATAATATTGTTATTACATGATAATTCCAGGTTGATGTACCAGTACATGTACATAATGGAGATACTGCGATTGTTACATTTACTGGGGTGGGCTATGACAAGAGAATCATGGGTGATACCATGCCAATGACAGATCAACAAGATTTGACGGGAGTTCCCGGGGTACAGAGTGTCCCTGTGCCAGGCCAGGTGGGTATCGTTTTTAGCTCCATTGGCCAAAGGCCAGCGAGCTATTGTTATGGCGTTGTGTCCGTCATGCGTCCGTCCGTTAACTTTTTCTTTAAAAATCTTCTCCTCTCAAACCAGTGGGCCAATTTTGACCAAACTTTGCATTAACCTTCCTTGGGTGACCCTTTACTTAAATTGTTCAAAGAATTTTGATTGGTTGATAAATGTGGGCGTTGCAGGGCGGGGCTTATTAGACTTACAAAAATCACAAAATAATTCTTTAAAAATCAATCATTCAGCCAATTTTGACCAGACTTTGCAGGAATAATCCTTGGGTGACCCTTTACTTAAGTTTTTCAAAGGATTATAATTGGTCCATAAATGTGGGTGTGGCAGGGCAGAGCTTATCAGACGTCATGTTGATCTCTTATAACTTCTTCATGACCTGCAGCAACTGTGAGAGAGCAACAATGATACCAGTCAGACTACACCTAGGCAAAGGCTGATCTGGAAACAGAGCTGTCTCAAAAGCTATAAGGGACGTTAGAGAAATCACAAAATAATTCTTTAAAAATCAATCATCCGGCCAATTTGGACCAAACTTGGCAGAAATGTACCTTGGATGACTCTTTACTTAAATTGTCTGTGAAATTTTGATTGGTCCATAAAATGTAGGTGTGGCAGGGTGGGCTTATCAGAATTGGAGAAATCACAAAATAATTCTCTATAAATCAACTAATGGTCCAATGTAGACCAATTCTGGCAGTAATGTTCATTGGGCAACTCTTTACTTAATTTGTTTATGATTTTTCTATTAGTCCATTAATGTGGGCTTGGCAGGATGGGGCTTGTAAGAATTAGACAAACCATGAAATAATTCTTTAAGAATAAAGCAATGGGCTAATTCAGGCCAAACTTGGCAAAAATGTTCCTTGGGTAACCCTTTTTAAGATTTTGCAGTGCGAGGCTTTCAGGAAGTCATGAGATAATTCTTTTACTTTAGCCAGTGGAGCGATTCAGACCCTCTCAGGCCTGTTGTTCTATATTCCGTTCTCTTTAACCCATTACCAGACAGCAAAATTTTGGATTGTTCCAATTTAAAAGGTATAGCAAACGACAATTTCAAGTTGATGGAATTTTAAGAATCTTTCCACTTTGGGTTAGAAAACATTGTGGAAAATGAAGAAATTGCTTGCTACAAGCAATTTCTTCATTTTCCACAATGTTTTCCCAATCATTTTCTTATGAGAGAGTCAAAAGGTGTCATTGTGCGGTAATGGGTAAAATTACATCATCTGAGGAGTCTTTTAGATATAGTTTAATTTTTTAATTGAAATTTACTGATTCCTTTCTTTATGGCCACATGTTGAAAGATCGGGGCAAATTGCTTTATTAGTGTCCATCTGTCTGTCTGTCTGTCCAATAACTTAACATTGCCCAATTCGTTGGCATTTGTCTTTCACAAACACATTTTCTTTTTCAAAATCCATTGCTTCAGATTAAAAAGAAGAAAAAAAAGATAAGAAAAACCAAATGATTTGAAACATTGACTGCTTATGAATTCAGGTATGAAAGCTTTCAAAGGTTCTACTGAAATGCTGAAAATACTTATTTCAATGTAAGATCTTAATGTGTAAGTAAAATAATATGTGTGTTGAAATATTTGACAAACAGAAAAAGGCAAATTTATTTTCAATTTCAGTTGGCTTACCTATCACAAGAAAGAATCTCATTCGGAAATCTGCCTTTATTCTGCCGTGGACGCAGGATGGTGTTTATCACCAACAAGTCTAAAAATCGTCCGGTTTGGTTTGAGTGGCATGTGACCAGCCCCACAGACAGTCAGTATATGTCCATAGCTCCAGTCCAGGGATATTTAATGCCGGGAGAAAGTCGGATGTGTAGGGTTATCTTCATCGCATGTGGTCAACCTTCCTTCTACGACCTTGACCTTGTCTGTGAGGTAAGACTTCACCTTGACCTTTAGCCCCTTACCTGACGTCAACATATTACAATGGTCTAAAGTCAGAGATGTTGCAGATGACAATTTTAAGCAAATCATATTTTACATTTTTTGGACTTTTTGGCTAGAACACTTTGTGGGAAATGAAGAAATTTCTTGTCACAACCAATTTTTTTCAGTTTCCATGATGTTTTCGAAAGCCTTCATCTTATGTGATAACCAGCATTTTCTCCTTTTAACTCAATATTTTATATGTTATTTTGTTCATCTATTTTACATTGATCATTGAACATCCATTTTGTCATCTTGAGTAGCTTTCAAATTTGACTTCCCTAAAATTTCACCATTTTGTAAAGGATTATTTAATGAATGAATATGTGACCCGTCCTGCTAAAAGGGACCTTATTGTGTGTGTGAAAAATATCGACCCTAGTCAGTTTGTGCAGTCCGCGCAGTCAGACTAGGGCCGACACTTTTCACTTGTATGTACTTTTTTATATCTTTAACCCATTACCAAACTACAAAATTTTGAACTGTTTCAATTTGAAAGATGATGCAGACGACAATTTCAAGTGAATGAAACTTCAATTTTATTGGTCTTTTGTGGTAGAAAACATTGTGGGAAATGAAGAAATTGCTTGTCACAAGCAATTTCTTCATTTTTCACAATGTTTTCCCAAGCCATTTGCTTTAGGGGAGTGAAAAAGAGTCACTGTGTGGTAACGGGTTAATGTTTTCCCTATCTTACTTTACGTTCATTTTTTGAATGCATTATCTGGTTGACCTGTGCTGAGTCCGACAAGTTTGTCAAAATTTGGATTTTTGGATTGGGATAAGGTCTCTTTTAGAGTGACGAGTCACATATTGTCCCTTGACAGCCAGAAGTGGCTATCAGCAGTTAAATTTTAACTGCTGATAGCCACTTGTGGCTGTCAAGGGACGATATATCTAAAATGAGAAAAATATTTATCTTGTAGGTAACAGACCAGGTTGAATACAAGAACTATCAAGAAAGGTTGTCAGAATGGCAGAGGGAGAGAGAACGACAGAAATATGAGTTTACGATCACGGAACATGATCTGGACGCGGACAAGAGACTAGACAGTCCAGAACTCACTGTAAGTTGTACTTCTTCATGCGCAATTTTAGACTAATGAAAATTCAGAGGATTTACTTATAAAAAAATGATCCTGCTTAAATACTGAGAAGCTTTATGTTGAAGCAACAAAGGTATTGTAGACTCTAAGACAAAATAAATTAATGCAACTTCAGAAAGAACAATTGCATTTTATCTCTCAGATAACATTTCATTGCTTTTCAACAAAACTCTTGTAGCTTGTTTTACAAGGTTTTTTTGTCGGAAAGCAGTGATTAACCCTTTCCCAAACAAGACCAGGTTTGACGTCCCTAACAGATAAGGTTTGGGAAAATATTGAGGCAAAAGAAGAAAATGCTGATAAGTAGAATTTTCTCCTTTTGCCTCAATATTTTTTGTGCTTTATTAGACACAAATCAAATATTCATCTACATACATTCTGTCGTCTGCAACAGCTTTCAATTTGGACAACCCTACAATTTTGTCGTTTGGGAAAGGGTTAAGAGAATCGCTGGCTCAGCATTTTGTTCTGTTCTGTGAAATGTTTTTCCAAGCTTTCTAAAAAAAGATTTATCAAAACCATAGCTTGTTTTGGAAACAAACAAACATGTTTTTCTAATTCCAGGAGGCTCCTTTATCCAGAATGAGATCTGGAGAGCTAGAAAGGCTGAAGACTGGTGAAAGTACAGACTTGGTCAAATACAGGGTAAGTTGGATTGTTCAACACATTTGTGAATTGGAACTTTAGATTTTACAACACATTTATTTTCAAAAAATGATTTAATGCAGAAAAGAGAGTTTCCTATTTAAAAAAATCTGAAACTATGACAGTCAGAATAGGCACAAAGACTTGGTGGTCAATGTCTGAAAAAAAATACACATATTGTTAACCATTTTGCAGAGTATCATTTACTTAATCTGAATGGAATGTGGAACATTTTATTACATAAAATAGCTAAGTCATGATTTTTCATCTTTTAGAAAATTTACTATTTGATTATCCATTCTGTCGTTTGTCATTTTTCAGACACTGCCACCAATCAGCAAGCTTTCCCCGGACGAGGAGAAATTAGAAAAAGTGATCAAACGACAGAGGGAAGACGAATTGTGGGAAAAACCCGAGCCTCCGATACCATTCTTGTTACATCTTGGTCTGACTGCGCGGACTCATGATATTAAAGATTATCAACAAAACTTCCCAGATGATTATAAAAAGTTTTATGTGGATAGGTAAGCATAATTCTATATACTGGTATCACTGAAGATGAACATATGAGCCTGTCCATGAGAAAAGGTACAAGTTGGTCAAAATTTTCGATTTTGACTTTTTACCATAAAATGAAAGGGCAGTTTCTTGTCTACTGCTTGACATGTTTCATAAGTCAAAACACTTTCAGGAAACACACTTATGACGTCATCAAAGCTGACCACCATAGCAACGTAATGGCGACGCTTTCTTCCAAATGAACGACGGGGGCTTAAACGACGTCAGCTTAAAGATGGTTTCAGAATGTTTTGGTATTATTGGTTTTATAAGAAAGTATAACTAATTGTAATGTAATTTTTCAATATTTGATAAGTTCATAAAAAATTCCATTCTTGAGATCAATAATTAAGAAGCTTCATTCTTTTGAAATCGGGGCTGGGCAAATGTCATCTCTGTAGCATGAACGGACAACGGGCCTGCCGTTCCTATACAGATGTGGTCATTACTACTGGTGGAATAACCTCTTGTCTGGCAGGATCGTGGAACTGATGGAACATGTCTTTGAAAATAGATATGGCAATCTCATTGTCATCATGCTTGACGTAAACCATTCCAGGATTATGCATATGACGAAATATGAAAAAAAGATGTCATTTTTTTGTTTTTTGTTTGAAGTTGACAAAGCATAATCACATTACTTTTAAACCATGTCTACAATAATGAATATAATAAAAGTTTTGTTTGTAACAAACGAAAACTTCTTTATGTAGTCCACTCCTAATGAGATTCAGGCAACGTCTGAACTTTTTGTGTGATGTCATTAATCAGTCGTCACGTATCTGAACCTATTCGGACGATGTCGTAAACATTCGGCTGTGGAGATGTTATTCTCAATACTGACATACATTTACAACTGACATTATTTTGCAACGTTGCTGCAGTAGACATATCATTACCTAAAACTACTAATAAAATAAAAGAGTGTCCTTTGTACATTTGTAATAAAAAAAAAACTTCTTTAAGGGGGAATGCTCCAGTTTCCTATTTTTTTCCCCAATAATAGAATTGATTCATATTTTGTATGTTGAAATTACATGTTATTACCAATTGTAAAATAAAATTAAAATGGGTTGTCAGCGATCTTGTTTGAATTTCATTGGCATTCGTATCACATAACCCTACATCGAAAAAGTGCACAATTTCTTGCACCTGTACAAGGTCACTAAAATGCTAATAAAAAGCTGTATATTCATCGTTTAGTCCCAAAAACGGATTTAAAGTAACGTCTTACATTTATTACGAACAGAAAACCCAAAATATGTGCTATTATAAATGTGTAAATGTATAAAACAAAATGCTCACGTGTTCGGTTAGATCAACGAAGCTGGAGTGTTTTATGTCAAAATTTGCATATTTTTGGAAATATTTCAAGTTCTACATAATGGAATTTGATAAAACTCCCTCATTGTATTAAGCAACATGTCCTGGTAATAATTCAAAAAGAAAATGTATAGGTCAGCGCACTTATTACTGAATTACGGCAATTTTTATCAGCTACACATGGATAAAATGACGCAAAACAGTGGTAACTGCATACACACTTACGACTGTCTTGCTCTAAATATTCGATTTCCATCTTGGGAAAATAAGTTTCGCATAATAAATACACTTTTACCGTCGAAAATGGTAAATTGTAATGATGTGTTATATTATTGAAAATCAGGTAGCGAAACATATTGGTACGAAACATTTAAATTACTACAGTAAAGTCCGAGTGTTCCGAAAAACTGGAGCATTCCCCCTTAAAGTAGTTCACGCCTAATGAGATTCGCGTGACATCTGAATTTTTCGTGCGAAAAGGTCAAATATGTGTTGTTCGGCGCCTTTGTTCCTTTGTCTTAAAGGTTCTGTAATATAGCCCTTGATTTACTCTTGTTTTTAGTGTGTCATTTGTTACACATCTTTTGAACAGATTAGCTGTCCATTCTAGCTTTTCGTTTACTTCACTTGTGAAGTTGGAATAATGTTTTGCAGCTTTTGTTTAATCTATTTCCCTCTCTTATTAGAACGCCACGTTTTCTGTATTCTCAAATTCTGTTCTCAAATTAAATAGGGGCTCGTATTATCAACGATCTTACGATCACGTTTTAGTGTAAACTGTGTAAAAAGACATCTGATTGCACGAGAAATAAGATTGGGCCAATCAGGTTTGTTGTTACAAGTATTTACACAAAAAATAATCGTGCGACTGTTGATATAATATGGGCCCCTGGATATCAAAAACATACCCTCAGTGACCACTCAATGTAGAATGATATTTCTTCGATTATTTTGAAACGACAAACGTGGTGTTCGTGTTACATTTTTCGAAAGTGTGACGTACATATGCCAATACGGTTTTTACCATCTTTTCATTTTGTTGCATCTTACGCTATCGTTTAATGACGTTTTAGGTGTACGTTTTGCATTAGATTTAAACATTTTGAATCTTTATTTCTGTGCGCACCATTAAAAAACACTGTCGAATCGGAAAGTATAAAATTCGCAACAAAGTGGTACGTTTATTTTCTTACTTTTCTTTTCTTTTTTCCCGTTTGTACGTCAACAATTGAGCGCTGAGCCTGGAACATTCAATTACCAAATGTTTACGGCATTGCCATAATAATTACAAGCATTTCCATAATAATTACAACATCGCATGAATCTTATTAGGACTGAAAACATTGACTTAATTGCTTGTTCTTGTAAATTGATAAATCTGTTTAAAGTGACATTTCAGAATTTTTTGTCATAAATTTTACTTTTGTTTTTATCTGAAAGAGCATATTTCCTTATGAAAATTCTGAAAATTTCAAGCCAAAATATTGCGCCGTTTACGAGAAATTTATATTTTTGTGTTAAAATTGAACAAATTGTTGTGGACAACAGTTCGGATTTATATGCAATTTATCGATTATGTCTCAACTTTAAATGTGTGTTTCTCACTTACTGGCAACAACTTCAAAAAACTAATAGTATTTATACTCATTAGAATAACCAATCTTTGCATCAAGACATACTTTAAAAAATTGAAATTGGAATGAAATGTCCCTTTAACGTAGGAATGTGTAAGTTATATGTAAATAATCCACTACCAGATGGCATCTTCTTTCTTCGGTAAATAATATTTCGTAGAAACGCTTTTATTAATGACATATATATCATGATGTATTAGGCTCTATATTTCATTCAGCTCCAGAGAAATTAATGTAAGGATGTACACGTATAACATGTTTATCGTCTGATCAATTGATGGATGTGTAAATGTTTGGATGAATTGAAAGACAGACAGACTGATCAAGGGGGGTTTGGGGGTCGGGGGGTTCAAACGAACCCCCCTCTGTAGCCTGATTATTTCATTTTCATGAAGAATTTCAGTCAAAATTGTGCAACACTCGAAAAACGAACCCCCCTATTTGCATATAATCCGAACCCCCCTCATAGAAATCCTGGATCCGCCACTGTGATAGATATATATAAAGACATATCATAGGTTTGAAGGACGAATAAGTTATTATATATGTACACAGTAAAACATTTATAACCTATGATTCCATTATTGACTTACGCTGAGCAAAGTACAAGTTTGATTATCAATAAGATTAGATTATAATAAATTTTTATTCTTTGTATAGTTTGTAAATGAAATGAAATTGCAATTTTAAAAAAAATCCCCTAAAAAAAGAAGGAGGCTGGGGGATTCGATCCTTGGTCCTCTAACATGCAAAGCGAGAGACAAAACCACTATGCCACGCAGGCATACACATTTCGGAGTGCATATTAAATTAAAATTTTTATATTTTCTACATGGTATGAAAGCTAAAAATAGATCGTGCCTCGAATCCCTTTCTGCATGACAAAATAACAGATTCTGTGATAATAATGGTTACAAAATAATTATTGAAGCTTTCCCAAGTCATTTGAAACACTACCATATCCAAAAGTTTATGTCGGTAACTAGATCTAATGTAAACAATCCAACGTGGCGCACACTTGTCTTTCTTCGCCGTCCACTTTTCAACCATGCGTAAATAATTCAAACTGTGTTCTCTCTCGTTCCTTTCTTATAATTTAAGGGGAAAAAAGAAAATTATCGCCGAAAACTTCAAACCAGTTTTGGCTGATTTTTTTCTGTATAAACTGTTGAATTACACAGGTAACCAATTTATTCATTGATGGTGAAAGTACTTTAAAACATGTTGTCTTTCTTCGCCATCAATTTATCGATCGCTTGAAAACAGTAAACTCTCATTTATTCCTAATAGAATTAATTCAAGCGAGAATCTCCCAGAAAAAGATCATCAACCTCAAAGCCTACTTCTTCTGATATTGTTACCATTTCAACTGTCGAATTACAGTTAAAATCCGCCTTTAAACATGTTGTTGCAAACCAGAAAGTGTTTTGCAGACAACAGAAACTTACGTCACGTTTTCCCACAAAAATGACGTCATGCCAACTTGTACCTTTTCTCATGGACAGGCTCATATGATCTTCTTGTCCTGTTTGTCCATCCTGTCATCCTTTTGTTTGTATATCCACATCTCGTTAATACAACTTCTATCGAAGAACAACTATGAAAATGGGAAACATGAATATATGTGTGGGGTCATAAATGACCCCTGGTAGCTTGAGGGTTAAGCTCCTATTTAGTTGTACAAATATAAAGATTGATGATAGTCAAAAGAAACTTAATATTTTGTACACTTTTGATACAAACTATCTTTTTTCAGGTGCCTAAGTGAGAAGATGCAGGGAGGAAAGAAGAAGGAAATAAAGCCACAATTAGAGATAATCCCATGCTTACAATCAGAGGCAGATGTTGTAGCTGGGGTTATGTCTAATGTTTTAAGGTAAAGTTTGATTGTGTTTATTTTTGTAATGATATTATATGTCTCAATAAATGAACTGGCAGAGCACCTATAGCTATTAGCTAGTGATGCTCTGCCTGGTCATTTATCATTACCTATGCAATTTAACAAGAAATAAAGCCACAATTAGAGATAATACCATGTTTACAATCAGAAACTGATGTTGTAGCTGGAGTTATGTCTAATGTTTTAAGGTAAAGTTTGATTGTGGTTCTTTTTGTGGTAATATTATAGCACATGATAAATGACATGGCAGAGCATCTCTAGGTAATAGCTGGAGATGCTGTGCCAGGTCAGTTATCATTAGCTATACAATTTTTACAATAAATAAAGCCACAATTAGAGATAATACCATATTTACAATCAGAAGTTCATGTTGTGGCTGGAGTTATGTCTAATAATTTAAGGTAAGTGTGTTTATTTTTGAAGTAAGTATATTATAAGTCTCATTAAATGACCTGGCAGAGCATCTCTAGCTATTAGCTAGAGATGCTCTGCCAGGTCATTTATCATTAGCTTTGTAATTTAACAATAAATAAAGCCACAATTAGAGAAAATACCATGTTTACAATCAGAAGCTGATGTTATGGCTGGGGTTATGTCTAATGTATTAAGGTAAAGTTTGATCGTATTAACATTCAACCTGGCATTTGGGTTAGTTACAGGCAAGATTCTACGCCTTCGCTTTAATTGATGCAAATTAATGTGTGTAAACATGTGTGTAGGGTCACAATACAATGTTACAGACCAAGGGCCATATTCACCAACATTATTATATTGTTTTCTGCCTCCAAATTACATTACAGGTCATCTGAATGGACGAAATTCATGTGTCGGCAAATTAAATTGAACATTGTGTAATTTCAAAGGTATACTAGAATTGAGACTTAATCATTAATACCACCCAATTTTAATCCAATAATTAAGAGCGTAATTGTCGGGATCAGTTTTTGTTTTCTAACTTATTTCAATTTTGATAGGCCTTATTATTACTGGCTCTGACATTAATTATGATAAATTTGTCTTTTGCAGAGGCCTACTAGATGATACCACATTCCACGAATCTGTCAGAAAAGTCATGAAGGATCCCACTCCGTATTTCGCTCAAGTCGGAGACAGACAGGAGAAAGCCATGATCGAGATGCCTGATTCTCCGCCCAGCTCGCCCGTCGTCATGACAACTACAAGTCAGGTGACCACGGAAATTACGTCTACGGAGGAAGAAACTCCAAAAGTTACGACTGTTGAGACGTCGACTCCGACTTCTGCAACCCCGAAGAAAAAGAAGTCCAGAAGCAAAGCGTCTTCAGTTACTTCTCAACGCAGTGCTGTAGGTATCTTTTGTAATTTTCAAAAATAAAAAAATGACCCTTTCCTAAATAGCAAAACTTAAGGGTTTTCTAATACGAAAGCTGTTGTGGACAGCAAAACACATGTTGATATAGATGGGATTTCTGTAAAAAAAAATAGCATAGAAAATATTGAGGCAAAAGGAGAAAATGCTGATTATCAGCATTTTGTTCTTTTGTCTCAATATTTTCGCAAGCCATTTCTTTTGAGGACTCCAAAACCAGGTGTAATATTATTGGGAAAGGTTTAAAGAAACTATGAATGATTTGAAGTCTTAAAAGATATACTTGTATATCGTGGGACATGCATCTAGCCAAAGATATGATGTAAGATATTTCTTACTATATAGTGAACTTAAGTTTTTACCCATTCCCAAATAGTGAGGCTTGTTGAAGCCATATGATATGAAGGCTCTGGAAAACAGTGTGGAAAATGAAGAAATTGCTTGTCACAAGCAATTTCTTCACTTTCCACAATGTTTTTCTATTCAGAATGACTAAAAATCTTAAAATTCCATTCGCTTGAAATTGTCGTCTGCAACATCTTTGATTTTGGACCAGTCTAAAATTTTGCCGTCTGGTAATGGGTTAATACTTACCATGCTGAATATTAGAATCTCTCTTAGAAATGTTCTAAACCATTCTGAAACAATGACGCCTTTTGCTCACCTGATAGAAAATGCTTATGGAACCATTGATGTAAAAGTAGAATACATTTTTATGCATTATAGGGTATACTGAGTACCCCAGGCGAGACTGTTGTCTCTAAGACCAGTACACCAAGATATACAAAGGAACAGTTACAGAAAGTAATGACTAATGATTTATATTTTTATTCCTGTTTATAGGGTATACCAAGTACCCCTGGCGAAACTGTTGTCTCTAAAACCAGTACACCAAGATATACAAAGGAACAATTACAGAAAGTGAAAGATGAGGAAGAAAGATTGAAGAAAAAACAAGAAATGAAAAAGTAAGTTTAAAAACGCATGTATTGCACAACATGTTTGCACATTTAACCCTTTCCCAAAATGTAAGGGTAGTCCAATATGAAAGCTGATACAGACAACAAAGTAGATGTTGAAAATAGGCTTTGTGAAAAGTACAGCTGAGAAAATATTGAGGCAAAAGAAGAAATTGCTGATAATCAACAATTTTTTCTTTTGCCTCAATGTTTTCCCAAGTATATTCTTTTGGCGATATCAAAATCAGGTCTTGTTTTGGAATTCGTTAAATTAACCTTCGCAAATTCAAGACAATTAAATTTTGAATAGTTGAAATAGTTGATCCTGTGTAGATGGAAGTTTATAATTGTTATTCAGGAACAGAAGAAACATTTTATTAGACTTTCTTTATATTTCTCAGTTATAATAATTTCCACAGTATTATTGATTAATGATGTCAATACTAAGCATGGTTTTCCGGAAAGGTTAAGCATCTCACTAGCATAATAAATATGAGAACTCTTAACTTAATTTTGTCATCTGAGCATGTTCTTTACAGGGAGGTTTTCTTTAAGATTTCTTAAGATGTCTTTAATAAAGCGTTTTTAAGACCAAGATTCTGACTTAAGTGCTCCGAATGCTCCATACTTTGTGCAAATGACATCATGATGACATCATTTGTATAAAGTATGGAGCATTCGGAAGGACCTGGCCAATTCTGTCATATATTTTTTCCACAGAATTGACCAAGGAATTCCACAAGAAATATAGCAATGGTGCTGCTCATTGAAAGGTCTTAAAGTGACATTTCACATTTATTTTTTCATATTTTACTTTTATTTTTTTCTGAAAGAGCGTATTTTCTTATGGATATTCTGAAAATTTCAAGTCAAAATATCGCACCGTTTATGAGAAATGTATATTTTTGTGCCAAATTTAAACAAATTGTTGTGGACAACAGTTCAGATTTATATGAATTTGTCATTTCTGTCCCAACTTTAAAGGCGTAGTTTTGGCTTATAAATAACAACCTCAAAAAACTGATAGCATTTCTATGCATTAGAATAACCAATCTTTGCATCAAGACATACTTTAAAGAAATGAAATCGGAATGAAATGTCTCTTTAAAAATCTTGCTCTAAAGAACTCTTTATCCTAAAACATCTTAAGAAATCTCAAGATATCTTAAGAAATCTCAGTCTAAAGAAAGCACCTCTTGTAATTAGTTATGCATATTTACGCTGAATGTTTTACTTACTTTTAGGCTGTTGATGTCAAAGTAAGGCTTTGTTATCAGAGTTTATTATTATACCTTGTTATTCCAGTTTGCATGAACAATTTATTTATCTTGAAGTTTTTTGTGTTGATTTAGCTATTGAAACAAACAATTTTTAGCATGTGTTACCTGTATTAATTATTATACGCCCGAAGGGTCGTATTATGTTATGGCCCTGCTCGTCTGTCTGTCCGTCTGTCCGTCTGTCTGTCCGTCCGTCCGTTAGCAATTTCTTGTGTGCGCAACTCCTCCTACAGTTTTGATCGGAATTTGATCAAACTTGCCACAATGAATCTCCATGGTGTCTAGTTGTGCATGCCGCTTACGGAATTCAATTAACTCTTTTCGTTCTTGAATTATCTGCCCTTGAATTAAAAAAATGCCCATTTTCTTGTGTGCGCAACTCCTACAGTTTTGATCAGATTTTGATCAAACTTGCCACAATGAATTTCCATGGTGTCTACTTGTGCACACTGCTTACGGAATTTAGATAACTGATTTCGTTCTTGAATTATCGGCCCTTGAATTTAAGAAAAAAATCCCATTTTCTCAAAAATGCCCATTTTCTCCTGTGCGCAACTCCTACAGTATCAACCGGAATTTAATCAAACTAGCCACAATGAATCTCTATGGTGTCTTGTTGTGCAAACAAAACTTTGATAACTTTTCATGTTTGCATTATCTACCCTTGAATTGAAAAAATGGCCAATTTTACTGACAAGCCCCTCTCGGGCGTATATGTGCCGCTCTGCGAAGCTCTTGTTTTGAATATGGTATGATTACAGTGAAAGTACCTATCCATGGTATAAAATTCTTTCTACCGAGAAAGACCAGAGAATGAAACATTTGATTTTCTTGAAATTGTCATCGGTTGAATCATTTTCTTTCTTGTAATGGAATGATTGTTTAGAAATGAATTAGCCATAATGCTAGTATAATTTTGCGGGAAAAAAAATGGTTTTGCAGAAAAAAAAATATTGTGTAAATTGCATTTTATTTTTCTTTTGGCATGCATATATGTATTTGATATGATTATACAAGTATTCCTATGACTGCATACATAGTTTTATGAACAATGAACATATTCCCAAACAGTTTTCATGTGAAGAAAGCTTTTGAAGATCAGCATTTTCATGCTCCCGTATCGAGAGATTGGGGGCATATTGTTTTTCTCATGTCCGTCTGTCTGTCCATCTGTCCGTCCGTCTGTCTGTCCGAAAACTTAATATTGGCCTTTTCTCCAAAAGTATTTGACATACAAAGCTCAAATTTGGTATGCAACTTCCTTTCATTGATATCTCCATGCAGTTTGGCCTTCCTGAAGGTCATCTGTTAACCCTTATCAACCCTTTACTCTACGAAAACTTAACATTTTAGAAAAATGGCCATTTCGGGGGCATTGATGTTTCACAAACACATCTTGTTCTTTGAATAATTTCTATGCTGTAAGTCTTATGAATATGAATTTTCTGCTATTGTAAACTTTACTGTAAAATTCACATTTTCATCTGCAATATCTTACAATTTTGACCAGCATGAAATTTTGTCATTTGGGAACCGGTTAACCCTTTCCCAAAGGTAGAGACTAAATACTAACACGCTCAGGTCGAAGATGCACGTGCATTAATACAAAAACGACAAATCTATTTTTTCTTACTTTCTTTAGTACAAAGACGACAAATCTATTTTTTTCTTCTAAAATGTAGCCATGAGCATCGACTAATGACAGTGAAATATCTCAATAGTAAAATGACTGTCACCCGGTTGCGGTTATGGATAGTAGTCATTTCGTACCACAACCATTTCGTACCATAATTTCGACCTGTGCGATCTAGTATTTAGTCTCTACCTTTCCCAAACAAGACCTGGTTTTGATGTCCCTAACAGAAAATACTTGTGAAAACATTGAGACGAAAGAAGAAACTGCTGAATATCAGCAGTTTCTCTGTTTGGCTCAATATTTTCTGGGCTATATCGTATACAAGTACTATCTTAATTTACATCAACTTTGATGTCTATAGCAGATTTTGAATTTGAACACGCTAAAACTTTGTCATTTGGGAAAGGGTTAATATGAAATTGTTTTCTTATACCATCATATATTTACACAATTTAGACTTTATCAAAATATAAAGTATTCCCGTTCCCAAATATCACCTGATTTTGGATGTCCTTAATAGAAACACTGAGACAAAAGAAGAAAATGTTGATAACCAACTTTTTCCCCTTTTGCCTCAATAGTTTCTGGGTCATATTGTACCTGAATCTGATCTTTATCAACCTCAATTTTGTCTTTTGTAGCAGTTATTAACGGTACATCAGACCTAAATTTTTGTCATTTGGGATTGGGTGGTTAATCATGTGACTCAGAATTTCAGAAAATCTTCAATAGTTTTATCAATACTTGACCAATTTTAATATGGTTTGAAGCAGAGAATGTGGGAAAATGCTAGGAATAGGCTGGATATTGTGGATTTTTGAAAAATCAATTGATAAAAAAGTTATTGAAGTTTAACCAAAATTTTGGTTGATCTTCAATAACTTTTTAATCAGCTGGTCGTTCAAAAATCCTTTACGTCCATCTAATGCATGACGTCTATCCACCTTCTCTACTTCAAACCAAATTCATATTGTTCCTGTATTAACAAAATTATTGAAGATTTTCTGAAATTGTTTTATCACATAATTATCCACCGTGATGCTTTTCACATACATTATCAGAGGCTGAGCATGTAAGTATGTGTTGCAATGGTGATATATTTATCATCCAGCATCTGAAAAATGGACCCATATAGCAATTATAACCACTTTTAATCCTGATTATATTGTTCCTATGTCTGTGGCAGATCTAGAGTGTGTGTGCGTGTGGGGGGGAGGGGGGGGGGGTAAGGGTTTAAACAAACCCCCTCTGTTGCCTGATTGTTTCATTTCATATAGAAATTCAGTCAAAAAAGTGTATTTTGTAAAATATTTGTATGTTTGAACCCCTCTGACAGACATCCTGGATCTACCCTGGCTTAGTGCAGTCTGATCTGGACTCATACTTCTGTCTTGCATGTGGAAAAGGTTATAAAGAATCTATTAGAGACAAATATAAATCTTGATCAGTCAGTGCAATGTGTACATATATAATGTAGACACTAATCAGGATCTGCCTTGGTCTTAAATGTTGCAATGGCCCTTTTTCCAGATCCTGGCACTTATATTCATGGCCTGTTATTTAACCCTTTCCCAAACAAGATCTGGCATTGACGTCCTTAATAGGTGAGACTTAGGAAAACATTGAGGCAAAAGAAGAAAGTGCTGATTCTCAGCACTTTCTCCTTTTGCCTCAATATTTTCTGGGCAACATTGTATACATATACTATCTTTATTTACATCAACTTTGTTGTCTACAACAGCTTTTGAATTCGATGACCCTAAAATTTTGTCGTTTGGGATTGGGTTAAATTAAAGGTGCATCATGCTCCTGTTAGATAATTTCTTGATATTTGGAATAACTAACAAATCTTTGGAAAACATGACATGTTTTGAAAAGTTGATTGTCTATGTAATAGCCACCAAGGTAGACTGAAAGTTGAACCATTTTCCAAACAAGGCCAGATTTTGAGGCCCCTTCTTTGTTAAGCTTTGGAAAACATTTTGACAAAAGAAGAAAATGCTGATAATCAGCATTTTCTCCTTTTGCCTAGATATTTTCTGGATGATTTTGTGCACACATGTTGGCATCTTAGCCTAAACTGCATCTTTTTTGTTGTCTAAAATATTTTTCAAGTGGGACTAAACTGATATCATGCAGTTGGGGAAGGGGTCAAATCAAACTTATTGCTAAGTACTATAATTTTATACTTTTCCATTCAATTTGGACTTGTAAACAATTTTTGCATTACAAAGAGTAACTTCTTTGATTGGAATGAATATTTCTTTCTTCTTTTATTACAATGTTTTCTCTTTACTTTCAGAATGCCAGAGTTTGGAAACGTTGTAGAGGGAATCATCGAGAACACAGTACTGAATATTCTGACGGAGGCATTGGAAGGAGAGTTTAACATCACGTCACGACCACGATTTATTGCACTGCCGAAACGAAACGGGTCAGCGGCGAGTCGTAATGGAAATAATAACAAATCATAGAAATGTTTTGATTAGTTGATTAATTTTTGTTTAAGAAGGTGAAGTAGAGAAGCTTATATAGTCACTTTTCAACAAAAACCTCATAACTGCAGCTTGTTTTAAGCTGCAGTTATGAGGTTTTTGTTGAAAAGCTGCGATAAGTTGATTAGATGGAAAAAGATTCTTCGAAGACATTTTGGTTTAAAAAACTAGATTGTGAAAGGCTTTTTGTTAATGAACAAGAATTTTTGATAAATGTATTTGTTTATAATTTGTTGACATGTGAAATATTAAATATTGGACATTTGATAAAATGGTTTTGCTAAAAATAGAAAATTACTATTATTTAATAAAATTTGTTGCTGTTTTTTGTTTGAAGAAACCCCATGAAGTGTTGAGATTGCAGTTTTTTTTTTGCATGAGGCATGAAAATGATTTGGACTTTTCAAGAATCTAGTTGCCAAAAACCCAATCCATAATGAGTATTAACCCTTTCTCAAACAACAAAATGTAAGGATGTTCAAGCTTCAAAGCTGCTGCAGACGACAAAATGGGTGTTGATATAGATGGGATTTGTGTACAATATAGCACATAAAACGTTAATGTGCAAAAGGAGAAAATCCCAATTTTTGGTGTTTTCTTCTTTTTGCATCAATGTTTTCCCCATCCTTTTCTGCTAGAGACGTAAATACCTGGTTAACCCTTTCCCAAACAAGGCCTGTTTTTGATGTCCCTATTAGAATTGGCTTATGAAAACATTTAGACAAAAGAAGAAAGTGCTGATTATCAGCACTTTCTTCTCAGAAAGTACTGACCATCAGCACTTTCTTCTCTTGTTGCAATATTTTTTTCATTATTTTGAACACAAATCCTCTCTCTGTCAAAATTTATTTTATCATCTACGCTAGCATTTGAATTAAACCGCCCTAAAATTTTGTTGTTTTGGAAAGGGTTAAACAAACATGCTTTGTCTTATAAGAAATGTATTACTAGATAACAAAATTTATTATCTATCCAATCTGAAAGCAGCTAAATATGCTGAAATATATGCACCAAGGTCACTATTGTTCTATTGGTAAGAGTTGGAAATCACATGGTAAATGAGGAATTGCTGGTGATCAGCTTTTCCTTATTTCCTGCTGTTTAGAAATCTTTTTTCTGCCATAGTCATCAAAACCCTCTGTGTCTTTGAAAATGAAGTGTTTTGATACACCTATGGGATCAACGTTTTCCTAAACGGTAGAAATTTGACTTTCCAAGTTTGATAGCAGCAGTAGATGATAAAATGTGCAGTGAAAAGAGGGGTTTTTTTTCGTAGAAAAGAGCAGAGAAAATATGGACGCAAACGAAGAAAAGGATGGTTATTGACAATTTCTTCTTTTTTCTTAATGTTTTCCAATGCATTTTTCAAAAACAAATGTTTATTTTTCCTCAATATTTTCTTGGCAAATGGTACTTCTTTCCAAGATTTTTTGACAATGCATTAAAGTGATAAATTGTAAATTATGTATTTTTATTGTTACATGTATTGTTTTTGTAAGTTATAAAAGTATTCTTTGACTGTGATAGCATAAATATTTTTGTTTTGTTTCAATAAATATGTATGCTCTGAGATCTAGTTAACCCTTTCCCAAACAAGACCTGGTTTTGACGTCCCTAATAGAAAAGGCTTTGGAAAACATTGAAACAAAAGAAGAAACTGCTGATAACCAGCAGTTTCTCCTTTTGTCTCAATATTTTCTGTGCCATATTTTACAGAAACCCCATGTTTAATAACATCTATTTTGTCATTTGTGGCAGTTTTTGAAATGGATCACCCTAAAACAGTGGCGTTTGGGAAAGGGTTAAATGGACTTTATGTTGGGGAGCTAATGTCACTGTCCTAGTGTCGGCATCGCGTCGGCATCGCATCTTCAAAACTTTTAACCTGGGCTATATCTCTGGCACTATTAGAGAATAGAGGTACAACCTTGATACTTCACACATAGATACTTCTTTGCAAGACCTTTGATTTGGGACCATGACCTTTGACCTACTGACCTTGACCTTGGAGTTTCACTCATGGATACCTCATGCCATGACCTTGGGACCATGACCTTTGACTTAGTGACATTTGACTCCTTTTTTGCGCCAAGCTTTCGTATAGGCGAACTACGTTGTCCGCGGACAATCTTGGTAGAATACCTACCACACCCAGCATTCCTGACATTTTTCCACATTCTATTCTTCAATCCGAATTAAAATTGGTCAAGTGTTAACAAATTATTCTCTAATTTTCTAAAATTGTTGTGTCTCGCGAGTCCTCGCCATGAATTTGCATCGGCACCGAACGAGCAGACACCCAAATAGCTGTTATCAGCATTGTCTTCACTTGTCTCAATATTCTCTCAAACTGTTCTCATAAGAAACGTCAAAGCCATGGATTGTTTTGGAAAGAGTAGGACTGAAAACTTACATGCTAACCCTTTCCCAAACGTCAAAATTTTAGGATTGACCCAATCGGAAGGCTGCTTCATGCGACAAGAGTGATGTTGCTGAGGATAAAAATTATGTAAAATACAGCACGGAAAATATTGAGGCAAAAGGAGAAACTGCTGTTAATCAGCAGTTTCTTTTTTGTCTCAATGTTTTCACAAGCTATATCTATTAAGGGACGTCAAAACCAGATATTGTTTTGGAAAGGGTTTAAGTTTGGCTATGTTAATTTATTTTCATACCGTCCATATGAACATGTTTATGTTTACTTTTTTTGTATTTTATGAAAATTATTAAAATAACTTTGAAATAAGACATTTTTGTTTTGTGTTTTAATTATTCTTACCATAAATTATGCCACATTACAAAAGGAAATCTGCTTTCATGCCATTGGCCGTCGACTCTTGCCAAATTGTTAGATTTTTCAAGCAACCGCAAACTATCTCTGCAGAAAAAGATTTTCTTTATGATATAAGTAATTTAAAGATACATTTTTATATGGCTGACCAAATTTTATTTGCAATCTGCTATAAAAAGCACACTTTGCATTTGACATGCATTCAAGATGCCAAAATTTAGAGATTGCATCGAAATTTGAGAACAAAATGCATAATTAATTATATACATGAATTAATCTCATTACGATGAAATTACAGTAAATTGGATTTAATTAAATTTTAGATTGTATCATGCTGAAAGAATACAGCTTATTAATGAAGCTTTAAAGATTGTTATTAACTTCTTTAGAATCTAACAATTAGATGATGAGTCTAAAATGAAAATATTATTCACTCATTCAAAATTTATCAAACTGACTGCCAGAAGTTGGAACCTGTTCTAACATATTGAAATGTAGGAAAAATACTTTAAATTGTGAATTTAAAAGCAGAAACAAAAGAAACTTTAAACTTGGTTCATATGGTTTTAGAACATAAATGAGATTAAGTTTATTATTGCTATGGTGTGGATTATACCTGCACATACCCCGGTTTCTCGAAAAAACTCAAGTATGTTCTCCAACTCAAATCTGAGCACCGTACTCAAATCACACGAAATCCATGTGAACTTCAATCGAATACCCCTCAACTTTGTCCAGAGAGTATTCCATTTAAGTTGAGCATGTGCTCATAAGTATGTACTTTAAAAGTTTATTCGAGAAACCGGGGCCAGGTAAGGCCCGCAACACAGTAGTGATACAAGTAATCGTAAATGAATGCTGCTTTTCAACAAAAAAAACTCGTATCTGCAGCTTGTTTTAAGCTGCAGATATGAGATTTTTGTTGAAAAGCAACGATATTTTCTGTTCTAGGTCATATCATTCTGCACTGACTCCAGTGACATCTTCAAAAATTGGATGTTAAGGAAGGGGTTAAGCCTTTTCCAAATGGCAAATTTTAGGGTGATTCTATTTGAAAGAAAGGATATGTGTACAACATAGCATAGAAAAAATGAGGCAAAAGGAGAAAATGCTGATTATTAGTATTTTCTTGTTTTGCTTCAATGTTTCCACTAGCCTGTTCTATTAGGGTCGTCAAAACCAGGTCTTGTTTGGGAAAGGGTTAAACAATACACATTTCCCAAACTATTTTTCCTTTAACGTTCCCATTAGAGACACTCTTGGTAAACTTTGAGAGAAAAGAATAAACTGACGATAATCAGCACTTTCTCTTTTATGTCTAGTATGGTTTTTCCGAACACATGCTTACATTCATTTTGATGTCTGCAACTCTTTCAAATTATACCAGTCTAAGATTTTGTCGTTTGGGAACTGGGTAAAGATGGCATTTCTCATTTGCATTTTTGCTGATATTTTCTATTATCCAATGTAGCATATTTATTACAAACTCCAATAATTGACAGATTAAAGAAGATACTTTAGCCAATTACCACACGGTGACACTTTTGACGCCCCGTATAAAAACAAGCAACTTCTTCATTTCCGACAATGTTTATAGCCAGATAGAACTTTCTATACTTTAGTATTCTTGCATAGGGACGTCATTTAGTTGGTCATTATTGCGGAAAAAGATTAACTACCACTCGCATAGCTAGCCGAAAATAAAGTGTACGCAAATGTATCAGGGCAGGATTGATGACGGGCTCCATTCTGCTGGGGTGGGTCTTGCGGGCATCTCACAGAAAATTTAATGTAGATGTTTATGAAATACATACCAAATGCCCACCTGGAGCCACGAATGACCATGGTCATTAATGTCTCCTGGTGGGTATTTGGTATGTCTTTCAATGGCGATTCAGGTGCTTATTTCAAGGGAAACAAAAAAATCCACATTAAAAAAATGCGATGAGTACGCCATTGCGTTTTTGCGTACGGATTGCTACGCCTATGACTGAACAAGACTCCATACAGAGACAACACAAACATATTGGGAATGGGTTAACTAAAACCTTTCCCAAACAAGACCTGGTTTTGAAGTCCTTATTAGAAAAGGCTTAGGAAAACATTGAGACAAAAGAAGAAGAAATGATGATTACCAGCATTTTCTCTATTTGTCTCAATATTAAATCCATTTCCACACAATGACTCTTTTTGACTCCCCTTATGATAATGGCTTAAGAAATCATTGTGACAAGCAATTCATTCGTTTTAAAATGTTTTCCACTAAAAAAAATCGGAAAATATAAAATTATATTCACTTGAAATTGTAGTCTGCATCCTTTTTGAATTTGGACAAGTCTATATTTTTGCCGTTTGTTGATGGGTTAAGACCTAATTTGCACCATCATGCACAATCCTCACCGTGTTTATGAACATTCATTTTCTCGCCTTCAGTAATTTTCAAATTGGTCATTTTCCAAAACATTATTGACAGTTCTGCACATCAGATTTTATGATGGAATCAAATACTCCAAAGTGGAAGATATCATATTAATTTATCTGCACATTTAGCCCTTATCCAAGACGTTTACTGTTGCACAAATTGAAAAAAAATGTTGCAAAAAAATGAAGAAATAAATAAATAAATGAAACGCTTTAACATTGATTTTGAGCTCCATAGCATAAAAAATATTCAAGGAGAGGATAAATTGCTGATTTTCTACATTTTTCCTTTTTCCGAAATGCTTTCGAACTATTTGTTTAATTTGGACTTAAAAACCAGGATCCGTTATAGAAGTGTTTAACCCATTACCAGACAGCAACACTTTAGACTTGTCTAAATTCAAAGAGGTTGCAGCCGACAATTTCAATTGAATAAAATGCAACATTATTTGGTCTTTCTGTATACTACTAGTAGTAAACATTGTGGAAAATAGAGAAATTGCTTGTCACAAGCAATTTCTTCACTTTCCACTATGTTTTCAATAGTCTTTTCTCGAAAGGCGCCAAAAAACGTCATTGTGTGGGAATGGATTAAAAGAAGTATCAACGGATCTGAAAGGATAATGTCGAAACACGCACACGATGCTGCAGGTCTACGATAAAATAAATGCGAAAAATAATTAAATGTGACAAAAATAACACAAAAATCTGCATATTGATGTGACACTGACACGATGGATAATTACGTTATACAACAATATACAGAAAATCTTCAATAATTATGTTAATACTGGACCGATTTGAGTTCGATTTAAAGCAGAGAAGGTGGACAGACATCACGCATTAGAATGGTGTGTTGAATTTTTGAAAAATCAGTTGATGAAAAAGTTATTGAAGATCAACCAAAATTTTGGTTGATCTTCAATAACTTTTTAATCAGCTGATTTCTCAAAATTCCTTCACGTCCAACGTATTTCTAGTATTTTCCGCCCTCTCTGCTTCAAAGCGAATTCAAATTGGTCAAGTATTAACAAAAAAATGAAGACTATCTGAAATTCTGAGTCACGTGATTATCCATCGTGATTTGGAAGCCATGGATTTTGTATCAACAACATCTTCATAACCGACCACTGGTTTTGGTATTCCTGATTAGCGAATCGTCTGTAACATCGACGGTAAAGGAGCACATGCTGAACATCAGTATTTGCTCCTTCAATGATTTTATGGAAATAATGTTTAACAGTTTTATATTCAATTCATTGCACCGTCTTCTGTAATAAATATCAAGTTGGTTCAATCTAAAATTCTGGTGTTTTAAACACGAATGCTGGAGCATATCGTTTGGTCGCCCCCTTTTTAACCATGTCCCAAACAATAATTGAGTTCATGTCTCTAATGTTCAGAAATGGAATGGGAAATGGATAGTTTTGAAAGTAATTAGAATCAGTTGAAATATGTTTTGGAATAGGGTCCATGCAGAATTCAACCCATTCCACCACAAAGACGCATTCAAAAGATAAAGTCTACGGGCCCGATACACAAATCATAATTTTATTGACATTTTGTTATCTACAACAGCTTTCAAATTGGACACTCCTGATATCTTGAAATCCTGATCTTGTCGTTTGGGAAAAGGTTAAATTTCGTAAATTCCTTTATTAAAAAAACCTGGCTCTATTACATCGTTATTCTGTTTTGAATAACGTTGGATATTTCACCAAGCAACGGTTGTCACCAACAAAAGTTTTAGCCTACTATAAATGAGCCAAACCCATCCGGACGATTTGCTTATTCTCATTTTCCTCTACTGCAATTCATCGAAATAATTTACACTTTAAAAAAGTAAAGTCAACTTCGCAAGCCACGGATTCTATATTCACTTTGTTCCTTACGAAGCCATGAAATATGGTTTCGCAAGGAACAAAGTTGAGGTAGAATCCTTGTCTTACGAAGATGAAGTGACGTGTGATTTAGGACTTTTTTGGTATATTTTACATAATAATTGTAGTCTATAAGATTATTGTAAAATATTTTTTAATAGAAAAAAAAAATGGAACTCAACATTAAATTGGCGTACCTTGCTGCTTGTACAATGCTGCTGTTACAAAACAGTAAGTATACAAGTTTATCTTACTTTTTAAAACCCTTTCATTAACAGCAAAAATAAATTGAAAGTTTCTGTAGAAATAATTGCACTATGAAAACACTCGAGACTCAATATTTCGGCAAATTGAACGTTTCAAGATAAATGGAAACACCCTTTTTACTACATAATTATTTTGTTACTGCTAGCAGTCGTATTGTTTAGTCTAACAATCGAGTGTTTTCATAGTGCAATTATTAATTTCCCTAAGGAGTAATTTTGTGAAATTCTGTAGAAATAGATTAAGATTAAGACACGATTTGTGTGCAATAGAACACAGACACATTGAGACAAAATACGTGAAGGCCTATCAGCAGTCTTGCCTCAAGGTTTCCTAAAACCTTTTCTATTAGTCGAAACTATTCAGGAATATGGTATTTTATTTTGTTTGTACTTTAGAAATCCAAATTAAACAAAACACAAAATAACGACAGCAACAACAAAACAACATACTTTTTAGATGTATAAAACCATTATAAACTTGTTTATACAGCCGTTTATTTTGGACAAAGGTCAATAAAACTATAATGTACTTTGGTCAGTTTAATGCAACTTTAATAATACATGTAGTTTAAATTTAAGGTAGAATACCCGTAATGTAGCCATTTTAAGACTAATAAAACATCGGATGTTTTCGAGCGATGTCGATACGTGTTCGAAGGTTCGACGTCGCCCGAAAAATTCAGCATTCGCGCGAATCTCATTAGGGGTAGACTACATTAAAACTGGACTTAAGCGTAAATGATTTTATTCCGAACACTATTTTTGCTGTACTTCATGCCGTATATTTGTTTCAATACCAGGCCCCGGTTTCTCGAAAAAACTTAAGTATGTTCTCATGCTCAAATCTGAGCATCGTGCTCAAATCGCACGAAATCCACGTGCACTTCAATTGAATACCAATCAACGTTGATTGGTGTTGAATAGAAGTTGAGCATGAACTCGTGAGAATATACTTAAGTTTTTTCGAGAAACCGGGGCCAGGTCTTGTATAGAAAAGTGTTAATCACGATTTTGTTCTGTATATTTAAAGTGACAATTCACAGATGTTTTTCATAAATTTCCCTTTTATTTTTATCTGAAAGAGCATATATTCTTATGAAAATTCTGGAAATTTCAAGCCAAAATAGCACGCAGTTTACGAGAAATGTATATTTATGTGTTACAATAAAACGAATTGATGTGGACATCAGTTCAGATTTATATGGCATTTGTCATTTCTGTCTCAACTAATAGGCGTATTTTTCGCTTGTAAGCAAGAACTTAGAAAACTGATAGAATTTATACGCGTTAGAATAACCAACCTTGACATCAAGACGCGCTTAAAAAATGTAATTAGAATGTAATGTCCCTTTAAGGTGTACACGCACAATTTTCATTCACACCTACTGGGTCGACAATACCGGAGAATTCTGTCGCGGGTACGAACGCAGCCACGCTCACTACAAGGGGGCAATCTGGGACGGTGTCGTATGCTTTCGTTAGTGGCAGTTCCAGCATCTTTGAAATTGACACTGCTAACCAGAAGTTGTTGGTTATATCTGGAGCGACACTCAACTTTGAAGCCGGGGCAACGCTGACTGTCGCGTTAACGTAAGGTTATCACGGTGGATAATCACGTGATACAACAATTTGTGAAAATATTCTATATTTTTTTTTAATATGAGACCGACTTTAATTCGGTTTGAAGCAGAGAAGGTGGACAGACGTCAAGCATTAGGTGGTAGATTTTTGAAAACCAACTGATAAAGAAATTTTGATTGATCATCAACAACTTTTTATCAGTTATTTTTTTCCAAAATCAACAACGACCAGATTATTCCTGGCATTTTCCCACCCTTTCTCCTTTAAACTGAAGTCAAATCAGTCCAGTATTAACAAAATTATTGAAGATTTTTTTAAGATTGGTTTATTACGTGATTATCCACCATGTTTATTGTGATTTTGTTTTCTGCTTGTATATTTTTTCGCTTCTAAGTACTATTTATTATTAAGGTAGAATACCCACAATGTAACCATTTTGAAATTCATAAAACATCGGCTTTTTGCGAGCGACGTCGTTACGTATCCGAACCTATTCTATTTGGGCGCAGTCGTAAACAAACGGCGGTGGACAGTTCCACCGCCGGATGTTTTCCATCGCGCCCGAATAATTCCGATGTCGTGCGAATCTCATTAGGGTTGGACTACCTTAATAATTGTTTCGTCATTTTGTCTTCAATTATACACTGTCAAGCAGAGTCTATATAGTTTCCATAGGCATTGTAACTTTGTATTCTGCACATGCTTCTCGTGTCAATATTTGTCAGAGAGTGATTATTCGCATTAGAATTTCTCATTGCATATACGGACTATAACAACAATGGATTCTTCCTGCCAAGACCTTTCATTTGGGACAACGACTTTTGACCTAGTGACCATAACACTTTAAAATGACATTTCACAATTATTTTTACACAAATTGTACTTTTATTCTATCTGAAAGAGCATCTTTTCTTATGAAAATTCTGAAAATTTCAAGTCAAAATATAGAACCGTTTACGAGAAATATATATTTTTGTGCTAAAATTAGACAAATTGTTGTGGACAACAGTTCAGATTTATATAGAATTTGTCATTTCTGTCTCAACTTTAAAGGCACATTTTTCGCTAATACATAACAACTTCAAAATATTGATATTGTCCAGCAAGATTAACCCGGGACATCTGCATATCGTCGGTGTAAATGCAAAACCTCGTATGTCGATTCGTGCAATTTTCAAAGTACAAACTTGTGTGCCCAGTTTAGAAAATTCTCGCAGGTTTTGAGATAAGTTTACTGATCAGTATTGATGACAAATTATTTGTGAACAATATGTCCAAATTTCAAGTAAAACATTCCAGTTTGGAAAAAGTTATTACACTTTTTTCCCTCCCCTTTAAAAGTTTACATAAACGAGATACGAGGTTTTGCATTTACAACGACGATATGTAATGACCCCACTTCGGCTTTGTTTTGTTAACACGCTCAACTAACGGACTTTGCGCACGAAAATTAAGTTGTCCCGGGTTAACCTTGCTGGACAATAGCATTTCTACCCATTAGAATAAACAATCTTTGCATCAAGACATACTTTTAGAAAATGAAATAAATGTAAAATATCACTTTAACACTTTAACCTAACCTATATCGCATGCACTATTATTTATAGAGCCTTAATGTTTCACATATGGATATCTCCTGTCAAGACCTTTCATTTAGGACCATGACCTTTGACGCCTTGACCTTGGAGGTAAGCTGTTTTTGTGACAAACTACCATAAAGGGGAGCTACGTTGTCCGCGGACAACTCTTGTTATTTTTTGTTTTACATATCGTCTATGTTAATGTAAAACCTTGTATCTCAGTTTTTGTGAAAGTTTGAAATGGGAATAAAAGAAATAATAACTTTTCCGAAATTGAAAGGTTTTACGTGATATTCGGACATATTATTCACACATATATTGTCATTAGTACACGGTTGGTAATCAGAGAAACTAGCTCCAAAAAGAGGTAGTTGCATAGAGCGAAAATTTGTAGGTCACGAACACATTTTCTAAAATTATTTCTTTTAAAGCGAGTTTTATTAGAAATCTGGCGATGCTGTAATATGAAGAAATGGTCGAAGTTTGTTGTGCACGAGAAAATACGGTAGTAGTAGCAGAGTTTGAATACAATCGTTGAAAAACATTTCAAAATCGAAAGTAAAAACTTCTGAATTTTCGATTTTGAAATGTTTTTCAACGATTGTATTCAAACTGTGCTTACTAACACCGTATATTCTCGTGTACAGCAAACTTAGACCATTTCTTCATATTACAGCATCGTCGGATTTTTCAATAACTCGTTGTAAAAGAAAATAATTGTAGTAAAATGTGTTCGTGACCTACCTTTGTTTACAAATTTTCGCTCTATGCCACTACCTCGGTAAAGGCCGGATATCACGAGGAAACAAAATACCGTTGACTCTTTTTGGAGCTAGTTTCTCTGTTTACCACCCGTGTAGTACTGATAAAACAAAATACCCAAAACTTGTAAAACAGCAAAAAAAAAAAAAAAAAAAAAAAAAAAAAAAAAAAAAAAAAAATCTATACTAAACATACAAAGGTTTACTCTGAAAATCGCAAAAATTGCCATACGAGGTTTTGCATTTGCACAGACGATATTATAATTCAGTGCTACGGACTCGACTGCACAAAATGACGTAAAAAACAGCCACGTTACAGTCACGCCTTTACGAGACTCCGACATTTACAGATCAAAGCCTTTTTGTTTATTTTGATGGCTACTTATGGCTGCTTATCAACAAAAAAAAAACAAACTCGTAACTGCATCTTCAACCAAGCTGCAGTTACGAGGTTTATGTTAAAAAGCGACGATAAACTTCAGTGCTACAGACTCCACTGAGCCAAACGACGTAAAACAGCCACGGCTACCGTCACGTTGACGTCATGTCTTTACGAAACTCCCACATTTACAGATCAAAGCCTATTTGTTTATTTTTGTTGTTTCTTATCGTTGATTATCGTCAAAACCCTCGTAACTGTAGCTTAACGCAAGTCCCAGTTACGATGTTTTTGTTGAAAAGCGACGCTAAACTTCAGTGCTACAGATTCCGCTGCGCCAACCGACGTAAAAACAGCCTCAGCTACCGCCACGTTGACGTCACGTTTTTACGAAACCCCGACATTTACAGATCAAAGCCTATTTGTCAAAGTTTGTATTTTTATTGTTACTTGTGGCTGCTTATCAACAAAAACCTCATAACTGCAACTTGTTACGAAGTTATTGTTGAAAAGCGACGCTAAACTTCAGTGCTACAGATTCCGCTGCGCCAACCGACGTAAAAACAGCCTCAGCTACAGTCACGTTGACGGATGTGAACGAAGTTCCGGTATTTTCCCCAGCTATGTACACTTTCTCTATTACAAACAGCGCGGCTGCAGGTCAGTGTATTTTTATGCCCCCGATAGGGAGGCATCATAAATTTGACTTGTCCGTCCGTCCGTCCGTCCGTCCGTCTGTCTGTCCGTCTGTCTGTCTGTCCGCCCGTCATTCCGTCCAAAAACTTTAACATTGGCCATAACTTCCTTATTACTTAACATATTCGCTTCATACTTTACCACAACATTCCTTGGTACATTACCTTTCTGTAGGCACATACTTTGGTGACCTTGACCCCTGGATGACCTTGACCTTGAACATAGATTGGCCATAATTTAAAATCAAAGCGGTGTCGGGGGTATTGTCATCTTACAGTGACAGCTTTTGTTTCTTCGGTTTTAGTCTGACTAATTATAAGTGTTTTGTTAAAATTACATTGTATACTTTTGAGGGATATTAAGGAATTCCGTTATTCCATTATTTGATACCAATCACTTCGTGCAACTTTGGACGTTGTCCGTGGCATCGGAAATTGACGAGAGTGTCCTGTCATCAATTTCCGTTGGCACGAATGCCCCCGAAGTTGCACCAAGTGTTTGGTATCCAGTGTTCTCCTCAGCCCAATAAGCTGTATCGGCCCCACTACAGCTTCATCTAAATCAGTATTATGCTCCTACAGCTTCAAAAGCATCCCACAGCTTAACCCCTTCAAAATGGTCACCAAATAGGGAAATTTGAGTTATTTCATGTCAAAAACTGAAGAATTCAGGCATTTTGTACAATAAATAATGCATAAAACATAACTGGAAAAAAGAAATTGCTCAAAATGAGCAATTTCTTCTTTTCCCATTATGTATTTATTCACTATTATTTGCATAAACACTATATTTTAAGCTTCCAACGATACTGCCACTACAGCTTCAAATCATTCTGGGGAGAAGCCTGGTATCTAATGATGAATGGAATATCTGAACCAAATACTGACATTTACTCTGGCTGCATGTAGTTTTTCAATAACCAATAGCACGACCGCATGTTCGGTGAAGTTTGGCTTTTTATGCTTAACCCTTTTCCCAAACAAGACCTAGTTTTGAAGTCCCTAATATAATAGGCTTGTGAAAACATTGAGACAAAGAAGAAACTGCTGATAAGCAGCAGTTTCTCCTTTTGCCTCAATATTTTCTTGGCTATAGCACACACAATTCCAATATTTATTTACATCCATTTTGTCGTCTGCAGCAGCTTTTGAATTGGACCTCTCTAAATTTTGTCGTTTTGGGAAAAGGTTAAAGCTGGCTGCGAAAGACAAGAGAAAATAAATTTAAAAATATAGCGGACAAAAAAATCTTTCCAATGCTTTCAAATACAGGCATTTTCTATATATATTTAACAATGATTTGTTTGAAAAATGGTCAAAGAAAAAATCATGGGAAATATTTTTGATAAATGTCCCTTATGGTATTTGAGAATAACATGGATCCAGATCAGCCTGTGCATACTCACAGTCTGATCAAGATCCATGTTGTTCTCTAAAAGCTTCTGTATGACATGTGTAGTAAAATAGGAGAGCACAATATGTCCTGATTGGCTTGAACTTAGGTAAAGGCTGTTCTAAACATACTAGTAGTCATCTAAAATGCCATAAGGGCTCTTTTTGCCAGATCCCGGTTCAATTATAACAAACAAATTCGTTGAATTGATATCCCCCGCCGAACATATTTTCATTGTCAATAAAGTAGCGCGGAAATGAATATAACTCTGTATGTATATGGCTTCAACAGAACGAATATCACTCTGTCTGTATATGGCTTCAACAGAACGAATATCACTCTGTATGTATATGGCTAAAACAGTCAGGGGCAGTAACTCTAAATTCGGCGGTCGAACCGGGTAACCCCGACGATATGCGCATGTCCTCATTGTAGTAAAGCTGTGTGCCAAGTTTCATTGAAATCCACTCTATAGTTTTCAAGAAATAGCGCGGAAACGAATTTCACTCTGTATGTATATGGCTAAAACAGTCTGGGGCAGTAACTCTAAATTCGATGGTCGAACCGGGTAACCCCGACGATATGCGCATGTCCACTTTGTAGTGAAGCTGTGTGCCAAGTTTCATCGAAATCCGGTCTATAGTTTTCAAGAAATAGCGCGGAAACCAATATCACTAAGTATGTATATGGCTTAAACAGTCAGGGGCAGTAACTCTAAATTCGGCGGTCGAACCGGGTAACCCCGACGATATGCGCATGTCCTCATTGTAGTAAAGCTGTGTGCCAAGTTTCATCGAAATCCGGTCTATAGTTTTCAAGAAATAGCGCGGAAACGAATTTCACTCTGTATGTATATGGCTAAAACAGTCAGGGGCAGTAACTCTAAATTCGACGGTCGAACCGGGTAACCCCGACGATATGCGCATGTCCACTTTGTAGTGAAGCTGTGAGCCAAGTTTCATTGAAATCCGATCTATAGTTTTCAAGAAATAGCGCGGAAACGAATTTCACTCTGTATGTATATGGCTTAAACAGTCAGGGGCAGTAACTCTAAATTCGGCGGTCGAACCGTGTAACCCCGACAATATGCGCATGTCCACTTTGTAGTGAAGCTGTGTGCCAAGTTTCATCGAAATCCGGTCTATAGTTTCCAAGAAATAGCGCGGAAACGAATATCACTCTGTATGTATATGGCTTAAACAGTCAGGGGCAGTAACTCTAAATTCGGCCGTCGAACCGGGTAACCCCGACGATATGCGCATGTCCTCATTGTAGTAAAGCTGTGTGCCAAGTTTCATCGAAATCCGGTCTATAGTTTTCAAGAAATAGCGCGGAAACGAATTTCACTCTGTATGTATATGGCTAAAACAGTCAGGGGCAGTAACTCTAAATTCGACGGTCGAACCGGGTAACCCCGACGATTTGCGCATGTCCACTTTGTAGTGAAGCTGTGAGCCAAGTTTCATTGAAATCCGATCTATAGTTTTCAAGAAATAGCGCGGAAACGAATTTCACTCTGTATGTATATGGCTTAAACAGTCAGGGGCAGTAACTCTAAATTCGGCGGTCGAACCGTGTAACCCCGACAATATGCGCATGTCCACTTTGTAGTGAAGCTGTGTGCCAAGTTTCATCGAAATCCGGTCTATAGTTTCCAAGAAATAGCGCGGAAACGAATATCACTCTGTATGTATATGGCTTAAACAGTCAGGGGCAGTAACTCTAAATTCGGCCGTCGAACCGGGTAACCCCGACGATATGCGCATGTCCTCATTGTAGTAAAGCTGTGTGCCAAGTTTCATCGAAATCCGGTCTATAGTTTTCAAGAAATAGCGCGGAAACGAATTTCACTCTGTATGTATATGGCTAAAACAGTCAGGGGCAGTAACTCTAAATTCGACGGTCGAACCGGGTAACCCCGACGATTTGCGCATGTCCACTTTGTAGTGAAGCTGTGAGCCAAGTTTCATTGAAATCCGATCTATAGTTTTCAAGAAATAGCGCGGAAACGAATATCACTCTGTATGTATATGGCTTAAACAGTCAGGGGCAGTAACTCTAAATTCGGCGGTCGAACCGGGTAACCCCGACAATATGCGCATGTCCACTTTGTAGTGAAGCTGTGTGCCAAGTTTCATCGAAATCCGGTCTATAGTTTCCAAGAAATAGCGCGGAAACGAATTTCACTCTGTATGTATATGGCTTAAACAGTCAGGGGCAGTAACTCTGAATTCGACGGTCGAACCCAGTAACCCCGACGATATACGCATGTCCACTTTGTAGTGAAGCTGTGTGCCAAGTTTCATCGAAATCCGGTCTACAGTTTTCAAGAAATAGCGCGGAAACGAATATCACTCTGTAAGTATATGGCTAAAACAGTCAGGGGCAGTAACTCTAAATTCGGCGGTGGAACCGGGTAACCCCGACGATATGCGCATGTCCACTTTGTAGTGAAGCTGTGTGCCAAGTTTCATCGGAATCCGGTCGACAGTTTTCAAAGAAATAGCGCGGAAACGAATATCACTCTGTATGTATATGGCTTAAACAGTCAGGGGCAGTAACTCTAAATTCGACGGTCGAACCAGGTAACCCCGACGATATGCGCATGTCCTCATTGTAGTGAAGCTGTGTGCCAAGTTTCATCGAAATCCGGTCTATAGTTTCCAAGAAATAGCGCGGAAACGAATATCACTCTGTATGTATATGGCTAAAACAGTCAGGGGCAGTAACTCTAAATTCGGCGGTCGAACCGGGTAACCCCGACGATATGCGCATGTCCACTTTGTAGTGAAGCTGTGTGCCAAGTTTCATCGAAATCCGATCTATAGTTTTCAAGAAATAGCGCGGAAACGAATATCACTCTGTATGCATATGGCTTAAACAGTCAGGGGCAGTAACTCTAAATTCAATGGTCGAACTGGCGGTCGAACCGGGTAACCCCGACGATATGCGCATGTCCACTTTGTAGTGAAGCTGTGTGCCAAGTTTCATCGAAATCCGATCCATAGTTTTCAAGAAATAGCGCGGAAACGAATATCACTCTGTATGTATATGGCTTAAACAGTCAGGGGCAGTAACTCTAAATTCAATGGTCGAACCGGGTAACCCCGACGATATGCGCATGTCCTCTTTGTAGTGAAGCTGTGTGCCAAGTTTCATCGAAATCCGGTCTATAGTTCCCAAGAAATAGCGCGGAAACGAATGTCGGACGGACGGACGGACGGACGGACGACGGACGGACGGACGGACGGACGGACGGACGGACGGACGGACATGGCAAAAACAATATCCCCCCCGAAAAATTTTTTTCGGCGGGGGATAATAATATTACTGGTTGTTTTAATAGGGAAAAATATTGGGTTAAACGCGACGTAATGTCGAACGAACAAATAGTATTTCGTGGGTGTTGTTTTAAAATCTCGTATAGCCCACTATAAATGACCTGGCAGAGCATCTCTAGCTAATAGCTAGGGATGCTCTGCCAGGTCATTTTTCGTGAGCTATAATTACGACTTGGTACGAGATATTATAACAACATCGACGGTGTATCAAAGCAATTATATTACGTAAAACCTAGTATTTTTAGTACAGAATTCATTGCCGTTGCAGGGAAGTCAATCGGTACTGTAACAGCGACAGATCCTGATGGAGGGGCCGAAGGACTCGCCGCATCTCCTTATGCTATATGTAAGTAGGCCTATAAAGCGTGGAATCTCGTGACACGAATAGTTTTACAAATAGATCTAGTCAATAATTATATCAATACGTGACCTATTTGACCAGTTGCTTATAAAAATGAGGACACTACAAAAAGCAGCTAGAACAGCTAAAGCAGCTAGAACTAAAAGCGAGTCCAGTCCAGCAAAAAAGTTAAAATAACAGTAAAGCTATTCTAGTTGAAACCCAAACTCTAAGTTGTGGATACTAAGTACCGATAAAGGGCAATTTGAGGAGGCATTGTGTATTAAAAAGTAAATGTCATTCACTTCTTAATTATAAACTTTTGCCAAACGACACGATTGTGTTCATTTGAAAGCTGTTTCAGACAGCAAAATGAATGGTCATTAATATAAGAGTTGTGTATAATTCAGCTCAGAAAATGTTTAGGCAAAAATAGGAAATGCTGATTATCTCAGCCGTTTTTCCTTTTGCCTCAATATTTTTTCAAGACCATTCTTTACAAGACGTCAAAACTATGTGTTGTCTGTGAGAAGGTTAAATAACATTGTATTTATTTCTTCACTTCAGCCCCTGCGGGCAATACGGACACAACATTTGAAATTTCTAACACAGCCGGAAGTAAGGGTGAAATAAGAGTGGCAACCGGTAAAACAGCTGACAAAGCATTTACTCTTGAAGTCACTGCGAAGGACGGGGGTATGTTGATATCTTTTTATCTTTAATCTCAAAAATATTAATTAATCTCGAATTGAGTATGTTGTTACAAAAGTAGAATTTCGTCGGCTTGGACAAAGGGTGGCAAACGGTAAAACAGCAGACAAGGCCTTCACCCTTGCAGTCACTGCAAAGGACGGAGGTATGTTGATATCTTTTCAACTTTTATCTCAAACCTATTCTTCTCAAATTGAGTACATCGTGTCAAAGTGGGATTTTGGCGACTGTGTTTAAAGATAAGAAAGAGTGGTAGCCAGTAAAAGAACGGACAAGGCCTTCACCCGTGAAGTCACTGCTACGGACGGAGGTATGGTTGATATATTTTCAACTTTTATCTCAAAATTAGTCTTCTCGAATTGAGTATGTCATGTCAAAAGCGGGAATTTGGCGACTGTGTTTAAGGATAAGTAACAGTGGCAGCCAGTAAAAGAACGGACTATGCCTTTACTCTTCTAGTCACTGCTAAGGACGGGGGTATGTTGATGTCTTTTTAACTGTTATCTCAAATTCATTCATCGCGAATTTAGTATGTCATGTCAAAAGAGGGGGTTTGGGAGGCTGGGATTAAGGATGAAATTAACAGTATCAGAGTGCATTTGCTTAAATAGTGTTGAAGTTATCGCTGTAAACCGAGGTTTGGTTGATATTTTTTTACCTTTCATCTCAAATTTATTCATCTCGAACTGAGTATGTCGATACAAAAGCGAGGTTTTCGGTGACTGGGATTAAAGTTAAATAACAGTGGAAGCTGGATAGACAGCTGGCAAGGCTTTTACTCTTGAAGTCACTTCTAAGGACGGGGGTATGTTGATATCTTATACCTTTAACCTTTAATACATCTCATTTGTGTTTAATTATGCATATACCGGTATGACACGTCTAAAGTTTGATATTTGACCTCCGTGGCAAAATGTGAAATAGCAATGACGACCTGTAAAACAGCGAACAGGGCTGCTACTCTTGTACCGACGAATTTACTCTTGATGTCACTGCGATTGACGAGGGTAATACTGTTATCTTTTGTTCGGAACACTGTTAATATTGTCCAACACTATTATTGATCTGAAGTCGATGTCCTCTACCAGCATGTATCCCACGCTCTTTTGAGAATATTTTCAGGCAATATCGAATAAATATGAGAATTTTTAGAATTTTATGTTAAAGAAGAGCTTTTTAGCATTTCGTTTTACGTAAATAGTAAAGTAGAACAATAGAAAATACCGGACAAATACCTTTCTCTTGAAGTCATCACTGTAGACGGAAGTATAATTGTTTTGTTTTTTATCTCTATATTTCGATATCTTTCATCACGAGGAATTTCTCCTCGATAAAAAAAGAAAACGTCATTTGAACTCGCTTTTTTTACTTTTTACAGCCGGTATGTCTCTAACAGCCACCACGACAGTGTCTATCGTTATTGTATTAAACAGAGCTCCGACCTTCCCCCAGTGCTTCTGCGTTTTGATCGGAGTAATGGTCATAAAATAAATATCTGACCCGCCATGTTAAAATGTACCTTATACAAAGTGCGAAATAATTCGACCCTATTCAGTCTGCACGAAATGCGCAGACTGACTAGGGTCGAAATTTTTCACTATTAGGCAATTTTCTGTATCTATACCATTTTCTCTACCTTGTAATGCACAGGCTGATATTGCTCCAAGAAACTTCCAACTTTGTAAGTGCTATCAAGGTCCCAATCCACATCCCGGCTCATACAAGTAATATTTCCTTATTTTTATTTGCTTTCAGCCGGCACGCCGCTAATAGCCACCGCAACAGTGTCTATCGTTATTGTATCGAGCGGAGCCCCGGTCTACTCTCAGTGCTTCTGCGCTTTGATTGTTGTACTGTTAATTCAAGCTGTAGAAAAGTATATTTGATCTGTCACGTTAAAAGGGATTATACGAAGTGTGAAAAGTATCGACCTTCCCCTGCGAAAAAGTTCATTTAAGCTCAAGAACTGTTCTAGAACGTTCTAGAACGTTAAATGGCACTTCTAGAACTTAGGTTCTGGTTGCGAGTTCGGCGTGGCCAATATCCTTTCTGACATTTTGACACAAGTAATTTCTATGTCACCTAGGATTCGAAACGTGACTCCATCATGGATTCCTGGTATATTTTTGACAGTACTACCAGAATATCCGATCTCAACCTAGAGCTGCTTACGTTGCAAATTGGTGACAGAAAAAATACTCTTGCCAAACGTCGGAAAGGATATTCGCCCAGTCGGTGTTCGAACTCACAACCAGAACCCAAGTTCTAGAAGTGCCATTAAACGTTTTTTAACAGTTCTTTAACTTAAATGAACTTTTTCGCAGGAGAAGTCAGTCTGCGCGGATTGCACAGCCTGACTAGGATCGAAACTTTTCACTGTATTTTTGTTTTCTAAATGTTTAATATTTTTCTTATCTTACTATGATAAAGTATATTCATATTTTCAAAAAAAGCTACAACTGGTTAACATTTCGTCGGTATAAATGCAAAACCTCGTATGTCGATTCTTGCGATTTTCAAAGTATAGTCTTGTATATACAGTTTAGACAAATCTTGCAGGTTTTGAGATAAATCTACTGATCAGTATAAATGACACATTATCTGTGAACAGTATGTCCAAATGTTAAGTAAAACCTTTCAGTTTCGGAAAAGTTATGAAAGTTTTCATCTACCTTTAAAATCTTTCAAAAACATCATACGAGTTTTTGCATTAACACCGACGAGTTGCTGAGTTTGGTCAATTTCTTGAAATTTGATTTCATAGACACCATAAGGTCCGATTTAGATTGACACATCACATATCGTCGCTTTTCAACAAAAACGAGTGCAGTTACGAGGTTTTCGAAATGCGTAATTAACTCCTTTCTTAGACACCAAATTCATAGATCTGTTGAATTGCAAAGCAAAGATGCTGCAGATAAAAAAGAAAAAAAAATCAAATAATTATGAAAATCAAAATGGTTGGACATAATAGCTTAGAAGAAGACATTTGAGGAAAGGGGAAAGGCTGGTCGTCAGTAATTTCATCTTTTCTCCCAAAGTTTTCCAAATCATTCTCTATTCGAGACATCAGAACCCATGGTGATTAAGATTTTATAGTAATAAAACAAAAATGTTTGAACTACTTGCAGGCACAATTTAGACCTTAACCCTTTCCCAAACAATACCTGGTTTTGACGTCCCTAATAGAAAGGGTTTGGGAAAACATTGAAACAAAAGAAGAAACTGCTGATAACCAACAGTTTCTCCTTTTATCTCAATATTTTCTGTGTAGGTTCCCCCTTCCTTTTGAATAATAAAATATTTATTTCTTGGTCAACTAACACTTTTTACAGTTTAGATACGGTAGATGTGAATTTATTTTGATTATAACAATTATTAAAAAGGGTTGCTCTTTAATATATTACATCCATAATCAAATTTTGGTCGTGATGCACAAGAGCTTTGTCGAATGATCAAGAATATTCGAGCTTCCAGCTGATGTTGAAAAATCAGCATTAAATAGAAGCTCTAACAGTCCCTCCGTTTTCAAACTAAGTCATGATGAATTATGTTTTTTATCTCTCGTAATCAGCAAAGACAAAGACCAGCCTGAACATCCATACAGTCTGATCTTTGTCTATGATGCTTGTTTATCTTTATCCCTTTCCAAACAAGCTCTATTTTGGCGAGAAAATCTCAATTGACAAGAATAAAATGCTGTACTCAACATTTTTTTTTAAATTTCACCTCAATGTTTTATGTGCTAGGCCTATATCATGCACAACTTCCATTCTTTTAGAACGTCTATTTTGCCATCTTCAACTTCTTTCAAATTTGAATTACCCCAAACTATTCTCGTTTAGTTTAAAATTACAGTGAATTCGGTAGAAATCATAATGCTAATGGTTAACAGTGCCTCCATAGATGATCATGGTTTAGTTTTTGGTTATGGATGTAATGTATGAATGAAATGTTTTTACCAAACATGGAAACTAGAGCAACCGCATGTGATCATGTATTTTGTACAATCTGATTTTAACCAGATGTAACCATTTTCGACATTAACAAAGGATATCCCAATAAGATTCACGAGGCATGGGAATTATTCGGGCGACGTCGTAAACATTCGGCGGTGGAACGTTCCACCGCCGAATGTTTACGACATCGCCCGAACAAGTTCGGATACGTGACGAATGTAAACGACGTCACACGGAAAAATCCGACGTCGTGTGAATCTCATTATGGATGGGCTACCTTAACGCCAGACAGGCATCACTTATGAGTCTTCTCCATTTACATTTTCCTCTGACCTATCAAATAAACGCTTAAAAAAATCTGAAAGCGATTGAAACCAAAATATATCCCGTGATATCTAATTCTAGTATAAAGGCATATGTTTGTATAACTCATCGGTTATAAAAGTAGAGTTGTATACAAACACTAAAAACCAAATACATAGTTTTAACATTTACCAAACCATTTATCGTAAGCTATACGAGCGAATTAATGTCCTAATTATTTTATTCCCAAAAAAGGAAGTGTTTGTGTTACGCCATTTATCAACAACAAGGAGTAAAGTGTTTGTATACAACTCTCACTTTATAGCCGATGAGTTATAGCTGCTGGTTATGGAAAACGTAAACAACAAGAGATTTGATTGGTTAGATTAGAAATAACTGAAATTGGATTTTCCTGTGTAACTGAAGATGACCTCTAACTGGTGCTATCAGATGTTTCTGTATGAATAAGATGAAACATCTTATTTTAATCCGATTGGCATTTTGTAGAGTTTTTAATTTCTATTTGAAGTGTCCTTTTAATGTCCATGTACATCTGCAATGCACCATATGTTGAATGCAAAAAATACTGAGCGATTTAGAAGATCAACATATTCAAATACGGTGGGTAACCCACGTGACTTATGGGAAGCGTTCACACTGAACAATCGTCCGCTGTTTAATTTCTAAGCTTATACTCTACGGATTGTGACGACATAAAGTGCTCCGAACCCACAATTAAGAGGGCCATTCCCGGTTGTAACTCACTCTGCTCACAATTCATTTGTTTCTTCAAACATTAAAGCGAAAATATTTTTCTGTGCAATACGAAAGTGGGAGGCGTTCACATGCACAAAAAAATCGCTTTAATGTTTGAAGAAACCACGGGATTCGGAGCAGAGTGACTTACAAAGGGGAATAACCCTCTCAAATGCGCGTACGGTGCACTTTATCTCGTCAAAATCCGTAGCTTATAAGCTGAGAAATTAAACAAAACATACCTCGAAGCTGTCGTTTTTTTTTGTGTGTGAACACTTGCCAAAAGTCACGTGGGTTACCCATCGTGTAAAAGAGGTTATCGCTTTTGTTCAGAAATTCTAAAATCAATGTTACACAAAAGTTGGTGACCAGTACGAATTACATTCCCATAACATGATATTTGATAAAATGAAAATGTCATTAAATGAAATTTTTGTGGACATCCTCTATTTAAATGCTATATTTTAGCGTTTGCATACTTGTTTTATATAGAGCTTCTGTATTTTTTCTTTTATATTTTTACATAATAAGTATTCAATAAAACATTACCTTAAAACTACATTGTCTTGGTCTTTCTCCCGATCGATTTGGCCTTCTTTCGAGATTTTGATTTTTTTTTTCAACTACACCAGCTCAAGTTATAGTCGCCATAGACAGACCATACGACGTCGAGAAAGGGCGTGACAAACAAAAAGTAAAAAACGTTTATTCGTTTATCGAAATTTTTGACATGTCAAAGTCAAAAGATGTTGCAGACGACAATTTCAAGTAAATGAGATTTTACGTTTTTTTGGATGAAAAACAACAAGAGCAGTAGACCCGCCGGTTTGGATGTAAACAAGGATTATCAACGCCATATTGTTACTATTTATAGTAACCCATTTGAATAAGTTATCAATATTTGGATTGAACCCTTTACAAAACGACAAAAGTTTAGGGCTGTTCAATTTGAAAGTTGCTGCAGACGTCAAAAAGATGTTGAAAAAAGAAATCATTTGTGTATAATATAGAAAATATTGAGGCGAAAGGAGAAACTGATGGTTATCATCAGTTTCTTCTTTTGTTTCAGTGTTTTCTTTCTTCTTTTGTTTCAATGTTTTTCTCAAGTCTTACCAATAAGGGATGTCAAAACCAGGTCTTGGAAGAAGAAATCCAGATCCAGGGTTCGTTCTGGAAAAGTTTAACCCATTACCACACATTGACGCCTTCTGACTCCTCACATGAAAAAGGCTTTGGAAAACATCGTGGAAAATGAAGAAATTGCTTGTGACAAGCAATTTCTTCATTTTCCACAATGTTTTCTACCACAAAAGTACAACAAATACTAAATTTCATTCACTTTAAATTGTCGTCTGCAAATCTTTGAATTTGGATCAACCTAGATTTTTGTTATTTGGTAATGGTTTAAAGCAGAAGCTCCTTGATTCGAGCTTTGTCAAATCAACTTACAGTACTTTTATTAAAAAAGGGTATGAAAAAATAACAAACAACATCACTAACGTAGAAAACGTTTAATTATTTATTAAACATTTAAAAGCGTGAGTAAAAACGTATACCAAACGGTATAAATTAATTTTGCTATTTACTTTTTCGATATATTTTTTCTAGTTATCCAAAGAAATGAAATAGTTGAGTTAATATTTGAATTCACTTTTTTTTTATTCTTTTATTTACAAATGATGATATCGCGAACCAAAGACTATCATTTTATTTGGCTATTTAAAATGTAAAGAAACAATCATTTATTTACTAAATTACGAAACTTCGTTAAAGGGTTTTAAAATTGGAATATATAAAATAATGTGCAATACAAAAATAAAAAAAATACAGATATGTATAGGAGGGGCTTGAGCGCATTTTATTCTAAATAAATTACTTTTGTCAAAAATCTCATACTGTTGATTCTCATTGAGTTTGTTAAATGAACAGTCTTACATGCTACATAGTTGATAATACGAAACATTTCTGTGTAAAACACCCCTTCTTTGATAAAATTGATTTTGTCATCTTTAGACTTGAAACTTGGAATTTAGACAAGTAAAGAATTCATTTTTACGGATGAGGTTATCGATTAGAAGGGCAAACATTGACAAATAATCCCTCTTATATATACCTATGTATTAACAACATACAAAAAAAACAAAATAATAATGAAAAACGAAACTTTCTCTTATTTCCGTGTTATTTTTAGATTTACACTTCATCAAAGAGAAAATTTCTTCGCTTTCAACGAAAACCTCTTAACTACAGCTTGTTTTAAGTTGCAGTTACGAGGTTTCTGTTGGAAAGTATCGATATGCACTATCACAATGGCAGGAATATTGAAAAAAGTTTACAAAATATATAAATATATGATATGTAATGTTTACTCGGAACACCTCAAAGGGCAATTGTTATACGTATTTCATGCAGACTTTACGTGAGGATCATGTTTTACAAAACAAAGCATAGGGTTATCTACAATAGTTTCATTCCTAAGCGTAGGATTTTTCTCAATGTTTTAAATTTTTGTTATGCAAGCATTTCGACGAAAAAAGAGCCGCCATTTTTTCATGCGGATGACCTCTGCAGCGTCCACTTTTTACTCTGACTAAGAGACGTATTATTTACAGTGTTCTTTCTCGATGACAATATTTAAGATTTTTTCCCAACCGGTGTTCCGAATAATGAAACTTGTCAGTTTATCTAATCCAAAGATAAAGTCATTGTATAGATCTAGGTGCTAATTTAAGGGGGTATATTTTCGACGGGAGATGGATGCTCTGCAATGCAACGATGGTAGGCCTATTCTACTATCGTATGAAATGTTTCCTGAAAATTCCTGATGTCAATTCTGCAAGAACTATAAATTTTTGCCAACTCTCAGTTTCTAAAACATCATAGAGCAACTCATATCAATTTGAACGGAGAATCAATTGCGTCCAATAGATAACAATTTATTTTTATTTGAACGGTGTCTTTTGGATTTCTTTACAAATATTATAAGATCGCCTCGTGCACCATGTTTTAAAAAGTAATAGTAGATCTAATAGACCATTTCACGATGCATTTTATACCGTACCATTTTGAGTTCGTAAGTCTGAAATCAGCGCAAACGCGAGTTATGACTGGATATCACACTTATACCGCTACATGTTTTAAAAAATGCAAAGTAGCATCATGGACGATCACCAGTCTTAACCCGCGCGTGCGCTTAGAGACGAGCGTAAGTTGGTATGGTACGAAACGCAGCACGAAAAGGTCTCTTGTTATACCATAAAATGTCATTTTGCTGGAAGAATACTTAACGGAAATTCATGCACCATCTTTGGATTAGACAAATTTTGGACGGATATGCAAGTTTGATGAGTATAAAGTGTAAATCAATGCCGACAAAGTACGTCATAGTGATGTCAATGAGATGTCATAAACATTAAGCAGTCATTTTCCATATCTTACAAACTTGATTTTCTTTAATTTTCCTCAGTTATTTCCTAGCATAATCGTGATAAAGTATTTAGTCTATCAGGCAAATTTTTGTCGAAGGCGTTTATTTTCCCATTGGGCCGAAATTCGTCTTTTGTCAATGATCAAACGTCGGAAAACGATACGATAAAATTCAGGTGTCTAAGCTTGATCCCAGTAAATGCTAATGCCATGAGAAAATTTCGTTATCTTCGGCAGAATGTTTGGAAATCTATGTTATATGTAGGCCTATTATTAGATTCTAACAGAAACTGTTTATAAACGAGAAATCACATTAATCAGTGAGTTTAAAAACTGTTTCAAAAGGAGCAGCACACTATCTCTCTTTGTGACGTCACTTATTGACTTATGGCGTAATTGTCTAAGGCCTTGATTTACTGTATGATTTTCAATGTACAATGTAGTTTAAAACCCCCAGACCTCTGGTACATAACGCACTTCGTCGCTTTTAAACAAAGCGTCGTAATTGCAGCTTGTTTCAAGCTGCATTTTTGAGGGTTTTGTTGAAAAGCAGCGACTAATTGATGGTTTAGGAAAAAAAATATTGTAAGCGCATTTCATTAAATGCACCAAAAATAATTTAGTTCAAATTCATCCACCTTTTCCACATTTCTCTTGTGACAAAATTTGCACTGGTCTAACTGAAAGCTGCTGCAGACCTCAGACGGGTGTAAACGAATGTAGTTTTTTTGTGAATTATTGTGCAGTATATATTTGGGGAAAATGTTTTTTAATGTTTACGAAGATCTACAAAAGAATTTGACATTCACAGTTACAGATAAGAACAGATAGAGGCATTTCAAAATGCGAATTGTCTCTCATAGCTCAACAAACCCCATGTTGTGGGTGCTCACTTGAATCGTCTCGAAAAGAAGATTCCAATGAGTAACCACAACATATGGTTTGGAGTTGAAACAACACATTTAGAATGCCTTTATAGATAACGATAAATGACCTAGCTAACAGCCAGAGATGCTCTGCCATGTCATTTATTTTGATCTGTACCCCCTGTTGCATGTTGACCCATTATGTACCAAAGTTCGATCCTAGGTTTTACATGTATTTCATGGCCTGGACCAGCACAATGCCGACTAGAGCCATGAAACCAAGGTAAGTCGCATCGGCTAAAGCTCCGGCTCCTGAAGCTGGGAGTACGACGATATTGATCGTGGTCGAGCCTGTTAATGAAGCTGTAATCAAATAAATCAACGAATCATGAATCAACAAATGAATAAATACCGGTAAATAAATAAATTAATAATAATAAAAATAATAATAATAATAATAATAATAATAATAATAATAATAATAATAATAATAATAATAATAATAATAATAATAATAATAATAATAATAATAATAATAATAATAATAATAATAATAATAATAATAATAATAATAACAATAATAATAATAATAATAATAATAATAATAATAATAATAATAATAATAATAATAATAATAATAATAATAATAATAAAAATAATAATAATAATAATAATAATAATAATAATAATAATAATAATAATAATAATAATAATAATAATAATAATAATAATAATAATAATAATAATAATAATAATAATAATAATAATTATAATAATGATAAGTGATTTTAATAGAAATGAAATTTGATGTTGATAAGAAAACCGTCATATTCCGTCAATTATTTTTTTGTCGATTATCATATTCTTTTCCTTTTGCCCCGATTTTTGTTTAATCTATCGACGTCAAAACCAAGCATTGTTTGTAAAACGGTAAAAGTACACGCGCCAGGATTTGAAAGAGGTATTTTAAGGCTTTTGAGACCAACATGATTCAAGATCAGCCTGCGTTTACACGCAGTCTGATCATGAACCGTGTTGGTCTATAATGACTTCTTCATGGCCTGTAGCCACCGTAAGACAGCAGCATGGATACCGGGCATATAACACTTACAGTTTGATCGTGTAACACAGCTATCTTATCTTATCTATCTTATCTTATCTATCTTATCTTATCTCAAAGGCTAGAAGGGACTTTTTTCCAAAACCACATAATAAGATGGAGATTTCAAAAGATATCTTGTGATTGCTTGTGATTTTAGAATAATGTTGAAATAAAACGTTCTTTTGAGCAAGATTTTTAAGACGCACAATGGGATGCGCCATTACTCTATATTTCTTGTGGAACCCCTCCGTCAACTCTTTAGAAACAATATAAGAGAAAATTGTCCGCGTTGTTCCGATCCGAACGCTCCATGATACATTCAAACGGCGTAATGATAATTTTATTTGGATACGCTTTATCTAAAATACCTTAGGAAAATATAAAAAATCTCGCTCTAAAGACCGCGCTGAACAGATCCCGGTCCCCATGTCGTCGCTTTTCAACGAAAATCTCGTAACTGCAGCTTAAGATAAGCTGCAGTAACGAGGTTTTCGTTGAAAAACAGCGATGTATTCGCTTACCAGAATCCAAGGCGTGGAATACAAGGGCATATGAGTTTTGTATTGTTCTGTCCAACGTCTTGCCACTAGCTACAGTTATAACCCCATTTGTATTGGTAAACGTTGATCCGTCATTCCCGCTGGCTGAAAAAGATTCAAATTTAGTGTTCGACCTACTTTTTGGACCAATGAAATTGCAGTATATTTTTAAACTCCGCCGCTCTATTTCGCATAAACGGACTGCCGGCTAGTTTATATGACGTCTATACATAGCCACGCCCCGTCTCCAATGAACCGCTAGCGAACACTAAAATCAGATAGAGTCTGTAAAATAGATTCTACTGCGCGCATTTGAATGTTTATTTCGCGTAGAATCTACTATACAGCATCTATCTAATACGAAAAGTGCGAAGACAAACCCTTCTATGTAAAGCTTACAGGCCCGTAGGAGACGCAATCCCAGTTAAATGGGACAATTGATGTCTCCGGCCTTTAATATGTACTAGCTGCAAATAGTCAACATTATATAAATACCTATCATATTTATTTTCACCCAACACCTATAACTAAAATATTTATCTATAATTTACGTTCGTAAGAACTCTATTTCTTATGAAAATCATGTGACAACCAAACTAGGGGGTACGAAAAACCGATGTCTCCGTGTAAAAATTCTAACTTTCAAACCATAAATGTCAATTTCAACAAAAAATTATCCCCACAGATTTGCCCAAATCTTGTACAGAAAACATAGAGCTCCAAAACGATACAAAGATTTATATTAAAAATGTAATCCAAAATTTTAAGAACAGCCTCGAGTGGTTGTCTCCAAAATTCAAAAACGTACGGGACACTTTCTTTAAAGGTAAGAAACACTGACATAAATCTACATTTAATGCATTAATCTAGCGTAATGTACTTTAGTATAAATATATATTATCAAAATAAAGTCGTATTTTGATATACCTTTGTCAATATTTTTAAAAAATCAACATCATTTTTAAACAATTTACCGTAATTGTAACCCCGTAACGTACGAGGCATGAACTGAAGTAGCTGTAGTTAAAAATGGGTAACTATTAATAGTTCAATTCGTCAAGTAACATCACTATTCGAAGTGTCTTCAAATATGATAAAAAGAATTTTGCCGATTACTATAATAGCATTGATACAGCAGACCAAATAAAGTTGAGTACACATTAAAAAGAGACGTACGAGTCCATAACGTTCGAGGCAATACAAAACTTCCCTATTAGAACTAGATCGGATATCGCAGAGTCAATGCTTGGTCTTTTTAAAATTATTTCCGAAATCGAAAAGCGAAAGCTTATTTTCTTACATAAAATTCTTAGCCTCTAGTTCTCTTGTAAAACAAAAGAAATATTTATGACTAAATATACACTGTATAGTGATGATAAGGGTTCTGTATCCAAAGGATTTATTCCAGATGTTTGTGATATAAAATAAAATATGGACTCTGTTTCATTTTAAACGATTACATAAACTTCGGAAGGCTACCAACAAAACTGTCCTGGAAACGAACTGTGAGACAATGTATTTAAGGCCATGAGAATCGTGAGTGGCAAATAAGACTGAACAGTGATAGTGATTTCCTATTATTTTCCTTACTTCATCCAAGCATCAAACCTTGCATTGTTTATACACTGTGGAATTCCAGCGTCCTTAAAGCATGTACAGACGTTGTGGCAAAACTATGGGCTCTGCCAACGGAAATTCAAAGTTACTTATGCGTAAACTGTGGAAAAATTTATCAAATTGAGATTGTTCATATATTACATGACTGCGTATTAACAATGAGAGAACGAGGAGATCTGTATAGAAATCTATCGGTGATAATCAGCAATAGTTTTCTAGAACAGCTACTCGTACAAGACGGTTTATCATGGATTCTTCGTATTATGGGTACACCTTTAGACCCTCCTCTTGGAGATGAAGATAATAAGATTTTCTTGCGAAAATCATTTACTTTCATCCTCAAGAGCATAAATCAGTATTTTTCACAAATATAGAATTCGATTTTTTGCCAAAAAGATACGGATATCTAAATAGTATCACGGGAACGTCCTCATTACAACCTTTTTGTACATAAATATCTACATTTCATAACTCTATAACTTTATATCCCAAACTGTTTATGTTCTCTATTTTCTCCATGTACTTCATCTAAGTTTTGAATTGTTAAAATTGTATGACACAATATCTCCGATGATTGGAGGCAATAAAAGAATTGTATTGTATTGTATTGTGTTTTGGGTTTCTTAAGGACTCCAGTTTAAGCAAAATAGACTTTAAATGCAAAAAATAGACTGTACACGTACTCGTACTAGTCTCGTACGTTATGGTATTATAATCACGCTTAATTGATACTATTTTTACAACATTGACGAAATTTCCACAAAATATGCCGGTGTTTTGTTGATATATAGGAGTATATTCATACCCATATGTATGACACTAGGCTGGTGCATTAAAATAGTTTATTTCAGCGTTTCTCACCTTTATAAAAATTGTCCCGTACGTTTTTGTACTTTGGATCCATCAGAGTTACGGATGTCCAGTAAATTAAGGATAACATTTCACTTTAATTAAGAAGTTATTACACATAACTAATGTGTCATAACAATACGAACATCATTACTTTTATAAATTGAAATTAATTTGGCTAGGAAGTTTTAATTGGTAAAACAACACACCAATATGGCTTAAAGGGTTGTATTTTTTTCATTTATTCATCTCATAATATTTTTTTGACAAAGTGTCCGGCAAATGGATATTGCCTTAAAATATTGATATTTCATTGAAAAGGTTATTATACAGAGGCTGGGATGTTAAAGAAAAGAAAGCATATTACGTACTGGACAAGCTCTAGTTACGTTCGGGACAGACTAGTTTTTAACTTTTGTTGATTTGTAATAAGTCATTGACTTTCCATTTCCGTATATCGATTAAGGGAATGACTCATTGCTTTTGTTTAACAATTCGAGAGGAAATTAAAGGTTGCTTGGTGCATTTTAGAAGAGTTGGAAGTAGTCAACGTTCTTAAATAAAGGAATCGTACAAGGATGGCCGTTTTGTATTTCATTCTCATCGGTACAATTCGCCATTTTCACCCATATTGTCAATTGATTCACTTTTTACACACAAATACTCATCAAAATGTATCGGTTTTGTTAATCTTTAGGCATTTCTTAATGTGAAATTAGACACACATTTCACAAAGGGGTCTATTTAAAACACGTAGTTTTTGATGCAAACACTCGATCATATAACAGTCAATAAATTAAAAACTTTAGCAAACCCAACTGACAAAACTAGAGAAATTTGCGCAGAAGATGTGATTCATGAAGACAATTTGTCCAGAATGACTGGGATTGCATTAGGACCTATTTTGTTCATTTTATACATAAACGACCTACCAATGCAACTTCATGTTTCTTCAACTGATATGTTTGCTGATGATACCACTATAAGCTGTTATGGTCAGAATGCAACAGAAGTTGTCTCCCTACTTCAAGACAATCTCACTATTATAGAAAATTGGTGCGAAAGAAACTCTATGCTTCCTAATCCAGAAAAGACAGCAATGACTATATCACCAACAACTCAAGTATAACCTACTCCTTTGTGACAAAATTATTGATTTCACAGAGAGCGAAAAACTTTTTGGTGTCAATGTAGACAGCAAGCTCAACTGGAAATCTCAAGTTGAAAAAGTACTAAAAAAGTTTAATTCTTTGTTATACCTTCTCCTTAGGATTAGAAGTTTTTTAGACATTCATACACGTAAACTATTTTATAATGCATAATTCTCCCTCACATTGATTATTGTTGTACTATATGGGGAAATTGTAATGAGAACCTCTTAAATTCAATGTATAAATTCCAAAAAAAGAGCAGCACGAATAATTCTTGATAAAAATTATGAAACCTCAAGTGAGGAATTGTTTAAAGAATTAAAATGGATGGAATTTGACGAGCGTGTACTATACAAAAAAGCAATTTTAGTCTATAAGTCTATCAACAATAAATTGCCTGATTATATGTCTTCACTTTTAAAAGAAAGTAATATGCCAAATCTTAGGTCTTACACTAATAAAACTCTTGAAATACCCAAACCTAGAATTGAATTTTATAGAAAATCTTTTGCTTATTCAGGTCCAAAATTATGGAACCAGATCCCCATCTGCATAAGAGAAAGTGAAAATGTACAAAGATTCAAATCTGCCTACTTAGCATGGTGGTATTCTAGTGGAAAGCACTTTCCTGTATGTACATAAATAACAGTTGAAATTTATCATGTCGTAGGCGGTGTCGGCATATGTTGTAACTACAGCTTTGATTAGCTGTTGTTACAGTATTTTTCAATACACCCGACAATATGTAATTTGTTCTGTATTCTTCTTTCAAAATCTAAACTTTACATTTTCATTATAATAACTACTATTTTCTTCATTCAAATTGTGATCCTATATTAAACTATACGTTACCGTACAATATGAATGATGTACAGAGGTAATGGCTGAGGAACGAATTGTATCAATTGTCCAATTTGCTCCTTGTCTATACTTCCTGTCAATATATATACTGTATATATGTTAGCGGCAATAAGTAAAATCAGGCAATAAGCTTAATGCCTAGGCAATAAGCTGTTGCCTAGTCAATAAGTTATTGCCTAAAAATTTCAGGCATTAAGCTTATTGCCGGAAACATTTCTATTGCCTAACATATGTTAGCGGCAATAAGTAAACTCAGGCAATAGGCTAAATGCCTAGGCAATAAGCTATTGGCTAGTCAATTGATTGCTTAAAGTTTTCAATCATTAATCTTATTGAATGAAATGTTTCATCCCAAATCGAGTCTGTTTTACAACACCTTTAAATGATCATGTTTAGGCAAAGACTGACTGTGTTCATGGGTATTTCTGTGAATTAAGTAATTTAGTCAATCGTCAGATTGAAGGTAATACATAGGCTGTGATATAGCTATGGGACATCTTGTGTAAGCATCGGTTGTGTCCAGAACAAACTTTGAATTTAAAGATGACGTTTAAATATAAATTTGTTGAACACAAATCAATGTAAATGCGTCAATGCAAAGGTTGCTCTATATCAATGACCTGAGATAGTTGCGCTGCCTTGTTTTAAAGAGGGAGTTAGTATCAGGCCTGTTAGAATCAATTTCATATGGGAGGTCCTAATTTTTCACAGAGGTTTGGGTAGATTTTCTGTACATTTGATTGAATTTGAATGTTGTTTGGCACTACATTAACATTTTTTCTAGACGTAATGCAACGTTCGGTGCACGTTACCACGTATTCCTGACATTACTAGCGCAATAACAAACAACACACCCACTCCAAATCACAAGCTGATTATCCTACTTAGATGATTAGAAAAGAATTCATTCACTTATTTTATTGAACTAAAATGTAATTCGAAGGGTTTCCAGATAATGGCATTATGGGTCATTGATTCAATGCAGGAGCCAAAAGCAACCAGTGTTTTACAAGCTCTAAATAATGGTGAATATTTGTGAAATATGTTCAATTTCAAGTTAGATTTCAAACAAGTAGTCATATTTTATAGTTAGGCAATAAGACTAATGCCTGGCTATTTTGGCCAGGCAATAGGTTTAAAACATAGGCATTAAGCTTATGCCTAGAGTGATTTAGGCAATAAGCTTACTGCCTAGGCAATAGCTTATTGCCTAGGCATTAAGCTTATTGCATAATTTTACTTATTGCCGCTAACATATATAAAAATATATATGAATTTGTCTCTTACGTATCCATTCTAAAGGAAAGCGTGCTGATTACAACTTTTCTCTTACCTCAATGCTTACCAAATCATTTATTTTATCCTTGTGCTTCACAACTGGTCTTGTTTGAGGACGACTTAATGGGTTACTTCCACAAAATTGCATAGCACACAGATTCTACTTTCTCTTTTGTTGTACATATTTACAAATGTTATATGCTTTGTCTTTGTAAATATTTGTAGAGGCCCACAGTGAAGACTGGGTATTATCCCAACCAACTGTATAGCCTCGTAAAATAAAGTCTTTATCATTATTATTATTGCATCAGGAACAGGGGGGGGGGGGATAATCCCCCCTTATGTTGGCCAAAATATGCCAATTCTTCCTTATTTTACACTGAAATTTTGGAGAAAGTCCAATTTGCCCCCCCCCCTTTATTCAGCCATCCAATATGAATTTGCTTCCTGCGGGCCTTATCATACCGAGAGGTGTTTATTTCCCTACATATTTTTTTATGAAATTTTGTATCAACTAATTCATCTTAAATAGTGTTCGTCCTAGATTTTGGACCAATGAAATTGCAGTATATTTGAAAATATCGGCGCTATATTTCGCATTATTGCCTAAAATGTGTGTTTTCAGTCTGTTATTGGCATTGGATAACAAGCAAAAATCAGTCTGATATTGTCAAAAACGGTCGTTATTCAGTAAATTCACGTGCATTATCGGACCGATTTTGCATTCACATATCCTCGATCGGGGATTTGTTGTGAGTGCTTCAGAAAATTGAAAATAAAGCCGAAATTTTGTCATTTCCCTTTTCCGCGATGTAAATTCTTATAAGACCCCATTTCCAGTTTATACCCCAATTAAACTAGGTCTCCCAGTGTAACCATATCTGATGACGTAATTATAGTGACGTAGGTTTAATTCTTGGAATCAAAAGGTAAACAAACGGGCAGCTGACAGATTTTGAAAAAAAAGTGGATTTCGTGGACATGGAAGAATATAAATTAGAATTGAGTGGTTGTGGTCTAGGTCAAATGTGATGGTAAGCCTATGTGTTTCTTGTTCTTCTTTTAGTTACTGCAATTGTTCCTTTACAACTTTGTTTTTTATCGAAATGAACGAATGTCTGAAACGAACCAGAGATTTACCTCGGAAGTTCCGACCTTTTGTTTTATTTTTTTGCGACGAAACTTGACTACATAGCTACACGATGAAAATCTAACGGCCCGTCTAGTGGATATCGGACTTACTCGATATATGTCGAGTCGAATGCCGGAAAACTCTGGTGTCTGTCGGTGAAAATGTGGCTAAATTTTCACAAGGCTTTTCAGTTATTCGTTTTATTTTATTACATTTCTTTGCAAATTCTTCATATTTTATGCAATAATAGCGTCAATTCACGTTTTTTCGGTCGTTAACATTCTCAGAGGCCCACAAAATGGGTTGACGCCCTCGACCTTCGGTCTCAGGCGATAACGCATTTTTTGGGCCTCTGAGAATGTTAACGACCTTAAAAACGTGAATTAACCCTATATAAACGCACTGCCGGTCAGATTATGTAACGGATATACATAGCCACGCCCCCGTTTCCTGTGCAGTTATGAAAAATTATGTAATTTTTGGGAAAATGATGCAATTTTTGGGCAAATGATGTAATTCCAATAAGATTCGCTCGATAGTAGCTCCGGTCTGAGGCGTGGTTTGAAGAATGACAGTAAAAGCGTATGTTTTCATTGGTTGACGAACACTACGTCAGATAGAGTCTGTATAGTAGATTCTACAGCGCCTTTTGAACGTTTATATCACGTAGAATCTACTATACATCCTCTATGTAATACGCATTCAAAGATAATTTCTGTCACAATTTATAATTATGAATTAATTACTGAAAATGTTGTTATAATTACTACATTGTACTTACTAACCTTAGATGTAGTACAATTATATCTTACCTATGGCGTAACTGGCAACAGAATCGCCAGCGTCGGGATCAGTAGCTGTGAACGTACCGACTGAAGTGCCTGAAATATACCCATGTTTTTCAACAAAAACTCGTAACTGCAGATTAAAACAAGCTGCAATTACGTTGCTTTTGTTGAAAAGCGATGATATACATGCACATATATTTAGTAAATTATTTACAGAGCTACATACACGGTGGGTAACCCACGTGACTTTTGGGAAGCGTTAACACCGAAAAAATCGTCCGCTTCAAGGTTTACAGTATGTTTTGTTTAATTTCTCAGCTTATACCCTATTGATTTTGATGAGATAAAATGCACGGAACGCGCCTTTGAGAGGGCTATTGCCGACTCAAACTCACTCTGCTCCAAATTCAGTAGTTTTTTTCAAACATTCGAGCCAAAGATTTTGTAATTGCAAAACGAAAGTGGGAAGCGTTCACATGCACCGAAGAAAACTTTCGCTTGAATGTTTGAAGAAACCACGGGATTCGGAGCAGAGTGAGTTACAAACGGGAATATCCCTCTCAAATGCGTGTTCCGTGCACTTTATCTCGTCAAAATCAACAGAGTATAAGCTGAGAAATTAAACAAAACATACATTGAAGCGGACGATTTTTTCGGTGTTAACGCTTCCTAAAAGTCACGTGGGTTATCCACCGTGTACATATATATTTTCAAACTGCAATGTTTCTTATCTTGTTCACCAAATCCTACGTTGTTGGTGCTCATCAGATTAGTCAAGTGAATACATAAAACATAGGGCTTTGAGATGATTCAAGTGAGTGTCTACAACATAGGACTTGGAATTGAAATAACAAAGTCATTATCTTTTCAATTCCACTTATTTGTGGCTCTGATAGATTTTTATCAACATTGTTAATCCTACCCAATCAAGACCTGGTTTTGACGTCCCTAATAGAAAAGGCTTGGGAAAACATTGAGGCAAAAGAAGAAACTGCTGATGACCAGCAGTTTCTCCTCTTGCCTCAATATTTTCTTACCAATATTGTACACAAATTCTTTCTTTTTCAATGCCCATTTTGTCGTCTGCTGTAACTTTCAAATTGGACTACCCTAACATTTTGTCGTTTGGGAAAGGGTTAATCCTACCCAAAGCTAAAGTATTGCACCGTTTATCAAGAATGCAAATGTATAATGTTTTTTCTTAAAATTGAATTAATTGCAGTAAACTACAGTACACATGTACAGTCGACACTCGTTGTGTCGAACTCAGAGGGGTAGCCAAAATACCTCGACATATCCGGAGTTCGACTCATCCGATTTTGATTATTTTCGATGAAAACATTTCTTAACCATTTTTGAAGGGCATCATATGCGTCAATTATTGAAATATAGTAGGAAAAGGAAAGAAATTGCTCGAAACGAGCAATTTCTGTCCTTTTCCTACTTAATTTCAATGGCTGTATTTGTTACGAAATTCATTTTGATATCCATATGTTGAATATGGGACTTGACTTTCACCTCGACTTAAGAGTAATTTCGACTTATCCGATGTCGAGATAACGAGTGTCGACGGTAAATGGAATTTGTCATTTTTTTTCTCAAATCTAATAGCATCTTTTTACTTATAAGCCAAAATTAAAAATAATGGTAACATTTAATCGCATTAGAATAACAAATCTTGGAATCAAAACATACTTTAGAAACATGAAATGGGAATAAAATGTCTCTTTAAGATAGAGTACTCGTAATATGGCCATTTTGAAATTCATAATAAATAGTGTTTTTTTTCGAGCAGCGTCGTTACATACCCGAACATATTCGGGCGCGGTCGTAAACATTCGGCTGTTGAAAGTTCCACCGCCGAATGTTTTTGACGTCGCCTGAATAATTTTGACGTCGCGCGAATCTAATTAACCAAACGCCGACAGTCAATCAAAAACATCGATTAGCCAATGGACGATCAGAAATATGTCATGCCCCAATTGTTCTTCGTTGCACGTGTTATTGTATCGATTTATCGGATAAATGGCAAAGAATTTTGTGCTAACAATAGACTATGTTATCCGTTATGTTTTGATAAACCGTCGGTGTTGTTATAAAATCTCGTAACTACGGCTTAAATCAAGCCGTAGTTACGAGATTTTATAACAACACCTACGAAATACTATTTTGTTTGTCCGAATTTACGTCACGATTAACTGGATAAAATCGTTCCCTATTAACGATCACATCCCCATTGCTTGTCTTAAATTCTATCTTGGGCGGAGCGATCTGTCGATTTGCGTTTGGTCAATAGGAAACGATTTTATCAAGTAAACAGTGACGTAATTTCGGACAAATAATAGTATTTCGTAGGTGTTGTTATAAAATCTCGTAACTACGGCTTGATTCAAGCCGTAGTTACGACATTTTATAACAACATCGACGGTTTATCAAAACATAACGGTAATTTAAATCTATTTTTAGCCCAAAATTCATTGCCATTAGGAGTGGACTACCTGGACAACCCTTTCATACCTGCGCTAGCGCCATTTGTCATGTCCACGTTATACGCTGCCATGGCGAAGTTCGGTGCTTCATTCACGTTGGTTAACGATACGACAAATGTAACGGTTGAAGTGAGGATGGGATTGCTTTGATCTGTAGCTCTAAAATCAAATAATAAAAGGTTAACCCTTTCCCAAACGACAAAATTTTAGGCTGATCCACTTCAAAAACCGTCACAAATGACAAAATAGATGTTATTAAAGATGCGATTTGTGTAAAATATGGCACAGAAAATATTGAGGCAAAAGGAGAAACTGCTGGTTATCAGCAGTTTCTTCTTTTGTTTCAATGTTTTCCCAATCCTTTTCTATAAGGGACGTCAAAACCAGGTCATGTTTAGGAGAGGGTTAATGAAATAATAAAACATTATACAAATAATGCAAACAATTATAATGGAATTGCGCCCGTTCACATCAGTATCGTAGGAGGGCAAGTTTAAAAAAAATGTGACCGTTCACTTTTTACATGCCTCGGCTTTTACAGAGAAACATATTCTACCCAATAAAAGCTAAAAAGATGTGTTATTGTGTGTTAATACTGGGTACCAAGTTTAAAGAAAATTGCTTCACAAATAAGAAAGATATGTCATTTAAACATGTCAAAAATGTCAGGAGTGAAACGCTTTTTGTGTGACACTTAACACTTTGACCAGATTTCTAAGCTATGGTAAATAAAAGATAGTGACAGGATTCTATAATAAGCAATTGTAATTCATAAAACAACATGTGCATCATCATCTTAAAATTACCTTTTCATCTTATCTTCACTGGTTTAGGATGTGGAGCCTGTTTTATACAACAACCCTCTAAATTTTATGTCAGGAGTGAAACACTTTTATTTTTTAAAATGTGTTCTCATTTTTGTTTATTCAGCCAAAATCTAGCACTCAAACTGTTTTACGAAGCCATCAACCTTGTGGACATTCTGCACGCTACTATTTAGTGATTCGTGGGTTACAATTTCTCATATTGTGCAATATATATGCTGTCAGGAGTGAAACGCTTTTTTGTTGTCATTTTGCAAGATTGTGCACACAATTTTAGCTATAAGTTAGTGAACATGAATTTTAAATATAATATTGGCACTGCTTAACCATTTAGAATAGTTTTTAGGCAACCTAATTAAGAAATCTGGATGATATTCTGTAAAAATAGCTGTTATTCTTAAAATTTAAATGTCACACTTTGGTCACATTTTTTTTAAACCTGCCCAGGACAAACGGGAGTTACATATAAATACATGTTGACTTTAGCATATATACGAGGGCTGTTAACAAAGTATCCGGAATGGTTTCATAATTCGTGCACTAGTTGTATTGATATTTTCAACACTTAAACTTTGAGGAATTATGCCTTTGATCCTGCAACAAAAACTAGGTTGTTTGCATCAAGCCGCGCTCGACAGTCGCTATGGCAACGCAAGGTCACGTTGATCGGGACAAGTTCTTGAACGGATACAACGTCAGGAAAGCCTGTCTCACACATAAAATATTTACATCTGTTCGATATATTTGCCACCGCACGACATCCACTTCCTCCATCTAGATGCATCCATGTCACACAAGGCTCTGAACTGTACATGGAGAATTTTATGGATAGTTTCTCGGACACCATTAGTAATTCGAGAACGTCTTCGCCGACGTCGTGTTGGGACGTCCAGATTTTTTTGTGTTCAGCAACAGCATGCGCATCTTCGCAAGCCAAGGGTGACATCTACGACGTAACGTCGTTTCTGTATTCACCCTTGGCGGATTTAGTCCGATTTTCTTGGTCTCCTGGAAAGCGTTTTCATTGGTTCCAGCGAGGTCTCGCTGGAACCAATCAGATTGTCGACTGATACATTTGTTATGAGTAACCAAATCATGACAACGGGCGGGAAAAAGCATTGCATTTGCAACTCAAAAACGCGAAGATGGGCGATTTTTTTTTAAGAATTTCACTGCAAAAGACAGGAATTCCCTAACTTTAATCGACGAATTATCATACTTTCGACAATTCGACCAATAAAGCAGCTAACTTTTACTTAATTCGCATGACGTATGACGCGAAAGACAACGCGCGTTAATGACGTCATCAATAATGGACGTAAACAACCAGCAGAACAACCGCTAGGCGGCGCTTCGCGATTTCAAGAAAATCGGACTAAATCCGCCAAGGGTGAATACAAACGTAGGTGGGTTCAACCTTGCCTAGCGAAGATGCAGCATGCGTAGAATCTATTTTGAATACGTTCTACCACTCATAATTGTTTAATTTTTCTCGTAGAACTATTGCAATGCGTATTTATTATCATAAAGATTGTCTTTGATTTTGATTTACCTTTCATCACGCAAAACATTATTGAATACCGCTGCCCTAGCTCCATATTTGCTATATAAGCAAAGCAATGCATTCACATACTGTTGTTTACGGAATGGACGTCATACGAGGGTTGTTTGATAAATTCGCGGAATTATTCTGTAATTCAAAATTGAGATTAAATACCAATATCATTTTTGTTTTATGATAAAATTTTACTATTCCTTGAATATCAGTCAAAAATTCAAAATGATATGTTAACAAATAACGTTTACAGATTACATTGAATAAGGCCATGTCTGGCTAGTTGCCTTTGGGTAGAGCGTCACGTAACGTCACGTCAAGATAGATGACGTCAGGTCATTCAGCGGGAATCAAACTTGAGCGGCCTGTTCTCCCTTAATATATGGTAAACAGCATAACTAGAAAGCGACAACTTCTCTGCAAAGTCCCGCACAGTTATTCGCCGATCTGACCTGACACGCTGCTCTACATGTGCCGTAGTACCATGCGTAACAGAAGATTTCGGTATACCTGGCCTGTCATCATCACGAATCGACGTCATAACTGTCTGAAATCGTCCATGCCATTTAAATACTTGTATGTTTTTCCACATACCGGCAAAGTATCTGACTCTTCTAGCTTTCTAAATGTTTCTGTGGGTGATAACTTTAGTCCTACACAGAACTTCACGACGGATCGCAACTCGAGCTCATCAGATGACGTCAGTTTTCTATGACGATTTTCCTGCTACATGATTTTGAAAACGTTGTGCACAAGGTAACTTTCAAAACAAAAACGGCAAATTTTCAGGAAATGACGTCACAACGTTTACTAAACGTTCTGTGAATTCCAGCCGTTTTGCCGTACATAGTTATAGCGCTTTTGTACAATTATCATTAGTCTAAATGATTAAAAACTGACCAAAGGCAACCTCGCGTATCTTGGTTGCTATGGAGACAGAAAAAAATGGCTTTCTGTTAGGCGCATTTCAATATCATGAAAGACCAACATTTATAATATGTTGTTTTACATCTGTATGAAATTTCGTGATCTTTTGCCGAAAAATAAAAAAATAAGAAAGAAATTCCGCGAATTTATCAAACAACCCTCGTATATCAACCGATGACGTTACGTTTGTTAAGAAAAGGGTACGCCCAAAGCTAAGGGGTATTTTGGACATTTTTTTACGAGAGAGAGATATACAAAATATGATCACTTTAAAGGTGATTGATAAGTCACATTTTTACCCATTACGCAAAGTTGCCCCGCTCAACGTGACCACACGTTTCCAAAGCGACTGTCGAATGTGCAATAATGAAAACATCCTAGTTTTTGTTGCAGGATCAAATGCATAATTCTTCAAAATATCTGTGTTTCAAACTTCATCACAGTTGGCGTAAAAGTTAAAAAAAAAAGTTATTATACTATTCCGGATACTTTATTAACAGCCCTCGTACGTACATTGAATGACGTTATATCATCTTATTGGCGTTTACGTAATCATTATGGTAGGTGAGGATTTCAAAACCAAGTACAGGGTACACCATACATCGGAGAAGACTTATAATATTAGGGTAAAAGAAAAAACGTCGCTTTTTTATAATAAAAAACTTCGAAACTGCAGCTTGAATCAAGCTGCAGTTTCGATGTTTTTATTGCAAAGCGACAGAATGCTGGTTTATGATTGTACTTACGTGAAAGTAATCGTAATTGTAGGCGTTGATTCGAAATCTAGTACCGGGTCCGAAGCTCCGGATTTCACACGAAGCTGAGCCGTTGCAATTTCGAACTTAGTATCGGTTAGGGTGTACGTAATCGTCCCGGTCCCGCCCGAAGCTGTTAGGTCTTGAACTGAGGTCGACTGTGCGGAGTTCTCAGCAACAGATCCCGTTGTCGGGGTGATAACCAATTGTGCGTTACCGCCTGTGGAAGAATAAAAAAAAAAACAACATCATTTAACCCCTTTCCGAAAATAGCACAATTAAAGTGTTGTACATTTTTAAAAGCTGACGTAGACGACATAATGGATGTCCTCAAATACAGTATTTGTATGTAATATTATGTTAACAAAGGCTTTTTCTTCTTTTGTCCCTTTGTTTTCCTACGCATTTTCTATTATTCATAAAATCTTGTACTTTTGATAATTAATTGTGTTTGAACCTGTTATGGTTTAGCCGGTTTGTGTTAGGTCTGCCACTGAGGACACAGGGGCGGTGTTCTAAGCAATATAGACGCCGATCTAGGGGAGATAGTAAGATAGTCAATTGTGCGTTACTGCCTGTGGAAAAAAGATATCATGGATTTTCAAAAAAAAAAAAAAAAAAAAAAAAAAAAAAAAAAAAACAAACAAACAAAAAAAGACTTGTAACTGCAGCTTAAAACAAGCTGCAGTTACGAGATTTGTGGTGAAAAGAACCGATATGTATTGCTCTTTTTTTGTTTGTTTGTTGTTTTTAAATTACATTTTGCTTATTATTTTTTAAATTTACAAACGGCTGTTTCAAAGATGCAAGAATCATGTAAATTATCTATATAGGCCAAAATTTGATTCTAAGATCTTAACTAGAACATTGAAAAAATAATTATCAAATGAAATTCATCGCTGCAAGTGCTTGAACCGTTGTTCAGGCCTTCAAGTACGTCTGTTCGTTTGTTCTACAGTGCCAAACATGTCTGCCTATTTTAACCCACTATAGGTCACGATAAATGACCTGACAGAGCATTTCTGTCGATTAGTATTGGCTGCTCTGTCTGGTCATTTATCGTGAGCTATACCAGATGGCAAAATTTTTGACCTATTCGAATTAAAAAAAATATTGCAGATCTGACCATTCTTAGTAAATAAAACTATTACATTAATTTTATTGGTATCTCTGGATAGAAAAAAATGTGGGAATGAAGAAATTGCTTGTCACAATGTTTTACCAAACTATTACCAGTCACATGTATGGAGTAAAAAAGATAAATTGTAAGGGAATGGGTTTACAAAATTTCTTGATTGTCAGTAACATCTATTTTCACGGTGGATAGGATGGAAAACAAGCATGGCCAAATTAGCCCCGCTTCGAGTAAGCAATGTTGCACACAAAAACTTTTGTAAACGAAATACTGCTGTTTGTCCGGAATGACTTCACGGTTAACTAGAAAAAAGTGATCCATATTCTATTACTATGACTTTTTGTGATCAATTAGAATTCGGTACGTAGCAAAAAAAAAAAAAAAAAAAAAAAAAAAAAAAAAAAAAAAAAAAAAAAAAAAAATGCAGGAAAAATTACTATCTGCAGATGAAATTATCAACAACCAAGTTAGTTTTTAGTTTTAAAAGCATTTTTCTTCCGAAATGCCAATTAATGTAAATTTAAAATTCTTGCCCATATTTGTAGTAAAATTGGATCCGAAAGTCTTAATTGTATCTTAACTCTTTTTAAACAAGGCCTGCTTTTGACGTTCATAGAAGAAACAGTTTGAAAATCATTGAGAAAAAAAGAACTTGTTGATAATCAAGATTTTTTTTTCGTCACCAATATTTTCTGTGTTATTACATGCACGTTTTCTACGTTTCACATGTATCATTTTTGGTCAAATTGGCGTGGGCCAAAATTTTTTCGTTTAGAAAAACTTAACGGCTTTCTTGACATCGACCCGTCGAAAATTATCGTCGTTGTTTTGCAAAAACCTCGTATCTGCAGCTTGTTTTAAGCAGCAGATACGAGGTTTTTGAAGAAAAGCAGCGTTATCTGTATCCTTTTCAAAGTTTTCAATCCTCCCCAAACATGAAAAATGTCGGGTCTTAATTGAGAGTTTCTGCGTGAGATAAAATTGGTGTTTATTTGGATAGGATTTCTGTACAAAATACCACAAACAGGTTCAACATTTTCTTGTTTTGTCCTAACATTTTCCCAAGTCCTTTTCTTTTTGAGGCGTCAAAACCAGGCTTTATTTTGAAAAGGCTTGATATCCAATTATTTTCTACCTTCGTTATAATACCTTCATCACAATTCTAGAAAGAAGTTCATCAAAACACGATAAAAAAAGAATGAAGAAAATAATAATAAAAAAGATAAATTAGATAGATCTATAATAAAAAATGTGTTTACATTTTAAAGTTATACTTTTAATGAACGAAATATGAATTTATCAAATTTCATAGTTTACTTGTCTTTTACATACATATCTTTTTTATATAATCTTATCAAATATAATAAATGTTTGTTTGTTTTAGTTTAGAAAATTTGGGATATAATTGTGTATTATAGAAGAAAAAAGTGTGGCATTTTTTAATGAATGAACAAATGAATATAAAGAGAATATGAAGAATAAACAGCTTACCTTGAAAAAAGAATAATGCGAGCACGAATGCCAGCGAATAACAAGCCATTTTCAATTCCATCTGTTTGTCTAAAAAACTTTCTTTTTTTTCAAAAAGGAAAATTAAATCTATATGTGTAACAAATTTAAAGAAGATTTTTTTTCGGAAATGTAAAATATTTTTTCAGAAATTCTTTAAAACAATTCCTGCAATGTACCCCGGGTGGCTGAAGCTAGCGCGTCTGCCCGAGGCTGATTTATATGTAAGTTTTTGTTTTTATCGACGGTTGCCAGGCGAAACAGCGTTCAATAATCAAAAATACATTTGATCCAGGTATCCAGAAGACAATAACACGTAAACTCGTCCAATAGAAACCGTAAAATCGGTTGTCATTGACAACGCGGATGATGGCTCCAAGCGCCATGATGATTACGTCATCTAGCGCATGCGCAGTGTCATTTATCTCCACAGCACGCATGAAGCATCATATCTCCAGCTTGTTAAAGCTGGAGATATGATGTTTTTGGCGTGCGTAGACGAATCATCGCGTGATTTTAACGCATGGACAGGTAATTTGAGGACATCCATGTTTAGACGTGTGTCACAGATAATTGCAGGACAAGAATCTGTTTACATCCAAACCGTATCAACAAGTCTGCAATCCAGGGAGGAATAAAGTTCCCGATTGAACATAAATTGCTGATTTGAATGACAGGTGATTCTTGTACATTCTACGATACCCATACCTTTAATTATCAGTACCATTCTTTACACAGCAAGCATTTGTCAAGTCTAGATTCGTGTAAAATAGAATAGTATCTGGTACAAACATGCCATATATAGCTCACTTGTGAGCCAGGTAATCAGGTAATCTATAATTTATTGTGGAGTACATTTTTTTCTGGAGACGAGGGGTTGTAAATAGACTTCACATAAGTTGATTCACCGTGCCAGATTTCAAGTACAAATATCATTTTAGAGACACCTGCAAGACTCGAACCATCTCATACAAATTACATCGGAGGGTAATATGTATAGTATCATTTACATTTGGCACTTTTTGTATATGTGACCCGTCGCGCTAAAAGGGACCTTATCGGGTGTGTGAAAAATATCGACCCTAGTCAGTCTGCGCAGTCCGCGCAGCCAGACTAGGGCCGACACTTTTCACTTTTAAGTAAATTTCTAAATCCGGAAATGTTTCTCTATCTTACTATATGTTCATTTGTCGCATACGGTATCTGGTCGACATGTGCTGAGCCTGACAAGTTTGTCAAAATTTGGATTTTTGGAGTTCGGATAAGGTCCCCTTTAGCGTGACGGGTCACATATAATACCAATTGTAGTATGTAGTTGTAAGTTCCTTTTTAGAGAGTAAGGCCTTTCTATTGTTGCCACCACCCAATATTTTGCAAACCGCACAACGAAAATAGGTCCTCTAAAACAAGACAAAAAAGATCTAAATAACAATTGGAATAGTCAACAGTCAGACGTGTCAGTATATAAAATATATGACATGTATGATCTTTGCAAAATTTTCATTTCTCAGTTACACGTGTGTTATTTTTAAGTTTTTTTCTGCAAAAGCTTTCCTCGGCGAATACATCATGTATTACATTGGTGTATTTATCTCAAATCATTGAAAGCGGTGGCAACAACAATAAAATGATAAAATCCAGAATCAATGCCAAATTATCTCCGTCTTAATAAATTATTCAGAAAACAGCGTCTCAGAATATCGCATCTTTCTTCGATGATTGATATTATATCTGTAGGACAGTTCTTTCATGCATTGGCAAAGAATTTTGTGCTAAAAATAGACTGGATTTACTGTTATATTTTGATAAACCGTCGGCGTTGTTATAACATCTCGTAACTACGGCTTGAATCAAGCTGTAGTTACGAGATGTATAACAACACCTACGAAATACTATTTGTTTGTCCGAATTCACGTCACGATTAACTGGATAAAATCGTTCCCCATTAACGATTTTCCAAACAGCAAATGTAGTGAAGTCAGAGTTGAAAGCTTCTTAAAGCAACACACGAAGCCTTGACTAGGGTATAATTGCGCTGAATATAACGCAAAAATATTGAGACAAGTTCAAAATGCTGATCTTCATGATTTTCTTCTTTTGTCTCAATCTTTTTTTTCAAACTTTTTCTGTTAAGTACGCCAAAACCCATGCTCCAGTCTAAATGCTGTTGCAGACAACAACATAACTTAAGACAAAAGAGGAAATTGTACATGTAATAGCTAAGCAAATAGTGAGAGAAAAGGAGATATTGCTAGTTTTCAAAAATTTTTCTTTAGTCTCAATTTTCCCGGGACCATTGTAAACAGCAAAACCCTTTCCCACAAAAAGACATGCTTTTGATATCCCTGATAGCAAAATTTAAGGAAAATAGTGAGACAAAAGAAGGAAATGTTAAAAACCAGCATTTTCTCTTTTTGCATAAATACTTAGGCCCTATATTATAAACAAATTATTTCTTTATCAGTATCCGTTTTGTCGTCTGCTGCAACTTTCTGAGTCTGCATACACTTTATTTTCTCTTCAAAAGCATCTTTGATTTTAGTCAGTTCTGAATATTTTTCCTGAAATTTACGTAATTTTACAAATTCCGAGTCAATTTCTCAGCCAACTTTAATTCCGATAAAAAGCATTGTGGGAAATCCATAAAATGATGCGCCATGAAAATAATTGCTTTTGATCAGACAACTGATAAATGCGGACAAGTTGCCTTAACCCATTACTAGACGACAAAATCCTAGAATGTTCGAATTTGAAAGAAGCTTCAAACAACAAAATAGATGTTGATAACGACAAATTTGCGTAAAATAATGTGCAGAAAATATTGAGGCAAAAGGAGAAACTGCTGGTTATCAGCAGTTTCTCCTTTTGTCTCAATGTTTTCTCTAGTCTTTTCAATTAGAGACGTCAAAACCAGGTCTTGTTTGGGAAAGGGTTAACCTTTTACCAGACGACCAAATTATAGACTGGTCTGAATAAAAAGGTGCTGCAGATGACAATTTTAAGTTGCTGATTTTTGTCTCTCTGTGTAGAATGAATTAATTGTGGGAAATGAAGAAAGTGCTTGTCGCTAGCAATTACTTCATCTTCCAACTTGTTTTCCAAAGCCTTCAATTTGTGGGGTATCAAAAGGTGTCACTGTGTGGTAATACCTTAAACCCTTTTCCAAACGACAAAACTTATCCAGATATGAAAGCTGCCACTGATATCAAACTATATGTCTATATTTCTGCTTTTCAACAAAAACCTCAGCTTATAACAAGACTAGAATACTCTAGAATCAAGGATTTGCTGGGTGTGAGAGATCTGTTTAGACCGGCTGACAGAAAAGCTATTAACGACCAAGTATAATTTTGCTTTTTCACCTTCTGAAAGGTGTAAGATATTAGAATCTATAGCTGAACATATTTTACCCTTTGGAGTTTACGTTAGAATTATAGTCAACCCTTTCCCGTTTCAAATGAGTAGGCCTACCAACAGTATAGGGCTTGGACGAAAATAAAAGATATCTATTGCAATATTAAGGTAAAAAGGGCCTAATTAGCACCAAAGAGCCCGCGGCGAAATTTGAAAAGTGCAAGCAATTCCTAAAGTGTGTTACATTTCTATTCCAAATATAATCATAAGCAATTTGTACGGTTTAGAATTTTGAATTAATGCATATTTATGGAAGTATTAGACAAAAATGTTCCAAATTACCTCCCTTTTATATGAATATAGAGTAAAATAATATTTGTAAATTACTTTCTCCTTGAAGCTTTATCTTGAAATCCGGCACGATGAATCAACTTATGTGAAGTGTATTTACAAGTGTGTGTAATTTGATGCATTTCGTATGGCTAGAAAGTGGTGTTTTTAATTAGGCACTTCATACCTTAATGCTATTTGGTCTTTCATTGTCTTAAATCCTTTCACAAACAAGACCTGGTTTTGATATCCCTCGTAAATAAAGCTCTGGAAAACATTGAAGCAAAAGAAGAAAATGATTGTTGGTAGATACCAGCATGTTCTGATTTTGCCTCAATATTTACAGTGCTAAATTCTACACACAACTTTTCTATATCAACTGCTAAATATCGTCAGCAGCATCTTTGAAATAGGACTACCCTAAAACTATGCTGTTAAGGAAAGGGTTAAAAGTATTTAAGTAACCATGACAATAGTATTGTGCTACCATTTCTCGGTCCATTTGAATGCTAGTAAATCGCCCTGGAAATCCATAAAATAATGCACCATTAAAACATTGTTTTTGATCAGATAACTGATAAATACACGACATGTTTCGTTTAATGTTTTAACCCTTTCCCACACAATGACGTTTTTTCGACACCTCAGAAGATAAATGCTTTAGAAAGCATCGTGGGAAATGAAGAAATTGCTTGTGACAAGCAATTTCTTCATTTCCCATTGTGTTTTTAAAAAGAAAGGCCAAAGGATGTAAATTTCGGTACCTTAAAATTCTCGTCTGCAACACGTTTGAATATGGACAAGTCTAAAATGTTGCTGTCTGGTAATGGGTTAAGTAGAAATACCTCGATTAATAATCAGGTTGTGTAACAATGGATCGTTCTAATTTGGAATCCATCGCATACGACAGAATAAATGTTCCATGAAAGCTAAAGAGGTTTAGCATCTTCGAGCGCCATCCGTGACAACGGAAATTCACTAGATATATCCTCGTCAATTTACGGGCCATCCATGGGAACGGAAAATGACGAGGGATACCCTCGTCAATTTCCGTTGCTATGGAAGACACTTGAATATGCACGAATTTTTATATAGTTCATAAGGAATAGAATACCTTAAGGTTTACGGCCCTTCAAAAAATCACCACTTTCTAGACATACAAAATGCATCATATGCAAGGGACGTAATTTTAAACATTTTGTCAAATATTTCCATAAGTATGCTTTAATTCAAAATTTTAAACCGTTCAGAGTGCTTAAAGTGACATTTCAGAATTTTTTGTCATAAATTTTACTTTTATTTTTATCTGAAAGAGCATATTTCCTTATGAAAATTTTGAAAATTTCGAGCCAAAATATAGCGCCGTTTACGAGAAATTTATATTTTTGTGTTAAAATTGAACAAAATGTTGTGGACAACAGTTGGGATTTATATGCAATTTATCGATTATGTCTCAACTTTAAATGCGTGTTTCTCGCTTATTGGCAACAACTTCAAAAAACCAATAGTATTTATACTCATTAGAATAACCAAGCTTGGCATCAAGACATACTTTTAAAAAATGAAATTGGAATGAAATGTCCCTTTAATAAAAATAATGTTTGTATTTGGAATGGAAATGCAACACAGTTTAGGAATTACTGGCACTTTCAAATTTCACATCTGGATCTTTGGAGCTTTTGAGGGGTCGGATACATTAAGGGTAGGCCTATGTTTGGCGTTTGGTTACCAGTGGAAAGCAAAATTCTCTAAACAATTCATGAAACATTTTGTACATTTCTACAACTATTTCTATGGTTGGTTAAATTGTAACTATAAAGAGGTCCTTTGAAAAATAATGTGGCGTTCTTTAGTTCTTTCATTTAATTATGAATTGTTTATAAATGTGTTTTCAGTATTTTGGGACACATAATGGAAGCAAAATGACAAGCAAAAAGCAATAATTCACTTTTTTTTAAAAGATCATTTGAAAAAGCTTTTAGCAGAACTTAAGACTTTGACCCTTTTCTTACAATATCGATTCTGATTTGGACATGTCAGTGGATGGAAACGATTCTGATGACCAATATTTCAATTATTCTCTTTTATCCATATCGTCGTTGTAAATGCAAAACCTCGCATCTCGTTTTTGGAAAATTTTAAAGAGGAGGGAAAAAAGTGTAATAACTTTTCCCAAACTGAAATGTTTTACTTGAAATTTTGACATATTGTTCATGAATAATATGTCCTTAATGCTGATCAGTACAATATCTCAAAACCAGTGAGAATTGTCTAAACTGGACACACAAGTTTGTACTTTGAAAATCGCTCGACTCGACATACGAGGTTTTGCATTTACACCGATTATGTCTTTATAAGGTTTAAAAGTCTAAATATATTGTTTAAGGACGGATTTAATAAATTCGCAAACAAATATTGTTTACGAAAAGTTAAATTAATAAAAAATATTACTATTATACCTATTATTTTCCCTTTTTTGACTAATTATTTTCTATTCAATATAATAGATAAAGTCTACATTCATCAATATAAATTGCATCGTCAGCAACCGCCTCCAAATAGAACCAGTCTAAAATTTTGAAGTTTTCGTAATGGTTAACGAAATACTCTTTTACCGATCCTATTCACGCTTTAAAAACATAAAGTCGACCACTTTGCTAGATCTTATTTCTGTCTATTCTATTGACAATGCGAAAAGGCAAAACACATAAATATTTCAAAATCGAAACTTTAGCAGCTTTTGTTACTATAAAACAAACAATGAAACATGATGATGGATATTTCTGGCGTTTAATGTTATACCCTTTCCAAAATGAATATAAATTTGGACTGCTGCAAAGTAAAAACCAATGCTGACGGCAGCATGTTGGGTCTACAATGTACAATTTGTGTACAAAACAGTCCTAAAAATATTAAGACAAAAGGAAGAAATCGCATAATCACCATTTTCTTTTTTTGTCATTGAGCAATGTTTTCCAAAGTATTTTATGATAGAGACGTAATTACCTGAGGTGCGTTCTTTAGAGCGAGATTTTTTAAGATTTCTTAAGATGTTTTTGATACAGCGTTTTTGAGACCGAGATTTTAAGCGAGGTGTTCCGAATGTTCCATAATTCATACGAATGACGTCATGATGACGTCATTTGTATGAAGTATGGAGCATTCGGAACTCCGTGGTTTATGAATCATGGAGCATTCGGAACAACTCGGTCAATTCTATCCCATATAGATTCTACAGAATTTACCGAGGGGTTCCGAAATAAATAAAGAGCAATGGCGGCTCCCAGTGATCGTCTTAAAAATCTTGCTCAAAAGAGCGCTTTATCCTAAAGCATCTTAAGAAATCTCAAGATATCTCAAGAAATCTCGCTCTAATTAAAGAACGCGGCTCTGGTGTTATTTAGGAAAGAAAGGAATAACTGATTTTCACATAATGATGCCTTTTGACGCACAAAATATATATAAAGACATTGGAAAACATTGTGGAAAATGAAGAAATTGCCTGTTATAAGCAATTTCTACATTTTCCTACTATGTTTTATCTATCCTGAAAGTTGGGAGAGGGGGCAAATTCAATTCGCTTAAAATTGTCATCTGCCACATGTTTGACTTTGGACCTGTCTGAAATTTTGCCGTTTGGCAAAGGATTAATGTATCAAAATACCATATTACTTGATTTATCGCATGGTGTTATTTTACAACAGAAAAATACAATGTAAACAATTTCGTTGTCATCCCATAAAAAGGCAACCATTGCATAAATAATGACTCAAATGAAATAATTGTATGGCATTTTGTCATCGAAACGGGCTTATTATTCATGGGTATCCCCCCATATTTTTTAACCCATTAGCAACGTTCATGAATGGCTTGGTTATGTGTGAAAAAGATATAGGATAATTTAGACACTACATGTAACAGACGAAGAAGAAGAAGAAGAAGAAGAAGAAGAAGAAGAAGAAGAAGAAGAAGAAGAAGAAGAAGAAGAAGAAGAAGAAGAAGAAGAAGAAGAAGAAGAAGAAGAAGAAGAAGAAGAAGAAGAAGAAGAAGAAGAAGAAGAAGAAGGAGGAGGAGGAGGAGGAGGAGGAGGGGGAGGAGGAAGAGGAGGAGGAGGAGGAGGAGGGGAGAGGAGGAGGAAGAAGAAGAAGAAGAAGAAGAAGAAGAAGAAGAAGAAGAAGAAGAAGAAGAAGAAGAAGAAGAAGAAGAAGAAGAAGAAGAAGAAGAAGAAGAAGAAGAAGAAGAAGAAGAAGAAGAAGAAGAAGAAGAAGAAGAAGATTTTTGTTGGATTTATTATATTCTTTCAATGATTTTACTATTTGTAAAAATAATTTCACTATATATTTTACCGTCTGTGGGCCCTTTTAGCTACATTACGTCGTTTGGTAGGTTTAATCCCATTTCGTCTACTCCCAATTCGTCTACTTTTTTGGACATGAGTTCCATTTCGTCTACTTTTCTATACTTTGTATATCATTATGATACTATAATTATGATTTCTATCAAAATGTTTTCATTTTTATTTCATTTGTGAGTATATTTCTTAAAACAAAAATAAAGTTGTTTATTGATGATTTGACATGAAAGTAGACGAGCTGGGACAGTAGACGAATTGGGACTCAGTGCACTTAATAAACAGTAGACGAAATGGGAGTAGACCAATTGGGATGTTACCGTTTGGTAATGGGTTAACGTAGACTACCCGTAATGTCGCAATTTTGAGAATCATAAAACATCGGTTTTTTTACGAGCGGCGTCGTTACGTATCCGAACCTATTTGGGCACGGTCGTAAATATTCGGTGGTGGAGAGTTCCACCTCCGAATGTTGTCGATCGCGCTCGAATAATTCCTACGGCGTGCGAATCTCATTAGGGGTGGCCTACCTTAAAAGCAGGAGATAAAATGGATGCATTATAATCGTCAAATCGATGGACACATCTTCTATCATTATGGGGTACCGCGTGAATGATTGATCTACCCATGTCTCAGAGTAATCAATCAACAATATGGGACCAGGATTTTATGTCATAAAATGAGAAAGCATCCTTTCATTGTATTGATTTTGGCATATTCTACAAAAACATACATAAATTAATGAAAAAAAAACAACCAAAAACAAAAAAAAAAAAAAAAAAAAAAAAAAAAAAAAACAAGATGCGTTTGTGAAACACGGATGCCCCCGAAATGGCTATTTCTCTAGAAGGTTAGGTTTTCGTGTTAAGGATGATAAGGGTTTACAGATTACCTTAAAATGACATTTCAGAATTTTTTGTCATAAATTTTATTTTTATTTTTATCTGAAACAGCATATTTCCTTATGAAAATTCTGAAAATTTCAAGCCAAAATGTTGTGCCGTTTACGAGAAATTTATATTTTTGTGTTAAAATTGAACAAATTGTTGTTGACAACAGTTCGGATTTATATGCAATTTATCGATTATGTCTCAACTTTAAATGCGTGTTTCTCGCTTATTGGCAACAACTTCAAAAAACTAATAGTATTTATACTCATTAGAATAACCAATCTTGGCATCAAGACATACTTTAAAAAATTGAAATTGGAATGAAATGTCCCTTCAAGGAATGTCATACTGCTTGGAACAGATAGATGTCATTGAAAGCAAGTTATATATACCAAATTTTAGCTTTGCATGTTGAATACCTTTGGAGAAAAATAAAAATGATAAGTTTTCGGACAGACAGACAGACGGACGAACGGACACGGGTAAAACAATGTGCACCCGATCTTTCGATTCTGGGGAATAAAAATCTCTGATAAAAAAATAGGAATTTCTGGTGGAATATTAAAATGCACATGTAATAGACAAATCAATGCAGCATATCGTCGCTTTTCTACGAGAACCTCGTATCTGTAGCTAAAAACAAGCTGCAGATACGAGGTTTTCGTTGTAAAGCATCGAATTATCATCTTCGGGTACGGTGTAAATAATTGATCGATTCAGATCCCAAATAATCAATCCAGTAATTTGGACCAATGTTTAACACCATAAAAAGTACAGGCACCATGCCATTGTATTGATTTGGGGGATATTCTGAAGAACGGGGAAAATCTACAAATCGTCGGTGTAAATGCAAAACATCTTACGTCGATTTTTGCAATTTTCAAAGTAAAGACATGTGTGCCCAGTTAAGACAATTCTTGCAGGTTTTGAGATAAACTTACTAATCCATACAAATGGCACATTATTTCTGAAAAATATGTCCAAATTTCAAGTACGTAAATCCGTTCAGTTTGGTAAAAGTTATTACACTTATTTCCTTCCCCTTTATTAAAATCTTGCAAAAACAAGATGCGAGGTTTTGCATTTACAACGACGAAATGCTTTTGTAGGAATATTTGAGGGGGGGGGGGGGGGTTAAAAGTACTGGTATCACAATAAAGTCACCTGGCTACCACTAAGCTACTTTACCCATTGCTGCTCATAAACCCATTACCGGACGGCAAATATTTATGGTGGTCCTCTTCAGAAGCTGCTGTAGACGACAAAAATGATGTTAAGAAGGAAGGGACTTGTATACAATATAGCGCAGAAAATAGTGAGACAAAAGAAGAAACTGCTGATTATCAGCAGTTTTTTCTTTTGTTTCAATGTTTTCCAAAGCCTTTTCTATCAGGTATGTCAAAACCAGATCTTGTTTGGGAAGGCTTAACGTTTGTAACTGTTCAAAAATTGATGCTGCTGCAGATGACAAACTGGACTTGAATAACTATGAAAGTTCCGTTAATTATATAGAAAAGAAAATATTGTGAGTAGATGATAAATCAAATTGCCTGTTACATTTATCAATAGGCCTACTTATTTTCTTTCCCTTTATACACGGGTGGTAAACTTTGGAACGACCTCCAAAAGAGAAAGTGAATTTCTGTTCCAATCGCACATCCTGGAACTCGCGAGGTCGGTTCAATAGCTAGAAACGGGTAAACAAAGGTAGGTGTCGGTGGTTCTTTTAAATGTTTTCTATGTTTTTAGCGAAAAATGGATAATTATGGCAATGATATGTCGTGTAAAGATGACTTTTCGGCCCAAAACTGCGGTCGAAACCGAATTAATTTCCACTGGGTCGTTTTTTAAAGTTCGAACACGATGTTGCCTTTTCACAACAGTTTGTCAACAACTGACATCTTTTTGTTGTAGGGTATTTTAATGTTTCCAAGCAATTCTTTGCCAAGTATGTCAAAAACAGTTTTTTTTGCAAATTCGATCAGAGTATGTCCAGGTTGATAAAGGATGTCCGGGGTTTCTTTCATGTTACCGGTATCTCCTCTTTAATAATTAATGTCGTTCTAGAAAAGAAAATACTGAACCAATTAACGAAGAAAGGCCAAATAGATGGACAATAAGAAACAAATAATCATTAACCTGAATAGCTTACATGTAACCCTTTCCCAAACGACAAAATTTTAGTGTGGTCCAAAATTAAAGCTGATGCAGACGACAAAATAAATATTGATAAACTTAGATTTGTGTATGATATAGCTCAGAAAATATTGAGACAAAAGGAGAAACTGCTGATTATCAGCAGTTTCTTCTTTTGTCTCAATGTTTCCCAAGTCATTTCTATTTGGGACGTCAAAACCAGGTCATGTTTGGGAAAGGGTTAACGCAAACGCGCTCCCAAACGACAAAATTTTGACCGTTCCAATTTGGAATGAGTTGTAGTCAACTAAATGATTGCGTCAAATAAAAATGTATGTAACACCATGAAAAATAGAGGAGAAAGAAGACATTGATGCAATGCTTCTCCAAACTTTTTTCTACTATGGACCTCAAAACCAGGTCTTGATTTTGCAAGAGTTTAATAGTATCCCAAAGGATTAATATGAATATATCTTCACTGATTTCAGAGTTAAATCCGACGACAAAATAAACATTGCAGAAAGGGACAATTTGTTTGCAATTGCTTGAACAGCAATGGCGCAAAAGTAGAATTGCTGTTTATAGGCATATTTTTCTTCTTCTTTTTTCCTCGTTGTTTTCCAAAGGGTTTTTTAATAAACACCTCAAAACTATTTACATGTTTTGCATGAGAAAGATGGGATTCGTTCGTTCGTTCGTATATCAGAGAAAATATTAAGACAAAAGGAGGAAATTATTGTCAACAACATTTATTTCTTTTGCCTAAATGTTTTCCCGTGCTTTTTCTATTAGATGCCTCAGTATCAGGTCTGTTTTGACAATGATAAATAAGGGAAATGGATGAAGTGCGTTCGGTGGATAAGATTTCACGCAGTCATACATAATTTATGCCAACTTCAAAGTAACGAAGTAATTAAGACATGTAGATAAAAAGAAGGTCATGCAATTCTGTTTATTGTCTTACTTATTTCCAACCTAAAATAAGTACATTAGTCCTATTCCATAAAAAAATGATTCAAGGCCAGTGTCATCAAATCATTTAAGATATTCCATTCATTATTATAATACCAACCACTTCGTGAAAATTCGGCAAGTATTTCGACGTTTTCTGTGACAACGGAAATTTACGGGTGAATCTGGATACCCTCGTCAATCTCCGTTGCCAGGGATGACGTCCGAAGTTACTCGAAGTGTTAGGTATCTAATGATGGGTGGAATTATTTAAGACTTATTTTGGTCTTTCCTATGTCTTTGAACGAGTCGTATAGCTCACGATAAATGACCTGGCAGTGCATCCCCAATCTAATGAGATGCTCTGTCAGGTCATTTATCATGAGAAATTGAAGAAATAGTTTGTCACTGAAAATTTCTTCCTTTTTCACAATGTGTCGTATATCTTATTTCATTTGACATGGCACTGACCTGAGGCGCGTTCTTTAGAGCGAGATTTTTTAAGATTTCTTAAGGTATATGACCCATCATTAAAAACACCAGTGCTTTCTAGCCATGGGACATGCATCAAATTATACACACTTGTAACACGGCGGGGATTGTGCATGATGGGATGAATAACGAATACGAACAAAATAATCTCGACTCTGATAAGATATTTTGCAATAACTTCCTTATCTATGCGTCAATCTTCAAAAGGTTTGTTGCATGTACCCCGCCTTACCGAGCTCTTTCATCACATGTATGACATATTAGACAATTCATGGTACTTTTCCGAAATATTGTCCCAACCGACAAGAAAGCCAAATGGCAACGACTACTATGGCATACCAAATGGGTCAAAAGTCTAGATACCAGGTGAACCTCTAAAAAATACAGGTGCACGTATAAAATTTATAAGTTCACCTCAAAATATACAGTGCACCTGTATTTTTTAGAGGTGCACTTGTATTATTTATAAGTTCACCTCGGAGAATGCAGGTGCACCCGTATATTTTGTAGGTGCACCCGTATTTTTAGCCTCGTTTTATAAAAAATACAAGCGCACCTGTTTCATCCAATCAGAATGTACGTTATATCCAACATTTTGTCGATTTCTTTAGGAGACTAAATAGAGATAAAAAAAGATTTATAATTGATTTGTAACTCCCTACTATTTAATAAATTTCAAAATTTAAAACTAGATCTAGATTCAATTATAGATCTATAATTTTTTCTTATCTTGTTTTGGTTTTCCGCTCCATTTAGCGGCGCCTGTCTGCGGGACAGTTGTTCTGCAGCGATCCTTAGATCAAATTAATTGAAGATAAACATTAAAAAAAGAGAGAAAATTAATGTTCAATTTATTCCTTCTATCAATATTATTCTTTCACATTTATTTTATTTAAAAACTGCATCGATCTACACCCGATTCGAATTTGATATGAACTACGAGTGATTCGTACCCTAACTATTTCGCACCAAGTATTTTACTACCATGCTTACAATATTAGACATACCATCGATTTTGTACAATGGGCCCACAGGTCTAGCAATGCTATAAAGTTTTGAACTTCATTCATATAAATTTCTTTTAGAAAAGTGTTGCCATTTTTTTAAAGACCAAATGATGAGCCACAAATCTTTGAAAAGATACCACTGGAAAGACAATAAAATGATGGGGATTTTCATAGCACTTGCACAGGGGCAGATAGTGCATAGAAAAACAATAGATAACTAACATACCAATCTGTTGGATTATATTTAAACCAATCTTATACATGATCAGCTTTATTATGCAATGCGCATTCACTCTTTCTGCACATGGAAAATGCTTATGACATTTAAAATATTCATTATGGATTCTTAATCTGCATTGAAAGCCAATCTTAAATCATATTAACATAAAACTGCTTCAGACATATAAACACACGAATCTATGTTTTATTGTACCATTTTCTATCCGGAAGCCTTTCAAAGCATGCGCTAACTGAGTCTGGCTATCAATCCGTAAACTACTTTTTGTTTATTAATTTACATGCTGTGGCCATAGCGCAGTCGGTAGAGAGTCTGAACCTCATTGGCTTTGAACGCGAAGCCATAGCAAATGTCCTAAATGCCATTTGTCTCCTACGAGTTGCAAAAAGGTTGTCGCGGTAGTACTTTAAAAAAAAAGACAAGAATTCATGGTAAGGTGCCCAAGCTGCAATGGTATGACTATGCATAGCTGTTAGGCTTTAACCCCAATTCAATTAAGCAATTGATCTTAATACACAAAGTAGTTTCAGAGACTCCAAAAGGATGTTGTAGTAATACTTATGAGAGAAACGACAGGAATCCATGGTTATGTGCTCAAGCTGCAACGCTATGACCATGCATAGCAGTTAGGCATTAGCCCCCATTCAATTATTCAATTGGAATCAGAACCCAAGTTTGCGTCTAAGCTTGCGCATGTGACATGTGCCTTCGGGAAAGAACATGGCACAAGATAAAACTTAACGCAAAAGGGTCCTTGCTAAATATGGAGTTTAATCTAAATTCTATCTGTATTTTCTTAATTTTTTCCATTTCTTTAATGTTTTCTACAAATCTTATTCAGTAGTCTTGACAAAAAAAGTCAATCTTATTTTAAGGATTATTCTATTGCATTGTCATTGTTAAACAACCATATTGACTCGGTAAAATGCACCAGCCGCACAATATCACTCAAGTAAAACAGCATTGTTGTCGTTAAACTACCATATTCACTTGGTTAGATGCACAAGTCGCTCAACATCACTCAAGTAAAACAGCATTGATGTCAATAAACTACCATATTGACTTGGTTAGATGCACCAGCTGCTCGATATCACAGAAGTAAAACAGCATTGTAGTCGTTAAACTACCATATTGACTTGGTTAGCTGCACCAGCCGCTCAATATTACTCCAGTAAAACAGCATTGTTGTCGTTAAACTACCATATTGACTTGGTTAGATGCACCAGCTGCTCGATATCACACAAGTAAAACAGCATTGTAGTCGTTAAACTACCGTATTGACTTGGTTAGCTGCACCAGCCGCTCAATATCACACAAGTAAAACAGCATTGTTGTCGTTAAACTACCATATTGACTTGGTTAGATGCACCAGCTGCTCGATATCACACAAGTAAAACAGCATTGTAGTCGTTAAACTACCGTATTGACTTGGTTAGCTGCACCAGCCACTCAATATCACTCCAGTAAAACAGTATTGTTGTAGTTAAACTACCATATTGACTTGGTTAGATGCACCAACCACTTGATTTTATTCGATTAGAACAGCATTGTTGTTGTTAAACTACCATATTGACTTGGTTAGATACACCAGCCGCTCAACATCACTCCGGTAAAACAGCATTGATGTCGTTAAACTACCATATTGACTTGGTTAGATGCACCAACGCTCAATATTACTCCAGTAAAACAGCATTGTTGTTGTTAAACTACCAAATTGACTTGGTTAGATGCACCAGCCGCTCGATATCACACAAGTAAAATAGCATTGTTGCCGTTAAACTAAAATATTGAGTTGGTTAGATGCACCAGTCGCTCAATATCACTCCAGTAAAACAGCATTGTTGTCGTTAAACTTAAGTACGTTCTCATGCTCAAATCTGAGTATTGTGCTCAAATCACACAAAATTCACGTGATCTTCAATCGAATACCCTCCAAGGTAGGAGAGTATTCCTTTGAAGTTGAGCATGTTCTCATACGGCCAAATTAACCACGCTTCAGGTAAGAATTTGTGCAATAACTTTCTTATTTCTGTGTCAGTTTTCATGTGGTTTGTTGCATGTACTCCGTCTTACTAAGCCCTTTTCTCAGATGTATTACTTATCTGGAAACTTATTGTACTTTCCTCAAAAACCGACCCCAACCGACTAGGAAAAGGGCCTGAATTTTTTGTCGTTTTTCTGGTCGGTTGGGATCAATTTTTGGACAAAGTACAAAGGTTCCACAAACAAGTCATATATCTAAGGAAGGAGCTCAGTAATGCGGGTTACATGCAACAGACCGATTGAAAATTGACGCAGAAATAAGAAAATTATTGCACAGTTTCTTAACTGAAGCGATGCAAATTTGTCCGTATTCGTTATCCATCCCATCATGCACAATCCCCACCGTGTGTAAATACACTTCAAATAAGTTGATTACCCGTGCCGGAATTCAAGAGTTTGCTTCAAGGAGAAAATGATTTACAAATATATTTTTACTCTATTTTCATATGCAAGGGAGGTAATTTATAATATTTTTGTCAAATATTTTCATAATTATGCATTAATTCAAAATTCTAAACCTTTCAAAATGCTTATGTTTGTATTTGGAATGGAAATATAACACATTTTAGGATTTACTGGCACTTTTCAAATTTCGCCTCTGGCTCTTTCACAGTGTAGGAGCGGAAGTGTGTGAAAGCTTGTCTTTGAGTGATAACTTGTGTGTCTGTACATCGAGGAAATGCAACTTGGTAAACATCAGCGGTTGACATAGGTAAGAAAAGGTTTATGATTGATAATTATTTAGACATATATCTTATATTTTGTTGTAATGTCGTAATCTTGAATAAACATGGAAGGCATCGTCCTAATATGCGCCCGGTCTGAGCTGTTTAAACCATACAAAATGCCTTGATCATTTGGATGGGAAAATTGGAGCATGATTTTCACCACATAAAATTGTCATTTTTATCGCTTTTTTAACATTCATCGTATTTGTTATTCCCAAAATTAAATGCCTTTATGTATGTATTTTTTCACTGAGAACATGATTCAGACGAAATGATGTCCATTCCAATAAAATTCCCGATTTAAGTGTCCGCATTTTGACAGTTTTTATGTACAATCGTTTGGCTAATGACAATTCCCTTATGAATTCATTGTACAATCGCTTACAAGCAGTTTGTAATGTCACTTGCCTATATTTCACACGGATTACAATATCAACACAAACACGAAATTTCGGTTTATCTTCTTTAATTTGTTATCCAATGTTCCACAGGATAGGCTTCTTTCTGTACCTATATTTCAAAATTCATTTTAGAGTGATGAATGAGTTTATATAATAGCAACGAATTTTGTGCTAAACGTGTAGAGTTAAACGTTATGTTTTGATAAACCGTCGGTGCCTTTTTGAAAACTCTTGACTACGGCTAGAATCAAGCCGTAGTTACGAAATTTTGTAACAACACATTCGAAATAATATTGTTTGTCCGAAATTATGTCGCTGTTTACTAAATATACTGAAACAAAAAAGAAACGCAACTTCCATTTCAATTCCTTTTTACGCAAAGACATCAAACCAGATTTAAACAAAATATAATGCATTTAAAGGAATAACATTTCACCTTGTAAAGTACACAAAATCTCATTTGTAGTAAATTCCATTAATAGGAAAACGTCCAGTTTATACCGTGCGTCAACACAATTTGACAAAAAAATTGGACGTAGGTCGAAAACACAAACTGTTTCGATCAGTTTGGTCCAATATTCGAATGTTGTGAAGCCCATGCGATTTATTAGAGGTCTCCGCGGCAGCCTTAACCCTCTCCCAAACAAGACCTGGTTTTGACGTCCTTACGAGAAAATGATTTGGAAAACATCGAAACAAAAGAAGAAACTGCTGATAACCAGCAGTTTCTTCTTTTGTCTCAATATTTTCTATGCCATTTTTTACACAAATCTTATTGTCAATAACACCCATTTTGTCATTTGTGGCAGTTCCTGAAGTGAATCACCCTAAAATTGTGCCGTTCGGGAAAGGGTTAAACCGTGGGTGGGGTTAACGTTGTAATACGGTCCTGCCTTGACGTCATATCTCTTGCATGTCCGCTTCGAGCTCGCTCGGTTGCGGTCCCATTTACAGCCAATAACGTATACAGTCGAAAATGTGTCAAGTTATTGCCCCATCAATGTCTTACGACAAAACTTTTTCCACCTGACAACATCCGTACAGCAGCTTAGCGCTGGTTTTGGCGTAGCCGTGCTATGCGTAGGGTAGTGAGAAGTGTGTGAACTCTTTCGCCTCTTCTTTGTCTATGTTCAAGCTTGTGTTTGATGAAAATTTGTTTTTAAAGTAGTCATTCAGAAAACACGACAGTGGATAATCAGTCAGAAAACACGACAGTGGATAATCAGTTTTTAACCATTTACTATGCATCTCGTGATGAATTTACGACATCCGAAGAAAATGACACTGTATTTATGCGTATGGTTGCAGGTATATTAAAAATGTACTCAATAGCCATTAAAAACATATTTTGTCGAAAATATTAGACGTCGCGCACGGTATTGGGGAACTTTTAAAAAAAACGCTACCCTCTGCGATTGATAACTGAATTTTGCAAGAACCGTTTTCCTTTCTAAAACTTTGTTATATGTCAAAATAACCGTAAAACCATGATCTTTTTCAATAACATACTCTTTTCAGGTTGTTAGTTTGTATAAATTTGCTAGAAAGACTTTTTGTTCTTAAATTCGGCGAAAAAACGCGTGTAACATGTAACATAAATTTTCAACGGCGACGGATATTTGTAAACAACTTTGCGATTAAGTAACGCCAAACACATTGAAAAATATACTATATGACAGTGGAAATGTTGTAGAATGTTTTGCCGAACGGAAATCAAATTTCGATGTCGATTACGCAAATAAGCCCAGTTTGTTCACCAAAAATCGCAGTGTAACAATTAGAATAACGTCGCAGAAAAAATGACAATTTTGTCTGATATTTTGTAAATTAATGGCTGAAATGCAACAAAACTTGATATAAGAAATATTATTTTTCTCTATTTCTATAATATATACAAGAAAATTAGTTAGCATAATAAACGAAGCAATAATGATATAAAATGCGTGTGGACAGAAATTGTTTCAGGTCGTTGAAAACTCTACTTTTTTACCCTTTAGAGTTTGAAAAATACCGGTTCCCTTATTCATACAACAATTTAATTTCAATATGGAAATATTATTTTTTTCTTGTTTGCCATATCAAAATTTCAACGCAAAATAATGAAACGTAAAAAAGATGCCCAAATTTGTTCGTGTGGACAGAAATTTTATAAACGTAAACTTTTTTAATTGGCGTAGCCTTAAAAGTAAAGAATGAGTGAAATGAATAGAACTTGTTCGATTCATGGAATGAAAGATTTTACACGGCGAATTTATCCTTTTTAGCAGGTATATGCCGCGATTTGAGTTTCTCCAAAACGGTAGGGTCGATTTTCCTGAAATCTCAAAAAATCGTTAGCCGCAACCTCCATCTAGGTCTCCAGATAGGTGTTATATCTGGGAAAAATCTATATCTAAATATATTTAATTCACAAAGTGCAGAATGCATCTGCACCTATACCGGACATTCATAGTTACCGGACAAATTGACGAGGCGTGATGAGGTGGTTACAAGCGTTGTTCGGTCAAAGAATGGCCGTGAAATTTATTTTTACATACATTTTGTCAAAAAAAATAATTGCATTTCTTTTCTGAACGAAGGAATTGGAAATTAATTGCTAAAAGCGAACACGAACGATCGCTATGTTTGCGGGTGTCGCTTTATGTCATCCGTTTGCGTCACGCTAAAAGCTGTTGGTCGTACTTGATTGGACATACGCCGTTTTCATTTTGAAATGTGCAGTCAAAGGAAGCGTGTTTGGGTTCTGACCAAGATGATTATTGCAGAATGCACCATTACAAAATCGCTGAATAACATGTCAAATACATTAGTTTAGCTTCTTCATTAAAATCTGGCGTCTTTTCGGTTCTAAAAAGTATTCTGTGTCACCGGAGTAGCCCAATCAAGTTCGCCCTAAAGTTCGTTCAGAGTCAGAAAGAAGTGTTGTTGTTTTTTTTTTTTCGCTGGAAAAAGGAATTTTCAAGCAAGAAAAAATTGTGTGGAGATGGTTTGATATTTTGGTTGACAATGAATTTATTGTGAGTTGCATTGATAAACTGCAGAGACAGAATAAGTGATTTATTTGTGAAATGTCATGAGTTTTCGACCCCAATGCCATGATGCCAAAATTTGATGAATTTTGCTGAATAGAATCAGTCGGGATGACGTCATAGCCTCACTTTCATTTTTTCATCGAGGGTACAACCTCGGTCTTTATCGTTACGGGATACCAACTTTGAGGCAGATTATTTCAAAAATCCATCGTTAAAATTCATAAACAAAACTCTTTCTTTAAAGAATGTGATTTAAACTTTCTAACTACCAACGCATTTTTAATAATCAGGCGTAGTCGTCGAGATATAAATGCTGAAAGTTGGTTATGCTTCAACGAAAAAGACCAAAGCTTTCACCTCCACCGAATGAGTGCAGGTCCGCTGACGACGTTTTTGATTAGCTGAAAGAATTGTGCCGACCGGATCAATGGTGAGATACACTAGACTCTGATTGCAAATCTAAATGAACATAAGTTAACAAGGTAAGTCATGTTTTAATTCGTTGCTTTTTTGTGTCCCGTGCATAGTTACAATTTTTATGTGTCTTCAAAAAAGATAATGGAAATAAATTCTTGCCTCGAACATCCCCCCCCCCTCCCCCTCTCCAAAAAAGCAGCCCCCTGATGTAAGTAGAACAAAGCTGAAAATGACATTATGAATGATAATAAACATTATGGGATGTAAGTGTACCATGCTCAGATTTCTTTTGAACCCACCGTCTGGATCCGCCAGTGTAAGAAATTATTACACATTTTTTACGGAATTTCTGCATGAAAATGATTTTACTAGGCTACAGAGGGGGATTCGTTCGAATCCTCCAACCCCTCTGGATGCGCCATTGATACATGTCCTGTATACTGTCAGTGTGAAGAAATTGTTGACCTAGGGCCATTTTAATAGCCAACGATCCTTGGACTCATTTAGTATCATCCATGTGATGGTGTCAGTATAAAACAAGATATAAACACTTTGTTAACAGCAGGGGTTCGGGGGCGCAGCCCCCGACATAAGACTTAACAAAGGCATTGGTCCTTTCCCAAACAACACATTTTTCTGGTCTTAGGGCCATTTTAATCTAATAAATTCATTTTTGCATGTAAACAAAGAAGAGCCAGGAATCCTTTAGACTCGTTTAGAATTGTCCATTTGACAATGTCAGTTAGCGACAAGATACAAACACTTTGTAAACAGCGAGGGTTTTGGGGCGCCACCCCGACATAAGACGTAACAGTTACACAGGCGTAACCGTGTTAATCCTTTCCCAAACAGAAACAGCAAAATTTTGGGATGGTCAAATTCAAAAGCTGCTTCAGACCAAGACATGAATATTGATAAAGATAGGCTTTTTGATTAAGGTATCCAAACCCTTATTAGCACCAAAGACCCAGATGCGAAATTTGAAAAGTGCCAGTAATTCCTAAACTGTCACTATGTTACATTTCCATTCCAAATACAAACATTATAAGCATTTTGAACGGTTTAGAATTTTGAATTAATGCATACTTATGGAAATCTTTGACAAAAATGTTGAAAAATTACCTCCCTTGCATTTGAATATGAGCTTGGTTTTCGTGTCCAGCCAATTTCCGTTACGTCTGAGTAAATCTTAATTTAAGTGTATTTTCTTTAAATGAAAGTAAAAAATGCATTTATTTCTTTTAGGTCATATGTACATTTGAACCTGCATAGGTATACAATTAAAAGTTTGATACTAGTAAAAGAATGAACAAAAATGTTCTATTTATCGTCGCCTCGTTTTTAAGCTGCGCTATCTCCATTTTTGAAAAAATGCTATATTTGGTATCGTTGTGTTCGTATTTTTATGCTCTATCTCCTGAACACCAGATATCGTCGATTGGCGGGCTGGTTTTTGAGAAATCGCGTATGCATATTGCTCTATCTCCTGATTTTTTCTTCAAATTGGTCTTAATCTTATCCTATGTCCAGGACATAAAGCAATCTGTGCCTGAAAATTTCTCTCGTCCAATGAAAATAAGAATAAAAACCACGTGACCTGTTATGTGACACAAACACGAATTCCGATTGCAAAATGTGAACAATCGATTTCTATTGACGATTTTGATAATATGTAAGTACATATATGTTAGCAAGTCAATCGTTAACCATTTCAAATGCTATTTTAATCAATGGCCGTTCACAATACCACTTTATGCATGCCGGCATTCTGATTACCAGTCCTCGATGGGTAGAATAGCCGGATAGTCTTTAAAAAAGGTAATTGAAATTAATTTTGGCACACAAGTACTTCAACAGGTAGATTTTTTTCAACTGTACCTTATGTAGCCATTATAACAAACAAAATATATTTCTTTAGGGCGAAAATGATATGAATTTGTTGCAATTTAAATCTACGTAGACTAGAGTCTGTATCCTTTACGATACCATAAAAAGTTGAAATCAATTTGTACTCGAATATTTCTTTTTACTTTATCTAGAACAAAGGCCACCGGTTCGTAATACAACCGCATGCGTTGTCCAATTTCTACGGCAAAACGACAGTTTGTCTTTTTTATGATTCGTAAGGTCGGCCTATATAGCAAAGAGTGGTTTTCTGTGTCATTTTGATCTATCTCCTTTGAAAGTGAAAAGTGGTTTTGAAAATGACAGAATTTGCTCTATCTCCAAACAGAAATAATGATTTTTATCAAAAAATGCTCCATCGTTTCTTATTAAATTGCGCATGTGGATAGATAAGGTTATTTCTGACTGCCATGCACAATTTGGGTCAATTTCAAGCAAACATAAAAAAGTTATGACGGTCTGAATCTTTAAAGTCGATTTTCTCGGAAAAGTGGTTTTGGTAGTTAGCGCATTCTAAAAACGAGGCGACGTTATGCTCAAATAATGGACAAAATGGTCGAAAATATCCCGTATTTTCAGAAGGGCCTTTATGGAAAATGCATAATATGCAAAAAATATCGCACCTACTATGACTGGAAATATTTTGTTTGTTCAACTACAAATTAAAGCTTAATCAAAACTGAAAATCGTATTTTAATTTCATAGACTTCATTTAATTTTGATGAAATAATTAGCAAACAAAGATGATGCAACTTTCGATTCAAAAAAGTTACGTCTTATATTTGTGCTATTTTTTAAATTTTAATGACCTTGATATATCACACACATAGTTCGTGGGTGGCGTTTGATTTGTACGAGATTAATAGGGTACGAAATCACGACTTTCCGGGGCCGCGATCTTTTTCAATTTATCTTCGACTTTTTTTGCCTAGAAATTTTGTTAAAAAGTTACGTCATTAACTCCCATGAAAGATCGATATTTACAAAATAATTGTAATCAAATTAAAGAATTATTTGAGCGAAAATATTCGTATAAGATATAAGCGACATTTTGAATGACATAAACGGCATGAGTCACAAACATGGCGGGCGATGTGAAATGTCAAAAGAGTACAGGCATAATAGTTACGTCTTTTCAAGATCAAACGAAATACAAGTGGTCTTCGTTACGTCTTTTTGAAATTTGAGTGGAACGACCAACGATGTACCATTTATTCCCTATGATATGACATTATCGGAGATTTTAGGTATTTAAACTTATTCGATTTTCTTCGGCACAAAACATCGCGAGAAAGTCGGTGATATAGTAAATAGATTGTAGAGACGAACATGGACAGAGAAGCTGTGAAAATTGTTTCAAAGTTACCTCATTATACGATTTTAGCTTTTTTTATGTGCAATAGATTAAAAATCCAAAATGGAATATTTAGATTTGTGCCAATGGCTACCAAATCAGAACATAATAGTTTTCACATTGAAAATGTCAAAACTTAAAGAAACTATCAATGAAATGTTTATAAAAAATGCAGACAAATTCCCCGGTAAACACTTTTTTTGTGTCTATTTACATCCTGTTACGTCTTGCAAACTTTTTAGGGAAAAGTTCATTCCTACTACATCCAACATGATAAAAAGTGCTCAAAATTACAGCTTTTGCACAAAACAAAGATAAATTTTGCATAACAAAATAAAATAATGTTCTTCATCAGGAGTTTTTGAAGCATTTTTAACACAGTGTCCAACGTTACGTCTTTGACTTTTGAGAAATGTAACTTGCATTTAATCCTTTACTATAAAAGAAAGGAAAAAAGTATTTTCAGTGGTTAGTAAAATAATCCACAAATTTTACACTGAATAGAAAATTAACAATATAGAAAATGTCATAAAATTCATTAATTTATGGACACAACACAGTTTATGATGTAACCAAAATGGCTGGACATGAAAACCATGTTCATATAGAGTTAAATAATATTTGTAAATTATTTTCTTCTTGATCCATAATCTTGAAGTCCGGCACGATGAATCAACTTATTTGAAGTATATTTACAAGTGTGTCTAATTTGGTGCATTTGGTAAGGCTAGTATACTCCGTATTACCGTAAATATTGACCTGAACCTGTTGAGTATGTAATGAGTAACTGTGTTGCAAAATAATCAATACTCGCCAGCACTCCTCACTGTCGAGCAGAGTCGATAGTTTCCATAAGCATAGGAACTTTGTATTCTGCACGTGCTCCTCGTGTCAATATACGTCGAAGAGTGATTATTTCGCATCACAGTTACTCATTACATATTCAACAGGTTCAGGTCAATATTTACGGAGTATAGGAAGTGGTGAATTTTTTAGGGTCTGTAAACCTTAATATGGTCAAAAAAATATTGAGGCAAATGAATAAAATGCTGGTTTTCGGCAGAGAGTATATTCGCAGTTAGAAGCTTTAGGAATCTGTCTATCATAGGGAGCAATTTTATCCGCCTGCCCCTGCCTAAGGGTGACGTAATTGCGGAAAAACAAATAGTATTTTGATTTTCATTGGTGTGTTATAAAAACTTGTAAAGTTCTACGGCTTGGTTCAAGCGGTAGTTAACCTCTTCCCAAACAAGAACTTGTTTTGACGTCCCTAAAAGAATAGGCTTTGGAAAACATTGAAACAAGAGAAGAAACTGCTGATAACCAGCAGTTTCTCCTTTTGTATCAATATTTTCTGTGTCATATTTTACACAAATCCTATCTATCATTCATTTTGTCATTTGCGGCAGTTTTTGAAGTGGATCACCCTAAAATTTTGTCGCTTGGGAAAGGGTTAAACCTTTCTCAAACAAGACCTGGTTTTGACGTCCCTATGACGGCCTTAGCGCAGTTGGCAGCGCATCTGACCCTCATTCGAGAGGTCCCGGGTTCGATATCCGGCCGCGGCTAATACCCTTTCTGACAAAATTGTCACCCACCAATGGGTTTGAAATCATTAACCTAAGTGGGCGAGCAGCTGGAGGCTCGGTAATGGTGTTGTGGTAGTACTGGTTTGAGAACAACAGGAATCCATGGGTAGGTGCTCCAGCCGCTGCGATATGACCCTGGTAGTTGAAAACGGCGTAAAACCCCAATAAACCCAAACCCTATTAGAAAAGGCGTGGGAAAACTTTGAGACAAAAGAAGAAACCAGCAATTTTAACTTTTGTCTCAATATATCGTCGTTGTAAATGCAAAACCTTGTATCTCGTTTCAAATGGGATTTTTTGCTGACAAAAAAGTCACCTGTCAATGGTTTGATATCGTGAACCTATGTGGGGGAGCAGCTGGAGGCTCAGTAAGGGTGTTGTGGTAGTACTGGTATGAAAAACGCTAGGAATCCATAGTTTAAGTTAGGTGGTCCAGCTGCCGCAATATGACATTAGTAGTTGAAAATGGGGTAAACCCCAATAAATCAAATCTTAAAACGGTTTTGCAATGACCCGTGGATATGCATTATGTATTTTTCTTACAACCAAGGCAACACTTATAAATGAAAATGAACACTGATAACTTGATATCATTCACAGTATCCAGGGTTCTCCGCAGAAAAATTTGAAGCTGTAGCGGCAAAATTTATAAGTATTGTTGAACCTTACAATACATTGGTTATGCAAATAGTTGTGAATCAAAACATAATGCTCACTTTGAGCAATTTCTTCTTTTCCCATAATGTTTTTATGCAGATTTTTTTGTATAAGATGCCTTAATTCATCAGTTAAAATACCATAAATTTCTCTGTTTGGTGACCATTTTGAAGCTGTGGGATGCTTTTAAAGCTGTAGGGGCCTTACACTGATTTTCATGAAGCTGTAGTGGGGCCGATACAGCTTATTGGGCTGGGGAGAACACTGGTATCAAAGCTCAAGGAGAACACTTTTTAGTTTAAATGTTTAAATGCCAGGGAAATTGTGAGTTCTGAGTATGAGTCTCGGCAAGAGTAAAATTGAGAGCTATACGTTCATTGCTGTTTGATATCAATTGTTTACCAGTTTTTATTGATTTTAAGTTTTAACCCTTTCCCACACAAGGACGTTTGTGATGCCCCACAATATAAAGGCATTTGAAAACATTATATGAAATGAAGAAATTTTCTACAAAATAAGACCAAAAATTTTAAAATTGGCTTAAATTGTCTACTGCAATTCCTTTTAATTTCGACCACTCACCAGTCGAAAATTCTACTGTTTTGTAATTGGTTAATGTAATGATAGTGTTTGAAACTGAAGCATTTATTAAGGTAGTCCAACCCTAACGAGATCCATGTAACTTTGTGATTACTTTAAAGATTTTAGTGACATTGTAAACTTTTGGTGGTGGTAAATGTCTTTTTCTAACTCAAAATTGTGTGGACATAGATCAGATTTGCAACGACACACAAAAATCCGATGTCACATGAATTTCATTACATGGGTGGTCTACCTTAATTCAAACTGTTAAAGCATTGAGGTAAATGATGAAAGTTTTGAAAACTAGCATTTCTCTTTTCCCTTCAATCTTATAGGATCAGACTGGTGATGAAAAATATGGAATAGTTAGTTAGTTAGATTCTACATACATAACATAAGAAGCTTTTTACTCTGTCCCAAACAAGCCCTATTTGACATGTCAGAAGACGGTGGGGAATCACATGACACAATTTAACCAATTCAGAAAGTCTTCAATAACTATATGATAATGAAGGGTTCTCATCCCCCCCCCCACCCACCCCCCCCCCCCCCCCCCCCCCCCTTGAAAACCTTGAAATGCAATTAGTTCAGGCAAAATAATTGTGAACAAAAACATAATGGCAAAAGAAGAAATTGCTCAAATTGAGCAATTTCTTCTTTTCCCAATATGCTTTTATACAGAATCATTACATTTCATATTTAAATATAAAAATACATTATTTATCACTTTTTGTCGAGCCCGCTTGCGGTGAGCTCGACATAGTTGTCACAATGGCGGTTCGGTGTATGTGCGTTAGTGCGTGCGTTAGTGCGTGCGTGCGTTAGTGCGTGCGTGCGTTAGTGCGTGCGTCCGTCCGGATGGAGCTTGTCCGGGCCATAACTTCACCATGGATGGAGGGATTCAGAAATAACTTGGCACAAATGTCAAGCTCAGTAAGGCGGAGTGTCGCGTGCAAGAACCAGATTCCAAGCTCAAAGGTCAAGGTCAAACTTGGAGGTCAAATGTCAAAAATGAGAAGATTTTTGCTTGTCCGGGCCATAACTTCACCATGGATGGAGGGATTCAGAAATAACTTGGCACAAATGTCAAGCTCAGTAAGGCAGAGTGTCGCGTGCAAGAACCAGATTCCAAGCTCAAAGGTCAAGGTCAAACTTGGAGGTCAAATGTCAAAAATGAGATGATTTTTGCTTGTCCGGGCCATAACTTCACCATGGATGGAGGGATTCAGAAATAACTTGGCACAAATGTCAAGCTCAGTAAGGCAGAGTGTCGCGTGCAAGAACCAGATTCCAAGCTCAAAGGTCAAGGTCAAACTTGGAGGTCAAATGTCAAAAATGAGATGATTTTTGCTTGTCCGGGCCATAACTTCACCATGGATGGAGGGATTCAGAAATAACTTGCAGATATGAGTGATATGTCATGCCCTATACCTTCAGCTGAAATATCATCATCATCGGACATCACAGCTATCTCATGCCCTCTGCCATCTACAGTTAACACAACAGGCTATTCTAAATTATCGGATGGACTTCTGCTTGGTCTGGTATATTTCTCGGAATTTGGTTTTATGGACTTAGCATAAGGTCCCTTTTAGCGTGACGGGTCACATATGTATACTCAAATTAATCCATTCTGGTATCTCGTTATAAATACATAGACATGTAATATTTTGTGAACAATAAACTGTCTCACCATGATCCCCATCATTCCAACTTATTTTGTCCCCACTTTTACAACGCCATTGTAATGACAGCTGTAGACATAGGTATGGTCTTCTTTCTTCAAAATGAGCGGGCTCGACATGTTGCCCTTCGGCATCTAGTTTGACATGAAATGTCTACAAATTCCCCTATTTGGTGATCTTTTTGAAGGAATTAAGCTGTAGGGGTACTTTTGAAGCTGTAGTGACATAACATTGATTACAGGAAGCTGTAGTGGGGCCCATACAGCTTAATGTATTGGGGAGGACTCTGTAATATCCAATATGAATTTGGTCAGAAGCAGAGTTCAGGTCTGAAAATGCGGGGAATAAGCTGCACATGGTAAATATTTTAAAACTCAGCTGATAGAAAATTATGGACAACCAACTAAAAGTTTGGCCGTCATCAATAACTTTTTTATTTTCTACCATTGTTATGTCACATGATTCCCCAACTGTGTTAGAATAGGCTTAGGCAAACATTGATACAAAAGAAGAAAATGTAAAATTGTTGGTGACTAGCATTTAATCCTTCTGTCTTAAAATTTTCAGACTTCTGAAGTATAATGTATACAAATATCATTTGCCTTCCATTTTGTTGTTTGTAGCAGTTGTTGAAGTTCACCACCCTGGCCTAAAATTTTAATGTTTGGGGGAGGGATAAACATATTTATTGAAGGAAAAATACTTATAATCATCAGCTACATATTTCTGGTTTTCTACCAATATTTAGGGATAATGAGATGAAAGGGGGAGTACTTGTTTATCTGATTCGACGTTTTGAAAATATTTACTCTTTCATCTACTAATTATAAATTCGGAAAATTAATTTCAGATATTATCTATCTATATTATCAGTTAATTGAAAAACATACAAATCCAGGAATCTAGGGTATATTCCTATTACATTTTATTATAACTACATTGCACTTTTATGTCCGAAATCTGGCGACAATGAGTTGGTGGAATCCAATGATACCCCTGTCATTTGAGCAGATAATACTTCATCCTTCGTGTAGATTGTTGCATGAACATGGAGGGGGACCAGAATCCATGGACATAGATGTATGTGGGAACATCTCTGAATTATTAACTTAACTAAATTTCTGAAAGTTACTTTGGAAATATGTATGGTTTGCCATGATTAATCATAGGATTTACCAAGGCCATATGCCTGAGTGGTTTATTTAACACATCTGAACGAGCATCCGTGGTAGATCCTATGATTAACCATGGCGAAACATATATTATTTTCCTTCTAACATGTAATTACTTGTGTTTGGGACAATTTTTTAATCATTGTTAGCGACGCAGTAAAAGAATTTTGTATTGGAAAAGATAACAGTAAAAAGGCATTATTCCATTTTTTTTCACAAGGATCTTGTGCCGTTTACGGACAGACGCAGACTTGCAGAACACTATAACACATTTGTTTTTGTTGCTAAGATGTTCTTGTGGGTCCATAAAGATCTGTATTTGGAAGCTACCAAAAGCATGGTTACTGGTTAGCTGTAGCTTCATGGTAAAAGGAGTAAGTGATCTTTGGTTAGGCCTGTGTGATGTGTCTAAAGTGCTCATATAGTCACTGTAGTTGTCGGAACGTACAATGTAGGTCAGAAAATATTGAGGTTAAAGGAGAAATTGCTTGTAACCAGTTTTTTCTCCTTTTTCCGTAATGTTTTCTATTAGACACATCCAAACCTGGTCTTGATTGGGAACAAATTAACCCATTACCAAACAACAAAGTTTTTAGGCAGTCCAATTTGAACATCCTGCAGAAGACAATTTCCATTGAATACATCTCCTGGATTCAAATGGACATTCATGGACTAAAATAATAGTGCATGGAATTTGAATCACTGCATAATCTGCAGAGATAAATCTTTCTTACATCTGCTGGTAGAGAATGGACCTATGGACTGTCACATTTCAGCATGTATAATATGCAATGGCAGCACTTGACTTCTCATTTGGAACTGAACAACTATCTATTTAGACAATTTGTCGGGTACCGGGTGCGAGTCCTGATAGCTAACACTGTACAGTTGGTGTCTATTGACAACCTATGGGCTGTCGATTCTAGACAGAAAACAGGCTATTTACTCAAATGTTTGCACATTTTACATGTAGGCCTATGCAATTGTTAACTAGTTATTTAACAACCTTGTAGACATTGACTGCATAATTAGTTGAAAGCCTCAGATGTACTTTTTGATAACCAGCTTTTCATTTCTTGTAGGAATATGTCACATGTGTGTGTTTTAGAATGGTATCACTGCTGCTAAATAGAAGCTACTGAAGAGGGGAATAGGATTAAAGCAGATTGGCACGCACTGCAGCAATTAGCTCAGTAAATATGGAGTGTTCCACGGTTAAAAACAAGTTGCCCCATGAAGCTGGATTCCTAAGCAGGTTCTTCAATACAGGTTAACAAAATAAGAGCATTTTGATCAATTTAAATCTTTCCAAAACTACAGACATTTAGAGTACTCAAATTTAGAAAGCTGCTGCAGACAACAAAATTGGTGTTGATAAAGATGGGATTTTTGTGCAGTACGGAACAGAAAATACTGAGGAAAAAAGAGAAAATCTATGTTATCAGCATTCTCTTCATGTGTCTCTATGTTTTCCCTTGTTTAGGAAATGGTGAATCAAAATGTATTGACCATATATACATGTACTGTACTCTATATAGCTGTACATGCACTGGGAATTCCTAGGCTGGTCCAAATTGAAAGGTGCTGTAGATGACAAAATGGATTATTTCAAAGGTATGGTTTGTTACATAGTACAGAAAATGTTGAGGGAAAAAAGAAAATGTTGGTTGTAGACATCAAAACTAGATCTTGTTTGGGACAGAGTTAACTTGCTGTTTACTATTTCTTTGAGAATTAGACAATTTTAACAATTTCAACAAGATTCCTTCAGCTTTAATTGGTAACAAACATTTGTCTGAAAGAGTTGACTTGTCCTACATTTACTGTCTTTGTAATACACCTCTTCTCGAAATAAGACACAGTTTTGATGTCCCTTGTAGAAAAAGGTTGGAAAAAAGGATTAATAGAAAAGAACAGATTGCTGTACATAACATTTCTGCAGCAGCTTTATGATTTGAACAGTCCAAATGTTTGCCCCTTTGAAAAGGGATACTAAAAATCAAATGCAAGTTTTTTTTTGTTCATTGTGCTAAGGCATTATATTCAGTGTTATATCAATGGTTAATAAAAGTTAATATTTTCTCAAACAAAAATGAATTTGGCTGGTCCTGTGGTCCAAATTGAATGGAGCTGCCATCTGTACATGATTAATGCTTATTGTAGAAAATGTGTATGTTACTACATAGAAAATATTTAGAGCAAAGGAGAAATTGCTGATTATCAGAATTCTTTTTTTCTCTCTATGGTTTCAAAAAAAACTGTAAGGGTCTTGTTTGAGATAGAGTTAATCACATTGTTTGTCTGTCTATTATACAGAATGATGAGGTCTCTCACTGTCAGCGATGATTGAGAAATGGCAAGGCATCTTTCATTGGTTGACAATGCCTAGATAGCTTTGCAGGCAACATCAAAGTCTATAAATTTAGGTGGTAGTTGATTTGAATCCAATTCTGTTGATCTTCTTTCTGATAGAAGTTGTCAATCATCTCTCCCTATGGATAATATGTTTCTTACACATTGACTCTTTAGACTCCCCAAAACATAAAGACTTTGAAAAACATGGCTGAAAATGAAGAAATTGCTTGTAACAAGCATAATCTTCATTTCCCACAATGTTTTCAACTCAAAAAGACCAAACAAATTTAAATTTCATTCACTTAAATGACAAAATTGTCATCTGCAACATCTTTGAATTTTGACCAGTCAAAAATGTTGCTGTCTGGTAATGGTTTAAATGGGATGAGCAACTGGTGGCTGGGATTGGATGTTTTTGTACTGGTGCAAGAAATGTCAGGAACCCATGGTTAGGTGCACCAGCTGCTGTAATAAAGTTGGAAATTCTTGAATGAGGTGTTAAATCCCAATCAGTCAATATCTATGTGGTGGAAAGAGAAGAAGTTTGAACTTGTTTGTACATTAATGCAATAGTTTAAATTCACCTGACCCTTGTTTTTTCAACATTGGTTAAGTCGAATTGCTGCTTATGTCAAAGAGAAAAGCTGGTGCTATTCTTATGATTGTAAAGTATGTGTTACTTTGAATTTCTCAAGGTATTTTGAAGAGTCAATGGACTTTGACATATAAAGTATTGATTTTAGTTATCTTTTAGTGTCTATGACACTTCTAGAAAGTTGAGATTTCAGATTTTTACAAACTCCTATAGGTCAATTGATAGAGCGACTGGCATGATGCTCTATTATGGCATGATCCTGCAGATTCCAGGTTGGATTCCTGGTGGGTGTTATTGGCAGCTATCTTGAGGTCAAAATGTAATACCATCACATTTATCCACTATGCATTTGACACTTGTTACATCAAAGTCACATGAGATATGAAAATACCATGAGTTATCCAAAATTAAAACACATTCATTTCTTTTTTGAAAATCGACATTTACTAGATCTATATGATATCTTTGTTGAATGCAGTTATGAATGGTTGAAATATGGTTGACAAAGGAGAGAAATTGCCTTGATTAAGCAATTTATAATCTTTTTACGCTACATTTTTGTGATGAAATTTTCTGTCTAAAGCTTAAAAAAACTTTAGTGAAAGGAGAGTTTCCTCTCTTTGAAGTATTTTTTGTTTTCCCATAAAGTTTCCATACATAATCATTTGAAAGACACTATACTATTAGGTCTCATGACTATTTATTTGGGTTTGATAGTTCCCATGCACTATGTTCAACCTAAAATTAAAGCCATTATCACAACATCCCTTTGTAAATCAGAGAAAAAGTCATAAACATTGAGAGAAAAGAAGATATTGCAGAAATTCACCATGTTCTCCATTTCTATCAATGTTTTCTATGTTATTACAAATATATTTCCCTCTTTTGAAATCAAATATTTCCAACAAGTTGCAAGAATAAGTTCTATTCATTTCACTCATTCTTTCATGTGACATCCTTTAGGTGTCGCCGCTCTAGTATCTATTTGGCGCATTTTAAGACGAAAATAAAACGAATCAAAGTGGAGTTAAAGCATAAGAAATACAAAAGAAAGAAATAGTGGGATTTTCTTAAAGCATGGTCTTGTCTTTTTAAATCACGTTAGTTTGTAAAGAGAGTTAAGCATTAAAAGCGCAACACAACCGTCTACGTAAAAACTTCAACGTTCCGCAATTATTAGAATAATGACGTTCGCTAGTTTGACGTTACATTTAGTTCCCCAATATCGTGCGCGACGTCATTATGAAAAATCGGGGTTGCGTATCTTTTTTGTCCTAGTATATAATTGTGCCATATTCTACATCGAACCATGTGCCGTAACGAAATGTTACTGTATATTCCAATATATGTAAATTGGCAGAGAAGCATAATTCTTACTGAAAGATTGCGAATACACATTTGCTGTCCGCAGTGGCCGTGACAGTACAGTAGCTGTCTACAGATAGTATCACGTCGATTTATTTAAGGACAGTAGGTTCGAAACACATATTTCTATAAATCGAAATCCCTCTTTTCCTCGCCAATTTAGACTCGCTATTTTTTATCATTCACAGGTCGTTGTCATATTTCACCACAAAAGACACTATTAACTCAGCTTGCTGTCCATGGAAAATGTCACTTGACTGTACCGCGTGTATACTCAACGGATTTGGTGGGATAAAGTGTACAGTACGCGCATTTGATTGTGCCATTCGCCATGCTACGCACTTTTAAAAACCGTTAGGTATGCCTCGTTGAAATCACATTTCAGTGCAAAATCGTCTGTTTACAATTGTGTTTTGTAAAATTATATATAACAGGAGATCCAAACAAGAGATCTGTTTGGTTACAGTAAAAATAATCTATTTTGGATTTCTCAGGGTCATGGATGATGACTATTACAGTTGGCGACACATCGTATAGCACAATATTTATATTTTGTTCAAATGTAATTGAACGTTAAACAAAACATAAACACGTGCCATACGATGTGGCGCCAACTGTAATTGGTCCATGTCAAATGTTGATATCGGTTAAAGCCGGATTTTAAATAGCAGATTGACAAAGATTGAGACTTCAATTATACTTTAGTATAGTATTTCGTCGGTGTAAATCAAATTAGGTTAGTTATGGAAGATTTTATAAAATTATGTCACGTGATTCTCCTTCATGCAAAAATTTCTTATTTTCCAGACATGTTTTCTCTGTATCTTTTACGGGCGAGCATAATATCATGAAAATATCAGTCGAATATAATGCAAAAAGAGGTAAAGACGCATTTATTGCAATCAATATGTCACATATGCAATTCAAGCCGTTGTACAAAAGTAAATATTTATTGTCAGGCTATTGTACAGGACTTGACAAACGATTGTACAAAAAATTATTTTTTTAAACGACAAAATTAGGAAGTTTTAGACAGTTTCCTAACCAAATAATTACATAAATCTCAACACACACATATGCACGAGATGTGAATGAAAATTTTGCCGCGAAATACCCTACAGTATGCATCTATTCGAATGAAAACAGCGATTCGTAACAGCTAAATCATCCGTTTTAGTTCCATGAGTTCATGCCCAAGTGAATCGGGCCTAAAATGACTTAAATCTAGAACTAATGGCTCCGATTGCTCTAAGAATATTACAGGGAATAATAAATACAGAGATTAGTACAATGATCTGACAAAAGTGTTGTGTTTATCCAGAAAAAAACATGAATTCTTACCAATGTCAATCGCCGATGTTTACCAAGTTGCATTTCCTCGATGTACAGACACACAAGTTATCACTCAAAGACAAGTGTTCACACACTTCCGCTCCTACACTGTGTCTTTGATGCTAATGATGGGTTGTATACGTTAAAGTGCTTTTGATACAGCGTCTTTGAGACCGAGATTATAAGCGAGGTGTTCCGAATGTTCTGCTGATCACATTTTAGTATTAATATTGAAAAAGATATGATTGATGTGTGAAATGGGATAGAAACTACATGTATTGAACTAAAATGCTTCCTTTGCAATGTTTTCTCAAACATATTCAACCAGCGATATCAAAACCAGAGGCGCGTTCTTTAGAGCGAGATTTTTTAAGATTTCTTAAGATGTTTTTGATACAGCGTCTTCGAGACAGAGATTATACGCGAAGTGTTCCGAATGTTCCATACTTCATACACATGACGTCATCATGACATCATTTGTATGAAGTATGGAGCATTCGGAACTCCGCGGTTTATGAATCATGGAGCATTCGGAACAACTCGGTCAATTCTCTCCCATATAGCTACAGAATTTACCAAGGGGTTCCGAAAGAAGTATGGAACAATGGCGGCTCGCAGTGATCGTCTTAAAAATCTTGCTCAAAAGAACGCTTTATCTTAAAATATCTTAAGAAATCTCAAGATATCTCAAGAAATTTCGCTCTAAAGAACGCACCTCGGTATGTCAAAAACCGTCCATATTTAGCAAATAGCGTAAGGAAGACCGGAGCTAGTTCGGTCCCGTGGCAAGTTCGGCTAGTGGCTCTTTTGAGCCTGTCGACAAAGTTAGAGAGCTCTGATCCGGATTGAAATGTCACTCATTACGAAAGCTTTTCGAAGACGGTTTTTGGTCGCATTGAATACAAAAACATAGAATTTAAAACACGATTCTTGTTTTTAGACACTGTCATTAATATTTCCACATTTGTGTAAGTTTTTATTTTTAGTAATGTGTGCCATGATTTGTATATTTATGAAGACAATTAAGTCCTCTTTCATATTAAAACTAAAGATGAAGCTTTCGTGTTATCTAAAAGAAGATATGACGTGATATTGGCACGAGGTCCGTCCGGGGCCAGTTCGACTTTTGGGGTTGAGGCAAGATCGGCAACGACCAAACTTGCCAACGAATAAAAAGAATAACCATTGTTAAAAATGTCATTTCTTGTTGCATCTAAATATATCAATCGCAAAGACCTAGCTCGAACAGAAATGTAAAAAATGGACAAATTAAAAATCACAGGCCGAACTAGCCCCGGCCTCCTACTTGTTATCCCAAATGTCCCCTTACAATAATTTGACTGTTAAAACAATGTTGTTTTTTTTTTCAAATTATACCTTCATTTGGATGTCGTATACAGATTCCTTGAAATTCAAACAGTATAGAAATCAAATAGCCTATAAGGAATTATAGGTGTGTGCATACCTTGCCCCAAGGGTAGGCCGAACTTGCTCCATGCATGGGGCAAGTTCGGCCACCACGGCCAAAGTTCTAAAACTTGAAATTCCCTCCATTGAAAAGAAAAATATAAAAAGGACAGACGCTGTTTGAAAGTATATCGCTTGTCGAACTTAAAGTGACATTTCAGATTATTTTTGTCATAAATTTTACTTTTATTTTTATCTGAAAGAGCATATTTCCTTATGAAAATTCTGGAAATTTCAAGCCAAAATATTGCACCGTTTACGAGAAATCTATATTTTTCTGTTAAAATTGACCAAATTGTTGTGGACAACAGTTCGGATTTATATGCAATTTATCGATTATGTCTCAACTTTAAATGCGTGTTTCTCGCTTATTGACAACAACTAATAGTATTTATACTCATTAGAATAATCAATCTTAGCATCAAGACATACTTTAAAAAATTGAAATTGGAATGAAATGTCCCTTTAACTATATAAATCATGCCCAAATAACTTTCATGTAACTTAAAATATGAGCAATCAAAAATAGGGGGGGGGGGGGGCGAACTAACCCGGCCTCCCCTATCATACTTAAAAATAATAAAAAAAGACTTGTATTATTGTACACAGATCTATGTAAGGCATGCAATGGAATATTACTGAACTAATTTTAGGAAAACACTAAGGCGTGTAATTTAGTATAATAAAAGCTAAGGCTGTGCCATGTCAAATGAAATCTGTAATAATAGGAAAAGCTTATGGCAGGAATGTGCTTCCATACCATGGTGAATATTGGTCCAGATCGTTGATAGCCCTGTATCACGCAACTTGGAAATATAATGTCTTCATAACCCTTTTACAAAACAAGCCCTGCTTTTGACAGCGTCAATTTTAACTCATTACTGCACAGTGACGCCTTTTGACTCCTTTACAAGAAATGGCTTGGGAAATCATTGTGGAAAATGAAGAAATTGCTTGCGACAAGCAATTTCTGCATTTTCCACAATGATTTCTAACCCAAAATGGAAAGATTTTGAAATTTCAACAACTTGAAATTGTCGTCTGCAACACCTTTCAAATTGGAAAAGTCCAAAATTTTGTCGTCTGGTAATGGGTTAAAATGGTTTGGAAAGCATTGAGAGAAAAGGAGAAAATGCTGAATTTCAGCAATTTCTCATTTTCTATCAATATTTCTACTCCAAAAATGTATGAATTTCATCCACGAGGTACAACTGACGTTGTCGTCTGCAACTTTTATCGAACTGGATCGGTTTTTAATTTTGTCGTTTGGGAAAGAGTTAACGCATTCGTAAGTAGATTGCCTAGAATCTCGTAAATATTTGAAAAGGAAAGGGGTAAAGTGGGCTTTCATTTACACTTTCTATAATGACAACATTTTCTCTGATACAAAATCAAAACGGTTCGCAGAGGGCAAAATTACATTCAGTACAACATGGCCATGTATTTATGAGTTTCTCTCTCGAACAATTATGGGAGGAAAGCATTCAGAAATAAAGTACTTTCCTCGATCTCAAATATATTCACAGAGCAACAAATTTCTATGTAGCCTACCATATTGTTATATTTCTTAATACAAACGATGTTATTCTTAACAGACTGATACCAGTCTATTACAAACATGAAAGAGAACATGTGGTAATGACGTAATCAATATGGACGAAAATTAATCAATGACAAATGCATTTGGAACGCGACGTTTGATTGGTAGGTACTGCACAACAACAAACTGGACAAGCGCTGGACGCCGTATTGCGATACTGAGAAATTCCGTCTAAAACCGCCGATGGTGAATAAACCTTGGCTAGTGAAGACAAGGTATGCCCATACGTGACAGTTCTACACCTTTTCCAATTCCAATCTACTTTTCCCGTGACTTTCAAAAATTGATGCCATTGTATGTCCGTTGCCAAGAAAGTCATTAATATTTTAAGAAAAGGAAATGAAATGGCGTGTTTTCTACAATTAGAGAAACTTGTTGGGAACTATAGTATCAATAATTAAAAGTATATGTACAAGCTGAGTGCATATAGGGTGCAAAATGACGCTTTTTTACAAACAACAAAATAAGGGATGCTTGGGGAATAAACAACAATCAAACAAAGCACAGATGACAAAATGACGTCCACGTTATGGCCCAAATCTTATACTTGGAAGGCTAGTAAAAAGTATTTTCTGAAACAACAGGCCGATGATTTTTCCTACATAATTCATTTTGTTGTCGGCAATCATATCAGTTTTGGTCCGTTCCTTTTTACGCTTCACGTGTTGAAGGCTTTAGAGAACTTTGTGGAAAATGAAAAAAAAAATGCTTGTGATAGGCAATCTCTTCTTTTTACAATAATGCTTTCTATCGTCTCATTGGTAATGGTGTCTGCAACTTCTTTGAATTTGGACAAGCTTAGAATTTTGGCTTTTGGTAATGGATTATGGGCAGTCACGCACTTTTGAACGTGGGTAGGCCCTATGTTTTCCAAGTCGCTATAGTTTCTATGACCCGGTTTCAAATGGATTTAACAATTTATCATTCTACACTATTTTCCTGTCTCACTAACCCATTACCACACACTGCATTTTTTTACTCCTCACAAGATAAATGCTTTGGAAAACATTGTGGAAAATGAAGAAATTGCTCGTGACAAGCAATTTCTTCAAATCCCACAATGTTTTCCATCCAGAAAGACTAAAAAATTAAAAATTTTGTTGATTTGAAATTGTCGTTTGCAGGATCTTTCAATTTGGACCACCCTAAAATTTTGTCGTTTTGGAAAGGGTTAGGCTAATTTTTTCATGGTCCAGTTTCAAATAGATCTAACAATTTATCATTTCCCTGTCTCTTTTACTATTCTTTTTGCATTCTCATTTCTGTCACGGCTTACATGTTGTTTTCTTTTATATCATTGTGGGGAATCGCGTGACATTTGCAGAAAGAATTCAAAACATCAGTCAACCCATTCCCAAACGGGAAATTTTTAGGGTGATCCGCTTCAAAAACTGCCACAAATGACAAAATGGATGCTATCAAAGATATGATTTGAGTAAAATAATTATGTTACAGAAAATATTGAGACAGCAGTTACAGAAAATATTGGTTATCAGCAGTTTCTTCTTTTTTTTTTCAATGTTTTCCCAAACCTTTTCTATTAGGGACGTCAAAACCGAGTCTTGTTTGGGAAGGGATTAAAACAATATAACCATGTTAAATGTCAACAATAAATGCCCTTTCAAGCTGGATAGGTGATAAATTTTGTTGTCTTGGGGAAGTGGGTAACATGTATTCCTGTCTTTTTGTATTTCCTATAGTTTTATTTCTTTATCATTTTTATAAAGACATCTGATTTTTCCGGGTGAGAGGATTAAAAAGAATAATGTAATATTCTGATAGTTATCGACTCTTCCTCGCCGATTTTAACATCCTGTTACACATCATTACACACAATATGTAATTTGAGACCAACATACGTAGATCCAGATCAGCCTGTGCATACTCGTAATCTGATCAAAATCATGACGTTTCACTACGGGTTCTCTCGCAAAAAAGGAAAACGAACCCAACGCAATATTTTTGACGGATTAAAATGTTTTCATATAGTATTCAGATTTTTCTCTACGCTTTGTTACCGATTTTAACATCCATTAACAATAATGCAATTTCTCTGTGCGACAACACCCCAGAGAGTCCGAGTCCAAAGACAAATTAATTTTCCTTTTCCCATGATATTAAAAATTTTAACCCTTTTCCAAATAACAACAATTAGACTTGTTCAAATTAAAAGACACTAAATACTCGAAGTTATTAGAACATTCATAAAGTTGGAATTTGTTGTTTCGAAGTCGAAGGGAAAGTTCATTATACACCAAAATTGACTCATTCGATTAATTTCAGCCTAATATATAGATTTGATCATATTTTACCCATTATTGTTACTAATGAAGAACGCACATAATTGCATTATGTGTAGGAAAAGGAAAGATATTATTATAGAAGAGCAACTTTCTTTCCCGTTTCTAATATGTTTCAATAACAATATTTATTCGACAGTGATTTTACTCAATGTCCATTTAAGAGGTCAGGGCTAAATGTTCACTTCGACTTAAGCAGGACATTATTTTATCCGATGTCGAGATAATGAGTGTCGACTGTAATGAAACATAGAAAAGAATTTGAAAATAAAATACGTATTGGATGTTTTAACCCATTGCCAGACGACACACTTTTAGACGGTTCCAAATTCAAAGAAGTTGCAGAAGACAATTTCAAATTAATAAAATTTAAAGATAAATGTTTGGTCTTTTAGGGAAGAAAGCATTGTTGGAAATGAAGAAATTGCTTGTGACAAGTAATTTCTTCAGTTCTTGCAATGTTTTCCAAAGCCCTTTTGTTTTATAGTGTCAAAAGAATCAATGTGTGGAATTGGACTAAGCAAGAAAATATGTAGACCTATATCGTTTTAGGATAGATTGTACTGACAGGAGGGCATTTTGTATACAGTTGACACTCGATATGTCGATATCGGATGAGTCGAATTTCCGCTTAAGTCGAAGAGAAAGTCTAATCCCGTCCTCACAAATGAAAATGAAATTTTTTTTTAACAAAATCATTTTGAAACAAATATAGCGATTGAAATATAGAAGGAAAAGGATAGAAATTGCTCGGTTCGAGCAATTTCTTTCCTTTTCCTACTATATTTCAATTATGAACGCATTTGGTGAGCAACAAAAATGGTCAAATGTGATTTAAATCGAAATAGAACGAAATCGGATGAGTCGAACTCCGGATATGTCGAGGAATTTTGACGACCCCTCCGACTTCGACACAACGAGTGTCGACTGTATAGCATTTTCATTCTTCTGCAAATTTTTTTTTCTCCCTAAAATCAAAGCACTAATTTTGACAGGATTAAACGTTTTCATATAATATTCAGATTTTTCCCCAATTTTTGTTACCGATTTAAACATCCATTAACAATTATGCAATTTCTCCGTGCTAACTACACTCCAGAGAGTCTGAATCCACAGACAAATTAATTTTCCTTTTCCCAAGACATTTACACCCTTTATATAGCCTAAAGACAGTTCAGACTCTTATCAAGATTGAAAGACATCAAACGTTTGCCCGGTCGCACACAACTGTGCGTCCACATCACGTTTCATACTCAGTTTCACTAGAACACAATTACTCTAAAATGGTAGTTTAACCTTTTCCCAAATGGCAAAAAATTGGATTGTTCCAATTTGAAAGTCGATGCAGACGACACTATAGAAGTTAACGATGCCATAATAGATAAAAAGTCTTAACCCATTACCACACATTGACTCTTTTTGACTCCCTAAAAGATAAAGGCTTTGGAAAACATTGTGGAAAATGAAGAAATTGCTTGTCACAAGCAAATTCTTCATTTCCCACAATGTTTTCTACCCCAAAAGCTATAACATTTCGAAATTTCATTACATTGAAATGTCGTCTGCAACTTCTTTCAAATTGGAATACTCAAAAATTTTGTCGTTTGGTAATGGGTTAAGGTAAAAGCTTCCATTGACCCTTTCCCAAACAGCCAACAAATAGACTTATATTAGTCCCTTTTCGAAAGCTGATTCAGAAAGAAAAAAACTGGTGTTGGTACACGTTTGATATATGAGGGGGGTACAAAGTAGCATAGAAAATATTGAGGCAAAAGAAGAAAATGCTGGTTATCAGCATTTTCTTCTTTTGTCCCAAATGTTTTCCCAAGCTATTTGATATAGGAATGTCAAAACCAAGTCTTGTTTGTGAAAGGGTTAACTGATAAGAACAATTGTGCGGGTTAACGCGCTAGCCAATTGAGCAGTGCTCAGAGTCGACGAGGGATTTTCCAAATGTGGGTCTTTTTAAGTGCACGGAAAACAATATCATCATCATCATCATCATCATCATCATCATCATCATCATCATCATCATCATCATCATCATCATCATCATCATCATCATCATCATCATCATCATCATCATCATCATCATCATCATCATCATCATCATCATCATCATCATCATCATCATCATCATCATCATCATCATCATCATCATCATCGTCATTATCATCATCATCATCATCATCATCATCATCATCATCATTATCATCATCATCATCATCATCATCATCATCATCATCATCATCATCATCATCATCATCATCATCATCATCATCATCATCATCATCATCATCATCATCATCATCATCATCATCATCATCATCATCAACAACATCAACAACAACAACAACAACAACAACAACAACAACAACAACAACAACAACAACAGCAGCATCTTATTGATCAAAGACTTTAGCAAATTATGTTCATCGTCATAAAAACAAAATACAAACATACAAGTAATAATGGCAACTACTATGGTTGGAAAACATGTTGTTTGGTCCTCAATATGTTGCTGTTAGAAAGAGCCAGTACATGCAACAAATGCCAGACATTTTAACACCTTCCAATCGGTCACATATTAAAGTGACATTTCAGAATTTTTTGTCCTAAATTTTACTTTTATTTCAATCTGAAAGAGCATATTTCCTTATGAAAATTCTGAAAATTTCAAGCCAAAATATTGCGCCGTTTACGAGAAATTTATATTTTTGTGTTAAAATTGAACAAATTATTGTGGACAACAGTTCGGATTTATATGCAATTTATCGATTAAGTCTCAAATTTAAATAAGTGTATCTCGCCTATTGGCAATAACTTCAAAAAACTAATAGTAATTAATATACTCATTAGAATAACCAATCTTGGCATCAAGACATACTTTAAAAAATTGAAATTGGAATGAAATGTCCCTTTAACAGATTCATCGAATAATTCCTGCATTTATTATTATAACACTTTTCCGTAAAATCCATATATAGCGAAAGAAGAACTACATCGGGTTTTATTTACAATAAAAACCCTATGGTAATTATGCTTTGGGTATGCGCCAAAACGTCACGTGGCGTCAAGGTAACGTCAAATGACGTCACATAAACGACAATGCGTTTCTTACGCCGAAAACTAGTTCATGGCAGAATTTTCACAAAATAACGCATTTCTAATGTGCGTTTTTTTTTTATTTAGAGTGTTATAATGGAGATAATAACAAGTTAAGCGGTCTTTATTGCGCAATAAAAACCTCTGTGCTCTGGACTACATGTTAAGGCAAATACCTCGGCGCTGTGCGCCTCGGTTTTTACCTTCACATGTAGTCCGTCGCACATCGGGTTTTATTGGCAATAAAGACCGCTAAACTTGTTATTATTTCATAAATAATGTTGTAGTTGTTGTTATGCGACGTGATTCCAAGCGCAAGTTTTCTCATGCGTTGGCTCAACTTACGAGATCCGATCATTTTTCACGTGACATACGCTAGTTTGTAACAAAATATTGAAGAAATTCCAGAAAATTACTGTTATCTAAGAAATATTTCTTAGAAATGAGCAGCTCGTCTTTCTGTAAAAACAATTAAGAATGTTGCAATTAGGCAACCAAATGACTCAGTAAATACGTTTTAGCTCTTTTAAGACAACAGAGCATTTTAACACCTAATAGAAAAGGACTGGAAATTATTGAGACAAAAGAATAAAGTGATGGTTTATCAGTATTTTTTTTTGTGGCAATATTTTATAGATCACATTATAATATTATTATGTTGTAAATCTTGCCTTTATCAAAATCCCCTTTATTGTCTGAAGAAGAGAGTCTAAAAATAATAATATTTATGTTGCCGATTTTGGATAATTAATTAAAGTGAAAATTCTTAGAAATTGGGCGGCTCATATTTCCGTCTTGACAATTAAGAAAGTAACAACCAGGCTTCACTTACTCAGCAATAAATCAAAATGTAGGACAGTGTTGGTTCGACAAAACTTGTTACCAAGTATATTCATACTTAAACCCATTACCAAACTTTAGACGGGTCCAAATTAGTCTAAATTCAAAGATGCTGCAGACGACAATTCAAAGTAAATAAATGTACCGTTTGGGGGTATTTTGGGGTAGAAAACATTGTGGAAATGACGAAATTGTTTGCCACACTATGCTTTTTCCACTATGCTTTCCAAAGCCTTTATCTTCAGTGGTGTAAAAGGGCGTCATTGTGTTTGAATGGGCAAAGGCCCTGTCACACACAAATGAGCGTCCACACCACGTCCAAAAATAGGGCCTATGCTGCACAGATCACCTCCTTTTTGAAGAGCTCTGGCCTTGATGTGGACGCCGAGGTGTGTGTGTGTGTGTGTGTGCGAGAGGATTTTTGCTATAATCAGACACGTAGGAAGCCATTTTATAGGGGGATCAAGCTTCTGTCCGGGCCAGTGTCTGAATTTTTGAGGGGCTAAATTCGATCCCCTCTGTCCCTATATCATTAAAATCATTCTGGTAGTTTTACTGAAAATATGCGGAGTGACCTTTAACAATGTTGTTGTTGTGTTGTTGTTGTTGATGTTGCTTAAAAATGATGATAACAGGAATATACAATGAAAATTATACGTGTACAATGGTTACCAACAACCATTAAACCTACTACAAAACGTGTATACCTCACGATAAATGACCTTGCAGGGCAGCCCATGCTAATCGAATGAGATACTCTGCCATGCGATTTATCGTGAGGTATAATTGGTAGTGTACAATTCAGAAGGTTGGCGATTAAATAAATTGTGACATATCTTTGACTGTCATCATACTGGTCAACCTTAACCCTTTTCAAAACGACAAATTTTAGAGTGTTCCAATTTGAAAGCTACTGCAGAATACAAAATTAATGTTGATAAAAATAAGATTTGTGTATGATATAGCTCAGAAAATATTGGGACAAAAGGAGAAACTGCTGATTATCAGCAGTTTCTTCTTCTGTCTCAATGTTTTCCCAAGTATTTTCTATTAGGGACGTCAAAACCAGGTCTTGTTTGGGAAAGGGTTAAATGATTATTTAATTTAGTAGATCTATATTTCTTTCAATGACGTTTTCTTAAAATATTTTGTATTCATATTTTACATGTCGAAATTTATCAACCACATCGCAGTCAACTTCTTTAAACAGCTTTCAACTTCGACGAGTCCAAAGCCTAGCTTCACAAAGGATTTTTTATCGCCAACTTTACGCATGTTTTAGACGCGATAAGAAGTTCTTGTGCAAAAAAGAAAACAGAAGATCGATTTTGGCATCTTTAATGAAACCCAAAGGTCATCTTCATCAACAGCCAGTAAATTCGACATTCGCAGAATCTTTGGGAATGGAAAAGTCCAAATTTTTGTCGCTTATGAAAGGGCTAAAATTTGTACAAAATCAATGCAACAATAATATCAGGTAGTTATCTATCGATTGTGTTTTATTACATTGTTTTATTGATCACTTTGTTTTAGTGCCGCAGTTATTTAATTAACGTTTTAATACATTTCGATGGTCTTGTGGTTATGGCACTGGTGTAATGATTCTTCTGAGCAATCGTGAGCCATCACACTTAAAGAGACATTTCATAGATTTTTATTTCAAATTGTTTCTTTTATCTTTATCTGAAAAAGCATATTTCTTAAAGACAAATCCGAAAATTTCAAGCCAAAGTATAGCGCCGTTTACGATGAATACATTTTTGTCTTAAAATTAAATCAACTGCAGTTTATCACTGTTCACACATAAATGGAATTTGTCATTTCTGTCCCAACTTCAACTGTCTAGCAGTGAAACACATAAGAACAAACAATCTTTGCATCAAAACATACTGTTAAGAATGAAATCGAAATGAAGTGTCTCTTTAAAGGGAAGTTCATTGATTTAAATCGAAATCCAAACTCAGCATAGGTCAACTAGATGTTGAATTTCGAATATGAACAGATAGTAAAACTGACAAAATATACAAAATATTGAATAAATAATGCGAATCTACGCAAAACTTATAAGTACTCCGAGTATGTCATAGAGCATCTCTTTGTACAGGCATAATATATCTTGATAAAATTTTTAACAACTTCATTTTAACCATACGAGTATCACCATCATGCATTGAATTTTCATCAACTTCACGACAGCATGAACTGAACAAGAAGCCGCTAACGGCGGCCACTGTTGGTAGCAAAATCACGAAGTCAATATCTGGTGTGTTCCATATTCGCTCACACAAGTATGGCATCAGGAACGCACAGACATTTTGTAATCTTATCATTTGCTATTTTAGAAGTCGACGTAAGGTTCCCTACGCTCGCTAGGCATGCGCCAGATCATCATCATACTGGACAGTGTTAAAGCATTAGTCTGTAAAACATTTTTTTTCGCAATCAGCAAAAATACATCATTGCTAACTGAACATGAACATGTTAACTGTGAGGTAACGGTCTTTGCGTCTTGTACATCTTGTCATGATAAATGTAGCCATTATCGGGTAGTTTGGACACTGAATGGTCTCCCTTGAAGGCCAAATGTATCCCTTTCTGTGACAGCCAGTGGACGCCTCAGCGCACGCAGGCGAGACAGAACAATGTTACGGTTCTGATTCCGGTTTGCTGTCCTGTCACGTGATTGTCTTGATAGGTTGGCAGCACTTCCGGTTTGTTTGTACTCGGCCACAACTTGGGTGATAGCAATTACATGTACATTTATGAAACGGGTTGCATTTCTTTTGAAAAATGGCACGAATGTAACAAAAAAAGTTGATGTTTGGCAGTAATGAACATCACTTTGTATTAGATCTAAATTTGTACAGAACAACTGGAAATGTGGGCATGAGAATATTACCTACGCTTGAATTGTATCACTTTGTAAATACATTTGTTATGGGTCGTTGTTGTAGAGATTACCGACGAATTTTATGTTTTTTATTGGGCACGTCAACCCATAAAAGAACAAACTGTAAATTAAGCATGTGAGATTCGTGTATGTATTGCACGAGGTATATTTCAATTTTCTTTAGTTGACCGGAAGTTACCATTTTGCTCAATAATTTTGCAAAATAAAAATGATATCAGTCAAGTAATGAAGTCAGAGAATAATAAACACTATCGACTTTTGATATTCCTTTGCCGGGGAAAGTTTTGCGCGTAATAGAAAACGGAGTACTTATAAGTTTGGTTGAGTGTAGATTGACAAAAAATCGAGCCTATGCCTGCACATACTGAACACATTTTATTTCTCTTAAGAATATGCACGTATTTTTTTCAATATAATTCAATTTTGATTTTAGATTTTTTCAAAAAAAAAATGAAAAAAAAAAATAAATAAATAAATGGAAAGCAGCAGCAGGAAAGGCAGAAGCAGTACCAGCAGTAACAACAACAACAACAACAACAACAACAACAACAACAACAACAACAACAACAACAACAACAACAACAACAACAACAACAACAACACCAACAACAGCAACAACAACAACAACAGCAACAATGACGACAACAGAACACGTGAAACTGCTGTTGAATTAATCATCGTAAAAAATCAAGTTGGAGACAATAAAATATAACCAATAGATAGTAGTGATGCTCTCTGAATTAAACCCTTTACCAAACAAACAAACAACAACTCCTACCACGATGACTGAACATGTGAAACTGTTTCAGACATGAAGGCAGAGTTAATCATCAGAAAACAATCAAGTTCTGTAAGAGACAATAAAATACAATCAATAGATAATGATGCTCTCTCAATTTAACCCTTTGTCTAACAAAATGAACACGTATAACACTGGTCCAGTTTTAAATGCACACAAGAAAATCGATGTTGATGAAGATATGATTTGGGTTTAATATGGCACAGAAAATATTGAGACAAAAGGAGAAAATGCTGATCATCAGCTATTTGTCCGGTCTATATGTTTTACAAACTTTGTCTGCTAGAGATGTGATGACCAAATATTGTTCTTTGGAAGGGGTTGATGATGAAACCTGAGTGTTTGCACACGTATATTGAATACCGTAGATTAAGCTATAGGTCCCGATAAATGACCTGGCAGAGTATATCTAGCTTATAGCTAGAGATGCTCTGCCAGATCAATTCTCGGAACCTATAACATAATCTCACCATCATGAGACATCAAACTTTACTTGGACATGCACATTCGTTGTGGTGTCCATGGTCCAGTTTTACAGCGTTGGTCTCGCGATTAAGAGGTTACCCAGTTCGATTCAATTGGTGTCTACATTTCCCAGTAATCAGACTAAAGATGGACTTATATGTGACCGGTCATGCTAAAAGGGATCTTCTGGGAAGTGTAAAATATCTATCATTGTCAGTCTGCATAGCCCGCACAGACTTACTTGTGTCGATACTTCTCACTGAATGTAAAATGTCTTTCCTATCTTAGTGTGTGTTCATTTTTAAAATGCAACGTCTAGTTGACGTGTGCTTAGTCTGGTCCGTTCAAAAAAAGGTTTTATTTGCTTTTCCCATATTCATGTATTGAGAAAATTATTCAAAAATGTAGTGTCACATGATTACCCTTCTTGGATATGTAAAGTTATTATCGGGCAGTCCCTTTGCAGCCTCTTCGACATTTACATAACGAGTTTCAACTTCAGGTTTAAAATAACTTACATTGCTTTAAAAGAGAATAGAGCGTACCCCCTAAGCGTTTTGCAAATTATTTTCACTCTAGCTTGAAATTAGACCAGAATAAAATGTCGTTCACATGCAGTTCTTTTGTTTTGCACAACTTGAGATCTGATGTTTTCACGTTAACATGAAGCAAAACTTATTGAATCGAATTACATTAAGTTGTAAAAATGAAATAAGAGCTAATTGTCGGTTGCCACTAGCGTATTCTAAAAAAAAAAATCCGACAAAATGCTGGGAGTTTGTGTTCTTTTTTGTATTGCTTTGTTTGTTTGTAGGCCTACTAAATGTGGTTTTGTATCCTTGCCACCGAATGCAACTTGCACTTTGAGCGTTTCCCAATAACGTGGCAAAATTCTGTTAACGACAACATTCTATTAACTTCACAGTTTATATTCCATCATACACTGCAGGCATCCCATTATCTCAATTATTTATTGATCATTCATCTTTTAGATGATAACACAGAAAAAATAGGACAACATGAGAAAATGCTGGAAAATCAGCATTTTCTTCTTTTGGCTCAATGTTTTACAAGATTTTTTTTGTGATATGGATTTCAAAGGTCTTTTTAGGAAAAAGGTTAAATCTGTCTATATTCCGCCATACTCTGCAGGGATGCCATTATCTCGATTAATTATTGATTCAAATTTGAGATGATTTTAATTTTTTTTAATCTTTTTTATACGCCGAAAAATATGCACCCTTGTTCTGATTTAACACCCCTTTCACAGACAACACAATTTTTAGACTGGAAAGCTGCGGCAGTCGACATACATGACAGCAATGCCTAAAGAGTTTTTTACACATTATATAACCCAGACAATATTGAGGCATAATTAGATGATGCTGATAATCAGTATTTTCTTGTTTTGTCTTGATGTTTTTCCTAAGCCTATTCTCTAAAGGAAGTCAACCCCAGTCCTTTTACGAAAATGATTACAAAAACCTTTTCCCAGATCCTGGCTCAAAATATGTGATCAGCAAATGGAAGTGGGAACGTATCGACCAGTGGTCCGTATTATCAATGATCTTACGATCGAGTTTTTGCGTAAACTGTGTAACAAAACATCTGATTGGACGAGAACTCAAATTGGGCCAATCAGGGTTGTTGTTACAAGTAATTACGCTAAAAATAATGTTACGGTCGTTGATAATACGGACCCCTGGTCCGCGCAGCCTGACTAGGATCGAAACTATCCACTCTAATATAATTTTTTGAGTGTGGGATGTTTCCCATGTCTTGCAATATTGTAATTTTCCAAATACGACATCAGATTGACCTCTACTGATTCTGATACATTTCTCCAAATTTGGTTTTATGACCTTCCCATAAGGTCCCATAATGCCACATATGGTCTGATTAGGTAGGCCTACACGTTGAGATCGCTACAAGTAACAATCGGATGTATCGAACTTCGGATGTTTCGACACATTTCGACGGGCCCTCCAACTTCCACACGTGCGTTAAAGGCTGTAATCATTTATGATCTTATAATTTTACAAGAGTATTTATGGCCATATTCACCATCGATTCTAAATTGATTGTTTAAATCAAAATTACATTACAAGCCATCTGATTGGACAAGACGTATGTCTAGGCCAATCGGATGGGTTGTTGTGTAAGTTTAAAGATAACTTCAGTATTAGACTGGTTGGTGAATACCACCCCAGAAAGATTGCCATCTGCCTAGAAACACCGCATTTTGAATCATGTCGTCAACTATCGTTTCGGGGTATGCTCCTCCATGATTGATACAGACAGCATATCCGGTCACGTGATTGTCTCTAACATTTTCTAATTAAAAAAAAAATGGCCGCGTTTTTTTTAACGAAACACATGTACATGTATATTGCTAGTTTACAATAACTCTTTGGAGGAAATACATTACATTTTAAACACTTCTAGTGAGAAAGGAAAAATGCAGGTTAGTAGCGTTTTGAAAATGTTGATAACTTGCATTTTGTCCTTTCTCACTAGGATTGTTAATCTGTCAAATATACATTTTCCGTTTAGATTGATAGTTCTTTTGTCGAACGCTATGCATCTCTTTTAATTTGGACAAGACTACATTTTTTGTTTGAGAAGAAGGTCAAAAACAATTGCGACAAATCACCATTGGTGGTCAATAGATTGTCCAATCAAACAATTTATTCAGCCCGGAGTCATAAATATTCACATCCGGTGTGTTCAAATACTAAAACTTTTGTTTTTCTCATGGAGTTTATTCATACGTACGTATCCCTTTCGAACGAATAAATTAATTTCGATCGTTTTTAATGTTTAAAAAGATTGATATTCATAGTTCCAGATGAAATATCTTCTTTGTAGAAATAGCCCTACATATAAAGTATTGCACTAAATTTGTGATAAAACTTCATAAAGGCCGCTATGTATCAAATGCGACCAATTTTTATTTCAAGCTTTTATGGCGTCACAGTTTTCTGATAATTCACCGTTAACCACCTTTATTATACAAAACATAATTTGTGGGACAAACTTCCGTTAACCAGAGAACTATTTTCATTGTTGTGAAAATTGTCTTTCCGGTTACAAGGCTAGGTATAAAACAGCCTCAGATGGAAATATGATAGCGTAGTCGTCTCGGTAAAAAAGATAAGACGTATAATCGATACGCACGGCCATTAACCCTTTCCTAAACAAAACATTTTTACGTCACTAATTGGAAAGGCTCGGAAAACAATTAGACAAAAGAAGAAAATGCTTATGATCAACTTTTTCTCCCTTTGCAACAATATTTGCTAAACTATTACGCATGGTAAAAAAGAAATTCAATGATAGGCTACCCATACTGTCGTCCAAAGTCACGTTCATTGCTGGGATTTGTCGTTTTAGGAAAATGTTATGATAAATCAGTTCGTATGGTGATGGGTTAACCCTTTTCTAAACTACTAGTGGAATGATTCAGATTAGTGGCGGTGAAGACAACAATTTAAGTAATAAATGTGCACAGAAAAAATGAGGGTATTGGAGAGGGTACTGGTTATCATTTTCTTTTCCATTTAATTGAATTCTCGAATTTTCAAAATCCAATTTGTGAAAAGGCAAAATGGCGGTCTTTTATAAGCATGAAACAATAATCAAAATGAATGCGCGTATTTGATGCAGTCAAACCCTTTCGCACACAAGACCTGTTTTAGGCATCCCTTGTAGAAATAGTTTTTAAGAGAAACGAATAAATGATGATCAGCTAATTCTCATTTCATCTCAACATTTTCTGTATCAACCCATTACCAGACGGCAACATTTTGGACTTACCCAAATTCAAAGACATTGCAGACGACTTTCAAGTGAATTAAACGTATTTTTTGTTGTATTTCTCTATTGAAAATATTTTGAGAAAAAAGAAAACGTGCTTGTCACAGACAGAAATAGTCTGTAAAAGATTCTAAACGTGATCAAAATGAATGATATGGCCCACAAGAGATTTATTTTCATAGTTCATAATAAATAAAGGTTGCCCTAGTAACGATTTTTCTTGTCAACATAACTTTATAAATCATCATGGAAGGTTGATCGATTTAATGTTTTCCTAAACAATTGCTGGTTATGAACTCTCCATTAAAAGAGCCTTGAAAAAAAACTTGAGAAAATAAATAAACTAGAGTGTAAACACCCTAATTGTTGACGGACAGACGGACGCCGGACAAAAAGTAACCACAATAACTCAGGTGAGCTAATTAATAAGATGCTGTGAAACAATGATTTTTTTTTCTTTCTCTTCAATGTTAAAAATTTCCTGTGATAAAACGTTTCCATTTCCAACGACAAAAAAGTAACATAAAATCTATTGTCAGCTAATGTTTTTCTTTATTTGTTCCTTCCTGAAGTTAGTCAATATCAAGTGAATGAAATTTTACATTTATGGACCTTTTTTGGTAAACTAGACAGCCCTGGCGGTCTGGAAGCGCTCCACATGCCTGACTGTTTGTCTTGTTGAATGCAATTTCAAAGGTTCAGGCTGTGCAAACAAGCAAATGCATGACCAAGCAGAAAATTACAAGCAAATAGGATCGTATGGTCATTATGATTCTGTGAAAGCTCTGTATTGATTAGTAAATACTAATGGTTGTCAAAGAGAAAATAAAGCCAAAAATGGCAGCTTTGTCAATTTCAAGGGCACATAACTCATGTTATAAAATTCATATCAAGCTGAAAATTATACCAAGGCAAGATCTTATAGTCTCCAATATTCTGTCCTAGTTTTGTTTTGATTGATCAATAGTTGCTAGAGTGAAAACAAAGTCAAAATAGAGCCGAAAATGGCAATTTTGTCAATTTCAAGGGCACATAACTCATGATGTAAAAATCAGACCATGTTGAAAATTATACCAAGGCAAGATCTTTTAGTCACCAACATTCTGTTTTAAGTTTGTCTTGATTGGTCAATATTTGTAGTTGCTAGAGTGAAAACAAAGTCAAAATAGAGCCGAAAATGGCAATTTTGTCAACTTCAAGGGCACATAACTCATGATGTAAAATTCAGACCATGTTGAAAATTATACCAAGGCAAGATCTTTTAGTCACCAACATTCTGTTTTAAGTTTGTCTTGATTGGTCAATATTTGTAGTTGCTAGAGTGAAAACAAAGTCAAAATAGAGCCGAAAATGGCAATTTTGTCAACTTCAAGGGCACATAACTCATGATGTAAAATTCAGATCAAGCTGAAAATTATACCCAGGCAAGATCTTATAGTCACCACCATTCTGTCAAAGTTTTGTCTTGATTGATCAATATTGTAGATTTTAGAGTATGAATAAAGTCAAACCAGCTATTTTTGACATTCAAGGGCAGATAACTCTGGTTATTCCGATTCAATCCAAATTCTTTGAAGGAATTTGAGAGAGGGTCACCCAATGATCATTCCTGTGAAGTTTGTTTGAAATCCATCCAGTAGTTTCTGAGAAGAAGATTTTTAAAGAAAAAGTTTACGGACGGACGGACAGACATACGCACGACTGACACACCGCCATGACAATAGCCCGCTGGCCTGACGGCCAGTGGAGCTAAAAAAAAACATTGTGGGAAATGAAAAAATTGCTTGTCGCAAGCAATTTCTTCATTTTCCTCTATGTTTTCCAAAGATTTGATCTTGTATGGTGTCAAAAAGCGTCTATGCGTGGGAATGGGTTACGGTATATCTTTTGATCAAGCCCGGGTCTTTAAACATAGAGCTAATTTTCAATGTGTAGTAACTGCTTGCTTGCCTGGGGTTTAACGCCTCTTGCAACTGCTTTGGTCATATAGCAAAGGCTTGAGCACCTGACCATGGATTCCAGTTGTTTCTCATACCAGTATTACCACAACATCCTCAACGAGCCACCAGCTGCTCGCAGACAGGTTAATGATAACAAGACATTGGTCTGTCAGAAAGCATATCGTCGGTGCTATGACAAAATTGCGTAATAGAAATTTTGTTCGAAAACCATTTTTTTTCAGGAGAGCCAAAAACGTTTTTAGTACTTTTTACCGTTTTAAAAAATGTGCCGACAAAATTGCCTAACTCAATAACTACATGAACAATTCAGCTTCTTTAAGGTATAATAAGGTAAGAACATAACTAACGGTTCATTTATTGGTCAAAGTAGAAGAAATACAGAGGAGAATACCATTTATCAGCCCTTTATTACTCTCGTGTAAATAATTTGTCTACGTATAACGCATTTTTGTCAGCTAAATCGAGTTACGTAATTTTGTCACATGATAGTTGAAATGGTTCTAATAGGTGTAGAGAAACACCGTTTTGACAGAATATGCGCTCCTATACTCTTTTATTTCCTCTTTTCAGAGATTTACAATACATGTTCAAGATAGTCATATAAATGTACAAAATGAAAATCAAACTTAATATAACATAAATGAGAGAAAGAGTGAGGCGAGGAAAGGAAGAGAATGACAGACAGAGACAGACATGCGTATAGAAAATTAGACGGACAGACGAAGAGACGAAAAAATATATGAAAAAAAAAAAAAAAAAAAAAAAAAAAAAAAACAATGGAGAGTAAATGTATCAGTATTTACAATCAGGATATAACGTCGTGTATTCCTTCAGAGTCACCAACCCGTTATAGTACACTTAACCGAAACGAAAAGAGAAGTGGCCCATAGGGTTCAGATGAGAGAGGGGAATATTTCGAACTGCGCGACTCAGTATGAAAATACTTTTGTAAGTGATTTTCGAATTGAGTAGCACAGTCTATGTATCTAAAATATGAAAAAAATATCTGCTTTTTCTCAAAAAGGGTTTGTTTTATGCTAGTGCTTAGATGTATGTTTATAGCTGAGCGAAGTTGCATAATTTAGCAATTTAATTCTGCCTCAAACATACATTAACATATATGATTTTTGCATTATGATGTTCTGCGTCGGGTCACGTGATCTCTGTGGTTGTTAAACCATATAATCATTTATATGTACCGATGCAGGCAACTATATACAAAGCTACAACATAGAGGAGTGTAAATATGCATCAATAAGGCTGTTTCTTCCGAGAAAAGTCTTGTAACAATAACGCTGGAATCTGCTTCTTTCAAGTACGTATGTAAACCAGTTCCAAACATGTCTTTTACACTATTGAGGAATTGAGAGCGCTGTGGTTTGAAGGCTGGACACTGAACTAGGTAATGTACGTCGATATTGTCTGTTGTAGCGAGGCACTTTTCACATACATGGTCCTTTTTGATGTGACAAGTCACAATGAGCCGCGCTGACGTAATAGCGGCAGTTATTTGGGAATTGTTAGTAGCTGTTTGCCACAGGATAAATGGTTTGAAGTTTGTGCATATGGCGCGAAAAATGTCAAAATCTGGATCGCCCAATATTCTTGTTTGCCGCTGGTTATCGTAGAAAGCTTGTAGGCGAGTGTTAACTAAATTCTTCCAGGCAAATTCGGAGGGGAAAAGTGCTGTATTCAGGTACGTATCTAAGTGTTCAACTAGTTCGTATTTCACTAATAAAGCGTATATATCAGGTATGAACCCAGTTTGATTAGTGCGTTTTCGAATGTCAAATAACTGTAGATTGTATTCGAATATTTGTTTCGCAAGTAGGTTCGGGCTCAAGTCACACATTTTTTTGAAGAAATGAAGCTTTCTTTTGTCTATCATATATTGGATTGGGTGCCATGCAATCATACTTAATGCCATGTCTGTTCTTGTACGTGTTGGCAAGTGCTGGCAGCATTTAGCGGCGAGGCGTATGTAGCGTTCGACTTTGAGGATATCCGAATTCGTCATGTTAGTCCACAATTCACACCCGTACAATAATGACGGAACTGATACTTTTTGTACAATATCGGACATCAATAGAGGGTTCACATTACCATTTTGTTTTTCGATACCCAGAATGGAGAATAGTGACGCTCTTGCTTTATTAATACTTGCGTCGATTGTGGTACTACACTTCATGTTTTTATGAACTATTATCCCGACATGGGTCGCGAAATCTTCTGAATGAAGTACAGTATTGCCAATCTTAATGTCATAGTTTCTGTTGATCTTGTTACCGAACACAACGAATTTGCATTTTTCTTCATTGAGAGAATATCCCCATTTTCCAGCATATTGGGTCACTATATTAATTTGTTCTTGGAGAGAATGTCTGTTCGGAGAAATGAGCGTCAAATCGTCTGCTAGTGTGGGATTTCCGGTTTTTATGGGACCTATACATGTTCCATGAGGACTATCTTCTAATTTGACGAGGAGATTGTCTATAAAGAGGAGATAGAACCAGGTTGACAATACCCCTCCTTGTCTGACGCCTTGAAGGACCGGAAGTGACGTAGAGGATTGTACTCCGTTAACAACAACAATACTTTTAAGGTTCTCATAGCATTTGATAAGCGTGCGTAACATTTTGCCGGTAATTCCAAACTGATGGAGCTTGTAGAACAACGCACTGTGACGGACGTTGTCAAACGCCGCCGACGTGTCAAGGAACGTAACAAAAGAAGTAGATCCGTTCTCCGAGTAATGCGAGACCGTTTCTTGGAGGATAAAAGATGTAGTTATCGCGCCTAAGTTCGGTTGATATGCATTTTGCTGTATGTTCGGGAAATGTTTATTATGAAATTTACACCATCTTGTGAGTCTGTTTTGTACCAATGTTTCAAACACTTTGTAGATCACAGGTAAGAGTGTAATCGGTCTATAGCTTTTGGGCATATTTTTGGGTTTATTTTCTTTGTGTATGGGGATTATCAGTCCAGTTTTACAAGCGGATGGTATACAGCTTGTTTGTAGCATCGACTCTATAACTTACACAAGTAATCTGCAATTTTGTCATAGCACCGATTATATTTGCCATGGCCCGGGATCTAGTGAGAGAGATTTGGATGTGTTACCAACTGTGCTATGCCGCAGCCTGCAAGATTGTGTTTTAAACGCCTCTTTCAACTGCTATGGTCATATCGTGGCAGCTTGCGCACTTAATCATGGATTAATGTAGTTTTTTATTTACAGTATACAGAATGGGGACGGTAGAAAACAGGAAATGTAGTACAAAATCAATATCACGATGTTTATTTTTAACCTTGACAATGCATTTTCATGATGACCAAATGTCATCATGGCAAAATATACAATATTTTCTCTTTTTTCTCTCTCATACAAACAAAATGACTTTAAAATGATTTTAAGTAACCGAACCTTTTCATACTAAAAGCATGGTGATTAAGTTAATTTGCCATTAAATGCTATCATAGAGCGCCTGGACAAATAAAAAGAATCATATCTCTATGAAATCAATAACCATGACTAACATTTAAAAGACATTTCTTTTATTGATAACAGGTCTTCTATTGAAGTTTAGTTTTTACTTATTTTACATCAAATGGGACTAAAGCTAAAAGCTTATTTTATTCCCTATCAATTCTGCCTAATGGGAAATACACCAGCCCTGCGTTCAGTAAGACAAAACGTTTGAAGCGACCGTTTTTTTTTACCTAACAGTCTTACTGAACGCTCTGCTAACGATAGCTTAATAAATATGGCCGCCCATATGGGTTCCCTCCTTCTTTTCGCAGTATGGAAAGTAGGGAACCAGACTAGCCGCCATTTTTATTGGCTTTGGCACACCACCTTCAAATCTGTGAGCCAAGTGGTGCGAACGGTAGGAGTAAACAGGTCGTTCAGTAGAAAACTGTTACGTATCGGTAGCTCAATGAGCTAACGTTTTGTCTTACTGCACGCAAGGCAGTATTCATATTGAATGTGTGGACCAAAAAGGATCCAAGAATTACCTCCGCTTCTGGGGATCAGAACCAATTGTTTTGTTTTTTAACTTCTATAACTATCTGAATAACCATGATCTTAAAATACGATAAGGGTTCTACTAAATGAAAACGATTGTTCAATGACATAATATGATGACATTTAACCCTTTCCTAAACACCAATAAATAGAACAGTCTAAATCTTTGCTGTTTAGGAAAGGGTTAAGAAACATTAGAGTATTCCATCGATCATTAGATACATTTGTACCAAAAACCAAAGACTTCATTCAATTTCCACACCATCTGTGGCAAAGGAAATTGATTAGAGAATCCAGAAACCTAAAATCTGGATACCCTTGTAAATTTCTGTTGTCAAAGAAAGCGGTGAAATTTGAGTTGAAATTGCACGAAGGGTTTGGTATTTAACCCTTTCCCAAACAAGACCTGGTTTTGACGTCCCTAAAAGGAAAGGCTTGGAAAAACATTGAAACAAAAGGAGAAACTACTGATAACCAGCAGTTTCTCCTTTTGTCTCAATATTTTCTGTGCCACATCTTAAACAAATTCTATCTTGTCATTGGTGGCAATTTTTGACGTGAATCACCCGAAAGTTTTTGCCATTTGGGAAAGGGTTAAGGATGGATGGAATACCTTTAGCTCTAAATACAGTTGAATGCAAATAGGCAACATATAACATGATTATGTATAACACTAACAAGAACTTCCACTGAATGTGACTTAAGCTTTACGCAAAGAACAAAACTTCAGACCAGTCGAAGTCGTAAGGGGCTGTAGATGTACATTTTAAATCATAATAACAATAGCTCGCTGGCCTGTCGGCCAATGGAGCTAACAACAAACATGTTTAGAGAAAAGGCGAGGAACAGAATTGTCTTCTATTTTCTCAAAGCTCTCTAAAGCCTAAGTGATCATTGGTGTCAAAACAAACGGCGGGGAATCCAACGACAACAACAATTGCAGGAAATCTTCAATAATTCTATTAATACTGGCTGATTTGAATTTGGTTTGAAGCAGACAAGATGCACAAATTTAAGGGATTAGTTGGGTGTGATGGATCTTTGAAACATCACCTGATAAAAAAATTATTGACAATCAAACAGATAAATCAGTTACCATGTGCTGTTTAAAAGATCTATCCCATCCAAAATATCCCCGTTTTTCCCCTACTCTCTACTTTAAACCATTTTCAAACAAGTCACATATTAACCCTTTCCCATACAAGACCTGGTTTTGACGTCCCTAAGAGAAAAGGCTTGGGAAAACATTGAAACAAAAGAAGAAACTGCTGATAACCAGCAGTTTCTCCTTTTGTCCCAATATTTAATGTGTCATATTTTACACAAATTCTAACTTTAATAACTTCTATTTTGTCATTTGTGGCAGTTTTAGAAGTGGATCACTTTAAAATTTTGTCATTTGGGAAAGGGTTAAAAGAGTTATTTACGATTTTCTGCAAACTAACTATTGCTTTGTCATGTGATTCCCAGCCTGTGAAGCACGGGTTTGCTTCGGAAAGGGTTTGTATCCAGTCAACAACAAATGAGCTAGGATCTGGAAAAAGGTCCTTTATGGCTTTTGAGCCCAACATGGTTCAAAATCAGCCTGCGTATACACGCAGTCTGATCATGAACCATGTTGGTCTCCAATAACTTCTTTGTTACCTGTAGCCACCTCAAGACAGCAGCATGGATCCCGGCAAGACTGCACTTAGGCACAGGCTGATCTTGAAACATGGCTGTCTCAATTGCTATAAGCGACGTTTTTCCAGATCCCGGCTCAAATAATCCAAAGTTCATGACAGATATGTACTATTACAGAACTACAGATAAGAGGGGGCGATCATGTTTCAAAATGAAATATTTCAATAAATGTTTATCAAACCCCATGTTCTAGGTCACAGCTGCGAATCCAACGACAACAACAATCGTCTTGTTCAGATGATTAAACGTAATACCCACATCATGGGGGTTTGGATTTGAAATAGAAATCTTAAAACGTCTTCATCCACTGTTATCTGATGCTCTGTACTAAACCATTTGAAAAGTAAATACCATACCACAAAATTTCAATTTGTGGTATCCCATGGGCTTATTACCCCTGTGAAAAGAATCCGAGTTTTCATACTTGTCCGATATTGGGTGTTTAGATATACTGTAACTAGAAATGAATTTCATTCTTCATTATCAAAACGGAAATAACAAAATGTGTTTGTGAAATACAAATGCCTCCAAAATGGCTATACATTGTATTTATGAAATGTTAAATTTACATGTTAAGGGTTGATAAGGGTTAACAGATGACCTTGAAGAAGTTAATATTGCATGGAACAGATAGATTTCATGAAAGAAAGTACATACTAAATACATTTGAGCTTTTTATGTCTAATACTTGTGGAGAAAATACAAATGTTAAGTTTTTGGACAGACATACCAACGGACGGACAGACGGACATGAGTAAAACAATATGCCCCCAATCTCTTAATATAGAATTTCATCCTTCAGTACCAAAACTGAAATGAAAATCACCCCAATCTTGAGCTCCTCCAAAATATGCATCGAGAGCATACTGTGCGCAAATTTTGTGAATACACATGATCTGGATCCATGTAACTTTCAAATGCCGAACAGCCTTTCTCTCGAATATCCCTGTTCTTCTATATTTTGTATTGTCTGATATTGGGTGTATAGAGCTACAAATAAGAGGAGGTATTCAAACTTTTCAAAGTGTAATTTAGCATTTATTATTCATCAAACCCTATATTGTGGGTACTCATTGGAATCGTCTCTTCGAGACGATTCCAATGAGTACCCACAACATAGGGTTTGGAGTTGAAATAACAAAGTTAGAATGTGTTTATTCCTTCTTATCTGTTGCTTTTATAGAGCTACAGATAAGAGGGGATGAAGACTTTCTAATTTCTCTTATTTCAAATCTGAACCCTATATTGTGGGTACTCATTGGAATCATCTCAACAAGACACTTGTAATGAGTACCTTCAACATTGGGTTTGATAAACTTGAAGTGAAATATTGCATTTTGAAAAGCCATCACCCCCTCTTATCTGTAGCTCTGTCATGTATAAATATACAGTAACTAGAATTATATCCTTCATTATCCAAACTGGAATGAAAATCCACCGGGAAAGCCTCCTTGCGCTCCTCCAAAACTGAACTGTTGTCCACCGCCTCCGAAAAATGACTGGAATATAACATTGGGGTCCATTTCTGAAAGAAAAGAAATTAATCTATTTCTAGAGACCAAAAATTTAAATGTAATCTGCATATAAATATTTACATGTTCTCCGAAGCTTAAATAATTCATGTGCTGATTTTTTTTCTTCTTTATTTCAATATTAAATCTGAATTTGAAACAACATCGAAATCCATTTTGTTGTCTATACAAGCTATCAAGCTATGAAATTGGACCAGTCTAAAATTTTGGAGTTTGGGAAAGAGTTAAACTTCATGCATTGCCAAATGACAAAATTTTACATGCATATTGCCCAACCATGGATATCTCTCTCCAAAAGCATTGCAGCATTTAGTTGCAGTATTTTCTTCTTTTCACCTTAGGTTTTTCATATCTATTCAAGCAGTGGAATAAATATATTCTTTTAACAATCTTACCACTAAATCCATGACCATGTCCATCTAAATCATCTATATCATGACCACTGTCGTAACGATTTCGTTTATTTTGGTCGGATAAAACCGCATACGCTTCTCCAACTTCTTTAAACTTCATTTCTTCTTCCTTCTTCTTTTCTTCTGTATCGTGTGAGTGACGATCTGTAATAATAATATAGGATTTATTGTTCATGGACCCTTTGTTCATGAACAATAATACAGGATTTATCATTAGTGAACCCACTCCCAAACAGAAATGAAAATTGACCACAGGCAATGTAGTTTTCCTTAACCCTTTCCCAAATGACCAAAATTTCAGAGTGGTTCAATTTAAAAGCTACTGCATATGAAAAATTGGATGTTAATGAAAGCATGTGAATAATTTAGCTCAGAAAATATTTAGGCAAAAGGAGAAATTGACGAGTATCAGCATTTTCTTCTTTTTCCTCAATGTTATCCCAAGTCAATCCTTTCAGGGATGTCAACACCAGATCTTGTTTGGGAAGGTAATAGCAGCTTGTCACAAACAGGTCAAAGTTCAAGGTCAACGTAAAAGTTTTTGGAAAAACATATGCATATGTGAAATATCAAGACTCTATCTGTTTCAGTACAAGTATATATCAAGATATAAACCAAGTAAAAGTATCTGAAAAGAGGGTCAAGTTAATAATGTCAAAAGTCATGGTCTCAAATGAAATGTCTTAACATGAGGTATCCATTTGTGAAATTTAAGCCTATATCTAAAACTACACAACATACAGATCATTTCAAAGCTTTAGTCTATGTAATGACGTAGACATAGACGTTCATGCTGTGACCAAACATAAAGTCATAGCTTGCTAAAAGTTCAACTACAATTCCATTACATGACACTGCATTATGCTGCTTTTCTACAAAAACCTCATAACTGCAGTTTAAGACAAAATGCAATTACTGGGTTTTTGTTGAAAAGCTACGATACTCACTAAGCCTGCATTTTGGAATGAACAGTCAAGTTTTCACCATCTTGTTTGATTCCGATCATTAAAGTACTCAAAGTACTTTGATGCAATCACTGGACCAAGGGAGGTAATTCTAAATTCACAAACCAGGATGATGAATGAGTGCTCTTTTCCTGTACGCCTTTTTGATCTCATCCTCATTCGCTGTTTTATTTACACCGAGGATTTTATAATAGTCTTTTCTCTTGCTTTTCTTTAATTCTAGTTTAGCATCTTGTAACAACCTTTTGTTTTCTGAAGAACCACATAAAACATGATCAATAGCAATTAATTTAGTGCTAGGAATATACTTGGTTTACCGTTTTGTTTCGATAAACCGTTAGTGTTGTTATTAAGTCTCAGAACTACGAGGGTTGATCCAAAAGTAATGTCACAAACGTTGTTTTCGGTGATTTCATGAACGTATCGTCATGGAATTTTTCATGTCGAAAGATTAACATTCGTTTAATATATACACAAAATTTCATAAAATTTGTTGTAATATTACAAAAATAAATCACATTTTTACATAGCGCATTGATGTACGGCGCCGCACAACACACGACGTCATTGACATTTTAGTATACAATGTACTCCTCAAACGATTGCCCTCCGTGTTTAATGCAACATTCGTGGCGTTCGACCCACTTCATGAATGCATTTACAAACAAATCTTTCAGTAATTCATTGAATGAATTCCTTGCATCAATTTATTCGCAGTTGGTTAAGGTCGACGTGATGAATTACTCTTAGATCAAGCTTAAGATGCGGAAAGCCACATGGACGTTGGCGTCATTCCGCTGCTCCACATGTCTTTCGGCTCATTTTTCATATTCAAACGACCCATCCTCACTCCCAAAAACGCTTACACCAACGGTAGACGAGACTCCTATTAACTGTCCGTTCTGGTAAGTTGAATTTATTGTTTCTGTTGCTTGAATCGGCTTTTTTCCAAGCCTTTAGCTACAGTTCAGAATGGCACGTTGTCGGCTTTCATCCGATTCTGCCATTTTCCCGAATGCGATGATGAATTCAACGAGACTTGTTTGGTATTTCAACCTTCCGATTTTATTGAAACGTTCTAAAATGGCTTTGCAATATCATGGCGTCGCGTCATTGAAATATCAGCTTAATTGCCGCATTTTTTCATAAATATGATGATAGAACATGAAGTAATAACAATCTACAAACGAATAGTCTTGGGCGTGCGGCGCACATGCACGATATGGATCTTTCTAAGCAATTTATTTTATCGGGTATATGAACAATATTCAAATAATTCAGAAAAGCATGTTTCAAATAGGATAAGCTTGAATGAAAAGTCTATATTTGTACAAGAATACGTCGAATAACCAAACTATAGGCACTGTGACATTACTTTTGGATCAACCCACGTACAACTTGAATCAAGCTGTAGTTACGAGATTTTATAATAAGACCAACAGAATACTAATTGTTGTCCGAAACTATGTCATGGTTAACTGGATAAAATCTTTCCATATCTAAATTCAGTGTCACAGATAAAAGGGGGGGGGTAACATTGTTTAAAAAGCAAAATATGATTTATATTGAACCTCAGAAATAACGCACCACATACATTTTTCACAGTAACTTCATTATTATGTTACTTTTTCAAACTGTAAAGCCACAACCGGAACTACTATCAGTCTACTCGTTTCTGGTAAAAACATTGTTTCGCTACCTTAAAGCAATCAAGCGTGACGAACACGAAAACGTTAAAACCGTCTAAAGTAATAGTCACAAAATCAGTACTGCGTGAGACCACTTTGCAGAGCAATTCAGTCTGTGCTTCGTCGACGCATGGAACTGATCACATTTTGGATTCTGTCATTTTGAATGACTCTACTATCCCTGTATCACTTTGTTCTCTAACCTGTGTACCTGTTTGAGCTGCAGTTGGGACCTTTGGCGCACCCCTTCCCGGGCAGTCCAGCAGTGCACCAGTTTGTTGGAAAAGTTTTCTAAGCCGGCCAATAGTCTTGTGATGAAATCCCATCATGTGTACAATAGCACGTGACGTCATCATTGCATGCAACATCCCAATAGCACGATTACATTTGTCAGTGGAAAGTCTTGGTATTGTTAAAAGCATAAAAAAATCCGACCGATGAAATGTTTGTGTGTTTTCGTTCTTTCACCGACTACATGTACCACATAAACTGATAAGCTTGTTTGTGCACGAGGTCAATACTGCGGCACGTGTAGAAAACCTGTTTACCAAGTTTGGACGGCTAGCGTCACGGATGAATGGGTTTTGTGCTTAAGAGTGTGTTGTGTGCATACCTAGTATCCGGCGGATACCGAATAATACTGTGTCAACAAAATGAATGATTTTGTTGAAAAAATATAAAACAAGAAAAAGTGGTGCGTTATTACTGAGGTTCAGTATATTAGTAATCAAATCCTATGTCATGGGAACTCATTGGAATCGTCTCATTGGGATGATTCAAAAGAATATCCATAACATAGGCTTTGGACTTGAAAAAAAAATTGGCAAGTCTTTACTCCCTCTTATCTGTTGATATGGATTTTTTTTTTTATTAAAATGAATATTTTCTGAAAGGTTTCATGAATCCTTGCTGATATTTAATTCTAGCTTTGCATCTTGTAATATTCTGTTTCCTGAAAAACATGATCAATATGAATTTATTTTCTTGCAATGAACTTTTAATAAAAGGTTTGACGAAACCATACAATATGTTCATTCAAAAGTCCTCAGATGTTATCAGGCTCGCAACATCCCTCTGATGTAATAGGTGGCCATCTTGTACAAATTTTGTACATATTGCTACCAAAGCACAAAGCCTGAAGCAGACAACACAACCATTTATGCTACATCAGAAAAATATTTATAACCAACAATATCAAAGTCCATTAAATCATCATAAACATTTTCTAAAATTTTATCAGATATTAAATTGATGTGATTTGCGGACTGAAATTAATCTATTGAACTTGTACTGTTTTCAATATGTTTTCTTTGGTTCGATGACTTCATTTAATACATCTACTTTCACGTTCAATATGGTTATAATGCCAGTAATGCAGACAATGTTGATTTACAAAATTAGTCACAGTTGTGACAAAAGATAATTTCTTTGACAGTGAGACATATTTAACTTTCTTCTTCAGTTTCAATAGAACCATTGCTGTTAGCTTTCTTTTATTTTTTCAATCATTCATCTTGTTTTGCAAAGACATTTCATCTAAAAATGAGAGAAACTCTCAGGGTTGCCACTAGTCATCAGAAACGAAATTCCCTGACAATTCCCTGACATTTCCCTGACAAAAGTGGAAAATTCCCTGACATGTTTCGTCGCGTTAATTTAGCGGTAACATGCGATGTCACGAGACAATTTTAAAAGGAGATGTTGAAATCATGAATTATATGAAACTGCATCATATTTTTTCAAAATTCCCTGACAATTCCCTGACATTTGCCAGTATTATCAAATTTCCCTGACATTTCACAAAATTCCCTGACAATTCCCTGACCTTGAAAAAATTAAAATTTCCCTGACTTTTCCCTGACGCGTGGCAACCCTGACTCTGAGAACATTTTAAATGGGATGTTTTGGCAGACAGCAAATTTATAAGTTTCGTACTGCTACCCACCTCTAGTTTTGTCTAGTGTACATATTTTTTCATAATCCCGCACTGCTTCTTCATACCGTTCCATGTCCATAAAACTGAAAAAAATTCATAAGACAAGAATCAGTCAAATTATCTTTTTTTAATCCATTACCACACAATAACGCCCCACAAAAGAAAGCCTTCTGAAAAAAGTTGAGGAAAATGAAGAAATCGCTTGTGACAATGGAAAATTTTAAAGGGTACGCTTTAAAATATAGTAAACCCTTTATAAGAAGAAATTTATTGAATGTAAACAATAACAAGAAATCCAATGAGTACCTACCATTTTGCTCGCCACATGTACACCATTAAATATGTATCATCTAATTCTAATTTATTTGGTAAACAATAGCAAGAAACACGATGAGTACCTACCATTTTTCAAATTTCATGTATGCCTTTATATATGTATCGCCTAATTCTATAGCTTTTGTACAATAACAAGAAATACAATGAGCACCTACCATTTTGCTCTTCGCATGTATGCCTTTATATATGTATCATCTAACTCTATAGCTTTTGTACAATCTGATATCGATTCTTCATTTTTACCCAACTGAAAATAGACATAAACAAAGAGAATATTAATAATAAGCTAGAACATAGAAAACTTTTTACTAGCATGTGGTTTCTTGTATCATTTCTTAAATAACCATAATTATTTCACACCCGAAAGTAGTAAACCAATCAAATCACCCCATTCGTACCACGTGAGTATACAATACCTAGAGCCGTATTGCACGCACGAGATAATTGCGTGGACGCACGGGATTCTCGATATTCCAAAGCGGCTAGATCGATATTGTACGATGCACCGGTTGAACCGTCCAAATATGCATTGCACTCATTTGAACCCTACAAATATCGATTGAACCGTACAAATATGGATTTTTTCCCAAATCGAGGCTGCAGTACAAAATATCCATATTCGCATCGAAGAGTAATCTCTCTTTAGTAGAGTTCTCGTTTGCAAAAGCAAAATTGTGCATTAGAGTTGAATGTTTGTTTCAACATGATATTTTGAATTCACTGTCCTAAACAAGACATAGCTTTGATTCTGTGATTGAAAAAACACATTGGCAATACATTAAGACAAAAGGAGAAAATGATTTTAAACATAACGAAAGAGATTATTTTCATTTCAAAACATTTCTGAATTGTAGCGCATTTAATGTGCAGCAATGATAAAAATCACACTTAACCCTTTCCCAAACAAGACCTGGATTTGATGTCCATTTAAAGGCTTGACAAAAAAGTTCTAAGAGAAAAGGAGATTTGCTCATTATCAGCAATTTCTCCTTTTCTGTCAATGTTTACATTGTTGATTTACGCATGACATGATAGATAGTTTATATGACAAATTTCATGTACATTTCACACTATCATAATTTATGACGGTCTATTCAATCTTTTGAGACAAACATAAATCGATAAATATAGATTTAATGTCAGATGCCATGTATATTTCACAGCGTTAGAAATGTACATGAGGCCTACATTTTTTTCATGACACAGGCCTATGTTGTTTTCTTCCTTTTTTCACGTTGGAATTCTATTTAAAAGTAATTAGATCTAGATCTTAATTTTATACAAAATTAATCTTTGTCATGTTTTGTGTGAAAAAAAATGATGTGAAATAAAGAGGTCATTTAACATGTCTTTGTACAATACCGAATTCTATTGGATTCATACTTTGCAGAACAAGTCTATATTTAGACTCGCCTATCGGCTCGTCCAAATATAGCCTCGTTCTGCAAAGTATTCATCCAATAGAATTCAGTATTGTACAAAGACATGTTAAATAACCTCATATTACTTAGAATACAATTTTATATGCATGCAGTATTTCTCCTTTCTTGAACTAAGATTAAATGGTTGAAAATGTAGAAAATTACAGTAATTAACTGGAGATACTTCATTATTATCCGTAATAATCACTTGTTATTGAAAATTTGTCTATTTATTTGATATAAATATCATAGACCTGACCATCAACATTAATCCAGAACATCTTAATTTTCCTGTGCAAAGTCAGTAAGTCAGGCGTCTTAACAAAACATTGCCACAGCAGGGTCATTACATGTGTAGATGTCCCGGCCCCCAGGTTAATGTTGCCGGGCTATACAAGAACAGCATGAAATCCCTTTGTGAATAGTCTAGGTGATTTTTATTCCTCAGTGTTCGATTACAATTAAAAGTAAAAGACCAAGTTACTCCAGTTTTACCCTTTAGCAAGGATATATTGAAAAGAGCTAGCTTACCTTTGAACAAACAGTTGCTCTGTTACAATATAATTTAGAATTTGTGAATTTATTGTTGGGGTCTATTTCCAATGCTTCTGTGTACATTTTATAAGCAGCCTCCAAGTTCCCTGAGCGAAATTCTTTGTTACCGTCCTCCTTCTTAGCTATCAACTGTTTAGCTTTCTGAAATTTTAAGAATTGTGCATATAGTCAGTAGGGCTCCGTATCAGTCAGTTTTATCGATACGATATTTGTATCGATACAAAATGACCGATATTCGATATATCATATATTTCAATTTTCAGAAAAAGTAGTCAAACACAAGAAATGTGTTCATTTTTCGTTATTAAAACTGATGACAAACTGAAACTTTAAATTGGAGTCAGTTGGTGCCATTAGAGGAGCCAATAAGAAAAGAAGAAATACCTAAATACAGTACAGTACAAGATCTTCCAAATATGGATCTTTTGTGCCTCCCAAGGTAAAAGGTTTTGGACTCAAGTCTTTCTCATATATAGGGATTAAGCTTTGGAACATGCTACCACCTACTATCAGACAGTTGTCAAATTTGAACATGTTTAAGAGAGCTGTAAAAGACCACTTTTTAGAAAAATGATAATACAAGAGGACCATGATGGTCCTAAATCGCTCACCTGAATCAAGATGACAAGACTGATAATGGCAATTTTGTCAAATTCAAAAGGGTGAAACTTATAAGGACTTTCTGTTTGGAAACAATTAAGTAATAATTTTGTTCCAATCGATCCTGTAAAGTTGGGTATGAATTAGCATAATGGTTGAGTTTTTTTCCATAATTATTTCATTACTTTTGCAATATACAACATAGGGCGAATTTTCAAAGCATACTGATCTGTTAAAATTGATTATTTATGATATTATGAGCAAGATTGGGTATGTGATTTGAAAGAATATAGGAAATGAGGACAAACCATCTGATAAGTTAGGCTTATAACCCCTTCTTATTTGTTTACATAAGATAAAAATGGGGCCAGCCAGAGAAATTGATAACAGAAATAGATAAGAGAAATAGTAAAAGCTTTCCAAATTTATTACTTATATCAAAACCCCATGAAGAATGTATTAATTTTTTCAAGCAGATGATTGTAATGATCACCAACAACATAGGGTTTCATGAATATTGAAACAAAATATTGCTTTTTGAAAAGCAATTATCTCCTCTTATCTTCAGCTTCTTGTATTCTGGAAGCCATTCATGAAATTAGGTCTTACACAAAATTTCAAGGTTCTAGGCCAAACACTTTAGAAGAAAACTAAGTATCTCCATTACAACCCACAGTACAGTATAATTTTCAATGCATGGAATTTCCCTTACCCTGCCATACCAAAATACATTTTAAGGAAATAAAAATTACAAGATACAATTTTGAAACGAGTCACACAAAGAACTTTCCAGCCAGGTTTCTTTCAAATTGGCCCAATGGTTGATTTTTAAAGAATTTTCTTAATATTTCTCTTTTCCGATAAGCCTCTTCCTCCCCGACACGCCCACATTTTTTGACAAATGTAAAAATTTGTGAACAAACTTTGAGAAGAGAGACGCAAGGAACATTCCTTTCAAGTTTGATTAAAATTGGCCATATGGTTGATTTTTAAAGAATTTTCTTATGATTTCTCAAAGTCCGATAAGCCCCTTCCTCCCTGCCACAGCCATATTTTTTGACAAATGTAAAAAATTTTGAAATAAATTCGAAAATAGTGACTCAAGACACATTCCTACCAAGTCTGCTTCAAATGGGCCGAATGGTTGATTTTTTTAAGAATTTTCTTCTGATTTCTCTAAGTCCGATAAGCCCCTTTCTCCCTGCCACTGCCACATTTTTTGACAAATGTTAAAATTTGTGAACAAATTTTAAAAAGAGTGACTTAAGGAACATTCCTGAAAAGTCTGGTTCAATTGGGCCCTATGGTTAATTTTTAAAAAAATTTCTTATGATTTCTCTAAGTCTGATAAGCCCCTTTCTCCCTGCCCTGGCCGTATTTTTTGACAAATGTAAAAAAATTGTGAATAAATTCGAAAACAGTGACTCAAGGCACATTCCTACCAAGTCTGCTTCAATTGGGCCGAATGGTTGATTTTTAAAGAATTTTCTTCTGATTTCTCTAAGTCCGATAAGCCCCTTTCTCCCTGCTACGGCCATATTTTTTGACAAATGTAAAAATTTGTGAACAAATTTTGTAAAGAGTGACTCAAGGAACATTCCTGCAAAGTCTGGTTCAATTGGGCACTATGGTTGATTTTTAAAGAATTTTCTTATGGTTTCTCTAAGCCGATAAGCCCCTTTCTCCCTGCCACGACCACATTTTTTGACAAATCTAAAAATTTGTGAATAAAGTTTGAGAAGAGTGACTCAAGGCACATTCCTGCCAAGTTTGGTTCAAATTGGCCCAATGGTTGATTTTTAAAGAATTTTCTTTTGATTTCTCTTAGTCTGATAAGCCCCGCTCTGCCACGCCCACATTTTTTGACGAATCAAAAATCCGCGAACAAGTTTTGAGAAGGGTCACCCAAGAAACATTCCTGCCAAGTTTGGTAAAATTTGGCCCATTGATATAGGAGGAGAAGATGTTTAAAGAAATAGTGAACGGACGGACGGACGGACGGACAGACGGACAGACGGACAGACGACGGACAAAAAGCGACCACAATAGCTTACCTTGAGCACTTTGTGCTCAGGTGAGCTAATAAGGAGTTGAATTGTTTATCTTGCCTTATTTCAGTATAACTTGTCAATTACTTATTTTGCATAGGTCCTTTTTTCATCTCAATATATATTTCTATCAGTAGTAACATTATTTGAAAGTAAAATGATATACATGTATCAATTAGAGTCACTGTGATATAATTCTGTGATAAGTGTGCAGCAATATTCGTTTTTTAGAATTATCTTCCTTAAAACAATACAATTATCTTTTATCTTGATGGATAGTATCAGTATTAATGTTTTAGTGTGTTCATGTGTCTGAAATCCTTTTAACGTCACCACAGTATTTGATTCATTTCATGCCTCTCTATGTCAGGCCATCAATGTGAAGGACCACAATGGAAATAAGGGATTTATTTCTCTTTCTTGTGTTATCCTTAGCATTGATGAAACAGACATACCGGTAGTTCATAACACAACATTAAACTAGATGCCGAAGGGCAACATGTCGAGCCCGCTCATTTTGAAGAAAGAAGACCATACCTATGTCTACAGCTGTCATTACAATGGCGTTGTAAAAGTGGGGACAAAATAAGTTGGAATGATGGGGATCATGGTGAGACAGTTTATTGTTCACAAAATATTACATGTCTATGTATTTATAACGAGATAACAGAATGGATTAATTTGAGTATACATATGTGACCCGTCACGCTAAAAGGGACCTTATGCTAAGTCCATAAAACCAAATTCCGAGAAATATACCAGACCAAGCAGAAGTCCATCCGATGTCGTATTTGGAAAACGAAAATATTGTAAGGTAGAGAAAACATTCTAGATTCAGAAAATACTTAAACGTGAAAAGTTTCGACCCTAGTCAGGCTGCGCGGACTGCGCAGACGGACTAGGGTCGATACTTTTCACAAATCCGATAAGGTCCCTTTTAGCGCGACGGGTCACATATAAGGAAAATAAGCCATGCCCCCTGGCACCCATTTTTTGTACGGATCGGAATAATTTGAACATTCTGAGAAGTACGAAAATTAGCTGCACGTAGCTGTACGTGGCCATGTTTTTTACGGATTGAGATAATTTGAACAATCTTGGTAGAGGGCCATCCAAAGAATATTTGTGCCAAATTAAGGAATGGCCCGGACAAGCAAAAATCAACTCATTTTTTACATTTGACCTCAAAGTTTGACCTTGACCTTTCATCTTGGAATCTGGTTCTTGCACGCGACACTCCATCTTACTGAGCTTGACATTTGTGCCAAGTTATTTCTGAATCCCTCCATCCATGGTGAAGTTATGGCCCGGACAAGCAAAAATCATCTCATTTTTGACATTTGACCTCCAAGTTTGACCTTGACCTTTGAGCTTGGAATCTGGTTTTTGCACGCGACACTCCGCCTTACTGAGCTTGACATTTGTGCCAAGTTATTTCTGAATCCCTCCATCCATGGTGAAGTTATGGCCCGGACAAGCAAAAATCATCTCATTTTTGACATTTGACCTCCAAGTTTGACCTTGACCTTTGAGCTTGGAATCTGGTTCTTGCACGCGACACTCTGCCTTACTGAGCTTGACATTTGTGCCAAGTTATTTCTGAATCCCTCCATCCATGGTGAAGTTATGGCCCGGACAAGCAAAAATCTTCTCATTTTTGACATTTGACCTCCAAGTTTGACCTTGACCTTTGAGCTTGGAATCTGGTTCTTGCACGCGACACTCCGCCTTACTGAGCTTGACATTTGTGCCAAGTTATTTCTGAATCCCTCCATCCATGGTGAAGTTATGGCCCGGACAAGCTCCATCCGGACGGACGCACGCACTAACGCACGCACGCACTAACGCACGCACGCACTAACGCACGCACGCACTAACGCACATACACCGAACCGCCATTGTGACAACTATGTCGAGCTCACCGCAAGCGGGCTCGACAATAATCATCTGATGAATTTTTATTTATTTATATAAATTAATATATATCTTATCATTGTTAAACATTGTGCTATGTATGTGTTGTTGTACTTGTTGTCATGTTTTGATTAATGCTGAAATAAATCTATCTATCTATCTATCTTATAATCTATCTAAATGTCTCCCCAGCCTCCGGTATCCCCAGCCACACCTGTGGCTGACCTCGCCACCCACCACCCATCTAGTGCGCACTCATTAATACGTCATGTTGTATACAGATCAATGTGAACACATAGGTTCTTTAAGAAATATTCGGTAAAACTTAAAAATATCACAAGAACACTACTTTTTTCTGTCTGCTTTCTGATTGCTTGATCAAGTCCATTTTTCTTCAAAACGAATTACGGGGACAGAAAGTTTCCTACACTAGGAAATCTGATCAGAAAATTTGAAGTTACAAAAGGTATAAAAGAGAATTACATTTTGTTCACAAACAGTTTGGGCTACGATATGTCGCTCGGACTAGTATCGCAAATAGGACACTGTTAAATAGATTTACCCAATTGTGTTTTAAGTCCATCGATAAAAAAGAATGAAACAAATTCCATTCATTTTGGTCTTGATTAACAGTCAACACAAAAGACATGTCGTTTTTGGGTGTGCAGAATATCCCAACTATCTTTTATCCTTTCCAAACGAGTAAAAATTGTAGCCCAAAATGATAAGTACTGCAGACAACAAATTTTATGTTAATGAATGTAATGATAAGTGTACAATATATAAAACACGAAATATCAAGACAAACGGAAAATATAATTGTAATCAGCACTTTCGTCTTTTGCATGAATATTTTTCTCACGTGAGTTTTCAAAATGTAGGCTTTGTGAGGGAAAGGGCACTGCGTGTTAGTCGCTTGTGTGACGTCACTTGAAATTTCTACCACATCAAAGAAAGGCTGCCAAAACATCTAGCCGGCCTTTTCTCGTCTCTAAAAACACATGGCGTGTTAAAATGAGGGATTATGTGTAACTAACGGTTGTGTTGGAATTTAATTTTAGGTAAATATTGTCATTTTGTCTCTCCTCCGTTAAGCCACGCGACCGAAAAATAGTCAGTTTCTAAGAAGATAACGCCGATTTGAATGTTATTTGTCTAATTATTGGCCTAATATTTCTACTTTTCTCTATGATCGATATTTTTTCCGATACAGACATGTTCGATACGATATATCTATCGAACGTAAAATACCGGTTTTCGATATATATCGAGTACCGGTGTAACAGGGTAACGTGTCCCCCTGGGTAACGTGTCCCCGGGGACACGTTACCCAGGGGTAACGTGTCCCACCCCCTGGGTAACGTGTCCCCCCCTTGGAATTTTTTTTTTTAATCGTATTGTGTATTTTCAATGCATATTTTGTTTCATAAGTATTAAATCTTTTAAAATAAGTTATTTAAACATGAAATTTAAATATCTAAATTTTTTTTATTCTTTCACATTTCCAAAGAAGGAAAATATCTAATTGCATTGTAATTTTTTATTAAATCACTTTCTCCAAATATTTATCAACTATTATTATTACCATTATTAATATTTTATGATAATACCAAAGTAAATTGCGCAGAAATAATGTGAAAAAATTTTAAGAGGAGAGAGGGGGGGGGGGGACACGTTACCCCTGGGTAACCTGTCCCCGGGGACACGTTACCCAGGCCTGGGTAACGTGTCCCCCCCTTTGATTTTTTTCCTTTTTAATTATAATGTATATTTTAATGCCTATTTAGTTTTATAAATTATTGAATCTTTTAAAATGAGCTATTTTTAACAAAAAATAAAAGAATTTAATATTTTTCATTCTTTCATTTTTCAATGAGAGGTGGGACAGGCTACCCAGACCTGAGTAACGTGTACCCCCCTTGGATTTTTTTCCTTTTTAATCATAATGTGTATTTTTATATAATTATTAATATTTCGTGATAACACCAAAGGAAATTGCGCAGAAATAATGTGAAAAAATTTTAAGAGGGGGAGGGGGGACACGTTACCCCTGGGTAACCTGTCCCCGGGGACACGTTACCCAGGCCTGGGTAACGTGTCCCCCCCCTTTGATGTTTTTCCTTTTTAATTATAATGTATATTTTTAATGCCTATTTATTTTTCTAACTATTGAATCTTTTAAAATTAGCTATTTTCACCAAAAAATAAAAGAATTTATTTTTTTTCATTCTTTCACTTTTCAATGAGAGGTGGGACAGGCTACCCAGGCCTGAGTATAAACGTGTACCCCCCATTGGATTTTTTTCCTTTTTAATCATAATGTGTATTTTTATATCATTATTAATATTTCGTGATAACACCAAAAGAAATTGCGCAGAAATAATGTGAAAAAAAATTTAAAGAGGAGGGGGGACATGTTACCCCTGGGTAACCTGTCCCCGGGGACACGTTACCCTGGCCTGGGTAACATGTCCCCCCCCCCCTTTGATATTTTTCCTTTTTAATTATAATGTATATTTTTAATGCCTATTTAGTTTTAAAATTACTGAATCTTTTAAAATAAGCTAAAATTGCACAGAAATAATGTGAAAAAATGGGTAACCTGTCCCCGGGGACACGTTACCCAGGCCTGGGTAGCCTGTCCCACCTCTCATTGAAAAGTGAAAGAATGAAAAAAGATAAATTCTTTTATTTATTGGTAAAAATAGCTTATTCAAAAAGATTCAATGATTATAAAACTAAATAGGTATTGAAAATATACATTATAATTAAAAAGGAAAAAAATCAAAGGGGGGGGACACGTTACCCAGGCCTGGGTAACATGTCCCCGGGGATGTCCCTGGGGACAGGTTACCCAGGGGTAACGTGTCCCCCCTCCCTCCTCTTAAATTTTTTTCAAATTATTTCTGCGCAATTTCCTTTGGTGTTAACACAAAATATTAATCATTATATAAAAATACACATTATGATTAAAAAGGAAAAAATCCAAGGGGGGTACACGTTACTCAGGCCTGGGTAGCCTGTCCCACCTCTCATTGAAAAGTGAAAGAATGAAAAAAATTAAGTTCTTTTATTTTTTGTTAGAAATGGCTTATTTTAAAAGATTCAATAATTATAAAACTAAATAGGCATTAAAATATACATTATAATTAAAAAGGAAAAAAATCAAAGGGGGGGACACGTTACCCAGGCCTGGGTAACATATCCCCGGGGACAGGTTACCCAGGGGTAACGTGTCCCCCCTCCCTCCTCTTAAAATTTTTTCAAATTATTTCTGCGCAATTTCCTTTGGTGTTATCACAAAAAATAATAATTTTATAAAAATAAACATTATGATTAAAAGGGAAAAAATCCAAGGGGGGTACACGTTACTCAGGCCTGGGTAGCCTGTCCCACCTCTCATTGAAAAGTGAAATAATGAAAAAAATTAAGTTCTTTTATTTTTTGTTAGAAATAGCTTATTTTAAAAGATTCAATAATTATAAAACTAAATAGGCATTAAAATATACATTATAATTAAAAAGGAAAAAAATCAAAGGGGGGGACACGTTACCCAGGCCTGGGTAACGTGTCCCCGGGGACAGGTTACCCAGGGGTAACGTGTCCCCCCCCCTCCCTCCTCTTAAAATTTTTTCACATTATTTCTGCGCAATTTACTTTGGTATTATCACAAAATATTAATAATGGTAATAATAATAGTTGAAAAATATTTGGAGAAAGTGATTTAATAAAAAATTACAATGCAATTAGATATTTTCCTTCTTTGGAAATGTGAAAGAATAAAAAAAAATTAAATATTTAAATTTCATGTTTAAAATAACTTATTTTAAAAGAATAAATAATTATGAAACAAAATATGCATTAAAAATACACAATAATGTTAAAAAAAAAATTTCCAATGGGGGGGACACGTTACCCAGGGGGTGGGACACGTTACCCAGGGTCATTACCCTGGGTAACGTGTCCCCGGGGACACGTTACCCCTGGGTAACGTGTCCCCGGGGACACGTTACCCAGGGGACACGTTACCCTGGGACACCGGTACGGAGCCCTAATAGTCAGTGTTGTTGCAAAACCTTGTAACTCCAGCTTCATTGAAGCTGGAGTTACAAGGTTTTGCAATAACACCAGCGACATATATACGGTAATTAATCTTTTACAAAACACTAATCATTTTGACATCTTTTTCAGAGAATTTGATTTGATTTATTTCGGTTAAACACTGTTTTTAACTGCTATGGTCATATTGTGGCTGGAGCATCTAACCCTAGATTTGTGTCATTTTTCATACCAGTACAACCCCAACATCCTGACAAGAGCCTCCAGCTGCTCATCCATATAGGTGAACAATATCAAAATTAAAAGTACTGCTGTTCAGGGAAAAGGAAATAACTACTCACTCTATAAACTTCTTTAGCTTTTGTGTGATCCGGTGCTAGTCGTAAAACTTGTTGGAAATGTTGAAATGCTTTGTCTACGTTATCCTGATAGTATAAACACAAACCACGGACAAAAATCGCGTCTGCGTTCATACCGTCACGCTGTATTATGTCACTGAAAAAATAAATTAAAATAATTTTTAGTTTAATGAAAAGAGTGAAATACTATATCAAATTAAAGACATGACAAATTGAGTATTACAAAATGTGCTTGTAAATCTAAATACCATTGAAATCCCATGTTATAGCAAACATGACCACAAGTTTGGAAACACCAAATAGGGATCTGGCAAAGAACTCATATCTTCATGCAATATAAAATTGATCCATTGATTGGAGTTTAAAACCTCTCAAGGCCACTGGAGCACCTAACCATGGATTCCTAGTATTTCTCACACAAGTACCAGAACATCCAATCCAAGTTTCCCAAGATAATTCACACCCAATGGTGAGAGACAATTCACTTTTATCAACTGTCAGGATGGATGTTGGCTGAGCCGGAGTCCAAACTCACAACCATTGTCTGACATACATGTATTTAAGAGCTTGATATACAGGATAATATAACTAAAGATCTAAAAATTTAGTTATTAAAGCCAGCAATTTCTTCTTTTTGTACAATGTGGATGTCCAAACAGTCTTTTTTTGGGAAAGGGTTTATCAAAAGTCACATTTTTTATTCTTACTTTGCCAATTCTTGAGCTTTTATCTTATACATATATGTATTTCATACAGGATTACTTCAAGCAAGTCTTCCTGATACAGAAACAATAGGGAAACAGAATAAATGCTGGTTTTCTAATAGGGATGTCAAACCCAGTCTTGTTTGGGAAAAGGTAAAGTAAAATTCACAATTTTTCATTTTTACTGGGCCACATTTTGAGTTTCTTATTTTATACAGGATTACTTCTTGACAGTCTTCATTATATATAGAAAATGTTGAGGGAAAATGGAACGAATGCTGATCACCAGCATTTTCTTCTTTTTGCTTCAAAGCTTTCCCAAGTCTTTTCTAATAGGGACATAAAAACCAGCGCTTATTTGGAATGGATCATATCTTGAAATTCTTACTTAGCCAATTCCTGAGCTTCTTGGTGTCTCCCGAGCAATGTTAAAGCTTCACTTTTCTTGATTTTATATTTCATACAGGTGTTGGATTTCTGTAAACATTGGTCTATACAAAACAGTGCCTGAAAAAGAGAAAACATCAACAAATGTTGATTGAAAAAAATTGATAAACACATATATTGGTTATTCAAACTAAGAACGGTGTAACCTGTATTTTCCAGAAAAATTTTATCGAAATACTTTCAAAAACATGACAGCTGAAAAAAGTTCATGAATTATTTTTAATTCATATTTATGCATTTCAAAACTATTAATCAGTTGTTTTTTTTTAAATTGGTAAACTATTTTATAAATGTGCAAAAACTAAGCACTTACAATAGTTTGGCAATAAACCTCAAAATATAAAGGATCAATTTATTGATCAATGGCAAATATTTTATAATAGCTAACAAAAATTAGGGATTTCTATGAACAGTCGTCTATTAGACTCATTATTTTCTGTGCTATATAAGCACTCAGAACATTCTTGGGTAAAGGACAAAATGACAAGGAATACTTGTTTGTCATACAAATGAGCCAGGATCTGGAAAAACGTCCGTTAAGGCTTTTGAGCCCAACATAGATCCCGATCAGCCTGTGCATACGCACAGTCTGATCAGGATCCATGTTGTTCTCTAATAGCTTCATCATGACCTGTAGTAACTTAAAGAGAGCAGCATGGATGCATTTTGGACTTCATTTGACAACAGGCTTATCTTCAAACTCAATTTTTAACAAGAGCTGTCACTGTAAGATGACAATGCCCCCGACACCGCTTTGATTGTCATAAGGTCAAGGTCATCCAGGGGTCAAGGTCACCAAAGTATGTGCCTACAGAAAGGTAATGTACCAAGGAATGTTGTGGTAAAGTATGAAGCGAATATGTTAAGTAATAAGGAAGTTATGGCCAATGTTAAAGTTTTTGGACGGAATGACGGACAGACAGACAGACGGACAGACAGACGGACAAATCAAATTTATGATGCCTCCCTATCGGGGGCATAAAAATTGATAAACACATATTGGTTATTCAAACTAAAAACGGCGTAACCTGTATTTTCCAGTAAATTTTATCAAAATACTTTCAAAAACATGACAGCTGAAAAAAGTTCATGAATTATTTTTAATTCATATTTATGCATTTCAAAACTATTAATCAGTTTGTTTTTTTTTAAATTGGTAAACTATCTTATAAATGTGCAAAAACTAAGCACTTTCAATAGTTTGGCAATAAACCTCAAAATATAAAGGATCAATTTATTGATCAATGGCAAATATTTTATAATGGCGAACAAAAATAAGGGATTTCTATGAACAGTCGTCTATTAGACTCATTATTTTCTGTGCTATATTAGCACTCAGAACATCCTTGGGTAAAGGGCAAAATGACAAAGAATCTTTCTATGTCAGATAAATAAATGTGACCCGTCGCGCTAAAAGGGACCTTATCGGGTGTGTGAAAAATATTGACCCTAGTCAGTCTGCGCAGTCCGCGCAGCCAGACTAGGGCCGACACTTTTCACTTTTATGTAATTTTCTAAATCCAGAATGATTTCCCTACCTTACTATATCTTAATTTCTCACATGTGGGATCTGGTTGACCTGTGCTGAATCTGACAAGTTTGTCAAAATTTGGGTTTTTGGAGTTCGGATAAGGTCCCTTTTAGCGTGACGGGTCACAAATTATTCTGAGGAACTTACTCTTCTGTAGTCTCCCTTTGAGAAGTCTTGTTCTGCCATGTCTTCATATTTCTTTAATGTTTGTGCGAGCTCCAACTGAAATTCATTACATGTTCATAAATAAGCTGAGATAAAGACTAATGGAAATAATGGATTAAGAACTTAATCCTTTCCCAAAGAAGACCTGGTTTTGACGTCCATTAAAGAAATGGCTTGGGAAAACATTGAAACAAAAGAAGAAACTGCTGATAACCAGCCGTTTCTCCTTTTATCTCAATATTTTCTGTGATGTATCATGGTACACAAAGTCTATTATTATTTGAATTCATTTTTTGGTCTGCAGCAGTTTTCAAATTGGACCACCCTAAAATTTGGTGGTTTGGGAAAAGGTTAAGGTAGAATACCCATTGTGGCCATTTTAAGGTATCAAAGTCAGGTGGCTCTCAATATACCTGGACAGAGTTCAACTCATCAAATTTTGTTAAGGTTTTGATAAAGATGACATTTAACCATTTCTGTTACTCATCAAGTGTGTTCATGATTGAAATATGGAAGGTAAAGGAAATAAATTGCTTAATATGAGCAATTTCTATCCTTTTTCTACAATATTTCCATGGTTATATTTATTTGAAAATTATTTTGTTCAAATTCATTTACATCCATTGATGAGGATGGGATCCGACCTAAACTTTGATTTAACCCTTTCCCAAACAAGACTGGTTTAGACGTCCCTAGTGGAAAATGCTTTGGAAATTATTGAATCAAAAGAAGAAACTGCATGATAACCAGCACTTTCTCCTTTTGTCTCAATATTTTCTGTGTTATCTTTTACACAAATTCTATCTATAACAACATGCCTTTTTTGTCTCCAGCAGCTTCCAAATTGGAAGACCCTAATTTTTTGTCGTTTGGGAAAGGGTTAAGCAAAAATTGGACTAATCTGATGTCTACATGATAAGTGTCAACATCAACTGTAATTTTGTAAAAGACTAAAAGGCAAAGGCTATGTCAGACAGGATAATAGCCAGGCCAAGATTTGAACCCAAGGTGTCTGGATTGATAAGAGTCTCTTGTTGTTAAGCCATTAGCAAACAACAAAGTTTCAGGGTGATCCACTTCAAAGACTGCCACAAATGACAAAATGGAAGTAATCAAAGATAGAGTTTGTGTGAAATATGGCATAGAAAATATTGAGACAAAAGGAGAAACTGCTGGTTATCAGCAGTTTCTTCTTTTGTTTCAATGTTTTCCTAAGCCTTTGCTAATAGGGACATCAAAACCAGGTCTTGTCTGGGAAAGGGTTAAGCCATTAGCAAACAACAAACTTTTCGACTTGTGTAAATTCAAAGTTGTTGCAGACAACAATTTCAGGTGAATGAAATTTATAAAAGTTTGGTATTTTGGGGTAGAAAATACTGTGGGAAATGAAGAAATTGCTTGTCACAAGCAATTTCTTCATTTGTCATAATGTTTTCAAAAGCCTTTACCTTAAGGGGTGTAAAAAGGCATTATTGTTGTAGTAATGGGTTACAAAATGAACTTCACTGCTGTGTTTTTCTTGAATATTAGTACTCAAAATCACTCACCTCTGACTTGGCTTGTGAGTTATTTTTCTCGAACGTTAACACGGCATTATAACATCTTACTGCTGCGGTGGGGTCACCCAGTGCTATATGACATTTTCCTTCTCGTAAATAACCCTGTAAAACAAAACAATCTTTTCATAAATAACCTTTTAAAACAGAACAATCTTTTCATTTGCATCAAACAAACTCTTTCCTATACAGCATAAATTAAATATTACCCAACTTGAAAAAAATACAGATTATCAGCTTTTTCTTCTTTTGCCTCCATGTTTTTCAAGTTTTTGTTTTTTTTTTATCTCAAATAAGATGATATCCCTTCCTCTAAAAAAATCGATTTCACATTATGAATATCAAAACTAACGTGACAATCAAATTCATCTAGGGTAATATTGCTCCATTCTTAGTTACAGCAAAAGCACATGAGACAATGGCCCTCTCATTGGCTAAAACAATGTAACGTCAACATATACATTGTATTGTTCAGCATCAAATAGCAAGCTTATCTTGAAGTTAGCTGCCAGCTATATACAGGAATTTAGTGTAACCAACTAGATACAAAGCTGTTCTTGTTTATCTTAAAAAAATTTCCGTCTAGCCATTTAGGCATGCGAGCCTCTTCGAGAGCGTCAGAATATTTGTTCAGCATCATACAGCAGACTAAATAGTACCTTTACAAATTTTTCGTCTAGCCGTGTAGACATGCGAGCATCTTCGAGAGCGTCAGCATATTTGTTCAGCATCATATAGTGGACTGATCTGTTACCATAGAAGGCATAAAGAGGTTCTTGTTTACATACCTTTACAAATTTTTCGTCTAGCCGTGTAGACATGCGAGCGTCTTCCAGAGCGTCAGCATATTTGTTCAACATCATGTAGCAGGCTGATCTGTTACCATAGTAGGCTGCACAGTTGGGACATAAATCTGAAAATACATTGTTATAGGGCTACAGATCACACTTTACCAAACAGCAAAGTTTTAGACTGGCCCAAATTCAAAGATGTTGCAGACGACAATATCAAGTGAATGATGTAATTTTTTTGGGATCTTTTTGTGTAGAAAACATTGTGGGAAATGAAGAAATTGCTTGTCACAAGCAATTTCTTCATTTTCCACAATGTTTTCTAAAGCCATTATCTTGTGGGGAGTCAAAAGGAGTCATTGTGTAGTATTGGGTTAAGTGGGACTTGAAGACATTCTAACTTTATTATTTCAATTCCAAATCTATGTTGTGTGTACTCATCTGAATCATTTCCATGAGATGACCCCAATGAATACCCACAACATAGGGTTTGATGAACAATCAATGACATATTGCATTTTGAAAAGCCTTCATTCCCTCTTATCTGCAGTTTTAACCTGGATACATGTGGCAAGTTCAGCTCACTAATTATGGCTTGTGTACACGCCACAGAATTTTTCTGTTTGTAGTATTTATTACCAGCCTGTTTCAACGATTATGGTAATCTAAATCATTCTTATAAATGCTGGGCCGATGGAAAAGCAGCGTTCTCCCCAGCCCAATAAGCCGTATCGGCCCCACTACAGCTTCATGTAAATCAGTGTAATGCCCCTACAGCTTCAAAACTACCCCACACCTTCATTCCTACAAAATAGTCACCAAAAAGAGAGGTTTTGAGGTATTTCAGGTCAAAAACTGATAGATAATGTATTTTATAATGGTAATTGTATAAAAACATAATGGGAAAAGAAGAAATTGCTCAAAATGAGCAATTTCTTCTTTTCCCATTTTGTTTTTATTCACAATTATTTTCATAAAAACATTGCATTTCAATGTCAACCGATTTGCCACTACAGCTTCAAATTAACCTGCAGGAGAACCCTGAAAAGTCATGGTGGGCAAGACCCCATGGACTTGAAGTTACCCAAATCTAATTTGGCAAAGTTTTGTTAAAAGGACTACAAAATATGTTGTTTCCATGAAATTTCTTTATTGGAAACAGATTTATGGCATCCTTTCTCTTTCATTGCTTTTAGAAAATTTAATGATCTTTGTTTATAACTGACATTACTTTAATCCGGAATCAGGGATGAGTGTTTATATGAATCATCCTTTTTCACTAAATATTCGCTTAACTCTTGCCCAAACGGCAAAATTTTAGGGTAGTCCTATTTGAAAGATGATGTGGACAACAAAATGGATAAATCTAAAGATAGGATTACTGTACAAGCTTCATACAAAATCTTGATGAGAAAATTCAAGGGTTTTTTAAGGACTCAACATTGAAATTCAAGGGTTACTAACATTCAATAATCTAAGCGCAAACATGGTTCGTTCATCGGTTTGTCCAACTTAAATTCTCGGACCCATGCTTTGTATCTTTGATCTGTTAACCAACATTTGTTGAACACAAACTTTCCCATACTGACTTTTTTGTTCGTAATTTCTTCGCTGACAAGCAATTCAGTTAATGTTAATCCTTTCCTATCTATGTAATTTTAAAAATGGATTTTCCGATTACATAAACAGAATTTTCCACATATATTTAAAGTCAGCTGAAAATGATTTACAAGTACGTACAAAACAATAGAGAAATAGAATTCAAGGGTTTTTTAAGGGCTCAGGCTTGCTTTTTAAGGGTTTTACAAGGCTCACATCCATTTTCAAGGGTTTTATAAGGCTAAGGTCAAATTCAAGGGTGTTTCAAGACCTGTGCGAACCATGATATAGCACAGAAAATATTGAGACAAAAGGAGAAACTGCTGGTTATCAGCAGTTTCTTATTTTGTTTCAATGTTTTCCCAAGCCTTTTCTATTAGGGACGTCAAAACCAGGTCTTGTTTGGGAAAGGGTTAAGTATGGTACTTACTTATGGCTTGTGTATAACAGGACAATGCCTCTGAGTATTTTTTCTGTTTGTAATATTCATTGCCGGCCTGCTTCATTTCTTCTGGGGTCCGTATCACCAGCGGTCTGTAAAACACAATGGTAAGGTTGTAAAGTGAAAGTGAATTATGATTGACTTGGATTTGGATTTATTGGTGTTTACGTCCCATTCAACTTCTAAGGTCATATGAAAACGGGACCCGGTTCAAAGTGTCATCCGAAAGACTGGAGAGATGGGGATCTAACCTACTACCCCTGTGTTACAAGTCCAGGGCATTACCACTGAACCAAATCTGCCCTGAAAAATACGGGCGAAGCCCGCCTATAGGTCACAGGTAATTATGATGACAAATATTGACATACCCATACAACTTTGAGGCGGCCATGGGGCATTTGTGGACTAACTCTCGACAACTACTTCCGGTTGCCGTTTTCCTCGTCCCTAAATCCACTGTTTGATGACCAGTCAACTTTACGTTGTCTTATGGGAAAATATATAACAAAAGTTAATAAAAACATCACCCACCAAAATTTCTCTTAAAATTCCATTTCAATAACGGTGAAACGCGTTTGTACAAAATCTAAATAAGATGTGTCAAAGAAATATACAAGTTTCGTATCCATGGCGTTACCCTATAATTGTCACATCAATTTTCAAAATGTCACATTGATTTTGTAAGTGGAAGTGACATTGTCCCATTGAAGAAATGTCTTTCCCAATCACTGCAAATGACGTCATCAATATATTTGCGCATGTCACGCGAACTATCGTGGGGGTTTTAATACGACCCAATGGTACATTTCTGTCTACGCGTCCCGTTGTTTAATCGACACAGATACGCCGTTTTAACTCTTTCCCAATTGGTGTAAAAAATTACAACACACTTTTCAAGGTAACTCAGAACTCATGATAATTGATGCGAATGGAGGGGAAAGAAGACATTCTAATTAGAATATATCGGCAAAACATTTTCTCTCAAACATTTCCCTAGTTTATAGAATTTTGACCACTCGCTCATAAAGACATGAAAGCACTGCGACATTGCTCTTATCATTCTTCTTTTAACCAAACATTCACAATCATAGCCTCGCATTATTTAACCCTTTTCTCTCTTTTACTTGAAGACAGATAAGCGACTGCTCAGAAGTTACATTTTGCCATTTGACAGTGTAAAAAAATAGCATAATTATGTCATCTAGATAGATCTATGCTTGCTTCGCCCGTATTTAGGTTTTGCCTATATTCATATTAATTGATACAATAGACTTTCTTAAGCCTTTCACTGCCAAATATTGACTTTTGACGAGTCTCTCACCGCTGACTTTATTCGAAGAAATTTCCAACAATTGATACTCTGTACACAGAATCATGCATTACTTTTTACTCATTTGATGGATTCCTTTCAAGTTTTCAGGACATACAGACAAATGAACCATCTTTATGTTATCAAAATTTCAAAGTTATTCATGAAATGACAATATATTTTTCTTTTTTATCTAACTCACAATTTGTTACAATCTAGTAGAACAATGGAAAAAATTGGGTGAGCAAACCTCGACTAAATGTGTTCGTTGAAAGTATAATAATTTGATGGAACAGATTGTTGAATTGTCAACTAAACATAATTTCGAACTATCTCGAAGCCTTTTCTAGCATTTTTGGTGTCATTCATAGTGATATTTACAGCTTGTAGGCATTTAAATAGAAGGTGTATGATCTAATGGCAGCCATATTGTTGTCTTTTGTCTTGGAAAATTCCCCATAAAAATACCAAAAGCTTACCGATTGTAACACAAATTCTACTGTTTCACCTGTCAAGCGCTAGTACTTTGATTACTAAAACGGTGCTATATGAAAGAGAATGTGTGAAAACCACTTTGCTGTAAAAAATATTCACATAATATTTCGCCCCCATAAATTTGTCGACTGCAGTCGCCTATGGCAGGGAACGGTAAAGCGACAAAAGTCGCCTATGGCAGTGAAAGAGTTAAAGAATGAAAAATGTTAGTGTCTAACCCTGCCCACCCCAAACAATTGCATTTTCTTTGAAGAAAAAAATTGTTGGCTCTTGTTTAACGAAAGATTGGACAGATTATCTGTAAATTTGAAAAAGTTCCACGGTATTTTGTGATAGAGGGGTGCCGATCAGATTGAACGTAGAAACATCCCTTGTGATAAAGAATAGTCTAGATGGTGCCAAGGCTCAAATTACGGACCCCTGTGGAAGAAGCCACAAACAAACCCATACCCTACCATCATGTTTGTGGCTATGATATCGCAGTTAAAGGTGTGGGACACAGCCAAAAATTAATACAGTGTATTTTAGGCCTGATAAAACAGAGATGCGCCTTCCTGATTAAATCTACGGTGAATATTGAAGGAAAAAGAGCAAAGCAATGAATAAATTGACAGAGGTCAAAGGAGATGAATTTTAGTCAAAAACGTGTCCCAGGCAATTCTTTAAATGAAATGATCTAAATTGGACTACTTAACATAAAAAACATTATTTTCTGTATGTTTTTGAAAAGTGAAAGTATGGAATTCCCATGGAATTTTCTAGAAAATTCGGGATTTTGTAACATTTTGACCTCGAAATATGGGCGATTGACATTTGGTGTGAGTCGATAAGGACACAAGTAGACAAAAAGGTATTTCTGTGAATATTTTTTCACGTGACATACTCGTCCGGGTCCTCTTCAAGGTCCATTTTTTCTTCTTTGACTTCTTCTTCCGAACTCATGTTTGTCTGTTTTACCGGAAACTCGGGCATTGAGACACGATGGAATGGTTCTCATTTTTGTAATATTTCTGGGTCAAGTTGGACTATAATGGAAGCAAAAAAATATCTAGACCCAGTCTGAATTTTCCTTCGGAAAGACTGGAAGCTTTTAGACTGGAAGAAACCAAAAACAGCTGTGAAAGCTAGGAGTCGAAATACGTCTATAAACCTCATAAAGGGCTCCAGGAATCAAATATCCAGTATGAGATAACTTAAGAAAATAAATTTTGTTCCCCTGCTATATACCCATAGAGTTAAAAAGCGATTAAAAGTTCACTTTATGCATTTGTCATGGGTTTCCGTGCTTAAAAAGAGGAAATCTGAATATTCATAGGCTTTCTTTTTTTTAAATTTGTAGTTACAACCCTACTTAAAGGGCCAGCCGGTTTTGCCTTCTTTTCCCTGGTTCTCCACTCTTATTCACTGGGCCTTTCGAAGAAAATGGGGGTATATTGTTACACAGTGTTGTGCCTAGGCTGCGGCATCGCGGGAATCCTGCAAATTAATTCTCAATGTCCTTAAAAACTCAAGGTATGATGGGATTTCGGGCACTCTCAGAATGTGCGATCTTTTATTTGCAGTAATTACTAAGAAGAAAACTGCTCGATCGGCATTTACATTTGTTACGATAGTATAATTCATGCATTTTATATTATTACGTGTACATTGCCACATGGAAAAGCTTGACTGTATTGAAGATTTACTATTCAATTCAGACTATTTAAATGTAAAATATTGTAAACCGATCACGCACCTGCCAAAACTTGACTGTGACCCAAAATTTATGTAGTGATTCAGCCGATTTTAAGATAAATATTCATTGAGAACCGGTCTTAAAGTTGTTAGGGAAATAAATTGACAGATGATTAAGTCTGAATAGAAAGATAGCAGACCATGTTAAATCGATGAACAGGGAATAAAACACCTGATACTGTGTCGTTTGCCGATGCAGACAGCCAAATGCATCAATCATCTTTCTCAGAGACGAATAAAAGGCAAGGAACAAAAGTTCTATAAGAATTGGTTAGTAAAATGTCTGTGGTTGAGGGAGACTGGTGGCAACATGAAATGCAAGACTTGTTTTTAAAATCATGACTAAAATAGTTGTTGATTTAGTTTGTTTCCCAAAATTTCCCAATGTCCCCTTGAAATGTAGGTAGGGGGACACCTGTGTCAGTGTGTCCCCCCAAAATTTTGACTTAAGGTATCCGAACCCTCAAAATCACCAAAGAGCCAGAGGCGAAATTAAAAAGTTCAAATAATTCCTAAATTGTGGTACATTTTCATTCCAAATACAAACATAAGCATTTTGAACGGTTTAGAATTTTGAATTAATGCATACTTAAGGTAATATTTGACAAAAATGTTCAAAATTACCTCCCTTGCATATGAATATAGAGTAAGATAATATTTGTAAATTATTTTCTTTTTGAAGCATAATCTTGAAATCCGGCACGGTGAATCAACTTATGTGAAGTGTAATTACAAGTGTGTGTGATTTGATGCTTTTCATATGGCTAGAAAGTGGTGATATTTTCAGGGTCTGTAAACCTTAACCCTTTCCCAAACAAGACCTGGTTTTGACGTCCTTAATATATATGGTTTGGAAAAACATTGAGGCAAAAGAAGAAAATGCTGATAATCAGCACTTTCTCCTTTTGCCTCAATATTTTTTGAGCTATATTGTACACAAATCCAATCTAAATTCACGCTCAATTTGTCATCTGCAACTGCTTTTAAATTGAATCACCCAAAAATTTTGTCATTTGGGAAAGGGTTAAGCACCACCCTGATTGTATTGCAAGTGTAGGTTGGTAGGTTGATCGGTCGGTAGACTGGTTCGTCCGTCCGTCCGTCCGTAGACCAAAACTTGTCTGGAGCCTAACTCAAAAAGTATTATTATTATTATTATTATTATTATTATTAAGGTACCATCATGAAACTTCTGTCATAGGTAGATAGATCTCATTATGGAGAGGTGCAGTGCACAAGAACCGTTACTCTGAAGATCATATTATTATGTCCCCCTATTGAGAGGTCGGTGGCATATTGTTTTACTCGTCCCTCTGTCTGTCTGTCCGTCCGAAAACTTAACATTTGCCTTTTCTCCAAAAGTATTTGACATACAAAGCTCAAATGGTATGCAACTTCCTTTGAATGATATCTATCTTTTCCATGCAATTTGACCTTCCTCAAGGTTATCTGTTAACCCTTATCAACCCTTTACACAAAAACTTAACATTTTAATAAAATGGCCATTTCGGGGCATTGGTGTTTCACAAACAAATCTTGTATAGGGAATTAGGGATGGGTATCGCCAAAATGTTGGTATCATGATATATTGCGATATGACATAAGCATATTCTCACCATTCTGATACATATTGCAATATAATATGAAAATAGGCAAAGCCTTAATACAGGCGAAGCAAACAGCAATCTATCTATATGGTATATGCTACTTTTTTTTACACCGTAAAATGACAAAATGTAGCCTAATTTCTGAGCAGATGCTAATCTGATTTTAGGTAAAAGAGTAAGAGGTAAAATAGGCATATTGGTATCTTAAACCGACCAATTCCGTCTTAAATAAGAATACAGAATAGATGCAATCTATTTAAAATCCGTGTTCTTTTACAGTAATATCTGAGACCCATCCGTTAGGGGTCATCTTCTGTGACCTTTCTTCCCACCAATCAAATTTAGGTTCAGAAAAAGTGAAAACATGTGCAGAACACATGTGTTTTACATTCTTCTTGTAATGTGCAATCATCTATAACAAGAAAAATAGATGGTTAAAGTAAAAAGATCTACAACCCTTTCCCTAACAAGACCTTGTTATGACGTACCTATTAAACACTGCTTGGGAAAATATTTTGACAAAAGAAAAAAATGCTGATAATCAGCATGTACTCCTTTTGTCTCAATATTTTCAATTCAACATTTTGCAAAATACTTAGCTTTTTAGATCCATTGTGTCACTTGTTGCAACATTCAATTTTAAAAACCCTAAAATTATATTGTTTGGAAAAGAGATAACAGATTTTGGGGTTTCCATGGTCACAGATATATTGATAAGTAAACACTGGATTTAAATTGGATAGGGAATGGATGAGGCTTGATGGGAAAAAATCAATATTTTGACTAAGACCTAACCCTTTAATTGTTTTGTTGTCTGTTTGGTTAAGATTCTAAGAACTAGAGAAATGTTTTGAGAGAAAATTTTTTGCTGATAGATTCTTATTAGAATTTATTCTTTCCCCTCCATTGGCATCAATTATTATGAGTTCTGCGTTACCTTTAAAAAGTGTGCTGTTGTTAATTTTAGCCAATTGGGAAAGGGTTAAAAAGCGAATCTTGGTTGATTGAATAAGAGGACGTGGCGTAGACAGAAATGTAGGCCCTACTAATTACGTTGTATAGAAACTCCCGCGCTAGTGTGTGTGACGTTTTACGCAAATATATAGATGACGTCATTTGTGTCATTAAACGCAGTGGATACGGATTATTTCTTATCCATATCTTATTTTGATGTTGTACAAATGCATTTCACTGTTATTAAAATGGAATTTTACGAGAAATTCCCAGTTTACCTCCACAGAAACCCACAAACATCAAGATACGATCACTGTTATAGCTTTCGGCAGATCCACACCTTGGCAGATCTTTATAACCCATTCCCACATAGTGATTCTTTTTGACTCCCCACAAGAAAACGGCTATGGAAAAGATTGTGGCAAATGAGAAATTGCTTATGACAAGCAATTTCTTCATTTCCCACGATATTTTCTGTACATAAAAACACAAAAATATATATAGTCTTTCTTTCCAGCTAGGATAGTGAAATGGAATGGGCTACCATTAGATGTTGTACTGGCAGGGGACCTGAGCCACTATAGGTCTTCTGTCAGTATCATCCCTTACCATAAACCGAGAGCGCTGTGGCTGTGTGTTTATCATTTTATCTTTTCACCCCTCTTTTAACAGATTCATCCAATATTCATTTATATCATTATCATCTTTTAGCTTTTTTACTTTTTCTCACTCTTTTTATCAGGCACAGATGCTTAACTGGTCAAAATTACACGTGAGGGTGTGCAGCAGAATATGAAGATAGATAGATAGTAACTACGTACAAAAAAACAAAAACAACTCCTGCCTGATCTTATTTACATTTCTTTTGAAGGTATAATTCATGCACTGTATATAATCATGCATACGCTGCCACGTGCAAAAGCTAGACTGCGACGGAAAATCTACTGTTAAGTTCATTTAACCTTTCCCAAACAAGACATTGTTAGGAATGCATTGAGGCAAAAGCAGAAAATTGTATAATCAACATTTTCTCCTTTTACCTTGTTTTCTTGTAAATATTTTCTTTGTCAAAGTCCAATTTATCGTTTGGAGTAGCTTTCAAATTGGACTGCTCTTAAATTTTTGCAGTTTAGGAAAGTGTTAATACATATGTGACCCGTCATGCTAAAAGGGACCTTATAGGAAGTTTGAAAAACATCGACCTAGTCAGTCTGCGCAGTCCGCGCAGCCAGACTAGGGCCGACACTTTTCACTTTTATGTAATTAAATTCGGAATGTTTTCCCTATCTTATATGTTCATCTTTCTCATACAAGATCTGGTTTACCTGTAATGAGTCTGACAAGTTTGTCAAAATTAAGATTTGTGTAGTTCGGATAAGGTCCCTTTAAAGCATGACAGGTCACATATATATATATCTCTTTACTTAAGGAATACGACCCATCATTAGCTCTAAATCATTCGTGTAATGTCGGCTGGCGCAACAACGGAAATAATCGAGCATGTTCGGATTTACGGACATTTTTTAAAACATTTTTTGTAAAGAGACTTCTACATTAGATTCGAATTTGTACGAACAGTTTCTACAACGAATCCCATCCGATGAATTTATAAAAACGTCAAATGAAACAACAAAAGATGAAAAAATCAAAATATTTTGGCGTTTAGAATGACCTCCCTTTGCAACAACAAAAACTACAGCGCACCCAGTGATCTCCCCTGAATCAGATTACGTACCTCTGACGTCATATGTCACTATTTTGGAGGTTGATTCGCACCATAAATATTTCGTTCCATAACTGGTCACTTTGTTTACCGTAATTTGGACTTTTTCTTTGGGAAAAGGTAAGCTTGACCTTTGCCATTTCTTTCTGTTTAACCCTTTCCCAAACAACTAGACACTAGATAAGTCCAACTGATGCTTTCTCTACGCTAGTTTTGCGTGAAAAAAGAAACCAATGAGAGAAAAGAAGCAAATACTGATACAAGCAGTTGTAATTCTTTTCTCTGTATAATTTCTATTTGATTGTATATTTTTGTGTTTCTGTCTCATCTTTTCCATCTCTTTAGCTACTAATAAGGCAGCAAACATGATTCAAACATGACATCAGAAAACTGATATTCAAAAGTTGCTTGTTCACCTAACCCTTTCCCCAAACAAGACCTAGTTTTGGCAGAGACCTATCTTTCTACAACATTCCTGTCTTTATTTTTTTCAAAATGTTTCTTGTGATGATAATACCGTCCTCAACTCACACTCAGACACACAAATTTCTGGTGCATTTTAACAATTTTCGACATAGACATGTTTGGCTAACGATTTACATGCAGATATTATGTACTTGTAACATGTTTATTTCTACCATTGTTAAGGTATTGAAACTTTGCACACATGCTTGTGGTCAGACATGTATATACATGTATTCCTTATGAAAGATAAAGACTGGGTAAAGATTCATTACCCTTTCAAATTTCTATTTGGGTAGACTTTTTATTTTTTTCATCCTATAAAATTTCACAATCCAACACCACTTTTTTGTTGAGCTATCCTGTCCACTGACAACTCTTGTTGTATAAACAGTTTTGTTTATATATATGTTTTTTTTTTTTTGATAGTAACATTTACTATTATATAAATATTCCAATACAAACAATAAAAAACCTGTAAAATACGTATGGAACAATTTATTTAAGTATAATGAACAAAGAGTGCCATTTTCCTTAAGAAATTGGGCGGTGGTAAAAAAGGGGGTGTATTAGTCAAAGTGATTTTTTTGAATTTGTGTACGGCGAAACTGTTTAATTTTTACTTTATTTGAAAGAATATACACATAGGAAAATTATGGTCTTCCTTTTGTGCCATGCATTTTGATATATCATTGGAATTAATGTTATTTAAAATTGACTACTGTTTCAGATTCGTCCGAAAAGCCTGTCGAAAGTATGGCAGCCATGTGTTACAAAAGCAAAAAAAAGTATTTTGTTGCTGGTTATTATTTATTTACTTGTTAGCCCATTGTTGGGGATAATATAAGCTATTGTTTAGATGCAAACAATTGTGTTTATTGCTTTTAATCATGCAGTTTTCGTGTTTAAAAGCTTACTTGGGGTATTTGGCATTTCATGATTTTGTATGACCCTGATGCAAGATATAAAATTATCAAAATTTCATTAACGAAACGATCAAAGTTGATAAAAATTGGCAATTAGATGCGGGATACCATGCTGATTTTTAATATATATAGTTACTTATGTATCTTTATGGTTCTATTGATGGGTCGTATACCTTAACAGGATGCAGTTTGAAAGTCAGACAAAGGGGAAGGGGAAGAAAGTAATCGGCCCAGTCCTAAACCCAGAAGATAAGGATCTAGTGAGGCGCGTTAAAGAAGCGTTGATTAAAAAGGATGTAACTGCCTTCAGACGGTTGTTGAAAGGAGGGGTTAATGTCAATGGGAAATCATGGGTAGGTACTTTCTTATTTTTCATTGTAGAATTAATGCATAAAAATGAAATTATTTTCTCTAGTCTAGTAAGATATTTCTTTGTCAGTCACAATAGTAACTCTTGTTGAGTTAGTAAAATTTCTTAAATATAGGCCTATATTTCTAATTTTATTTCACAATATTTTTATTCAAAGGAATGATCTCTCTATATATATTCTGCCTAACTTCCCTTTCGGTTATTACTGGCAAATTTCTCCTTTTCTCCTCACATCTTTAAATGTACCAACTGTTTGAGATATTTCAAGTTTTCAGTTACATTTAATATTTTCCAGTTTGAAAGTTCATTATTACATGAAGCCACTCAGATGGGAAATGTACAGTTTGTAGACATGTTGTTGAAAGCCAATGCTGATGTAAATGCTTCGAATAAGGTAAGACAGGATTTTTCCTACACTTAATGTGCCTCCTGAAAACGGAGGCATTCCCAAGCAAAAGGCGGTTCCCAAACGGCTAAAACAAGGTATTCGGAAACAAAGTGTTTCACCAGGTTAACCCATCCTTCTAGCTTTCTTGGCATAAAATAAGATTTCAATATCAAGAGTTCATTACTTGAATCATCAAAACTGATGTACGAATAGTTTCTGCAGCCATTAGTGAAAAAAATTTAAACTTGTTTTAAAATACAAAATTGGTCTGAATTTTTGAATCAGATATTTGGCTGCATTTATATTTGTTTAGTGTCCGTAACCCTTTACAGTGCAATAAAAAGTCCTGAGCTTATGTTAACATGAAACATATTATTATAAAATGATCTACCAAAATTTACCTTAGGAACTGTTAGATCAAATCAAAATAAAGTTGTTTGGAAAAATCAAATATAACTCATCACATGTACCTTGAATTCTAAAATCATTTTGGTGAGACAATATAACACCCAAAAATGGCCATTTTCTGAGTACATATTTAATAATTTCTCAATGATCATAAAAGATTGACTCATGAAAATTTTTTGACATCAAAAACTAGTCTTATCTCATAATATGAGCTTTTTGTAGATATATTTTAGGCTATATTTTTTCAGAAAATCATATATAACATTGAAAACCCTTTTTTTTCTCCAAATGCCGTGTTTTAGCCGCAAGCAAAGTTTCCTCTTTGTTTCCCAATCTAATTTCTGTTGCACATATGGCTCCCGGAAATTGATGAAAGCCACTGGTGACGCAGGAAGTGTTTGGTTTCTTATGACGGATGCAATACCTTAACCTACAAGATAATGGCTTTTGAAAACATTGTGGAACATGAAGAAATTGCTTGTAGCAAGCCATTTCTTTATTTCCCACAATGTTTTCTACCCCAAAAGACCAAAAATTCTTAATTTCATTTACTTGATATTGTCTTCTGCAACAGCTTTGAATTTGGTCAATTCTAAAATTTTGCTGTCTGATAATGGGTTAAGGTCAATTAGGTCCTTCATTTTCAGAATGGGAGAACTCCATTGCACATCGCAGCCCGAGCCGGGAACACTGAAATAGTTACTACATTGTTAAAGAACGGGGCAAACGTGAACGGAAAAGTGGAACACTTACCAGGAAGTGTGTGCAACACATCAGCGGTAAGGTAGAATAACCTTGTTCTTTAAATTACCCTTTCCTAAATGATGATATTTAACTCTTACCCAAACAGTAATTTAAAGCTCCACTGGCGGAAGGCAAGTAGGGTTTATGTCATGGCCCAGTGTCCGTCGTCCGTCCGTGCATCCGTCTGTGCATCCATCCGTGCGTAAACAATTTTAAAACATCTCCAAAACTACTGGGCCAATTTCAACCAAACTATACAGGAATCTTCCTTGCATAAATCTCTCCAAAATTCCTTAAAAAAATGGTGTAGAACTGTGTAGAACATAGATACATTTTTGATGCCCTCAAGTAAAATGCCTGGGAAAACATTGTGGAAAATTAAGAAATTGGTTGTCATAAAGCCATCTGGTAATGGCTTAAAACCCATACCATTAACATTTTACCACTCCATTTTAACTGCAGGCAGGACAGAGTCCACTTCATGTAGCATTGTGGAGGGGAAGGGTAGAAGTTGCGAAAATTTTGTTGGAGTGCGGCGCCGACGTCAATGCTTTAGATCAGGTAAGAGATTATGATGCTTTCGTACCAACAACAAAGGGTTAACACAGCATGATAGGGAAGTTGTGATTTTTTTTTTCAATTCGGATTGCCCTTGAGAGGTTTTAGATTTGTCTTGAGATTTGTTGCTTTTGATTATCTTCTTTTATTAGCAATTCATGGTAGGGAAGTAGTGAACATTTTGTTTGAATCTGGGGCCGATGTCAACGCTTTAGATCAGGTAAGAGGATATTTATGCCCCCTTTCGAAGAAAATAGGGGTATATTGTTTTGCAAGTGTCGGTCGGAAGGTCGGTCGGTCGGTCGGTCGGTCCGTCCGTATGTCGGTCGGTCTGTCCGTAGACCAAACCTTGTCCGGAGCATAACTCGAAAAGTATTGAAGGTAGAGTCATGAAACTTCATAGGTGGATAGATCTCATTATGGAGAGGTGCAGTGCACAAGAACCGTAACTCTGCCGATCAAATTTTTTGAGTTATTGCCCTTTGTTGATTTTATAACTTGATTCTTGTCCGGAGCATAACTCAAAAAGTATGTAAGGTACAATCATGAAACTTTACAGGTGGATAGATCTCATTATGGAGAGGTGCAGTGCACAAGAACCGTAACTCTGCTGCTAAAATTTTTTGAGTTATTGCCCTTTGTTGATTTTATAACTTGATTCTTGTCCGGAGCATAACTCAAAAACTATGTTAGGTAGAATCATGAAACTTTACAGGTGGATATATCTCATTATGGAGAGGTGCAGTGCACAAGAACCGTAACTCTGCTGATCATATTTTTTGGGTTATTGCCCTTTGTTGATTTTCAAACTTGATTATTGTCCGGTGCATAACTCAAAAAGTATGTAAGGTAGAATCATGAAACTTTACAGGTGGATAGATCTCATTATGGAGAGGTGCAGTGCACAAGAACCGTAACTCTGCCGATCAAATTTTGTGAGTTATTGCCCTTTGTTGATTTTATAACTTGATTCTTGTCCGGAGCACAACTAAAAAAATATGTAAGGTAGAATCATGAAACTTTACAGGTGAATAGATCTCATTATGGAGAGGTGCAGTGCACAAGAACCGTAACTCTGCCGATCAAATTTTGTGAGTAATTGCCCTTTGTTGATTTTATAACTTAATTCTTAACCTTGCCTATATCTCGTGTCCTTTTACACATACAGCCTTGATATCTCACACATACATACCTCCTATCAACATCATTCACATTTAACCATGACCTTGGACCGTGTGACCTTGACCTTGGAGTTTGACCTACTTTAAAAGAAATTAAACCCGGCATATGTCTCATGACCTTTTACAAATACAGCCTTGATATTTCACACATGGACACATCTTACCAAGACCTGGTAGGGAAGTAGTGAACATTTTGTTTGAATCTGGGGCCGATGTCAACGCTTTAGATCAGGTAAGAGGATATTTATGCCCCCTTTCGAAGAAAATAGGGGTATATTGTTTTGCAAGTGTCGGTCGGAAGGTCGGTCGGTCCGTCCGTATGTCGGTCGGTCTGTCCGTAGACCAAACCTTGTCCGGAGCATAACTCGAAAAGTATTGAAGGTAGAGTCATGAAACTTCATAGGTGGATAGATCTCATTATGGAGAGGTGCAGTGCACAAGAACCGTAACTCTGCCGATCAAATTTTTTGAGTTATTGCCCTTTGTTGATTTTATAACTTGATTCTTGTCCGGAGCATAACTCAAAAAGTATGTAAGGTACAATCATGAAACTTTACAGGTGGATAGATCTCATTATGGAGAGGTGCAGTGCACAAGAACCGTAACTCTGCTGCTAAAATTTTTTGAGTTATTGCCCTTTGTTGATTTTATAACTTGATTCTTGTCCGGAGCATAACTCAAAAACTATGTTAGGTAGAATCATGAAACTTTACAGGTGGATATATCTCATTATGGAGAGGTGCAGTGCACAAGAACCGTAACTCTGCTGATCATATTTTTTGGGTTATTGCCCTTTGTTGATTTTCAAACTTGATTATTGTCCGGTGCATAACTCAAAAAGTATGTAAGGTAGAATCATGAAACTTTACAGGTGGATAGATCTCATTATGGAGAGGTGCAGTGCACAAGAACCGTAACTCTGCCGATCAAATTTTGTGAGTTATTGCCCTTTGTTGATTTTATAACTTGATTCTTGTCCGGAGCACAACTAAAAAAATATGTAAGGTAGAATCATGAAACTTTACAGGTGAATAGATCTCATTATGGAGAGGTGCAGTGCACAAGAACCGTAACTCTGCCGATCAAATTTTGTGAGTAATTGCCCTTTGTTGATTTTATAACTTAATTCTTAACCTTGCCTATATCTCGTGTCCTTTTACACATACAGCCTTGATATCTCACACATACATACCTCCTATCAACATCATTCACATTTAACCATGACCTTGGACCGTGTGACCTTGACCTTGGAGTTTGACCTACTTTAAAAGAAATTAAACCCGGCATATGTCTCATGACCTTTTACAAATACAGCCTTGATATTTCACACATGGACACATCTTACCAAGACCTTTCACAATTGACCATGACCTTGGACTTTGTGACCTTGACCTTGGAGTTTGACCTACTTTTAAAAAAATTTAACCTGGCCGATATATCATGTCCATTTACACATACAGCCTTGATATTTGACACATGGAAACCTCCGACTTAGACCTATCACATACGACTATGACCTTGGACCATGTGGCCTTGACCTTGGAGTTTGACCTACTTTTAAAAAAAATAAACTGGGCCTATATCTTATGTGCTATTACACATACAGCCTTGGTATTTCACACATGGACACATCTTACCAAGACCTTTCACATTTGACCATGACCTTGGACCTTGTGACCTTGACCTTGGACTTTGACCTACTTTAAAAAGAACTTTAACCTAGCAGATATATCAATTTCTTTTACACATACAGCCTTGATATTTGACACATGGACACCTACGACCAAGACCTTTCACATTTGACCATGACCTTGGACCTTGTGACCTTGACCTTGGTGTTTGACCTACTTTTATAATACATTAACCTGGCCTATATTTCATGTCATTTTACATATACAGCCTTGATATTTCACACATGGTCACTTCCAACCAAGATATTTCACTTTGACCATGACCTTGGACCTTGACCTTGGAGTTTGACCTACTTTTAGAAATATCTAACCTAGCCTTTATCTTATGTCCTATTACACCTACAGCCTTGATATTTCACACATAGACACCTCCTACCAAGACCTTTCACATTTGACCATGACCTTGAATATTGCAACCTTGACCTTGGAGTTTGACCTACTTTTAAAAAGACTGAAACCAGACATATATATCATGTCCTTTTACACCTACAGCCTTGATATTTCACACATGGACACCTCCAACCAAGACATTTGACCATGACCTTGACCTTGGCATTTGGCCTACTTTTAAAAACTTTAACCTGGCCTATGTTTCATTTAACTTTTACATATACAGCTTTAATATTTCACACATAGACACCTCCTACCAAGACCTTTCATATTTGACCATGACCTTGGACCTTGTTAACTTGACCTTGGACTTTGACCTACATCAAATGTAGGCCCTTGAGGGGGCATATATGTTTTACAAACATCTCTTGTTTACTTTAGTACCAACAACAAAGGGTTAACACAGCACGGTAGGGCAGACTGATGTGATATTTTTGTTGAAATTAGGGACAGATTTCAATGTTTTAGACCAGGTAAGAGAATAGCTTGCATTAGTATGTACAACAAAGGGTTAACCCTTTTCCAAACAAGACCTGGTTTTGACGTTGTAGGGGCCAGGGTTCTGCCTGACAGCTTTTACCAGTGATTTTAGCAATTTCAGCATTTCTCCTTTTCTCAGAGTGTTTTAAAACCGTTGTTTGTGCCTTAAACCATAATACTGCGAGGTGTCAGGAATTATTTTTAACGCACAGGCAGTTTAATTATCAGTTTTTGAGTCTTTTGACAGTTGCTGACATTGACCTAGTTTTGAGAACTGGTCCACCTCACTTATGATCGAGTTTTACACAGTAGTGCATTAGGGATGCGAGTTATGAGTATTCTAGCTCAATTCCTTAACATACATACTGTTAAAAGATGTAGGATTTACCTTCTGACAGAGTGATTAGTCCATGAAATCATTGATTTTCCCTCGATCATAATTCACATTTTCATTAACGGCCGCCAAATGTTTTGAATGTTATTTACAGGGTAATTGTGGGAACTGTCAAAGTTGTCAGTCAGCGTTCTTTTTGTAAACAAAGCCTATAGCATTGCTTATTTTCTCGATTTAAGACATAAATAACCTTTTATTTTGTATTTCAATGTGCATATAAGCAGTTTGGGGAATTTTCCTGGTTAAATTTGCAGTTTTCGAGTGAATTTTCATTCATGTTTAAGGAGTTTGAGCAGTATTTTTGTAAGTCGGGTGAACGCCGTAAAAGCGCACACAAAATCTTGTGCGCCGCACAACATTTTCTGTGCGGTCTTACCGCCCAACAAATCTTGCGCACTTTACTATAGAAAGCGCACAGTATTTCCTGTGCGCTATTTTCACTGCACACGAAACCTTGTGCACCGCACAGAAAAGTTTGTGCACTGGCATTTACTATAAATACCCCGACAAATCCCCATTTGTCATCTCCCGAACTTTGGAATTTTAGAAGCTGACTCCACGTCAGGCATTTTGAGAAATTGTTAGGCATTATTTGATAGAGTTAAAGACTTGGAATATTTTATTTGAACGCATTTGGAGAATTGGAGTCATAATTAAAGCTTTGGATTTTTTTCACTGTCTTACGAGTTATATTTATTTCAAAACGTACTTATCCCGGGAGATCGCCTTAGTTTATGTTTTAGAGAGCCAACCCTACCAAAACAACACAGCCAGCGCGCTACAACGTCCCTGATAGAAATAGTTTGGGAAAACTTTGAGGCAAAAGAAGAAAATGTTGAGAATCAGCAATTTCTCCTTTTGTCTTCAATATTTTCTTTGTTGTAATATACAACTTTCATACACAAAATAACACTTATTTTGCAGTCTGCAACTCCTTTCAAAAGGAAGCAGTTCCAAATTTGGCCGTTTAGGAAAGGGTTAATACTACATAGTAAAGAGATTGTGTTAGATTGTGTTAGAATCAGCAGCAGATATCAAAGAGGCTTAAGATCAGGTAAGAGACCTTCGGTTCCAACAACTCTGGGTTTGGATTTGTCTTCAGTTCTGTTGATATTGACTTATGCATTAAAATGTTCCCAAACAATGACACCTTTTAGAGCACCTAATAGAAAAAGCCTGTGAAACATTGCTCAAAACAAAGATCTACCTATTTTGTCATCTCCAACTGCATACTATTTTGACCAGCCTAAAATATTGTCGCTTAGCAAAGGGTTAAATTGTGATTATTTTTTCACAGGATGGATGGATGGCAATACAATGGGCTGTGACACTTAACTATGTTGATATACTGAAGGAGTTGATAAGACAAGGGGCCTACATTGACACACCAACAACAAATGTAAGACAATTATGACTCAGAGCTACTGATAAGAAGGGGGGAATAATGGCTTTTAAAAGCGCAATAATTAATTGTTCTTCAAATACTATATTGTGGGTACTCATTAGAATCGTCTCGTCGAGACGATTCAAATGAGTACTCACAACATAGTGTTTGGATTTCAAATAACAAATTTAGAATGTCTTCACTACCTCTTTTATATTATCAGTTGCTCTGAATTGACTTTTTATCTATTAATTGACATCAAAAGTTTGAATTGGTCCAAAATCAAAGATGTTGCACGCAACAATTTCTAGTGAATTAAAGATAAATTTAGGTATTTCTAGGTAGAAAAGATTGTGGGAATTGAAGAAATTGCTTGTTGCAAGCAGTTTTTTCATTTTAAACAATTTTTTCTCCAATCGTTTTCTTAATGGTCGCCAAATGTGGGTGTGTGGGAATTGGTTAATTAATCCTTTTCAAAGCAAGACCTTGCTTTGACTTCCTATAGAAAGAAGGCTGCAGAAAACAATGTAAGGAAAAAAAGGCAGATAACAAGAGACTTTTCCAGCCTGTCGGGTATTGGTGTAATGGATTGATTAAAGTATTTTGTGCAAATGATAAGTCTAATTTCTTGTAATACCATAAAAGCTCACATGGCTTTGTGAAAATATACTAAAGGAAAAAAGAAATGCAACCAGAAATTAATTGATCATACGTTTTGTTTTTCTATTTCTCAAAATCACCCGTATTCGAGTACCTTTTTCAATGCATAGTAAAACATTATCATTTGACTTTCTAGTATCAAAATTTCATCAAGGTCACAGGTTGTATGTGCCATCAATATGCGTTTAAATGAGTGTGGTTTAGCATCAACGTTAAATGCGTTCTCTTACGCAATCCAGACTGAAATTAACGATTCCTGGCTAGAATGTGATTGCTGCACTATCCATGAATAGTATGAACAGTTTTTCTCGATAAGAGAATTTGTTTCTGTTGGTAAAATAAGCGAACGTTCTGGTCCTGACGTTGTGACGTTAGACATTGACGACCACTTTTCGGGCGACCGTAAGTTGTTCCGTTCATTCTAAGACGTTATCTCAAGCAATATTTTGTATACCAATTTACACAAAAGTCAACAGCAACTGCGGGTTGAGATGTCCCATTAATGAACATCACAATTGCTACTGGATGACGTCTTTGAATAAGTCGCAAAATGACATGAGGGATTAAATTCAAACGCAAATCATTGCCTTTTGTCGAGTCGACTTGCGTCTACACAATCAAAAGAGTTTTATGTAAAGTTTCGTTATTTTAAGGTTTGCACATGAGAAACGTGTAAACGTCTATTTTGACTGTAAGACAGGTTCTAATGTAAACACAAAGATAAATATCAAGATACAGTTCCCTGTAATAATCAGTAACAACTTTGACTCAATAACATAAAAGAATTAAGAGAAATAACAAAAAATAGTTGTTGCATTTCTTCTTTCCTCTAGTATAATAAATGAAAAGCAAGTAAGGTAATAATATTTATTATATACCTATCGAATTTCAGAGTAGAGAAATCAGACACGACAGAAAGAAAATCCGTATCACATACAGGTGAAATACGCTCCCAAATATGGCAAATTGTTGTGATGACGTCAGGCACATGCAATTTTCCCGTCATTAGTGAAAACACTACGTTGTGGCAAAAGAAACACCATTCTGAAATTAAAAAGCCCTGTATTTGTCAAAAAATCACACATTTCTTCAAATAGAAAAAATTCAGTCTATTATAAATGGAATATCACATTGATGGTTTTTCCGGCGGGTCGTATTTGTTTCTCGTGCATAGGGACATTTCACAGCTCACTCGACCTTCGGTCTCGTGAGATATCAAAACATTCCTACGCACTGGAAACAAATACAAGGCGCTGGAAAATCCACTCATGTGATATTCCGTATGTATCATATTCCACACAGTGACACATATACAGATATTAACCCTTTTCCAAATGGCAAGATTTCAGGGCGACCCTATTTAAAAGCTTGTGTAGACGGCAACTGACTGTTAATGAAGAAGAAATTTCTCTTTGCGAGAGTACAGAAAATATTGAGGCAAAAGGAGGAATTGCTGATTATCAGCAATTTCTTCTTTTGTATCAACATTTTCCCAAGCCTTTCTATTTAAAACTTTGAAACCAGATCTAGTTTGAGAGAGTTAAATGAGGAAACTAGCTCCAAAAAGAATCATCAATATTTTTTTGCCTTGTGACATACATGTATGGATACACAATGTACTTTTTATACGCCCGAAGGGTCGTATTATGTTATGGCCCCGCTCGTCCGTCTGTCCGTCCGTCTGTCTGTCCGTCTGTCTGTCCGTCCGTTAGCAATTTCTTGTGTGCGCAACTTCTCCTACAGTTTTGATCGGAATTTGATCAAACTTGCCACAATGAATCTCCATGGTGTCTAGTTGTGCACCACGCTTACGGAATTCAGATAACTCTTTGCGTTCTTGAATTATCTGCCCTTGAATTAAAAAAATGCCCATTTTCTTGTGTGCGCAACTCCTCCTACAGTTTTGATCAGAATTTGATCAAACTTGCCACAATGAATCTCCATGGTGTCTAGTTGTGCACATTGCTTACGGAATTTAGATATCTTTTTTAGTTCTTGAATTATCTGCCCTTGAATTTAAGGAAAAATGCCCATTTTTTCAAAAATGCCCATTTTCTCCTGTGTGCTACTTCTACAGTTTCAACCAGAATTTAATCAAACTAGCCACAATGAATCTCTTTGGTCTCTTGTTGCAAACAATATTTTGATAACTTTTCATGTTTGAATTATCTGCCCTTGAATTGAAAAAAATGGCCAATTTTACTGACAAGCCCCTCTCGGGCGTATATGCGCCGCTCTGCGAAGCTCTTGTTTACTCTTATTGGAGCTACTTTCCTTGTTTACCACTCTTGATACATTTTGTTACTTTTTCAGACAAAAACGACGCCACTAGTTCGAGCTCTGATGTACAAAAATTATGATATTGTTAAACTGTTAGCGATACACGGAGCGGATGTCAATGCTAGATTTGAGGTAAAGACTTTTCAAAATGGCAAAATGTTAGGGTGGTCTGATTCAAAAGCTGCTGCAGTTTTGACAAAGTGCATGTTGTTAAAGATTGGATTTGTGTGCAGTATAGCATGGAAATATTGAGACAAAAGGAGAAAATGCTGATGATCAGCATTTTCTTTTGTCTCAATCTTTTCCCCTGTCATTTCTATTGAAGGCGTCAAAACCAAGTCTTGTGTTGGAAAGGGTTAATCAAATTGGAATGATTGCTGTACATATTTAAACACTGTTATTATTCATCAAACCCTATGTTGTTGGTACTCATTAGAGATATCTCATCGAGATAAACAGCTGAACAGGGTTCGACGCTAAGGGGACCCTGCGAGTCCGAGACTCCCTAAAAATTGGTGGGACTCCCTGATTTTCAACTTAGGGAGTCTGGCTGACTCCTTAAAAATTCTGCCGAAGAATTATAAGCAAAATGATAAGTAAGCTGGTAGCTCTAGATAACAGGATCTAGTATCCTGAATTTATGTTTAGTATTCTATGCAGACATGAGAATGACATTGACTAGTTAACATGCATGCAACATAAAATATTTGCTTCTTTTTCGGACTCCTTTATTTTCCACTGCACTCTCCAAGTTCTCTTGATGGGAGTCCAGCGGACTCCTTGGTTGGGAAAGTTAGTGTCTAACCCTGCTGAAAGACTGCGGCTAATCATTAGAACATTCGATAGCACATCTTACTTAGATAAGGAGATAATGAATATGAACTTAGCTTTCTTTAATAACCCATTGCACTAAAATAGACCTAATGGGAAGCCCATAAAACCAAATTTAAAGAAACAGGTCAAGAAACTTGACATAGGATAACCAGATATGGTATTTGGTAAATGAGCATATTATATTAAGATAAGGATAATACTCTAGATCCAGAAAATTAAATTGTAAAATGTTTTGATCATAGTCAGGATGCACGCACTGCACAGACTGACCTGGATAGATACTTTTCAAACTTTCCTTAACCCATTTCCAAATGACAATATTTTAGACTAGTCCAATTTCAAAGATGATGCAGACGACAATTTCAAGTGAATGAAAATTTACATTTTTTGGTATTTTTGTGTAGAAAGTATTGTGGAAAATGAAGAAATTGCTTGTAACAAGCAATTTCTTCATTTCCCACAATGCTTTCCAACCCCTTTTTCTTTGGGGAGTCAAAAGGAGTTACTGTGTGGTGATGGGTCAATGTCCATTTTAGGGTGAAGGGTACCATGTTATCTATATTTTCAGAAAAAATCGGTGTTGGAAGTTCTTGACAAGGAAGGGGAAACACCAGAAAAGGAAAAATCTGAAATTGTCAAACTGTTCATAGAATGTGGGCTTGATCGAAGAACATTTAAAGAAATCAAAGTACCATTAAAAATCGAGGATTTTAAACCAGATACTGAATGCTCAAAGTTTCTTAAAGACTTTGATTTAGTTCCTTTGTCTTTAAGTTTGTTATGCAGAACAAGAATAAGGAATCGAATGGTGAAATGTGCAAATGGGAAGTCTATTTATAGTGGACTTAGAAAACTTCCTTTACCTAAAGTGATCATTGACTTTTTGACGTTTTTCAATCAGTTTCCAGATTTTTACACCTGAAGTCAATAAATCTGAGTGATTATCTTGAAAAATGAACGTAAAAGTCTGCTTGCAATAGGCTTAATTTCACCATTGCCCAAACAAAATCTGGTTTTGACGTCCCTAATAGAAAGGGCCTGGGAAAACATTGAGGCAAAAAAAGAAACTGCTTATAACCTGCGGTTTCTCCTTTTGTCTTTAATATTTTCTGTCCTATATATTACGCAAATATCTTTGTCGACATTTGTTTTTTTTCATGCAAATCACCTTTCAAATTGAATCAACCTAAATTTTGTCGTTTTTGAAAAAGATAAGGAACCAAATGGAGGTGTGCTCAAATGGAAAGTCTTTTTACAGTAGGGTTAATTTCACCATTTCCAAACAAAATCTGATTTTGACGTCCCTGGTACAAAAGGCTTGGGAAAACACTGAGACTAAGAAGAAAACATTAACCAGCATTTTCTCCCTTTGCTTCAATATTTTCTTTGCTATTTAATCAGATTACCACATTTTAAGCTTACATGGACAAAGCTTGGGAATACATTAATATTATACATTATATTTCTGCATTTTTAGCTCACCTGAGCACGAAGTGCTTGAGGTGACTTATTGTGGTCACTTTTTGTGCGGCGTCCGTCCGTCTGTCAACATTTGGGGTGTTTACTCTCTAGCATCCACAAAAATTAGGCAATCTTGATTAAATTTGGCCAAAACAAGTATGATCATAAGTTCTTGGACAAGTTCGATTATGGGCCTGATCGGACCAGAAAGTGCAGAGTTATCTGCCCTTGAATGTCAAAAAATGCTGTTTTTAAGTTTGTTTACACTCTAGCATCTACAATTATAGATCAATCAAGACAAAACTTGGACGTAATGTTGGAGACCATAAGATCTTGGATGAGTGCAATTTTCAGTCTGATCTGACCAGAAAGATGAGAGTTATGTGCCCTTGAATTGGGCAAAATTGTCACTTTTGGCTGTTTACTTTCCTTTAGTATCTGTAGAGTTATCTTGTTTGGTAGAGGATATAAATAGATTTTACACTCTAGAATCTACAATTATTAATCCTTTCCCAAACAAGACCTGGTTTTGACGTCCCTAATAGAATAGGCTTGGGAAATCATTGAAACAAAAGAAGAAACTGCTGATAACCAGCTGTTTCTCATTTTGTCTCAATGTTTTCTGTGCCATATCATACACAAATCATATCTTTATAAACATCCATTCTGTCATTTGTGGCAGTTTTTAAAGTGGATCACCTTTAACTTTTGTCGTTTGGGAAAGGGTTAATCAATCAAGACAAAACTTGGACACAATGTTGGGAACTATAAGATCTCAGATGAGTTTGATTTTCAGTCTGATCTGAACAGAAAGTCTAGAGTTACATGCCCTTGAATTTGATGAAATTGCCATTTTCGGCTGGTTTCGACCTTGTTAACACTCTAGAATCTACAATTGTTAATCAATCAATATAAAACTAGGACACATTGTTTGGGATCATAAGGTCTGGGATGAGTTTGATTTATAGTCTGATCTGATGAGAAAGTCGAGAGCTATGTGCCCTTGAATTTGACAAAATAGCCGTTTTTGACTGTTTTCGACCTTGTTTACGCTCTAGAATCTACAATTATTGACCAATCAAGACCAATTTTGGACACAATGTTGGAGACCTAAATATCTTGGATGAGTTAGATTTTCAGTCTGATCTGACTGGAAAGTATAGTTATGTGCCCTTGAATTTGATAAATTGCCATTTTCGGCTGTTTTTGACCTTGTTTACACTACAATTATTAATAAATAAAGACAAAACTTGGACACAATGTTCACAGTTGGGCACCATAAGATCTCGTTTAAGTTGGATTTTCAGACGTTATTGACCATAAGTTCGTTCTCAGTCTTAAAGTCATAAATATTAATTGAATTGAAGAAAAGTGTTGCTCATATCATTTTGGTTCAGGTGAGCGATATAGGGCCATTATGGTCCTCTTGTACTAAAATTACATTTATCTCAATATCTATGTTTCATATAGCAAAAAATAAGCCCAGCCCACAGCGGCCAGGTTTTTCACTCGATTGATATTATGCTCCCCGAAGGGAGAGCATATAGTCGCTGCTTTGTCCGTCCTGTCTGTCCGTCAGAAGCGATTTCTCCATAACCCTTGGGCCAAATCAAATGAAACTTACCATGTAAACTCCCTATGACATAATGCCTATGTACTTTTCCCGGTTTTTGGATTTGATGCCGCGTCATGGGAAAAGGGGACTTAAGGTAAAATACAGTTTTTTTCTAATTTCTCCTAGTCTAATGGTCAGAATTTGATGAAATTTCATATTTGAGTAGCAAATAAGATGCCCTTGACAATAAAGTGCTCTCTATTGCATACATTTATTGTGACAATGCCTTATTCGGGGAGCATTGTCCGTCTCTGACGGCCCTTGTTTTTAAAGCATCTAATGGAGAACTGTACATTGAATATTTAGGCTAAATTACAAGGAAATTTTGGAGAAGAAGATGTTTAAAGATTTTTCGATAATCTAGTTCAATTAATTTATTCAAAATTTTAGTTTTAAGCCGAAATTAATTTTTTGAAGGAATTTGGAAGAGATTCATGCAAGGAAGATTCCTGTGAAGTTTGGTTAAAATTGGTCCAGTAGTTTTGGAGAAGAAGATTTTTAAAGATTTTTCGAATTTAATTTAATTAATTTATTTAAGATTTTAGTTCTCAATGGAAATTATTTTTTGAAGGAATTTTGAAGAGATGCATGCAAGGAAGATTCCTGTGAAGTTGAAATTGGTCCTTCGGAGAAGAAGATTTTTAAAGATATTTCGAAAATTTAAATTAATTAATTCAATTAAAATTAAGTTCTATGCGGAATTGTTTTTTTGGAGGAATTTGGAAGAGGTATGTACAAGGAAGATTCCTGTGAAGTTTGGTTGAAATTTGTCCAATAATTTTGGAGAAGAAAATTTATAAATATTTTTTCGAAAATTCAATTAATCTAATTCAATTTAAATTCAAGTTCAACACGGAATTTAATTTTATGAAAGAATTTGGGAAAAGGTTCATGCAAGAAAGATTCCTGTGAAGTTTGGTTGAAATTGGTCCAGTAGTTTTGGAGAAGATGTTTAAAGAAAAGGTTGACGCACGCATGGACTGACTGACAGACGCACGGGCGGACGGACGCACGACGGACACAGGGCCATGACATAAATTTTCGGCCAGTAGAGCTAAAATGGAAATTGAAGCATTTGCTTGTGACAACCAATTTATTCATTTACGATAATGTCATTCGATTAACTCGACATTGCCGTCTGCAACATCTTTGAATTTCTACAGGTCTTACAATGTTTGAGAAAGGGTGAAGAAGGGATATATTTTAACGCTCTCCCAAACAAGACCTGGCCCCGGTTTCTCGAAAAAACTTGAGTATATTCTCATGAGAACATGCTCAACTTCAAAGGGATACTCTCCAACGTTGAAGGGTATTCGATTGAAGTTCACGTGGTGCTCAGATTTGAGCATGAGATGGTACTTAAGTTTTTTTCGAGAAACGGGTCCTAGTTTTAACGTCCCTTACAGAAAAGACTTGTGAAAACATTGAAACAAAAGAAGAAACTGCTGATAACCAGCAGTTTCTCCTTTAGTCTCAATATTTTCCATGCCATATTTTACTCAATTTCTATCTTAAATAACTTCCACTGTGTCATTTGTGGCAGTTTTTGAAGAGGATCAGCCTAAAGTTTTGCCGTTTTGGGAAAGGCTTAACCATTTCCCAAACAATACTTGGTTTACACGTCCCAAAAAAGAAGAGTGACCTAGGAAAACATTGATGGCAATGAAGAAAATGCTGGACTTTGATATACGCATTTTGGTCATTTAACCCTTTCCCAAACAAGGCCTGGTTTTGGCGTCTCTATTACAAAGGGCTAGGGAAAACATTGAGACAAAAGAAGAAACTGCTGATAACCAGCAGTTTCTCCTTTTGTCTCATTATTTTCTGTGCTGTATGGTCACCAATACTTTCTTTATTGACTTCGAAATTGTCGTTTACAACATCTTTCAAATTGGAACAGTCCAAATATATGTCGTTTTGGAAAGGGTTTACATCATCATTGTTGTCTGCAACAGCTTTTAAATTTGACAACCTTACAATTGTGTCGTTTTGGCAATGGTTAAGTATAGTACACATATATATATAAGCCCATGCCACTGCAATAGTCCACTAAATAATCGCCAGTGGAGCAAAAAGGAAGGGAAAATTTTGTATATTTTACCAAATTCTTTGAAAATGTAAATTTTCCGTCATTGAAAACCATGCATGTGCAGCAAGTCGGATAATATGGCCGTTTTTATTCATTTTAACTAGCCGGGACTTTATGTCCGGGGAGCTAATGTCACAGCCCTAGTTCAGGCCCGTAGGAAGCAATTATATATTGAGTGGGCTAAGGCCCCAGTGTCTGAATATTAGAGGGGGGCTAAATTGTTTTCCCCTAATTTTTCATTGCTATATAAGGAAAATCGGCATTTTTGGTGAATTTTTGGGGGAGGGGGGACTTAGCCCCCTCTAGCACACCCCCTGTTTCTACGGGCCTACAGTATTGGCATCGCATTTTCTCCTTTTACCTCAATGTTTTCTTTGCTATATTGTTCACAGTTTCTATCTTTTCTTGCATCCACTTTAGACTACCCGCCCTAAAATTTAACCGTTTTGTGAAGGGTAAAAGCGCCCTAATTTACGAAAATAATGTCCAACCTAACTTACGTAATACGGACTTAAGATAGTCCGCTCCAGATGAGATTCTCGCGACATTGGGATTATTCGGGCGACGTCCAAAACATTCGGCGGTGGAACTATCTACCGCCGAATGTTTACGACCGCGACCGAATAAGTTCGGAAACGTAACGACGACGCTTGAAAAAAATCCGGTGTTTTATGAATCTCAAAATGGCCACAATACCGGTATTCTATGTTGAGAGCAGAAGATACGAGGAAATGAAGGCATTCTTGAATTTGTTCTTTCAAATCCAAACCCTATGTTGTGAGTAATCATTTGAATCGTACTGACGAGACGATTCTAACGTGTATTTACAATATATGGTTCGATAAACAATAAAATGAAACATTTCATTTTGAAAAGCTATAACCCATTATATGTAGCTCATCTCTACTCTGTTCTCCACAGCGGAAATAAACACGGTGGATAATGACATGATGCAACAATAAGAACAAAGATGGCTTCCACTAACTAGGAAGTTCCGAAAATGTTGATTTTTTTCTCTTCTCTTGCCTTTTTAAAGCAACATGGCTGTTGCACAGCTGCATGTACATACATATTATCCAGACAAAGAAACCTCGGCACAAATATTCTTGAATAAATGGCGCAGTTCTGGAATATTTGCTTTTTTGGGAATAGATGCAAAATTCTGGTGTATTAATGTACCATCAAATCAAGGATGGTACAAAAATAAAAAGATGGCATTGACCATTCCTTTGCTAACTCATGGACTAATTTAATATGAAAAGCTTCAGATGATGATTTCCTTCTATTTGTAGATTTTCCAACAAATTGTTCTATACTTGATTCGCTGCTGAACTGGTGCAACGTTCCATTCCACTGCACCCAACTTGATTCAAAGCGGTGTAGTGTGACGTTCCAGGTCATTTCATCTAAGACCCCCCCCCCCCCCCCGCACACAACAGCCTCTGAGAGTCGTCCTTGGAGTCTTAAAACGCCGCTCAAACGTTTAGTATTTGTTATTTTTAGTAACATACTCTCAATTCCAAAGCGTTTTGGTAACAATACTCTCGAACCCAAAGCGTTTTAATGTTGAATGCGCGTGCTCTTTATCGCGTTATATTGAATGCACGTGCGTCGTCATTGTTTTCTCCACATATTTAGGGAGCCTCGTGTTGATAATGTCGATTTGTGACTATTTTAGTAATAATATTCATGTATACAATGTTGATTCCCATCAACCCATCGTCTTTGCCTCAGGAAGTGTGTTCTCTGGGTACAGACTAAAACATAAGTGAAAGGACCTTATTTCGGAAAATCTTCAATAATTTTGTTAATACGGGACCGATTTGAAATCAGTTTGAAGCAGAGAAGGCGGAGAGACGTCACGCATTAGATGGAAATGTTGGATTTGTGAAAAAAATTACTGATAAAAAAGTTATTGAAGATTAACAGAAATTATGAGTCACGTGATTATACACCGTGATAAAGTGGGTGTCGAGGCTTTTCAACAAAAACCTCGCAACTGCATCTTGTTTTAAGCTGCAGTTATAAGTTTTCTGTTGAAAAACAGCGATGTGTTGTATTTTTGAATTGCGAAGATGGTGCTGAAATGGCTTTAACCCTTTCCCGAACGACAAAATTCCAGACTTTGTCCAATTTGAAAGCTGCTGTAGGCAACAAAATGTTTGATGATGATAGCACAGGTCTAGAAAATACCGAGGCAACAGGAAAAAAAATGCTAATGAATTCAGCATTTTTTTCCTCTGGTCTCAATATTTTCTTTTGTGTTTCCTAATTGGGGACGTAAAAACAAAGTTGTTTGATAAAACCAAGAGGCGTGTTACAGGCTTACAAGGCCTTGACCAATCAGGAGCTCCAGTCGCGTCATATAATAATTATTATCGTCGCTTTTCTACAAAAATCTCGTATCTGCAGCTTGCTTTCAGCTGCAGATACGTGATTTTTGCAGAAAAGCAGCGTTATGCTTTCTGACAAAATTGTCAACCGGCATTGGTCTGATAATCGATGACCTATGTGGGCGAGACGCTGGAGGCTCGGTTAGGATGCCGTGGTAGTATTGCCATCATTGATATGAGAATCGATAGCCACCCCGATATGATCATAGCAGTTGAAAAGGCGTTAACCCATTACCACACAGTGACTCTTTTTGACTCCCCACACGATAATGGTTTTTGAAAACTTGGTTGAAAATGAAGAAATTGCATGTCATTTTCCACAAAGTTTTCTGCACAAAATGACCAAAAAAGTAACATCTCTTTCATTTTAAACTGTCGCCTGCAACATCTTTAAATTTCGACCGTTCAAAATAATTGTCGTTTGGTAATGGGTTAAACCCGAACCAACCAATCAACCAAGAGCCGTATTCACCAATAAATTACCCAAATCGTCGGTGTAAATGCAAAACATCGTAAGTCGATTATAGCGATTTTCAAAGTAAAATCTTGTGTAAAATCTTGTGTGTCCAGTGCAGGCAATTTTTTTTAGGTTTTGAGATTATTTTACTTACATTGTATCAGTATTAATGACACATTATTCATGAACAATATTTCAAGTAAAACCTTTTAGTTTGGGAAGAGTTATTACACTCCCCCTTATAAAATTTTCCAAAAGCAAGACACGAGGTTTTGCCTAAATTTACAACGACGTAAATTACCTAGCAATCCATCTGATTGGATGCGACGTATGTCTCGGCCAATCAGATTTGGTGTTGTACAATTTATATATTTTTTTACTATATATTATACCGAGAATTAGACTAATTGAACAGTTATACCGAGAATTAGACTGATTGAATATAAGCTTTTGGTGGAATGAAGGCTCCATTCACAGAGCAACGGGTAAGAGGAGGTAGGGACATTCTACATCTTTTACTTCATATTCAAACTCTATGCTGTTGGTACTCATTTGAATCGTCTTAGTGAGACGATTCTAATGAGTACCCACAAGTCAACATAGAGTTTAATGGACATTGGTGGATATTTTGCATCTAAAAGAGTGAATTTCACATCTTATGCCTATATGTAGTTCTGCGTTCATGCAAATAGACCTATGCCAGGTGGCACTTCCGGCCATTCGACTACGTCTGCACCGCATTTCTCCGCTTCAAAAAAGAAACCAAATCTGATATGAAAACATGTAATAGATTTTAATGAATAATTTAGATGAGTAAATACACAAAATATTTTACAAAAGATATGTAAGAAATTCTGAAAGGAGTTTTTGACTTTCACTCTAAATTTCTCATTTCTAATTCACAGCCTAAGTGGTCAATGGTCAATATTGTAGGTTATTGCATTAATATCGGAATATATTTTGTTGTAAGAGCTCTTTGGCAGAAACTCTGTTTTTAACGACTCTAGTTGGAATTGGAAAATGTTTGAAAAAAAATAATATTGCCTAATTGGAGCAATTGAAGGAAAAGGATCTACTGAATTCCAGGATTTTGTCTTTTCCCTCAATGTTTTCTGAGCTATAATCAAGACACTGTCATTTATTTGTCGTTTGCGACAACTATTATTTAGAATAAACTTTCGTTGTTTGTTAATTAGTTTAACCCCTTACCAAACGACAAAATTTTAGGGTGATCCACTTCAAAAACTGTCAAAAATGACAAAATGGATGTTATTAAAGCTAGGATTTGTGTAAAATATGACACAGAAAATATTGAGACAAAAGGAGAAACTGCTGGTTATCAGCAGTTTCTTCTTTTGTTTCAATGTTTTCACAAGCCTTTTCTATTAGGGACGTCAAAACCAGGTCTTGTTTGGGAAGCGGTTAAATATAACTACACCCTCTCTGTCGCTTTAAGCCTTTCCCAAACGACAACATTTAATGGTTCTCCTAATTGAAAGTTACCACAGATGACAGGATGGGTGTCGATATGAGGCAAAATTAGAAAATGCTGATCATCAGGATTTTCTGCATTTTCCTCATTTTCCCAAAGTTTTTCTAATCATGTTGTTTGAGAAAGGGTTAATTAAAATTATTACTACTAAAACTATTAACACATTATTTTTTCTCCGACAATAAATTCGGTGAGATCACTTCCGGTAAGTTTCTAATTGGTCTTCGTTGTTCACGTGATTCGATTATGACGTCATTATCACTAGTAAAGTTTGAAGATTTTTCGTTTCTAATTTCCACATTTTCCGTAATTGAAGGCAATGAGCACACTGTTCTAGATAATTTATCAAAACTGTTTGATTTCACTAATGATGTTGATGATGATGATGATAAATTATGCGCATGCGCGTTTGGTCCAAAGTTCGTTGATGGCGCGAGAATCACTGTATGTGGCACTATTTGAGTTGGATACTGTACAAGTTGTCCGTTATTTAGCACAGTTTGTGGACAGATTATCTGCCCCTGGTGTAACACAAGGGGAGCGTATGATGGTATTACAGTCACATAACTCGGCCCAGAATCGTTTGAGCTTTCAGACGAAGTTCTAGGTCGCTCTTCTTGATTTCTAATGAGTATTCGCGTCTCCTCCATGTCTAAATACGAGGGCGTGGTTGTATGGCGACCACGTGACATGTTTCTGTGACGTCGTTGTGGAGTTACTGCGATGTAATTGGTCGGAATTTGAGACGGAAACCGGAAAAGTGTTTTGACTTGCTCCGCGAAACAGCAGACGAGAAAAACAAGCACAAAACAAATACAGAACGGAATTAATAAGGCAAAACTCAGAGATTCAAGATCCGCCATTTTGAATGTTTGTTTTGTTTGGCACTCTCTGAATATGGAGGTACAAATGGGTCTGTCTGGCAGGTTGGTAACTTCCGGTTGTACTCGTTCGCTGTATTCGATTGTAGGAGTATGAAAGATCTACCTCAAAACAAACTGAAAATAGATAGGAAATTAAAGATTACGATTTATAAAGGAAGGAGGTTAAAGCTGCAGAGCTACTGATAAGATCGTAAACTTGCTTCTCAAAATAAAAATTTAGTTAATCATTGTTAATAACACCTCGATGGCCTATGCTGTGAGTGCTCATTGGAATACGTAGTCCCATCGGCCACCGAGACGATTCAAATGAGTACCCATAACATAGTATTTGGATTCAAAATAACAATTTGTGAATATCTTTATCAGCTCTTATTTATTGCTCTATTATAGGAAGGACGATTGGTTCAGATTGCATTTCATAAGTATGAAAACCATATTAAAAATAGATCCATGGCTTCAATATAGGCCAACAGAATGAGACAAGAGCCGTCATAGACGGATTATGTTCCCCGAATAAGTGTTTGTCACAAAATAAAAATCATTATACATTAAGCCCCCTTTTCCCATGACAGATTTTTTGTACACACATTATTTATATAATATGGTGTAGAACATCTCATTTATCACAAAAGTACAAAATTTCATTAAATTCTACCCATTGGATGAAGAGAAATTGGAGAAAATCTAATTTTTACATTAAGGCCCCTTCTTCCATGACACAGCCTCAAATCAACAAAGGAGAAAGAGATCTCTAGGGATTATCCCTGGAAGTTCACATGTGAAGTTTCGTTGAATTTGGTCCAAGGGTTGCGAAGCTATGGCTGTGGACGGACGGACAAATTATCATACATTAAGCCCCCTTTTCCCATGACAGATTTTTTTGTACACACATTATTTATAGAATATGGTCTTGAACATCTCATTTATCACAAAAGTACAAAATTTCATTAAATTCTGCCCATTGGATGAAGAGAAATTGGAGAAAATCTAATTTTTCCGTTAAGGCCCCTTTTTCCATGACACAGCCTCAAATCAACAAACGGAGAAAAAAGTCCCTAGGGATTATCCCTGGGAGTTCACATGTGAAGTTTGGTTGAATTTGGTCCAAGGGTTGCTGAGATATGGCTGTGGACGGACGGACGGACGGACGGACGGACGGATGGACACACGGACGGACGGACAGCATGGCGACTATATGCTCCCCGAATTTTTTTCGGGGAGCATAAAAATAAATAAGAAATGAGAAATGTGTCGTTTATAAAGTATCATTAATCATGGCTTATAGTAAGAATGCGAGTTTGAATGGCCGTCAAAACTCAAAATATGAGTCGTATTTACAAATGTCAATTGCTACAGATAAGAGAAGGTACTTTTAAAAGTACAATGTAAGTATATCATTTATTCTTCATCAATCTCTTTGTCGTGGAAAATTAATTAAAGAGTCCGATCATAGATACATTCAAAGGGTATCCACAACATAGAATTTGGATTTGATGTAACATTTACAACCTTTTATCCCCCCCCCCCTTTATATAGCTGTACAGGTTGGTTTCTTCCACTTAGTTATCCCATAGTTCAACCAATTTCGTTATTATCCATCAATTTCATCGATTGCGTTCATTGACGCTAATTACCATCTTTATTGGCATTGCATTCCTGTCTACGCAAATTTCGTTTTCGTAATTTTCCGAACCTTGATACAAGTAATTTTATCCAATAGAATGTCAGGATTTTAGACTGGTGCGCTATTTTCAAGGCTGTCTGGTAAATTTCCCAATACTTAAAATATTCACAGTCTTTTGAGCATGAAAACCGTTTTATATGCTACGCACCGAAATCCAATAGTATTGCGGCAAATTATGTAAAACATTATCTTTTCACAATCTATATAGGCATACCTAAGGCTCAACTCTTTTCCGGACAACAAAGTTTCAATGGAGCCCAAATAGGGAACGATTTTATACAGCTCATGGTGACGTAAATTCGGATAAACAGATATCATTTCGTAGATGTTGTTATCTCGTTATAACTCAGTTAAAACAAAGTAGAAAACGGCAATTTTGTCACCGTCAAGGGCACACAACTCTGTTTTTCTAGTCCTATCAATCTGACAAATTAAGATCTTATGGTCACCAACATTCTGACCAAGTTGTGTCCTGATTGGACAATATTTGTGTTTGTTAGAGTGAAAATAAAGTCGTAAGCGGTATTTTTTGAAATTCAAGGGCCAATAACTCTAGTTTTTCTGGTCTAATCCAGCTGAAAATTAACTCATGCGGGATTTTATGGTCACCAACATTGTAGCCATTGTGGACAAAAAGCGACTACAATAGCTCACCTTAAGCGCTTAGTGCTCAGTACTCTCCTATTATGAACAGAGCACATTATCTCTACATTCAATTTCGATAGAATGACCTCTGTTCTCGCGGGGTCATTTCACGTCTAATCTCGGTGCCTTGGCGGGATTTCAGTATCCAATCGTTGGCGATACACAACAAAACAATTCAACAAGAGGACCATGATGGTCCTATATTGCTCACCTGAACCAAAATGATATAAGCAACACTTTTCTTCATTTCAAAAAAATATTTATGACTTTAAGACTGAAAACGAACTTATGGTCAATAACATTGTGAAAATCGAACTCATCCAAGATTTCATCGTGCCCAACATTGTGTCCAAGATTTGTCTTGTTTGATAAATAATTGTAGATTCTGGAGTATAAACAAGGTCGAAAACAGCCGAAAACAGCAATTTTGTCAAATTCAAGGGCACATAACTCTCGACTTTCTAGTCAGATCAGGCTGAAAATCAAACTCATCCGAGATCTTATGATATCCAACATTGTGTCCAAGATTTGTCTTAATTGATATATAATAGTAGATTATAGAGTGTAAACAATGTCAAAAACGGCCGAAATCGGCAATTTTATCAAATTCAAGGGCACATAACTGTCCATTTTTTTAATCAGATTGGACTAAAAATCAAACTTGTCCAAGCTCTTCTGGTCTCAAACATTGTGTTCAAGTTTTGTCTTGATAAATAATAGTAGATTATAGAGTGTAATGTCAAAAACAGCCGAAATCGGCAATTTTATCAAATTCAAGGGCACATAACTCTCACCTTCCTGGTCAGATCAGACTGAAAATCAAACTCATATGAGATCTTATGGTCTCCAACCTTGTGTCCAAAATTTGTCTTGATTGGTCAAAAATTGTAGATTCTAGAGTGTAAATAAGGTCAAAAACAGTCAAAAACGGCAATTTTGTCAAATTCAAGGGCTCATAACTCTCATCTTTCTGATCAGATAAGACTGAAAATCAGACTCATCCCAGATCTTATGATCCCCAATATTGTGTCCAAGTTTTGGATTGATTGATCAATAATTGTAGATTCTAGAGAGTAAACATCGTCGAAAACAGCCAAAAATGACAATTTTGTCAAATTCAAGGGCAAGTAACTCTCGACTTTCTGATCAGATCAGACTGAAAATCATACACATCCGAGATCTCATAGTCCCAAACATTGTGTCAAAGTTTTGTCTTGATTGATGAATAATTGTAGATTCTAGAGTGTAAACAAGGTCAAAAACAGCCGAAAATGGCAATTTTGTCAAATTCAAGGGCACATAACTCTTGTCTTTCTGGTCAGATCAGACTGAAAATCGAACTCATCCGAGATCTTATGGTCTGCAATGTTATGTCCAAGATTTGTCTTGATTTATCAATAATTGTAGATGCTAGAGTGTAAACAATGTCAAAACTAAGTATTTTTCGCATTCAAGGGCAGATAACTCCTGACTTTCTAGTTCGATCTGACCCATAATCGAACTCATCCGAGATCTTATGGCCATACATGTTTTGACCAAGTTTGGTCAAGATTGGCTTATATTTGTAGATGCTAGAGTGTAAACATGAAATTGTGGACGGACGGACGGACGGACGGACAGACAGACAGACGGACGACGGACAAAAAGTGACCACAATAGCTCACCTTGAGCACTTCGTGCTCAGGTGAGCTAAAAAGCTGATACAAGCTTTCATTGGCTGACGCTTCAAATTACCGGCTTCAGCCAAAAATAGAAGCGACGTAATGTATACGTAATCAAACCAGATCAAACTGAATGATTTTGATTCGATAATTCAAATGTTACCGGCTTCAGCCAAAAATAGAAGCGACGTAATGTATACGTAATGATCATGCAAGATAAAACTGAATGATTTTGATTGGATAATTCAAATGGTGTGCTATAATTAGATTATGACGACCAAATAGGCTGTTGGCGTACCGAAAATTGCAGAGGTCATATTTGATGGTTTAATCCCTAGGCACTTGGATCCAGGAATAATAACAACTTACATAATTTATAGTCCTGTATAACATAAATATGAGAAGGTCGGACAGTGGCCATTTTTAAGTAACGGAAGTTACAGCTGGTTCCTTGTTCATAGGGGATAAAACTATACTGTGACGGAAACCAGAGGCGCTTGTAACAACATCCGTTACTTGAAACAATGGCCGCTGTCCGACCTTCTCATATTTATATTATACAGGACTATAATTATGTAAGTTGTTATTATTCCTGAATCCAAGTGCCTATGGTTTAATCAATAGACCTCGGCAATGGAGAGTACGTGCTCAGGTGAGCTAAATCACGGGTGGTAAACAGAGAAACTAGCTCCAAAAAGAGTCAACGGTATTTTGTTTCCTCGTGATATCCGGCCTTTACCGAGGTAGTTGCATAGAGCGAAAATCTGTAAACAAAGGTAGGTCACGAACACATTTTTCTACAATTATTTCTTTTACAACGAGTTATTGAAAGATCCGGCGATGCTGTAATATGAAGAAATGGTCTAAGTTTGTTGTACACGAGAATATACGGTGTTAGTAAGCAGAGTTTGAATACAATCGTTGAAAAACATTTTCAAATCGAAAATTCAGAAGTTTTTACTTTCGATTTTGAAATGTTTTTCAACGATTGTATTCAAACCCTGCTACTAATACCGTATTTTCTCGTGCACAACAAACTTCGACCATTTCTTCATATTACAGCATCGCCAGATTTCTCAAAAACTCGCTTTAAAAGAAATATTTTTAGAAAATGTGTTCGTGACCTACAAATTTTCGCTCTATGCAACTACCTCTTTTTGGAGCTAGTTTCTCTGTTTACCACCCGTGTAAATAGAGAACAACAGGAGACAAATGATAACCAGATTTTTCGCATTTCGCCTTAATGATACATGTATCTTCTGTCCTAGATCAATATTGTCCTATTTTTTTTATCAACATAAATTTTGTCTCATCCATTTACCAAGTTGGAAATCTATAATGTTGCTGCTTTGGGAGAGGGTGTATACTATTGGGGAAAATGTAATAACTATTACGATAGAGGTGAAACTTCTTGCATAAAAATATATTAAATATGATAAATGCCACCAGATGTTGAGCCTTGTTTAGAAGTAAATAGTAAAACAAATCGATGTTTGGTATTAATGCATTGTATATTTTGTATTTAAAATTCAAACCGTAAATTCTAAATCCTCTGTTTTGGGTACTCATTTGAATCGTCTCAAGGAGACGATTCCAATGAGTGTCCACAACATAGGGTTTGTTGAACAATTAAAGAAATCTTTCAGTTTGAAAAGCAATCACTCCCTCTTATCTGCAGCTCTGTATAAACTCACAAAATTATTGTTGGGTGTATTATTGTCCACCCAAATTAACCAGGGACAACTTAATTTTCGTGCGCAAAGTCCGTTAGTTGAGCGTTTTAACAAAACACTGTCGAAGTGGGGTCATTACATATGCAGATGTCCCGGGTTAATCTTGCTGGACTATAGTTCTTATCTTCTCAATATTTTCAGCTGTCCTATCACAACCCCTTCAACCCATTACTGCACAATGACGCATTATAACTACCCCACAAAAGTTTTGGAAAACATTGTGGAAAATGACAAGCAATTTCAACAATGTTTCCTAACCAAAGAGGAAAATAGCATATTTTTAAAATTTCATCAATTTGATTGAAATTGTCTTCTGCAAAACTTTTCAAATTGGAAGAATCCAAAATTCTTTTGCCGCCTAGTAATGGGTTGACTCTTTCCAAAACGACATAAAAGTAAGGTCTACTTCACGGCTGGAAGCCAGAGGTGCGTTCTTGAGATATCTTGAGATTTCTTAAGATATTTTAGGACAAAGCGTTCTTTAGAGCAAGATTTTTAAGACGCTCAATGGGAGGCGCCATTACCCTATACTTCGTGCGGAACCCCTCGGTCAACTTTGAACAAACAATATAAAAGATATTTGACCGAGTTGTTCCGAACACTCCAAAATTCATAAACCGCGGTGTTCCGAATGCTCCATGCTTTATACAAATGACGTCATAATGACGTCATTTGTATAAATATGGAGCATTCGTAACAGCTCGGTCAAAGTCTCGGTCTTAAAAACGCTTTATTCAAAACATCTTAAGAAATCTTAAAAAATCTCGCTCTAAAGAACGCGCCTCGGGTGACCTTTCAAGAACAACAACAATTACTGCAGAAAGCCCAATAATACTGCAAATTGCGTACGTGACCGATTGGATTGGAATTCTGTTTGAAGCAGAGTTTAAAATGTTTAAAAATGTCAGGAATGTGTAGGACGCGATGTATTGATCTAATAATTTAACAAAAATAAAATAAAATGGTTTTTGACGACACAAAATGTTTAAAATGGTTAACGATAGTTTATTTTTATCAGCTGCTGTTTTAAAGATTCTTCACATTCAGCAAATCCCTGGCCTATTCCTATCCTCAATGATTCAAGCCTTTTTAAAATATGATCATATATTAGACTTATTGAAAATGTGCCTCGTAATTTCTTGTTTCAGTGGAAAATGCTTAATCATAATCCAATTTCATTCTTGAAGCTAAGATTGACTATTCTAATGCGTATTTGCTATCTATTTTTTAAGCTGTTAATTAACGAATACAAACACGCCTTTTTAAGATAGAAATGACAAAGTCCATATAAGCTACATCTGAAGAAGCTTTATACATCACTTTGTAACACAAATATAATATTTCTCGTAAACGGTTTAATACTTTAACTCGGAATTTTCATAATTATCATAAGAAAATATGCTCTTTCAGATTAAAAATAAAAGCAAAATTTACGATAAAATATCTGAATTGTCACTTTAAATAAACTTACAGACGAGGTTCTTCATATGACAAAAAGGACCAATTTGATCGATATTTAAAGGACGCAATATTAATGAATGGAAAACTACCTTAGCGATCCATGAAATGTAGACTATTAAAAAAAATTAGCCTACTGTAGGATAACAATTATCGAGAGCAATAGATAAGAGGGAGTGAAATCATTCTGAATTTGTTGTTTTACATACACACCATTATGCAGTGGTACTCATTGGAATCGTCTCGGTGAGACGATTCCGACGAGTATCCACAACATAGGGTTTGATAAACAATTAATGAAATATTGCATTTCAAAAAGCCACCACCGCCTCTTATCTCAAGCTCAGCTCTGATTTGTTTATATTTTCCTAGACTTGAAGATTTTTAAAGCGGATGTAACGACTTTTCGAAATGCCGAATATTGTTTCTCAAACAAACCCTTATTAACTTGTGGGTCCTCGTATAAATAATCTGGTTGAGGCGATTCAAATATGTCCCCACAATTTATACTGAACCTCAGAAATAACGCACCGCTGATATTTTCCACTGTAATTTTATTATTATCTTACTTTTTTTCAAATTGAACAATCACAACCCGAATTAATATCAGTTTATTCGTTTCTGCTCAAAAATTGTTTCGTTATGTTAAATCAATCAAGCGTGACGAGCGAGCAAACGTGACTACCCTCTAGAGTGAAAGTCAATCAGTTATGCGTGTGGCCGCTTATGTGACCAATACAGTTTGTGCTTCGTCGACGCATGGACACATTTTGGATTCTGGCCTCCACTCTCCTTGTTTCGCTTTGCACTTTAGCTTGCTTATCTGTTTTGAACTGGAGTTTGGGGCCTTTATAAGGATGAAAATTGACATTCATGGATACCTTTAATTAACACGTTCCAAAACAAGAACAGGTTTTGGCGTCCCAAATGTGAAAAGATTGGTAAAATGTTGAGGCAAAAGAAGAAAATGTTGAAAATCACCATGTTTTCATTTTGTCTCGACATTTCCAGTGTGGTAGACAAATCGATTACCACCTATTCTATGTTTTCTTCTGCCTACTTTCAAGTAAGACCTGTCCAATTTTTTTTGCTATCTATGAAAGGATGAAAATTCCACGTTTAAGAGATCTACCTAGAAAAGGAAAGCTTAAAGTGACATTTCAGATTTTTTTGTCATAAATTTTACTTTTATTTTTATCTGATAGAGCAAATATCCTTATGAAAATTCTGAAAATTTCAAGCCAAAACAGTGCGCCGTTTACGAGAAATTATATTTTTGTGTTAGAATTGAACAAATTGTTGTGGACAACAGTTCCGATTTATATGCAATTTATCGATTATGTCTCAAATTTAAATGCGTGTTTCTCGCTTATTGGCAACAACTTCGAAAAACTAATAGTATTTATACTCATTAGAATAACCAATCTTGGCATCAAGACATACTTTAAAAAATTGAAATTGGAATGAAATGTCCCTTTAATATGGCATTTGAGACCAACATGGTGTTTGTGACAAATCTATGTTTCCATGTACTTGATATTGTCGTCAGCAACATCCTTTAATTCAGACCAGTCTGAAATTTTGCTGTTTGGTAAATTGGTAATGGGGTAAAGTTAAAAGTTGCTTGCGGGTTTGAAGTCCGTATATCTTGGACTGTAGATCTCACAGACTTTACACTTCAACTCACGATCATCGAGTTTCAAACCGGCTGTAAACATACGGCGCCTACGGCTAGCCACAGCGCATTGGCCTAAATTACTCTCACGTGTACCCATTTATACACCTAGGTGAAGAGGAGCAACGTGGGGCTTTTTTTTGCTAAGGAAAACTCCCATGGCACCGGCAGGATTTGAACCCAGGCCCGGCCCCCTTCGATCCCGAAGCCCGCGTCTTACCACTAGACCATGTGCAGACCCCAACAAGAGCCGTCATAGACGGATTATGCTATCCGAATAAGTGTTTGTCACAAAATAAAAACTATCATACATTAAGCCCCCTTTTCTCACGACAGCTTTTTTGTACACACATTATTTATAAAATATGGTCTAGAACATCCTATTCATTACATAAGTACAAAACTTCATTAAATTCTGCCCATTAGATGAAGAGAAATTAGAGAAAAACTAATTTTTACACTAATGCCCCTTTTTCCATGACACAGCCTCAAATTAAGAAACGGAGAAAAAAGGTCCCTAGGTATTATCCCAGGGAGTTCACATGTGAAGTTTCATTGAATTTGGTCCAAGGGTTGCCGAGATCTGGCTGTGGACGGATGGACGGACGGACGGACGGACACACGGATGGACAGCCGGTCGGACGGACGGACAGCATGGCGACTTTCAAATTTCGGGGAGCATAAAAAGATATTAGAGCCTTTCTCCATGTCCAGACTTGTTATTTGTTGTAAACAAAGCTTAGTCCGAATTATAAATATTGGTTTATGAACTAGAACTAGATCTAGTTCAAATATGACCATGACTCAGACTAATGTATAGTCCTGCCATGATATTATGGCACATATTTACAAGCTTTACCTATATATTATAAACAACGCTATACCGACTTCCAAACTAGATCTACTGTAATTTTGCATGTGATGGTTCCAATCTTGTAGGTGTCTCACACCTGCAAGATTCGAACCAACGCATGCACAATTTTATTGGAAATTAAGAACGAATTTTCCAATGTTTCCACAAGCAGATTCTAAATTATGTAAACAAGTGCCATACTATCGTGACTGGACTATATGCATAATTATTATAAATATTGGTGTACGAACTAGTTTATGTATAGCTCTCAGGCCCGTAGGAAGCAATTTCATATTGAGGGGGGGGGGGGGGGGGGCTAAAGGCCTTGTCCTGAATATTTGGGGGGGGGGGCTTATTAGGATTTTCCCAAAATTTTCAATGTAAAATTAAGAACATTCGGCATTTTTGGCCAACTTTAAAGCCCCCCCCCCCCCCCCCCCCCCTCTGTTCCTACGGGCCTGGCTCTCGATAATTGATCAAGCAGACAATCCATTGCTAACCGATAGAGATGCTCAGCCAGGTCACTTATCATGAGCTATATCGACTAGTCAGTTTATGACAGTTATAGTACACTTAAATATTTCCATTACGATTAGCCTATTATAACGAAGAGCAACATATATCGTAAGATGGGATGAAGAAATCCAAAATTTGTTGGTTCAAATCTAAACCTTATGTTGTGGCTACTCATCTGAATTGTATTGACGAGACGATTACATTTATAAAGATTGATATGAAAGTAGGATAAGATTAGACTGTCTCATGATCTTGCCAAAGCACCAAGGACAATACGAATCAAGTGCAATTGTGCGAATCCTGAATAATGCCCTGATATTGTCGCAGGGGAGGGGGGTTGCTTCCGACAGTCATATTTCCAAAGGGAAGGACAGTTCGATCTAGATTGGCCTATAAAGGAATAATACAAAATTATTTTGATAATCCCTTCTTGCCAATATCGAGGGGGGCATGCATGGGCCCCCGGGCCCCTTCTTCCTGATCTGTGCATGAGAGTTTCTCCGGGCTAGGATCTAGCATAATTGTAACAGAAACAGAAATGGAGAAAGAAAAGGATAGGTCACAAATGGGTCAAGATAACATAGTAGTAAATAAAACATGACCTACCTTATTATTTATCAACGTTTCATCAACGGTCCTAGCAAAAGACCCTCCAAAACCACATCTTCTGACACAAATCCGCAAAGTTTAGCCAAAAATACGGCAAATTATTGCGAATTAAACTTAGATATATTTCGATGTTTAAGTTTATTGCGATGTTTGCCAGACAGAGTAATTTACAACTTATTAAAATCGTAGCAACTGATCGAATAACAGCCTTGGCGGAATATTACTGAACTTCCCCATTTACAATACGGCATGTTTGCTCTGTAGTATTTTATCGGTTACGTTGAAAAATATCGTAACTACAGCTTATTTAAGCTGTAGTTACGATATTTTTAAACGTGACCGATGATGAATGCGCTATTTATAGAATGACACTGGGAATTTTCCACTAACTATTCCATTCACCATCGAGCTGGCTACCGGTTTCGCGAAAACGTTCGGCGATTTTATTGGTTGAATCGGCTTCGAAACGGGAACCAGATATTTACCGCGCGCGCCGCTTTTGAATTTTATCGATTTGACCTGGGTCAGACAATAGTAATTTGATAACAGGCCTAATCCACCCTTTTCTTTTCACAAAAGTTTCATCAAAATGTCCTCCTTAACCATTTTAAATGTTTGTTTGACAATCTATATGTCGCTTCTTCAAGTAAAAAGATGCCGTAGTAGAGCTAGACCTAGACTAGATCTATAGATCTAGTATCTTTTGTAAACCAAAGAATGATAAAATTCGGTTTGAACTTTTGGTCTAGATCTAGATCTAGATGATCGAAAGTTTACTAATAGATCTAGATCTACATCTTTTTATGCTCCCCGAAAATTTTTCAGGGGAGCATATATTCGCCACGCTGTCAGTCCGTCCGTCCGTTCGTGCACAGCAAGATCTCATCAACCCTTGGACCAAATTCAACGAATCTTCACAAGTAAACTCCCTGGGATAATCCCTAGTGTAGAGAGTATCCCTAGCGAAGCTTTTCTCCGTTTCTTAACCCTTTCCCAAACAAGACCTGGTTTTGACGTCCCTTATAGAAAAGGTTTGGGAAAATATTGAAACAAAAGAAGAAACGGCTGATAACCAGCAGTTTCTCCTTTTGTCTCAATATTTTCTATGCCATATTTTACGCAAATCCTATCTTTGATAACACACATTTTGTCATTTTTGGCAGTTTTTGAAGAGGATCACCCAAAAATTTTGTCGTTTGGGAAAGGGTTAATTTGAGGCTGCGTGATGGAAAAAACGGCCTTAATGCAAAAATAAGTTTCTCTCTAATTTCTCTTAATTAAAGTGACAGAATATAATGAAATTTTTTACTTATGTGATAAATGAGATGTTCTAGATCATATTCTATAAATAATGTGTGTACAAAAATCTGTCATGGGAAAAGGGGGCTTAATGAATGTTACATTTTTATTTTGTGACAAACACTTATTCGGGGAGTATAATCCGTCAATGACGACTCTTGTTTTTGACTCAATGATTAAGCATTAAATAAAAAGTCTTGTCAGAGAAGGAGCGACATAGAATGATATCTCTTCTGGGCCCTTTCAGTCCTCTTTTATTACTTATAGAACCACGGAAGCTAACACTAGCCGATCGATGATGACAATCTAAATATCGATTAAGCAATCCAATCTACGTTGTTAACTCATTACCAAACAGCAAAATTTAAGACTGGTCAAGGGCGGACCCAGAAAATTTTTCCAGGGGGGCGGGGGGTCCAATCCCAAGATTTTTCTCCAGGGAGGGGTGGGGGTGGGGGGTCCAAGCTAAAATTATGGCTTAAAATGTAACGTTACACTATTTATATGGTCAAAATTTAATTTTCGGCCAATGCCAGCGGAGGGGGCTCCGGACCGCACCCCCATCCCCCTCTAGATCCGCCCATGCTGGTCCTGATTTAAGATGTTGCAGATGACAATTTCAAATGAATGAATTCATATTTTATGTCTTAAAAATGTGTGTAGAAACATTGTTGGAAATGAAGAAATTGCTTGTCACAAGCAATTTCTTCATTTTCAACAATAATTTCTGATACCATGTACTTGTGGGTAGCCAGAAAGAGTTATTTTGGTAATGGGTTAGGATAACAACACCTCATTAGATATTTTAAAAACACTTAGTGCATCTTTTTGCGTCATCCGTGACAACGGAAATCGACGAGGGCATCCTTCGTCAATTTCTGTTAAAGCGGATGACAACCGAAAATTGACTAGACTATTTATCATCGTCACTTTCCGTTGCCACGGAAGACACCCGAAATTGTACGAAGAGTTTCGTAGTTCTGCAACATTTTTTCATTTAACCCAGATAAATAATAATCTAGTAAAAATAATAGAGCTTAAACATTTTCCAATTGGCGACAATTTGGACTGTTAAAATTATATAAGTACCTTAGATAGCATGACTGACATAAAGCAACTAAACGATTTTGGAATTTTGTGTACATGAGAGATCAGGAAATCTTGAGGGAAAACGAAAAAAAATGCTTTCAACATTTTTTTCTTTTGCATCAATATTTTACCAAATCTTTCCTAAAAGGGACGCCAAATTTTGTTTAGGAAAAATCACGTTTAAAATTGGATTCAGCAATGGTAAATTTAATATTAACCCTTTCCCAAACAAAACCTGGTTTTGACGTCCCTAGTACAGAAGAAACTGATTGGGAAAACATTGACACAAAAGAAGAAACTGTTGATAACCAGCAGTTCCAACTTGTATCTCAATATATTCTATGTCATTTTTTTTACACAAATCCTATCTTTAATAACATCCATTTTGTCATTAGTTTCATTAATTGAAGTGGATCACCCTAAAATTTTGATGTTTGGAAAAGGGTTCATACGTTGGATACGCTATAAAATGTTGTAACGCTAGAATATGTCGTAACTAAAACTTGTGAAAGCTACTTATAATAGTTACGTAGTTTTCGAACGTTGTGGAGTAATATCAGTCTTGTCAAGGGAAGTAAATCTTACAATTTTAGCTAAGATAGCTGCAGCTGTTATTTCCCTTTTTGTGGATGATAGGAAATGTAGACTAAGTCACGGTGGAGATTGTGCATCATGGGATGGATAACGAATACGGACAAAATAATCTCGATTCTGGTAAGATATTTTGCAATAACTTCCTTATTTGTGCATTAATTTTCAAAAGGTCTGTTGCATGTACCCCGTCTTACTGAGCTCTTTCATCGGACGTATGACATATTAGAAATGTCTTGGTACTTTTTCTAAAATATTGTCCAAACCGACCAGAAAGCGAAATGGTAACGACTACGGCCAAATTAACCACGCTTCAGGTAAGAATTTGTGCAATAACTTTCTTATTTCTGCGTCAAATTTCAAGCGGTCTGTTGCATGCACCCCGTCTTGGTAAGCCCTTTCCCCAGATGTATTATTTATTTTATCTTGAAACTCCTTGCATTTTTTTCAAAAATCGATTTTAACCGACCAGAAAAGGGACCTGAATTTTTTTTATCGTTTTTCTGTTCGGTTGGGATCAATTTTTGGACAAAGTACAAAGATTCTACAAACAAGTAATATATCTGAGGAAAGGGCTCAGTAAGGCGGGGTACATGCAACAAACCGCTTGCAAATTGATGCAAAAATAAGAAAATTGTAGCACAATTTCTTACATAAAGCGAGGCAAATTTGTCCGTATTCGTTATCCATCCCGTCATACACAAACTCCACCGTGTTAGTAGTTTGAACAAAACAACGAAAACTTGGAATGGCCCAATCTGAAAGCTGTTAAGGTGAGAAAGTGGATTTTGATTAAAATCTTTTTTTTTTTTTTTGAACGTCACTACTCTATGTACGATGCTTATGCTATAATTATATAGTATAAAGGAGATTTCCTCTTACCATAAACGTTTTAGCGGAAATCGGATTTCAAAAGAACTCTTATGCCATTCCTACACATTGACGCCTTTGGACGCCCCTCAAGAAAATGGGTTGAAAAAAAAAAGAATTGTGAAAAATTACGAGATTGCTTGTAACAAGCTATTTCTTCATTTCCAACAACGTTTTCTACACAGAAAACAAACTTAAATTAAATCAGTCTTGTTCACTTAAAATTGTCATCTGCAACATCAATGAGGTTAAACGATTCTAAAATATTGCCGTCTGGTAATGGGTTGAAGCGTTTTAGATCACAATGGTTCCAGATCATCTGTTCGTCTATAAAGATCCATCCCGCTATTTTACAGTTTAACCCATTCCCAAACAAGACCTTGTTTTGACGTCCCCAATAGAAAAGGCTTGAGAAAACATTGAAATAAAAGAAGAAACTGCTGATAACCAGCAGTTTCTCCTTTTGTCTCAATATTTTCTGTGCCATATTTTACACAAATTCTATACATGTATTTGACAACATCCATTTTGTCATTTGTGTCAGATTTTGAAGTGAATCACCCTATAATTTTGCCGTTTGGGAAAGGGTTAAACGAATACACTGAATGAATAAGGTAGAATACCAGTAGTGTTGCCATTTTGAGATTCATAGAACAACGGATTTTTTTTCGAGTGTAGTCTTTACGTATCCGAACTTATTCGGACGCGGTCGTAAACATTAGGCGGTGGAAAGTTCCACCGCCGAATGTCTTCGACGTCTCCCGAATAATTTCGACGACGCACGAATCTCGTTAGGGGTAGACTACATGTACCTTAAGAGCAGAGAAAAAAGTAAAATGCCTAATCGCCCAGGCTGAACAGAATCAAAACTTTTCATCTTTTAATCGAATGCCATGACTTCTAACGTTTGACAACAAAACGTGTCGGATTTGACCTATCTTTGTTTGCACATTTTCTCTTGTTTGATACGTTTTACGTTGTTCGGGAGCACAAACGTACAAATGTGCCAAATAAGCAATTGCGTTTTTAACCCTTTCCCAAATGACAATGACTTACCATAATAATTATATTGTCGTTTGGTAAAGGGTTAATGGGCTAGATTTGACTTGCCCGATTCGACATATTTTTATATATATGTGACACGTCACGCTAAAAGAGACCTCGTGAGAAGTCCAATATTAAAACCAAACGTCTAGAAATTGATCGGACTCAGCGGAGGCCAATCTGGCCCCGGTTTCTCAAAAAAAAAAAAAAAAAAAAAAAAAAAAAAAAAAAAAAAAAAAAAAAAAAAAAAAACACTTAAGTACGCTCTCATGCTCAAATCTGAGCACCGTGCTCAAATCGCACGAAATCCACGTGAACTTCAATCGAAAACCCTTCAAGGTTGGAGAGTATTCCTTTGAAGTTGAGCATGTTCTCATGAGAATATGCTTAAGTTTTTTCGAGAAACCGGGACCTGATGACCTATAGTTACATAGAAAATCAGATTCAGAAAAATACACAAGGATGAGAACAATTCGATCGGCTCTATTCACACTTCCCAGAAGGCCTCTTTATCCCTCAAGCTACCAGGTGGGGTCATTTATGATCCCGGACATATACTAGAACAAAAAAGATACGCAACGCCAATTTTTCGTAATATTTTCGACAAAATATGTTTTAATGGATATTGAGTACATTTTAATAAAACTGCATCCATACGCATAAATATAGTGACATTTTCTTAAAATGTCGCAAATTCATCACATGATACATGGTAAATTGTTAAAAACTGATTATCCCCCTACCGTGGTTTCTAAATGACTACCATCAAAACAAATTTTCTTCAAACACAAGGTAAAACATAGACCAAGAAGATGTCAAAGCGTTCATACACTTTTCACTACCCTACGCATAACACGGCTGCGCCAAAACCAGCGCAAATATGGAGTACGAATGTTGTTTGGTTGAAAAAGTCAAAATGTTGTCGCAAGACATTGATGGGGCAACAAATCGACACATTTTCGACTGTTTACTCTGTTGGCTCTCAATGGGACCACAACCGATCGAACACGGAGCGGACGTGTAACAGATATGACGTCACGGCAGGACCGTATCATCAGGTTAACCCCACCTACGGGATAGGTTTAAGGCTGCAACGGAGACCTCTAATAAATTGCATGGGCTTCACAACACTCGAATATCGGACCAAACTGATCGAAACAGATTGTGTTTTTCGACCTACAAAGGTGTAAAAATACTGTGCACTACGCCATTGCACGTGTATTTTAAAAATCTTGACCAGAAATGATGTTTTACCCAACAGACAAGAACATTTTTGGATTCTTTCTCCTGGTATGTTTTCCTACATTACAATGCTGAAAAAGGGTCATTTCCTTACAAAAAGTAAAGACTTATTTCTAAAATAGTGTCTGGGGGTAAAATGACCCCACATGGTACTTCGTGTGTGTAAAATTAAAAAAAAATGCAGGTAGCTTTAGGGTTAAGCGTGACGTTCAGAATAATATTTTTTAGCTATTTTTTTTACTGCAACGTGACACTTTATACACGCGATCCCAATTTTGATGGTTCAAATTTGGTACAATAACGATTTCCCCCAACAAGAAATGGGTTTGATGTCCCTAGCAGAAATAGTTTGGGAAAACATTTAGAGAATAGAGGAAATTGCTAATTATAAACAACGTCTACATATTCTCTTATCATATAGAGTTTATTAGCCTATGTTATACACATTTCCCACTTCAAATACCATTTACCTTGTCGTCTGCAACTTTTGGAAATAGCAGTAGTTTTTTTGGTTGTTTGAGAAAGCGGATTTAACCGTATGAATCGAACTGCAACGAAATTTATCACATCATTTTCAAAAGATTTTTTACTGCATAATTAAGTTAAAAGGAGACGGTCGCAGGTTTTATCAGATGAAATTTAAAGGGCGACGGTAACAGATGGTCTAATCGCAAAAATTGAAATTTTTTGAAAAAATATGCAAAACTTTTGTGTTGACCACTTCGGGATGGTTAATAATATGCGATTCAGACAGAGAATGAGCCGAAATTACAAGACAGATAGCTGAATTTAGGGAGAATCCAAGCCTAAATTCAACCCCATCACTGATGGGGTTAGAATTATTTTCAAATTGTTGCGCATGCGCATACAGCGCGGACCATGATTCAAACGAGATTCATACTTAAATTTCAATATGACGTCATCATGTATGTTGTGACGTCATTTAAGAAAGTCGCATGTCCTACTGTTTTGACCTACTTTCGACATCGCTTCATGAATTTGGTATCAAATTGCGAAAAAATGAGTCGTTGCTTCAATAGTTTCTCGTAATCATTTAATCAGGTCATATAAAGCTTAAAAAGTGTACATTTCGTTTGTATTTGACAATTTTTGGGTCCAAATCTGGGAAATAGTAGCTTTAAACGAAAGAAAACAAGATGCAGTTGACATTCGTTGTGTCGACATCGCCTCTGTCAATAAGATCCTTTCACTTATGTTTTAGTCTGTACCCACAGAACACACTTCCGGAGGCAAAAAATGGGTTTATGGGAAATCAATATTGTATACATGAAATTTATTACTAAAAACAGTCACACATCGATATTATCAAAACGAGGCTCCCTAACTATGTGGATAAAACAATGACGATACACGTGCATTCAATATACAGCGATAAAGAGCACTTGCATTCAACATTAAAACGCTTTGGGTTCGATAATATTGTTACCAAAACGTTTTGGAATTGAGAGAATTGTTGCTAAAAATAACGACTACTAAACGTTTGATCGGCGTTTTAAGACTCCAAGGACGACTTCTGGAGGCTGTTGTGTGCGGTGGGGGGTCTTAGATGAAATAACCTAATTCTTGCTAAAGTCAAACTGGTCCCGTGCACAATAATGGTTATCAAAAATGTAAAACGAAAAATAATTATAGCTATTGACAGTAAGAAAATGTTTGAAATTATTATACTGAACCTCAGTAATAACGCACCTCTTTTTCTTGATTTATATTTTTTCAACATAATCATTCACTTTGATGACACAGTATTATTTGGTATCCACCGGACACTAGGTATGCAAACAACACACTCTTAAGCACAAAACCCGTTCATCCGCGACGCATCAAATGTCGCAACTGCAGCTCAAAACGGGTAAGCATGTTAAAGTGCAAAGTGATACGTGGATAGTGGAGACTCATGCCAAAGGCCAGAATAAAAAATATGATCAGTTCCATGCGTCGAAGAAGCACAGACTGTATTTCTCTGCAAAGTGGTTACACATAGTATTGATTTGTGACTCTAACTTTAGAGGGTAGTCACGTTTGCGCGCTCGTCACGCTTGAATGTTTTAAGGTAGCGAGACAATGTTTTGACCAGAAACGAATAAACTGATATTAATTTCTGGGGCTGCGGCCTTAGCGCAGTTGGTAGCGCATCTGACCCTCATTCGAGAGGTCCCGGGTTCGATACCCGGCCGCGGCCAATACCCTTTCTGACAAAATTGTGACCCACCAAAGGGATTGAAATCGTTAACCTAAGTGGGCGAGCAGCTGGAGGCTCGGTAAGGGTGTTGTGGTAGTACTGGTTTGAGAAACAACAGGAATCCATGGGTAGGTGCTCCAGCCGCCGCGATATGACCCTGGTAGTTGAAAACGGCGTAAAACCCCAATAAACTCAAACTCAATTAATTTCTGGTTGTGGTTGTGCAGTTTGAAAAAGTAACACAGTGAAAAATATAGTGAAAAATGTCAGTGGCGCGTTATTTCTGAGGTTCAGTATAGTTTGTATTTCATTGATTATGAACTTACTAAATGGCCAAATGTCATTTTTACTGAATTAAAAGTTTGCCGTCTTGTAAGGGCTTAATCATTTGAATCCAAATGTCAAAAGGTCAGCAAAAAGCAAATAAAAAAGATAACAGAAACTTTGTGGCTTGTCATACGAAGAGGGGGCTTAATGACACGTCTGTGTGTTTTGTAAGAATCTAGGACATCAAACCTTTCCCAAACAAGCCCTTGATCTTAACAAGCGAATAGAAGCGAAGGATATGATTATCAGCATTTAACCCTTTCCCAAACGACAAAATTTGTAGGGTGATCCACTTCAAAACTACCACAAATGACAAAATGGATGTTATTAAGATAGGATTTGTGTAAAATAAGGCACAGAAAATATTGAGACAAAAGTAGAAACTGCTTATTATAAGCAGTTTCCTCCTTTGGTTTAATATTTTCCAAAACCTTTTCTATTAGGGACGTCAAAACCAGGTCTTGTTTGGGAAAGGGTTAACCCTTTCTCTAATTATCATCTACTATTGAGGCCCGTAGGATCCAGTTAAAAAGTGTGGGGGGGATGCTCAAGATATTTTACCATTTGTTTAAAGTGACATTTCGCATTTATTTTTTCATAAAGTTTACATTTATTTTTATCTGAAAGAGCATATTTTCTTATGAAAATTCCGAAAATTTCAAGCCAAGGTATTGAACTGTTTACGAGAAATGTATAGTTTTTATGCTAAAATTAAACAAATTGTTGTGGACAACAGTTGAGATTTGTATACAATTAGTCATTTCGGTCTCAACTTTAAAGACGTATTTTTCGCTTATGAATAACAACTTTAAGAAACCGATAGCATTTATACGCATAGGAATAACCGATCTTTGCATCAAGACACACTTTTAAAAAATGATATTGGAATGTTATGTCCCTTTGATATTTTTCCTAACAATACATAGAATCGTCGTCTTTAAAAGCAAAAGGTTTTAAAAATGTTGAGACAAAAGAAGAAAATGCTTATAGTCAGTATTTCCTCATTTTGTTTCAATATTTTCTGTGTCGTTTTGAACAAAATCTCTTTCATAAATAATATTCATTTTGTAGTCTGCAGCAGTTTTCAAATAGGACCACATAATGTTTCGACATTTGTGAAAGGATTAAATCTAGTGTCATGTCCCTTTATAAGTTGTTATTTAAGCATTATCATTGCAAAAAGGCGCCCCCGTGTCACACGTTTATGAATCTGAACCCATTTGTTCGACCTTGAAATTGTAATTTATTGTTAAAAAATTCAACAATACCGATAAAAATATTGAAGGAGCCATGTTAGTTTTTCGAACATAAAAACAGGATAAAAACACACAATTTCGTATGAATATACACATGTAATGTCAACCAGTAGTAATGGGTTTATCGTTTCTGTCCGGCTTGAGTTCGGATAAAGTATCGCAACCCATTGTACTGATAGGCTAACAAACACTTCGTGCATCTTCGGGCGACCTCGGTGGCAACGGAAAGTTATGAGAGATACGCTCATCAATCTCCGGGTGTCATCCTAGGCAGCGGTCATTCATGGCAACGGAAATCGACGATGGATACCCTCGACAATTTCCGCTGCTACGGATGACGCATGATGCTGCACGATGTTTTTTCTTTAGATAATCATAAATGGAATAGGCCCTACACGAACTTCAATTAGCCTGTCTAAGTCGATTTCTTTTTCTACAACCCTGTGATTTTCATAACTGATAACGTTGTGGGAATATGGATATCGATGCAGGGCGAACAATTGGTATCGCTCACGATGATTGACCTGGTAGAGCTAGGGATGCTCTGCCAGGTCATTTATCGTGAGCTATACAAGTTTTTATTTGGCCCCAGATAGTGTACAATATGCCACACAGCTTAGCAAATTCTAACTGTCCCCATGTTGTGTTGATGTATGGAATATCGTCGCTTTTCATCGAAAACCTCGTAACTGCAGCTTGTTTTAAGCTGCAGTTACGACGTTTTCGTTGAAAAGCAATGCTATGTAGCATGATTCTCTTTAAAAAAGGATTTTCTTTGACCATTTCTCGTGAGAATATGTTTTGTGACACTGTCCTGATTGTAAACGAAAATTGGATGACTGGTACACCAAGAAATAGTATTCAACACGGCGGATAACCCACGTGACTTTTTGGAAGCGTTAACACCGAAAAAGACGTCCGCTTCAAGGTATGTTTTGTTTAATTTCTCAGCTTATACTCTATTGATTTTGATGAGATTTTAAAGTGAACGGAACGCGCATTTGAGATGGCTATCCTCGCTTGTAACTCACTCTGCTCCGAATCCCGTGGTTTCTTCAAACATTCAAGCGAAAGTTTTTTTCGGTGCACGTGAACGCTTCCCACTTTCGTTTTGCACTTACAAACACTTTGGCTCGAATGTTTGAAGAAACCACTGGATTTGGAGCAGAGTGAGTTAGAGCCAGGAATATCCATCTCAAAGGCAAGTTCTGTGCACTTTATCTCATCAAAATCAATAGAGTATAAGCTGAGAAATTAAAGTGACATTTCAGAATTTTTTGTCATAAATTTTACTTTTAATTTCACCTGAAAGAGCATATTTCCTTATGGAAATTCTGAAAATTTCAAGCCAAAATATTGCGCCGTTTACGAGAAATATATATTTTTGTGTTAAAATTGAACAAATTGTTGTGGACAACAGTTCGGATTTATATGCAATTTATCGATTATGTCTCAACTTTAAATGCGTGTTTCTCGCTTATTGGCAACAACTGAAAAAAACTAATAGTATTTATACTCATTAGAATAACCAATTTTGGCATCAAGACATACTTTAAAAAGTTGAAATTGGAATGAAATGTCCCTTTAAACAAAACATACCTTGAAGCGGACGATTTTTCCGTGTGGACGCTTTCCAAAAGTCACGTGGGTTACCCACCGTGTTCAACCCTGTCCCAAAACCACGAAAATATTGTCTGCCACAATTTGAAAGATACAGACGACAAACATCAAAACACTGGGATAATCTAATTTGAAATCTGGCATAGACGAACAAATGCGTTTGTGTGTGATCAAAGTTACATGATGCATTTCTCCATGAATAATTCATAAACTGTAAATAAACCATAATAAAGATATTGCGCAGCTTTGATTTTAAAAGTAAAGTACTTTTACAAGGCAAACAAAAGTAAATGGTGCCCATAAGGCTCCTTCTTCAAAAATTATCTTAATTGGTAAAAATATACAAAATTGAGATGTGGAAACCACAAATTGATGCCTCTGGCCACCATAGAAGAAAAATGATTTTGAAAATATTGTGAAAAAGTGAAGAAATTAATTGTGACATATTGTCGTCTGCATCATCTTTGAGTTCGGAAAAGCCTAGATTTTGACATCTGGTAATGTGTTCACTCTTTCCCAAGCAAGACCTAGTTTTGACGTCCTTAACAGGAAAAAAAACATTCAGACAAAAGAAGAAGAAATTGATAATAAGCATTTTTCTTTTGTCCTAATATTTTCTGTGCTACGTTTTACACATAATAAATCCAATCTTTATTTACATTAATTTTGTTTTCTGCAGCAGATTAAAATTTAGACTACCGTTAAATTTTGTCGTTTGGGAAAGAGTTGATTTAAAAAAAAGATGTAGCATCAGAAATTCTACATATCGTCGCTTTTCAACGAAAACCTAGAGTAACTGCAGCTTTTTAAAGCTGCAGTTACGAGGTTTTCGTTAAAAAGCTGCGATATCCAACAAGAACTATAAGTGGTCGGTATGCCAAAGTAAAAGCTCACAGCCTAACTGTACGACATAATATTATACTACAGTCGCTATTCGTTGTGTCGAAGTCGTTAGGGGAGTCTAAATCCCTCGAGATATCCGGAGTTCGACTCATCCGATTTTGTTCTGCTTCTATTAAAATGATATTTGATCATTTTTCCACTCATCAAGTGTGTTCATAATTGAAATATGGCCAGATTTAATTTGAGATTATTTTGTATGAAACTTTGGATATCCGTTGGTGAGAACGGGGCCAGACTTTGACTTTTTTTTTAGATTTTCACTGCATACAGAAATGTAGATTAATATCGCTGCTTTTCAACAAAAACCTCGTAATTATGTACACAGCTTAATGCAAGCCTGGTTTTAGCGATCTCTTTTGGAAGAAAAACATTGAGAGAAATGATGAAAATTTAATATTTTGTCCCCATCTCTATGATATATAAAAAGCTGGCTTTCGTAACATTTCTGTGTCAATTGCAGGTCCCTTTAATTTCAGCGTTCAAATGCTTGAAAGGGAAAAGGTCAAGATGGGTCCTTTACTTTTTAAGACAGTGTAGTTTTTGATAAGACTTATTTTGTTATCTTTTTTTCTTCGTTAGACCAAAACAGTTCAACACGTGATATGCATCACATATTTTTAAACACTCGTGATTTCCACAAACAAATGAAAACAACAACATTAACAACAAAAACATAATATCTAAATAACTTAAGTTTTGCTAGTGAGTCAAAAATACAATAACATTTTATATATACGGATTTTAGTGAAGTATCAAGGTAAGAAATAACAATACGAGAAAAGTAAATTAAAGAGATGCTTTTATGCCCCTGTTTCAAAAGATCAGAGACACGTTGACTTGCTCGTGTCTGTATGTCTGTCCGTCGGTATGTCATTCTGAAAACATAGCAAGCCTACGTGTTTCTTTTTAAAATTTGCTGTATGTGAGAGATTTTTTGTTTTCTAAAGAATAATGAATGTTGCTTTATATTGTCGGCCAAGTAAATGTTTATATGTGTTTGATAAAGCACAACCAATATTGAAAAAGTTTTAGAAAATGCCGCGTATCTGCAACTTTTATCTTCTTTTGTTTCAATATTCTATCTATTTCTACAAGGACGCTAGAAGCAGATCTTGTTTGTGAAAAGTTTAATCTAAAAACAAGATATTTTCGTTTCGTGCAGAAACCATAACTATCACACAGTCTACAAATTGTATGCGGTTTTTCCCCTTTTTGCTTCAAATTTCAAGGACAAGGTCAAGGTCGAATAAAGAAGGACAAACACGTGAATGCGTGTGCTTTTGTGCATGCAAGGTAGATAACATGTAACTCGTTCGCAAACAACAAAAGTTAACCCGTTACCAGACGGCAAAATATTAATTTTCACTGTTCCAAATTCGAACATTCTGCAGAAGACTATATCAAGTGAATGGATTTTCACATTTTTGGCCTTTTCTAGGCAGAAAACATTACGGGCAATGAAGAAATTGCTCGTCACAAGCAATTTCTTCATTTTCCACGATCTTTTCCGAAGCCTTTGTCTTCTGGGACGTCAAATGGCGTCAATGTGTGGGAATAGGTTAAAAAAGACAGCCCTTATTCGAAAATTGCCGGAATGGTTGGAATTAAGAATGGATTTGAACGTTCATTTCGACGCACAAAATATTCAGAGAAAATAGTAAATGGTGAACATCTCATTTTCTACCAAAATCACACTTTCTCACCAGATGCCAAAAGAATATAAGGCTGACAAGTTGTCTGTTTCATCTGTTGTAAAAAGACTTTCTTGTTGAAATGTTTTGGGAAAAATGATCCAGAAAGTATTTATGTTTGTTATTTCCATTTAGTTATAATCACCATAATGCGACCAATTTAATGTGAATCAAATAAAAAAGAATTAGGCCTATAGATGGTCAAAATATTATGCACATGTATACAAATTTACCTAATATAAACAAGGAGAAAAGTGTGCTAAATTCAATTCGATTCGATTTTGCAAGCGTTAGTTTGAACCTTTCAGGAGTCTTATTCGAACCATCACAAGTAAAATGACAAGTGTTTAGAGTTTAATACGAGGGTTGATTGATAAGATAGAAATGTTTGAATTGTAACTGTCAAACGATTTTAATTTTCAACATAAGCCCCTTCTTTGTCTATAAACTTTTGCCAGTGACGTTTTAAGGCCTCAATGCCACTTTGTAGAACTCCTTCTCCTGATCGTTCAGAAAGGCTTCCACTGCATGTATGACGTCATCATTTGACTGAAAGTGGGTACCAGCAATAGCTATTTTCAACTGTGGAAATAGGTGAAAGTCTGATGGAGCAAGATCAGGTGAATAAGGCGGGTGTTCTACTAGTTCAAACCCACAGTCATTGATGGCAGCCATGGCAATGTCAGATTTGTGAACAGGGGCATTGTCCTGGTGGAACAGTACACATTTGCTGAGTTTTCCACGGCGTTTGAGCTTGATGGTTTCTCTCAGTTGCCTTAAAATGATGTATAATACTGTCCATTAATTGTTTGGCTTTTTTTGTAGATAATTTTTCATCAAGATGCCACCAGCATCCCAGAAAATCGAAGCTATAACCTATCCTGCTGATGGGACAGCCTTTGCCTTTTCGGGTGGGGTGAGCCAGGGTGCTTTCATTGTTTGGACTGTTGTTTTGACTCTGGGGTGAAGTGATGGACCCAAGTTTCATCCATAGTCACAAACCTCTGCAGAAAGTTATCTGGGTCTGCCCCTAAAAGACTCAGATTAGCACGTGACAAAGTGCGCCAAGCGTGCTTCTGGTCAACTGTCAGAAGCCTTGTTACCCAGCGGACAGAGAGCTTTTTCATCTCAAGATTTCCGTGAGAATGGAAATTTCCTGTGAAATACCAGTTCTACTGGCTATATATCTCTCTGTAACCCGCATGTCAGTCATAACAATATCAGGAACTTTATTGACCATTTCTGGTTTTGCAACGGTGACATTCCGTCCAGGGCGGACGTCGTCCTCAAGACTCTACCTACCACGCTTGAACTCCCCTACCCATCTCTTTACTGTAGCATACGAAGGGGCATCATCCCCTAATGTTGAAACCATATCTGCATGGATAGCATTCGAAGTTCTAGAATTTTTTTTACAGATATTAAATAATTGCTCTTTCAGCAACCTTGTCCAGCAACCATTTTGCAAAAGCCACTTGTCCGGTTTACTTTAGAGTGCTATCTCTTCAACATAAACTGACCAAATGACACCACTTTTTCGGCTTCACATCTCTATATAGCCAGAGAACACAGGGGCTGAAAATAGACATCCTTGCTTGATCCCTTCTATGAAAAGCTCACTACTTACCAATCATCCCTCGTAAGTATTGTGTTGCTTTTAGTCCGTCAAGATTAACCCGAGACAACTTAATTTTCGTGTGCAAAGTCCCTTTGGTTGAGCGTCTTAACAAAACATTGCCGAAGTGTGGTCATCACATATGCAGATGTCCCGCGTTAATGTTGCTGGACTATACATGGTTAAATTCTGTAAACACGTGTCATACTAGGCCTATCTTAACCGGACTGTAGACAAATTATGAATACGCGTATAAACGATTCAAAATCTTTTACTTATGAGGGACTAGGCCGATAACGGAAAATAGGGGTGGCAGGACGTATTATGTGACTATTTATAGTAACAACCTATACACACTGATACCTGTCCAACCTTAAATAAACCAAAATATTTGTATCGATTCTCCTTTAACTGTGAACGCATAATACACGTTTATCTACAGATGGCAAAAGACACAAAGTACGGTTGGGCTGTTGTCGGAGCGACATTTCTTGTCGCATTCATCACTGATGGTTTGGGATTCTCCTTCGGAATTCTACTTATCGAGTTGCTTAGAGTGTTTGACAAAGGGAGAGCATCCACGGCGATTATTGGATCACTAATTACAGGATTTATGCACCTTGTCGGTAAGACTTGTTGATTGCATTTGTTATATCGTTGCCTTTCAACAAATACCTCAGCAACTTAAAACAACAGTACAAAACATACTTCAAGCAAACGAATTTTCGATGTGAACGCTTTTCAAAAGTCACGTGGGTTGCCCATCGTGTTTTGTATGGGAGAAGCTGACTGATTTGGCAGACAAAATAAATTTAACCCTTTCCCAAACGACAAAAAATTAGACTGTTCCAATTTGAAAGCTGCTGCAGACGACAAAGTAAATAATCACAAAAGGCTGGTTATCAGCAGTTTCTTCTTTTGTTTCAATGTTTTCCCAAGCCTTTTCTATTAGGGACGTCAAAACCAGGTCTTGTTTGGGATAGGGCTAAAGCTACTACATTGATATGTGTCAGTATGAACGCCTGACTTTTTCCATTTAAGGGGGAATGCTCCAGTTTCCTAAATTTTTTCCCAATAATAGAATTTATTTATATTTTGTATGTTGAAATTACATGTTATTACCAATTGAAAAATAAAATAAAAATGGATGGTCAGCGATCTTGTTTGAATTTTATAGGCATTCGTATTACATGCCCCTACATCGAAAAAATGCACAATTTCATGCACCTGTCCAAGGTCATTAAAATGCTAATAAAATGCTGTATATTCATCGTTTAGTCTCGAAAATGGATTTAAAGTAACGTCTTACATTTAATAAGAACAGAAAACCCAAAATATGTGCTATTATAAATGCGTAAATGTATAAAACAGCATGCTCACGTGTTCGGTTAGATCAACGAAGCTGGAGTGTTTTATGTCAAAATTTGCATATTTTTGGAAATATTTCAAGTTCTACATAATATAATTTGATCAAACTCACTCATTGTATTGAGCAACATGTCCTGGTAATAATTCAAAAAGAAAATGTATAGGTCAGCGCACTTATTAGTGAATTACAGCAATTTTTATAAGCTACAATTGAATAAAATGATGCAAAACAGTTGTAACTACATACACACTTACGACTGTCTTGCTCTAAATAATCGATTTCCATCTTGAGGAAATCAGTTTCGCACAATAAATACACTTTTACCATCGCAAATGGTAAATTGTAATGATGTGTTATATTATTGAAATTATGGTAGCGAAACATGTTGGTACGAAACATTTAATTTACTACAGTAATGACCGAGTGTTCCGAAAAACTGGAGCATTCCCCCTTAACAAATTTTACATACTTTGTGAAAGTTTCTATTTAATGATCAGTATATTTTGAACGGTGGGACATCACGTGACACAACAATTGCACAAAATATTTAATGATTATGTTAATATGTGACCGATTTGGAAACTGTTTGAAGTAGATAAGGCGAGAAGACACCAGGGATTTGCTGAATGCGAATGACCTGTAAAAGTTAAAGTATACATTATGGAGCATTTGGAACAACACGGTTAATAAAATATGGAGCATTCGGGAGAAAAAATCGGTCAATTCTATTTGAAATTGTTTCTACAGAATTGACCGAGAAGTTCTATAAGAAGTATTGTGTAATGGCGCTCCCCATTATATATTATAGTCTGGTTCCCGCACCAGAAATCTTCTACGGATTTAGGTACGGTTATAGCTAATCTCGCGGTCACTGACACGGCCTGGACTGATTCTCTACTTTAATCTACTACGTGGATTTATTTCAACACGAATGAGTACCAGTCTAGGTCAGGGGAAGAAACTCTATAAACGGGAACATGTAATTGACTAAGAGGAACGTCCCTTGGTAAAAGCGCGCCATAACGTATTGTTTACACTTTTGTAACATGAACTCTGATTGGTCGAATGCCTCGGACCGTTTCATTAGTCGTATCTATTGACTAATCATAGGACAGGTTGCAGTAGTTGTTCCCAGTCGTTAATTCAGTTTACACGAATGGGTACCAGTCTACCCATTATACGCCTTTAAATTCTCGTTCTGAAGAACGCTTTATCTCGAAACGTCTTCCAAGATCCTGCCCTTAAAACGCGCACCAGATAAATGAATTAAGAATCCACCTTAGAAAAGGTCGTCTGCAGAATGATTCTGCTTGGAAAATGGACCGATCAACTTAAAAATAACATGAGTTTTGCTATTTTGAGCACTAACAATATTGCTTAACCCTATCCCAAACAAGACCTGGTTTTGACGTCCCTAATAGAAAAGGCTTTGGAAAACATTGAAACAAAAGAAGAAACTGCTGATAACCAGCAGTTTCTCCTTTTGTCTCAATATTTTCTATGCCATATTTTACACAAATCCTATCATTAATAACATCAATTTTTTTTCATTTGTGGCAGTTTTTGAAGTGGATCGCCCTAAAATTTTGTCGTTTGGGAAAGGGTTAACTTACTGAGTAGTTCCATAACATTTGAGCAATCACGTAAATTGCTCAGTTACAAGTTTGTTCACTACTGCTATATTCTAATTTCAGGACCAGTGGCCGGGCTTCTATCCGAGACCTACGGCTATAGGGTCGTTGTGATTGCTGGGTCGCTGATAAGCGCAGTAGGCTTTTTCATCAGTGCATTTGTGAATAATCTACCATACTTATACGTGACGTACGGACTTTGTGGAGGTAACACAATTCGTTATATACAGCCAGTCGACACATTTCTGGTTCTTGTGAAATTCATTCAAGTATCAAACAGTCTTTACTGTACAATGATTTTTATCATTTTCCACATAATGTATCAATTAATTACCATCGTCAAATTTATGCTGAATGTGTATCGACTTTTTCGTGAAGTCCTCTTTTTCGCAATGCAGCGTGGACTACCATGGGGGTAGGACTTGAAATTTTCATCACTGACTTTTCTTTGTTCTGTTTGTTTTATGATTATCAAATGAAAGGAAAAGTACATTTTAATAAAAAAACCTTGCAGGAAATGGCATCAAGTTTTGCGCATATTCAAAACTTGGTAAGCCAAAAGGTATGGAGGACTGTTAGAGTTGTCCTGAGAACAAAAGAAACAATTAACATTAACAGTTAAATTAACATGTTCCAGTAATTTCTTTTTAGCAGTGTATCACATGTTTCACTTTTAAGGTGTTGGTTTCGGACTCATGCTTTTACCTGCTAGTGTGTGCGTTATTCAACATTTTGAGAAACGAAGATCTCTCGCTAATGGAATAGCCGTCTGTGGATCGGGTAAGAGGTTGAACAATTTTACATTTTGACAAATATGTAACCAGAACCTTAAATTGAAATATTTCATTAATTGTTCATCAAACCACATGTTTTGGGTATTCATTGGAATTGTATCATCATAGGGTTTGGATGTGAAATAACACATTTAGAAAGTTCTCATCCCCTCTTATCGGTTGCTCTGTGTTAGACTTTTTCATGATTTTGTTGTTTGAATTAAGTATTTCGACAAATCAGTATCTGTTGCTAGATTCGTCGAGACAAAATAAATATATTTTGGATACCAAAAAAGTTGTCGAATTCAGATGTTATTACGTATACACAGGCTGATCTGGATATCTAATTTAAAGTGTGTATCAAATACGATAAGAGCCTCAAGAATTTCTCTTTTACTTTTTCATCAAGGGGAAAATGCCTTTCCTCGGATATCATCTTCGCTAGCCAAGGTTTAACCCACCCATGTTTATATTAACCCTTGGCGGATTTAGTCCGTGTTTCTTGAAATCGCGATGCGTCGCCTAGCGGTTGTCCTGCTGGTTGCTTACGTCCATTATTGATGACGTCATTAACGCGTTGGAACCAATGAGAACGCTTTCCAGGACACCAAGAAAATCGGACTAAATACGCCAAGGGTGAATACAGAAACGACGTTACGTCGTAGATGTCACCCTTGGCTTGCGAAGATGCTCAGATATGTGCTCATTTGTTTTCTTCTCTTTCCCGCCAGGCGTCGGTTCCTTCGCTATGAATCTTATCACTGGTTACCTGCTCGAGACGTTCGGCTGGAGGGGAACCATTATGATACAGTCCGGGATCTTGTTGAACGGAATCGCCTGTGGACTCATTTTTATATCACCTGACGAAACCACTGAGTATTCCGGAAAGCATGGGAAACATTTCGACAAACCTACCGATAATTTCGACAAACTTGCAGAAACACCTAAAACACTTGCTGAAAGTCGTCCCAGAAGTAAAACTGAATCTCCTTTTATTAGTGCTGCAAATCTTTACGAACTTAATGAAACTAAAAATGACGATGCTAAACCAGAGGGACAAGTCAACATACACAATGATGAAAAGATTCTTGATTCCCAAATGCAAATATTGGGCGATGCTACTGTAGAAAATGTGAAGGTAACAGAATCTCAAAATAAAATTGACGAACTCAGCAGTAAAACGTCTAAAACTCGCACACAAGTAGAAATGGCAAACTCTAAAAAGCCGACCGATGACTTGCGAAATAACGTAGTCATTAGTAACATCCCTGGTAATAGAGATGGTGATTTGTTTGAAGAGGAGAATGATAAAACAATCGATAGACTAAATGACCGTTATGCTGATATTAATGGTGGAAACATTAATGAATTAAATGATTCAATAGATCATCAGTCGGACGAGAGCTCGTGTGCTGCTGACAGTTATGAAAATAACGAATATGCAGTTTTGTATTGTGCTAACACAAATGGGGGTCTTGTCAAAAACAGATGCGATGACCTGGAAAAATTAGGTAATGCATCTGAATTTTCAAACGACCTTGCAATTCGAACAGAATCATTTAATGAAAATTATAAGAACGAGACACCGAACTACGATACTCACAAAATGGATCCAGAAATAAGGCAGGAGTTATATAATCAATATAAAACCGACACAAAAGATGACTTCCTGTCATTTGAAGAATTTCAATATCAACACAAAAAGGAATTAGAAGACATCGATATATCAAGTGAATCCAGTTGCAGTACAAATGATACTGACGTCGGGACTGCTTCTCTCTGCAAGAAACTGTGTGATCTTCAACTAATCCGTGATAGAAAATTGTTGGCGTTTTTACTGTCCGGGTTTTTCATGAATCTGGCATTTACAGTACCCTTTAACTTCACACCAGATCAAGCGGTTGAGAATGGAATGACAAAACATGAAGCTTATTGGTTAGCTTCCTCAATTGGTGAGTTTTGTTTCTGATCCATTACGTTATAATACACCCTTTTGAAAGTGTCGACCCCAGTTAGTTTGCATAAGGCTAGTAACATTCCCATCTAAGATAAATCCCTGATTCTAGAATGCTTTTTTTCTGGTAGCGAGATAATGTGATGTCTATAAACAAATTTAAAACTTATGAAAACCTGTAAGGCTAGGGACGCACGTCGAAATAATCTCGTCAAAGATAGCTATACATTACTTTATGTCCACCTCACGTCCAATAAGTGTCGCCTGGACGCAATATAGACACGCAGATGTATGTAACTGAGCTTTTATCTTACTTAATGTTGCTGTTTCTTTTAAATCAGATATTTGTGACCCGTCCCGCTAAAAGGGACCTTATCGGATGTGTGAAAAATATCGACCGTAGTCAGTCTGCGCAGTCCGCGCAGCCAGACTAGGGCCGACACTTTTCACTTTTATGCAATTTTCTAAATCTGGAATGTTTCCCCTATCTTTTTATATGTTCATTTTTCGCATACGAGATCTGGTTGACCTGTGGTGAGTCAGACAAGTTTGTCAAAATTTGAATTTTTGGAGTTCGGATAAGGTCCCTTTTAGCGTGACGGGTCACATTTGTTTGACTTTTGTCGAGTCTGATCTGTTTATCATATTATGGTTTTATGGACTTCCCTGAATGACCCTTTTAGCGTGACGGGTTACATTCGTGAAATTTGCGATGAAAATAACCTTTCAAATACATATAGGATTTGGTAAAAGTGCCCTTGTGTCATATGTCTAATTACTTATTAGTCTAAACATCATGTGTCTAATTTCTTATTAGTCCAAACATAACGTGTCTACTTTCTTATTGTTCAGCAAGATTAACCCGGGACATCTGCATATGTAATGACCCTACTTCGGCAATGTTTTGTTAAGACGCTCAATTAACGGCCTTTGCACACGAAAATTAAGTTGTCCCGGGTTAACCTTGCTGAACAATATTAGTCTAAACATCATGTGTCTTATTTCTTATTAGTCTAAATATCATGTGTCTACTTTCTTATTAGTCTAACTCTTTGCATACAAACAGGCCAGGACAATTAAGTAAGTCTTATATTTGCTAAAGTTCTTCTAGCAACTATTATAGAACATTGTTGATCTTGATCAGAATGTGTGTATGTGCAGGCTGGTCTGGATGCATATTGGTCTCCAATGCTATAAATTATCTTTTTTTGCAGAGGCAAGCGTATATGCATTCTACGTTCTTGAGTTGAAGATTTATTTTTTGTTTGTGTTAACAGTGTACGTTATAATATATTATTATGTTTCAGAATAAAGAACGTTTGGTATTCATCATAGATATCGTCTACATACTGAAACAAAAGCAATGTGAACGTACAATTACCAATTCACCAATTAACCATCTTTGAATTACAATTAATATTTTCACGAAAAGGATATCATATATACTAGTCAAAACTCCTAACCGGCCACTTTGTTTTGCGCATTTTTGAAATATTTACAATAATCTAATTTGTAAGAGGTTTACTTTCATGGACAGGGTGGTCATTTGAAGATCATTTTGTACAAACATTGCGTGTTAAAGTGTAACGGTTTCTTTTTGAGAAAACATGAAAGACAAGAACCCCCATTTTCAAAAATCACGAAAACTGCGCAATTTGACAGACATTCTGATTTAGGACCAAATAAATTTTTGATATTCTTAAAATTCATCGATCAACATTGCTAGGCAATCGATAAACAAGCATTATTCTCGAAAGAAGAATTTAATTCTATGGAATATTGCCCAGATATTAATAGATTTTCCACAAAATACCCCACCCACCAATGTTAAAATCAATGAAAATCAAAATAAGGGGTATGGTGAAACTTATGTAAATTTTCAAATATTCGAAATAGAATATTGGTAACATCTTCATCTTTTTCACTTCGAAAATGATTATTCTATTCAATGAAAATCAACGATTATGTTTATCCCGTAACTTAATGTGTCATTTGTCACAGAAAACAAGTGGCCGGTTAGAAGTTTTGACTAGTATATTTGTATATTTCATGATGAATTGCAGGTATAACAAACACCATTTCGCGAGTTATCATTGGTTGGCTTGCAGACCGGAAGTTTACCAATCGGCTTGTTATGCTCTTGTCCACGCTGGTTTTGGTTGGAATTGCGACCATTTTGTCGGTACTTATGTCGACATTTGCTACAAAAATAGTATACACGTGTTTGTTTGGATTTTTAGTAGGTAAGTAAGCTGACTTTTTTCGTAGTCTTTATATACTTAAAACACGTTGATTTTGTCGATAACAAGCTGAATGTAAGATCCGACAATATCACAGAAAAAGTAAAATGTTTAGTCCTCCGCTGTTTAGCTGTTTATCGTACAGAATTATGTGCTTGATTTCCATTGATGTCCATGTGTCTGTCCGTCTGTTTGTATGGCCATTGGTCTCTCCGTCTTCTGTAACAGAACTGGAGTTGATAAGGATCGGGATATTGCCAACACTTCAATAGAAACAAAAATCATTGTTAATGTGTGTCATGACATTTTGACGAAAAGTATTAGATTTGATAATATGGAAAAAATACACGCCTACCCGATTTTCAATGAAACATAACATAACGTGCCTATCTACTGACCAATTGCTCACTTAACCTCGGTGGGGACTGCGCATAATAGGACGGATAGCAATCACGGCCAAATATGCTCCGCTTTAGGTAAGAAACTTTGCCACAGCATTCTTATTTATGTGCCAATTTTCATACCGTATGAACCACACTTTACTGGGCGGTCTTCAGATGAATAGTATATTTAGAATCCTGTTACTATTTCCAAAGATATTTAAGAAATAATATACGTATGTTGTTTTACACACGTATATTTAAGAAATAATATATTAGTTACCGTGGGTTATCATTATATTTATATTTTTTATTTACATGTACAGGTGGCTACATCACATTGTGTCCAGTCGTGTTGGCGGATCTATTTGGAGTTGACGTGATTGCCAGATCATTCGGTTTATTTTGGTTCTCGGTTGGAATTTCTGGACTTATTTCAAATCCTATTGCAGGTATTGTCCATTCACAGTATTATAGCTCATGTTTATAAGTTCTACCCATGTTAATGTAGGAAAAAAGGTTCTTATTTTCAAAACAATTTGAACTTGTATGAAAGGCATCTGCAAGATTGGAACCATCACATGCAATATTATAGAACGCTGGAGCTCGATATTGTTTTGTCTACATTGGCAAATCTTTCAAACACCAAAGACCCAAAGATTTTAAATTTCACTGACTCTAAATGGTCGTCTGCATTTTTCGTTTTGTAATGAATTAATTGAAACAATATAATCGATTTTTCATAGTAAATTAAAGTTTAGCTATTTCACCTTCTATTATACAGGTTTGCTTTTCGACGAAACAGGAAATTACGTCATATCTTTCGTCACAGCCGGAAGTGAGTTCATCATTGCTGGTGCTATACTACTACATCCGTTTTTCTCCGTTAGAAGACAAAAGGCGAAAGAAATAAAGCAATGTTTATCTTGATTAAATAAACTTTGTTATTTTGTTTCAATAAAAGCACACAAATTTATTGAACCATTTCCCAAACAAGGCCCGCGTCAAATATCCTTTCTGACAAAAATGTCACCAACCAATAGATTGATATCGTTAACCTTTGTAGGCGAGCAGCTGGAGGCTCGGTTAGGGTGTCGTGGTAGTACTTGTATGAGAAACAACAAGAATCCATGGTTTGGTGCTCCAGCCTCCGCAATATGACCAAAGCAGCTGAAAGCGGCGTAAATCACTAATTAACCAAACTCATACAAGGCAGGGTTTTATGTCCCTGCAAGGCGTGTGAAAATATTGATGCAAAAGAAGAAAATGCTGATAATTAGCATTTTCTCGTTTTGTTTCAACATTTTCTGTGCTAAATTGTACATGCATACTTGTCGTTATTAGTACATATGGTTTCGTCTGCTGCAGATTTCAAATCGGAACAAATGTTTTCGTTTAGGGAAAGGTTTATCTTACCAATTGGATAAAGCAAAAAAAAAAAAAAAAAAAAAAAAAAAAATCCCCTGTTTTTACGGTCGTGAAACTGTCGTTCGCGTGTTTTTCATTGCACAAAAAGAAAACGACATAACATATTGTACCTTAAAATGTAAATTTGATGTCGTTTTATAGGAAAATTCATTTCTTTGTAACAAAAGGAAATTCGACTTAATCTGTTTTAATTTTTACGACAGAAAGTACACAAATACGACCCGTCACGATAAAAGGAACATTGTTGGAATTGTGAAAAGTACCGACATTAGTCGGTCTGAACAGACTGACTAGGCTCGAAACTTTTCACTCTTTGGTGTTTTATTAGGCCTAGATACCTATCTTACTATTATGCTTAATTCCCTAATAGTACGGAATCTGGTGGACGCATGCTTAGCGGATATGTTTCTCTAAACTTGTTTTATTGACTTCGAAAGAAGGCCTATGTTAGCATAATGGGTCCAACAATGAAAAAACATAGTTTGGCTCGAACACGGTGCTCAGCGGATAAAAAATGCAATGTGTCCAACTAATTGGTTTGTTGAAAAATCAGAGCAGTAATATTGTAACTGCTATGTATTTATTATACAGTTAACCTATTGTACGTTTCAACTCCTTAACTCAATCGAAAAGCTTGTTATAAACACTGAAAATACTAAATGGTAATTACTAAAAACGAAAATTACATCAAATTTTGTATTAACCTCTTCTTTATTTGTCGCAAAAGTAAATAAAATAAAAAAAATTTGTAGATTGTGACTGAAAAGGCCGATTCTTCGGTGCTTGAAAACACATAGTTTGGCTCGAAGACATTGCTCAGTGGATCATGGTAAGTTTGCAGTATTTTCAACATTACGACTGTCGGAAAGCAGTATAATAAATCGGTAGCCCGATTTAAAAAGTAAAACAAATTTCAACACAGAAACAAAGCGATGTTTGTCTAGATAGACTGAAACAATAGAAAACAGACAGGGCACGCGAATACAATGCAGTTTTAGATACGTCTGTTCTATATGTAGGCCAACACCATTTCCCAAACGGCAAAATTTAAGGATGATCCACTTCAAAAACTGCCAAAATGACAAAACTGATGTTATCAAAGATAAGATTTGTGTAAAATATGGCACAGGAAATATTGAGACAAACGGAGAAACTGCTGGTTATCAGCAGTTTCTTCTTTTGTTTCAATATTTCCCAATGCCTTTTCAATTAGGGACGTCAAAACCAGGTCTTGTTTGGGAAAGAGTTAAGGCTTGGTCATATACGATTCGGCATTCACATCTCCACACCACGTCCAAAAATATACAGTAATGGTCTGTCTCCCTTTTAGCCCTGTCAATGCCGCGATTTGGATGCAAAGTTGTGTATGTGACCGAGTATTAACCCTTTAACAAACTAGGTTTTGGTTTTGACATTCTTGATTAAGACAGCTTTAAAAAGAACCACAAGAAAAGAAAAAAAAGCTGATTACAAGTATTTCCTCATTTTCTTACAGTGCTTTTCATTCTATGGTACAAATGGTCTTCTTCATTTATAACGAAACATCTAAAACATCTAAAATATTGTAAAGGGGAACACCTTTTAATACATATATCTTTTAATATTCAAACCTGATTGCCAAATTATTGTGCAAAACGAGTTAAAATTCTGTACAATAATAATGCTTTCAAAATCGCTCATTTGCAGCGAAAATTATAATTCAAGGTCTGGTCACATTCATTTGTTCCGTGTCCACATCACGGTATGGGCACGTCTAAAACATTGGATCCAATCAGTATAATTTTGGTTTTGGTGTGGACGTGATATAGACGCGGAATCGTGTGTGACCTGGCCTTTAAGATTCGTTACAAAAACATGGTTTGCTCAATAATTTTGCGTTCAAAACGAATAGTTTGTTGTGCAAGTCTGATTAAAATCCTGTGTAAACTTACATTAAAATCTGACAGGCACCAAATAAGGCGTAATCTTAAATGACCCTTTTTCTGACAAAAATATTATTTTCGATGTTTGAGGAACGAATTAGTCGAAAATTAATTTCCCTTGCTATGTCTAAGCTCCGATAGATGGCGTTGTATAGTGCACGAGCTTGCTCGTGCGTTCGTAAGTCCTTCACTCAGAGTTGGAAACCGACTGTAGGCGGGCGTGTATTGCTGTTTTTATTGTCGTTGGGCGGTGTAGCACGTGTTCCTCCTTCCAAATGACGAACTGGCTACATGAGATTAGATTAATCTGCATCGTTACTTGGGTGTCTCATCTTGATCTACATGACAGTGCATATTCGACATGGAGCGATGGGGTGTTAGAAGACGTATATTGAAATAAAGCTATGCATGACTGCAGACGATAATTGAAGATAAGTACTATTTCATGGCTCTTTATCTAAAGGCCCGGTCACACCGGCCGAGCGGTGCTATAGCGGTCCTGGAGCGGTAAAGAAAATCCCAAACCGCTCGTCACCGCTCACGACCGTTTTAGAAAAGTTGAGCTCCGCTAGAACACCGCTGTGAAACGCTCCACAACCGCCGACGCTTCTTTACCGCTCAGCGACCGCTCTGAAAGTTTTGGACTGCCCAAAATATCGCGAGCGGTGAGAACGGGGCAATTTTCCGCGCTGACACCGTTCACAACCGCTAAACCACCGCTATGATAAAGTTGGGCACCGCTAAACGAAAGTTCGTTAACGCTTTGGTCCGCTTAAGGAACGCTCTGATAGTCGAAGGATATGCCACCACAGAATTTGTCTGCAACACACACAAAACGTTGCCTGTCCATGTAATAATTTCTGGCAGTCTTTGCAAAAAATACCACGGAAGTGGAAGATAAAGACACGCAGAGAAGCTGACAAGTAGCTTATTTGGAGCCAAGCTTCTATTATAGAAATAGAGAAACAAACTCATGATATAAATATTTAATCATCATCATCATCATCATCATCATCATCATCTTCATCATCTTCATCATCATCATCATCATCATCATCATCATCATCATCATCATCATCATCATCATCATCATCATCATCATCATCATCATCATCATCATCATCATCATCATCATCATCATCATCATCATCATCATCATCATCATCATCATCATCATCATCATCATCATCAATTATAATTGTTGTTGTTGTTGTTGTTGATGATTAAATGATAATTGTTGATTGGTGTTGTGGTGCAGCCTAGAGTATACCCAAGCACATTCCAATTTGAAATCAGTTTAAGATGACAAAATCGACTTCTGTAAAATAGGATTCATTTACAATTTGATTCTGAAAATATTAAGATAAACGGAGAAAATGCTAGTTACCAACATTTTCTTATTTTGCCTTAATATTTTTTTCTAAGCTGTTTGACACTCAATTTTACAAACTTAACACATCCTTTGTGTATTATTTCCATCTAAATTATCATTGACAAGTTGCTTTCAGTATCATCGACATAATTATCAATTCCAACATTACTTCTGAAATTACTAGATCTAATCCGACTACATAGCCTACACAACCTGTGTTACATAGATATTTTGGATCAGTTTCACAAACTCTAGATCGAGATCAGTGCTCCAGATCAGACTTGTGGACCATGTAAAACCTGATGGGAAGGTTCAGAATAGGGCTAGGATAGAAGGGCCTAACTTGGAAGACACCATCGTTGTGCAAGGAACAAACACAGACTCGCAAGATGGAAAAGAGGAAACTGAATCTTATAAAGCATTGGTGCAACTCCCCAGCAGGATCAGTGGATTGGCAAGAGAGGATCGGGGCTAAACACCGCTATACCAACGCTCACTTCAACGTTTTCAACCGCAATCCTCCGCTTTAGAACCGTTCTAGCAACGCTGGCTTCCGCGGGGCACCGCTAAAGCAACTCAGGTCTTCTTTGATCTTTTCCCAGTTTGTGAGCGGTGACAAGCGGTTTGGTATTTTCTTTACCGCTCCAGGACCGCTAAAGCACCGCTCGGCCGGTGTGACCGGGCCTTTACAGTTAATTATGCCCCCTTTCGAAGAAAATGGGGGTATATTGATTTGCAAGTGTCGGTCGGTCGGTCGGTCGGTCGGTCGGAAGGTCGGTCGGTTGGAAGGTCGGTCGGTCGGTCGGAAGGTCGGTCGGTCGGTCGGTCGGTCGGTCGGTCGGTCCGCAGGTCGGTCGGTCTGTCCGTAGACCAAACCTTGTCCGGAGCATAACTCGAAAAGTATTAAAGGTAGAATCATGAAACTTCACAGGTGGATAGATCTCATCATGGAGAGGTGCAGTGCACAAGAACCGTAACTCTGCCGATGAATTTTTTGGAGTTATTTCCCTTTGTTGATTTTCAAACTTGATTCTTGTCCGGAGCATAACTCAAAAAGTATGTTTAGTAGAATCATGACACTTTACAGGTGGATAGATCTCATTATGGAGAGGTGCAGTGCACAAGAACCGTAACTCTGCCGATCAAAATTTTTGAGTTATTGCCCTTTGTTGATTTTATAACTTGATTCTTGTCCAGAGCACAACTCAAAAAGTATGTAAGGTAGAATCATGAAACTTTACAGGTAGATAGATCTCATTATGGAGAGGTGCAGTGCACAAGAACCGTAAATCCGCCGATCAATTTTTTGGAGTTATTGCCCTTTGTTGATTTTCAAACTTGATTCTTGTCCGGAGCATAACTCAAAAAGTATGTTAGGAAGAATCATGAATCTTTACAGGTAGATAGATCTCATTATGGAGAGGTGCAGTGCACAAGAACCGTAACTCTGCTGATCATATTTTTGGATTTATTGCCCTTTGTTGATTTTCAAACTTGATTCTTGTCCGGAGCATAACTCAAAAAGTATATAAGGTAGAATCATGACACTTTACAGGTGGATAGATCTCATTATGGAGAGGTGTAGTGTATAAGAACCGTAACTCTGCCAATCAAAATTTTTGAGTTATTGCCCTTTGTTGATTTTATAACTTGATTCTTGTCCAGAGCACAGCTCAAAAAGTATGTAAGGTAGAAACATGAAACTTTACATGTGAATAGATCTCATTATGGAGAGGTGCAGTGCACAAGAACCATAACCTTGTCGATCAACTTCTTGGAGTTATTGCCCTTTGTTGATTTTTACACTTAATTCTTAACCTTGCCTATATCTCATGTATTTTTACACATACAGACTTGATATCTCACACATAGATACCTCCTATCAACATCATTCACATTTGACCATGACCTTGGACCTTGTGACCTTGACCTTGGAGTTTGACCTACTTTAAAAAAATTAAACCGGGCATATATCTCATGACCTATTACACATACAGCCTTGATATTTCACACATGGACACCTCCTACCAAGACCTTTCACAATTGCCCATGACCTTGGACCTTGTGACCTTGACATTGGAGTTTGACCTACATTTTAAAAACTTTAACCTGGCCGATATATCATGTCCTTTTACACATACAGCCTTGATATTTGACACATGGAAACCTCCGACTAAGACCTATCACATATGACTATGACCTTGGACCTTGTGACCCTGACCTTGGAGTTTGACCTACTTTTAAAAAAATAAACTGGGCCTATATCTCATGTGCTATTACACATACAGCCTTGATATTTCACACATGGACACATCCTATCAAGACCTTTCACATTTGACAATGACCCTGGACCTTGTGACCTTGACCTTGGACTTTTACCTACTTTTATAAAATTTTAACCTAGCTGATATATCATGTCCTTTTACACATACAGCCTTGATATTTGACAAATGGATACCTACGACCGAGACCTTTCACATTTGACCATGATCTTGGACCTTGTGACCTTGACCTTAGTGTTTGACCTACTTTCATAATACATTAACCTGGCCTACATTTTATGTCATTTTACACATACAGCATTGATATTTAACACATGGTCACTTCAAACCAAGACATTTCACATTTGACCATGACCTTGGACCTTGACCTTGAAGTTTGACCTACTTTTAAAAAACTTAAACTAGGCCTATATCTCATGTCCTGTTACCTATACAGTCTCGATATCTTACACATGGACACCTCCTACTAAGACCTTTCACATTTGACCATGACCTTGGACCTTGTGACCTTGACCTTGGTGTTTGACCTGCTTTTATAATACATTAACCTGGCCTATATTTCATGTTATTTTACACATATAGCCTTGATATTTCACACATGGTCACTTCCAACCTTTCACATTTGACCATGACCTTGAATATTGCACCTTGACCTTGGAGTCCTTTTACACCTATAGCCTTGATATTTCACACATGGACACCTTTAACCAAAACCTTTCACATTTGACCATGACCTTGACCTTGGCATTTGGCCTACTTTTAAAAACTTTACCTATATTTCATTTTACTTTTACATATACAGCCTTGATATTTCACACATAGACACCTCCTACCAAGACCTTTCATATTTGACCATGACATTGGACCTTGTTAACTTGACCTTGGACTTTGACCTACATCAAATGTAGGCACTCGAAGGGGGCATATATGTTTTACAAACATCTCTTGTTGGAGGAAAAGGATAACCCTTTTCCCTTTATTGCATTGCAATTAAATTTCGAGAACAAGAATGTGCCTCTGAATAGAAATAGCCTACGCTATTTTCCTTTATCGCCTTGAAATTAAATTATTGTGTATAAAGGAGTATTTAAGAAATAGTATGAGAAAGGAGGAAATTCATATATGAGTTCCTTTTACACTTTGCTGGCTACGTATCAAAAATGGCATTGGATTTCGTGCTAAATATAGATCGTGTTTACCATTATGTATTGGTATATCGTCGATGTTCATATAAAATCGTGTAACTACAGATCCTATTAAGCTGTAGTTGCGACGTTTTTGATTTACACTGACGAAATAGTATTGTTTGCGTCAATTTGCAGTTCATGTGCATTATGGAATTGAATTGTTCAATTCTGCAAGAAACAAATTATCCATTTATTCAAAAGTTCTGTTGCCTGTATTTATTCGTGTGTATGAGCATTACATTACTGTTTCTGTCTTTTCAGAATATTTTGGGTACTGCAGAGTGATGGCGATTGAAATTGAATGGTTGTGAGCACTATAGTGACTGCCGTTTGACTTCGCGGAATGTCGTCTTACTGTGAAATTGAATGGTTGTGAGCACTATAGTGACTGCCGTTTGACTTCGCGGAATGTCGTCTTACTGTGAAATTGAATGGTTGTGAGCACTGTAGTGACTGCCGTTTGACTTCGCGGAATGTCGTCTTACTGTGAAATTGAATGGTTGTGAGCACTGTAGTGACTGCCGTTTGACTTCGCGGAATGTCGTCTTACTGTGAAATTGAATGGTTGTGAGCACTATAGTGACTGCCGTTTGGCTTCGCGGAATGTCGTCTTACTGATATGTACAGTTAAGGTGGTGAAGCTAGAATTCCGTGTCTACATAAATGTTCCAGAGGTTGCACTGGTGAATTAGCCCGAATTACGGCGTGATTATAAAAGAATCTATTCAAATTGTCTGTGGATTCATTTATTGTATAGACGCAGCTCTATTTAGTCCTCGAGTAGTCGTTAATTAATATGATACGTCGCTGTTAAACGCCTTTAATTAAAGTTCATGCCGAAATTAACATTGATTTAAGTTTTTGTACGAGAATGTTATTTCCTTATTTGGTTAGTTCGCTATTTATACAAGGTTTATGACAAAATGCTAGAACGTGGAAGAAAATGTTGATAGAGTACATAATTCCGGAAGTTGAGCGTTGTTACGAATGTTAGGTACAATAAATTACCGTAACTTGAATGAAACGCATTGTAAATGTTGTATATTATTGTTGTAACCATTTGTTTCGTATGTGTGCATTTATCTATTATTTGGCTATTGTAATTACACAAATTACGGCATCGAAAATACTTGTATATAAGTTCGGCCATTTTAAGAAGTGGCATAACAGCCAGAACTTGCCATGATATATGATGTTTGAAGTTGCATAGAGATTCGGACCAGTTGCTATATGGAGAGTTATGCACAGCTACATGTATATCGATATGTATAGTTGTGCAAAATTCGTATTGCTAGTAATTACTGGATAAAACTATTTACTTCTTACATCAATGTTAATGTAATAAATATCTATTGGGTTAATGGTGTTTGCTTTGAAATGTTTTTGAGTATGTTCGTTGATTTGTATATGTGTTGTAACTATGCCAGGGAAAACTATTGCTTATGATGAAGAATATAGAAAATAATTAAATACCAGCGGATGATGTTAAATAAGAGCACACTGTACACACATGTTTGTATTGCTGTAATAATGTTTATTATTACAACGTTTGGTAATAGGGATGTTGAGAATTCCATGTGAATCCATTGATAAATGCTTTATTATTCAATACTTCTATGACATGTCCGTTCTTTTAGTCTCAGTCGGTATACAGTCCAACTGTTACTGTTAATTGTTTTGTGTTTGTTGTTATGTTATCCTCTAGAGGAGAGTGAGTTGGCAAGGGAAATATTATTTTCGATGTTTGAGGAACGAATTAGTCGAAAATTAATTTCCCTTGCTATGTCTAAGCTCCGATAGATGGCTTTGTATAGTGCACGAGCTTGCTCGTGCGTTCGTAAGTCCTTCACTCAGAGTTGGAAGCCGACTGTAGGCGGACGTGTATTGCTGTTTTTATTGTTTTAGTTTTTGATATTGAAAGCTAGATGTATGTTTGTAGAAAGTCAGTTATGTCAGAATACCATGCAATACATTCGGTGCATGATATATGCAAGTTCGTTTTGAGCGCTGATTTTCAATGTTTCCTTGTGTTCTCTTATGAACAATTTCTTCAGTTGCTATTTCACACATTAGTTATGTTAAAAATACTACTTATCCATACTTGTTTATGCATTGGGCATATGATGTCATTCGCTTTCATGTGGTATTGAGCGTTTTGGAATGTTCAATGTCATGTATTAACGAATGACTAATTAATTTCATGACATATAGCGGCTGTTATATAAGACATGTTCATAGATACTTTTAGATGTTGAAAGTTACGACGTATCTATAGCCTATTGTGATTGGTTTATTATGATTATGCTGATGATAGTTAGCTGAGTGTCAAATAGAGGCAAGTCGTTGGCATTGAATGTGTAGATATGCTAAAATGTATGTTATTTCGTGTGCTAGTAAGTAATTACCGGTATAAGTGTAGCTGTCAGCCAGTGAAAGTGTGGATACGTCCGTAAACGTTAAACATGGATGAGTTAAACTTAAAAAACATTCATTTATAGTGTGAAATTGGACATTTTTGCATGTTCAATATCATTTATTATTGAATGTTAATACGGTAAAGTCATACGTATCTGTTACTGTATTAAATTATATATTCATAAGTGCGATTTTAATATTGAAAGACATTGAAAGTTCAGACGCGGTCATAGTTGAGTGTAATTGAGCAATTTTATGTGTTGCTAGTTATTTGCTGTTGAGTACCTTATATATATGCACAATTATTGTCATTGAGTATTTAGATGTTCACATGTTTCATGATTATAGATATTGAGCTCTATTGATACTTTTAAGTAACTGAACGTATGGGTGCGTTCGTGATATTTAATGAACATCGTAGTCATTTACAAGTTCAAAAGTGCATGTGTTCGGGGTCATCTGCAAGCGTTCGTGTTGATAAAGTCAGAGTCATAAGAATTAAAACATGTGTGTGCGTTTGTATTTATAGGAAATTGAACGCATATACGCGTTATGAAGTGACAATGAAGGTATGAGCATGTTCGGGGTCTGTAGTACTTAGACGCATGAGTGCGTTATGCATTGCGCAAGTAAACTTGCAGGAACGATTGAGGTCATCTGCATGCGACCGTGTTGGTTCGAGTTGAGGCGTCGTTCATGATAAGCCAGAAGCGAAGGTTTACGTACGTTCAGAGTCTATCGAAATTGAACGCATGGGTGCATTATGCATTACGCAAACGAACGTGCAAGGACGTTCGGAGTCATCTGCTGCGAACGTTTTGGTACGTTCGGAGTTAAATATTGATTGAACGTGAGAGTACGTTCATAGTTAAGCGCTAGCGAACGTGAGGGTACGTTCTGTGTCATCTGCAAGCGAACGTGAGGGTACGTTCGGTGTCATCTGCAAGCGAACGTGAGGGTAATTTCGGTGTCATCTGCAAGCGAATGTGAGGGTACGTTCGGTATGTTTTGTGAACGTGAGGGTACGTTCATGGTTAGGCGAACGTGAGGGTACGTTCGGTATGTTTCGTGAACGTGAGGGTCCGTTCATGGTTAGGCGAACGTGATGGTACGTTCGGTATGTTTCGTGAACGTGAGGGTCCGTTCATGGTTAGTGCGAACGTGAGGGTACGTTCGGTATGTTTCGTGAACGTGAGGGTCCGTTCATGGTTAATGCGAACGCGAGGGTGCGTTCGGTATGTTTCGTGAACGTGAGGGTCCGTTCATGGTTAGGCGAACGTGATGGTACGTTCGGTATGTTTCGTGAACGTGAGGGTCCGTTCATGGTTAGTGCGAACGTGAGGGTACGTTCGGTATGTTTCGTGAACGTGAGGGTCCGTTCATGGTTAATGCGAACGCGAGGGTGCGTTCGGGAGCGGCGGTGAACGTGTGGGTAAGTTCAGAGTCATTCGTGAGTGAACGCGTGGGTGCGTTACGCAATTCGCAAGCGAACGTGCAGGTATCTGCTATTGAACGTGTGATTCACGTTCGGAGATGAATGTTGAGCCGCTAGCGAACTTGAGGGTACGTTCGTAGTCATCTGCAACGAACGTGAGGGTACGTTCGGAATGTTTCTTGAACGTGAAAGTACGTTCATGGTATCAGCGCGAACGTATGGAGACGTTCAGAGTATTGTTGTTGTAATACGCGTGTTGTATTGTACGATTGATGAGAATAAACGGCCCGCAGTCGGTATACAGTCCAACTGTTACTGTTAATTTTTTTTGTGTTTGTTGTTATGTTATCCTCTAGAGGAGAGTGAGTTGGCAAGGGAAAAAATATTAACGCTTTCAGTATTCTGCAGACCATACAAATCGACAACTATGCCACGAGGACATCACATTTCAGTGCAGAACCATGCGTTTGCACGTGTTGGTCATGGACAATCATATATGGCAAGAGATTTAAAATTGCTTAGAGCAAATACAACCGAATTTGGTTTTCCAATGGTCATAGAAGATGACACCTAACTGGTGCCTGTCAAATGTCACTGTAACACTGGATTTTAATCAGATTGTTGTTGTGCAAAACCTTTTAAAATTGAGTAACAAGGCTCATGGGTGGTGAACTCGGCCAAAGCGTGGGACGTTTTTTCGCGATCATAGTATTCAGTCGGTGTTGTTATAAATATCGTAACTACGGCTTCGATAAAGCCGTAGTTACGAGATTTTATAACAACACAGACGGTTTGTCATTACATATCGGTATACCTGGTCTATTTCTGGAACAAATTCATTGTTATTAGAAAAGTTTTCCAATCAGATCTTTAAACTCACATCTAAACGCAAAATATCTGTACATTGTAGTAGCGAAAAACGTCCCTCGCTTTGGCCGAGTTCACCACCAGTGAGGTACCCTCCGAGCAGAGGTCATGATTCGCTATCATTTGACAAATCGTTTAGTACATGTGTACTATAAACGTTTGAGTGGCGTAAAGAGAGTACCAGTGAGGCTACAGGCTAGTTTTTCTCAATTCAGATAACAACAAATTCTGATTTTTTTAAATTTAATTAGAATTTGAGGATTAGCATTACATCATATGGCGTTTTCCTTCCTAGATTCAGATAAAGCAAAACTGAATTTCTTAAAATATGTGTAATTACAATAGTTGTGCAGAGGGCCTTAGAAACACATCCATTCATCCCATCCAAATACATTTGAGCCAGGATCTGGAAAAACGTCCCTTTAGGCTTTTGAGCTCAACATAGATCCAGATCAGCCTGTGCATACGCACAATCTGATCAGGATCCATATTGTTCTCCAATAGCTTCTTCGTGACCTGTAGTAACTTATAGAGAGTAGCATTGATGCACATTGGACTCCATTTGACAACAGGCCGATCTTGAAATTCAATTTTGAAAAATGCTATAAGGGACGTTTTTCCAGATCCTGGCTCATTTATAAATTTATATAAAAAAATGAAGTAATACATATATTTGAGTCAATGTGAAAATATAGAATAGAGTGAATAGAATAGAACATTATTATTATTTCACACCCGAAAGTAGTAAACCAATCAAATCACCCCATTCGTACCACGTGAGTATACAATACCTAGAGCCGTATTGCACGCACGAGATAATTGCGTGGACGCACGGGATTCTCGATATTCCAAAGCGGCTAGATCGATATTGTACGATGCACCGGTTGAACCGTCCAAATATGCATTGCACTCATTTGAACCCTACAAATATCGATTGATCCGTACAAATATGGATTTTTTCCCAAATCGAGGCTGCAGTACAAAATATCCATATTCGCATCGAAGAGTAATCTCCCTTTAGTAGAGTTCTCGTTTGCAAAAGCAAAATTGTGCATTAGAGTTGAATGTTTGTTTCAACATGATATTTTGAATTCACTGTCCTAAACAAGACATAGCTTTGAGTCTGTGATTGAAAAAACACATTGGCAATACATTAAGACAAAAGGAGAAAATGATTTTAAACATCACGAAAGAGATTATTTTCATTTCAAAACATTTCTGAATTGTAGCGCATTTAATTTGCAGCAATGATAAAAATCACACTTAACCCTTTCCCAGACAAGACCTGGATTTGATGTCCATTAAAAGGCTTGACAAAAAAGTTCTGAGAGAAAAGGAGATTTGCCGTTTATCAGCAATTTCTCCTTTTCTGTCAATTGTTTACATTGTTGATTTACGCATGACATGATAGATAGTTTGTATGACAAATTTCATGTACATTTCACACTATCATAATTTATGACGGTCTATTCAATCTTTTGAGACAAACATAAATCGATAAATATAGATTTAATGTCAGATGCCATGTATATTTCACAGCGTTAGAAATGTACATGAGGCCCACATTTTTTTCATGACACAGGCCTATGTTGTTTTCTTCCTTTTTTCACGTTGGAATTCTATTTAAAAGTAATTAGATCTAGATCTTAATTTTATACAAAATTAATCTTTGTCATGTTTTGTGTGAAAAAAAATGATGTTAAATAAAGAGGTCATTTAACATGTCTTTGTACAATACCGAATTCTATTGGATTCATACTTTGCAGAACAAGTCTATATTTAGACTCGCCTATCGGCTCGTCCAAATATAGCCTCGTTCTGCAAAGTATTCATCCAATAGAATTCAGTATTGTACAAAGACATGTTAAATAACCTCATACTATTAAACAAAGACGTGAAAACAAAGGTTCCTAAAATTACAATAAAATACATTATTTCACACCCTACATTAGTAAACCAATCAAATCGTCCCATTCGTACCACGTGAGTATACAATACCTAGAGCCGTATTGTACGCACGAGATAAATGCGTGAACGCACGGGATTCTCGATACTCCAAAGCGGCCAAATCGATATTTGTACGATGCACCGGTTGAACCCTCCAAATATGCATTGCACTCATTTGAACCCTACAAATATCGATTGAACCGTACAAATATGGATTTTTTTCAAAGCGAGGCTGCGATACAAAAAATCCATATTTGCATCGAAGAGTAATCCCCCTTGGTAGAGTAAAGCAAATGTGCATTGGGGTTGAATGTTTGTTTGAACATGATATTTTGAAAACACTTTCCTAAACAAGACCTAGCTTTGATTCTGTGATTGAAAAAAAAAACAACTTGATAATACGTTAAGACAAAAGGAGAAAATGATTTTAAACATCATTAAAGAGATTATTTTCATTTCAAAACATTTCTGAATTGTAGCGCATTTAATTTGCAGCAATGATAAAATCACACTTAACCCTTTCCCAAACAAGACATGGATTTGATACCCATTAAAAGGCTTGACAAAAAAGTCCTAAGAGAAAAGGAGATTTGCCGTTTATCAGCAATTTCTCCTTTTCTGCCAACGTTATCATTGTTGATTTACGCATGGCATGATAGATAGTTTATATGACAAATTTCATGTACATTTCACACTATCATATGACGGTCTATTCAATCTTTTGAGACAAACATAAATCGACAAATATAGATTTAATGTCAGATGCCATGTATATTTCACAGTGTTAAAAATGTACATGTAGCCTACATTTTTTTCATGACATAGGCCTATGTTGTTTTTCTTCCTTTTTTATTTCACGTTGAAATTCTATTTAAAAGTAATTAGATCTAGATCTTAATTTTTATAGAAATTTAATCTTTGTCATGTTCTGTGTGAAAAAAAAATGATGTGAAATAAAGAGGTCATTTAACATGTCTTTGTACAATACCGAATTCTATTGGATTCATACTTTGCAGAACAAGCCTATATTTAGACTCGCCTATCGGCTCGTCCAAATATAGCCTCGTTCTGCAAAGTATTCATCCAATATAATTCAGTATTGTACAAAGACATGTTAAATAACCTCATAAAATGCACGAAGAATAGCAAAGTTATGTACAAATATATACATTGGATTCTTATAGTCCTGTAATGATTTTATGGCATATAATCATTTATGAAATTTAGTCAATATATAAAACCACTATATCAAATCTCAAAACCAGTCTAGTCTTGCATGCGATGGTTTAAATCTTGCAGGTCTCTCGCACCTGCAAGATTCGAATCAACGCATGTAAAATTGTATTACAGCGGCGGATTCAGGATTTCTGTGAGTGGGGTTCGAATACACAAAAGTTTGGTTCTTTTTTTGTAGCAAAACACACGTTTTACTGAATTTATGCATGAAAATGAAATAATCAGGCTACAGAGGAGGGTTCGTTTGACCCTCCCCCCCCCCCAAAAAAAAAAAAAAAACACCTTCTGGATCCGCCACTGTATTGAAAGCTACAATAGTACCGGCCGAAAATGACAGTGACGTAGGCTAATGTTTACTACTTGACAACCAATCAACTCTGTTCGTATTTGTAACGGTGCAAATCAGACGAATTGGTTGGTTTTGCAGCAGTAAACATCAGCCTACGTCACTGTCTTTTTCGGCTGGGACTATTGTATGATCAATTCTCCTCTATTTTTGTTGCTTAAAATTTAAAACATGTGGCATAATATCCCAACCGGACTATCCCCCCTTTTTCAGAAGAGTTAATAAGATACACAATCTACCAGGCAAATTTGGGTGTATTATAGTTGACGATAATTGAACTGGCAGAGGAGCCCTAGTCAATAGGCTAGTATGCTCTGCCAGGTCATTTATCGTGAGCTGTGATAGCACGGAATGTTGTGCTAAAATAGTTTACCGTAAGATGTAATCCCTCTCAAGTGGAAGGGTCAATCGTTAAAAGTACATTTGGACCCCTGTGTTTGTGGTGACACTATAGCCTAATACTTTGCCTTGTTCTTTATCGCTTAACATAACTTGGTGTGTTTGCAAAACTTAGTAACTCCAGCTTTATTAAAGCTGAGTAACGAGGTTTTGTACAAACAACAACGATAAACATATTGTTATACAAAAAGGAATTCAACAATGAACAGTGGTTATCAGAAGAGCATATATAATGTTCATGTGCAAAACACAGCTATATTCATCAGTACGACATTTATGTAATGGAGATCCCTTTCTTACATACTACCTAGTAAACGATTGACTAGGACAACCATACAAACCTAATGGGTTCCTTGTATTTCTCTGATAAGAAGTCGTATTCAACAATCATTGTCTAAATTAAAATTACATAACAAATCATCTGATTGGACGAGGGAGGCATACGTCTCCGCCAATCGTGTGGACCGTTGTATAATTGTAAAGGTAAATTTGGAATTAGATATGTTGGTGAATAATTACCAAGTACAACCCCTATCTCCAATCCGGACCCCCAGCTGCTCCCTCACATAGACGATTCCTGCCAATTGTCGAGAGATAGATCTTTTGTATTAATGCAAAAACCCCTGACTACAGATTGATTAAAGCTGTAGTTACAAGGCTTTTTGCAATAACACTGGCCAATAGACTTTTTTACCAAATGCCAGAATGGATACTGGCTAAGTCGGGGCTCGAGCTCAAGACATCTTTATTGATAGGCGTTACCGACTGATATATCCAGAGATTTCCCAAGTCGGCGTCTATAATAGAACGTACTTAAAAATATTTAGGCAAAACGATAATAGGTTAACAACAAGCTTTTAATTCTACTTTAGGTATCATTCATTTTGTCGTCTGCAGTGATTTTCAAATTTAATCACCTAACAATTGACGTTTTTGAAAGGGTTAACTCTTTTTTTTCCCGAACAAGACTTGGTTTTAACCTCTCTCAGACATTTTGCCCAAACAAGTCCTGGCCCCGGTTTTTCGAAAAAAACCTAAGTATATTCTCATGAGAATATGCTCAACTTCAAAGGGATACTCTCCAGCGTAGAAGAGTAATCGATTGAAGTTCACGTGGATTTCGTGCGATTTGAGCACGGTGCTCAGATTTGAGCACGAGAACGTACTTAAGGGGGAATGCTCCAGTTTCCTAAAATTTTTCCCAATAATAGAATTTATTTATATTTTATATGTTGAAATTACATGTTATAACCAATTTAAAAATAGAATAAAAATGGATGGTCAGCGATCTTGTTTGGATTTTATAGGCATTCTTATCACATACCCCTACATAGAAAAATGCAAAATTTCTTGCACCTGCCTAAGGTCCCTAAAATGGTAATAAAATTCTGTATATTCATCGTTTAGTCCGGAAAATGGATTCAAAGTAACGTCTTACATTTAATAAGAACAGAAAACCCAAAATATGTGCTTCTATAAACGCGTAAATGTATAAAACAGCATGCTCACGTGTTCGGTTAGATCAGCGAAGCTGGAGTGTTTTATGTCAAAATTTGCATATTTTTGGAAATATTTCAAGTTCTACATAACAGAATTTGATGAAACTCCTTCATTGTATTAAGCAACATGTCCATGTCCTGGTAATAATTCAAAAAGAAAATGTATAGGTCAGCGCACTTATTATTGAATTATAGGATTTTTTATCAGCTACACATGAATAAAATGACGCAAAACGGTGGTACCTGCATACACACTTACGACTGTCTTGCTCTAAATAATCCATTTCCATCTTGAGGAAATCAGTTTCGCATAATAAATACATTTTACCGTCGAAAATGGTAAATTGTAATGATGTATTATATTATTGAAAATATGGTAGCGAAACATATTGGTACGAAACATTTAATTTACTACAGTAAAGACCGAGTGTTCCGAAAAACTGGAGCATTCCCCCTTAATTGACTTCCCCAGTAGAAATTCTCTGGAAAACATTGAGAACAAAAGAAAGAAATACCGATAATCAGTATTTCCCCCATTTACCTCGATGTTTCCATTGCTATGTTGTAAAAATGATATAGTATTTCTATATCGATATCTATTTTATGTTTATCTTTTCCGAAACAAGCCTGGTTTTGACAATTCTAGTTGCAATTCTTGAGGAAAACATTGAAGGAAAAGAAGAAATTGATGGTAATAAAAATCTCCCGTTCACTCAATATTTTCTGTACAACATCGATATTCTCTTCGTCTGATATCAAAATATTGAAGTAAATGGCATAAATGATGATAACCACCATTTCCTCCTTTTGCCTCTATGTTTTTGAGATACATAAAACACAAATTCTATCTTTAATAACATTGATAATGTCGTTTGCAGCAGCTTTCAAACTAGGCCATCCTAAAATTTTGTTGTTTGGGATAGGGTTGAAATAGACAGGTCTACAATGTCTTCGTTAGGGAAAGGGTTGATTTTGATAGATCAAGTCAGGATATAGGAGGAATCCAGAGAACGAAGTCCATGGTTCCATAGTAGACGACGGGTCAAAACAGCCCCACAGTCCTACTGTATCCGTTACTTTCAGGTGTATAATGGCTGTGTAACCGTAAGCGTAATGTGTGTCAATTGCGTTCACACCTCCACCAATTATAGGCCTATTCGTGTTATTTTTATAAAGACTGCAACCCAAATCGTCAATCCTAGAGTCTCTAGATCTCTTTATCACCAAGGAGAACGAGAACACGTAAACACCTGGTTTACTGCAAGTGAACAGTCCAGTACTTTTGTTAAAGTCACCGCCCAAGTTGTAAATGACGTCAGAGAACGTTAAGTAGTACTTGATTATGGATGCCGGGTAGAATGCAGAAAAAGACGACTTGCTGCCTAAAATGAAAACGTCGCTTTTCAACGAAAACCTCGTTTGTTTTAAGCTGCAGTTGCAAGGTTTTCGTTGAAAAGCAGCGACAATTTAGAAACTAATGAATAAAATCCAATTAAACCTATCCCCAATTCAAACATGGTATTGGCGCCACCAATAGAAATGTCATCGTAAAACATTGAAGCAAAAGAAGGAAATGCCGATATCCAACATTTTTTCTTGTTTCCTCAATATTTTCTTAAATATGTTTTACACAAATTAGATTATTAGACGTGCAGCAACCTTACAATTCAACAAGCATTAAATTTCATGGTTTGGGAAAGGATTAAAACCCCGATATTTTGATCATTTTCATCAATAAACGATTTTCCCAACATACGAGAGCACTGTAATTGGACGTCTCTGATTGATTGAGCGGGATTGTACATGAACGAAAGATATTTTATTCATTCTTCTGTGTTTAATTCTATAAGATCGGTTTCGGACATACAAAATCGGCTTAATTACCAGAAAACCCCTCTTAGGCTTCAAATTGATTTGATTGCCGTTCCAAGACAACTGATTTGTCTCTATGAATAATCACTATTGACTTGATTGCCCAATTCAATTAAGGCCATGTGATTAGCAATTTTGTCTTCTTGTTTCGGTTTAACTATGAGTATTGTCGTCATTTACACTTCTCGTTCATTTTTATAAAGGACGATACAAAGCAATTTATTCAAAATGTAAGCCAACGCGCTACATAAATGAAAGCCGCGATAGCTGACTTGGCAGAGCACTCACCTTGTACTCTTTACACATGTCTATATCTGGAAGGACCTGGGTTCGAATTCTACTTAGACATTGTTCCTTTTTATCATCTTTTTTCGACTTTTATCTCCACCATCGTTAGGGAAAAACGACCGCAGTGATTTAGAATCGATCTAAACACAAATTCAACGAAATAAAGTAGTGAAACGCCAATCATTTACATACAGTTCCGCTCAATCAATCAGAGACGTCTAAATATAGTGCTCCAAGCACTTTGATTTTTATTCGTGTTTAGAGTAAAAAAGAAACACGGCAGCAGTTTTCCCTGGTTGTGGTTACAAAACAACCAAAATTCAAAACATACTTTTCCTGAAACAAAATACCAGATGGATTGGAGCACCTAACCATGGTTTCCTCATACCAGTACTGCCGCAGCATCCTTACATCTACAGATGTGCATACAAAGAAGACATTGGGAACGTGCCGTCGGGAAAATGGCAGTGGAGTACAATACGCTATTTAAATCTTCATATCATTATCAACGAACAATTGAGAATAGCAATGTCCCTATCTGTACACATATTAATACGATCATCCAGGTACCGTCGTCAATGTTGCAGATCCATTGCTTCATCTTCTTAGCACAATACACGTAAACGGGTCACTTAAACGTAATAAATACAGATCGCTGTCACTCGATCCTATACTAGTAATAATCATTGTTGTAATGATCATTGATCAGTATGTAAATAGGTCATGATACTGTCGAATGTCAGTGATACAGATGCTGGAGAAAAAAATAAAACTCGTCAGAGCAACTATTTTTCCGAATAGGTGGATATCACTAGCGTCTCATCTGAGGCTGTTCAGATGGAACCCCGATTTGTCATCGAGTCGAACCCGAGTTGCGAAATGAACTCACTCCCCGATAATCAATTTTAAAACCCTGTTTTCAAAATACGTCTCGTGGAAACCCCGTTTCTTTAAATATGTTAAAGACTTAAACATCAATGATCAAAGAAAAAGAATTTATCATACACAATACGTGCATTAAATATCATACACAATGCGTGCATTAAATTAAGTAATCATCCTAAAAAGTCTACTTTCAGTCAACACATAAAGAAAAACAAACGTTTTTCGGAAATAATCCGAACTGGTTTCGAAACAACGGCGTTCCAAATTTCATACTGAAAAAAGGTTGCGAGGCTAATCCTTTCCCGTGTGAGCTATCGCTGCTGCTGATGATATAGGGCGTTTGTTAACTTTATTAACATAGTGTATGCATGTATCGCTTTCTAAAGGTCTTACCCTTTACACAATATTGCGAAAGTATAATCACTACAAGAAAATGGTCAAATAAAAAAAAGATCGTAAAGTTGGTTAAGACGTGGCATGAATTGAATAGGCCAATGAATCTTATAGTGTTTGCTAGAGAACACATAGAAAGCAGGAAAAGATACGACAGTTTTCCTGTACGGTCGCAAAATCTATTTTGAATTTTGGTCAACTAGCAATTGAGTCTAAGAAGGGTTTTTTGGTAATGAAATCCCATTTCACCTGTCGAAAAGTGGTTATAAGAATTGGACGTCCGAAAGACGTCCAATTAAAAAAGAGAAGATTTACAGTTACTCTTTCCCCGAAGTGTTTCCTAGCGATTTTCATTGAATACGTCAATACAAAGTCTTTGGTCAAAATGTTGCGAAGATCGATAACATGTCAATTTTTACGACCCCGGAAAACCCATAATCGACATACATGTATTCAAAGGAACTGGATCAGTTTCTATAGAAAATTGCCCCTTCGAATACGCAAACGTTTACATAAAATGCTATATATGTGTACTTAATCCTCCCGAAATATTGAGGATCACGATGTATAATCACGTGACTCAAAATTTCCGATAATCTTTAATATTTTTTTAATACTTGACCAATTTGAATTTGGTTTGAAGCAGAGAAGGTAGGAAATTGCTAGGAATAAGCTGGACGAGTTGGATTTTTGAAATCATTTGATGAAAAAGTTATTGAAGATAAACCAACATTTTGGTTTATCTTGAATGACTTTTTTATCAATTGATCTTTTTAAAAATCAATCACGTCCATCTAATGCGAGACATCTGTCCACATTCTCTGATTCAAATCGAATTCATATCGGTCCAGTAATTACAAAATTATTGAAGTTTTCTGAAAGTATTGTATCACGTGATTATCCATCGTGCAAATGGGTGTGTTAGAGCTCTAAAGTATAAACACACCGTTCATCCAGATACAAAAAAACACGGATTGGTCTTCCAAACGCGGATGTGAAAAACAACACCGTGGGAATACACAAGGTAAGAAAACATCAGCATATAGCCTTTTAATTGCTGCTATATAAAAAGTGTTTGTGCAGAGCTGATGCAAAATGGTTTATCTTGAGGGTGCTGCAGTTTCATAACAAAAGATACAAGCGATTTTAAATCAGAAATCACTATTTTCTCGCCTACTTCCCGTTTTGTTTTATATTTGTAGAAATGATTTAACTGGTTTCGAGCAAATGTCTCTTCAAAATAAGTTTTCGACATATATGGAATAAATCTATACCATTTATCAAACTGGGAAAAAAAATTTGGGTGTCTAAAGCCATGTTTAAAAATTAGCCTAGTTTGCTTTAAGGTACAACTTACCACGGATGTTGATTCCACACAACACAGAGAATTTGCACCGTGGTATGTTGCACCATAGCAACTGACAGTAACCAATTTAAAATAGTTCTTGTTTTTCTTCTATATTTTTTCATGGGTTCTTGTAAAGAAAGCACTTGAAGCAATCCCCGATCCTCCATGAAACATCAATTTGACAATAATTATGTGCTTTGATAATGGTTTACAGACATTCTTACCAAGATTTTTCTCTTTTCATGCATCAAAGTCAGAATCAAAAGCATATATTTCTCTTACTAACAAATTTTATGAGACAGGATTTTAGGTAAACATTGGCAAAGTTATGTACGTTTTCATTGTATGTCACACAAAAATCAACTCAGCCGATATTCGTTGTAATTAAGAATAATAAATACTTACTCTTTTTTCCCGCCGTTCAAAATGAAATTGTTTACATCCGCATTTGGAAGACCAATCCGTGTTTTTTAGTATCTGGATGAACGGTGTGATAAAGGGCTGGACAAGCCATAATTACAGTATTGACTTTATTCTTTAATTTCGTCCCAATTGCTTGATGCATCTTTATTAAAAAAACATCATGATATCAAATCACCAATTAAGTTGTACATTGCATAGGGAAAAACTCATACATTTCCCACGAAAACTTTCTAAAATCCTATCTTTTGAAGCTACATGGAAAATCACAATAATGTCTAGTTTACATTATTGATTTAAAAACAAAGAATTCAACATAAATGACCAATGAACTATTATCAGCCCACCAGCGGACCAAGTGCACAAATCAAGCTCTTATGATAATTTTTCGTCCATCACTCGCCTGTCTATTTAAGCGTCTATTTAAGGCCTGTCTGGAATTGCTTACTGAATGTGATGTTTACACCATATCATGCGCAAATATTAGCCAGAGAAAGATAGAAAGCAGATAGATAGTACTCACGAAAGAAATGTCAGGAATCAAAGGTTTGGTGCTCCAACCGCCGGGAAATGCCCAAAAAAGATGAAAGAGTCCTAAGGCCCAATACAATCAACCAATTGCAAAAGAAAACAATTGCCATGTGTATGTAAAACTTGTTATACTATGTAGATTGTTCTTAAGGACTTTTCCCCATTATCAGATTCTTCTTACCTCGGAAGTTTTGGTGTGTTGTCGTTAACATTCGTTTAATATCGGATCCGAACGTCGCCCGAAAAATTCCGGCGTTGCGTGAATCTCATTGAGCTGGACTACTTTAACTGCAAAATGCGATGAAAGTGCAGGCAAATAATGCAGTAATATACTCATAACAACAACGTTTTACCTTGACAACTTGTATTGAAGCACACCTGTGACTCCGTTGAATCCCCGTCACATGACTTGCTGTTGTCACATTGACGACGTCTTTGTGTCTGACCTATACCGCATGTAGCGCTGCACGAGTCCCAACTAGACCAGGTACTCCACCCACCATCTGAAGAAAAAATAAACATCAAAGTCAAGATAGAAAGAATACCGTCAAAAGAATTGATGGACGATATACCGTCACAAGACTTGTCGGACGTCAAAGGTTTTGAATAATCATATTGGTGACATTCTTGTTTTCCATAATTACCATACAACACTGCATGAGTCTCAGCCAGATCAGGTGCTCCAACCACCGACTGACAAAATAGATTTCAGCCTAATCTTACATTTTAAAATAGCTAAACCGCTGTTCCATATACCTATGCATGAATATAACAAGTACAAAATTAATGCACTTTTAGAAAATATCTAAACAAAAAGACAAAATAAACAACGACAACTAAACAGTGATAGCATTTACAGAAATACAATGGGCTGAGCCTCAAAAAGAAACGTTTAAATATTCAACATTGTCTCCTTCCAACTTAACGCACTTGTTCATCTAGTTTGCAATACCGATTCCAGATCCACAGAAGTCAAGGTCTTGGTACACTAACCAGTCCTCCTCAGCAGCAGGCAAATAACTTATAATATGCTGAAAAGAATAAAATGACATAATTGTGCATTTTATTTCATTTCAGGTAATACCAGGTGCAGACATGCAGACGTTTAATATAACCCACAGAAATTATTGCAAGCATAAAAACAAATGAACATTATTAACAAATTTGCTTCCAGACAGTACTTTCAGTACTTTGATCAAATGTGTTATTCTTCTTATAAATGCTTTATCATATTCGTAGATCTATTCCCGTATGTTATCATTATCATATAGAATGTCTTTTGCTTTGATTTACGCACTGATACGCAAAACTTTATTGAATACCGCCTCGCAAGGTTCATTTTTGCCATTTCAGCTAAGTAATGCATTCACCAACGGGTTTTTACGGAATTGACGTCATATGTCTACCACGAGCATTTTTGACGATTTCGATGGTCAGAAATACAATTCATGATCACTTGGAAATCTACTGATAAGTCACATTTTTACCAATTATCCAAAGTTGCCCCGCCCAATGTGACCCTACGTTTCTATATAGCGTCTGTCGAATGCGCCTTGATTCACACAACCTAGTTATTGTCGCAGGATCGAACATATGAATCTTCAAACTATTTGTGTTGAAAATCTCATCTCAGTCAGAGCTCGAATTACAAAGTTATGAAAACTTTCCGGATACTTTATTAACAACCCTCGTATCAAAAATTAAAGTCTAGGAATAAACAAACAAAATATTCACCTTTTAGACGGAAACAATTCGACTTTACTTTGATTTTACGTAATTATTCAACCTATATCAGGCAACATCATTGCTGGTAATTGTCTGACGTACTAACATTCATATTTCAAGAAAACCAGATTTATGGCGTTTAAGTGACATTTCACATTTATTTCATTTTTCAAAAGTATGTCTTGATGCAAAGATTGTTTATTCTAATGCGTAGAAATGCTATCAGTTTATTGAAGTTGTTATTCATGAGCGAAAAACACGCCTTCAAAGTTGAGACAGAAATGACCAATTCTATATAAATCTGAACTGTTGTCCACAACAGTTTGTTTAATTTTAGCACAAATACATATATTTCTCGTACACGGTTCAATATTTTGACTTGAAATTTGCAGGATTTTCATAAGAAAAGATGCTCTTTTAGATAGATTAAAAGTAAAATTTGTGTAAAAATGAATTGTGAAATGTCACTTTAAAGGCGCGTGAACTTACTGAAAAATACACGTTTTCTTTTGTAACCGACCCATTTTATGTTCCTAAAAGCATGCATGTAATCCACCGTCCAAAAAAGACAATGCCTTTGGGTCCCAGGCCCAAACAGAGTACCGATTAAAACTGTATGCACGAAAGCGGAAAGGGAAAAATAGTAATATTCTGTATAATATGCAGCTCTGTCTTTTATTTAAAAGTACCTGAGTAAGAGGTCATGTTGCACAAGCACAACTGCGGTTGTGATGAATCTCCATCAGATGCCCCAATAGGCTGTGACAAAGATAAATTTCCACACTGACAAAGTTTTTGTTCCACATTCGTTCTCCGGACTCCGTCTGAAAGTTAGAAACATCAAAATAAAGATGGATAATATACCGTTACAACATTTGTCAGACTATGACGGTCTTGATACATCACATTGACAACGTTTATGTGTCGAACCTTTAAACGTATGTAACACAGCTCGTTTCCTTACTGGACCCCATCAACTTTTAGAACATGGGGAATATTTATGAAATGATAAAAAAAAAAAATAAATAGATAAATAGAAGAGTAAATAAAATGATATAAAAAAACCAACCAATGGTCAAGGCTTCCGTCTCACCATGTTTTGTCACGTGATGAGTAACAAAGCTACCAACTGCCACAAGAGCCACTATGATGATAGAGTGAATCACAACAACGATGACCAGATGTAGTTTTCGAACGACAAATAGTCCGTCTGTGTTTGTCTTAGTAGGTAGTTGTACATTTTCTTTTTGAACGCGTACCTTAAAAGGGTAAAAGCATTATGACCATATACATGTAACAATTTTCAAAATACTAAGGATTTAAGTGGCCGCAAGATCGCACCAAAATGTTTAACTTGAATAACTAAGAATTGAGTTAAATAATATTTATTGCGTGGCTTGTTTTCATCATAACTAAATAGCAAAAATACATACATGTATATTTGAATTAGAATAATGTTTGTTAAGGTATGCAACCCGTAATTCTTAAACTATGTTACATTTCCATTCCAAATACATACATAAGCATTTTTACGGTTTAGACTTTTGAATAAATGTATTCTTATAGACATATTTGACAAAAACGTTCAAAATTACATCCCTTGCATACGAATAAATAGTTAAATGATATTTATAAAATATTTTCTTCTTGGAACATATTCTTGAAATCCGGCACGGTGAATCAACTTATCTGAAGCGTATTTCTTGATGCAAAGATTGGTTATTCTAATGCGTATAAATGTTATCAGTTATCAGCTTTTAAAATTAAGACAGAAATGACCAATTCCATGTAAATCTGAATTATTGTGGACAACAATTTGATTAATTTTAGCACAAAAATATTTATAATTCTTCTGAACGATGCAATGATTTGGCTTGAAACCCTTAGAACTTTCATAAGAAAATATGCTCTTTCAGATAAAAATAGAAATAAAATTTATGAAAGAATGTCTGTAAAATGTCACTTTAAGGCTACAGCAACTTTTCAGCCATTTTATGAATTGGATGAACATTTTAACAGTTTCATACAATAGCTATGTGAATCATCTATTTCAAGAAAAGCTTAAACCATTTCACGAAATTGATGGCGTCTTCGCAGATTGACTGTATTAAGTCACATAATAAACAAAAGGGCCATTGGCCCTGAAGCGCTCACCTGATATAATAAACTTTTTGTTTACCAATTTTCAGGTTTATTGGACAAAAAATGTGACCTCTAGGGTGCAGACAAGGTTTTACAAAGATTTGACCTCATGACCTAGTTTATAAATCCAGATGACCCAATTTCGATCTAGTCTGAGAATTCATCAAGACAATCATTCTGATCAATTTTCAGGTTGATTGGGCAAAAAATGTGGCCTCTAGAGTGCACACAAGCTTTTTCTAAGATTTGACCCCGTGACCTAGTTTTTGACCCTAGATGACCCAATTCCGCACTTGTCCGAGAATTGATCAAGACAATCATTCTGAATAATTTTCAGGTTGATTGGGCAAAAAATGTGGCCTCTAGAGTGCACACAAGGTTTTTCTAAGATTTGACCCCGTGACCTAGTTTTTGACCCCACATAACCCAATTTCAAACTTGTCCGAGATTCATCAAGAAAATCATTCTGAGCAAATTTTAGGTTGATTTGGCAAAAAAACGTGGCCTCTAGAGTGCACACAAGGTTTTTCTAAGATTTGACCCCGTGACCTAGTTTTTGACCCCACATGACCCAATTTCAAATTTGTCCGAGATTATATCAAGACAATAATTCTGAGCAAATATCAGGTTGATTAGGCAAAAAAGTGGCCCCTAGAGTGCACACAAGGTTTTTCTGAGATTTGACCCCGTGACCTAGTTTTTGACCCCACATGACCCAATTTCAAATTTGTCCGAGATTATATCAAGACAATCATTCTGAACAAATTTCAGGTTGATTGGGCAAAAAATGTGGCCTCTAGAGTGCACACAAGGTTTTTCTAAAATTTGACCCCGTTACCTAGTTTTTGACCCCCAGATGACCCAATTTCAAATTTGTCCGAGATTTCATCAAGAAAATCATTCTGAGCAAATTTCAGGTTGATTGGGCAAAAAATGTGGCATCTAGAGTGCACACAAGGTTTTTCTAAGATTTGACCCCGTTACCTAGTTTTGATCCCAGATGACCCAATTTCAAATTTGTCCGAGATTTCATCAAGAAAATCATTCTGAGCAAATTTCAGGTTGATTGGGCAAAAAATGTGGCATCTAGAGTGCACACAAGGTTTTTCTAAGATTTGACCCCGTGACCTAGTTTTGATCCCAGATGACCCACTTTCGAACTTGTCCGAGATTTTGTCAAGACAATCATTCTGACAAAATTTCAAGTTGATTGGACAAAAACTGTGGCCTCTAGAGTGCACACAAGGTAAAGTTTGACTGACGACGGACGACGGACGACACACGACACACGACGGACGCCTGACACAGCTGTATCACAATAGCTCACCATGAGCACATTCGTGCTCAGGTGAGCTAAAAAACATCATTAACCCTTTCCCAAACGACAAAATATTAGGGTGATCCACTTCAAAAACTGCCTCAAATGACAAAATGGATGCTATTAAAGATATGAATTGTGTAAAATATGGCTTAGAAAATATTGAGACAAAAGGAGAAACTGCTGGTTATCAGCAGTTTCTTCTTTTGTTTCAATGTTTTCCCTAGCCTTTTCTATTAGGGACGTCAAAACCAGGTCTTATTTGGGAAAGGGTTAAGGGGTTGACTACCTTAAAGAACAATGAAATAACTGTCGTTTGATATCTATAGATATTTTTCTACTGGAGACTCGCTTAGGATGTTGTGGTAGTACTGATAGTGAAACGAAATGAATATATGGTTAGGTACTAAAGCAGGGCGATATGACCAAAGCAATTGAAAAAGGTGTTAAATATGAATGAATGAATGAATGAATGAATGAATGAATGAATGAATCAATCAATCAATCAATCAATCAATCAATCAATCAATCAATCAATCAATCAATCAATCAATCAATCAATCAATCAATCAATCAATCAATCAATTGAGAACTGATTTTGAAAAGCAACGTTCATATCTTGGGGTTATAAAGGACAGGAAATTAATCCTTTCACAAACGGACTCCAATTTGAAATCTGTGGAAAAACGATAAAATGGAAACTACTTTACTCAAAGTTCAAACTGTGAATGAAATAGTACCGAAAACATTTGGGCAAATAGAGAAAATAATGATTATCAGCATTTTCTTTTTTTGCCTCAATACGCTCACAAACCATTTCTTTTAGGGACGTGCATCAAAACATGTCTTGTTTTGGAAAGGGTTAATTAAACATTCCATCACTTTCAATAGGGAAGTAATATTAACTCTTTCCCAAATGGCATACATAGACTTAAAGTTTATAAGCAGCTGCAGTCGTCAAAATCGATGGTTATACATTTAGGATAGATGCACAGTATGCCAAAGGAATTATTGAAGGAAAAGGAGAAAATTCAGATAGTCAACATCTCTTCTTTTCTACAGTGGGTTTTCGAAACATTTGTTTTGGCATCGCTAAAACCATTCGAGCCAGGATCTGGAAAAATGTCTCTTATAGCATTTGAGACTTTATTGCTTCATGACCAGCTTGTGCCTAGGTGCAGTCTGGCCGGGAGTCATGTTATTCTTACACGGTTGCTACAGACCATTACAATTCTACTAGAGAACAACACGGTTCCTGATCAGACTGCGTGTATAAGCAGGCTGATCTGGAACCAGATCAGGCTTAAATGCATTAAAGGATCTTTTTCCAGATCCTGGCTCATTTGTTTTTTGTTTAACCCTTTCCCAAACAAGGCCTGGTTTTGACGTCCCGAAGAAAGAAGACATATGAATCTTTTAAATTTTAATACTGTCTGTTTAGGAAAGGATTAAAGGACAAAAGGAAATTAATCTATGACAGACAGAATATCATACTTAAGATATTCGCCCATTACTTGACGGCACAATTTGTCAAAGAAGTTGCGGAGGCCATTTTCAAGTGTATAGTATTTGTCTTTATGAAAAGAAATCCCTCTGGGAAATAAAATGGTTACATCGCTTGTTTAAGCCTCTCTTACAACCGGTCGTACGTGCTCCTGCGTGCGGTCTGCGTGCGGTCTGCGTGCAGTCTGCGTCTAAAACGTACGTTTAGTCGTGCGATGCACGCACGTGCAACGTACGATTTTGGTGGACGCAACCACGACGCAGACTGCACGCAGCAAAGAATTGACCGGACAATTCTTTGAGGCGCTCTTTCAACCCGTCGTGCGTCTTTATAAATCGTGCGATTTTGCAGTTTTAAAACGTACGATTTAAAAAAGACGTACGACGGGTTGTAAGAGAGGCTTTACAAACATTTTTTTTCATTGTCCGGAATGTTTTCCCAAGTCTTTATTATAAAACTTAAGACCCGCTACTACTCCACCGCGCGCCCCCTCGGCAGCGTACACTTGCCTAATGTGCGAGGGGTGTTAATAAAGTATCCGGAATAGTATTATAACTTTGTTAACAGCCCTCGTATGTGGTAATGCTAAGGTATTCAATCCATCATTAGATACTAAACTTTTCGCACAATTTTGCTTGCAAATTCGTCGTTTTCCGTGTCAACGAAAATTAACGGGATTATCCGGTTTTCCAAAATCAGGATAACCTCGTCAGTTTCCGTTGCCCCGGATGACGCCGGCGGGCCACGAAGGAGTTGGTATCTAATGATGGGTGGAATACCTTAAATAGATAAATGGGATATTTACATTCTAAATTTGTTATTTTTAATCCAAACCTTATGTTGTGGGTACTCATTGGAATCGTCTGGTCGAGACGATTCCAAAGAGTATCCTCAACATAGGGTTTGATAAGTAATAAATGATAAATTGTGCTTTGAAAAGACAACATACCGTCTTACATGTAGCCCCGTTTACACCTATGTTTTCGTTCTATACTTGCCTCTTCTCTCCCAGCATTGCCCACACCTTCAACTTCTTCATCAAAATGCGCATCATCATAATAATGACTGTCATCTTGTCCGGTTGTACTCTTACTGTAATACACTGCTCAAAAAGAATAAATAAGGAAATATATAAATAAATTAAATACAGGAACATATAATATAAATTCAGAAGATCACTTCTTTTCTATCTTTAAGGTAAGGCCTGTGTAATCAGTTATGGAACGAAATCTGTATGGTGCGAATAGACGATTTTACACGATTCTAAGACGATTTTAAAGGGAAGTTACGTAATTTCCACTGCTCTCACTATTTGATTTTGTTGCTTTTTTGCATACTCTTCATACAATTTAGAAACATTTTCACAAACATCGTCTAGAATATTCCCCGGAATTCTGAGCATGCTCAATTTTTCCGTTTTTGTGGAAACAGGCGATACTGCATCTAACAGTACTTTAAAAATCGGGGAACTTCAATCGGACATTATCGGAAATGTTAGGTGACGTCACAGTATATGGCGATATATAACGGTTATTCAGGGAGTAGGCCTACGTTATGCAGGCCTTACCTTAAGTCTCGTAAAAACTGTTATGGCCCACAACACTTATTTGCTTACCGAGTATTAAAAAGGTTCAAAACTGGAAGTATTTGCATGGTTTTGAGCTGAAAGCCCACAGTTTGATTCATTTTACGATGTCCATTTTCAGCGAAGTTTTTCTTCAAAAACCTAGGTTCTTTCCTTTAATTAACACAAAAAGATTAAGAGAACTGTTGATGAAAATTCCATAAACTACACCAATGGAAGGCCACGTGACATCACAAATAGTGGGCCTTACAAGAAAAAGCCGATAAAATTTAATATTCTGCATAAATATAGCATTGATAGATAATTCAAATTTTGACAAAGGAGATGTTTTTTCATGATTTCAGTTTGTAGGGTACATTTCTTGTAGTCGTATTAGTTTTTTAGGCCAAGTCGTGAAATATTTAAGAGAAAATTACATACATGTATGAAAAATCCATATTTGGGCAACCCTAGTTTAAAGTTTACAACAACACCACCAACACCACCACCACCACCACCACAAATAATTTTGCAGAAAGTCTTCAAAATCTGCTTATATGTGACCGATTTGGATTTCTTTCGAAGCACAGAAGGTGTAAATATTTCAGGTATTTTTGGATATGATGGAATTTTTACATGTTAATAGTACCTGATGAAAATACTGTTTAAAAGATTCATGACATCGGGACCCCCCTTGTGTTTTTCTTGTCTTCTCTCCTTCAAGCCATTTTGCTAATCGACCACGTATAAATAGAATTATTGAAGACTTTCTGCAATTGTTTCAATTAATTCCCGTCATGGGTTAACCCATTGCCAGACGGCAAAATTTTGGACCATTCAAGATACTAAGATGATGCAGACGACGATTTCAAGTGAATATAATTATGCTTTTTTGGTAGGAAATCAAGCATTTTCTTCATTTTCCACTATGTTTTCCAAAGCCTGTATCTCGTGAGTAGTCAAAAGGCGTCACTGTGCGGTATTTGGTCAAGACCTTTCTAAGAAAATGCAGCGTTGCCATATTTGGCGCCTCGAGTGATTTCACGATTAAACATTACCACTCGGAAGGGAGTGCTTGGTTTATATCTTCCTGTTTCGCAATCACGGTGGATGATCAGGTTATATTCCAGTTTCAGATAATCCTTGATAAATTTGTTAATTTGAGACCAAATAAACCTTGGTTTAAAACAAAGAAGGTGGACAGACGTATTTAGCATTAGATGGACGCGGTGATTAAAAAAAAACCCAATTGATACAAAAGTAATAGAAGATCAACCAACATTTTCAAAAATCTACCACGTCCAGCTAATTCCTGATATTTTCCCGCACTCTCTTCTCCAAGCCGAATTAAAATTGGTCAAGTATTAACAAAGAAATTGATGAAATTGTAATATCACGTGATAATCCACCGTGACAATACTACGTTGGTGGTATCGGAAACACATCTTTCCGTTGAAACAATCCAAATCTTATAAACTTTATAGGGTTTATTCACGTTCTCTTCATTTTAAAGAATGTTTTTAAAAGCCCCTCACCTTTTGGGCCGTCAAATCGCGACTCTGAGTGGGAATGGTTTAAACAAATACTACATACATACAATGGTGCTTTTTGATGCCCCTCAAGATAGAGGCTTTTCGACAAGAATCGTTTCATTTCCAACAATGTTTCGTCTTTCCTTTATTTGTAGAAAACGTGTTATAGTTTTATGAATTGAATTTCGTTTTTAAAATTGTAAAATTTTCGTAATTCTCATTGTATTAGAAACCATTCATTTAATCCAAATATTAAAATTAAAATGCTAACTTTGCATGTAACAGATCTCGTGCAATAATAAAATACACTTACTTATAAAGCTATTAATCGCTAATATGGACCCTCGAATTAAAACCTTTCCACAGTTTATAAGAGAAACTGAATTAAGTTCCTTAAACAATTAGATTTATATCATTAAGAGATCGCCAAGATATTTTGACCTTTAAGTTGGATCTTAAGTTTTAACTGCGCAAATTCATGCGCATGATATTTCTTCCTTTAATAAAATGCAGAAAATAAACTTACGAAAACATCCATTCTAAGGTAGTCAACCCATAACGAGTTTCATGTGATGTCGGCATTATTCAAGCGGCGACGACGTAAACATAAATTTCATGTAAAAGTCACCCGAAAAGGTTCGAATATGTAACGAATTTTCAACGAAGTCGCACGAAAAATGAAGACTTCACATGAATCTCATTAGGGTGAATTTTCTGAAGTGATAAGTCGAGTATAACTTGCCCATAAAATGAATAATTGCGTTACAAAATAGTCCCGGAAGTGATCATGAATGACGTCACATCCGATGATGTGGCTGATTCCGCGCATATTAAGAAAAGAAGAGAAATGGGCAATAAATCATCACTTTTCAACAAAATACTCGTAACTGCAGCTTATTACAAGCTGCAGTTACGAGGATTTTGGTGAAAATATGCGAAATATTCTCCAAGTCGACCTCGTTCCGGTCAAATCACAGACATGACGAGAACGAGAACACGTGGGTAGATGTTTAAAAAAATGCTGACTTTTTGTCTTTTGTTACACACGTTATTATTAAACTTTCAGTTTTTTCGTCACTTGCCCCGTGTTAAGGCTTCTTTATAAAAGTGTCATTCCCACTTTAAGAGCCAGCTAGTTTTGTCTCATATGAGACAAGCTTGATTTCAGAGTGCCGGAGTCAATAGTTAGCCCAGTTTAAAAAATAACCATGGTTTTGACATAGAAACCTGGAAACAATATTTTATGATCACAAGCAGCATCTTTACTTTGCTCAATAGTTCACAAGGTGGATAATCACGTGATGCAATTTTTACTATATATCTTCAATGACTTTGTTAATACGGGACCGATTTGAATTCGGTTTGAAGCAGAGAGTGTAGACAGACGTCATGCATTAGATGGACGTGGTAGAGTTTTGAAAAATCAACTGATAAAAAAGTTTGGTTTATCTTCAATAACTTTTTTGTCAGTTATCATCACGACTATGTTATTCCTGACATTTTTCCACCTTCTCTGCTTCAAACCGAATTCAAATTGGTCAAGTATTTACAAAGTTATTGAAGATTATCGGAAATTCTAAGTCACGTGATTATACACCGTGGTTCATGTACTCAAAAAGTTTTACTATATCGTCGAAATCTGCTGTTTTCAATTTGGAGCTGTCTTAAAAGTTGCCGTTTGGATGAAATTCATTATGGTGTGTGTAAATAGATTGATTTTTTGTACAAAATAGCATAAACTATTGAGGCAAAGGGAGAAAATGCTGATTTTCAGCATTTTCTACTTTTGTCTCAATGTTTTCCCAAGCATTTTCTATCAGAGACGTAAATCCTTGTCTTGTTTGGGAATTGGTTTATTGAACCTGTCAAAAAATGTGATTGTTTGGGAAAGGGTTAATTGAACCTGTCAAAATAAGTGCGTGTTTGGGAAAGGGTTGGCTTTATATAAAGACACATTGTTTATGGATCTTAAACAAAATACTGATATACTTTGTGTGGATTACGTAAAATAATCAAAGAGGTTTAATTCTTAAAATTAAAGAAAGTATAATTGTTACTATAATATTATGCTAATCCAGTCTCAAACGAGGTTTGAAATGTTTGGGGAAACATTGAGATGAAGGAGCAAAATGCTGATAACCAGCATTTTCTCCTTTTGCTTTAAAATTTGGCCAGCCTATTCTTTGTCGTTACTACTACTACTATGATTAGGATCATCATCATCATAATAATCATCATTATTATTATCATTATTATTATCATCATCATCATTATATTATTATTATTATTATTATCATTATTATTATTATTATTATTATTATTATTATTATTATTATTATTATTATTATTATTATTATTATTATTATTATTATTATTATTATTATTATTATTATTATTATTATTATTATTATTATTATTATCATCATTATTATTTATTCCTTTATCATCATTATTATTATTATTATATGTCGATTAATTCTATGTTAGGGTACATGTCAATTACAATTAGCTACCACTGTCATCTAAGCAGTCAAAATACCCTTAAGGGGGAATGCTCCAGTTTCCTAATTTTTTCCCAATAATAGAATTTATTCATGTTTTGTATGTTGAAATAACATGTTAATACCAATTGAAAAATGAAATAAAAATGGATGGTCAGCGATCTTGTTTGAATTTAATAGGCATTCGAATCACATACCCCTACATCAAAAAAATGCACAATTTCTTGCACCTGTCCAAGGTCACTTAAATGCTAATAAAATGCTGTATATGCATCGTTTAGTCCCGAAAACGGATTTAAAGTAACGTCTTACATTTAATAAGAACAGAAACCCCAAAATATGTGCTATTATAAGTTTACGCGTAAATGTATAAAAAAGTACGCTCGCGCGTTCGGTTAGATCAACGAAGCTGGAGTGTTTTATGTCAAAATTTGCATATTATTGGAAATACTTCAAGTTCTACCTAATAGAATTTGATAAAACTCCCTCATTGTATTAAGCAACATGTCCTGGTAATAATTCAAAAAGAAAATGTATAGATCAGCGCACTTTTTAGTGAATTACGGCAATTTTTATCAGCTACACATGAATGAAATGACGCAAAAAAGTGGTAACTGCATACACACTTACGACTGTCTTGCTCTAAATAATCGATTTCCATCTTGAGGAAATCAGTTTCGCATAATAAATATACTTTTACCGTCGGAAATGGTAAATTGTAATGATGTGTTATACTATTGAAAATATGGTAGCGAAACATATTGGTAAGAAACATTTAATGTACTACAATAAGGACCGAGTGTTCCGAAAAACTGGAGCATTCCCCCTTAATATAGTTATTTTATGATTTTTACAACGTCGGAATTTTTCGGAGGATGTCGTAAACATTCGTTAAGTATTCGATCCTTTTGTCAAAACTTTACAGCTCCCATTAACCCTTTCCCAAGCAGACCTGGTTTTGACGTCCCTAATAGAAAAGGCTTGGGAAAACATTGAAACAAAAGAAGAAACTGCTGATAACCAGCAGTTTCTCCTTTTGTCTCAATATTTTCTGTGCTGTGTTTTACACAAATTCTATCGTTCTCAACATCCATTTTGCCACTTACAACAGCTTTAACCCCTTTCCCAAACGGCAAAGTTTTAGGGTTATTCGCTTCAAAAACTACCACAAATGACAAAATGGAATGTATTAAAGATAAAATTTGAGTAAAATATGGCTTAGAAAATATTGAGACAAAAGTAGAAACTGCTGGTTATCAGCAGTTTCTTCTTTTGTATCAATGTTTTCGCAAGCCTTTCCTGGGGGGGGGGGGGGTCAAAACCAGGTCTTGTTTGGGAAAGGGTTAAATTGTATCAACCAAGAATTCTGTCATTTGGGAAAGGTTAATCTAACAAATTGTTGATGTTATGCCCGACAACAGTCGAGGTGTGCCGATTTATTTAATTCGGTTACACAATATAGCGGACGAGAATTGACCTGGCAGAGCATTCCATTCGATTAGCAAGGTCATTTATCGTGAGGTATAACAGGTAGGAATCCACTTTCGAATGTTTGCGAAGCCTCTCGGACATTCCACGGTGTGTGAAACTCCAAAAGGTCCTCATTTCGAAAATTCTGCTTTACAATAGGGAATGATTTTATCCAGTTAATCGTGACGTAAATTCGGACAAACGAAATAGTATTTCGTAGGTGCTGTTATAAAATCTCGTAACTACGGCTTGATTTAAGCCGTAGTTACGATATTTTATAACAACACGGTTTATCAAAACATAACAGTAAACCTGGTCTATTGTTAGCACAAAATTCTTTGTCATTGGTCAGGACGTTACTTGATAAACACACCGGTATGGCTGAAAGAAGTGTACAGTATATAGTTGGTCAAGATGAAATCGCCGGAATCAAGAAAACGGCAACTGAGGAAAATGTGTATTATAATACACTCTGTGTACAAACCGAAAGCGAAGATTATGATGAAATGAACTTCGCTGACCAGGTTGATGATAACGTGAATATAAACAGTGTTGGGAAAGGAGAGGTATGTATAAAAACAGCAAAATTTATGTAAGATTAAGGTAGTCTGTTCCTTATGAGATTCGTGAGACGGAATTATTCGGGCAACGTCGGAAACATTCAATGGTGGTACGTTCTACCGCCGAATAATTACGACGTTGCCCGAATCGGTTCGGATACGTAACCCTTATAATATACCCTTAAAAGAGAAGAGGAAACTTGTTTTCAGCTTTTTCTTTTCTCTTAAGGGTTCTTGATACCATGTATCTCTCTTCAAAAGTTCTAATTGGCCATTTTTTTACATTCGTTTTGCTTGAAAATGGCAAATACATAAAAACTGAAATTTTGACAGTTATCTATCCATTTGATAACAATTTCAAATAAACTTTTTATAACACCGAATGTTTTATTTTGCACGAATTATTGGTCAAAAACGTGTTTTTGTCAAACGTGCACGAAAAACTCGTGCGCTTTTCAAAACTCGTAAATTTTAAATAGACCATGTCCTATACAGCCCAGAACATAGGAAAAACAGTAAACATTACCAAAATCTAGTTACACGAATACGCTAGAGAGCTTTGCATAATGGAAATTAACAAGCCAATTATAGGGATATGTTCTCAATAAATTCTTCGGACATTCTTTCATTAACACAGCATAAATAATCTTCTTTGATGATTAGTGGTGCCTCTAACGATAATTTTCATGTTGCAAGAATTTTTAATCGTCCCAATCCTGCCTAAATAGGGATGTTCTAGGAATTTCGGTTGGCCGGAAATGGATATGCTAATATGACGCTTACAAAACCGATAAACATCGGCTACCCTTTCGGCCCTTTAACTTGTTAGATTCAACAACAACCGTCATGAAAAACGTTATCAGCACAATATGCACGGCAGGGGCAAAACTACCCATTTCCGGCCATTTCCAAGCATATCTGGAAGCCATTCATGTCCAAAATATAATTCCTGTGTCATTATTTGATAGGCATTGTCCGCATGTTGGCGTCGAACCACATTCAAAGCCTTCATTTCAATTAAAAAGTTTTATTTTGGCCCCATTAAGCTTAATGGATTAAGTTGAAGAAAATTTAGACAACCATCCATTATGCAACATTTTGGACGATCTGTAACGTGTTGTCACTCACGAATGGAGAAAAATTCCAATGAAATACATCCTAAACTGTGAAAGAATCACCAGAATGCAGTGACATGCCATGATCAATGCTGCTTTGGGAAAGTACATTGTTGGCCTCTGTTTTGTGACTTTGTATTTGTAGGTTTTTTTTTATCAGATGCCATTATTTTGATAATGCATTGTAATGAGAAGCTATTGGTTTTTTTAATCATGATTAATGAATTTGTCAGCTGATGATATTAAAATGATTATGTTTTGAACATAGTTGTAGTTTGTACTTCCCAAAATATGAGGTGGCCAATTAGAACTTTTGAGAAGTGTATAGGCTCGTCAAAGTCAGTACTTGTTTGGAATGAGGGAAAGTGATGTTTTTGCATTTGTGTTTGTGTGTTTATGTATGTTTAAATGTAATGCTTTAACCCACGAATGGGTATAATTGAGCATCATTAAATAGTCTTATTCTTATTCTTATTCGTAACAAAAATTAGCGACTTTGCACGAAAAAATCCGGAGTAGCACGAATCTCATTCATGTCTTTTTTCCCCATTCTACACAAAAATAACCTAATTTAGGATCGATATGTGTGAGAAGGATCGCGTTTAAAAATCATCATTATGTTATTGTCTTTATTCAAAAGGTACTGACGTCAAATAAAAACGCCTCAGCCCTAATAAATGTCCGATTATTCAGTAAATCGGATTTGAAATTACAAATACTGATTTCCATCTGTAAATTTGATTATCTGTTGTTGAAAAATGATGATAAAGAAATTTTCAAATTGTTACAGTTTACAAAAACGGCACATTTAAACAGAGCGGTATCAGAATTTCCATTTGAAAAGTAGTGGCACGTGGTTCAAACTTTACTTGCGACGACAAAAGATACCGTAAAACGTCTTAATTGGTGACCTCAGTTAGAGAATACTAAACCCGACGTCGATTTCAACGTCTCAAGCCTTAAACACGTATGACGTTAACGTAAGACAGCTTCTTGCATAACATGCGTTACATGAGGTCTATCTGACTTTGGCAGATTGGCAAATGTTTCTGTAACTCTTACTCGTCGACCAAGATGCCTAATAGTGTAGTGCAAGACGTCAAAACGTCAGGCGGCTTGTTCTTGATTTTTCCCGTTTTCGAAAATGGCTGATCTTCGAGATCTATTTTCCAAACAGTGTGTCTATTTCAAATGTTACTTGCAACAACAACAGTTACCAGAAAAAAACACTTATTTGGCCACCACATTTACCGACTATTCGACAGAACGTCGATCAAAACGTCAAAAACCGGAAACGTACATGACGTTAACCTGGAGAATTAACTTGCTTTACAGGCGTTACGTGAGGTCTAGTTGAGCGTGGCCGATCAATAAACGTTCGCAGAATTCTAACGCGTCGACCAAGACACCGAATCGAGAAACACAATATGTTAAACTGTCTCGCGACTTGTTTATGCCTTCGTCGTATTCAAAAATGGCTATATTACGAGCTCCTTTTTTTAAATTTTGTCTTGGAATCCTTCAATTCGGATGTTTCACAAGGAAATCTTTAAATTCGTTGTTGCCTATCCACTAACACATGTTACTGTGTAAAATGTGACAAATTTCATCACGTGATATACATACACGAAGCGCACGTAGAAAACGTGACCAGTCACCGGAAATGGACATGTTAATGGATAGAAACGCATATTTTTTCACTTGCCGTAATTGTCGGTCAAAATGATAATATACAGTATACATTTCAACAACATTATAATAGGCATAAGGAAAATAACGACAGATTTCAATGGAGCGTTTTTAATTGACGTCAGTATATTACTGAATTCCCCTTGTCTATTTCTTCATAAAAAGGGACGTCATGGTTTTGACGATTACGACACGAAAACGTAAATAAACCTTAGAGAGTAAAGAAAAGCTTGTCGATCACCGGCATGTCCTCGTTGCTGATAACCAGTACTTATTTTCCACAGGATGACAAGTAGCATTTTCAAATTATAAATCGTGAAAAATAGCATCTATCGAATTTGGCCATTTTACATGGTTTGGTGTTAGGAAAAGAGTTATTTAAACTTCCGCAATGACAATACTGCATGCCCGAGACTGGTGCATAAAATTTGATTCCATAATGATAACGTGGCTTCTCGCCATAATCTACAATTTTCGTTAAAAATACCGTAACTACAGCTTACCCAAGCTTTATTTACGGTATTTTCCAACAAAATCAAAGGTATATAATTATGGTCGAATTGTCATATTCATTGTAGACGGACCAAAATAGCATTTGAGACCCACGCACAGTCTGATTAACAGCCATTCCACGAAGACTGGCTCATTTTCTAAAAATGCATGTCACCGACATTCAATGCATTATTTTACAACATAATCAATTATGTTCGACAAAAAGTAAGCTTTTTTCATCACGGGACATAATTTGAAATAAAACAATATGATTGTTAAGTTATTCAAACAATTTAATAAATGAGCTTTGTTGTGTTGAAAATTGCGAAAACGTCCAAATGTTGATATCGCCGCACAATTTTTTGTTCTAAACTACCGTCCAAATTAGCCGTTTCTTTGACAAAGCCATTGTTCTCCTTTGTATTATTTTCCACCAACCGCACTAAAACGAATAAACAAAGTATGATTCCCTCATCATACAAGTTTACTACATGAAAAAAGAAACGCAACAGCAAATAAATTTGATTATACGTTTTGTTTTAGTCTTTCTCAAAATCATCGTAATTCCAGCACATATTTCAATGCATAGCAAAACTTCATCATTTGACTTTCTAGTGTCAAAATTTCATCAAGGTCGCAGGTTGTACGTGCCATAAACATGCGTTTAAATGAGCGCGGTTTGGCGTCAACGTTAAATGTGTTCTTGTACGCAATCCAATTTGACGTTAACAATTCTTGACTGAAATGTGATTGCTGTATTGTCCATGAATAGCATCAATAGTTTTTTCTCGATCAAATAATTTGTTTCCGTTGGTAAAATAAGCAAACGTTATGACGTCGTGACGTTAGACGTTGACGACCGCTTTTCGGGCGACCGTCATTTGTTCCGTTCGTTCTAAGACGTTATCTCAAGCAATATTTTGTCAACCTATGTACACCAAAGCCAGCACCAATTGCTGGTTGAGATTATCCATTCGTAAACATCACAATTACTACCGAACGACGCAAAATGATATTGGGGATTAAATCTAAACAAAAATCATTGAAATCTAATTTGCCTTTTTTCGAGTCTACGTGCATCTACACAAATCAAGAGAGTTTTATGTAAAGTTTGTGTATTTTTTTAAAAAGGTTTGCACGTGAAAAACGTGTAAACGTCGATTTTGACGTTATCTCACAGGTAAGACAGGTTCTAACGTAAAATATCAATATCAAGATACAGTTCCCTGTTCTAATCAGTAACAATTGTGACTCAATAGCATAAAAGAATTAGGAGAAACAACAACAAATAGTTGTTGCGTTTTTTCTTTCCTCAAGTATATTAGAATTTAGAGGGGCCCATGCTAGGTTTTTATGCTTCCGAAATGTTCGGGAACTCATATTTGTTCATGGAAAAACAATTTGCAATGCTTAAAAAGCTCAATCACGGCGAATGACCATCTTTCCTTTGCTATAGATCAATCCTTTACAAGCGTGTATACACATTCTATTTTTACTTCAAAACGAGAAAAGGTCAAGGTCAACGAGACACACCTCCGCGGTATTAACACACCGTACAACCGGCTGTGTGGATGACTGTGACCTTTTTTTCGAGGGATACGTGAAAAGGTTTATTTTGTACAAGCACTGAACATTATTACGCGTATTTATTAACTATAGAATACCAAAGATCCTTTCGTTTATTTATAAAAGTAAATTCATTTGACCTAACATGCACATGACATCAGATGCCGAATCTGTCTTCTCAAACTTTCGACGCAGCCGGTTGTACGGTGTGTTGAATCTCGCTGAGCACAGATGACGTACCTCTGACGTAATTGATTTTTGAAGGCTGGGCATATTTAACCGTTACGAAACAAAAACAAGGACAAAACAAAACTGACAGCATGTTATTCGTTGATTTGGATTTTAAAACTTAAAAAAGCTTGGTGAGTGCTAAGAATGGAGATAAGTGATCTACCCCTTCAGGTTGGTAATTTCATACATTATTTCTGGTTTGTAATTATTGTGCCATTTGCATTTTAGACAGCCTAGCTCGTCCCCCTTCAAACATATCTGTTTGTATGTTGCCAGATATACATATATGAAGGTAGCGAACTTTCAATGACATACAAATGTAAAAGAAAGTCAACTTTTCTCTCAGTTTGTCGATTTTAAAACTAGTTTGTTCCGTAAATGGATTAATATAAATATCATGACCCTTAAGTTTATGAATGTCTAAGCATTTCTTCACAAAGGTAAAGAACATGACAAAAAGGAATTTGATGCATTCCGTTGACTCTGCTTCCGTTACGTCGGTGTAGCCTGCATAATAATATAGAATATGTCAGAAAGTTAAGAATGTTCTAAAGTTTCTAATACATAGCTCTAGAACTTTCTACTATTCAACTGATAAATAAACAACATGTTTATCAGATATTCAGTTCCAAAAAGATATATATGTAAACAAGTAAACAATATATTTACTTAACATCTAGTTCTAGCAATAAACATTCTGAAGTTTCTATCTTTTTTAAGAATATTAGAACGTTAAGTTATAAAAATGCACGAAGGGAAGTTCCAAAATTAAGATGACAAATGTTTAAATACCATGCTATATGTGCATAAATAACAATAGACAAAAAGTTCAATTTAATACTCTTAAAAATTGAAAAATCCTTAGAAATATCCAATACCAAAAAACACATGTTCGGCACACCATTAATACACATATATTTCTGAATAAAAAACGATTTTTTAATATTATGACATGTTCATAATTCAGAAAAACCCGCACTGTTTTTTTTTAAAAAAATAATAAGATATCATGTTAAAACAAAACGACGAAACTGCATTGGGATACAAAAAGATAAGGTGGGACTGGTTTACATAATAGACGAGCTGGTAGTAGATGAAATGATTGTAGACCACTCGTATTTAAATCCTAGAAACTATCCATGGTGATATCTGATTGACCATACTGTGGTGCATATGTAGAGATGACTGTTTTGACCAATGCTAAAATGTAATTGTTACTCTGTGTGTAATATTAAAGAATAGACAATGTATCAGTTCGGCAGTTTTGCCAATGATATTGATAGTGTAAATATACTAAAAGAAACTTCTATTCATTTGTTTTTAGTGTTAAATTTAGTGCATGTTTTATGCCATTCTGTTGATTCTTTTTTGTACGATTCTTTACATGTAGCGTTTAAAGTGATTTTAATTAATGGAAATTATCTATTTTCCGTAACACAGATCATTTTGTCCACGATCATACACACACACACACACACACACACACACACACACACACACACACACACACACACACACACACACACACACACACACACACACACACACACACACACACACACACACACACACACACACACACACACACACACACACACACACACACACACACACACACACACACACACACAAAAAAAAAAGCTCGAGAACCAGAAGCACTGAAAGAAACATTATCTGAAGTGGCATTAATATAGGCATACTTACTTTCGACTTAATTTTTAAAGATGGCTTCAAAAAGCTACAAACGATCACAAACGCGTTTTAAATGCTCAAATAAAGCGTTAAAGAGTGAAATAATCGTTTTTATATCACCAAATAAATCATGATTGAATTGTAACCATTGTCCGTGTAAATTGTGCAAATGGTTGATGATGGCAATATAACAAATCTGTTTGATGTTTGGTTGAAACAGTGACCACAGTTCAACCTATATGTCTCTTGAGTTGCTTTATATGCTCCGTAACAGCTAGCTTATAGTGATATATTTTAAAATGCCATAACTCAGCAGGACTTAATATGTTGTGGGTAAAATGTTTACCCCATTTAGACTATGTGACTCTTTATCTTAACATAAAAATTATGCTTATGCAGCAACGTTCATTTTCTAACATTTTTTTATTTCGGAAATGAGCCAATTTTCGTGGACTAGCTGTTAAGTTACATACTATTCTCATTTAGTTGTTACTCTTAAAGCAGCTCTATTGGTAAGGCGAGAAATCTCCCCAAAAGGCTCAGATCGAAGGGTCACATTTCATAAAATTCAAATTGAGAAGAAAAATTAAACTTTTGATTTATGTTATTACACAAATTAGATAAATACCGATTTTAAACCAGTTAAAAAATTCTACAAGTGCAGATAACTTGTTAGTTTTGTACCCGCTCCAATAGTTACATTTCCTTACACTACCGGTGTTTATTGAGCTTAATTGGAGTTGTTTTTTCATGGTATATTCAATTTGTTTTCTACAAATAGTATAACAAATGGTGTTGACATCGCATAGCAGCTTTGGACGTCAGTGAAACATTTTTAAAGGTGTGCCATCTCGAAAAAGACCCAACAGAGACATAAACTGAGATGAAAAAGTCTAGTCAGTATAAAGTTTTTGGTCAATAATTTTGTAAAAAAAGTTTTACAATGCCGATTTTTTACTCATAACAATCTTAAACCTTTTTTGAACAAGTCTGTGAAATTTGATTGTCATCCGTACTTTACTCAACTTTACAATCAACAATTCTCTCAAAATGGGGTCATATTGAAAATTCACATCTTCAGCAGTGACTTTTTGTAGAGACTAATTATCTTGCAATTGACATAAAAAAGCAATCTTTGTACAATTTCTTGGTAGGATAGAAGTTTCTTTCATAACTGTAAGGGAGAAAATCCTATTAAGGGAATTCTCAGTGGATCATGGCCACTTATGCACCCGGCATTTTGCTCGTAGCACTTTAACTGCGTTGTCAAGAAATTGTTCAGTAATGACCAGTAGCTGGTTTACCACTCATATGGAGATATTACCAGTAATTAATAATTGATTATCAGCATTTACCTTTTGTTTCAATATTTTCCATGCTATGTTATACACATACATAATCTTTACAAACATCCATATTGTCATCTGCAGTAGTCCTAAGATTAGACTACCATGGGATGTTATCGTTTGGGAAAGGATTAAAATGATTTATGACGAGATCTACGAGATCTCGGACCATATTCCTTCTACTTTCATTTCTATTTAGGTATGTAATAAAAAAGAAAATATACAAGTACCTACTAAGACCAACACAGAAGGACTATTTGTTGTTCGAAAACTACAACTGATCATCGCTGTTTGTGTTCTCTCTATCATCATAGTGGCGCTTGTAGCGGTTGGCATCATTACATATCACGTGACTAAACATGGTGGAACGGAAGCCTTGACCATGGGTTTGTTCATATTATTCTTTAATAGTTGTTGTCATTGATGCTGTTGGGGTTTTGCTATTTTTTCCCTTAAAGTTTCTTTTCTTCTACTTTCTTTTCTTCTTTAATTTGTATCTTTGCCTTTGTGATATTTTGAAAACATAACTCCTTAATCCATTTTTGCCCAGAGTCCTTTTTCGGGCCTCCTTTGGAGACGTTTAAGATGCCTGTCTCTGGCTTTTGTCATTTTTTTTTAATTTCTGTCAATTATGTATCTTGAGAATATCTGTAGACAACAAATCCAATACATTGGTCATTGTATTGGTAATGTATAAGTTAACCTGGACTGTTTGTGAAAGGGAAGCGGTGGTCTCCATATACTATGACAAGTACTACAAGACAGTGATTATTACAAAACGTGTATATTTAAAATAACACATTGAAAAAAATTATTTCATTCACAAAAAAATATGACACAGAACAAGAGAAAGAGAAAGTGGAAATGCTGAACCATACATAATTATATGATTGAAAGGCATTCTTTAACCATTTTCTGGCTAAAATGGACAAAAATGAAAAATCTCATTTCTGTACACTTTAATTGAATCTCCCTTCGATTTGCGTAAAACTCACCCAATAAATGTATTTTGTTTTTCGGATATTTTGAAGATGATAAAAAGAGCTCTTTATACAAATAAATTAGCATACCTTTCAATGCAAATAAAAAGGATGTTTGACATCATCTTACCCCGTCTAACCCGTTTTTGCATAAATATGACAAAATATCTAGATCTATATTTATTTAATTTTTCAATGATATTTTTTTCGAGCAGAATTCTGCATTTATTAAAAATAGATCTAAATTGATAGATATATATTTCTCTTGACATTCAGCATTGCAAAAAAGAATATATTGAACGGGCATTTGGCGCCACGGATTACACATAAAATCTGTAGGTTAGGTGACCGTTCTCGTTAAATGTCAAAATGACGTGTAATTACAATAATGTTTATTTATGTGTTGCAAATGATAATGATATAAGTATGATACGTTCAAAACTAACCAAAAATCGTTACAGTTGTTTTGATAAACCAAAACAACTGTAACTATTCTCGTTTAACTATAACCTATAATTAATCTATATAACTACGATATTTTTCAAGATGGTGGGTGGAGTACCTGGTCTAGTTGGGACACGTGCAGCGCTACATGCGGTATCGGCCAGAAACAAAGACGTCGTCAATGTGATAACAGTAAAGCTTGTGAAGGAGATGCCATGGAGTCACAAGTGTGCTTCAATACAAGTTGTCCAGGTGCAAAGATTCCTGATATATTCATAAAGACTGACCGATAATAAACTACCTTCGAATGTAATTTTCCAAAGAAACTCATTTACATTATTCGCAACAGACTGAAAGTTGGCAATGGTTATTATTTCTCACATTTTATGAAGGAAATAAATTGGACACTAAAACCTTGTTTCTTACGAGTCTAAGCATCTCTAAAAGAGTGTGGTGCGCCACGATCTCGGAGGAAAACCTTGGAGGGAGAGGAAGAATTGCTCATTATTGGTATTTTCTGCAATTATGGAACGTTGTCATTTCATATATATAGTTAACAACCAACGCTTATTTCCTTATCTTACAAATACAAAAAAAAATGATTAAAAAGTATCGATTAAATATGTTTTTAAAAGTCATTTTAAGGGTATCAAATCTGACAGCTCTTATTTTCTTATTATGCATCACTATTACTTCTTATTATGCATCACTATTACACTGCTATTCTCTTGCAAGTACTACAAGGTTGTCCTTCTCGAAAGGCCAGCCACTCTTTCGACTAAAGATTCCGATTATCAAACTTATAGTTTGAGGCAAAGATACCCGTTTACAAAACACACATGTTACTTCAGTCTCAGTACCGGAACATTGTATCAAACATCTACACAATCAATTAACATTTAATTACGACCAAATCTTGACTTTAAGAATTCTAGTATGCAGATGGTGGGTCGAGTCTCTTGTTAAGTTTGGGCATGTGTAGAAGACAAATTACATGTTTAATGTGGTAAAGGTACACATGTATGATACAAAGACGCCATCGATGTGATAAACGTCGAATTCCAGGATATTTCGTGACGACATTCTACCTATATCATAACTTGGATTTGACATTTCTCATTTCCAGACGGTGCGTGGAGTACTTGGTCTACCTGGGACACCTGCAGTGCTACATGTGGTACAGGTCTGACACAAAGACGTCGTCAATGTGATAATCCGACACCGTCATCATTCGGCAAACCTTGTGACGGAGATTCAACAGAGTCACAGCTATGTTTCAACATCACTTGTCCAGGTAAAGTATTCTTGTTGTTACATTAAGTTTAACATTGGTCCACAGTTATACAGTTTTCATTAATGTATATAAGTATTTCAAGCAAAACACTGATAGATACATCAATGGTGGTCACGTGAGAAGACGCATTGGGGTGTGTCCGAAGATGACATCATCAAAGTCGTGCGAAATATTTTTTCTATAAAGAGCGGTAATTTGTGGAAAATCACCTCTGGCATTTCGTTATAAAGGAGAATTTCATTGAATTGGACAACAATTGAACTTGAAGGGTGTATTGTTTTGAAAATATTATTAATGACCATACGAATGGCCACCAAATGGTTTTTAAGTTGATTTTTCGAGGAAAAATCTTGATAGAGCACCTTTAAATACTAGCTTATGGGACATTGTTTGTGTTACTGTACCTAACATGCAGAATAACCCAATGCCCGGAAGGTCACATGTAAATCTACGGACAAATGCCTCGCTAAGGGTAGGACATTTTGCAATATTTTTCTTATTTTTGCGCCATTTTTCAAAAGGTTTGTTGTATGTATATTTGAATTATTTGTGGAATCCTATTACTTTTTCCAAGAATTGATGCCGATCGACTAGAAAACGAAATGAAAACAACTACGGCTAAATTAGCTACGCTTCAGGTAAGAAATTGTATATATAATTACTTTTTTATTTATAAGTCAATTTTCAACCAGTTTGCTGCATGTAACCCGCCTTACTGAACTCTTTCCTCAAAACTTATTTGAAAACCCCTCATACTTTTCCCAACAAATGATCCAAACGAGCCAGAAAAAGAATCTGAATTTCTTGTCAATTGGTAGGTCTGTTCGGATAATGTTTTTTTCAAAAAGTACAAGACGGAAAGGGTGTCATACATCAGAGGAAAGAGCTCAGTAAGGCAGGGTACATACAGCACACCATTTAAAAATTGACGCAGAAATAAGAAAAAATATGCAAAATGTCCTACCCTTTAGCGAGGCAAAACTGACCATCTTATGATGCACAATCTCGCGGTTTAGACTAGCTCGTTTTGACAAAAGAGATGCAGACGACTAGATGATTGATGTACATGTATGTAGAAGAAAAGTGTATGTTTTAGCATTTAGAAAAGGAAAGGATCACAATGTCATCATGGTTATCCGAAATTCCTCCTTTATACTAATGTTTTCGAACCCTTTTACTGATACACTTATGGGTGTACGTGTGGTTTTGTGGAAGGATTGACGATGATTTGAGGTATTATTTTTCAGGAATCATTATAAATCTTATTGACAACAATGCTTATTTTAGCTCGGTTTTTAATTAGATAAGTTTTTGATACATTCGATACATTACATTTTGAATCATTAATTTTAGATAGCAAGTCGTCGTTTTCTGTAGACGACCCAGTATCCAACATCAACTCTTATTTGACGTTCTCTGACGTCATTTACAACTTAGGCGGTGACTTTGAAGTAAGTTCAGGACTATTCACGTGCACTAAACCAGGTGTTTACGTGTTCTCGTTCTCCTTGGTGAAGAAAAGATCCAGTTCAAGAGTAGACAGGGTGTATTGCCATCTACGTAAAAACGGCGTCAGCGTAATTAGAGGATATGTGGACCCAACAGACGATGATACAGACAAGGGTAGCGCTTACGTCAGTCACACAGTCATTCTACACATGGACGTAACAGATACAGTAGGCTTGTGGGCTTGTACTGACCCGTCGACCACTATGGAGCATTGGACTTCTTTCTCAGGATTTCTACTATATCCTGATGATCAAAATTAACCCGCTCACAGAATAAACCTAGTATTGATGTCTTCAAGACAGGTTTCGGAAAGTAATGCGGGAGAAGACGAAAATGCCATATTTAAAACGTTAACAGACCTATTAACCCCTTCGCTGCCAGACAAATATTAGAAAATTGGTTCCTATTTGCCAGAATATTTTCCAAGAATTTGACGGTAGTGTAAGAAATGAAGTTATAACTAAAAAACAATTCAATAAAACTATATAAAACCTTATATTTTCTGACAGATAATTGAAAATGCTATTCAGTGAATATACATTTTACATTTTTTGTTCTTAAACTTTGAAAAAAAAAACCATCGGTTTCTCCTCATGACGGCCCAGGCCGTCATGGGGCTGTACATGTATAGCAACATTTACGCATGACGGCTCAGGCCGTCACGGGGCAGCGAAGGGGTTAAAGTACTCGATCAGTAATATAACATACGTCCCTGAAAACTATCTTCCTCGGCCGCCAGCAAAACATTGCCGATGCAGAGTCATTACATATCGTCGTTGTAAATGCAAAACCTCGTATCTCGTTTTTTGGAAAATTTCAAAGGGGAGGGAACAAAGTGCAATAACTTTTCCCAAACTGAAATGTTTAACTTGAAATGTGGACATATTGTTCACAAATGATTTGTCATCAATACTGATCAGTAAAATATCTCAAAACCTGCAAGAATAGTCTGTAACAGGGCACACAAGTTTGTACTTTGAAAATTGCAAGAATCGACATAAGAGGTTTTGCATTTACACCGACGATATGCGGATGTTCTATCTTAATTATGTTGCTCTATATGGATTAATTTTGGATCACCATGTTAACATACAGGAAAGAAAGACATATCCCGGAAATAAATAAAGAAAACTGTTATTTTTAGCTCACCTGAGCAACATGCTCAAGGTGAGCTTTTGTGATCACCCTGTGTCCGGCGTGCGTCGTGCGTCGTGCGTCGTGCGTCGTGCGTCGGAAGTCGTCAACAATTTCTTTAAACATCTTCTCCTCCTTAACCACAGGGCCAATCCTAACCAAACTTGGCAGGCATGTTCCCTGGGTGACTCTTTTCAAAACTTGTTTTCAAATTTTTGATTCGTCAAAAAATGTGGGCGTGGCAGGGCGGGGCTTATCAGACTTAGAGAAATTGTTAAATAATTCTTCAAAAATCTTCTTCTCCTTAACCATTGAGTCAATTTCTACCAAAGTTGGCAGAAATGTTCCTTGGGTGACCCTTTTCAAAACTTGTTTTCAAATTTTTGATTCGTCAAAAAATGTGGGCGTGGCAGGGCGGGGCTTATCAGACTTAGAGAAATTGTTAGATAATTCTTCAAAAATCTTCTTCTCCTTAACCATTGAGTCAATTTCTACCAAAGTTGGCAGAAATGTTCCTTGGGTGACCCTTTTCAAAACTTGTTTTCAAATTTTTGATTCGTCAAAAAATGTGGGCGTGGCAGGGCGGGGCTTATCAGACTTAGAGAAATTGTTAAATAATTCTTCAAAAATCTTCTTTTCCTTAACCATTGAGTCAATTTCTACCAAAGTTAGCAGAAATGTTCCTTGGGTGACCCTTTTCAAAAATTGTTTTCAAATTTTTGATTCGTCAAAAAATGTGGGTGTGGCAGGGCGGGGCTTATCAGACTTAGAGAAATTGTTAAATAATTCTTCAAAAATCTTCTTCTCCTTAACCATTGAGTCGAGTTTTACCAAAATTGGCAGAGATGTTCCTTTGGTGACCCTTTTCAAAACTTGTTTTCAAATTTTTGATTCGTCAAAAAATGTGGGCGTGGCAGGGCGGGGCTTATCAGACTTAGAGAAATTGTTAAATAATTCTTCAAAAATCTTCTTCTCCTTAACCATTGAGTCGAGTTTTACCAAAATTGGCAGAGATGTTCCTTTGGTGACCCTTTTCAAAACTTGTTTTCAAATTTTTGATTCGTCAAAAAATGTGGGCGTGGCAGGGCGGGGCTTATCAGACTTAGAGAAATTATTAAATAATTCTTCAAAAATCTTCTTCTCCTTAACTATCATGTCAATTTTTACCAAAGTTGGCAGAAATGTTCCTTGGGTGACTCTTTTCAAAACTTGTTTTCAAATTTTTGATTCGTCAAAAAATGTGGGCGTGGCAGGGCGGGGCTTATCAGAATTTGAGAAATTGTTAAACAATTCTTTAAAAATCAAATGTTTATCCAATTTGTACCAATATTGGCTGGAATGTTTCTTGAGTTACTGTCTTCACTGTGTGTCGAGAAATTTTTGATTCGTCAAAAATGAGGGCATGGCAGGGCGGGGCTTATCAGACTTAGAGAAATTGTTACATAATTCTTCAAAAATCTTCTTTTCCTTAACCAATGAGTCAATTTTTACCAAACTTGGCAGAAATGTTCCTTTGGTGACCCTTTGCAAAACTTGTTTTCAAATTTTTGATTCGTCAAAAAATGTGGGCAGGCAGGGCGGGGCTTATCAGACTTAGAGAAATCATGAAAAAAATCTTTAAAAATCAACCATTGGTCAAATTTGAAGTAAACTTGGCAGATCTGTTTCTTGAGTGACTGTTTTCAATGTGTGTTCATGAATTTTTTTATTTGTCAAAAAATGTAGGCATGGCAGGGCGGGGCTTATCAGACTTGGAGAAATCATTAAACAATTCTTTGAAAATTTTCTTCTCCTTAACCGTTGGACCAAATTATACCAAATTATTCAGGAATGTTCCTTAAGTACCCCTTTTTATTTTTATGCCCCCGATAGGGAGGCATCATAAATTTGACTTGTCCGTCCATCCGTCTGTCTGTCCGTCTGTCCGTCTGTCTGTCCGTCCGTCATTCCGTCCAAAAACTTTAACATTGGCCATAACTTCCTTATTACTTAACATATTCGCTTCATACTTTACCACAACATTCCTTGGTACATTACCTTTCTGTAGGCACATACTTTGGTGACCTTGACCCCTGGATGACCTTGACCTTGAACATAGATTGGCCATAATTTAAAATCAAAGCGGTGTCGGGGGCATTGTCATCTTACAGTGACAGCTCTTGTTATTACAAATTTCTGATTCGTAAAAAATGTGGACATGGCAGGGTGGGACTTATTCGACTAGGAGAAATGATAAGAAAAATCAACTGTTGGGCCAATTTGTACCAGGGATGTTGCTTGAGTGACTCTTTGTAACAATAATATTGTTTGTGAATTTTTTATTTGTTAAAAAAATGAGTGTGGCAGGGTAGGGCTTATCAGACTTAAAAAAGTTGTACAGAAATTCTTCAAAAATCAATTATGGGGCCAATTTAAACCAAGTATAGCAAAATGCTCATTGAGTTACTCTTTTCAAACACTTTGTTGTAAATTTTTGACAGGTTAATAAATGTTGATGAGGCAAGGAGGGGCTTAGAATATTAAGCATATTAATGCTTGTAATGTATCATTCTGATGTTTCAAAATTTAATTGTAAAAGTTAAATCTTGGTTATAAAAATCAAACTGGAACAGCACATGATATTCAATATTTAAGATGTCACTACATGCAATATGATTGAATACTAATGTGACTTCATTGCATTCATTGGAAATTATGAAACTTTATTAACAATAATTTGATACGACTTATATATTTGTTCACAGCAAAATTTATATCATACACAATCAAATACAGGAAGAACTCAGGTGAGCGATATCAGTGCCTTTCAGGCACTCTTGTTTGTTTATTTGCAGTGGTAATCGTCAATTCTTTTAATAACGAAGAAATATATTGTTTTGAAATATATTGTATGCATTAACATCAATAAACTAACAAAGTATGATGCTGTTTGGCATCCATTACATATATGAATTCTTAAATCATTGTGGTTAAATGAAGCAAATGTTGATAACCAGCAGTTCTCTTGTTATTTTAGATGACATAACTGAAAGATTGTAATTTTCCGGGCTTAGTTAAGAAATTATCGTTTTTTCCACATCGGTTTACCGTTTATGGTTTACCTTACTACGGTTCTGAGTTAGGCGACACAATAAATAATTCACTAGGGCTTTGCACAACTCGGGCGATTTCGTGAGCCTGATAACATCCGATAACACCCGAGTGTGCAACGCAATCCGCCATATTGACAAAGTCATGTGATTACACCATCGTCACGTGATCTCCTCAGGTAATATCTAGGGATGCCTTGCAAGGTTATTCATCATGCGCTATACCCTTTGTATAACCGCTGTTGGGAGGTTTCTGCACAATACATTGTATGAGCAAACTGCCAAGGCTGAAACCTACCTACATTTCAAGATGGTCCGTTTTAGCAAGACGGAAAGCATTATTTTTAATTTCCCTTTCTTATGAATCTAGCCCCAACTATCAACATTTTACACTGGACGCATTTGAAAGCAACTTCAGACGACGAAAATGGGTGTTAATACAGAAAGAATTTGTGTACATTATAGCAAAGGAAATATTGAGGTAAAAGGAGTAAATGCTGGTTATCAGCATTTTTCTCTTTTTCCTCAATCTTATCCAAAATCCTTTTAATTATATTAGGGGCATCGCAACCGGGTCTTATTAATCGGGTCATCTGTAGTATATTTCAAGTTTGATCATGAAAAAAATTAAAACTTTCCAGATTTACAGATTTCAACCAAGTTTACTGTTACGAACTCAGTGTGGGCAGTCAGTAAAGACTAAGATCAGCCTACATAGAGGTACAGTCTGATCTTAGCCTACATTGCCTGCTTTCTACTCATTTACAGTATCAGAAACTTGATACAAATAAATCAAAACATTTCTTATATGGACAATTTGTTTAAAGGTAGTCCAACCCTAATAAGATTCGCGCAAAGACGGAATTTTTCGTGCGGTGTCTTCAAACATTCGTTACGTATCCAAAGCTTTTCTGGTAATGTCGTGAACATTCGGTTGTGGGACGTTCCATGGCCGAATGTTTACGACGCCGCCCGAATAATAAATGCGTGAATCTCATTAAGGATGGACTACCTTAAACAAAATTATATTTAGCATAACTAGGTTTAATCCTTTTCCAGAACAAGAACGGACTTTCAACGTTCCCGTAGGAGAGAGAGGATCTTAAGGAGAGAGGATCCGAAAACATTGAAGGAAAAGACGAAAATGCTGATAATCAGCATTTTTTCCCTTTTCTTCAACTTTTTCTGCGCTATACTTCATATGTGTTTCAATTTTGTAAACATATATTTTGTCGTTTATAATTGAATTTTGTCAACATAAATTTTGTCGTTTATAATTGCTTTTTTATTGGAACACACTAAAATGTTATAAAGTCGTTTAGGGTATTTTAAAGTCGCAAAGCGCTTATTTGTGAGACAGTTTATAATATAGTCATACACAATACAGAAATGTATTTTCCTCTTTTCAAACATCTCTCTTTTCTAAGCGCACGTACACTGGCTCTTTTGGCTTGTGCAGACCGATCGTAGTCGGAGGCATTGGTACCTGCAGACAAAAAGAATGACGAGTATAAAAGCTGTAAGTATTACTGAATTCTTTTAACATGGCAATTGTGTCTATATGCAGAACTGGTTTTGCAAATACCTTACCATGCAACAAAAAAGACTTACATCATGTTATAATTGTCGATAAATGACCTGGCAGAGCATACCTATGCAATCTATAGATATACTCTACCAGATCATTAATCGCGAGCTATACATAGATATAAAAAGTCAGCTGAAATGTTTCTTGAAAGAAGCTCAGGTGTCTAATTTATGATAATGAAAGCTAAAGCTGCACCATGCCAAAAGAAAACTGCAGATGATATAACAAGAGGTGAACAAATCAGACATGTCATAAATAATTGTCACCGGCGTAACAGTACATAATATGATGCAAAATGACATGACCAAAACATGACAAGCAGCGGATTTGGACTTGTAACACAGGAGTCACAATTTAGACCCCCACCACTAGATACTCTTTCGAATGAGACTCTTTCCCGAGGTCCCGTCTCTATATGATCTTAGCTATTGAGCGGGAAGTAAATCGTCATTCAATTCAATCCAATTTAAAGTCAAACCAGCTTTCAAGTTGGAACAGTCTATTTTTTGTCGTCTGAGAAAGGTTTTCTGCAATTAACCCACTACCACACAATGATTCTTTTTAAATCCAAACAAGTTAATGGCTTAAGCAAATCATCACGGGAAATGACGAAATTGATTGTGACAAGCAATTTCTTCATTTACCACAATGTTTTCTGCACAAAAAGGTAAAAAAATAAATTTTATTCACTTAAAATGGAACTTCTTTGAAATTGGACCAGTCTGAAATTTTGTCGTTTGAGATTGTTTTTCTGCAAATTAATAAATCAAGGACACTCACCGTTAGTTTATCAGATCTGTGTATTTTATACCTCTGTAGTATACTGACTAGGGTCATTTTAACCTCTAATAAAGCCAGCCTCATTCCCACACAGTTTCTTGGACAAAGTCCAAATGGTATATAAGCGTATTCGTTTATATTGTCTTTGTTCTCGTGTGCAAATCTGAGAAAGTTTTCTACACTAAAATTAATCAAGGACACTTACCGTTAGTTTATCAGATTTGTGTATTTTATACTTCTGTAGAAGACTGACAAGCGTCATTTTGACCTCTAATAAAGCCAGCCTCATTCCTACACAGTTTCTTGGACCCAGCCCAAATGGTATATATGCGTATTCGTTAATGTTGTTTTTATTCTCGGGTGCGAATCTGAAAAAAATCGTTTGAATTATTAAAAAAAAAAAAAAAAAACAAAAAAAAAAACAAAAACAAAAAAAAAAAAAAACATACCTCCAGTATTACTCTGTGTTATTGCAAAACCTCGTTACTCCAGCTTTGATCAAGCTGGAGTTACAAGGTTTTGCAATAACACCGACGATATAAATAAACCACCAATTGATAATTTTTCAGACAAAAAATGCTTAATGAGTTTGAAATTGTCGCGGGAATCTGATGAATTAAGTTAAGGTAGCCCACCCTTAATGAGGTACACACGATGTCGGAATTATTTGGGCGACGTCATCAAATATTCGACGGCGGAACGTTCCATCGCCGAATGTTTACGTCGTCGCCCGAATAAGTTCAGATACGTAACGAATGTTTACGACGTCGCCCGAATATGTTAGGATAGATATAAATACCATCTTTAATTACCAAGTCAGTTTTTGTGTCTGCAGCATCATTCAAATGAGAAATTATTCCTTGCTTTTTCTTCGGGGAAATTGAAATTTTTTGATACCTTTTAGGGATGCATACAAATGTCTTGCCCAAATATTCTTCAATAAAATGTAATGTCATAGCACTGAATCTGAATAAAAGTTCTTCAATGTCACAAATAAAAAATATAGCCTAGGACGAGTCTTTGGAAAACATTAAGACAAAAGAAGAAAATGCTGATAACCAGCATTTTCTTCTTTTGCATAATGTTTTCTGTGCTATATTGCACATAACCCCTATTTTTTCTTTCTGAATTTGAGCATTTGTTTGATTTTGCTTTTTCAAAAAGAGTAAAATTTAATGTATTTGTTACCTTTCTGGGATGTATTCAAATGGTTTATCCCAATATTCTTCCATAAAATGTAACGCCATAGCGCTGAATCCCAATAAAAGACCTTTGGGGATTTTCACACCGCACACTTCAGTGTCACGTTCGGCAACTCGTCCATTTCTGAAAATTTGGAAAATAGTGATTTATTTTTTTAAATTGATTTTAGTCTTAGCAATGATCAGCACTATTAGGAATTCATTAAATATAGTCCAATGGCACTGAACCCCAATAAGAGTCCCTTAGGGATTTTCACACCGCAAACTTCCGTGTCACGTTCCATGACTCGGTCATTTCTGAGAATAAAGACAATCATGTTCTATTTTTGCACAATTCACGGTAAATAATCATGTGATACAACAATTTCAGAAAATCTTCTATAGCTGTGTTAATACTTGACCAATTTGAATTCGGCTTGAAGCCAAGAAGGTGAGGAAATGCAGTCTAAGTGTTCGTAGTTTGAGAAATGGTTAAAAATAACCCATTGTTTATAAATATGACCCATGACGCTAAAAGAGACCTTACAGGAAATATGAAAAATATCGACCATAGTCATTCTGCGCAATCCGCGCAGCCAGACTGGGGCCGATACTTTTCACTTGTTTCTAATTATCTAAATCCGGCATGTTTTTGCAAATCTTAGCATATGTCCTTTTTTATGCAATATCTGGTTGACCTGTGCTGAGTCTGACAAGATTGTCAAAATTGGGATTCTATTTACTTCCGATAAGGTCCCTTTTAGTTTGACGGGTCACATTTAATGCTACAATAACATACCTTATAGCAGGCGGGTGCATTCTCAATGTTTCACTGACAACCATGTCTAAATAAGCCATCTTAAACACGCTGTCATAGTTGGGAACGTTCTAAAATAGACAATCAAAGCACTGAAAGTACTGATAATTGACCTAGATATTGTCTTAGTGGGTACCTTATAACAGGTTGATTCATTCTTAATGTTTCACCCACAGTCATGTCTAAGGAGCCCATATTAAATATGCTATCGTAGTTGTGAACCTTTTGAATTGGAATATCAAAGCGGTGAAACCTGGAAGTAAATGTTTTAGCGGGTACTTTATAGCAGGTTTGTGCATTCTCAATATTTTACTCATGCCTATTCTAGATAGCTTAAATCTTAACTACGCTGTCATAGTTTGGAAAATCCTAGATGGTCAGATACGTGATAAAATGTTCTGTCTAGAATTTACCAGTGTGTCTATGAAATTACTTGGTGTGAAATGTGCACAGACGTACACCCTTTTTAAGGTTTCTTGAGGAAATGCCGTTATTATACAAGTTATGTAGGCCAAATCAATACAAAATGAAACATATCTTTATACAAGTAAAACTAAAACAAAATTTATAATATGTGTGCACAAAATAAATACTGTTTGAAATAAACGATCTCTTTTATCTTAGATTCTCGTAGACCCAGTCTTTTGTCGACGAATATATCGTTGTTTTTTAACAAAATCCTCGTAATTGCAGCTTGTTGAAATGCAACGATATTGCACAAGTACCTGTCCAATTTCTCTGTCTATTTCGTCTCTGAGTTTGTCTTGTACCTCTGGATGTATCATCATATCATACACAAGCCAACTGAGTGTAGTAGCTGTGGTATCGTACCCGGCTACCATAAATATGAGGGAATTCATCAACACCTCAGTATCCGTCAGACCTGGTTTAAATAACATGTAAATAAATAAACCACCTTTAATATGCAGAAAATTCAAAATGAATAATATACCAATTAAAAATGGCTGTTGTTGTATCAAAATCGGCTACTATAAAGCTAAAAGAACTCATAAGCACCTTAGTGTCAGTGAGACCAGATCCAAATAACTTACCAATAAAAATATTTTAATAAAAAAAAAATAGATATGAAACTATGCTGCATTGAAATATACCAAAACGGTTCGAATCCATGAGAGTAGAGTGTTCACTTTATTTCGCAGTGAATGACTAAACCGTTTTGTCATATTGGTATTTCTGTTTCTCTTCAAAATCTTATATTTCCACCTACGTCTTAAAACTATTTGCATACAACATAATGCCCTTCGGGTTATGTAATGCTTCCGATACTTTTACTTTAATATTGTATGGAAAATGATCTTGATACAATATTTATTTCTTAAACTTCCTCCCATATAAAGTAACGAAAGAAATAATCAAAGGCAATGAAATCGCAATGGAAAACGTCAGACCGACAGGTAAAATGGTGATTTTCTTAGTTACAAAAAATCACGTATAAAAAGATCTACTGAAGACTTTCGGCAATCAGTGTGTAGCTTGTTTCCCCATCGTGAATTAACGTACCTCTCTTTTTGTAATCTTCGAGCGTGAATTCATGTGTGTCTTCTTTTGTTTCTTCACTAGTATCTTTATGTGCGTTGATCATAAGTTGTAGCAAATCTTTATGCGTCTGAAAAGGAGAGATTCTTTTTCATAATAATTATATATCTTGCACCGCTTATTTCAAACAACTAGAAAGACCTGAAGGTCTTGAGGCGCTCCACAGGTTTGAATTTCTTGATTAAATATCTGATCAAGTTTTGAATAAATTGTTCAATACTAACTTTGTGGTTCTTAGAGCAAAAACAAGCTGAAAATTACACTCAGATAGGATCTCACAGCCAAGAACGTTCTATCTAAGTTTTGTCTTCAAATTCAAGGGAAGATAACCATTGTCATTCTGGCTCAAATCCAAATTCCAATTCATAGCAAAAATATATTTATTGAAAAGATATGATGATTATGGGAATTTCTTCTTAGAAAGCCTTCAATAATTCTGTAAATTCTTTACCAACGAAAGATGAAGCAGAGAAGACAGAAATACGTCAGAAATTAGCTGGATGCGGTACATGTTAATCTATTTAAAAAAAAATAAGCAGATGAAAATCATTGTAGACCAACCGACATATTGGTTAGTCGTCAAAACCTTTTGATCAGCTGATTTACATTTACCCTCATTCTCTGCATCAATCCCTTTTCAATTACGTAATATTTCAACAGATTTTTTCAAAAATTCCGAAATTGTTTTATCACGTGATTCGTCACTTAGATTTTATATCGAACACAATGCACCCAAATCACCAACGACAAATTCGTTTCAATAGTTTCTAATGTGATTTTTTTTGTCTCAATATTTTCAGAACAACTTTGAACATGACACGCTTTTATTCGCAATTACATGTAATATGTCGTCTGCAGCTGCTTTGTAATTGGAACAGTCTAAATCAATTGGTCGTGTGGAAAAGTCTAAAATCACTAAGCATGACGAGACCTGAGCAATTAGCGTTTAATGTAGTCCATTCGTAACGAGATTCAGATGACGACGAAATTATTCGGGCGACGTCGTAAACATTCGGCGGTGGAACATTCCACCGCCGAATGTTTACGACTTTCACCCGAATAGGTTCGGATACGTACAACGAATGATGCATGTATCACAGTCGCAAGAAAATTTCCGATGTTATGGTAATCCCATTAGGGTTAGACTACCTTAATACCTACCGCATTAGACTTCTTTCTATCTTCAAATGATGATCTAGTAGCATTGTCAAAGAAGTCGAAAGCTTTGTTGGAAATGATATTTGATGCTCCAATAATTTTATGTATTAGTGTAAAATCGGGCAGAAAAACTGAAATCAAAAATAAAATTATAGTTGAGCAGGTATATCATGGGCAAAGGGCCCTTAGGCATTTGGGAAAGGGGACTGGCTTAGGTGTGTGGATAAATGTCTTTTATAGGCATATGTCAATAAAGAGAGACACGAATCCATATATTTGCATTTCCGTAGTAGCTTGCTGATCGATAACAAATAGGCATGAATTTTATGCAAAAAATAGACATGGCTTACATTTATACATTGATAAATCCTTGAAGTTTTTAACGTTTTGTAACTACAGCTTAAATGAAGCTGCAGTAGCGAGATTTAAAATTACACCGACGAAAAGACTATCGTTCGCCTAAATAACGTCACAGTCATATTGGTAAAATGGTTCACTATTGCCTGTTTTGCATAAACGTTTTAAATCCTTTGTTATGCTAATCACAGAATACGATAAATATAAATGCAAATTATCATATTATCTAAATGATAGAAATAACTTAGGCTTAAAAGTTTTAATATCGCCTCGTATCGACACTTACTTGCGGAGAGGAAGGAAAGAGATCTTGTCCCGCGGAACTCTAAAAATTCTCTGGCATATTTGATAAACAGATTATCAGGATCTCTTTGTGAATTGACGTCCATTCCAAAACCCGTGCTGCATATGACGTCCATCGTATAGCCTTTAATATTCCTAAAACAACAAGAACATAAAATGTGTTTTAGGAACGCCAATGTCAGACAAATAGAATTTCGTGTTTAAACCTTTCATTAATACAGACCTCGTATTGACGTCACGTAGACAGTTCGAGGGAAATCTTGAAAACTGACGTTTCTTCCGTTTTGGTCAGTATTTTTTTCTAGCAGACAGCTCAGACCTCGGAAAGGGTGAATTATGACCATACAATTACTTATTTTTAAATTACATATTCTCAAAAGTCTTTTCCAAACTCCGTAATGCATTTTACATACATGTACATTGTTAAGCCATTGGTGTTCTCAAAATAGAACTGAATTGCCTTATGATTTTTTTCTGAAACTTGATATAATTTCGTTTCTTGCACAACCTTCTTTGTCTTTATTCAGTGACTATTTTGTAGTTTTGTGTTTGGCACATTCGTGTGAGTATAGGTACATTTGATGGCCAAATATGGCAATGAATTTTGGGCTAGAAATAAACTGGGTAAATCGTTGTTTTGATAAACCGTCTGTGTCGTTTTAAAAGTTGGCTAAAATGTTAAGGTGTAACGGGTCCCTTAGAAGTCAATTGCATATACCAATGAATACCCACAACACACGATTTGATGGACAACAAAACACATTGCTTTTGTGCTTTAACCCTCGTATTTTAAGTGAAGTTTTACATATATTTTCTCAAAAAAGTTTAGTTTTATTGTAATCTGGAAGAGTATATTTTCTTAGGAAAATTCTGAATATTTCCAACCAAAGTATTGTACCGTTAACGAAAAATCTGTTTTTTTCTTATAATTGATTTTATTGATGTACACGTATATAGCAATTCAGACTTCAATGGAATTTGTCATTTTAGTCTCAACTTTAAAGGCGTTTCGTTTGCTTATCAGCAACAATTTTGAAAAAAAAACAACAACAAAAACAAAAAAACCCTGATAGCTTTTAACGCATTAGAATATCCAATCATGGCATCCAGGTATACTTAAAAAAGTGAAACGGGACTGTTATGTCCATCGAATCTCTTTAGTTTTACTAGATAGAAAAGCAACTTACGGCACAATGTCGAAATCTTCTCCTTTTGAATAGTTTTCCTCAATAATTTCGTGAAACTGGTCTAAGCATCGCTTTAAATACGGCTGCATCTGTTAAAATATTGAAAAAGAGAAATTTAAATCACAAATTAAGAAGAGAAAGTTTACATTTGATATTGACACACGACCTTGCTGATGATGGTATAGGTAATAGTTTTTTTGCATGTAATATTTTGTTATGTATCCGAACCTATTCGGGCGACGTCGCAAACATTCGGCGGTTGAACGTTCCACAGCCAAATGATTACGACGTTGTCCGAATAATTGCGGCGTCACTTTGATCTCGTGAGGGATGGACTACAGTTGCTTATACAAAATAAAAATAGAAGGCATACCTGTCTCATTTTGCCAGAAGAAAATGTGGGACTAATGACACTTCTTAAAAACTTCCAGTGGCTACCTTCTGCTATACTGATCACACTCTTCCATTTATTAGCGAGGGGCAGAAACGTCTGGAATGAAAAAGATTATATTGGTAAAAATAGTGATAAGCATCATTATAATATCAAAACCATAAAAAGTCAGATTACAGTTCCATCAAACAACATCGACAACAGGTTATTATACTCGTTAGATAATCCACAATACTGAATGTGTCCCTTAGTATATCTCCGCTTTACAAAAATCAGAGAAAAAATCCATACAATCATTCGACTAATAGCAAGTGCTGTAAGATAATCAAAGTGCTGAGAGCACTGTAATTGGACGTCTCTGATTGATTGAGCGGGATTGTACATGAACGAAAGATATTTTATTCATTCTTCTGTGTTTAATTCTGTAAGATCGGTTTCGGACATACGAAATCGGCTTTAATACCAGAAAACCCTTCTCAGGCTTCAAATTGATTTGATTGCCGTTTCAAGACAACTGATTTGTCGCTATGAATAATCACTATTAATTTGATTAAATTCAATTAAGGCCATGCGATTAGCACTTTTGTCTTCTTGTTTCGGTTTACTATGAGTATTGTCGTCAGTTATACTTTTCATTGATTTTATAAAGTACGCTACAAAGCAATTTATTCAAAATGTAAGCCAACGCGCTTACATTTTGAATAAAATGTAGCCAACGCGCTACATAAATGAAAGCCGCGATAGCTCACTTAGCAGAGCACTCACCTTGTACTCTTTACACATGTTATATCCGGAAGTCCCTGGGTTCGAATTCTACTCAGACATTGTTCTTTTTAATCATCTTTTTTATACGCCGCCGGAGGCGGACGTATATTGGCGTCATCTTCTCCGTCTGTCCGTCCGTCTGTCCGTCCGTCCATCCGTCCGTCCATCCGTCCGTCCGTCCATCCGTTCGTCCGTACGTCCGTCCACTTTTCTTGTCAACGCAACTCCTCCTAAGTTTCTGGCTGGATGTTCTTGAAACTTGGTCAATGTTATCACCTCAATTGGTAGATGTACATGAAGGAAGGATTTTATGGTTCGTTGATTTTTGCCTGAGTTATGCCCCTTAAAAACTTAGTCTCTTGGGCTTATTGAAAATGCAGCCTTGTCAACACAACTTCTCCTAAGTACCTGGCTAGATCTTAATGAAACTTGGTCAATGTTATCACCTCAATTGGTAGATGTGCATGAAGGAAGAATTTAATGGTTCATTGATTTTTGCCAGATTTATGCCCCCTTAAAACTTAGTCTGTGGGGCTTATTGAAATTGCAGCCTTGTCAACGCAAGTCCTCCTACGTTTATGGCTGGATATTAATGACACTTGGTCAATCACCTCAATTGGTAGATTTGCATGAAGGAAGGATTTTATGGTTCATTGATTTTTTCTAGAGTTATGCCCCCTTAAAACTTAGTCTCTGGGGCTGATTGAAATTGCAGCCTTGTCAACACAACTTCTTCTAAGATTCTGACTGATCCTTATGAAACTTGGTGGATGTTATTACCTTAATTGGTAGATGTGCATGAAGTAAGGATTTTATGGTTCATTGATTTTTGCCTGAGTTATGCCCCCTTCATTCTTAGTCTCTAGGGCTTAATGATATTTCAGTCTCGTGAACGCAATTCCTTCCAGGTTTTTGACTGGATATTTATAAAAACCTTTTTGTGAACACAACTTTTTACAGGTTTTTGTGTGAATATTTATAAATCCTTGTCAATGTCATTTTTTTTTGTCTCAAGTTTTATAAGTGGCGGCGTATATTGTGACCATGGCACTCTTGTTCGACTTCTATCTCCACCATCGTTGGCGAAAAAGCGACCGCAGTGATTTAGAATCGATCTTAACACAAATTCAACGAAATAAAGTAATGAAACGCCGATCATTTACATACAATTCCGCTCAATCAATGAGAGACGTCTAGATATAGTGCTCCAAGCACTTTAATTTTTATTCCTGTTTAGAGTAAAAAAAGAAAAAAACACGGTAGCAGTTTTCCCTGGTTGTGGTTACAAAACAAATTCAATACATACTTTTCCTGAAACAAAATACCAGATGAATTGGAGCACCTAACCATGGATTCCTCATACCAGTACTACCGCAGCATCCTTACATCTACAGATGTGCATAAAAAGAAGAAATTGGGAACGTGCCGTTGGGAAAATGGCAGTGGAGTACAATAAGCAATTTAAATCTTCATATCATTATCAACGAAAATTTGAGAATAGCAATGTCCCTATCTGTAAACATATTCATACGATCATCCAGGTACCATCTGTTGCAGACCCATTGCTTCATCTTCTTAGCTCAATACACGTAAACGGGTCTCTTAAACGAAATAAATACAGACCGCTGTCGCTTAGTCTTATACTAGTAATAATCATTGTTGTCATGATCATCGATCAGTATGTAAATAGGTCATGATACTGTCGAATATCAGTGATACAGATGCTGGAGAAAAAAACTCGTAAGAGCAACTATTTTTCTGAATAGGTGGATTTCACTAGTGTCTCATCTGAGGCTGTTCAGATGGAACCCCGATTTGTCATCGAGTCGAACCCGAGTTGCGAAATGAACTCACTCCCCGATAATCAATTTCAAAACCCTGGTTCCAAAGTACGTCTCGTGGAAACCCCGTTCCTTTAAACATGTCAAAGACTTAAACAACAATGATCAAAGAAAAGGAACCTATCATACACAATACGTGCATTAAATTGGGTAATCATTCTAAAATGTGTGTTTTCAGTAAACACATCAAGAAAAACAAACGTTTAACAGAAGAAATAATCCGAACTGGTTTTGAACCAACGGCGTTCCAAATTTCAAACTGAAAAAAGGTTGCGAGGTTAATCCTTTCCCGTTTGAGCTATCGCTGCTGCTGATGATATAGGGTGTCTGTTTACATTATAACCATAGTGTATGCATGTATCGCTTTCTAAAGATATTACCCTTTACACAATAAATATTACGAAAGTCAAAAAACTACAAGAAAATGATTAAATCGAAAAAAGATCGTAAAGTTGGTTAAGACGTGGCATGAATTGAATCGGCCAATGAATCTTATAGTATTTGTTAGAGAACACATAGAAAGTAGGAAAAGATACGACAGTTTTCCTGTATGGTCGCAAAATCTATTTTGAATTTTGGTCAACTGGCAATTGAGTCTGAGAAAGGGTTTTTTGGTAATGAAAACCCATTTCGCCTGTCCAAAAGTGGTTATAAGAATTGTACGTCCTTTCGGACGTCCAATTAAAAACTAGAGCGGTAATCAGTCTGACCGGGACACGTGCTGCTGTCTTACGGTGACTACATGTAACGAAGAACTTTTTGAAATCAAACATGGTTCATTATCAGGCTGGTAATTTTACAATTGAGCCAGAAACTGGAAAAGGGTCCGTTATAGCATTTGAGACAATCGTGTTTCACGACCAGCCTGTGCCTAACTTCAGTTTGGATTGGGTCCATTCTGCTCATCAAAGACTGCGTGCATACGCAGGCTGATCCTGAACCATGTTGGTCTCAAAGCCTGAACGTATTTTACCCCAAATCTTTGGTCATATAAAAAGGTAAGCAATGTGTGTTAGATAGAGGCTGTAATGTAGATTCTACGCGAAATAAACATTCAAATGGGCATTGAATGTTTATATCGTATAGAATCTAATATACTTTACAGACTCGAACTAACTTCGTGGTGGCTAGCGGTTTATTGGAGACGGGGCGTGGATATATATAGACGTCACATAAGTAAGCCGGCAGTTTTGTTTATGCGAAATATAGCTGCGAAAGTTTAAAATATACTGCAATTTCTTTGGTTTAAAAAAGTCGAACACTACAGAAATGTACATGGTCTACGTACCCCTCTTTCAGTAAAGTTTGAGAAATCCTTGACAAAAATAATTTTGATCATGTCAGCATCGGAAATAATGAGAGATGGCTGACTGCCGATGTATGACCTGTAAATATACCAAAATCATAAAATGCAAAATGTTTCATTTATTGTTCATCAAACCCTATGTTATGGGTACTCATTTGAATCGCCTCATCGAGATTATTCGAATGAGTACCCACAACATTGGGGTTGGAATTGACATAACAAAGATAGAATGTCTTTGAAAAACGACTGACTGACGATGTAAGACCTGTTAAATATAGCCTAACAGAGGTATATATAAGACGGAAAGAACGCTTTTTTTAATGCAATATTTCATTTATTCTTTGTTAAACCTTATTATGTAGCTCCGATTAATATACCATACGTTTTTTTGTTAGAATATGCAGCAATTTGTTCTCGGATAGACATAAAGATGTCAACTTTCGTAGGATTTCAACACTTTTTCTTAAAAAAAAACAACAACTGTGATTATAATTACGATATGTACACATAGTGAATACATCGCACTTGGAAACATTTTAGTGCGACCTTAAAAACGGCAAAATAAGCAACAAAACAAAATGGAAAAATAAAGAGTAAAGTTCTACTATGATATTCTGAGTTATGCTCAAGTAATTGACAAACAAACAGAATGAAACTTTTTCAGTATGTTTCTTGAAACTAAACTTATCCATAGAATAGAATGAACACGAAATTTTGTACCGACAACTTGACGGGCATTTTATTATATAAAAGTAACAATCTTACCCAAATACCTTTCCATATTTTTTCACCATATGATGGTCTATGTAACCGATTCCCTGCAATAGAAACATATGTGTATGTGTTTGTTCATCATTCATTGCAATGTCTTAACCCATTACCAAACGGCAAAATTTTAGACTAGACCAAATTCAAAGACTGATGATAAAGACGACAATTTCAGGTGAATGGATATTTACACTTTTTTGGTCCTTTTACGTAGAAAACATTGTGGGAAATGAAGAAATTGCTTGTCACAAGCAATTTCTTCATTTTCAACAATGTTTTCCAAAGCCATTATCTTGTTGGGAGTCAAAAGGAGTCACTGTGTGGTAATGGGGTAAACATATTAAAGAATTGCTATGTGGTATGGAAGCACTGGAGGGCAATTTTGATTTGCGGCTAATGATTGCCCTCCAGTGCTTCCATAATGTTCATTGTCGAAATATAATTTTCATCAGAATCCGGGCGTTCAAATTCGTGCTGGTTAGTTCATAAGTCCGTGACCTTAACTTTGACATAACGGAAACATCTTTCTGATACATAAATATGTAAACAATAAAAAAAATAATGAATATGTCGTTGTTTATTTAAATAGATTATTTCATTGCTTTAGTATACGAACTTTTTTCGTGATTTCCCTAAGATCTCCCAGCATAAATAATGTTGACTTCTGCACGTAACCATGTCTGGTGAAATATGTCTGTTTGTACCATGTGTATCTGAAAGTACGTACGAGATGACATATAAAACAAACAAACAAACAAACAAACGAACGAACAAAAAAACAAACAAACACAAATAACAAAATAACATTGTGAGATTTAGCTCAGTATAAATCCAGAGGCGCTTCTTTAGAGCGATGTCTTTCATCATCTGATTAAGTAGAACAAGAATAAGTTGGTAAACACTTGGCATTAATTGAAATGCGTCATTGATTTGATAGTGTTAAAGAGAGCAAATAAAAACAATCCTATTATGACCATCAGATCAATTTTGAATTAGGGAATACAGTGATTTCCGATTGTTCAACTTTTTACACTATTTTACAATAGTTTTATACAATTGATCGAAATGTCCAATTAAAATGATCATGTGTAGTTGGGTCCAATACCCCAATCCCGTGACCATTCTCTGGCTAATATGTTTTGACGATTGATTTGACATCTATAGGCATTTTAGAAAAAAATTAGAAACCATGCCCCTCGAGATTTTGCTGGCGTTTTGTGCTACAGGGCCAAATCCAAAATGGCCGCCGGCGCCATATTGAAAAATTAACTTTTGAACCTGATCACCTACAATCAAGTGTAAATACACTTTTCAGACTGAATTTATCACGAGAAATCCGTTTCTGACATTAGTTTTACACTAAAATGTTGTTTCGACCAAAATTTTCAAGATGGCCGCCAGTGTAATCTTGAAAAAATAAAATTTAAATAACTTGTAAAGTAAATAGCCTAAAGTAAAGAGTAAATATACATTTTTCTGACTGAATCTATATTGGGGAATCCTATTCTGACATTAATTGTACGTTTAAATGTCACTTTGACCAAAATATACAAGATGGCCGCCAACACAAATTTGAAAAAGTAACTTAAAAATGCTTAATTTTGAAGCAGATCACCTACAATCAAGTGTAAATACACTTTTCATCCTGAATCAACCATGAGAATTCCGTTTCTGGCATTAGTTTTCCACTAAAATGTTGTTTTGACCAAAATGTTCAAGATGGCCGCCAGCGTAATGTTGAAAAATTAAAATCTAAATAACTTTTGAGGTAAATAGACTAAAATCAAGTGTGAATACACTTTTCCGACTGAATCTACCATGATTAATCTGACACTGATATCTATTTTACACTAAATGTATTTTTGACCAAAGTATACAAGATGGCCGCCAATGCAAATTTGAAAACAATAATTTTGAAATGATTACTTTTGAATCAGATCACCTACGATCAAATGTAGATATATTGTTCACACTGAATCAAATATGGGGAATCCTATTGCGGGGTAAGTTTGTTGCTAGAATGTCGTTTTGACCAAAATATCAACGATGGAAGTCATATGATGGAGTGAACAGAAACATAAAATGGCACCCAGGCAAGTCATTGTTTATAAAGAGTTCTATCTTTCTTTAGTAATTGCAACCACGTGATATCAAAACAAACATCTGAAACAGTTAGAAGCTGTCACGCTATCTAATCCGAATCGGAGCTTTCAGAGTCAATGTATTCCGTAGAATCAGATTCCAACGAATTATCGCCCCCATGCTCATCATTATACGTCATCATCCGATTCACACTCGCTTTTATAAGCTTCCTCGAGTGCAGGCAGGGTAACCGGAAGAGCAGGACGTGTAAAGCGGACAGGGCGACAGCGGCCACCCACCAACTCCCATCCATGTCCGAGTGGAGATGGATGCTGCTTCACGGTAGGGTGACGCATGAGATAGGCCAAGTAGTTGGCACGCAGCACATGTTGGAGGAGGCTGTCTCCATCAGGAGGGAGTCGCATAAATGACTTCTTTTTCATGGTCTTCCACTTAGTGGCACGAGCCTCAGCCATAGAGGGGCTTTTCTTATCCCCGTAGACCACTTTTCGCGTAAACTGGAAGAGTCCATCTATCACTTCTCCCTCCATGAATAGATTTAATCTGCACTGGCTGAGCTGCTGTCTCGCTAAAGGGCTCTTCGCCACCTTGTCATATAGGGACATCTTGCCCTTGCCGTAGAAACCAGAGTTTGCATCACAACCAGTCATACAATGCAACTGCACAATACAGTCTACCATCTCGTCAGCAACCAGTTGAAGCAACTGATGGTTTACTCCAGAAATGTTAACAATGTGGCAAAAATTCGTGCAGCTCACAATGTTCTTGCCAACCGAACTCCAGCTAGGAGGAAGCATGTGCAATGTGGCCCAAAACTTATGCGAGTAGACGATCAGTCCATACAGGATCTAATTGCTTGCATGCAAGAATTCGACTCTTTCCCGTTTGATCCAGCATCACCTATACTCCGCACATAACAATCAGAAATACCTACCACTGATGAACTCGTTGCGGACTTTAACTCAGCTCTCGATGCAGGAGAAGAGAAGTTAACCACCTTCTTGCGCAAAAGAATATTCAGTAAGGAAATCTCGATCTATGCACCCGTCCCTTTAAGCAAGGGTAAGATGTCCCTATATGACAAGGTGGCGAAGAGCCCTTTAGCGAGACAGCAGCTCAGCCAGTGCAGATTAAATCTATTCATGGAGGGAGAAGTGATAGATGGACTCTTCCAGTTTACGCGAAAAGTGGTCTACAGGGATAAGAAAAGCCCCTCTATGGCTGAGGCTCGTGTCACTAAGTGGAAGACCATGAAAAAGAAGTCATTTATGCGACTCCCTCCTGATGGAGATAGCCTCCTCTAACATGTGCTGCGTGCCAACTACTTGGCCTATCTCATGCGTCACCCTACCGTGAAGCAGCATCCATCTCCACTCGGACATGGATGGGAGTTGGTGGGTGGCCGCTGTCGCCCTGTCCATTACACACGTCCTGCTCTTCCGGTTACCCTGCCTGCACTCGAGGAAGCTTATAAAAGCGAGTGTGAATCGGATGATGACGTATAATGATGAGCATGGGGGCGATAATTCGTTGGAATCTGATTCTACGGAATACATTGACTCTGAAAGCTCCGATTCGGATTAGATAGCGTGACAGCTTCTAACTGTTTCAGAAGTTTGTTTTGATATCATGTGGTTGCAATTACTAAGGATAGATAGAACTTTTTATAAACAATGACTTGCCAGGGTGTCATTTTATGTTTCTGTTCACTCCATCATATGGCTTCCCTCGTTGATATCTTGGTCAAAACGACATTCTAGCATCAAACTTACGCCGGAATAGGAATCCCCATATTTGATTCAGTGTGAACAATATATCTACATTTGATCGTAGGTGATCTGATTCAAAAGTAATCATTTCAAAGTTATTGTTTTCAAATTTGCATTGGCGGCCATCTTGTATACTTTGGTCAAAAATACATTTAGTGTAAAATAAATATCAGAGTCGGATTAATCGTGATAGATTCAGTCGGAAAAATGTATTTACACTTGATTTTAGACTATTTACCTCAAAAGTTATTTAGATTTTAATTTTTTAACATGACGTTGGCGGCCATCTTGAACATTTTGGTCAAAACAACATTTTAGAGGAAAACTAATGTCAGAAACGGAATTCTCGTGGTTGATTCAGGATGAAAAGTATATTTACACTTGATTGTAGGTGATCTGCTTCAAAATTAAGCATTTTTAAGTTACTTTTTCAAATTTGTGTTGGCGGCCATCTTGTATATTTTGGTCAAAGTGACATTTAAACGTACAATTAATGTCAGAATAGGATTCCCCATTATAGATTCAGTCAGAAAAATGTATATTTACACTTGACTTTAGGCTATTTACTTTATAAGTTATTTAAATTTATTTTTTCAAGATTACACTGGCGGCCATCTTGAAAATTTTGGTCAAAACAACATTTTAGTGTAAACCTAATGTCAGAAACGGATTTTTCGTGATAAATTCAGTCTGAAAAGTGTATTTACACTTGATTGTAGGTGATCAGGTTCAAAAGTTAATTTTTCAATATGGCGCCGGCGGCCATTTTGGATTTGGCCCTGTAGCACAAAACGCCAGCAAAATCTCGAGGGGCATGGTTTCTAAATTTTTTCTAAAAGGTCTATAGATGTCAAATCAATCGTCAAAACATATTAGCCAGAGAATGGTCACGGGATTGGGGTATTGGACCCAACTATGTGATAAGTCAAGCAAAACAAGAAGGACAAATAAAATTATCCCAGAAAGAGCAGTTTCAATCGCAATCGGTCTGCAAAGTCTGCAGACTGACTTGGTTCGATTCTATTCACACTTTCTGGACGGTCCCTTTTACGCTCGTAGCGTTACAGGTCACATTATGCTCATTTAGCATAAAGCTTGCAACTAGAATTGTCGCGATCTCTTTTAATATTGACATGCTATTGTTTAAGAAAGGGTTGATATGGATCTAGGGTATATAAATTCTTACATATAGATAAAGGGGTCAACTATTTAGGTTGTTAGGTCACGAGGAGAATGTGATATCGTCGCTTTTCAATTGTTGTAACTGTAACTGTTTTAAGTTGCAGTTACGAGATTTTCGTTGAAAAGCGACGTTATAAGTCCTTGAACAACACCCATTTTGGCAACTGTAATGCTCATCCCACAAAAGGTCCGGTCACATACAATTCCAGATCACGTCCAATAAGCTGTAAAACTGACCACGTTTTGATGTGTTAAGGCCGTGATGTGGACGTAGAATCATGTATGTGATCAGGCCTTAATAAGTTGATCTAAATTGTTAACTAATTTGTAATCCATAAAAATTGCGATACTTAAATTACAAAATGGCAGCACATTCATCAAAACAGCGATCAACGAATTTGAAACTACCGTTTATAAGTGCCAAAACACACATTTCAGTCACAAAAATTACCATCTCGCTAATAAAATGTCTTCATTAAATCCGTTAACTTGGAATTAATCTAACGAAATCTATAAAATGTCAATTCTACATACAAAATAACAAGACAAACAACAAAATGATCGTCAGCCAAGTCGGTTCTTCGATAAGACCTAGATCTTCCATTTCGGCCATTGCGGCTTTCATCTTATTTATAAAGTTACCTAATCAAATTCGTCAAGTCGACAAAAATCTAACAAAATCTATAAAAATGTTAATACTTACATACAAAATGATAACACAACCACCAAAATGCTCATCAACCAAGTCGGGACTTCAATAAGACCTAGAACATCCATCTCAAATTAGGTGACCTTGACTTCACACGTCTTTTAAAACCTAAAATAAAGTTACATTAGTCATGTTTCCATCCTTTTTCAACCAGAAAAATCCAAATTGAAAGGTACTGGGAATAAAAAGTAGTGCAATACAAAAGCAATGGGCATACATTATACCACAGGAGGTATTGGAGGAAAACTAGAAAATGCTAATCATCAGCATTTTCTTCTTTTCTCTCAGCGTTATTCTCTATTTTAAATACGCCAATAAACATCAAATACATGAGATTCATTGGACATCGTTAAATATGCATGAATACGCATTTCAACGGATAAAGAAAGTAATTTAATGAAGGAATGGACTTTGATCTTCGCTATACGATAAAATGAATGCCTTCAAATACATGTATGTTTGATTGGGACTTGAAAACTGAAGTCTATATCTTTCAAATGAAGGAGGGGTAAATTTAAAACCCAAATTGTACAAACAAATTTAGAATTGGGCTATAAATCTATACCTGCCGGATATTAATGAAAATAGTGGTCAGTATTGACTGATCGAGAGGTATGTTCGTCTTTTTTGCGAATGCATTTTGATCTCAAATGTAACAAAGATCCCTTTTTTCTGAATGCAAGTTGACCTCAAATGTAACAAAGATCCCGTTTTTTCTAAATGCATTTTGATCTCAAATGTAACAAAGATCCCCATTTTTCTGAATGCGCGTTGATCTCAAATGTAACAAAGATCCCATTTTGTTGAATGCATCTTGATCTTAAATGCAACAGAGATCCCCTTTTATGAATGCAAGTTGATATAAAATGCTACACAGATCCCCCTTTTACCGAATGCATGTTGGTATCAAATGCTATTCCATTTATCGAACCTCGACTAAAATATTTCTAAATTAATAGAACAGTGCCTCTCCAACAATTATTATAAATAAGATTTACTAAAATATCAACGACAAACACTTTATCGAACAATACTTGTTTTACTAGTCAAAATTGAATGGAGATAAAGCAGCTAAGCTCACAATAAATAACCTGGCAGAGCGTCTCTAGCTAATAGCTAATAGCTAAAGATGCTCTGCCAGGTCATTTATCGTGAACTATAATTTGCGTATGCGTAAGGAAAAAAACGTTGGGTTTCATAATTTTCATCTCTTTGGCAATAACTTGCTAAAACCTTTATAAAATAGTACATCAAAACCAAACATTGTTTACGAACTTCGTAAAAGGCTCATTTTCCCTATCAGCGTATGCACAAATCTGACTTTTGATTATTTCATCTTCGTTCTTCCTATAAAACCCTTTCCCACGAAATAACGCAATCTGACGCACTTAAGTAAGCAAGTTTTGAAATATATCGCGGAAAAGTAAGGAAAAATCTTATAACGAACATTTCCCCCTTTGTGTCAATATTTTTTACTCGGTCATAAAACAACAACAACTTCATTCTAAGAATTGGATTTATTTTGTTGTATGCAACATCTTTTAATCTGGTCATGTAAAAATAGTGTCGTTTTGGACGATTTGGTTTAAAAGCTTTACCACTATGAACATACACAATATATGAGTTGGGATCTTGGAGATTAAACTAATGGAAGTCACAATAGGGAACGATTTTATCCAGTCAATAGAGACGTAATATCTGGCAAACAGTAGTATTTTCATATAAAGGTGTTGTTATAAAATCTCGTAACTACGGCTTGAATCAAGCCGTAGGTACGAGATTTTATAACAACATCGGCGGTTTTCAAAAAGATAACAGTAAACCAAGTCTATTTTTAGCACAAAATTGTTTGCTATTGATCCAGACAAGCCTGTGTTTATGTGCAATCTGATCAGGATCCATGATGCTATCTAATTGATTAACTATAACAATCGGCAAATGTAAGACTTCATCAAATATTGTATGGGCCCTGATCAGACTACATGCAAGTATATGGGCTGATCTTGCCTTAAGTCGAGAAAATTGCAAAAATGCCACTTTTACAGATTCTTAAATGTTTTCAATTTTATAAATGAACTAGTCTACACGTGCATTTGTTCCTACTCAAGTAACTCAAAATGATACGAGTAGATATTTTTGGAAAGAAGTAGAATATTGTAAAGACATGAACTTTCGAAACAATGTAAAGGAATGGCTTTGTAAACATTAATGCAAACTAATTGCCACTTGTTCACCTTTTGTCAATTTTTTATGTGCTACAAAATGCAGAGTCGTCTGCAACAGCTGTAAAAAACTGGCTTGACTTTATTGATTCGGAGGGTTCACCCTTTTCCAAATAAAAAAAATGACTTAGGCTGGTAAAATGTCGATGTTGATGAAAACGGCACTTCACTAAATTAACTCATTACCAGACGGCAAAAGTCTAGACTTGACCAAATTGAAAGATGTTGCAGACGACAATTTCAGATGAATGATTTTTTTTTATAGTTTAAACTGTGTTTAAACACTATGGGAAATGATATTGCTTGTCACAAGCAATTTCTTCATTGTCAATTATGTTTTCTAAAGCCATTATCTTGCACGGAGTCAAAAGAAGTAACTTTATTGTACATTGTAGGAAAGGTGTAAAAGCAAAATAAAAGCATACATACCGTTAGAAAGCAACGTTAAAATCTCTGCTAAAAATAGCCCAGTCCTATGTATACTCGAGTAACGTTTAACGTATTATTGAAGATATTGTTTGACCAAATTTACCTGAGACTCATCGTTTTCCGTAAGCGTATTCCGGCATTCATCGGCGTATTCGATAGTTTCCGCGTGTTTATACCCTGCGCTGTGAAAAATGTTAACTTTATTTCTGCATGATCTCAATGAACAAAGAACTAGCCTAGTGGAAAGACGCTGGACTTTCATTCACAGAGACTCAAGATCGAACCCAGTATTTTACTGATGAAACTTTTGTTAAGCTTTTTTTTCTTTCTTTTTTCCTATGAAATGGAATACTTAATGTATTAATTTATTGATTGATGAAATACTCATTTTTATAATTTTCACAATAATTATAGGCCCCTAGTTCACTAAATATCTGTTCCTTTTTTATCATATTTATTCGTTCATTTATCATTTATAATTTTCCATTGAACGTTGCTGATGTGTTGGTCTCTCGCAGCTTCTCTAGAATCAAAAAGACATTGACCCTGCTGACTCCAGTTGTATTGATGGTAAAGCGAAGAAAAAGGTTCTGGGTCCCCCAGTTGTCTAAAAAGTTACAACATCAGCAAACACGTTTTTATATTACCTGTATCTAAACGGTTTCGACATTTCTTGAATGACTACTTAAAGTGAAAGGATTCAAGTGAACTGATTGAGGTTTACAAAATGTATGCATGCATTTGAAAAAAAGAAATAAATGTTAAAAGTAAAAATATTTAAACAAAAGCGCTACTTGGATTCGAACCACGGACATTTGGTTTACAGAATAGTCGCCTTACACACTAGGCCACTATTATTCGGTGGATATTGCGAAGTGTATAACAGTACTTATACAGATTATATTCCCGATGTAGAAAATACGGAAAGACCCGAATATTAACGGAATATGCAAGGAGTCTCAGTTCAATCTGGTCAAACAATAACAGCGACAGTCTAGCGTATTTATATCGGCTGCGGACCGCCGGAGAAAACCGCACTAGAAAATAACCGTGTTTAAAATACGATTGATTCATTTCGCAAGGTGATGTCATTTGCAATTTAAGATTAACCTTTTCTGAGAACGTTCTATAGTACAATCATGACATTACGACACATGTTTTACAACTTGACGTATGTAAACAATGGGAAGGGCGTTCCTGATTTTTAATACAAAATGGCATGCGATAGGTTGAATCTTGCAAGATTTAAACTATCGATTGCAAAATTACGATAGTTTGGGGATAATATTGTATTGTTTACATAGGTAAACTTTGTTAACATGTGCCGTAATGTCATGACCGGACTGTAGTGTAAACAATTTTGAAATATGTTAACTGCTAAAAATGGATGCTGTTAACCCTATCCCATACAGGCAACTTTGTAGACTGTTTCGTTTTGAAAGCTGATACAAACCAGACACTTGATGTTTCTGAGGATTGTATTTTTACTTGTATATGCGGTATCATGGAAAATATTTACGCAAAAGGAGAAAAACCAGCATTTTCTTCTTTTAACTCAATTTTTTCCGAACTGTTTTTTCTGTTGAGGACGTCAAAAGCATGTATTATTTTGGCCCTAGACAATGCAATGCACCACGCAGATATACAAACCTATGTGTGTGTTGTTTCGGTCCCTAAAATATCCAGCAAGGGCCTCTTTAACCCTTTTACAAACAAGGCCTGTTTGACGTCCCTTATGGAAAAGGCTTTTGGAAAACATTGAAACAAAAGAAGAGACTGCTGATAACCAGCAGTTTCTAGTTTTGTCTCAATATTTTCCATGTTATATTGCACAGAAATTCTATCTTAAATAATGTCATTTTGTTGTCTGCAGCAGCTTTTGAAATGGGACTTTTGAAATATTGCCGTTTGGGAAAGGGTTGATTCGTTCTTACTGTTGTTGTTGTTGTTGTTTACGTTTTGCTAACGAGTTACGGCTTTCGCTAAATTTAGAAAGTGACGACAAGAATTACTCATTCAACCTTTATCGAAAATAAGAAAATTGAAGTTTTATCCTTTCACGATAGGCAAAAATATAGAATGTTCCAATTCGAAATCCGCATATGACGCAATGGATAATGATTATTATAATAACACAATTATAGTCCAACAACATTAACCCGGAATATCTGCATATGTAATGACCCCTCCTCGGCAATGTTTTGTTAAGGCACTCATCTAACGGACTTTGCACACGATAATTAAGTTGCATTCGAATTCTAAACAGCCAACAGAGTGGAAATCAAAAAGTTTGAAATATGAGCATTTTATTATGGCTAAATGATTAACACAAAAGGTGGATTGTTCAGGTAACAGCATTTTTGTCTCAGTGTTCAAAAAAGACATCAAAACTAGGCCTGTTTTTGGGTCACGGAAATTGCCCTCCCGGACTAATGCCCTCCCGGACGATTGACCCCTCAGACAATAGTCCGCAACATAAAGTAGCAACCCGGACTGTAGCCCTCCCTATATATTCGTTGCATAAAATTTATGTTAGAATTTTTGTTGGGGATTTTATAATTTGATTGTTATTTTATTTAATATCAAATCTATTTATTAGATCTACTAGATTTTGTTGTTTTTGTAATTTGATTTCATTAAAAACGTATTTACATTGTAGTCAATAAAGGAAACTTTTTTTTTTTTTGGGGGGGGGGGGGGTGTATTTTCATATCTACATGCACTAGTTTACCTTCTTATGCAATAAATGTGAATCTGTCATACTTCCATATTAGGTAAAACAAAGCCAAATTTACCTTGTTTGTTTATCAATTACAAGAATTTATTTATATCTTAATAAAAAAACTTTCCCAAACGACAAATATCTTAGTTTGTCCAAATTGGAAGAAAATGCGGATGACAAATTATGTAAAACATCGAGTTTGTTTAGTACATAAAAATTTGGGGGGGGGGGGGGGAAGAGAATCGATTTTCTTCTTTTCTTTTTATAATTTCTAAAATAATTTTCAATATTGACGTCAAGTATGTCTTGTTTGAGAAAGGGTTAAAATAAATATTTAATATATGTCGGGTCGAAATCAAAGGGACGTGACACACTTCTATCTGTTAAACCTTTCTCAAACGACATCATTATCACAGGTGGTGAACTCGGCCAAAGCGAGGAACGTTTTTTTCGCGAACAATTTGTTCCGTCGCTGTTGTTATAAAATCTCGTAACTACGGCTTTGATAAAGCCGTAGTTACGAGATTTTATAACAACGCCGACGGCTTGTCAATACATAACGGCAAACCCGGTCTATTTTTAGAACAAATTCATTGTCATTAGAAAAAAATCTTTAACTCTTTCGCTGCCAAATTTCCTGGAATAGTGCTATTTCCAGTGCCAATTTTATTTAAACTTCATAACAGGGCTTATCAGTTTATAATATAGTAAAATTATTATTTGATGAATTTTAACCTGAAACCCTCAGGAATGATTGCACATAAACTATTTTGTTGAATAGCATACTTTTTATCAGGCAGTTTGATCAGATGACCCTGACCTTGACCTTGAATGACCTAATTAAGCTATTGTTTTAAAGTCGCCAAAAGGCGACATTGGCAGTCTCGTAATAGGTCGCCAAAAGGCGACATTGGCAGCGAAAGAGAATTCAAACGCAAAATAATTATACCTTGTTGTAGAGAAAACGTCCCTCGCTTTGGCCGAGTTCATCACAAGTGATTATAGGGTAATCAAAATTAATGGATTTGCAGACGACAAAGTTGATGTTTAAAGTTACATGTAGCAAATAGAAAATGGTGCTACACTTTACCATGGAAACTTTAAGGCAAAAAGAGAAAAAACACTAATTATCATCATTCTCTTAATTTGCCCTATTAGTTTTACGATGGGTTTCCTTCCTGCCAGGCATTTAAAAACAAGGCCTTATTTGGCACAGTATTCAATAGTTCAACTCCTCTACAAGTTAGACCATTTACAGTCCAGTCAAGATATGATGACACATGTTTACAAAATTTACGTATGTAAACAACACGTCATGAAACTCAAAACTAATGTAATCTTACATATGGTGGTTTGAATTTTGCAGGTGTCTGATACATGCAAAATTGTCAAACAAAAGTCATACACATGAGGAAGGAACTCAGTATGGCGGGGTACATGCAAGAAAACGATTGAAAATTGACTCATAAATTAGGAAGTTATTGCACAATTCCTTACCTGAAGCGTGGCTAATTTGGTCTTACTTGGTATCATTTCCATTTCTTGTCTGTTGGGATGAATTTTTGCAAAAAGTAATAACATTCAATAGATAATTTATAAATTTGAGAAAATAGCCCGGTAAGGCGGAGTACATGCAAAATGCAGAAATAACAAAGTTATTGCAAAATATTTGACCAGAATCGAGATTATGTTTGTCTGTAGTTTTTATCCATTCCATGATGCACAATCTCCACCGTGTGTATGCGACTTATTATTTAATTTGTGTCGTTATGATAAAAATTGGCTAGATCCACACTTCAAATTATCTTTCTAATTTTATATTACCTTATTAGGAAATGAGTCGTATATTAGGCGAGACAGACCCTTGTAATAATTCTCTAGTTAAAGAATAAAAAATGATTTTTTTTTCTAATGAAATTGTTTATCGTAAAACTAAAATGCCAACAGAAAAAGTTGAAACATAAGTAACAAGAGTTACCGATATATCTTTGGACTTAGGAAATGATATCAAATTGTTTTACTTACAATTTTGAGTGATTTTTATTTGACATAAATAGCTTAAAACTCATATCGTGGGTCAAAAAGGAAATGGTGACTGATGTCAGTGGCGGATCAAGAAGGGTTCGAGGGGATTAAAACGAACCCCCTCTGTAACCTGCTAATTTCATTTTCATGTAGAAATTCCTTACAAAATATCTATCTAAGAAAACGAACTCATGTATCTGTATGTTCGAATCCCTTCCACTGGCGTTGCTAGCTGAAAAGAAAGTGTACGCAAAACACATGCCTAATGTATCAGGGGAGGTTTCGATGGCGGGCTCCATACTGCTGGGGATGGGTCTTGCGGGCATCTACCAGAATTTTTTTTGAAAATTTAATGTAGATGCTTATAAAATACATACCAAATGCCCACCTGGAGCCATGAATGACCATGGTCATTCATGGCTCCTGGTGGGTATTTAGTATGTATTTCAATAGAGATTCAGGTGCTTTTTCCAAGAGAAACAAAAACAAAAATCCACATTTTTTTTAAAAAAAAATGCGTTGTGTACTCAATTGCTTTTTTGCGTACGGGTTGCTACGCCTATGTTTTCACATGAATCCTGGACCCGCGATATAATGTTTGGAGATTACGACTGTTACTATAGCAAAGTACTTTTTTAATCCATCAGCAGACGACAAAGTTCTAGACTGGCCAAATTCAAAAGATGCCGCAGATGACAAAAAGGATACTGATAAAAAAGCATTTTGCATGGTATAGCAAACACAGTATTGAGCCAAAAGGAGAGAATGCATTTCCTTTGTTTGCATCAATGCTTCTCCAGCCTTGTGTATTGGGGAACGTCAAAACAGGGCCTTGCTAAACCATTAGCAGACGGTAAAATTCTAGACTTGTCCAAATAAAGGATGTCATAGACAAATATCTCTTTTGAATAAGATGTTACATTCATAATATCACAAGCATTTTGGGGAAGAAAATGTTATGGAAAGAGAAAAAATTGCCAAAATTGTCAAAAGCAATTTCTTCATTGTCGAAAGCGTTTTCCGAGGGGTTTAACTCGTGTGAGAAGAGGCTTTATCATGTGGGAATGTGTTGCCGGTTATTTTATAGTTTGGTTGTTATCAATTCTTCGCTGTATGAAGTCCTTAATCTTGTGGAAGGAAAGGCTACATGGTGTGGGAATGGGTTAACGGTTATTTTCTAGACTAAGTTCAGTTTTTTAATCAATCCTACGTTGTAAATAAACAAAACAAAATTGGAAGTCTGCATTTATGTCTAGTTCATAAACGGGGACCGACTTGCATTTTTGGTCAATAATGCATTTTTATCATGATTGTAATGTATTTTCTTGGTATAAAAATAGCAAGAACGGTTATTTCAGAAAAAAAAACCAAAAAACAAAAAAAAAAAAAAAAAAACGCCACCACCACCACCAACAACAAACAAACAATAAAAAAAGAAACAAAACAAAACAAAATAAAAAACAAACAAACAAAAAGACAAAAGAACAACCAACCCCCACTACCCCCCCCCCCAAAAAAAAAAAAAAAAAAAAAAAAAACAGGGATCACAAACAAACAAGCCCCCCCCCCCCCCCCCCCCCCAAAAAAAAAAAAAAAAAAAAAAAAAAAAAGACGGATCGACGTCGCACAACCTTGTGTATGTTTATCATAACGTCATTTTTCATCAAAAAGCTCGTAACTGCAGCTTGTTTTAAGTTGCAGTTACGAGATTTTCGAAAAGCAGTGGTAAGTTGTTGAATCCAAATACAGTCGACACTCGTTATCTCGACATCGGATAAGTCGAAATTCCGCTTAAGTCTAAGTGAAAGTCATGTCCCATCCTCAACATATGGATATCAAAATGAATTCCGGAAACAAATACAGCCATTGAAATTTAGTAGGAAAAGGATAGAAATTGCTCGTTTCGAGCAATTTCTTTCCTTTTCCTACTATATTTCAATCATGGACACATATGATGTCGATCAAAAATAGTTAAATATTGTTTTCATCGAAAATAATCAAAATCGGATAAGTCGAACTTCGGATATGTCGAGATATTTTGACGGCCCCTGTGACTTCGACACAACGAGTGTGGACTGTACCTATCGAGCAGAAACGCTTTCAAAGCCTTTAGACATTAGGTATCAGTGCTTCAAATACAGAATCCAAATTCATTCAACATTTTAAAACAAAACATTAAATGAAATAGAAAGTCTCTGAATGTCTGATTTAGCATCTGTATATTCAGACTAAGGAAGGATTATCTAATATAAGAGGGATCAATTTTATCAAGTTAAAGGGACATTTCATTCCAATTTCATTTTTTAAAGGATGTCTTGATGCCAAAATTGGTTATTCTAATGAGTATAAATACTATTAGTTTTTAAGTTGTTACTAATAAGCGAGAAACACGCATTTAAAGTTGAAACATAATCGACAAATTGCATATAAATCCGAACTGTTGTCCCCAACAATTTGTTCAATTTTAACACAAAAATATAAATTTCTCGTAAACGGCGCAATATTTTGGCTTGAAATTTTCAGAATTTTATTTCGTAGGTGTTGTCATAAAATCTCGAAACTATGGCTTGATTCAAGTCGTAGTTACGAGATTTGTAACGTCACTGATGAGTAATCAAAACATAACAGTCAACCCAGTCTATTTTATCACAAAATTCATTGCTATTCCGATTGTTTGCCGTGTTTTCGTGCCTTGATTTTTCTAGAGACATTCAATAACGCTTTTGTTTCATTCAAAACCTCGTAACTTCAGCTCAAAACAAGATTGAGTTACAAATGCAAAGCGACGATAAATACACAGAGCCTGACACAAGTCTACGTTGCCTCGTATTCAGTGAGATTGAACGTAAATTGATCATTGATTTTGTTCTGAGTTGGATTCTTCTATGTCAACATCAGTGGGAACGTTAAAGCTGTCCCAAAACATAATTTGACGGTGATCCAATAGCAAAATTTGTGCTAAAATAGACTTGGTTTTACCGTCGGTGTTGGTATAAATTCTCGTAACTATGGCTTGAACCAGTCCGCAGTTACGTTATTTTATAACAACACTAACGGAATACTATTTGCTTGTCGGAAATCACGTAACTGGATAAAATCGGTTCCTTTTTGAAAGTCGTTTACGATGACAAAATAATTGTTGATAAAGAAAGGATTTGTACACTGTACAATATTGCACAGAAATATTAGACAAAAGGAGAAAATGCTGATCATCAACAATTTCTTCTTTTGTCCCAAGGTTTTCACAAGCCTTTTTTGAATAAGAACTTCCAATTTAGATCTTATTTTGGAAAGGGTTGATTAAATAGTGACGGTTATTTTCTAGTTCGGATTGGTTGTCGGTTCGCCGTAGATATAAATATGGTGCAGAGTTGACAATCATCGCAGTTCAAAATAGTGCGTGTGTGCAAAGTGGTTGATATATAGAGGTAAATATTGCGCTTTAATCAGTCAGACCAGGCCCCGGTTTCTCGGAAAAAAAAAAAAAAAAAAAAAAAAAAAAAAAAAAAAAAAAAACTCAAGAAACCGGGGTCAGGGGCCTTATTCACAATAACTTTGTAATTGATTGTCTAAATCTAAATTACATTACAACCCATCTGATTGGGCCGAGACATACTAGACGTATGTCTCGGCAAATCGGACGGGATGTTCTGTAATTTTGTCAACTTGCAAAAAGACTGGTCGGTGAATAACATCCGTGTTTTAGTGTTCCTAGTAGATGGCACTTGGGAAACATTTAGGAAAAAGAATAATATTTTGATTAGCACCATTTTCTGTTTTTATATCAATATTTTATGGGATATTTCTCAGACAAATTCTATCTTCATCAGCGTTCATATTGTTTTCTGCGGCAGCTATCAAATTGGAGCATTGTGTAGCTCATAATAAATGAACTGGCAGAGCATCTCTAGCTATTAGCTTTGGATGCTCTACCATGTCATTCATCGTGAGCTATAAGTTTTCGATGTTTGGGAAAGATTTTACACGAATAAATCCTTTTTAAATAGAATCTTCGATCGAAATTGAATACTGTTTTGCATAAACACCATCGACTTGAATGCAGCTATGCACCGACCTTATGCGACCGTATCGATTTTAAAGTTGACGATTCAATCTGAGAATACCCCATTTTGACAGATTCTGCAGACTATACGAGTTTGAATGATTAAGACAGCATTTGCATTCGATATATCACCTAAAATATTTATTATTTTCTATTTTTGCCTTATTTGGTATTTTCCATTGTCTTTTCTATCGGCCACCTGTTTTTTTTTTCAATTCAAATTTAATGTAGAATAAATAAAATGCTGATCGTAAAATATTTTTAAAATGCATGTGGGCAGATTTAAAAAAATGTGACCAAAGTGTGACATTTAAATGTTAAGAATAACAGCTAATTTAGCAGAATATCATCCAGATATCTTAATTAGAGTGGCTAAAAACTATTCTAAATGGTTAAGCAGTGCCAAAATTATATTTTAAATTCATATTCACTACTTTTTAGCTAAAGTTGTGTGCACAATCTTGCAAAATGACATCAAAAAAAGCGTTTCACTCCTGACACCACATATATTGCACAATATGAGAAATTGTAACCAACGAATCACTAAATAGTAGAGTGCAGAATGCCCACAAGGTTGATGGCTTTCTAAAAAAATTGAGTGGTAGATTTCTGGTTGAATAGACAAAAATGAGAGCACATTTTGAAAAATAAAAGTGTTTCACTCCTGACATAAAATTCAAAGGGGTATTGTATAAAACAGGCTCCACATCCTAAACCAATCAAGATAGGATGAAAAGGGTAATTTTATGATGATGATGCACATGTTGTTTTATGAATTACAAGTGCTTATTGTAGTATCCTGTCACTGTCTTTTATTTACCATAGCTTAGAAACTTGGTACAAGTGTTAAGTGTCACACAAAAACGTTTCACTCCTGACATTTTTGACATGTTTTAATGACATATTTTTTTTATTTGTGAGGCGATTTTCTTTAAGCTTGGTACCAAGTATATAGACACAATAACGCATATTTTTAGCTTTGATTCGGTTGAATATGTTTCTCTGTAAGAGCCGTGGCATGTAAACAGTGAATGGTCACATTTTTTTAAACTTGCCCATGTCTTAGTTGGGAAAAATGTCAACACTTCTTGTAGAGAAGGTTCGGTAATCCATTTACTTAAAGATTACAACCCAACCATTTTTGCAAAGGGTTTCATGCAAACATTATTTGACATCTAAGCAAATTAAAAATCTACCATTATTTGTATAGCTAGAATAGGGCACTCAGCAACAAGACTCGAGGTCAAAATTAATATATCGTTGGATGCGTTCGAAAAACGCCGTAACTATAGCTTAAAACAAGTTGCAATTACGAGGTTTTTGTTGAAAAGTGATGATATATCGTTGGCTGCTTTCAAGAAAGACGTAACCACAGCTTGCGACGTACCTACAGCCAATCTGTAGTTACGAACCTTTCAACCATAGTCGACGAAATTAACTTAGCATTCACCAAACATGTTTATCCTTTTTGCAAAACGAAACTTCTTTTTGATTAGTTTAAATGCAACTTTTTTCGCACTATCTATGTGTATGACAGTATAATAGGGGACGATTTTATCAACTAAAAAGTGACGTAAGTTCGGACAAACAAAAGTATTTCTCAGGTGTTGTTATAAAATCTCGTAACTACGGCTTGATTCAAGCCGCAGTTATGAGATTTTTTAACAACACCGACGGTTTATCAAAACATAACGGTAAAACAAATTTATTTTTACCACAAAATTCATTGCCATTCGGCAAAATTGAGACGTAATTTGTACTTTATCACGTGACTCTCCCGCATTATATGAGTAATATGATAACATCTTGTGGTACACGCTTTTTTATACCCGTTTCTAAGAAAAAGACTGTGAGTCGTCAACATAATAATTATGTGTACTGAAAGGTCAGGGTCACTTTTGAACTTTAGGGTAAAGCTCTACGTTATGAGACTCTGATTTACTATCGTGGTTGATGTGTATAATTGTTTTACTACTGTCTCTTTCGTCTTTGCATGTACACATTTGAAAAATCATTTTTTTCTAATTTAATTCCAGAAAACCAACATTCAAGGTGAATTGCAAACTTTGGAGAGAAAGTCACGTGAAACAAGATGGACGTCTTAGGTCTCGTAAATTTATAGCTGGTGATAATTGACCTGGTAGAGCATCTTTAACTAATCGATAGGGATGCTGTGTCATGTCATTTATCGTATACTCGCATCGGATTTTTTATATTATTGTCTATATGTTTGTAAAGGTCCCGCTAAATGACATACATGTAGCAAAGAATTCTAGCTATTAGCTAGAGATGCTCTGCCAGGACATTTTATCATTAAATATGGAAACCATTATTTTTTTCAGATTATCAGAGGTCAAGGTCACGTGAAACAAAATGGACGTCCTAGGTTTGGTAGATTTACCAATCTGGCTGATATGTATACTTGTAATTGTAATGTCTATATGTGTGTAAGTATGCATTTAATTTGTTCTTTTTTTCACCATTGTATGACAAAGTCTAATGGCTTTGTATTCTCATGTTCTGTTGTATATTTGTATCATTATAATCCTTTATATCAATACAATGGTGAAAGTCTCAAATTTCCTTATTGGATCTAGATCTATTCCTATCACTAACAAGCCCTGGTTTGGACATAGCTAATAAAAGAGCTTTGGAAAACATGGAGTAATGATGATAATCAACATTTCACCTTTTTCCGTTCTATAATAATACATGTACATTCCCGCTTTATCAACATTGATTTCACTCACGATGCCCCGGGTTTGATCCCCGAACGGGTATTTCATGCTTTCTTACTTTAGTAATCAAGTAATTATTGGCTAATCGTTAAGCTACGTAGGCGAGCGGCTTGGATCTCGGGAAAGAGTTTTTGGTAGTACTGGTGAGAAACAAGAGGAATCCATAGTAAGGTGTTGCTGCCGCCTCGAAATGACCAGTTTTAAATCCGATTGTGTCCCAAATTGCAGCAGTTTGAATTTCCGTTGTTTTTATCACAATTTCTATCCTTTCTTGCCTATCCTGTACACAATGTACATCTTTATCAACATTCATGGAATCATGCTCACTAGTTTTTTGGGGCATTTTAAATTTATTATTTGGGAAAGGGTTAAAAACATAGAAAATGGCAACTTGACAACATAAGTATATGATCATTCAAAGTGACATTTAACAGACATTTGGAAAACATTAAAGCTGTCAAATGACTTGAATTGAATTGTTTTAACTTTTTCACTAGACTTGTACCAGTCTGGTAAACAGATATCATTAATAAAGTTAATTATTAAATATTACAAAATAACGTTTTAAAGTAAAACAATGAAATTTATTGAAAACGCAAGAATTCTGAAATTCTGATCTACCGTGTATGTAAAGTCAGGAACTATAAATACTTTAATTTTGAAGCTTTGTTATGGTTTTGTGCCTTGATATTATCAGAGGCATAAATGCATAGAGTAGGGCCTGAAGCTAGGTTACCCTTTCCCAAAATACATATCTCTTTACTGCTGGATTCTGAAACACGAAGAAGAACAACGACGAACAATATCAACGACTGCGGAGACGGCTACGACAACAACAACAACAACAACAACAACAACAGCAGCAACAGGTTGCAGTACACCTAGAACAGCTCCTATATAACTCTATGTAAAATCCCATTTTCAACACATTGTTTCACAATCCACAACTCAGTTAGAGTCAAACTGCGCCTAAACTGGTGTATGAAAGTACTGCAAACAAAACATTGACTGACGAGTGCGTTGCACAAATTACAGACGTTGTTTCTGGTAGCTTCCAGAAACAAATTTCTTACATGGTGTCCTCAATCGTGGAAGGCGTGCTGAAAGGCCTACATGAAAGGATTTCGTCTCTGGAACTCGAGAATAGTGATCTCAAAAAGCGCGTCACAACCTTGGAGGAACGGCTGGACAAATCAGAACAATATAGCCGCAGAAATTGTCTGCGTATATCAGGCATTCGGGAAACACATGACGAAAATCTTGATGTGAAAATAATTGCTCTATCAGATGCTATAGACGCAGATCTGAAACTGGAGGAAGTGGATAGGGTACATAGACTAGGTAATCCGAAAACGGAAGGTCATAAACCTCGGGATATCATAGTGAAGCTGGTGAGCTACAGATCCAGACAAAAATTGATGACGAACAAACAAAAACTGAAAAGCAATGGTTATGTCAATGTTTATCTAAATGAGGATCTCACACGCACCAGGGACAAACTGTATTTTATTTGTAGGAAAATGCTCAAGGATAAAGTAATATCTGGCACTTGGGTTAAGGATGGTGTAATTCTTGTGAAAGACTTGGATTCGAAAGTACTCAGAATTGAAACGCCCGATCAACTAAATGAACTCAAAAAGAAATATAATTATGATCATAGTGAAAGCAGCGAATGATCGCGGACTGATCTCCTATAAACAAATAAGACGACGATTTAGATTTGGTGCTAAATTCTCGGTCTCCTGATTACCCTAGCTGATTTACCCTTTCCCAAACGGCAAATTTCAGACTATCCAAATTCGAAAGCTGTCACAGACGACAAATGGATGTATGACAAGATATCACTTATGTACAATATTATACTTAACGCATAAAGTCTCGAGGCAAAAGTAGAAAATATCGTTAACAGCATTTTCTCCCATTGTCTAAACATTTTCCGAAATTTCTCTAAACATTTTCTACTAAGGACATCAAAACTTTATGTTACGTTTGGGAAAGGTTTGGATAAATTGTTAATGGACGTGTACCTTTAAACAAAACAGCTATTTACATTGTTCATAAGGTGGTCTCCTACACATATATTTACCTTTGTAAACACAAGGTTGTAATATATGTGCATAACATCACTTTCACTGGTACCTGCTAGCCCATGCCAAATTGCGATTTTCTTTGATTCTTTGTGAAATACTATTCATTGCTTTGAATTTTTTCTACTATTTTATTGTGTTATTTTTCTTTGTAATATCCCACTCAAGATGTAGACTATGCATGTTTGTTTTCTGACTTGTTTCTTTTAGGACAGCGGTAACCATTTTAAATGTCACAAAAAATATTTTGCATACATTTATTTTCGGACAAGCAAATGTACTTCGTCGGTGTAGCTCTAAAGCCTCGTAACTGCGGCTTGATTCAAGCTGTAGTGGCCAGGCATTATAACATCACCGATGATCTACCAATCCATACATGAAAACCCAGTCTTTTTAGCACAAAATTCCATACCTAATCATTATAATAAGAATAACATGGGCCTACCTCAACCGACAATTGTTTTGGAACGTTTTATTATTATTTCATCGCATAATATTTGCAGAAAACAAGAATTCATGCTAATGTCATTGTTGTGCAGTATAGCCGAAAATACTTTGGGACAAAAGGAGTGAACGCTGGTCACCAGCATTTTCTTCTTTTGTCACGAAGTTATACTAAATTCTCCAGCGGAGTTCTATGGTATTGACACCAAAACAGAGTTTGTTTTGTTTGGTAAAGGTTTAACGTTGGCTCAGTTATTTTCCTTTTGTTGCATAAACCGATTGTCTCCCTTTACAGCCTGGGCAAGGTGTACCTTGACGAAAGTAAAATACTTTTCATTATATTATGCCATGTTGCCTAATTAATGGTGATATATTCTATTTGTTCCGATCACAAGATACTTGTGTTTATTGGTTTGAAATTTAGATGAGAATAAATGAATCGGTGGTTTTGCTGCGAGACCTCGTATCTACAGCTTGATAAAATCTGTGGATGCGGGGTTTCGCTACAACACTGACGATTTTATTATATGAGTAGGCCTATCATCAACAGTACTCATAATCGATTTGTTAACTCCCTTACTTATACATGTACATCACGTGTTATTATCAAGTACGGTCTTCTACGATTATTTATGACCCATGGTTCGAGTGTTAGTTTAGATCTTATCGTTTTCGATTATTTCACATTTTGATTAGCAAAAGTAAGGCACTAGTAAACAGATCTTAAAACTACATTCTAACTTTTTGCCAAGTTAAAAACTTCACATAGATGTCATCCTGTACAGTCTGGAAAATATTGTTTGAACAGGATGAAAGCTTAAGAACTTAATTTCCTCCATTCTAAACAAACTAGCTCCCGCTTATCAATTTCACACCTGTTAATGGTAACGCTGCACTCACTACGTTTTATTTGTACATAAAGTCGACGGTTTGGTGCAGAACTGGCGTAAGTGCGTACGAAATGTTCTCACTTATGACAGCCTTGCACTGATCCCTACAACTTTAAGCTGTATCATTATTCAATACTATTTTCTAACCGCACTTCGCTTATTTTAATCATAAATACCTATGATATTACCATCTTTTTATCACTCATCAAGTTTGTTTCATGTTTTTCTCATGTTTTCTTTATTTCATTGTTTTCTTATAAATTTTATTAGAAACTTTGTTGTCAGCTGGAAGATATTGAACTGGTATGCTAGTCACAAGCTTCAATATTTGAAATTCCCGATACTCACGCGTCAAACAGTTTGCTATGTATTTTACCCACCATAGGTATTGAAATTTGCGCTTGGCGCGCGACTATCGGTATATTTCACCTAAAAACTCATGGCTGCTATAAACGTATACATTTCATTGTCAATGTAATGGGAATTTTATTTAACTATTGTTACTTTATCCTCAAATCGGGAAAATTACTACAAAAATGTACAGCAAATGGACTGCTTTCTTACATGGTTGGCTCATTCACACATTTTGTATTGCATATTCTACTGTTATTATCAGGAGATATAGAGACTAACCCCGGTCCGGATCGTGAACCTGCATCCCCAACAATTTTAAACAGTATTTCCATCGTTCATTTGAATATTCGCAGTATACGCAATAAGTTAGATTTTATCTCAAATTCTTTATCAGATTTCGATATTATGTGTTTTACAGAGTGTCATTTAGATAATAACGTACCTGACGCAGACTTGACTGTGGACACACACGACGGAGTAATGTATAGACAGGACCTTACCGCACATTCTGGTGGTCTTATAACATATGTTTCTAATTGTCTTTATTCTAAGAGAAGACTTGACTTGGAATCATGTTCCGTCCATTCCATCTGGGTCGAGGTTACATATAAAGCAACATCCTTCCTACTTTGCAATATTTATAGATCACCAAACTCGCCAGTCGTCTTCTGGGACAATTTTAACACGTCGCTTGAAAGGGCCTTCGAGTCAAATAAAAGTATTATTATTGTGGGAGACTTAAATCAAGACCTGTTGAATCCGAACGAAAGACATCTAACTAGTTCAATATCTCTTAATAACCTAACTAACGTGATCACAAGACCGACCCGAATGACAGCACATACTGCGACCTTAATAGACCCAATTTTGGTTTCAGATACTATTAATGTAATCCAGTCAGACACCATTGACATCGATAACGACATCAGTGATCATAAAGCTACTACTGTAATGATAAAGTTCAATAATTTATCATCGACGTGCACAAAAAGAAAAGTCTGGTATTACGACCGTGCTGATTTTGTAGAGCTTAACAGATTGATAGAGGCAGAAAATTGGGACTTCATCGATTTATTGTCGGTTAATGACGGATGTGATAGATTTACATGTAGGTTACAAGAAATGATGTCCCAATGTATTCCTTCTAAAGAAGTCACTATTAGACCCAACGACAGACCATGGTACGACTCTGAAATACGACGCCTCAGTAGACAACGAGACAGACAAAAGAAGATAGTGACTAAACATGGACGGAGATCACACTGGGACAGATACAAGACAATTCGAAATCGGGTTAACAATTTGAAAAAAGTAGCAAAACAAAGGTATTTTAGCAATTTGGATGAATGTCTGTCCGACTTTCGATTTCAAAATCCTGGAAAGTACTGGAAGCATATCAAAACACTGATTAACATGAATAAAAAGTCCGAAAAAATACCAATTTTAAAAAGTACTGTCAACGATTTAGAGACTATTCACTACACGGATGACGAAAAAGCAGAATGTCTAAATTCCTTCTTTTCCTCCATTTCAAATGTTGACGATTCGCATGTATCCTTACCACGTTTTGATCTAAAAACTGATAGCAGTCTAAACAACATAAATATATCTGCCAACGAAATCGAAAACTTAATTAATACCCTTAATATTAACAAAGCTGTAGGTCCAGATCATATAAGCCACAGGCTCCTGAAAAATATAAAACTAAGTATAGCTACACCGTTATCTAAACTTTTTAATAAATCGCTTAACGAACATGTCTTTCCCACAAAATGGAAAGAATCAATAGTCAATCCGCTATTCAAAAAGGGTGACAAATCTTGCGCATCTAACTATCGTCCAATTTCCCTTCTAAGTTGTATCGGAAAGCTTATGGAGAGGTGTGTCTATAAACACGTGTACAATTATTTTCATTCCAATAGCTTAATATACAGAAACCAATCAGGGTTTTTATCCGGTCATTCTACTGTCCATCAATTGCTCGAGATATATCACCAAATTGTTTCGTCTTTAGATTCAAAGCAAAATTTGTGTATGGTATTTTGTGATATATCAAAGGCTTTTGATAGAGTCTGGCACAAAGGACTTCTGTTTAAACTAAAACAACTAGGTATACAAGCCCCCCTGCTTGAATGGTTTAGAGACTACTTGACGGGTCGGCAACAGTCAGTTATAGTCAACTCGTCAAGGTCAAGTCTAAGGTCAATAAATGCGGGCGTTCCTCAAGGCTCAGTTCTCGGTCCATTGCTCTTTCTCGTTTACGTAAACGACATTTCTGAGAACCTCATAAGCATTTCGCGATTATTCGCTGATGACACATCTTTGGCATGTTCTGCGACTCATATAGCCGATATTGAAGGTATTTTAAACCATGATTTAGTTATCATATCTCAATGGGCCAAGCAATGGCTTGTAACATTTAACCCATCTAAAACCGTTGCTATGAATTTTTCAAATAAAGATAATATTCAACATCCCAACCTTTATTTCGATAACGTAAAACTAAACTTTGTTGAAAGCCACAAACATTTAGGCTTAACTCTAAGCAGCAATGGTAAGTGGCACGAACATATTAAAAACTTGTTTAATTCTGCTTCAAAACTATTAGGAATGATGAGATGTCTAAAATTTAGACTAAAAAGAGACTCCTTAAATCAAATTTATATATCGTTCCTACGGCCAGTGTTAGAATATGCATCTGTAATTTGGGATAATTGCACTGTTCATGAAAAAGAAACCCTCGAAAAACTCCAAATTGAGGCTGCCAGAATTGTAACAGGACTTACGAGATCGACATCTTTAAACAATATTTATAACGAAATTGGATGGCTTACTTTGAATAATAGACGAAAATACCAAAAGCTCATATTGATTTTTAAGATTCTAAATGGTTTAACTCCTACTTATCTTCAAGATATTTTTCCTGGACATGTTCATAATAGAACTCTATACAGATTACGCAACGCAGACCATATAGATTTAATAGCTTGCCGAACCCAACTTTTTGCCTCTTCTTTCATTCCATCTGCAGTTACTCTATGGAATGATTTACCAGCAGACATAAAATCAATACAATCTCTTTCTTTGTTCAAATCGCGTATCTTACAAATGTATTCCGTTCCAAGTGTTCCCAAGCATTTTCATGTAGGTGAGAGAAAGTTATCAATCTTTCACACCCGGATAAGGAATAAATGTAGCGACTTACAAAATGATTTATTTCGTAATCATATCTCTCCAGATTCAAATTGCAACTGTGGACACACCATTGAAGACGCTGAGCATTTCTTTTTTCGATGCCCTTTGTATATTAACTCGAGATTACGACTTTTCCATTCGCTGTACAGATTCCATCCATTGAATGAAAAACTGTTACTCTTTGGGTCCGAAACTCTCGCATTTGACGAACATTCTTTTATCTTTAAAACAGTTCAAAATTATATAAAAGAAACAAACAGATTTGGATAATTCTATTCGCAGTCCTATAAACGTTCAGCAAACCCTTCTCATCTCTCAGCTGACAACAAATACATCTATTCTTCTAAAAGATAGATTAACACATATTCAATACCATCTGCAATTCTGTTCTATTGCCGGAATATTATTGTCACGTATTACCACAAAGTAAAAAGTTGTAAGTAAGTATTCATTTATGTATAGTAGCTGAACTGTACGCACACTAGTGTGTACAGTTCAGCAAGTATACAATATGTGAAAACTAGTGACTCTAGACCAGGTTTGTCATAAGGGAATGGCCGTATCTAAGTTGTCAGAACTTGTGGCCAGACCCCTTTGCCAACTGTTGATTTTTCACTTGTAAACATTTACACATGTATGTACGCTTGATGGCAATAAAATATGTTTAAACTAAACTGGTGTAGATCCACCCTTGACCTGTAGAATTCTCAGAAATGAACCCGCTATCATGGAGTGGATTTTTCAAAAAATTCAGTTAAACATACGTACCGTGTATTTTTCAGCGTTAAAATTGAGACACCGGAAATGGTGGCCACATGTACTCATCCACCAAGAGACGTCAAATAGTCCTGAAAAGAAACATGGATTCTGGCTCACAAATGAGAAAACATGTCAACAAACAGCATTCAATGGAAATATTAGCTCAAAATCATTCATGCAGAGAGCAAGGCATCACCAGAAAAGGGGTCAATTTTTTTCAAAGAACTATTTTAGCCCCCTACGACCTAGGAAGGACTTGCCTAGGTGACCTTACTCCTGAATGAAAAGACATTTTTCCCAAATGTATCAAAAGTGTTATTTTTTGTTCGATTTAGCCCTATTGCAATAGAAATGTGCATATATTACATTATTCTGACAGTCGATACAGAAGTTGCAAGCATCCAAAAAATATTGTATCGCGACTGAATTCCCGGTCCGCACCACCGCTTCGACCAATTCAAGGCGATATTTTGAGTCAAAGAGTATCCCAAAGTTTTGAAAGGGTAGTACCAGTGAAGAGGTATATTGCAAGTGTATTCTTCCAATTCTAATTTTAAGTCATTTGGAGTCCCTACACGCTTTCAAAGTCAAAATCTTGGACACATTATGCATATTCAGATGTAACTGCCAAAATATACACATTACTGGTCCTGGTTAGTAGGAAAAATGAAGCTGTGTACTAGGCAATGTGCCCATTGCCCTTTTCTTCTTCAAACTCAGTCTAAATCCCTACATTTGGGACTTTTAATCTTTTAATAATAAGCTATTCAACATCATTTTTCAGGAATTTTAGTCTGTGGCATCAAAATAATGTGACAGCTGGTTCAGCTAACCATGTGTTCCTATCTTTTACAAGCCAGAAGCAATTATAACTCCAAAATGGTGCCAAATACTGCTTATTCTGCAGAGACAAACTCACAGTGCTACTAAATAGAACCACATCATGAGGGGGGGGGGGAATAACTAAATAACTTACAAGTTTTGTTGCTTTTCGGAATCCGAAACTGTACCGAAAGGGCTTTCGGAGTCCGAAAACCTCGATGAAGCACAATACACAGTTCTTGATCGCTTTGGTGCGGTTGTAAGCAGCTTACGCCTTCAGTCTTGGTCTACCATGGTTAAGTTTCCTGAAATAATGAAAATAGATATAAAATTTTAAGCCATTTTAAACAATCTTTTAAAAAAAATAATTTTTTTTAAATCTTTTTTAAATAATTAATTAAAAATTCAATTCCACCCAGACACTCATAGAAATGATCTTAAATACCTTCCAGACAACAAGGCATCCAAATTTAGAGCAAAAGAGACTGTCTAGATGCAAAGAAAAGCTGACTTCAATCAATCACAGACAGAAATGTGAGAATTTTGACAGTTTCAATTTAATTTAAGTTTCAATGCCTTTTAAATTTAAATTCATTCTTTACATGACAAATTCAACCAAAATCAAGTTTTGTTCATCATAGGCTAGCTGTGGTCCAAATTTGGAGTTGCTACCTTCAAACGCAGGAAAGCTATCAAATGTCAAAGATATAACGCTTCCTGACATATAGGTTGCAGTACACCTAGAACAGCTCCTATATAACTATGTAAAATCCCATTTTTCAACACATTATTACACAATCCACAACTCAGTTAGAGTCAAACTGCGCCTAAACTGGTGTAGATCCACCCTTGACCTGTAGAATTCTCAGAAATGAACCCGCTATCATGGAGTGGATTTTTCAAAAAATTCAGTTAATTATACGTACCATGTATTTTTCAGCGCTAAAATTGAGACACCGGAAATGGTGGCCACATGTACTCATCCACCAAGAGACGTCAAATAGTCCTGAAAAGAAACATGGATTCTGGCTCACAAATGAGAAAACATGTCAACAAACAGCATTCAATGGAAATATTAGCTCAAAATCATTCATGCAGAGAGCAAGGCATCACCAGAAAAGGGGCCAATTTTTTTCAAAGAACTATTTTAGCCCCCTACGACCTAGGAAGGACTTGCCTAGGTGACCTTACTCCAACAACAACAACAACAACAACAACAACAACAACGACGAGAAGATATATGACAACAATTTTATTTTTTTTTTTATATCTTCTGTTTTCAGATATACTTGGTACAAACAGACATATTTCACCAGAAATGGCTACACACAGAAATCAACTCTGTTTTTCTTGGGAGATCTTCTGGAACTCACGAAAAAGGTTAGATTTGGTACATTACTGGGCTTTATCCTTTTCCAAACGGTAAAAATATGGTGTTCTTATTTGAAAACTGTATCAGGCAACAAAACGAGTGAAGGTCAAATCTACCAACAATGAAACAAAGAAAATATTGAGACAAAAGGAGAAAATGCTGATTGTCATCATTTTCTTCTTTTGTCTCAATGTTTTCCCCCATACCTTGTTTATCATGGACGTCAAAACCAGGTTTTGTTTTGGGAAAGGGTTCAATGAGCCAGTTTTTTTAAAAAAAAGATCCTTATAACAATCAGACAATATGGGTCCTGATCAGCCTGTGTATACACACAATCTCATCAAAATCCATGTTATTTTGTAACATATCCGTTATGGCCTGTACATCGCATTTGTAGGAGAGTACAGAATGTTTCTATCGTCGCGTGAATCTGACTAGGGGTGGACTAACTTGAAGCAGTCCAAACAGGACCCATGCTATTCAAGGTTAATTCGAAGACCAATATCGATCTTGATCAGATGTGATCTTTGTGCTTCTGCATGTAAAATGCAAAAAAATGCCTTTTTGCATGCTTCAGCTTTCTTTTTCCATACTTTTTAGGGGTTCGGATATATTGACCACAACTCTGTCAAAAAGTATGGCAAAGTGTTTGGGTGAGTTTTATTTTATTTATTAATATCATATATTTTTTTAGTTATTCTTTAACGTGGCTCTTAACAGTTGCGTTTAAACCGGGGTCTACAGAAAAGGGTAATTACAGCATTTCAAAAGTAAGATTTAGTCTTATGAGAATATTTTCTGCTGACTTAGAGTTGTTTAACCCTTTCCCAAACAAGACCGGATTTAAACGTTTTCCATAGAATATGAATTCGAAAACATTGAAACAAAACAAGCATTTTCACCTTTATCCTTAATGTTGCCTCTTATTATTTGTACACAAATACGTTCTTTAGCAACGTCTGCATCTTCGCAAGTCAAGGATGAAATCTACGACGTAACGTCGTTTTTGTATTCAACATTGGCGTATTTAGTCCGATTTTCTTGGTGTCCTGGAAAGCGGTTTCATTGGTTCTAGCGAGATCGCGCTGGAACCAATCAGATAACACGATGCATATATTTGTTATTAATAAACAATTCATAACAACAAGCGGGAAATGGCACTGCATTTGTAACTCAAAAACGCGAAGATTAGCGATTTTTCCTTAGAATTTCTCTGCAATAGACAGCCATTGTCTATTCATATTCGATGGACTGTAATACTTGCGACAATTCGACCAAAAAAGCAGCTAACGTTTACCTAGTCCGTATGGCATGGAACGCGAAAGAGAACGCGCGATTATTACATCTACAATGGACGAAATAACGTCAAATGCGTTCAGAACGCGACGTTTGATTGGTTGCTTCTTCATAACAACCAGCAGGACAACCGCTAGGCGGCGTTTCGCGATTTCAAGACAATTGGACTTAATCCGCCAAGGGTGAATACTAACGGAGGTGGGTTCAACCTTTGCTAGCGAAGATGCAACGTCTGCAGCAGCTGTCAAATAGAAACACTCTACGATGTGTGTCGTTTGGAAACATGATATTTATTGTATGTCAGGTCCTACATCGGCAGCCAACCACAGCTTGCTATCAGCGATACAGACATGATAAAAGTGATCTTTGTGAAGGACTTCTCCAATTTTACAGAAAGAGGGGTAAGTGTTGATAATTTGGAAACAATCAAAATATGAACGATAAAGAGGTTACAAGTTCGATCCCCGAAAGCGGGGGTAGCTCTTGGCTTCTTATTGGCCCACACATTTGGTGTGAATACTGGTGAATATTCCATGAAACGTGAGTGAATTAATCCTTTCCCAAACAAAACCTGGTTTTGACGTCCCAAATAGAAAAAGGCTTTGGAAAACATTGAAACAAAAGAAGAAACTGCTGATAACCAGAAGTTTCTCCTTTTGTCTCAATATTTTCTATGTCAAATTTTACACAAATTCTTTCTTAAAAACCTTCCCTTTTGTCATTTTTGTCATTTTTTAAAGTGGGTCACCCTAAAATATTGGCGTTCGGGAAAGGGTTTAAGAGGCTTCTAGATTTGATCCCCATGTAAAATGAATACTTTAAACTAGATATTCACAATCATCTGAATCCCAGCGGTCATAGCTACGCTACATGACCCCTGGGGCACTTGGTCACTTAAACTTTGAATTAGCCGCCGAAAATCGATACGAAAAGCGCCCAATCAAATAACTGCTCTCATAAGTCAATGCGTTGTCAATTACAACCAAGATGGCTGCGCTCATGATAAGATGTAATTTGTGCGACAACGAGATAAAAATTACATATCGCTGACATGTCATACAGCTTAAAAATAGATAGATGGGGAAAGTTTCTTTTTCGAAGTCTTTTAAATTTGAAACACCAAATTTTTCACACGCTAAACGATAGTAATCCTCCATACTGACAACTTACCCGAAGCGATTTGTCAGTCTCCTACGCAGTTATCTACCCTGAATCAGGATTAAATTACGTATCTCTGACGTAATGACTGTTTAGATGTTGACGATTTGTATCCGCCAGTTTGATTGGTCTACTCACCCATCATGAAATGATGATGGCACCAATAAAACGGCGGCATTTGGGAGCGGCTAACACAAAGTTTTCCTAGCCAAGTACCCCAGGGGTCATGTAGTGTAGCTATGACCGCGGGGTTTCCGAGGATGGATATTCACCATTTTTAGTTCAAATGCATAGCAGAGGTCTTTATGTAGAATGAAGTGTAAAATTTCAATTCAAACTGATACATTAGAAAACATTGAAAGAACAAAGGCAAAATGTGGTTCATTTTAACCGTGTCAGAAATAAGACCTGCTTTTACGTCACTAATAAAACAAACACCCAAAACGAAGGAAAGGACGAACGAACGCACGAACGAACAATATAATTTTTGTAAGAATACCCCACGCTCTCTGAGAAATTGTTTTTCTGTCATTAAATAGGAAAAACGTCAAACTTGAAATTGATTTGTTTTCGTTTTTATTTCTGCCTAGACGATTGTTCCTATCGGAGAAAGGTGGAAGAGCATCATCAGTATTGCAGAAGGGAGTCACTGGAAGTTTTTGAGAAATGTTATCAGTCCGACATTTTCTTCTGGCAAAATGAGACAGGTAGGCCGCCTTTTGTTATAATATAAGGTGTTACACTGGTAGTTATAAAGAAATATTATCCGTCCAACATTTTCTTCTGGTCTAAGGGAAGTAACTATATTTGTCGTGACACGTGACAAAACTATAGGGAAGGTCCGGTGAATTATTACGATCAAGGTGACCTGTGATTGGATAATATTTTGACTGGAATTGAACAGCTTATTCCTGACATTTTTTCCACAGTCTCTGCTTCAAACCGAATTCAAATTGGTCAAATATTGACAAAGTTATTGATTCTAAGTCATGTGATTATACACCGTGTCCTACTATGACCTTTTATCTTGTAACTATGACCTTGTACTTTGACATTCTTAGTGACAGACCTTCATTTCTAGGCTAGCTGCACATTCTCGATCAACTATTGTTGTTTTTTTTTATATTTTCTTGTTTAAATCTCCGAGTCTAATAATCCAAGTTCTTTTCTTTAATATTCAAACAGATGAAACCCTATTTAAAGCGATGTTTGGACCAGTTTCATGAAATAATCGAAGAGAATTATGAGAAAGGCGAAGATTTTGATATGGTCCCGTAAGTACATCAATATGTAACCTCAGATCATCAATTGGATCACCAAGGACAACTCCATCGAATCATGCCTTGGATGCATCTCGTAGAACTACTTTCAGACTATGAATAGAATAGAATAGAACAACAATTAAAAACGTTCGTCTGTGACTAATGTCAACAATGACGCGACAATGATACTGAAATACATTGTTTGCAGTTCCAGTGTCCTCTCTTTTTAGAATGATTGCAACCTGCAAGTCCCGCAAGTTGCCATGGTTGTGCATTTGGTTGACCTCGAAAACTACTCTATGAAGCGTAGCCACTTCCGGCTAAGAAATCCAATTTTTTTCAAGATTTCTTCATACACACACTTCCGAGTCGATGATTCGATCTTTGATCGACATTATCCGAGGATATCCGAACGCTCAGATCATACGAAGACGAAGACAAAGACGAAAGAAGAAGAAGAAGACATGTTGTGAAGATAGTTTGACCGTTTAAAAATGAGTCCTAGATAATTTCAATATTTCCAAAATGAGTCCTTATTCTGATGCTTTCGAAATTGAAAAAAAAAGCAGAAAAATGAAAGTGATTATTATCTAAAACTTGCTACAATTGATATGTTTTTTTTTCAATTGGAGTTACTCTATTTTTCTCGAATTTAATGGATTTGAATTCGTTTCACACAATTCAAGAACTGATGTCCTTTAGGAAAGGGTTAAGATAATATATTACATATCGACCTATAACATTTTCGTCATATCCAGAGCCGCGTTCTTTAGAGCGAGATTTTTTAAGATTTCTTAAGGTGTTTTGGATAAAGCGTTTTTAAGACCGAGACTTTGACCGAGCTGTTCCGAATGCTCCATATTTATACAAATGACGTCATCATGACGTAAAGTATGGAACATTCGGAACACCGCGGTTTATGAATGATGGCGTGTTCGGAACAACTCGGTTAAATATCTTTTATATTGTTTGTACAGAGTTGACCGAGGGATTCCGCATGAAGTATAGGGTAATGGCGCCTCCCATTGAGCGTCTTAGAAATCTTGCTCTAAAGAACGCTTTATCCTAAAATATCTTAAGAAATCTCAAGATATCTCAAGAAATTTCGCTCTAAAGAACGCGGCTCAGTTCGTACCATTAAGGAATGCAACTTATCATTAACTACAAAACACTTCGTGTAATTTTTGGGCATCTATAGCAACGGAAATTGACATAAATTTTCGTTACGTCGGATGACGCCCGGAAAAATGACAACGATTCTATTTATAATTTCTGTTGTCACAGATAACACTGGAAGATGCACAAAGTGTATGGTATTTAATGATGGGTTGTAAACTTGTAATCCTTAACTTCACTTATTTGATTTTCTTTCAGCAACCTTAAAGGTTACACGATGGATGTTATATGCAGCACAGGTTTCGGAATGGACGTCAATTCACAAAGGGATCCCGATAACCTGTTTATCAAATATTCCAGAGAGGTTTTAGAGTTCCGAGGGACAAGATCGCTTGCTTTTCTGTCCGCAAGTATGTAAGAATATTTTAAGGTTTACAGACCCTGAAAAAATCACCACTTTCTAGTCATGGGAAATGCATTAAATTACACACACTTGTAAATACAGTTCACATATTAAGATGATTCACCGTGCCGGATTTCAAGATTATGCTTCAAGAAGAAAATAATTAACAAATATCATGTTACTCTATATTCATATGCAAGGGAGGTAATTTTGAACATTTTTGTCAAATATTTACAGAAGTATGCATCAATTCAAAATTCTAATCCGTACAAAATGCATATGTTTGTATTTGGAATGGAAATGTAGCACAGATTGGGAATTATTTGCACTTTTAAAATTCCGCCTCTGTCTCTTTGGTGCTTTTGAGGTTTGGGTACCTTAAAGTTATTTAATCTTTTTGAAACAGCACCCGGTATACTTTCTGTAGATAAACGATCAGAAAACATTTTTAATACTTCAATGTTGTTTTCTGATAGAATATACCATATCAAATCAAAGCTGATATCAAAATATTTCACGGAACAAGATCGTTAAGTTTTTCAGACTAAAAGTAGTTATAAGTAGTTACAAGTACTTATTTTAAAGACTTTTTAAATGTGCCGAAAGAATTAGATTTACCCTTCTGTACGCTAACAAATCGAGGCTTTTCAAAAAAAGCCTAGTAAATTCAGCTTAAAACAAGCTGCAATTACCAGGTGTTCGTTGAAAAGCGTCTAAATACAACTATTGAAAAGTGTTTGTTGAGCTTGGTGGTACTAAATCATTTGAAAAATACAACAGAGAATGGAACAAGTATTGCAGAAGTTTTTAAAAGTAAGTTTTCATGTAAAAGTTCGCTTGCTTTTCTGTTCGCAAAGAACGATTTTGGGAAAACCACAAAAATATCCATTGCTTTTCTAAGAACAAGCCTTGACCTGCAGATAAGACTGGATAATGACTTTTCAAGATATAACAAATATCTTTCATTGTTCACCATCTTCCTTTTTGTGGGTACTCATTGGAATGAAATAGTCTGGTCGAGACGGTTCTATTAAGCATTAGTATGATCAAATGCGGTATTAAAACAACATCTGTAGAATGGTTTTACCCCTCTTGTCTATTGCTCTGAAGTCACTAAATACATAAAGTAAGGATTTGGAAAGGGTCATTTAAAGTTATTGAGCCAAATACGTATATGGTTCTAGATCAGCCTGTGTATATACGCAGTCTGATGCGGAAGCATGTATTTCTTCAAAAACTGCTTCATTCAGCTGTGTGAGAGTAGTTTGGGTCCAAATTAGCATGTACCTTGATATACCATTAGTCTGGTCTGGATACATAAAAATCTAATATGCCATTAGGGGACCCTTTCCTGACCCTAGATCATTTATTGAGCCAGAATCTTGAAAAAACGTCCCTTATAGAATTTGAGAACAACATGGTTCCAGATCAGCCTGCGTATACACGCAGTCTGACAAGGAACCATGTTGTTCTCAAATAGCGTCCTCATGGTCTGTAGCAATAATTTGACAGTAACATGGATGCTTGCTAGAATGCATCTATGCACAGTCTGGTCTTTAAACCACGTTGTCTAAAATGTTATAAGGATCCTTTTCAAGATCATTGATCAATTTGCCTCTTTTCAACGAAAACCTCGTAAGTGCAGATTGCTTTAAGCTGCAGATAGGAGGTTTTCGTTGAAAAGCAACGATTTATTTGTTTTCCAGTTTTCTTTCCGGACTTTACTTGGTTACATAAACTGATCGGACCCACCAATGTCATGTCAAAAAAGGCGTTCAGCTTCTTCGACAAGGCAACGCGAACGTCTTTCGAAGATAGAAAAAAGTCAACCTCGGTAAGCATGACAACAGATGATATGGGCTAAAGCAAAAGGGAACGATTTAATCCAGCTAACGGGACGTATTTTCAGAGAAACAATAGTACATGTATTTCGTAGGTGTTGTTATATGATATCTTAAATACGGCTTGATTGAGACCGTAGTTACAAGATTTTATAATAACATCGACGGATTATCATTACATAACAATAAATCAAGTCTATTTTAGCACAAAATTTATTGCTATTCACAAAATCTACGCTATGGGTACTCAATTGTATTCCCTTGACAGTACTCCCTTGATATGACGATTCCAAAACAACACGTTTAGATAAATTAAAAATGAATACTGCCTACTGATATGCCAGTACTTATTCTTATATATAGCTCCGGAAAAGTGATCTTTTGATTGTTCAAAGAGTGGCATTTTGGAACAATTATCAAACCTCTTTAATAGAAAGAAAACAATGAGCCACTGTAAGGGATTTTCCGATTCCTCCAAATAAGACTTGTTGAACAAATTGTCAAAGACAACAATCAATCAACTTCGGTAGGTCATTTTTCAATTCTCCCGATTAAGACTGGTTGAACAAATCGCCATATTTTATATTCCATGAAATTCATTCCAAGATGCAAAACAATAAGGTACGGTAATTGATCGTCTGATTAATCATAAATAGGAGCTTTGAAAAAAAAGTTAAAACCTTACTAGTTTGATAGATATTGCGATTGTTTGCTGATTCAATCATTGTTTATCGCATCGCCCCTAATCGCTAATACAGCATTTTGAAATGTATGACTATAATGAGTATCTTTATCACCATTTTAACGTTCACACACTTTGGTGTTTTCTAGACTCACAAAGATTTACTTCAACTGATGATCAATGCACATAAAGATACAAGTGATGAGCATGATGGCGAAAAGGAAGAAAGTCAGCTTACGCTAGAGGATTTCAAAAAGCGAGGTGAAGTATAAAAGCCTTGTATTATCTGTCAATGCAATGAATCTAATAATTAATATAGCAATAATAAGGTAAATGCTCCGGGTGCATTACATAATCCATAGGGCATTATGTTGTATGCAAATATTCTTGAGACGTACATTGAGATATAAGACTTAAAAATAGAAATAGCAAAGTGACAAAAATAGTTAGTCATTTATTGTGAAATAAAGTGAACATACTCATGGGTTCGAACCGTGTTGGTATATTTCAGTGCTGACACCATTTCCGTCTTTATTCTGTCATATCAAGCATAGTTTATTTAATAGAAACATGTACATTATTTCAATCAGGTCTTACGAACACTGAGATGTTGATAAACTCCCTCATACGTATGGTAGCCACTTCAATATCACAACGACTGCAATACTTAATTTGATGTGGTTTATTTATCTTTAAACTGACACGATTTAAAAACGCAAAATGTACTATAACAGATGATATTAACGACATAACCTATGTAAATCCTTGTGTAATTGTAATGTTACAATTGTTAAAATAGCATGGAATAAAATGACATGTCATGAATAATGTCTGGCATCGAGAAGGAAGACGGCAGCGAACTCCGTGTTCTCGCAGACGATTCATCACAGTGTCACGATGTATAGGCCGCCAGCGATTACCAACTATAGCATTTGCTATAAACTTAACCGTCACAAATATGTTGCGTAAGTGGCGTTAACGTTTACGATTGTCTTGACGCACAGTTGTTACACGCTGCTGACTAGGACGTTGGCGGTCTGAATGCGTTTCCGTGTCGTTTACACGTCTCACTAACCTTAGAACAGTCGAGTCCGCTACATTAAAGCGTTTAGCTACCCAAATTTGCAAATCATCGCAGAACAAGAGCCCCAAAACTCTGTACTTTTGTGCAAAAGTAAGCCTAGGCATTTTACATACGAAAATGATCCGTAGTTATTGTGTGATTTCGATGAGTAAATAAAAGTGGCAGTTTGCAAACAAAAAAATTTAGTAATTTTAGACGTTGTTTGATTGCACGATACACATAAGCATTTTGGGATGGGCTGTTAAAATGTCCGGTAAGTTTACAGAAGACACGACAAAATTGATGGAATGTGAAGGGTATACATTAACTCAGGAATGTCCCCAAATATGGTGCCAATTGAGGCTGCAGGAAAAGAATGGTTAATGAAAATGTCTTTTACGTTTTTAAATCGTGTCAGTTTATATATTATTTGAAATAGGTCGGACGGACACTGTGGTGTTAATGAATTCTCTCATATTTATGGTACCTGGTTTGTTTATTTCAATGCTGCTACAATGTATCATTAAGATGAGGTTAAATTGGGTTTATTATTCATATTTCGTTTGAACCAGGTTTGACTGACACTGAAGTATTAATGAACTCCCTCATATTTATGGTAGCCGGGTTCGATACCACAGCCACCACACTCAGTTGGCTTGTGTATGATATGATGGTGTATCCAGAGGTACAGGACAAACTCAGAGACGAAATAGACAGGGAAATTGGACAGGTATATGTTTAATATCGTTGCCTTTCAACAAAAATCACTTAACTGCAGCCTGTTGTAGGCTGCAGTTACGAGGTTTTTATAGAAAAGCGACCATATATTTGTCATTATTTGTTTTTCCCCATAGTTCTTATGAAGAATATGCTTTACTCACGTTGATATAAGAAAATATTATATACATATTTAGGTACAACGAGTTCATGTGATATATAACACACATACCATAGAAGATGAATGCCGCCGTTCTGTACTTATTTGTTACATGTATGCACATGAAGATATCATCTTTTAATCAAAAACATAATGCTCTTAAATGAAGTTGAAAAAATACACGAATATGATATTGAACAGAATCGTAGAAATGTCAGTTTTAATCATGCATCGACAGCCGTTTGGCAAAAAAACACATACAGGATAATACGTTTGTGACCCGTCTCTCTAAAGGGGGTCGTATTGGAAAAAAACCCACCAAATCTGTAGAAACGGACCTGACTAAGCAAAGGTCAACCCGATGTCGCATTTAGAAAATGAACATATAGCAAGATAGGGGAACCGTTCTTTGTATACTTACTAGGGTCGATGCCTTTCACACCTCCAATAAGACCCTTTTAACATGATGGATCATATTTCTTAGAAATTGCTCTGTGCCTAAGCTATGTCATCTTTCGATGTAATGTCAATAGAAAAAAAATCCACCTTCAGGTACAGGTACATGCATCTTCGTAAGCCAAAGGTGACATCTACGACGTAACGTCGTTTCTGTATTCGCCTTTGTCGTATTTAGTCCGATTTTCTTGGTGTCCTGGAAAGCGTTTTCATTGGTTCCAGCGAGGTCTCGCTGGAACCAATCAGATTGTCGACTGATATATTTGTTATGAATACCCAAATCATGACAACGGGCGAGAAAAAGCATTGCATTTGCAACTCAAAAACGCGAAGATGGGCGATTTTTCCTAAGAATTTCACTGCAATAGACATGAATTTCCTAACTTTAATCGACGAATTATTATACTTTTGACAATTCGACCAAAAAAGCGCTAACTCTTACAAAATCCGCATGAGGAATGACGCGAAAGACAACGCGTGTTAATGACGTCATCAATTATGGACGTAAACAACCAGCAGAACAACCGCTAGGCGGCTCTTCACGATTTCAAGAAAATCGGACTAAATCCGCCAAGGGTGAATACAAACGTAGGTTGGTTCAACCTTGGCTAGCGAAGATGAGGTACGTGTAGATTGCACAATACTCGAATTGAACATCAGTACATATATTTTCTTCTTCGTCCCTATATGCCTTTTATTCTAACATATTGCAGGGTCATCAAAGTCAGGATGGTTTGTTCTGATGCTTATAATCGAGTCGAGCGATAATCTGTTAAGCTTTTCAAGAGCAATCTTTTTATTCTTTACTGGACATAATGTTTTTATATTGATGTTGTAAAGTCGTTTTTCTTGATGTATGATACTGTTTTTGTTGCTGCAATGTTTTCCCTGTGACCATCGTGTCAAAAAGCAAGGACGTCTTACATCCGGTAATAACAGTTTTCAAAAGTAAAGAAAAACATATTAAGTAACATTTGATTTCATTCAGGATGACCCTACGTATGACAGCGTATTCAAGATGAGCTATCTAGAAATGGTAGTTAATGAGACGCTGAGGTTTCACCCACCGGCCACTAGGTAAGATGATTAAACTGTATTTGATTTTATCCATGGTATTCATATAACTGATATGGGATTTAGTAATTACAGTCGACACTCGTTGTGTCGAAGTCAGAGGGGCCGTCAAAATACCTCGACATATCCGGAGTTCGACTTATCCGATTTTCTTCGGTTTCGATAAAATTGATATTAGACCGTTTTTGAAACTAATCAAGTTTGATTTTTATTATTATTAAAATATAGTAGGAAAAGGAAAGAAATTGCTCGTTCGAGCAATTTCTATCCTTTTCCTACTACGATTCGATGGCTGTATTCAGTTCGAAATTATTTTGTTTGAAAAACATTATGGTCATTGATGAGGACGGGACCAGATTCGACTTGAGCGAAAATTCGACTTATCCGATGTCGACATAACGAGTGTCGATTGTATGTTTTGATTGTTTTCCGCCTTCCATCCATTATGAATGATTCTTTTAGATTTTCTAATTGTGAATACAAATAATACCTTTAGGATTGTGCAATGCCCATTGTCCATACCTTCACCTTTCACTGTGTATGGTAGACACCCTCCTCGCGTTTGTAATTTCATTAATAAGCCTTTTTGGTTACGGATAACGTTGTCATTAACCCTTCCAAAACAACAATATTTTAGGGTGATCAAAATTGAAATATGCTTCCAATGTCAAAATCGATATTGTTAAAGAAAGGATTTGTGTACATTATAGAGTAGAAAATATTGAGGCCAAAGGAGAAACTGCTGGTTATCAGCAGTTTCTTATTTTGTTTCAATGTTTTTCCAAACCATTTCTAATAGGGACGTCAAAACCAGGTCTTGTTCAAAGGAAAGGGTTAATTAGAATAAAGTAGTTAACGAGGCTTATAGGGCTTATTATCCCTTCGTTTGGACACCCATTTATGATAATTGCTAATTGTAGCGTAGATATCGGTATCGAGCCAAATTAAAACAAAAGTTATTTATCCCTCTCAACCACAATAATAGGAACCTGAAACAAGGACTGGTTTTCGAACGAGTTATTCGTTTTGCTCAATATGTTCTGTGCTTTATTGTACACAATTTCGTTCTTTACACCAATCTTGTCATCTTCAACAGCTTCCACGTTGGACTACCCTATAATATTGTGGAGTTAGATCGTACAATTACCACATTAAGAAACGAACAGTTTTCTAATTTGAATATACATGTATCCCCTTTTCGTTCAATATTTAAAGAAATGTTACAGATGACGCTAAAACAAAAATCTTCTAGGATTTATAAATGAGCCAGGATCTGGCAAAACGTCCTTTATGGCATTTTAGAACAACCTGGATCCAGACCAGCCTGTGCATACGCACAGTCTGATCAGGATCCATGTTGTTCTCTAATAGCTTCTTTGTGACCTGTAGCAACCACAGAAGAGCAGCATCGGTGTATGCCAGTATTTGCTTAGGCACAGGCTGGTATTGAAACATGGATGTCTAAAATGCTATAAGGGACGTTTTTCCAGATATTTTAAGATGTAAGTCGTTGGATGAGTGTTTGTTTCTCAATGTAATCATTGTATTTATTCAACACATCCAGGAATGGACGAGTTGCCAGCCATGACACAGAAGTTTGCGGTGTGAAAATCCCTAAAGGCTTGTTGTTAGCGTTTTATCCACTAGCGTTACACTTTATGGAGGAATACTGGGAGAAACCACATGAATACATACCGGAAAGGTTGGTGTACCCTTTTTAGAAGGACGTGTAGACTTTTGCATTTCATTTAAGTTAAGGCAGACTTCCAATGGATGTTGTTCAGCAAACCATTTGTACACAAACAATAGTGCGTAACAAATTTAAGCAAAGGGAAAGAAAAATGTTATTAATCAACCTTTTTTTTTGATATTTCCCTGTTGTTTTCCGAAGTCTTTTCTGTAAGAGATGAACTATACAAGGTTGGGTATGGGAAATTCATTCGCCAGAATATTACTTTTCCATTACTGGATAAATAATGACAAAGTAAAAATCGAGTCCAGTCTTCATTATTGAGAAAAAATGAGAATGGTAAAAACGTATAGTCAAAATGATGTAGTAGAAAAAAGAAAACATTCCTGCATTTATAAAATCCAAGATAAAAAAAAAAACAAAACAAAAAAAAAAACAATCCATCAATAAATCAATCGATCGCGAGATCCGTCACTTTTAAGCCTCTTTTACAACCCGACGTACGTCTTTATAAATCGTAAGTCTTCGGAGATTTTTAAAACATACGATTTATAAGTACGCACGACCGGTTGTAAGAGAGGCTAAATAATCTTATACAGTCAATTCTTGCGTGTATCGCACGACTATGTATACGTTTTAAACGCAGGCCGCGTGCAGACCACACGCAGGAGCACCTGCAACCGGTTGTAAGAGAGGCTTAGTCATTTAGGTATTTTTTTAGATTCGCGCCAGAGAACAAAGACAACATTAACGAATACGCTTATATGCCATTTGGGCTGGGTCCAAGAAACTGTGTGGGAATGAGACTGGCTTTATTAGAGGTCAAAATGACCCTGGTCAGTATTCTACAGAAGTACAAAATACTCAGATCTGATAAACTAACGGTAAGTGCCTTTGAATCAATACCACCATCTGCCTTATCCCTTGTAATCGCGTTTTTTATAGACAGAGACATAGATAAAAAGGGGGTGGTGGCTTTTCCAAATGAAAGATTTCATGTATTGTTCATGTAAATAGTCAAAAAGTTTGGAGCTGGCGGTATTATACAGAAACAATTTCCGAAAACATGTAAAAGAGGAGATTGCAGATGACAGATTTTTCTCTTTTTGCTTCTATAATTCTGAGCATAAAAATACCAAATTGTTAGATAGCTGCTGCAGAGCATAAACTGGATGTTGATAAAGATGGAATAAGAGTACAATAAAGAGCAACTATATTAAGACAAAAGGATGAAATGCTTGTTATTGACATATCTTTTTTTATCTTACAGTTTACCCCAGATATTTTATAAATGATTTTAAAATTTATTTGAGCCAGGATCCGGAAAAAGGTCCCTGAATGCGTTTAAGCTCAAAATGGTTCCAGATCAGCCTGCGTATACACGCAGTCAGATCAGGAACCATGTTGTTCTCTAAAAGCTTCTTCGTCTGAAGCATCTATGTGAGAGAAGTATGGAACCAGGCTTGACTACACGTAGATACATGCTTATCACGAAACATGACTGTCTCAAATGCTATAAGAGACGTTTTTCCAGATCTCGACTCAATATTTTTTTATTTCTTTTTATACAGGTACCGATGCCACCGACAAAAGTAGGGCTCTATAAACCAGGCGAGCCCTTATATGTACGTTTAGAGAAAAGAAAAATGTAAATAAACTACTCTTTGAAAAGGACAGTTCAATGAAACTCTATAATCCATGCTGATCAACTTGATCTATCATCGTTTTTAACAACACTTGTAAAGTTACGAGTTATTTGAAGAACAGCAGCGATATCTAGAGATACCTCATAGCAACTCGTTGGGAACAAATATTTTATTTCTGTGACAAAAAAAGATTCATAAATGCATGGTCTTCTTGAACAATTTCCAAGAAGCATTTCTGACGGTGATTAGAATGTAGGCTACACTAATACAAAATTATATTAAAAGTCAATTGAGCCCCCGTAGTCTGTGATGGTAGGTCCGGAAATCACGTCCCGTGTGCATAAGAGTATTAAGCATGCCAACAATTGCAGTTGTACGCTCCAGTATCTTAACTTTCATGATCCACTTGTTGGCATATCTGGAAACGCGTCATTACGTCGTATTTCGCCGATTTCGCCGATTACGTAACGTTGTCAATTTGCTTAATTATAAACTGAGTTTAGTGATACATATGAAAATGATGTTGTGTTTTGTTTATGTGTGTTTCTATTGACATATATCTGGATATTGATATAAAATGCTTTGAAATGAACAACCAATATGATGCATAGATATGCAGTCGTTAACAATATTGAGACAAATAATGGACGTATTCAACGAACGTTCTTTACTTTTGCACTACTTGACATCTATCTTGACATTTAATTCTAATCTTGCGGGTCTTGTAGTGGTTTTAACGACGTCTTTGACAATATACCGGGTAGATAAATATCGATTTCATAGATTTCACGAACCGTATATGCACTTGACCCATGTGTGTGTGTGTGTGCTATACTGATCGAAAATTGTAAAGCGCCAAATTACAAATGACTATACCTATTTAAATAATTACAATATCTTTATAAAATTTTATATGTGAATCAATATTATCAATTAGATTAATTTTCACGATTTGTTGTCATTTATCATTGAATGACAGGATGTTATATGAGTAAGGCTTAAAAATGTTCTAAATCGTCGTAGAGCTTCAGATAATGTATTTATACTGATTTTAAGTAACATGGTTTTTAGTTGAACCCAATCAATAGAGAAAAAGAAAGAAAATGAATGACATGTTTGTATTGCTGACGACTACAGCAAAAAGAGAAAAGAGGTAGTTGGGGGTAAATCATGGTATTTTAATTTTCCAAACAGACCTCTTTTTTATTGACACTTGGCACATTCCTTTTTGCGTATAAATTAACGCAATCAAAAGAAATTTGAATATTATTGTGTAATTTTGTGTCGTCGGGAATCACGAGGGCATATTTCAATCATTTGTCTGAGAAGACGAGTATATGTGGTAATTTTGTCAGTCGAAAATGTCCTCATGCGAGTGTGAATGTATTGAACCGAAATATTGTGTATCTGGTGTACAATTTTTTACGTTTAGAATTCAATCACATAAGTATTAAGTTCCTAGTATATACGAGCAAACTAATTTACGAGGAAATGGTTGTTGTATCGCGTACGTTATTCTGGCTAAAATCTATACGCGTGTGCATTAGTTTTTGTTTTTTAAATACATGTATAATGCCGGGTAGATTGTCTGTCAAGGAAACCAAAGATATCTACCCAATCGTCGCCTCGTTTTTAAGCTGCGCTATCTCCATTTTTGAAAAAATCCTATATTTGGTATCGTTGTGTTCGTATTTTTATGCTCTATCTCCTGAACACCAGATATCGTCGATTGGCGGGCTGGTTTTTGAGAAATCGCGTATGCATATTGCTCTATCTCCTGATTTTTTCTTTAAATTGATCTTAATCTTATCCTATGTCCAGGACATAGAGCAATCTGTGCCTGAAAATTTCTCTCGTCCAATGAAAATAAGAATAAAAACCACGTGACCTGTTATGAAACACAAACACGAATTCCGATTACAAAATGTGAACAATCGATTTCTATTGACGATTTTGATAATATGTAAGTACATATATGTTAGCAAGTCAATCGTTAACAATTTCAAATGCTATTTTAATCAATGGCCGTTCACAATAACACTATATGCATGTCGGCATTCTGATTACCCGTCCTCGATGGGTAGAATAGCCGGACAGTCTTTAATAAAAATGTAATTGAAATTAATTTTGGCACACAAGTACTTCAACAGGTAGATTTTTACAACTGTACCTTATGTAGCCATTATAATAAGCAAAATATATTTCTTTAGGGCGAAAACGATATGAATTTGTTGCAATTTAAATCTACGTAGACTAGAGTCTGTATCCTTTACGATGCCATAAAAAGTTGAAATCAATTTGTACTCGAATATTTCTTTTTACTTTATCTAGAACAAAGGCCACCGGTTCGTAATACAACCGCATGCGTTGTCCAATTTCTACGGCAAAATGACAGTTTGTCTTTTTTTATGATTCGTAAGGTCGGCCTATATAGCAAAGAGTGTTTTTCTGTGTCATTTTGATCTATCTCCTTTAAAAGTGAAAAGTGGTTTTGAAAATGACAGAATTTGCTCTATCTCCAAACAGAAATAATGATTTTTATCAAAAAATGCTCCATCGTTTCTTATTAAATTGCGCATGTGGATAGATAAGGTTATTTCTGACTGTCATGCAAAATTTGGGTCAATTCCAAGCATACATAAAAAAAGTTATGAAGGTCTGAATCTTTAAAGTCGATTTTCTCGGAAAAGTGGTTTTGGTAGTTAGCGCAACCTTAAAACGAGGCGACGCAATGGCGCAATGTGTATCATGTTAAGTTCTAGATGGAACTCTAGTCAGTGAACCAACGAAAGATTCCTGTGAAATTTTATTTCAGGGTGTAGATATCATGTCCCAGTATGGGGACAAAACCAGAAATTGCTAAACGTTGAACAATATGTTTGATTATAGCTATTTATATCAGAAGAATAAAACTTCTTGACACAAACAGTAATACAGTGTTTCTACAAAAAAGACTGTGCAAGAACGAGCAAATAACGCCATGAAATACTACTCACGGCCTTACTCAGAGAAAAGGCCATATCAAGCATGGCATTAGTTTTTTTGACATTGAAACATAGAAGTTGCAGTTCTTGATGCAATGATTTGTTGCAGTGCCTTCAAAAAACTAGTATTATTAAATCATCAGAGATCAACCTTAACACTCTGTATCTGTAACACAATCGAAATTTGAAGGTTACAAAGATGTTCCTTACACATTTGACCGATATGCACCCTGGGAACTTGTAATATGTGGTATCATCAAGACAATGTGTCGCACATTAAGGCGTACATTTATGTCAAACGGACTAATCTGTACTAAATTATGGTAAAAAGGAGGGGACAAAGATGCCTATTTGAATCCAGAACAATTTACAATTTAATAAATGTCTTCTACCGTACTTCAGCTAATTGCGGTGTACCTTTATAAGTAGAGATCTATTTTTTATTTTGTACAAGGTATATTTTATCATACTTTATTCTTTTAAGAATCCTTGTCTAATCCCTTCTTACTCGCTGAGTATTCTATTTTTATTCATAGTTGTATGCCGCAATTCATTTATGCTAATAAATTTATTTTGAAATAAAGCATATTACATTTTCCCTGACAATTTTAACCTCATAAAGGAAAATAAATAAATAAAATGAAAAAGAGTTAAGTGGAATAACTATTTTACATTACGGTAAATACCTAAATCAAACTTGAAAAGTGAATATCAAGCCTTATAATTTTAAACTTTTTAATGTTCACGTACTGGTTTCACAAATATTGATTACCAGGATGTTTGGGTGTAAAATTTATGATTATCAGTAACGACGTTACAATGACGTTGTTGACGTTAAGGCGTCAGAGCAAAAGTATCGAAGGGAACTCACATAATGGAACATTAAAAAACTAAAGTTTAATGTTTTTTTTCACTTTGCAAACGTAATACGGTGAATAAATGTATTAGATAAAATTGACCTATCATCGACGTTAATTATCTTTTGACGTAATCATAAGTTGCGACTCTTGATATAGTATTTTCATGATTTTACCTTTATTCTGTGTGATCATGAATAGAAAATTGCTAAAACTATTCATATAAGCAATAAGCATGTATGTTTGTAATTTGATGCAGTGTGACGTCTGAATACTAAAACGCATTTATCAGGTTTTACAAAATGATGCGTTTTCTCTTAAACAATTTTATCAAAGAATTTGAGTTATTTCCTTGTACTCTTTCTGTACAATATCCCTGTAATCGACTGTTTATCTCAATTTTGTTGTTTATTATTGTTATTTTTGACGTGACGTCACAGGAAAATGACGCATTTACAGATATGCCAACAAGCAGTTTCATCATTACCAGGGAATTGTCTCTCTGATTTGCGTTGTTGGCATTCTTAATACTCAAATGCACACGGATTACCGATTATCACAGACTACCGTTCAATATCCTGTATTATAAATACTTTTATTCATATTAAACGGTGGCTAACCCACGTCAGAATTTTGGAAACGTGCACACATTCGCTGGAATAATGTAGTTTTCACCTATTTTATCGGCTTATACTAAACAGATTTTGATTAAAGTGTCCCGCTGAGAAATTAAAAGAAAACATATAGCTCACGATAATCGACCTGGCAGAGCAGCCCAAGCCAATAGGCTTGGATGCTCTACCAGGTCATTTATCGTGAGGTATACCATGAAGCGGGAGATCTTTATTTGTGTACTTTTTCCAAAACGGCGCGTTGGTTACTAATCGTATATAACAAATGTTGTCATGTATAATCAGTGTTTCCATCGATTAATAATTGTGACCCATCACGCTAAAAGGGACCTTATAAGAAGTGTGAAAATTATCGACCCTAGTCAGTCTGCGCAGTTTCACTTTTATGTAATTTTCTAAATTCGGAATGTTGTCTCTATCTTACTATATGTTCATTTTTTGCATACGAGATTTGGTTGACCTGCACTGAATCTGACAAGTTTGTCAAAACTAGGATTTTTAAGTCGGATAAGGTCCTTTTTAGCTTGATGGGTCACTATTATAAAGTATCTTTTGAAGGCCTATTTTGATGTAGTTTCAGTCTCGTATGCCATAAATCTATTTGTGCTTTGACGTGTTCTCACCACAGTTCCCGTCTTTCAAACGAACATACGAAAATCCATTCTAAGTTATATAACAAGACATATGATTGAATGAAACGTATGTCCAGAGTCAACCAACTCCTTTCCCAAACACATTATGAGTTTAAAAACATATAGAACATATTTCGAAATTATTCAGTCAGAAGATGGAAATGCTGATAAACAGCTTTTTCTCCTTTTGTCTTGATATTTTCTACATTATATTATACAAAAATCCCATTTTCATAAATATCACTTCAGCATGTGTTAAATTGGAAGGTCACTTTTTTACCGATTGGGATTCGGCTGCTCTTTCACATAGATGATTCACACCCATTGGTGAGAGACAAATGATTTTTGTCAAATGTCAGAATGGATACTGGCCAAGCATGGGTTCGAACTCGAGACCCCTGGATTGACAGACTCCGATGTAACCGACTGAGCTATCCGGGCTCGGCTTTTAGGACAAGAATCACGTATCATTAATCTATTACCACCTAGGTAGTGTGATAGTTGTTTTAGGCGTTTCGTAAAACAATTGAAAGACAAAAACACATCTTCAATTCTTTGAAAAAAAAACTGATGCCAGGTTTTAACGTTCTATGTTGAAAATGTTGTGCGAAACATTGAGGCAAGTGAAGAAATTGCTGATAACCAGCAATTTCCCCTTTTGCCTCTATATTTTCTGTGCAATATTGTACACACACCTAACCTTTAGCTACATTACTTTGTCGTCTAAAGTAGCTTTCCAATTGAAACCATCTTAAAGTCCACTGTTTGGGCATGGGTTAAACACTCAACTACGAATTCCTGCAATTTTCATCATCATATCATCCCATCCGAGCCTATAACTGCTCAACCCACCTAGGTTTATGATAAAACACGGAAAGTCCGCCAAATTTAGGCCGGGACAACTTTATGCTCGTCTGCTTAGTCTGTCAGATTTGCGTATTAAGAAAACATTTCCGAAGTCGGATCATTACATATGAAGACGTTGTTAACCATTTCCCAAACAAGACCTGGTTTTGACGTCCCTAATAGAAAAGTTTTGGGAAAACATTGAAACAAAAGAAGAAAATGCTGATAACCAGCATTTTCTCCTTTTGTCTTATTATTTTCTATGCCATATTTTACACACAAATTCTATTTTTAATAACTTCCAATTTGTCATTTGTGGCAGTTTTTGAAGTGGATCACCTTCAAATTTTGCCGTTTGGGAAAGGGTTAAACAGGGGGAGGGAGGCTATACTAATTTTACTGTACGCATGGGTGAAACACAACTGTCGGGAATTATCCGCCGTAGGTGAGGATCGAACTACTCTCTTAAGAACAGAGCACATTCTCTCTTCATTCCCTTATGATAGAATGATGCTCTGTTCCCGCGGGGTCATTTCACGTCTTATCTTGGGGCCTTGGTGGGATTTCGGTATGCAATCGTTGGCTATACACAACAAAACAATTGAAAAATCTGATACAAACTTTCATTGGCTGACGCTTCAAATTACCGGCTTCAGCCAAAATTAGAAGCGACGTAATGTATACGTAATGATCATGCAAGATAAAACTGAATGATTTTGATTCGATAATTCAAATGATGTGCTATAATTAGATTATGACGACAAAATATGCTGTTGGTGTATCAGAAACGGCAGAGGTCATACTTGATGGTTAATCAAAAGACCTCGGCTTTGGAGAGTAGGATCGAACCTGCCTCCCACATTGTAGAATACGATACTTTACCAACTGTTTTAACCGCTGTCTCTATTTAGATTGGATGTCGTACTGGAGGGAGGAAAGTCACAATGGCTGAGCACGTGATACAATATTTTCAGAAAATCTTCAATTATTTTGTAAATACTGGACCGATTTGAATTCGGTTTGAAGCAGGGAATGTGACAAGACGTCACACATTAGATGGCCTTGGTTGATTTTTGAAAAATCAACTAATAAAAAGTTATTGAAGATAAACCAAAATTTTAGTTTATCTTCATTTACTTTTTTATCAGTTGATTTTGAAAAAAATCCAACACGTCCAGCGTATTTCTGGCATCTTCCCACTTTCTCTGCTTCAAAACGAATTAAATTGGTCAAGTATTATAAAAGATATTGAAGAGAATCGGAAATTCTGAGTCACGTGATTATACACCGTGAAAGTGTGTGAAAGGAATATTGAGACGAAAACCACGTTTGAAGCCATACAAATGAAAAAAAATGCGAACATGCAGAAATTCTTGTTTGGGATTTCCATTGAAGGCCCGGATTCGAAGTCTTTAGAATCTAGCCAGATTATGGAATCATTGACAGAACAAAAATATTGGCCTTATCATCAAGATGATTTGATAAGTCCAAATTACTTCCTGAGCATGTATCTATGCAAATTGTGTACTCTTTGTTGATTATATATCGGGTTTATAATCTTTAGTTCATTCAAAAGTAAACTAGCCCCTAGTATAGCCCAGACCCCAGTATTAAGGTTATAGTATAAACGAGCAGACCCTTTTAAAACGACATCCTAGTCTAGTTAGTTTCTGTCAGCAAAGAAAACCTTGAACTTTGATTATAGATGCAAGCTTTTAGGGGACTGAAAACCCCTGCTCAAAAACAGCAAACTGAAACGACTAGGGCTAGTCTAACTAGTCCCCAACTATTGATTTAAGAAATGGCTAGTTCTTTTAGATTACGAAAACAAATATGAACACAATTTGCATATTTCAATCTAAAAGCGTAAGCAAAAAAAAAAAAAAAAAAAAAAAAAAAAAAAAAAAAAAAAAATAAAAACAAAACAAAGAAAAAAGAAAAACACCAATAGGCTCAAACAAGAAAAGCTGAGTAAAAATAGTTATGCATGTCAGTTCTACTTCTTTTGATTAATGTTTTCTGAATTCCTAAGTCTTTGGTCCGAAAAATGTTTGTTTTATTTGGAATTAAGAAGTTTGAGAACAAATAAAATTCAAATTTTAAATTTATTCTCTACATATTCTATATGATCATATTATTTACCAAAACACGGAGATTCGCGTTCAAATTTAAGTTCGTAGTTACATTTTGTATAGTTCACGATAAATGACATGGCAGACCAGCTCTAGCTGAAGACTTGCTTTGTCAGGTCATCTATTGCGAGCTGTATAATAAAATGTTATAATAACATGGACATTCAGGGGTGAATCTTGAAGACTGTGTCTAATAAGGATACATTTTATCAAGTAAACAGTGACGTAATTTCTGACAAACACTAGTATATAATCGATTTAAATCTAAAACGTTGCAACTACAACTTGATTGTTTCAAGTGCAATTACGAAATTTTATAACAACACATACGATTTAGAAACGTTACGGTAAACCCAGTCTATTTTGAGCATAAAATTAATTGTCATTCGTTCTATTCTTCTATTGATAATATCATATTGTCAATACTTGGCCACGCTGGTCATGTATAGCTCACGATAATTGACCTGGCAGAGCATCCCTAGCCAAAAGGCTCGGATGCTCTGTCAGGTCATTTATCATGAGGTATAGATCCATGGAACTATTCGTGCTGTACAATATAAACACGTCCTTCAAATGAAGCCAGATAAAACTTGTCGTTGTGGAACCTCATGGCTCTAATACTAGGAGTTTTGACGATACCTTCACCAATAACCTTGTTTCTATGCCTTAAATCTGCAGACAGTTTATATATCGGTAACTGGCGACTCATCACATATACATTCTGATCCTTGTCTACATGAATGAACCTTGGTTCCAGGTCGGTAAATGTTACAGAATGTAACACTTGTCCATCAAGTGACAGACCGATTACACAAGATGACATTCGCATGTGACACACGTAAATAGTTTCACTTTCAGAATGAACTGACACTCCATCCGGGTATGACATATCTTGTTTAAAACAAAAAAGATTGTTAAGATCAATAGTGTTGATAATCTCCCCTGCCATATCCATTACGTGGACAGAGTAACGCCTCTCTCTATCCAGAAAGCAATCACACAATAGTTTATTGTTACAGTAGGCTAGATCGCGACATTCACAGTCTACACTGATACTTGACACAACTTGTGCTGGTGTACTGTGTATGTTCATTATATGAATCTGTTTTTCCGGTGGAAAACTCACAGCAATAAGAGACTGTGAAGGATCTGTAGAGGGTATCTCTGTTATACCCCATGGTCGTGATGATAGTTTGATGCGGCGAGTCATTTTGTTGTCGTTGACATTGAATATTTTGATACATCTGCTTTTATCTTCTCTGGCGATCCATTTCTTGTTATCATTGAAAACATGTAAACCTTCCACCCAAAGGTAATCCAGGTGGTTTATTATCCGTGTTATATTTTGATAATCGTCGTCGTCATTATACCCTATCAACCCATACCTGTCACGACTACCATCCGGTTGCCGTTCCAGTTCACGTAAGACGTAGTTTAAATCTACATCATCATATTCACATCTCACGTCTACAACATCACACAAACGGGTTTGCTCCAGCTTCATGTTTTCTCGTTTTCTAGTTCCTTCTGCTTTGAGCCTGTCTAACATTCCTACACTGATTCTTCCCCATTTACTTATATTGTACTTGTCGTCTTTAGAAAACGTGAAATGTCCGTAGTGTTTGCGGACACAATTTTTACAATAGTATTTCTCACAGTCAAAACATAAGAAAGTCGCTGAAATGTTTTCACGACGTTCGTTCTCCAAATACTGGTAGTAAATGTTGAAATCTCCTACAAACGATTTGTCCCGTCTGTATGTTCTCGTCTTATTGACAATCCTCCTCCGCACATATGGATCACGCCAATGTTTTCTAAACTGTTCTTCGATAACTCGCTCATCCTCAAAGTCCCACCAATTACTAAATCCGTACATCAATACACGTAGTAAAGCTTTACCGTATCTATAAGGTCGGTATGTTTTCATACAATCCTCACAGTTAATTTTTGTCATTTTGGAAACAGCCCAACGAATATATAGTACTGAAACAATATATGAAAGAAGTAAGCACGGAACTACCACAACATGCACTTTATAACCCGAGACTGCAGTACGCTTTTACATGCCCATGTACGTACGTCCCAATTCTGAAGCTTCCACATAGACCACATTATCTTCAGGTATCCCCAAATATTTATTCGTCCATAAATACACATTCCAATGCACATGGAATCATAATTCCCTTCCATCTCTTTAATAACTTTATTCAGATTTTGCACTTTAAGTGCCACGTACTGGTTTTGGAATGGTTTAAACATTGCCCATAAATGTATAATGAAACAAACTGAAATCCTTTTCAAATAAATTGAATTCATAATTTACATATAACACGAATTAAGTCCAAGTTTTGTGTCATGAAAAATTAGATATTTCAACGAGGGAAAAATTATCATACGAGGGTCTTTTCATAAGTCTGTAAACTAGTATTGCGCAGTGCTTATTTGTAAATGAAACTTTTTCCTCTCTCGATTCCTCAATGTAATCTCCCTGAGTAGAAATAACATTTTTTTACAAATGACTTTACTAGTTTTATTTTATTTTTGCTCTTATGATCGGATTTGGTGCAGTAGTAATGCGCTGGACTTGTATCACGAGTGTCAAAGGTTCGATCCTCCGCCATTCAAGTCATTCGGCTGACCCTATTAACTCAATATGAATTTACATTGTAGATGTTGACCGCCACTTACAACTCCATCTTAGCCAGTCTTTCTGTTCCTGTAATAATGGAGCGGTGGACCCATTTTGCGATGACGTTTTTCTAAAGCTCTGATCGATCAATAAATATACGGTAGTAAACTTTAAAAAAACTTCTGCAATTTGCATAAATATCACTTGAAGAATCCGAGTTTTGAACAAATTTCTCAATATATCTAATTGCTCTTCCTTGAAATCTGCCACATTCTAGCGGGCTAAATAAGGCATTAACCAAGCACGTGTTCAGTTCAAGCAATTGTGACAAGTTCGAAAAAGACGTACATACAATTCCGCTTCAATATCGCGGCTATATCACGTCTATAATAATTCTGCATGGGTCCCTTATTTTAGACGTGCTCCGGTCGTGATGTGCACTTGTAATGGTGTATTTAACCAGGCCGGAAACATCTTCGCAAGCCAAGGGTTCTACCTCCACTTTGTTCCTTACGAACCCTTGTCCGCTCGCTTCTATAGAAATCGAAAGTACCGACGCGCCAGATAGGTAAAGTTAGCTACCGGTAGCCAGTTACTTGTTCCATTTACTTGAAAAAGAAAAGTTAGTTACCGGTATCCAGCTACCGGTAGCCAGTTACTTGAACAAGAAAAGTTAGTTACCGGTAGCCAGCTACCGGTAGCCAGTTACTTAAAAAATAAAGATTAGTTACAAGTAGCCAGCAACCGATAGCCAGTTACTTGAAAAAGAAAATATAGCTACAAGAAATTAAAGGGGCCAACTACCGAAAAAAACTTCGGTATAGTCTAAAATTTTGCACCACCCTTCCATCAAACGGAACCGGGAGCTGGCCAGATAAAAGATACCAATCTATACTGTTGTAACATTTTAAGATCATAAATTAAATGTACTTTTCATAGAAATATAAATCAATCCTTTTGTGGAAATTAAAGGGGCCAGCTACCGGAAAAAACTTCGGTATAGTCTAATATTTGGTCCATCCTTCCTTTAAACGGAACCGGTAGCTGGCCAGATAAACGATACCAATCTATACTGTTGTAACATATTATTATCATAAATTAAATGTACTTTTCATAAAAATATGAATTAAACATTTTGCGGAAATTAAAGGGGCCAGCTACCGAAAAAAAACTTCGGTATAGTCTAAAATTTTGCTCCACCCTTCCATCAAACAGAACCGGTAGCTGGCCAGATAAACGATACCAATCTATACTGTTGTAACATTTTATTATCATAAATTGAATGTACTTTCCATAAAAATATAAATCAATCCTTTTGCGGAAATTAAAGGGGCTAGCTACCGAAAGGAACTTCGGTAAAGTCCACCCTTCCATCAAACGGAACCGGTAGCTGGCCAGATAAAAGATACCAATCTATACTGTTGTAACATTTTATGATCATAAATTGAATGTACTTTTCATAGAAATATAAATCAATCCTTTTGCGGAAATTAAAGGGGCCAGCTACTGGACAAAACTTCGGTATAGTCTAATATTTGGTCCACCCCTCCATAAAAAGGAACTGGTAGCTGGCCAGATAAACGATACCAATCTATACTGTTGTAACATTTTATTATTATAAATTGAATGTACTTTCCATATAAATATAAATCAATCATTTTGCGGAAAGTAAAGGGGCCAGCTACTGGACAAAACTTCGGTAAAGTCTAATATTTGGTCCACCCCACCATAAAAAGGAACCGGTAGCTGGCCAGATAAACGATACCAATCTATACTGTTGTAACATATTATTATCATAAAATGAATGTACTTTCCATAAAAATATAAATCAATCCTTTTGCAGAAATTAAAGGGGCCAGCTACTGGACAAAACTTCGGTAAAGTCTAATATTTGGTCCACCACTAAACCAAACGGAACCGGTAGCTGGCCAGATGAACGATACCAATCTATACTGTTGTAACATATTATTATCATAAATTAAATGTATTTTTCATAGAAATATGAATTAAACCTTTTGCGGAAATTAAAGGGGCCAGCTACCGAAAGAAACTTCGTTATAGTCTAACATTTTGCTCCACCCTTCCATCAAACGGAACCGGTAGCTGGCCAGATAAAAGATACCAATCTATACTGTTGTAACATTTTATGATCATAAATTGAATGTACTTTTCATAGAAATATAAATCAATCCTTTTGCGGAAATTAAAGGGGCCAGCTACTGGACAAAACTTCGGTATAGTCTAATATTTGGTCCACCCCTCCATCAAACGGAATCGGTAGCTGGCCAGATAAACTATACAAATCTATACTGTTGTAACATTTTATTATCATAAATTGAATGGTCTTTCCAAAAAAATATAAATCAATCCTTTTGCTGAAAGTAAAGGGGCCAGCTACTGGACAAAACTTCGGTAAAGTCTAATATTTGGTCCACCCTTCCATCAAACGGAACCGGTAGCTGGCCAGATAGACGATACCAATCTATACTTTTGTAACATTTTATTATCATAAATTAAATGTACTTTCCTTAAAAATATAAATCAATCCTTTTGCGGAAATTAAAGGGGCCAGCTACTGGACAAAACTTCGGTAAAGTCTAATATTTGGTCCGCCCTTCCATCAAACGGAACCGGTAGCTGGCCAGATAAAAGATACCTATCTATACTGTTTTAACATTTTATTATCATAAATTGAATGTACTTTCCATAAAAATATAAAGAAATCCTTTTGCAGAAATTAAAGGAGCCAGCTACTGGACAAAACTTCGGTAAAGTCTAATATTTGGTCCACCCCTCCATCAAACGGAACCGGTAGCTGGCCAGATAAACGATACCAATCTATACTGTTGTAATATATTATTATCATAAATTAAAGGTACCTTTCATAAAAATATGAATTAAACCTTTTGCGGAAATTAAAGGGGCCAGCTACCGAAAAAAAAAACTTCGGTATAGTCTAAATTTTGGTCCACCCCTCCATCAAACGGAACCGGTAGCTGGCCAGATAAAAGATACCAATCTATACTGTTGTAACATTTTATGATCATAAATTGAATGTACTTTTCATAGAAATATAAATCAATCCTTTTGCGGAAATTTAAGGGGCCAGCTACTGGACAAAACTTCGGTATAGTCTAATATTTGGTCCACCCCTCCATCAAACGGAACCGGTAGGTGACCAGATAAACGATACCAATCTATACTGTTGTAACATTTTATTATTAGAAATTGAATGTACTTTCCATAAAAATATAAATCAATCCTTTTGCGGAAAGTAAAGGGGCCAGCTACCGGACAAAACTTCTGTAAAGTCTAAAATTTGGTCCACCCCTCCATCAAACGGAACCGGTAGTTGGCCAGATAAACGATACCAATCTATACTGTTGTAACAATTAATATCAGAAATTGAATGTACTTTCCATAAAAATATAAATCAATCATTTTGCGGAAAGTAAAGGGGCCAGCTACCGGACAAAACTTCTGTAAAGTCTAAAATTTGGTCCACCCCTCCATCAAACGGAACCGGTAGCTGGCCAGATAAAAGATACCAATCTATACTGTTGTAACATTTTATTATCATAAATTGAATGTACTTTCAATAAAAATATAAATCAATCATTTTGCGGAAAGTCAAGGGGCCAGCTACTGGACAAAACTTCGGTCAAGTCTAATATTTGGTCCACCACTCAACCAAACGAAACCGGTAGCTGGCCAGATAAACGATACAAATCTATACTGTTGTAACATATTATTATCATAAATTAAATGTACTTTTCAAAAAAATATGAATTAAACCTTTTGCGGAAATTTAAGGGGCCAGCTACCGAAAAAAACTTCGACATAGTCTAAAATTTTGCTCCACCCTTCCATCAAACAGAACCGGTAGCTGGCCAGATAAACGATACCAATCTATACTGTTGTAACATATTATTATCATAAATGAAATGTACTTTTCATAAAAATATGAATTAAACCTTTTGCGGAAATTAAAGGAGCCAGCTACCGAAAGAAACTTCGGTATAGTCTAAAATTTTGCTCCACCCTTCCATCAAACAGAACCGGTAGCTGGCCAGATAAACGATACCAATCTATACTAATGTAACATTTTATTATCATAAATTGAATGTACTTTCAAAAAAAAATATAAATCAATCATTTTGCGGAAATTAAAGGGGCCAGCTACTGGACAAAACTTCGGTAAAGTCTAATATTTGGTCCACCCTTCCATCACAGGAACCGGTAGCTGGCCAGATAAACGATACCAATATATACTTTTGTAACATTTTATTATCATAAATTGAATGTACTTTCCATAAAAATATAAATCAATCATATCGCGGAAATTAAAGGGGCCAGCTACTGGACAAAACTTCGGTAAAGTCTAATATTTGGTCCACCCTTCCATCAAACGGAACCGGTAGCTGGCCAGATAAAAGATACCAATCTATACTTATGTAACATTTTATTATCATAAATTGCATATACTTTTCATAGAAATATAAATCAATCCTTTTGCGGAAATTAAAGGGGCCAGCTACTGGACAAAATTTCGGTATAGTCTAATATTTGGTCCACCCCTCCATCAAACGGAACCGGTAGGTGACCAGATAAACGATACCAATCTATACTGTTGTAACATTTTATTATCACAAATTGAATGTACTTTCCATAAAAATATAAATCAATCATTTTGCGGAGAGCAAAGGGGCCAGCTACTGGACAAAACTTCGGTAAAGTCTAATATTTGGTCCACCCCTCCATCAAACGTAACCGGTAGCTGGCCAGATAAACGATACCAATCTATACTTTTGTAACATTTTATTATCACAAATTGAATGTACTTTCCAAAAAATATATATCAATCATTTTGCGGAAATTAAAGGGGCCAGCTACTGGACAAAACTTCGGTAAAGTCTAATATTTGGTCCACCCTTCCATCAAACGGAACCGGTAGCTGACCAGATAAAAGATACAAATCTATACTGTTGTAACATTTTATGATAATAAAATGAATGTACTTTCCATAAAAATATAAATCAATCCTTTTGCGGAAATTAAAGGGGCCAGCTACTGGACAAAATTTCGGTAAAGTCTTATATTTGGTCCACCCCTCCATCAAACGGAACCGGTAGCTGGCCAGATAAACGATACCAAACTATACTGTTGTAACATTTGATTATCATAAAATGAATGTACTTTCCATAAAAATGTAAATCAATCCTTTTGCAGAAATCAAAGGGGCCAGCTACTGGACAAAACTTCGGTAAAGTCTAATATTTGGTCCACAACTCAACGAAACGGAACCGGTAGCTGGCCAGATAAACGATACCCATCTATACTGTTGTAACATATTATTATCATAAATGAAATGTACTTTTCATGAAAATATGAATTAAACCTTTTGCGGAAAGTAAAGGGGCTAGCTACTGGACAAAACTTCGGTAAAGTCTAAAATTTGGTCCACCCTTCCCTCAAACGGAACCGGTAGCTGGCCAGATTAAAGATACCAATCTATACTGTTGTAACATTTTATGATCATAAATTGAATGTACTTTTCATGGAAATATAAATCAATCCTTTTGCGGAAATTAAAGGGACCAGCTACTGGACAAAACTTCGGTATAGTCTAATATTTGGTCCACCCCTCCATCAAACGGAACCGGTAGCTGGCCAGATAAACGATACCAATCTATACTGTTGTAACATTTTTCTTATCATAAATTGAATGTACTTTCAAAAAAAATATAAATCAATCATTTTGCGGAAAGTAAAGGGGCCAGCTACTGGACAAAACTTCGGTAAAGTCTAATATTTGGTCCACCTTTCCATCAAACGGAACCGGTAGCTGACCAGATAAAAGATACCAATCTATACTGTTGTAACATTTTATGATCATAAATTGAATGTTCTTTTCATAGAAATATAAATCAATCCTTTTGCAGAAATTAAAGGGGCCAGCTACTGGACAAAACTTCGGTATAGTCTAATATTTGGTTCGACCCTCCATCAAACGGAACCGGTAGCTGGCCAGATAAACGATACCAATCTATACTGTTGTAACATTTTATGATCATAAATTGAATGTACTTTCCATAAAAATATAAATCAATCATTTTGCGGAAAGTAAAGGGGCCAGCTACTGGACAAAACTTCGGTATAGTCTAATATTTGGTCCACCCCTCCATCAAACGGAATCGGTAGCTGGCCAGGTAAACGATACCAATCTATACTTTTGTAACATTTTATTATCATAAAATGAATGTACTTTCCATAAAAATATAAATCAATCTTTTTGCAGAAATTAAAGGGACCAGCTACTGGACAAAACTTCGGTAAAGTCTAGTATTTGGTCCACCACTCAACCAAACGGAACCGGTAGCTGGCCAGGTAAACGATACCAATCTATACTTTTGTAACATTTTATTATCATAAAATGAATGTACTTTCCATAAAAATATAAATCAATCTTTTTGCAGAAATTAAAGGGGCCAGCTACTGGACAAAACTTCGGTAAAGTCTAGTATTTGGTCCACCACTCAACCAAACGGAACCGGTAGCTGGCCAGATAAACGATACCAATCTATACTGTTGTAACATATTATTATCATAAATTAAATGTACTTTTCAAAAATATATGAATTAAACCTTTTGCGGAAATTAAAGGGGCCAGCTACCGAAAAAAACTTCGGTATAGTCTAAAATTTTGCTCGACCCTTCCATCAAACAGAACCGGTAGCTGGCCAGATAATCGATACCAATCTATACTTTTGTAACATTTTATTATCATAAATTGAATGTACTTTCCATAAAAATATAAATCAATCATTTTGCGGAAATTAAAGGGACCAGCTACTGGACAAAACTTCGGTAAAATCTAATATTTGGCCTACCCTTCCATCAAACGGAACCGGTAGCTGGCTAGATAAAAGATACCAATCTATACTGTTGTAACATTTTATGATCATAAATTGAATTTACTTTTTTATAAAAATATAAATCAATCCTTTTGCGGAAATTAAAGGGGCCAGCTACTGGACAAAATTTCGGTATAGTCTAATATTTGGTCCACCCCTCCATCAAACGGAACCGGTAGCTGGCCAGATAAACGATACCAATCTATACTGTCGTAAAATTTTATTATCATAAATTGAATGTACTTTCCATAAAAATATAAATCAATCATTTTGCGGAAAGTAAAGGGGCCAGCTACTGGACAAAACTTCGGTAAAGTCTAATATTTGGTCCACCCCTCCATCAAACGGAACCCGTAGCTGGCCAGATAAACGATACCAATCTATACTGTTGTAACATTTTATTATCATAAAATGAATGTACTTTCCATAAAAATATAAATCAATCCTTTTGCAGAAATTAATGGGGCCAGCTACTGGACAAAACTTCGGTAAAGTCTAATATTTTGTCCACCCTTCCATCAAACGGAACCGGTAGCTGGCCATATAAACGATGCCAATCTATACTGTTGTAACATATTATTATCATAAAGTAAATGTACTTTTCATAAAAATATGAATTAAACCTTTTGTGGAAATTAAAGGGGCCAGCTACCGAAAGAAACGTCGGTATAGTATAAAATTTTGCTCCACCCTTCCATGAAACGGAACCGGTAGCTGGCCAGATAAAAGATACCAATCTATACTGTTGTAACATGTTATGATCATAAATTGAATGTACTTTTCATAGAAATATAAATCAATCCTTCTGCGGAAATTAAAGGGGCCAGCTACTGGACAAAACTTCGGTATAGTCTAATATTTGGTCCACCCCTCCATCAAACGCAACCGGTAGCTGGCCAGATGAACGATACCAATCTATACTGTTGTAACATTTTATTATCATAAATTGAATGTACTTTCCATAAAAATATAAATCAATCCTTTTGCAGAAATTAAAGGGGCCAGCTTCTGGACAAAACTTCGGTAAAGTCTAATATTTGGTCCACCACTCAACCAAACGGAACCCGTAGCTGGCCAGATAAACGATACCAATCTATACTGTTGTAACATATTATTATCATAAATTAAATGTACTTTTCATAAAAATATGCATTAAACCTTTTGCGGAAATTAAAGGGGCCAGCTACCGAAAAAAACTTCGGTATAGTCTAAAATTTTGCTCCACCCTTCCATCAAACAGAACCGGTAGCTGGCCAGATAAACGATACCAATCTATACTTTTGTAACATTTTATGATCTTAAATTGAATGTACTTCCAAAAAAATATAAATCAATCCTTTTGCGCAAAGTAAAGGGGCCAGCTACTGGACAAAACTTCGGTAAAGTCTAATATTTGGTCCACCCTTCCATCAAACGGAACCGGTAGCTTGCCAGATAAACGATACCAATCTATACTTTTGTAACATTTTATTATCATAAATTGAATGTACTTTCCATGAAATATAAATCAATCCTTTTGCGGAAATTAAAGGGGCCAGCTACTGGACAAAACTTCGGTAAAGTCTAATATTTGGTCCACCCCTCCATCAAACGGAACCGGTAGCTGGCCAGATAAAAGATACCAAACTATACTGTTGTAACATTTTATTATCATAAATTGAATGTACTTTCCACAAAAATATAAATCAATCCTTCTGCGGAAATTAAAGGGGCCAGCTACTGGACAAAACTTCGGTAAAGTCTAATATTTGGTCCACCACTCAACCAAACGGAACCGGTAGCTGGCCAGATAAACGATACCAATCTATACTGTTGTAACATATTATTATCATACATGAAATGTACTTTTCATAAAAATATGAATGAAACCTTTTGCGGAAAGTAAAGGGCCCAGCTACTGGACAAAACTTCGGTAAAGTCTAAAATTTGGTCCACCCCTCCATCAAACGGAACCGGTAGCTGGCCAGATAAAAGATACCAATCTATACTGTTGTAACATTTTATTTTCATAAATTGAATGTACTTTTCATAGAAATATAAATCAATCCTTTTGCAGAAATTAAAGGGGCCAGCTACTGGACAAAACTTCGGTATAGTCTAATATTTGGTTCACCCCTCCATCAAACGGAACCGGTAGCTGGCCAGATAAACGATACCAATCTATACTGTTGTAACATTTTATTATCATAAATTGAATGTACTTTCCATAGAAATATAAATCAATCATTTTGCGGAAAGTGTAGGGGCCAGCTACTGGACAAAACTTCGGTAAAGTCTATAATTTGGTCCACCCCTCCATCAAACGGAACCGGTAGCTGGCCAGATAAACGATTCCGATCTATACTGTTGTAACATTTTATAACCAAAAATTAAATGTACCTTTCGTAGAAATATAAATTAATCCTTTTGTGGAAATTAAAGGGGCCAGCTACCGCTCCTTTAAACGGACCCGTTAGCTGGCCAGGTAAACGATACCAATATATACTGTTGTAACATATTATTATCATAAATTAAATATATTTTTCATAGAAATATAAATCAATCCTTTTGCGGAAATTAAAGGGGCCAGCTACCGAAAAAAACTTCGAATACTTTATAACTTTGCTCTTTCATCACTAGTTTCGTTAATAATTTTTTAGTTTGACAAGGATCATGCCACCATATTAAACGTTTAAAAACGCCAATATGTTAACTCTGACTTATTCCGCTCTAAACAAAGATAAAGCTGTCCCCAAATAATGTTCTACTTTCTAGTGTAAACAGAATATCGAACAATATTTGATATTCAGTTTACTCAATGATTTAAAGGAACATTTCATTCTCATTTCAATTTTTTAAAGTGTGTCTTGATGCAAAGATTGGTTATTCTAATGGGCTAAAATGCTATTAGTTTTTGAAGTTGTTGCTGATAAAAGAAAAACACGCATTAAAGTTGAAATAGAAATGCCAAATTACATATACATCTGAACTGTTGTACACAACAATTTGTTCAACACAAAAATATATATTTCTCGTAAACGGCACAATATTTTGATTTAAAATTTTCAGAATTTTCATAAGGAAATGTGCTCTTTAAGGTAAAAATGAAAGTAACATTTATGAAAAATGTCTGTGAAGTGTCGCTTTAAGAATATTTTGCTATTTCCTATACACTACGAAGAGGGTTACTGTTTATCTTGTGTAAATCATTTTAATTTTTTAAGACGAATTGTGCATACGTTTTAAATTTGAAAAAGCACAAACCGTTTAGCACATTCTTTTCTGTGGAAACTTTATTTAAGCCTTTTCTGTGGCAATAAGCGGCAACGCAGAAATATAAAACGCAGAAAAATAACCCTCAATATACAGGTTGTTCTTGTTTAATTATAGACTGGCACCCATTTGTGTAAACTGAATTAACGACTGGGAACAGCTACTGCAACCTGTCCTATAATTAGTTAATATATAGACCAATGAAACGGTCCGAGGCATTCGACCAATCAAAGCTCATGTTACAAAAGTGTAAACAATACGTTTTGGCACGCTTTTACCAAGGGATGCTACTCAAAGTCACTTACAGGTGCCCGTTTACAGAGTTGCTTCCCCTGACCTAGACTGGTACTCATTCGTGTTGAAATAAATCCACGCAGTAGATTAAAGTAGAGAATAAGTCCATGCCGTGTCAGTGACCGTGAGATTAGTTGCTACTGTACCTAAATCCGTAGTAGATTTCAGGTGCGGGGAGGGGGGGGGGGGGGGCGACACAACCGACCCCCTTGCAGAAAATGCAATGTTTGCAAAATCTCGTACCTTGAGATAAAGTGGAACCAATTACAAAACAAATTAAGGAATACTTTTAATAATCTTAGAATACATATATACTCAACAAACGGACTTCGTTCTATGTTAACTTGGCGACGTGGTCTCGTCCGTGTAGATTGAAATCCCGCGTGTATCATAAAAAGCGTGTGGAAACGGGTCTTGTTTTTGGAAAGCTTTACATTTATTGAAAAGTATATTGTAGTCTATGAACGATTAACCTAGACTAATTAATTTTCATCCGTTATCCTAAAACTTACAACCTTTATCAATATTTGTTTTATACCGAATGATGCTGTAGTTTGTCAAAAGACACCCGATTTCTTGATCGTGTAAAACTTATTCGTCTCTTTATCTTCCGAATCACAATTGAGGAAAACTTGATAAGTGTTACTTTCACAAAACATGCAACGCTTTAGTGGTATTCCAAGTTGCAGTGCAGGATATCATTTATGAGGAGCTCACAGGCGCTTTGTTTTCTAGAACGCAAGGCTGCATTGGTTATTGTATGAAGCCGCCGGTGTAACGTAGTAAAGTGACCCCCATAGAATACTGACCCATCTGGTCACTATTTCATATAGAATACTGGCCCGGGTCATAATATTATGACGAGGGGGTCATAATATTATGACCTGCCCACACGTAGAAATGTGACCCCCTATCAAACATCGACCCATTTACACACACCAAAAATCTTACTCTACTATAAACCCAACAATGGTGCACGGACAACAAATTATTACCATCGATATGCATCGGAGGTGCAATGGCACTCGTCCGTGCATGCATCTGTCCGCAGTGTTTTGACCGCAACTCTTCATTCGTTATTGGGCGAACCCGATTCAAACTGGCTGGTTAGACGCTTCCACCGCATCTGAATTGATTTGATTTATTGGAGCTTAACGCCGTTTTCAACTGCTATGGTAATATTGCGGCGGCTGGAGCACCTAATAAGGATTCCTGGTATTTCTCGAACCCGCACTTACAAAAAATACAAACAGAGCCTCCAGCTGCTCTCTCGTAGGTGATCCACACCCATTGATGAGCGACAATAGCTTTTGTCAAATATCAGAATGGATACATGCCGAGCCAGGTTCGAACTCGCGACACCTTAAATGGCAGACCCTGACGTTACCGACTAAGCTATCCGGTCTCGGAGGATCTGTATTGTTTCTTAATCGTATGCACAGTAGACCTACAGTATGTTCATGGATTACGAACTACTACCGATGTATATTTGTGTGAAAAGGACAAAATGATTTTAAAAGATTTGTGACCGAAAATAAATTGTCTTTCAGCGTTATGAGGTCGAGGCTTACCAAGGTTATGTAGCCTATGTGTGTCTGCCACACGCACTCTCTTATCAGGTTGTTGCATATTAGAGTGATTATGTTAACATTTAGACACTTATATAGCAAGATAGTTATCTAAGCTTCTTAATCTGATTAAAATCCCGTGTTGGTTTGACAGTAAAATATTAAACTATACTTGTCAAGTAGCTGGCCCCTTTAGCTTTCGCCAAAAGTTTAATTTATATTTCTTTGAAAAATACATTTAATTTATGATCATGAAAATGTTACAACAGTATAGATTGGAATAGTTTACCTGGCCAGCTGCCGGTTCCGTTTGATGGAGGTATGGAGCAAAATCTTAGACTATACCGAAGTTTTTCCGGTAGATGGTCCCTTTAATTTCCACAAAAGGATAAATTGATATTTTTTTGAAAAGTACATTTAATTTATGATAATAAAAAGCAACAACAGTATAGATTGATACCGTTGACCTGGCCAGCTACCGGTTCCGTTTGATGAAGGGGTTGACCAAATATTAAGACTATACCGAAGTTTTGTCTGGTAGCTGGCCCCTTTAATTTCCGCAAAAGGATTGATTTATATTTCTATGAAAAGTACATTCAATTTATGATCATAAAATGTTTCAACAGTATAGATTGGTATCTTTTATCTGGCCAGCTACCGGTTCCGTTTGGTTTAGTGGTGGACCAAATATTAGACTTTACCGAAGTTTTGTCCAGTAGCTGGCCCCTTTAATTTCTGCAAAAGGATTGATTTATATTTTCATGGAAAGTACATTCATTTTATGATAATAAAATGTTAAAACAGTATAGATTGGTATCGTTTATCTGGCCAGCTACCGGTTCCGTTTGATGGAGGGGTGGACCAAATATTAGACTTTACCGAAGTTTTGTCCAGTAGCTGGCCCCTTTACTTTCCGCAAAATGATTGATTTATAGTTTTATGGAAAGTACATTCAATTTATGATAATAAAATGTTACAACAGTATAGATTGGTATCGTTTATCTGGCCAGCTACCGGTTCCGTTTGATGGAGGGGTATACCAAATATTAGTCTATACCGAAGTTTTGTCCAGTAGCTGGCCCCTTTAATTTCCGCAAAAGGATTGATTTATATTTCTATGAAAAGTACATTCAATTTATGATCATAAAATGTTACAACAGTATAGATTGATATCTTTTATCTGGCCAGCTACCGGTTCCGTTTGATGGAAGGGTGGACCAAATATTAGACTTTACCGAAGTTTTGTCCAGTAGCTGGCCCCTTTAATTTCTGCAAAAGGATTGATTTATATTTTTATGGAAAGTACATTCATTTTATGATAATAAAATGTTAAAACAGTATAGATTGGTATCGTTTATCTGGCCAGCTACCGGTTCCGTTTGATGGAGGGGTGGACCAAATATTAGACTTTACCGAAGTTTTGTCCAGTAGCTGGCCCCTTTACTTTCCGCAAAATGATTAATTTATATTTTTATGGAAAGTACATTCAATTTATGATAATAAAATGTTACAACAGTATAGATTGGTATCGTTTATCTGGCCAGCTACCGGTTCCGTTTGATGGAGGGGTGGACCAAATATTAGATTATACCGAAGTTTTGTCCAGTAGCTGGCCCCTTTTATTTCCGCTAAAGGATTGATTTATATTTCTATGAAAAGTACATTCAATTTATGATCATAAAATGTTACAACAGTATAGATTGATATCTTTAATCTGGCCAGCTACCGGTTCCGTTTGAGGGAAGGGTGGACCAAATTTTAGACTTTACCGAAGTTTTGTTCAGTAGCTGGCCCCTTTACTTTCCGCAAAAGGTTTAATTCATATTTTCATGAAAAGTACATTTCATTTATGATAATAATGTGTTACAACAGTATAGATGGGTATTGTTTATCTGGCCAGCTACCGGTTCCGTTTGGTTGAGTGGTGGACCAAATATTAGACTTTACCGAAGTTTTGTCCAGTAGCTGGCCCCTTTAATTTCTGCAAAAGGATTGATTTATATTTTTATGGAAAGTACATTCATTTTATGATAATAAAATGTTACAACAGTATAGATTGGTATCGTTTATCTGGCCAGCTACCGGTTCCGTTTGATGGAGGGGTGGGCCAAATATTAGACTTTACCGAAGTTTTGTCCAGTAGCTGGCCCCTTTACTTTCCGCAAAATGATTGATTTATATTTTTATGGAAAGTACATTCAATTTATGATAATAAAATGTTACAACAGTATAGATTGGTATCGTTTATCTGGCCAGCTACCGGTTCCGTTTGATGGAGGGGTATACCAAATATTAGTCTATACCGAAGTTTTGTCCAGTAGCTGGCCCCTTTAATTTCCGCAAAAGAATTGATTTATATTTCTTTGAAAAGTACATTCAATTTATGATCATAAAATGTTACAACAGTATAGATTGAGATCTTTTATCTGGCCAGCTACCGGTTCCGTTTGATGGAAGGGTGGACCAAATATTAGACTTTACCGAAGTTTTGTCCAGTAGCTGGCCCCTTTAATTTCTGCAAAAGGATTGATTTATATTTTTATGGAAAGTACATTCAATTTATGATAATAAAATGTTACAACAGTATAGATTGGTATCGTTTATCTGGCCAGCTACCGGTTCCGTTTGATGGAGGGGTGGACCAAATATTAGACTATACCGAAGTTTTGTCCAGTAGCTGACCCCTTTAATTTCCGCAAAAGGATTGATTTATATTTCTATGAAAAGTACATTCAATTTATGATCATAAAATGTTACAACAGTATAGATTGATATCTTTTATCTGGCCAGCTACCGGTTCCGTTTGATGGCAGGGTGGACCAAATATTAGACTATACCGAAGTTTTGTCCAGTAGCTGGCCCCTTTAATTTCCGCAAAAGGATTGATTTCAATTTCTATGAAAAGTACATTCAATTAATGATCATAATTTGTTACAACAGTATAGATTGGTATCTTTTATCTGGCCAGCTACCGGTTGCGTTTGATGGAAGGGTGGAACAAATATTAGACTTTACCGAAATTTTGTCCAGTAGCTGACCACTTTACTTTCCGCAAAATGATTGATTTATATTTTTATGGAAAGAAAATTCAATTTACGATAAAAAAAATGTTACAACAGTATAGATTGGTATCGTTTATCTGGCCAGCTACCGGTTCCGTTTGATGGAGGGGTGGACCAAATATCAGACTTTACCGAAGTTTTGTCCAGTAGCTGGCTCCTTTAATTTCCGCAAAAGGAATGATTCATATTTCTATGAAAAGTACATTCAATTAATGATCATAAAATGTTACAACAGTATAGATTGGTATCTTTTATCTGGCCAGCTACCGGTTGCGTTTGATGGAAGGATGGACCAAATATTAGACTTTACCGAAGTTTTGTCCAGTAGCTGGCCCCTTTGATTTCCGCAAAATGATTGAATTATATTTTTATGGAAAGTACATTCAATTTATGATAATAAAATGTTACATAAGTATAGATTGGTATCGTTTATCTGGCCAGCTACCGGTTCCGTTTGATGGAAGGGTGGACCAAATATTAGACTTTACCGAAGTTTTGTCCAGTAGCTGGCCCCTTTAATTTCAGCAAAATGATTGATTTATATTTTTATGGAAAGTACATTCAATTTCTGATAATAAAATGTTACAACAGTATAGATTGGTATCGTTTATCTGGCCAGCTACCGGTTCTGTTTGATGGAAGGGTGGACCAAAATTTTAGACTATACCGAAGTTTTTTTCGGTAGCTGGTCCCTTTAATTTCCACAAAAGGTTTAATTCATATTTTTTTGAAAAGTACATTTAATTTATGATAATAATATGTTACAACAGTATAGATTGGTATCTTTTATCTGGCCAGCTACCGGTTCTGTTTGATGGAAGGGTGGACCAAAATTTTAGACTATACCGAAGTTTTTTTCGGTAGCTGGTCCCTTTAATTTCCACAAAAGGTTTAATTCATATTTTTTTGAAAAGTACATTTAATTTATGATAATAATATGTTACAACAGTATAGATTGGTATCGTTTATCTGGCCAGCTACCGGTTCCGTTTGGTTGAGTGGTGGACCAAATATTAGACTTTACCGAAGTTTTGTCCAGTAGCTGGCCCCTTTAATTTCTGCAAAAAGATTGATTTATATTTTTATGGAAAGTACATTCATTTTATGATAATAAAATGTTACAACAGTATAGATTGGTATCGTTTACCTGGCCAGCTACCGGTTCCGTTTGATGGAGGGGTGGACCAAATATTAGACTTTACCGAAGTTGTGTCCAGTAGCTGGCCCCTTTACTCTCAGCAAAATGATTGATTTATATTTTTATGGAAAGTAAATTCAATTTATGATAATAAAATGTTACAACAGTATAGATTGGTATCGTTTATCTGGCCAGCTACCGGTTCCGTTTGATGGAGGGGTGAACCAAATATTAGACTATACCGAAGTTTTGTCCAGTAGCTGGCCCCTTTAATTTCTGCAAAAGGATTGATATATATTTCTATGAAAAGAACATTCAATTTATGATCATAAAATGTTACAACAGTATAGATTGGTATCTTTTATCTGGCCAGCTACCGGTTCCGTTTGATGGAGGGGTGGACCAAATTTTAGACTTTACCGAAATTTTTTCCAGTAGCTGGCCCCTTTACTTTCCGCAAAATGATTGATTTATATTTTTATGGAAAGTACATTCAATTTATGATAATAAAATGTTACAACAGTATAGATTGGTATCGTTTATCTGGCCAGCTACCGGTTCCGTTTGATGGAGGGGTGGACCAAATATTAGACTATACCGAAGTTTTGTCCAGTAGCTGGCCCCTTTTATTTCCGCTAAAGGATTGATTTATATTTCTATGAAAAGTACATTCAATTTATGATCATAAAATGTTACAACAGTATAGATTGGTATCTTTTATCTGGCCAGCTACCGGTTCCGTTTGAGGGAAGGGTGGACCAAATTTTAGACTTTACCGAAGTTTTGTCCAGTAGCTGGCCCCTTTACTTTCCGCAAAAGGTTTAATTCATATTTTCATGAAAAGTACATTTCATTTATGATAATAATATGTTACAACAGTATAGATGGGTATCGTTTATCTGGCCAGCTACCGGTTCCGTTTGGTTTAGTGGTGGACCAAATATTAGACTTTACCGAAGTTTTGTCCAGTAGCTGGCCCCTTTAATTTCTGCAAAAGGATTGATTTATATTTTTATGGAAAGTACATTCATTTTATGATAATAAAATGTTACAACAGTATAGATTGGTATCGTTTATCTGGCCAGCTACCGGTTCCGTTTGATGGAGGGGTGGACCAAATATTAGACTTTACCGAAGTTTTGTCCAGTAGCTGGCCCCTTTACTTTCCGCAAAATGATTGATTTATATTTTTATGGAAAGTAAATTCAATTTATGGTAATAAAATGTTACAACAGTATAGATTGGTATCGTTTATCTGGCCAGCTACCGGTTCCGTTTGATGGAGGGGTATACCAAATATTAGTCTATACCGAAGTTTTGTCCAGTAGCTGGCCCCTTTAATTTCCGCAAAAGGATTGATTTATATTTCTATGAAAAGTACATTCAATTTATGATCATAAAATGTTACAACAGTATAGATTGATATCTTTTATCTGGCCAGCTACCGGTTCCGTTTGATGGAAGGGTGGACCAAATATTAGACTATACCGAAGTTTTGTCCAGTAGCTGGCCCCTTTAATTTCTGCAAAAGGATTGATTTATATTTGTATGGAAAGTACATTCATTTTATGATAATAAAATGTTACAACAGTATAGATTGGTATCGTTTATCTGGCCAGCTACCGGTTCCGTTTGATGGAGGGGTGGACCAAATATTAGACTTTACCGAAGTTTTGTCCAGTAGCTGGCCCCTTTACTTTCCGCAAAATGATTGATTTATATTTTTATGGAAAGTACATTCAATTAATGATAATAAAATGTTACAACAGTATAGATTGGTATCGTTTATCTGGCCAGCTACCGGTTCCGTTTGATGGAGGGGTGGACCAAATATTAGACTATACCGAAGTTTTGTCCAGTAGCTGGCCCCTTTAATTTCCGCAAAAGGATTGATTTATATTTCTATGAAAAGTACATTCAATTCATGATCATAAAATGTTACAACAGTATAGATTGATATCTTTTATCTGGCCAGCTACCGGTTCCGTTTGATGGAAGGGTGGACCAAATATTAGACTTTACCGAAGTTTTGTCCAGTAGCTGGCCCCTTTAATTTCCGCAAAAGGATTGATTTCAATTTCTATGAAAAGTACATTCAATTAATGATCATAATTTGTTACAACAGTATAGATTGGTATCTTTTATCTGGCCAGCTACCGGTTGCGTTTGATGGAAGGGTGGAACAAATATTAGACTTTACCGAAGTTTTGTCCAGTAGCTGACCCCTTTACTTTCCGCAAAATGATTCATTTATATTTTTATGGAAAGTACATTCAATTTATGATAATAAAATGTTACAACAGTATAGATTGGTATCGTTTATCTGGCCAGCTACCGGTTCCGTTTGATGGAGGGGTGGACCAAATATCAGACTTTACCGAAGTTTTGTCCAGTAGCTGGCCCCTTTAATTTCCGCAAAAGGATTGATTTATATTTCTATGAAAAGTACATTCAATTAATAATCATAAAATCTTACAACAGTATAGATTGGTATCTTTTATCTGGCCAGCTACCGGTTGCGTTTGATGGAAGGGTGGACCAAATATTAGACTTTACCGAAGTTTTGTCCAGTAGCTGGCCCCTTTGATTTCCGCAAAATGATTGAATTATATTTTTATGAAAAGTACATTCAATTTATGATAATAAAATGTTACAACAGTATAGATTGGTATCGTTTATCTGGCCAGCTACCGGTTCCGTTTGATGGAAGGGTGGACCAAATATTAGACTTTACCGAAGTTTTGTCCAGTAGCTGGCCCCTTTAATTTCAGCAAAATGATTGATTTATATTTTTATGGAAAGTACATTCAATTTCTGATAATAAAATGTTACAACAGTATAGATTGGTATCGTTTATCTGGCCAGCTACCGGTTCTGTTTGATGGAAGGAGGGAGCAAAATTTTAGACTATACCGAAGTTTCTTTCGGTAGCTGGCCCCTTTAATTTCCGCAAAAGGTTTAATTCATATTTTTATGAAAAGTAAATTCAATTTATGATAATAATATGTTACAACAGTATAGATTGGTATCGTTTATCTGGCCAGCTACCGGTTCCGTTTGATGCAAGGGTGGACCAAATATTAGACTATACCGAAGTTTTGTCCAGTAGCTGGCCCCTTTAATTTCCGCAAAAGGATTGATTTCAATTTCTATGAAAAGTACATTCATTTTATGATAATAAAATGTTACAACAGTATAGATTGGTATCGTTTATCTGGCCAGCTACCGGTTCCGTTTGATGGAGGGGTGGACCAAATATTAGACTTTACCGAAGTTTTGTCCAGTAGCTGGCCCCTTTACTTTCCGCAAAATGATTGATTTATATTTTTATGGAAAGTACATTCAATTTATGATAATAAAATGTTACAACAGTATAGATTGGTATCGTTTATCTGGCCAGCTACCGGTTCCGTTTGATGGAGGGGTGGACCAAATATTAGACTATACCGAAGTTTTGTCCAGTAGCTGGCCCCTTTAATTTCCGCAAAAGGATTGATTTATATTTCTATGAAAAGTACATTCAATTTATGATCATAAAATGTTACAACAGTATAGATTGATATCTTTTATCTGGCCAGCTACTGGTTCCGTTTGATGGAAGGGTGGACCAAATATTAGACTTTACCGAAGTTTTGTCCAGTAGCTGGCCCCTTTAATTTCCGCAAACGGATTGATTTCAATTTCTATGAAAAGTACATTCAATTAATGATCATAAAATGTTACAACAGTATAGATTGATATCTTTTATCTGGCCAGCTACCGGTTGCGTTTGATGGAAGGGTAGAACAAATATTAGACTTTACCGAAGTTTTGTCCAGTAGCTGACCCCTTTACTTTCCGCAAAATGATTGATTTATATTTTTATGGAAAGTACATTCAATTTATGATAATAAAATGTTACAACAGTATAGATTGGTATCGTTTATCTGGCCAGCTACCGGTTCCGTTTGATGGAGGGGTGGACCAAATATCAGACTTTACCGAAGTTTTGTCCAGTAGCTGGCCCCTTTAATTTCCGCAAAAGGATTGATTTATATTTCTATGAAAAGTACATTCAAGTAATGATCATAAAATGTTACAACAGTATAGATTGGTATCTTTTATCTGGCCAGCTACCGGTTGCGTTTGATGGAAGGGTGGACCAAATATTAGACTTTACCGAAGTTTTGTCCAGTAGCTGGCCCCTTTGATTTCCGCAAAATGATTGAATTATATTTTTATGGAAAGTACATTCAATTTATGATAATAAAATGTTACATAAGTATAGATTGGTATCGTTTATCTGGCCAGCTACCGGTTCCGTTTGATGGAAGGGTGGACCAAATATTAGACTTTACCGAAGTTTTGTCCAGTAGCTGGCCCCTTTAATTTCAGCAAAATGATTGATTTATATTTTTATGGAAAGTACATTCAATTTCTGATAATAAAATGTTACAACAGTATAGATTGGTATCGTTTATCTGGCCAGCTACCGGTTCTGTTTGAAGGAAGGAGGGAGCAAAATTTTAGACTATACCGAAGTTTCTTTCGGTAGCTGGCCCCTTTAATTTCCGCAAAAGGTTTAGTTCATATTTTTTTTGAAAAGTACATTTAATTTATGATAATAATATGTTACAACAGTATATATTGGTATCGTTTATCTGGCCAGCTACCGGTTCTGTTTGACGGAAGGGTCTAGCAAAATTTTAGACTATACCGAAGTTTTTTTCGGTAGCTGGTCCCTTTAATTTCCGCAAAAGGTTTAATTCATATTTTTTTGAAAAGTACATTTAATTTATGATAATAATATGTTACAACAGTATAGATTGGTATCGTTTACCTGGCCAGCTACCGGTTCCGTTTGGTTGAGTGGTGGACCAAATATTAGACTTTACCGAAGTTTTGTCCAGTAGCTGGCCCCTTTAATTTCTGCAAAAAGATTGATTTATATTTTTATGGAAAGTACATTCATTTTATGATAATAAAATGTTACAACAGTATAGATTGGTATCGTTTACCTGGCCAGCTACCGGTTCCGTTTGATGGAGGGGTGGACCAAATATTAGACTTTACCGAAGTTGTGTCCAGTAGCTGGCCCCTTTACTTTCCGCAAAATGATTGATTTATATTTTTATGGAAAGTAAATTCAATTTATAATAATAAAATGTTACAACAGTATAGATTGGTATCGTTTATCTGGCCAGCTACCGGTTCCGTTTGATGGAGGGGTGAACCAAATATTAGACTATACCGAAGTTTTGTCCAGTAGCTGGCTCTTTTAATTTCTGCAAAAGGATTGATATATATTTCTATGAAAAGAACATTCAATTTATGATCATAAAATGTTACAACACTATAGATATGTATCTTTTATCTGGCCAGCTACCGGTTCCGTTTGATGGAGGGGTGGACCAAATTTTAGACTTTACCGAAGTTTTGTCCAGTAGCTGGCCCCTTTACTTTCCGCAAAATGATTGATTTATATTTTTATGGAAAGTACATTCAATTTATGATAATAAAATGTTACAACAGTATAGATTGGTATCGTTTATCTGGCCAGCTACCGGTTCCGTTTGATGGAGGGGTGGACCAAATATTAGACTATACCGAAGTTTTGTCCAGTAGCTGGCCCCTTTTATTTCCGCTAAAGGATTGATTTATATTTCTATGAAAAGTACATTCAATTTATGATCATAAAATGTTACAACAGTATAGATTGGTATCTTTTATCTGGCCAGCTACCGGTTCCGTTTGAGGGAAGGGTGGACCAAATTTTAGACTTTACCGAAGTTTTGTCCAGTAGCTGGCCCCTTTACTTTCCGCAAAAGGTTTAATTCATATTTTCATGAAAAGTACATTTCATTTATGATAATAATATGTTACAACAGTATAGATGGGTATCGTTTATCTGGCCAGCTACCGGTTCCGTTTGGTTTAGTGGTGGACCAAATATTAGACTTTACCGAAGTTTTGTCCAGTAGCTGGCCCCTTTAATTTCTGCAAAAGGATTGATTTATATTTTTATGGAAAGTACATTCATTTTATGATAATAAAATGTTACAACAGTATAGATTGGTATCGTTTATCTGGCCAGCTACCGGTTCCGTTTGATGGAGGGGTGGACCAAATATTAGACTTTACCGAAGTTTTGTCCAGTAGCTGGCCCCTTTACTTTCCGCAAAATGATTGATTTATATTTTTATGGAAAGTACATTCAATTTATGGTAATAAAATGTTACAACAGTATAGATTGGTATCGTTTATCTGGCCAGCTACCGGTTCCGTTTGATGGAGGGGTATACCAAATATTAGTCTATACCGAAGTTTTGTCCAGTAGCTGGCCCCTTTAATTTCCGCAAAAGGATTGATTTATATTTCTATGAAAAGTACATTCAATTTATGATCATAAAATGTTACAACAGTATAGATTGATATCTTTTATCTGGCCAGCTACCGGTTCCGTTTGGTGGAAGGGTGGACCAAATATTAGACTTTACCGAAGTTTTGTCCAGTAGCTGGCCCCTTTAATTTCTGCAAAAGGATTGATTTATATTTGTATGGAAAGTACATTCATTTTATGATAATAAAATGTTACAACAGTATAGATTGGTATCGTTTATCTGGCCAGCTACCGGTTCCGTTTGATGGAGGGGTGGACCAAATATTAGACTTTACCGAAGTTTTGTCCAGTAGCTGGCCCCTTTACTTTCCGCAAAATGATTGATTTATATTTTTATGGAAAGTACATTCAATTTATGATAATAAAATATTACAACAGTATAGATTGGTATCGTTTATCTGGCCAGCTACCGGTTCCGTTTGATGGAGGGGTGGACCAAATATTAGACTATACCGAAGTTTTGTCCAGTAGCTGGCCCCTTTAATTTCCGCAAAAGGATTGATTTATATTTCTATGAAAAGTACATTCAATTTATGATCATAAAATGTTACAACAGTATAGATTGATATCTTTTATCTGGCCAGCTACCGGTTCCGTTTGATGGAAGGGTGGACCAAATATTAGACTTTACCGAAGTTTTGTCCAGTAGCTGGCCCCTTTAATTTCCGCAAAAGGATTGATTTCAATTTCTATGAAAAGTACATTCAATTAATGATCATAACATGTTACAACAGTATAGATTGGTATCTTTTATCTGGCCAGCTACCGGTTGCGTTTGATGGAAGGGTGGAAATAATATTAGACTTTACCGAAGTTTTGTCCAGTAGCTGACCCCTTTACTTTCCGCAAAATGATTGATTTATATTTGTATGGAAAGTACATTCAATTTATGATAATAAAATGTTACAACAGTATAGATTGGTATCGTTTATCTGGCCAGCTACCGGTTCCGTTTGATGGAGGGGTGGACCAAATATCAGACTTTACCGAAGTTTTGTCCAGTAGCTGGCCCCTTTAATTTCCGCAAAAGGATTGATTTATATTTCTATGAAAAGTACATTCAATTAATGATCATAAAATGTTACAACAGTATAGATTGGTATCTTTTATCTGGCCAGCTACCGGTTGCGTTTGATGGAAGGGTGGACCAAATATTAGACTTTACCGAAGTTTTGTCCAGTAGCTGGCCCCTTTGATATCCGCAAAATGATTGAATTATATTTTTATGGAAAGTACATTCAATTTATGATAATAAAATGTTACATAAGTATAGATTTGTATCGTTTATCTGGCCAGCTACCGGTTCCGTTTGATGGAAGGGTGGACCAAATATTAGACTTTACCGAAGTTTTGTCCAGTAGCTGGCCCCTTTAATTTCAGCAAAAGGATTGATTTATATTTTTTTGGAAAGTACATTCAATTTCTGATAATAAAATGTTACAACAGTATAGATTGGTATCGTTTATCTGGCCAGCTACCGGTTCTGTTTGATGGAAGGAGGGAGCAAAATTTTAGACTATACCGAAGTTTCTTTCAGTAGCTGGCCCCTTTAATTTCCGCAAAAGGTTTAATTCATATTTTTATGAAAAGTACATTTAATTTATGATAATAATATGTTACAACAGTATAGATTGGTATCGTTTATCTGGCCAGCTACCGGTTCTGTTTGATGGAAGGGTCGAGCAAAATTTTAGACTATACCGAAGTTTTTTTCGGTAGCTGGCCCCTTTAATTTCCGCAAAAGGTTTAGTTCATATTTTTTTGAAAAGTACATTTTATTTATGATAATAATATGTTACAACAGTATAGATTGGTATCGTTTATCTGGCCAGCTACCGGTTCCGTTTAAAGGAGGGATGGACCAAATATTAGACTATACCGAAGTTTTTTTCCGGTAGCTGGCCCCTTTAATTTCCACAAAAGGATTGATTTATATTTCTATGAAAAGTACATTTAATTTATGATCATAAAAGGTTACAACAGTATAGATTGATATCGTTTATCTGGCCAGCTACCGGTTCCGTTTAAAGGAGGGATGGACCAAATATTAGACTATACCGAAGTTTTTTCCGGTAGCTGGCCCCTTTAATTTCCACAAAAGGATTGATTTATATTTCTATGAAAAGTACATTTAATTTATGATCTTAAAATGTTACAACAGTATAGATTGGTATATTTTATCTGGCCAGCTACCGGTTCCGTTTGATAGAAGGGTGGAGCAAAATTTTATACTATACCGAAGTTTTTTTCGGTAGTTGGCCCCTTTAATTTCTTGTAGCCATATTTTCTTTTTCAAGTAACTGGCTATCGGTTGCTGGCTACTTGAAACTAATTTTTATTTCCTAAGTAACTGGCTACCGGTAGCTGGCTACCGGTAACTAACTTTTCTTGTTCAAGTAACTGGCTACCGGTAGCTGGCTACCGGTAACTAACTTTTCTTTTTCAAGTAGCTGGAACAAGTAACTGGCTACCGGTAGCTAACTTTACCTATCTCCGACGCGCCACCCTTCGATGATAAAAAGTCGCGGCCCTTTGCAGTTGCTATTTCTGGCAAATAAAAAGCCTCGTACTAAAACGTGTAAGGCGGTGCATCAAATACGGCTATCGATTTTCTCGTCGGCCGCGTAGTTTTCGTTTTGACAAAGAGGGCTTGTAAAGTGTGTTTTGATTGGATAATGGGCAAGTTATCGCGTCCAATGAAATCGCACGGCGGTACTTTCGATTTCCATAGAGGCGAGCGGCCAAGGGTTCGTAAGGAACAAAGTGTAGGTAGAACCCTTGGCTTGCGAAGATGGGCCGGAAAGGAAGTTTGGGATTACTTTATCGAAATATTGGAAATATGATGTAATTGCAATTATGTTTTTTCAAGCAGATTTACGAACTTAAAAAATACCCCTCGTATTCTGTACAGATTTTATTGTTAACTCTTTGTTAAACACGTAAAAAGTTTATTTCACAAAACTTCGAGATAGTTTAAAAATATATATTTGAAAGGAAAATATTTGGATGAAGTCAATAAATACTTTCGATCCTTAATCATCGGCGAGTTCTTTTATCCCTTTCGTAAATAAAAACATCTTCTGAATAGGGGAAATGATTGAAGAACTTTATAGGCCTGTCCCACCTAACCGAATTTTTACACCGAATGCGTACCGAACTTAATTATGTGTATTCGTTAAAGGATCGTTCTACAAACGGTTTGTGTTCGGTATGTTTACGGTGCCATTCGGTGCTTTTCGTCGACATTACTCAGTGTTCGCAGACGCCTAAAAAGTTTTTGAGCATGCACAAAATTTTTCAACAAATGCAGTGAATCTAAATTTCGGACTTAATTCGGTAATCGTTCGCCGAGGGATCGATAGGCGCGCGTCTGGCATCCGTTACTTTCGTTTTGGTGTCGGTAATAATTCGTAGACGAATTTCTGTTCGGTTTGTTCGTTAGGATCTCACCAAATGACTAGCGTTTGCACTCCGATTAAGGTGCGTTTATTTACCGATCTGGCCGAAAAGGTAAAGGAACCGCTAACGAAACACACCGATCCTGACGATGCCATTCCGAATATGACGTTATGTTCATTACTCAAACGGTAGGGGTTTGTTGATGTTTATATTTCGGAGAAACATCGTTGGCTTTTCGACACATTCGCTGTAAGTTCGTTAAGTGTTCGGTGTATGGTCGGTACACAATCGTTAAAAACCAAAGATCACCGAATAAAATGACAACGAACACTGCGAATTTCGCACTTGACATTCAGTACGAATTCGCTGCTAATGTTCGGTTAGGTGGGACAGGCCTATTAATAAAAAAGGAACCAATGACCTTTCATTTGTCATATTCGTACATTTTAACCTCTTATTCAATATTTTCTATGCTTCAAAATACCGATACATTAAGAATGATTTTCTCTCACAAATAATTTGCAGTCTGAAACACATTTTTATTAAGGTATACAACCCATCTTTAAAAAAACAACACTTTCTAGCCATGCTACATGTATCAAATCACACACACTTGAAAATAGACTTCAAATAAGTTGATTCGTCGTGCTGGATTTCAAGATTATGCTTCTAGAAGAAAAAAAATAACACATTTTTTACTCTATATTCATATGCAAGGGATGTAATTTTGAACATTTTTGTCATATATTTCCACAAATATGCATTAATTTAAAATTCTAAACCGTTCACAATGTTTATGTTTGTATTTGGAATGGAAATATGACACAGTTTAGGAATTACTAGCACTTTTCAAATTTCGCCTCTGGCTCTTTGGTGCTAATGATGTGTTGTATACGTTAAGTCATTCTACTTCAAAATTTGAAATTATCCTAAATTATTGCTAGGACTGAACAATTCGTCCCTTGACTGCCAGAAAAGGCTATCAGCAGTTAAATTTTGACAGCTGATAGCCACTTCTTGCTGTCAAGGGACAACATATCCTGCATGATAAGGGCATTTTATGATAGAAATTCATACAAGTTCATGGGTCTAAATCAAAGTTGATTCGAATTAATGGATAAATAATATGGAAGATGGGCAATTCTAAAAACGTACACATAAACCGCAGAAAACGAAAGTACGGGATACTAATACAAGCAATTTAACAATCTCATGTTGTTCACATCATTTTGCAGTGATGGCCAAAACTTTTACAGGCAGTATAAACTGAGATCAGCCTGCACAGACGTGCAGTCTGATCTTAGCATACACTACCTGCTTATCATTATCTCTTGTGGCAATTCTAATATAAACCAATTTAAATTGTTATTATTACAACCCATTATAAGAAACTCAACCCCCTTCGTGCATCTTCAGGCATTATCCGTGATAACGGGAAATAATGAGAGATGCATTCGTCAATTTCCGAGCATCATCAGTGATTAAGGCAATTTCCGTTACAATAGAGGACTCCCGAACATGTACGTAAGTATTTAATGCTAGGTTCCCACTGCCGATCTCATAAACTCGATCAACACGACCACCTAATTTACCCGATCAAGCCCGACCAAATGTGTATACACGACTTCTTCTCGATCTCTAGTCGATCAAACTAGACCCCCACCCGAGCACTCCCGATCATTTCCCGATTGAAGCCCGACCATCTTTCCGATGTCTACCCGATCACCCCGTCCTTAATTCGAGCCCTACACGATCAAGACCCGACCGTCTCGATCTGTAAACGACCAGATCGAGCTGATTCTATTCTAGGTGTTCTGAATGAAAATCTTTTTGCAGCGTCTGTGATTATCACATGTTCATAATAACTTCATAATATTGTCAGCTTAAATATGTACATAATTGAAATGTGACGTAAATGTACTTTTAGCTATTGACTCATCCTTAATCTGATGAAATATATAGATTAATGCATTCTTTAAGGCGTTTTTAAAAATACCATTATATCAATCGTACGTGTTATGTCTCGGAACGGGGAATCATGTGAAACGCAATTTCCGATAATTTTCAATATTTCTGTTAATATACTCTGCGCGGGATCTCGTGCTGTTTGTACACATTTATTACCACACGACCAAGTGTTCCCACTGCCGACCAGATCAACTCGATCAAGCGGTCGAATACAGGTCGAGCTCGGTCTGAAAGAGTGATCGGGAGCGGTCGAGATGATCGAAATTGATCTGCATCGCTCGGGCTTCCTACTCGAGTTTTTTTGACATGCAAAAACAGTCGAGTGCGTTCGAGTACAAAAATCATCGAGAAGCGATTGTGTATTGATCGGGTAGAAGATCGATCTTGTCGTGAATCAGTCGGGTCTGGAGATCGAGTGTGATCGGGTAGATAATTTGTATTCCGACCTGCACCGAGCGTGCACTCGATTACCTCGACTTGCACTCGAGTAATTTCCGACTACACCCCGATAAACTCGACCTCTGATTCATCTGTTCACTCAATCAAATCGGATGAAAAGGTCGGGTTTGATCGACTAGAGATCGAGAAGAAGTCATATGGTCGGGTTTGATTGAGGGCATTTAAGCGATCGAGTAGATCGAGTTGATCCGCTGCCATAGAGCAGTTGGAAGCACTCGATCACCTCGACTTGTACGAGTTATTCCCGAACGCATTCCCGATCAACTCGACTTCTGCTCCAACTGTTCATCCAATCAAATCCAGGTGAAAGATATCGACTCGAGCACACACAATCTCTACTCGAGTGATTGTCGATCAGCTCGATCTTCTATACGATCGATACTCGAGCATCTTCCCGATGTGTTTTCTACTCGACCGCTACACGGATTTTTTTGACGTGTCAAAACAAGTTGGCAGGATTACCGATCGATGCAGACCAAGCTCGACCATCTCGACTTATCCCGATCACCCTTGTCGAGCGACCTCGACCGGTACTCGATCGCTTGGTCGGGTTTGATCGAGTTAATTTGATCGGCAGTGGGAACCTAGCATTAAGTAAATGACAGGACGTCAACTTTAACTGGCAATTGATTTGAAACAACTTTTAAAGTCAGCAGAACAAGGGTTAAGTATATACGTGGCACAGACTTAAAGAATAATTATAAAAATATATACTTTCAAAAGAGCTGCCATTATACAAGATATAATTACAGGGTTATCATATTGCAAATCAATACGGGTAAAAATATGTACATTCCTTAATTATACGGACGAAAATGGTCGCGAAGCGACCTTTCGTCCGTCTATAGATTGAAATTTAAACGGAAATAAAAATGTTGGAAACCCTCTGCTTTTTTCAATGTTAACTGAATGGAAAAAACCGAGGGGTTCTTTGAAATTTCGGGCGGGGGGCAGGGTAATTTCGCATTTTTGGACACGAGTGCCCCTGGCTTTTAACGTCATTTTTACAGCAATAACCTGATAATCCCCTTCCTAAACGCCATCAAAACGACCTGACAGAAGAAGTGGATCAATCAATATCGATATAAACAAAGCTCTTAAATTGTGTGTGAATTAAAGAAATACAACAACAAAGCTAAATTTTAACTACAGACCTAAGCGAAGTCGACCTCACGTGTTATCGTTCTTGCTTCAATCGATAATTTATGACAGATCAGCGGCCATCTTGTTTCGTCTCCACTAGTCCGGCTACAATTTTGGCGACATTCACGGACACCATGGATGAAAATTGCACGGAGTAACATACTGCGCGATAATATGAAGTGGTGTGACACCAACGCAAGGAAGTCTATAGATATGTTTCCGGAAGTCATACTAGAACAGAAATTTACACTAGCCGAAGAAATATTGGTGCGAACGGCTTCGAGAACTATGTGAACTACGTGTAAGTGTCAAAATCTATGGATTTTCAATAGCTCGGTTATATTTCAAAACTATTGTATTGGTTTCCAGTGGCAAAGGAGTTGCGTACCAAATAAATTTCGACCGATTAAGTTGTAGTTTGGACATACCGCGTCTTTTACGGTACCGCGGTATTCGAAAAAGTGTTCATTTGCAAACGAAGCATCACCTATCAACTGCGTGCATTAGCAAAACTAAAAGCAAATTTAGTTACTGGGTTTATAATTTTCTGTGATTATTTTTAACATTATTTTGTCTGCATTGGTTTGCTGTAGAAAAAGAAAACATTCCAAAAAGAAAACATGGAATGTTTTCATGTCTCCATTCTAAACCCCTTTAAGATAATAGATATAGGATGGTCCTCTTGGGTAACACGGTACTTAATGTCATCCGGAAAAATCAATACTGAATGGGGTCATGAAAACATTCCATGGTTTCTCTTTCTAAAGTAAATCAAATGCAGTCAAAATTATGTTATTGTCCACCCAAATTACTTAAATTTCGTGCGCAAAGTCCGTTAGTTGAGCGTCTTAACAAAACATTGCTGAAGTGGGGTCATTACATATGCAGATGTGCCGGGTTAATCTTGCTGGACAATAAAAGTAATTACCAAAGATTAGAGTAAATAATTTTGCTTTTAGTTTTGCTAATGCACACAGTTGGTAGGCGATACTTTGTCTTTAAATGAACACTGTTTTGAATACCGCGTTACCGTAAAAGACGCGGTACCGAAGCGGACTACTATACACAGAGAAACAGTTTTGGAATTGTTTCTAAAAATAGTAACAAATTGGTGTTATCAAAACAAGGCTCCCAAAAAATTGGTGTAAACAATGACAGCGCGCGTGAATTCAATATACAGCGATATAGCGAAGTTTTCAATGGAACAAAAACTATAATATTGAATGAAATCTATGATAAACACCCGACATTGGTAAGAATAATGACCAAATTAAATGATTGTTATGATAATCGACATATTCCGTTGGCTAGGAGAAATATATTCGTCCAGAAAAATCTCTGCTAAACACGTTATACAAAGAGGGAAATGATCACGTGACCAGTTTGTTAACTCCGGAAAATCGACAAGTCTCCAGTCTCCACACACTGGGTGGTCCAAGATCGCGGATTAAACCATATTCTCAAACCGTGTCTCCGTGTATTCGATAATTACAAGGTAATAAATGAAGTACTATTTAGTCTTTTCATTTAAGATTCTCGGCTTGGCTTTTGCATACAGGTAAAAATTAGTCTGACCATATTTATGCCGACGGAAATATTTTAAAATAGGATCGTTTGGCATAACTCTTCATGATCTCCCCAAGTTAAAGATGTAAATTGGAGACAGCCGCTCTTATCTGCTTATCTGTGTGAAACCGTTCGTTAATTTGTCGGTCCGACCTCTACAGGGGGTCTGCCGTTTGTTTCATTGTCAAAAGCTTTACTATCTAATTGAATGCAGTCACCACAGTATGTTCTGCATAAGAATATCAGTATATCGCAAAAGTAAGACAAACTCGTCGGGCAAATTACGAATTTCAATCAAACGTTCTTCTTAACGACGGGGAATCAAGTGAAAACTGTGTTAGAAAACCATTTCTAAATCTGTTAAAGTACACATCAATAACTGGTCTTAACGTCATCGAAATTATTCATTCGAAACCATTCAATATTGACTCGAATTTAATTACAAACAGAGGAAATGCTGTAACTCACTGATTGATGGAAAGTCTTTGTGTATCATAATGTAGTTGCACAAATATTAGAATGTTCTAATCGACATTTTTACATTTTCGAGAAAGTCGAGTTTGAAATGTTAAACTTTATATACTGACTGACTTTAAAAACGCATCACTGAAGTTCATTCGGTAATAATATACAAAAACCTAAATCAACTATGTAGTATTGTATATCAAACAAAATCTTGACATCTTCCCAATATTTCCTGAAAATTTGAGACAAAAAATCGATTCAATGGCTGAGATATAGCCATCTAAAGAGAGGTGGTGTGAGGATTTTGTCAGTTTTCTCTATTTAATAACGAGTAATTCCGCTCTGAGTATCAAAAACGTTCCGCAGTCGTCGCTTCGTTGACCCTTGAGTTTAAACAAAATCTTTTATCTTCTGGGCTTGAACTATGAACCATATATGTATTGCTGGAGAGTATTTAAAAGTTTTGGCGCCCGTTTTTCAGCGTATCTAGGTCCAACGCACCCGGATCTGACGATGACTTTCTGTAACGATCTGTCACGGACATAATCGCCAGTAGTAAAGAATGCAATATCTTATTCGTAAATTCACTGTTCTGGCACGAGTTTATCAGAAGCAACATGTTTGTATTACAATTTCAGTTGGAAACGTTGTTGTAAACCAATTGCGTACGTGACGTAGACGTATGTTATTATCTTGCCGTTAGCTTGTTATAAACGGCTGATCAAGACGCTGATGCTCAGCAGCAATCCCTGTAGATTGGCTACGTTAATGAAAGTGAAAAATCGTCGATTGCATCTCGCACATTTTCGTTGACAAATACCTGCTTAGAATACTCCAACAAATTGTGTACGCTCATCGAACTTTGGTCTCGTGGCTTTATTTTTTGTTTAATCAAATTGATTCAGAAATTAGGTTTGAAGTTGAAAGAGTGGACAGACGTCACGCATTAGTCAGACGTGGTGGATTTATAAAGACCTTATAAAAAGGATAAGATCGACCAAAAGTTTTGGTTTATCTCCAATTACCTCTTTTTCAGTTGACTTTTCACAAACCCACGACATCCAGCTAATTCCTGGCATTCTCCCACCTCTTTGCCTCAAACCGAATTTAAATTGGTCAAGTATTAATAAAAATATTGAATATTTTCTGAAATTCTGAGCCATGTGATTATCCACCGTGATTAAAGTGATATTTCACAGACTATTTTTCATAAATTTTACTTTCATTTTTATCTGAAAGAGTATATTTTCTTATGAAAGTTCTGACTGAAAATTCCAAGCCAAATATTGCGCCGTTTACGAGAAATATAAATTTTTGTTTTAAGATTAAGCAAACTGATGTGGACAACAGATCAAATGTAGGCCCGCCTACATGGAATTTGCTAATTCTGTCTCAACTTTAAAGGCGTGTTTTTCGCTTATCAGCAACAATTAAAAAATGATAGCATTTTTATTTATACTCATTTGAATAAGCAATCTTGGCATCAAGACATTTGATCAGGGAAAAAAGCAAAAAAGGCAGAATAAATAGATAGATAAATGAATGAAAAGAAAAAGATAGAAATGAATAAATGCTGAAAAACATTATTTGTGTTTTAACTGAATTAAGTTGTAGTACTTTAAATTTATACAAAATTAGAATAGCACATGATTTATAACTTTTTGTCACTAAAGATACGTAATTAATCAGTTAATTAGCATTGTCATTTTGCAGAGGAATAAACAACACCATATGAATATATTTATGGCTCAGGGTCCTTATCAATATCACAGCATGTCCACGACGTGTGATAACTTGACCCAACAATTACACAACAATTTCAAAAATTTAAACGTGTCCGAACGTGTCCGAAAAAAACATTTTTTATAAATGATACCGCAATCGAAACAGTAGACTCCTATAAATATCTGGGTTTAACATTTTATAAAAACGGCAGTTGGTTTAGAACACAAAAAGATTTGGCAAAACAAGCATCGATTCCCAATTATAATTTATTCAAGATTTTTTCGGACGTTGAATTACCATATTCTCAGAAGCTGAAGCTTTTTGATAGTCTTGTCAGCTCTGTTTTAAATTTCGCTTCTTAGGTATGGGGGTTCCACGCTGGAAAAGACGTTGAATTAGTACAATCGAAATTTCTACGCAGAATGCTTGGCGTGAAAAAGTCAACACCATTATTAAAGCCCCGTTCCCACTGTCACGGTGTTGGTCCCGGACACCCACGGTACCTCCCGGTGGGGAAAGAGCCGGTATTCCGGGATGATCCGGGATCTTTTCTCTAAAAAATGATTCATATTCCCATATTCCCGACATTGCCCCGGTGTACCCCCGGTTTATTACTAGCAGGATCTTCCCGTTCTACCCCGGACTATCCCGATTTGTTCTCGGTTTGCCACGGTGTATTTACGGTGCAGGGGCCGGCGTGATCCCGGTTGATCTCGGTACGACCCGGTGTAACCCCGGTCGTCGCCGGTAGCGCACCGGTAGCCGCCGGTATCACCCTTTCATATTTCATACCGGTGACAAGCCGATGTTTCCCGCTGGTCACTCGTGGATCAGCATCAGTTCTCTTTCGTCTCTTGAAGTTCTGGTTTATGAGATAGTTCATCTTGTTTGCTTGTGCTTGCATCAGAAAATGAAACTACATTGATTAAGCTGAAAATGTCCACGGATCATCAGGGACTATCACGGTTGAGCCAGGGTAGAGAACCGGACTTGCCCCGGAATATGCCGGTGTTTCCCCGGATAAAGCCGATTCTTGACATCCTCTCGGTGAGTCCCGGTGACTGCCGGTTGTATTAAACATTTTAAAACATCCGGGGTCGGTTGCCGGATCAACAAGGTTCATCCCGGACGGTCCAGGATGTTCACGGTGCCGCCACGGTTGTACTCCCGGTTTGTCACGGTTTCCCCCGGACCACTCATCCGGGACTAACCGGGGGTCCAAACCGTGACAGTGGGAACGGGGCTTAACATTGTACGGAGAAACAGGTAGAACTCCCCTTACTATAAATAGAAAAATCAATATGATTAGATATTGGATACATATTTTAAAACAAAACGACAACTCTTTAATAAAATGTATGTACAATTATTTCAAGAATGATTGTGATAATGACAATTTTTACAACGGTGCAAACTGGGCTTATCATATAAAATATATTTTGGATCACCACGGATTAGGAGATATTTGGATTAATCAAAATACTGTTAATATCAATTTCTCTTTTATAAAACAACGAATCCTGGATAATTATAAGCAAGATTGGTTTTCAGACATCAATGAAACTAGCAGATTAAGCTCTTACAAATTATTCAAAAATAACTTTCAATTAGAAAAATACCTCGAATTGCAATACGACAGTAAATATAAAATTGCCCTTACCAAACTTAGAACGTCTTCTCACGATCTTAACATAGAATCTGGTCGATATGACAATATTCCACGCGAAAATCGTATCTGTTTAAATTGTTAAATGAATGCTGTCGAAAGCGAATACCATTTTTTAATTGGACGTCTTTCGGACGTCCAATTCTTATAACCACTTTTCGACAGGCGTATTGGGTTTCAATTACCAAAAAACCCTTCTCAGACTCAGTTGCCAGTTGGTCAAAATTCAAAAAAGATTTTGTGACCATACAGGAAAACTGTCGTATCTTTTCCTGCTTTCTATGTCTTCTCTAACAAAAAATATAGGATTCATTGCCCGATTCAATTCATGCCACGTCTTTACCAACTTTACGATCTTTTTCCGATTTAACCATTTTATTGTAGTGATTTGACTTTCGTAATATTGTGTAAAGGGTAAGATCTTTAGAAAGCGCTACATGCATACAGTATATTAATAAAATTAACAAGCGCCCTTTATCATCAACAGCAGCGATAGCTCAAACGGGAAAGGATTCGCCTCACCTTTTGAACGCCGTTGATTCGAAACCAGTTCGGATCATTTCGTCTGTATAACGTTTGTTAAAACGTTTGTTTTTCTTTATATGTGTTTACTAAAAGCAAACATTTTAGGATGATTACTCAATTTAATGCACGTATTGTGTATGACAAATTCTTTTTCTTTGATTATTGTTATTTAAGTCTTTGACATATTTGAAGAAACGGGGTTTCCACGCGACGTATTTTGGAAGCAGGGTTTTAAAAATGATTATCGGGGAGTGAGTTCATTTCGCAACTCGGGTTCGACTCGACAACAAATCGGGGTTCCATCTGAACAGCCTCAGATGAGACGCTAGTGATATCCACCTATTCAGGAAAATATATTGAGGGGCAAAAGAAAGTATACACTTTTTGTCTTTAAATATCTCTCTTAATTTCCATCATATCGACTCAAAATTTTGTATTTTTTTTATTTCTACCCCAAAACTAATAATACACTTATGCCAAATTTCATCTGAAATTGCTTTGACTACCCATATTCGGGCAAGTTTAAAAAAAATGTGACCATTCACTTTTTACATGCCACGGCTTTTACAGAGAAACATATTCAACCCAACCAAAGCTAAAAATATGTGTTATTGTGTCTATACCCTGGGTACCAAGTCAAGACAAAATCGCTCCACAAATAAAAAAGATATGTCATTAAAACATGTCAAAAATGTCAGGAGTGAAACGTTTTTGTGTGTGGTAAATAAAAGACAGTGACAGGATACTACAATAAGCACTTGTAATTCATAAAACAACATGTGCATCATCATCTTAAAGTTACTGTTTTATCTTATCTTCATTGGGTATACAATACCCCTCTGAATTTTATGTCAGGAGTGAAACACTTTTATTTTTCAAAATGTATTCCCATTTTTGTCTATTCAGCCAGAAATCTACCACTCAAATTTTTTTAGGAAGCCATCAACCTTGTGGGCATTCCGCACTCTACTTTTTAGTGATTCGTGGGTTACAATTTCTCATATTGTGCAATATATATGCTGTCAGGAGTGAAACGCTTTTTTGTTGTCATTTTGCAAGATTGTGCAAACAATTTTAGCTAAAAAGTAGTGAACATGAATTTAAAATATAATTTGGGTACTGCTTAACCATTTAGAATAGTTTTTAGCCACCCTAATTAAAAAATCTGGATGATATTCTGTAAAATTAGCAGTTATTCTTAACATTTAAATGTCACACTTTGGTCACATCTTTTTTTAACCTGCCCATTCCTGCTACTTGCCGATTTAGCAAACTTTGCACATGCAACTTCGCGAAGCATCAAACATTGTCGTTAATCCGTATTTGGTGTCTTTAATCTTTATCACAACAAATCAAAGCGTTAAATTTTCTCTAACATTCTAACCCAATTCTCGGTGGCTGGTAGAAAGCGCCCAATATGCCAACTTTTTGAATTAAGACCCATTTTTCTATGACGCTGCATAATAATGAAAGAAACACGACTCTTTATTCACTTAATCAGGTGACTAGGAACATTCTACGCAAATTTGATCAAAATCCGTTGTTGAATTTAGAAGGTGTTATGTCAGATAACCCGTTTGCATCAAGTTCCATTTTGCCATGACGTGCCGTAATATGGAAAAGCACTAAACATGTACGCATAGTCATGGGTGACTAAACTTTTTCTGTGAAAATTCTATCAAAATCCGTTCATAAATATAGGGGATGTGTCAACGTACATGGTTGCATTAATTTAGCGATTAAGACCCGTTTTTCGATGACGCTGTATGCTATGAAAAACCGTCGCACCGATAGAAAAGATAGATGGACGGATAGGCTGAGAAGGTTACATCAATAGACGAATACCTTCGGCGGCGTTTAAAAATCGTACACAATCTATTAATCGGTTTCTCCGAAAACGTGAAAGAACAAGGGTGTATATTTAATTTTGCCTCTCAGTATAATTACTCTTACGAGTTTTATTTTTTTTTTCTCCAGCATCTGTATCACTGATATTCGACAGTATCATGGCCTATGTACTTACTGATCAATGGTTATAAAAGCAATTATTATTACTTGTATAAGATCGAGTGACAGCGATCTGTATTTATTACGTTTAAGTGACCCGTTTACGTGTATTGTGCTAAGAAGATGAAGCAATGGATCTGCAACAGTCACAATGGTACCTGGATGATCGGGTGAATATGTGTACAGATAGGGACATTGCTATTCTAAAATGTTCGTTGATAATGACATTAAGATTTAAATTGCGTATTGTACTCCACTGCCTTTTTCCCGACGGCACGTCCCCAATTTCTGCTTTGTGTGCACATCTGTAGATGTAAGGATGCTGAGGTAGTACTGGTATAGGAATCCACGGTTCTAGGTGTTCCAATTCATATTCTATTTTATTTCAGCAAAATATGTATTGAATTTGATTATTTTGTAACCACAACCAGGGAAAAATTGGGGTTTTTTACTCTAAACACTAATAAAAATCAAAGTGCTTGGAGCACTGTATTTAGACGTCTCTGATTGATTGAGTTGAATTGTATGTAAATGATCGGCGTTTCATTACTTCATTTCGTTGAATTTGTGTTTAGATCGATTCTAAATCGCTGTGGTCGTTTTTCCCTAACGATGGTGAAGATAAAAGTCGAAAAAAAAGATGATAAAAAAGAACAATGTCTAAGTAGAATTCGAACCCAGGGCCTTCCAGATATAGACATGTGTAAAGAGTACAAGGTGAGTGCTCTGTCAAGTGAGCTATCGCGGCTTTCATTTATGTAGCGCGTTGGCTTACATTTTAACAACATTGCTTTATAAATATCGTCCATTATAAAATCAACGAAAGGTGTAACTGACGACAATACTCATAGTTAAACCGAAACAATTGCTAATCACATGGCATTAATTGAATTGGGTAATTGAATTAATAGTGATTATTCATAGTGACAAATCAGTTGTCTTGAAACGGCAATCAAATCAATTTTAAGTCAGAGAGGGGTTTTTTTTGGCAATAAAGCCGATTTCGTTTGTCTGAAACCGATCTTATAGACTTAAACGTTAAAGGTCTAACAGAAGAATGAATAAAATATCCATCGTTCATATACAATCCCGCTCAATCAATCAGGGACGTCCAATTACAGTGCTCTCAGCACTTTGATTATTAGTGTGTCCAAAATTTTCAGCATTACGAAGGAAATATTTCAGCCCATTCTATTGTAAATGGCCATCCTTACAAAAATTCAAAAACCTTCTTAAAGTAGAACAAAAGAAAACTGTTATCAGTTTGGCGAAATTTATTTATTATGCAGACAAGCTTCGAACATCTATTTCATAAATGTATACATTTTAAAGATTTTAATCACTGATGCCATTTTTTTCGCGGTCTTTGTAAACATGTCATACTTATTTGTATTGTATGTTTTGCTGAAAACGCTGTTTGTGTTTATAGCTGAATAAAATACAGTAGTAGTAGTAGTAGATTTGAAATTAAATTGAAACAGAGGAAGCTAAAAAGTTTAGGGGATCTGCCAGGTGCTGCGGTAGATAATTTAAAAAAAGAATTGAAAAAATATCGGCGACCGAGTAAATTTTATTTGGTCGTCCATTACTTTTTCATGAACTGATTTTAGAAAATCTACATGTATCAAATCCCTGACATTTTTGCAACCCTCTCTGCTTCAAACCGAATTCAATTTCTCGTTTTTTTTCAGCGGTTATCCACTAAAATTATAGAGCATTCCTGCCCAACGAAAAACTTTATGAATTATGAATCTTACATTTTGAAATCTATTAAAATATTTTTATAACTTTAGATTTAGAACTAATCATAACCGTAGACAACAAAATGTATATATTAATAAGGATAAAATTAGTGTTTAATATTTAACAAAGAAAATATAGAGACAAAAGAAAAAAAAGTAAAAACACAATTTGCTCAATTGACCGTTGGCCTGCAAACTAAATACTGGTCTCGTATGCGGAATTGGGTTAACTTATAGAATATGTTAATCTCGATCTTAGTCATTTTTGTCTTTGTTGCAGAATTGCATATACAGCGTTTTTAAACGAAATTGGAAGCAAGAAGACGATAAATTATTTTGAGTATATTTACACCATTGCAATCGTTGAAAGTTGTTGTTTCTCATCATAACAGAGATAATATTCAGTTTTAAAAGAAAAGTGCATTAAATACACTGTAAAGTTGCCACAGGACAACATTTTCCAACAATCTATATAGAGTATATAGGGGACTAACATGGTCATTTTCAAAATGATTTGGAAGCAAGAAGGAATTGCACTAGATAAGTAGAAAACGTACCATTGAAAAGCTAATGAATTAAAGTTCACAGTGTAGGAGCGGAAGTGTGTGAACACTTGTCTTTGAGTGATAACTTGTGTGTCTGTACATCGAGGAAATGCAACTTGGTAAACATCAGCGGTTGACATTGGTAAGAATTTGTTTTTTTCTGGATAAACACAACACTTTTGTCAGATAAGTGTACCAATCTCTTTATTTATTATTCCCTGTAATATTTTTAGAGCAATCGGAGCTATTAGTTCTAGATTTAAGTCATTTTAGGTCCAATTCACTTGGGCATGAACTAAAACGGGTGATTTAGCTGTTACGAATCGCAGTTTTCATTCGAATAGATGCATACTGTAGGGTATTTCGCGACAAAATTTTAATTCACAGCTCGTGCATATGTGTGTGTTGAGATTCATATAATTATTTGGTTAGGAAACCGTCTAAAACTTCCCATTTTTGCCGTATAAAAAATAATTTTTTGTACAATCGTTTGTCAAGTCTTGTACAATAGCCTGACAAGAAATATTCATTTTTGTACAATGGCTTGAATTGCATATGTGACACATTGATTGCAATAAAATTATGCGACTTTACCTCTTTTTGCATTGTATTCGACTGATATTTTCATGATATTAAGCTCGCCCGTAAAAGATACAGAGAAAACATGTCGGGGAAAATAAGAAATTTTTGCATGATGGAGAATCACGTGACATAATTTTATAAAATCTTCCATAACTAACCTAATATTTGATTTACACCGACGAAATACTATACTAAAGTATAATTGAAGTCTCAATCTTTGTCAATCTTTTATTTAAAATCCGGCTTTAACCGATATCAACATTTGACAGGGACCAATTACAGCTGGCTCCACATCGCATGGCACGTGTTAATGTTTTGTTTAACGTTCAATTACATTTGAACAAAATATAAACATTGTGCCATACGATGTGGCGCCAACTGTAATAGTCATCATCCATGACCCTTGGAAATCCAAAATAGATCATTTTTACTGTAACCAAACAGATCTCCTGTTTGGATCTCCTGTTATATATAATTTTACAAAACACAATTGTAAACACACGGTTTTGCACTATAATGTGATTTCAACGAGGCATACCTAACGGTTCTTAAAAGTGCGTAGCATGGCGAATGGCACAATCAAATGCGCGTACTGTACACTTTATCCCACCAAATCCGTTGAGTATACACGCGGTATAGTCACGTGACATTTTCCATGGACAGCAAGCTGAGTTAAAAGTGTCTTTAGTGGTGAAATATGACAACGACCTGTGAATGATAAAAAATTGGCGAGTTTAAATTGGCGAGGAAAAGAGGGATTTCGATTGATAGAAATATATGTTTCGAACCTACTATCCTTAAACAAATCGACGTAATACTATCTGTAGACAGCTACTGTACTGTCACGGCCACTGCGGACACCAAATGTGTCATTATTCGCCATCTTTCAGTAAGAATTATGCTTCTCTGCCAATTTACATATATTGGAATATACAGTAACCTTTCGTCACGGCACATGGTTCGATGTAGAATAGGGCACAATTATATTTAGTAAACAGTGACATAATTTCGGACAAACAATATTATTTCGAAGGTGTTATTACAAAATATCGTAACTACGGCTTGATTCTAGCCGCAGTCAAGAGTTTTCACATTTAGGCACCGACGATTTATCAAAACATAACGTTTGGCAAACCAAGTCTACACGTTTAGCACAAAATTCGTTCCTATTATATACTGAGCAAAAGTGAAAACGCTACACCTACTTTGCTTGCCATATTTCTTCTAATGACAACAAGTAAAAAAATCAAATGGAAGTGTTTCGCATTGTTTGTTGACTTGGTTGTGCCAAGCACTAAACGTTTTGTGGATCTTAATTACGGGGATAAGAAACGGTCCCTTTTAATGTGACAGGGGTCCGTTTATCAGGTGTGCAATTTAAACGTTAATTTTACACAATTTAAACCTTCAGAAATCCAATCAGAAGAATGCAAACCATACCGGACTGCACGGAATGGTAGTCTGACAAGTTACCAGTCAGGAAATGTAAAGAAGCTTGCATAACATTGTTTCAGCGTTAAGAAAATGATGTTTGAAAAGCGGAATTTTCATTATGTTCCAAAGCTTGAAAATTTTACAATGTAATCTCCATAGGAAAATGAAATCGCTATTACATGGACATCTTGGAACAATCCTAGTCGAAGAATGGTTTCAAAAATCCCCTGTTATGTCTGAATGATGTTGCACAAAAAACAAATCGAAAATCGTGATAAATTTGTGAATACCAAACAATTTAGATTTCCTATTTGTTTATTTCAAAGGGAGGTAATTCGCAAAATTGACAGATTAGACCTTGATTTTAGAGTTTGCTACAAGAGATAAGTGAGATTTTAAGTGTTTTTTTTTTTTGCAACCCGGATATGACCAATTCCGAAAAAATAAGGAATCGTTTTCTGCGCATGCGCATATGTGGCATTAGATGAAATTAGCTCTTAATGCATTAAGGGCTGTAACTCTGACATTAATCGAGACAATACAATGAAATTTCGACAAAAGGATTGCCGAAAGCCTGGGAAATAAAGTCAAAATATATTTCATACTATTAGTTTGATACTTTTCCAGAAATAAGAAATCTTGCAGTGTAGCGTTTTCACTTTTGTTCAGTATATAAACTCATTCATCACTCTAAAATGAATTTTGAAATATAGGTAAAGAAAGAAGCCTATCCTGTGGAACATTGGATAACAAATTAAAGAAGATAAACCGAAATTTCGTGTTTGTGTTGATATTGAATTTGTAATCCGTGTGAAATATAGGCAAGTGACATTACAAACTGTTTGTAAGCGATTGTACAATGAATTCATAAGGGAATTGTCATTAGCCAAACGATTGTACATAAAAACTGTCAAAATGCGGACACTTAAATTGGGAATTTTATTGGAATGGACATCATTTCGTCTGAATCATGTTCTTAGTGAACAAATACATACATAAAGGCATTTAATTTTGGGAATAAACAATACGATTAATGTTAAAAAGCATTAAAAATGGCAATTTTATGTGGTTAAAATCATGCTCCAATTTTCCCATCCAAATGATCAAGGCATTTTGTATGGTTTAGACAGCTCAGACCGGGCGCATATTAGGACAATGCCTTCCATGTTTATTCAAGATTACGACATTACAACAAAATATAAGATATATGTCGAAATAATTATCAATTATAAACTTTTTCTTACCTATGTCAATCGCTGATGTTTACCAAGTTGCATTTCCTCGATGTACAGACACACAAGCTATCACTCAAAGACAAGCTTTCACACACTTCCGCTCCTACACTGTGAAGTTAATCGTCATAACAGAGATAATATTGGCAATTAGATATTAAATGAGTTATGACTCAAACAAAATTAAAGCCTTCTTTATTTCAATGTAAAATTCTGCTCCGTCTCGCATAGATAAGACGGTCCCGCGTCTGCGTATACTCCCCGCTGGGAAATACTGATAAGATATTTTATGAAGGAAAAAGTTCGGTATGACAGTCGAAACTCATTGTGTCGACATCGGATGAATATAAATATAAAATATCTTTTCAGGACCTAGCCGCCATTGTTCAACTGTCATTTTGAAGTAACCCCCCCCCCTTCCCCAACAAAAATAAATGTACGAAACATGCCATTTTCAGTGTGAAGATGATAATCTCTGGCCCATAGGAACAGGGAGGGGGGCTTGGGGGGGGGGGTTTAAGCCCCCCCAAAGTTGGCCAAAAATGCCAAATTTTCTTAATTTTTACACTTAATTTGTTTGGGAAATCCCAATCAGCCCCCCCCCCCCCAATATTCAGGAAAGGTTCTTTAGCCCCCCCCCCCAACCCCCCCTCCCTATGAAATTGCTTCCTACGGGTGTGAATCTCAGATAAGTCATTCTGGTAGATCAATTTGATAATAAAAGCATTGCTCTGAAAGCCCATATCCCAAACGACAAATTATTTAGACTTTTCAAGTTTGACAGCGGCTTGACCCTTTCCTAAATGGCACCTGATTCAATTTGGAAGCTCTTGCAGATAACAGAATGAGCATCTTGAAAGTAGGATTTTGTGTGTGCAAGAGCGGATCTAGAGGGGGTCGGGATGTCAGGACACCCCATCCCCCCTGGAATCAGCCGAAAATTGTTAACTATAAAGCATCAATATGTTATAAATAATTTAATGCATTAAAATCATTTGGGCGTTGACCCCCCCCCCCCCCCCCCTGAAAAAATCTTTGATCCACCCTTGTGTGTGTACATAGGGGCCTAATATATCTAATGTACAGGCCCGTAGGAAGCTAATTTGGGTTTTCGCAAAATCAAAATTAAGAAAAATCGGCATTTTTGGACAACTTTGGAGGGCTAAGCCCCCCCCCCCCACCAAGCCCCCCTGTTCCTACGGCCCTGATGTAGAAAACCATGAGGCAAACGGAGAAAACGCTGATTAAAAGTATTTCATTATTTTGCCTTTTGGAATGATGTTTGAAACAATATTCCGTAAGACAGTCAAATCTCTTTTTTTTTTTCAATGAAAGTTGCAAAAATATTCCTGTAACTTAAAACTAATAATTAACATAAATGACTGTAGAAAATATTCTTAGTACTTAGCACAGTGGGGATTGTGCATGATGGGATGGATAACGACTACCGACAATAGGGAACGATTTTATCAAGTAAACCGTGACGTAATTTGGGACAAATAAATAGTATTTCGTTGGTGTTGTTATAAAATCTCGTAACTACGGCTTGAATCAAGCCGTAGTTACGAGATGTTATAACAACACCAACGGTTTATCAAAACATAATGGTAAACTCAGTCTATTTTTTGCACAAAATGTGATGACATTTCGCCTCGCTTCAGGTTAGACATTTTGCAATAACTTTCTTATTTCTGTGTCAATTTTCAAGTGGTTTGTTGCATTTACCCCGCCTTACTGAACTCTTTCCTCTGATGTATGACTTACCCGAAACATCCTTTTACTTTTCGCAAAAATTGATCCCAACCGACCCAAAAAACGAAAAATTGCCGTGGTAACGTGTACGACCGTTAATAAAATCGACTCAAAATCACTATTGCAGGGTATTTCACAAAATTTACGACGAGCGAACGTGTCCTATACGTAAAGTTTGCAATAAAAATATAAAAATAAAAGGATCTCAACATCTTTATTTGCAATTGCTACTGGCAAAAGAAACATTTGTCAGGTGCATATAATGATGAAAATTATTTACATCCATTGTTTTAATTGCATGCATATAGGTTTTGCAAGTGTTAAGTTCATTATGAGGCGTAAAAAATAGCTGTGTTTCTGCTAGCATGCACCTAAAAAATGTGTGTGAAGAAAACGTAAATTATGATAGAAAAATCATCGAAAATCTAGAAATACAGTAAGAAACGGGAGAAATAGAATATATGGTTGGTGCCGAGATGGATATCATAAAGTTTATTCTTAGAAAACTGAAGACGGCGAGCTTTAGCGAGCCGTCTTCAGTTTTCTAAGTCTCGCCGAATAAAAAGTTATCCATCTCGGCGCCAACCATATATTCTCTATCTAAATAGCTAATCTTTTTTTTTCTATTTGTTTATTACCCGTAAAAATTATCAATATGCTATCCAAATCATTTCAAATACTAACAAATAATTGACAAATGATGTTGATTAAGGTGATTATATACATCATTATTTTAGTTTTGACATTTTTCAAGGCAAATTTATATTTGCCTGATAATTTTCATGGGTAGGTTGGCATGGCAGTCTTTTTTGGGAAAATGGCAGTAAAAATGTAGGGTCGGGCGGGTTGGCGGGAGCACAAAAATTTTTATTTAACGTCTGATTAGAAATGAAAGTAAGTGATACATGTGTGAAAATATTAAGATCAGATTGCATGTTTAGACTCGGATCATCATTTAGACTTATAAAAAGATGAGAATATTCCTAGAGGATTTGATTGTGTTGTATACTTTCCACTACAGCATGTGCTTTAAGTTATTCATATTTTTTACAGGTTAGTGTTTACAAGCAAGAATGGAAGCAAGAAAGATAAGTTTACAGATTTTACAGAGCAGAAAAAGGTAAAATGACTGCCACAGCTTTTACTGAAAATCAATATGATAACCTGTTGTAAATTGTACAGAAAAGCAGATTAGCATAGTAAACTGATATTATAACAGCCAGAAATAAGTGAATTGATGAATATAATTCATAAAACATCAAGGCAAAAGAAGATAATGCTGTTTATTGGCATTTATTTTGGGGGAAAAGTTTTTTTCTTCAGAATTTTCTAAAACTGTTATACAGACATCAAAACCAGGGCTCGTCACAAAACCACAAACTTTTAGGGTGAACCATTTTGAAGGCGGCTGCAGACAATAAAATGGATAAGAATTGTGTGCAATATATCAAGAAAAAATATTGAGGTAAGCAAAAATGCGGATAATCAGCATTTTCTGCTTTTGCCTTAATATTTTCCCAAGTCTTTTTAAATCTGTCATGTCAAAATCTGGTCTCGTTTTGGAGAGGGTTAAATTGCTTTAAGAATGGGCGTGCAGATTAAACAAGGTAAAATATTATACCAAATCGAACTTTAACAAAGTCACAAGTACATTCTTTTCAGTGTGACCACAAATAGTTGTATTACGGTTTGAATGGGAAATACATGTAACAGAGGATATTGCTCCAATTATGATCAACATGTATTGGCTTCTTTATTTTTTCTTATTTTATTTCAGTTCTTCAGTTGATGAATACACACATCCAGATTTAATCTGCAGTCTTACATAAAGGTGTTTCATCAATACGGTAGAATCTTTACGATCGATCCAGAGTGTTTTAAACAGAAGCTGTTTCATCAATACAGCAGAATCGTGACGATCGATCCAGAGTGTTTTAAACAGAACCTGTTTCATCAATATACTGTAGAATCTTTACGGTCGATCCAGATGTTTTAACCCATTACCAAACGGCAAAATTTTGGGCTGGTCCAAATTCAAAGATGTTGCAGACGATGTTGCAGACGACAATTTCAAGCGAATGAAATGTAACAAATTTGGACTTTTGGGGTAGAAAATATTGTGGCAAATGAAGAAATTGCTTGTCACAAGCAATTTCTTCATTTTCCACAATGTTTTCCAAAGCCTTATTCTTTATGGGAGTCAAAAGGAGTCACTGTGTGGTAATGGGTTAAATAGAAGCTCTTTCATCAATAGCGTACTGTAGAATCTTTACGATCGATCCAGAGTGTTTTAAACAGAAGCTGTTTCATCAATACCATAGAATCTTTACGATCGATCCAGAGTGTCTTAAATAGAAGCTGTTTCATTAATACCGTAGAATCTTTATGATCGATCCAGAGTGTTTTAAATAGAAGCTGTTTCATCAATACCGTAGAATCTTTACGATCGATCCAGAGTGTTTTAAATAGAAGCTGTTTCATCAATACGGTAGAATCTTTACGATCGATCCAAAGTGTTTTAAATAGAAGCTGTTTCATCAATACCGTAGAATCTTTACGATCGATCCAAAGTGTTTAAAACAGAAGCTGTTTCATCAATACTGTAGAATCTTTACGATCGATCCAGAGTGTTTTAAATAGAAGCTGTTTCATCAATACTGTAGAATCTTTACGATCGTTCCAGAGTATTTTAAATAGAAGCTGTTTCATCAATACTGTAGAATCTTTACGATCGTTCCAAAGTGTTTTAAATAGAAACTGCTTCATCAATACTGTAGAATCTTTATGATTGATCCAGAGTGATTTAAATAGAAGCTGTTTCATCAATACGGTAGAATCTTTACGATCGATCCAGAGTCTTTTAAATAGAAACTGCTTCATCAATACTGTAGAATCTTTACGATCGTTCCAGAGTGTTTTAAATAGAAGCTGTTTCGTCAATACTGTAGAATCTTTACGATCGTTCCAGAGTATTTTAAATAGAAGCTGTTTCATCAATACTGTAGAATCTTTACGATCGTTCCAAAGTGTTTTAAATAGAAACTGCTTCATCAATACTGTAGAATCTTTATGATTGATCCAGAGTGATTTAAATAGAAGCTGTTTCATCAATACGGTAGAATCTTTACGATCGATCCAGAGTGTTTTAAATAGAAGCTGTTTCATCAATACCGTAGAATCTTTATGATCGTTCGAGAGTATTTTAAATAGAAGCTGTTTCATCAATACCGTAGAATCTTTATGATCGTTCCAGAGTATTTTAAATAGAAGCTGTTTCATCAATACTGTAGAATCTTTACGATCGTTCCAGAGTGTTTTAAACAGAAGAAATGGACAACGGCATACAACCTTTGTTTAAAAGAACCTGACTTCTGAGACATCTTTCTTTGCAACGGTTGTAACTTATAGGTAAAGAAACTTGACATGCATGATAAGACACAAATACAATTTCTGAAGTTGATACAGGCATATCACATGAATAAATAAAAAAACCTTACCATGATGTTCTTCTCATTGTATGGTTTTTTCTTTGTCATTGTAAAATTCAGGAAATTTCAAAACAGAATTTTCAGTGTTAATTCGGTTGTTAAAATTGAATTATTGTTTTAGATAACTTTCAATGGCTCTGTGCTTGTTAACCAAATTACTTTATTTCTTAATTCCGAGGTGCTGTATCTGGCAATGTTATTAGATTACAGGAGAATAACTTGAAACTGTAGTGGTCAAGTTTCTTACAAGAACCTCCAACACATAGTGTTTGTATAACAAAAATAATTGTGCATTAAACCTTTGATGGAAAAGAAGAGAAGAAATTGAACATTTTGAAATTGAGGAATTTCTGTTTTCATCATTTTGTTCCTGTACATGTTCCTGTTTCTTACATGGAACACCTCAAAATGACTCGCTATATTTTGGTATATTTGAATTTGGTTTGAAGCAAAGAATGTATCTTCAATACACTGTAAATAGGAATTAACACATTAGACCACCAATTTTTAGACTTGCTCATGTTCAGAGATCTTTAGTCTTTGTGGATTGAAATCATTCTGGGAACTGAAGAAACTGCTTGAAGAAACTGCTTGTCACTAGTAATTTCTTAACTTTTCAATGTTTTCAAAAGCCTTTACCTTGTGCGGCATCTAAAAACATCTTTGTCATATTTGGTAATTTTAGTTCAAATGATATTGTTTAAGAATTATTTAGCTCTTTTTAACCCACACAGTGACTCTTTTTGACTCCCCACAAGAAAATGGCTATAGAAAACATTGTGGAAAATGAAGAAATTGCCTGTGACATGCAATTTCTTCATTTCTCACTATGTTTTTTACCCAATTAGACAAAAAAGTACAATATCATCCACTTGATATTGTCGTCAACATGATCTTTGAATTTGGATCTGTCTAAAAAAATTGTCGTTTGGTAATGGATTAATGCAATATGTTTCCAACTAATTGAAAATGTGGACTTTTAGAAGTTAGAACATTTTAAGGAATAGAATTACACTTAACATACACTTTTATTCAGAGGGGCGAAGGCTTTTCAAAATGCAATATTTCATTTAATGTTCATCAAACCTTATGTTCCGGTACTCAATGGAATTTTCTTATCGACATAAAAGTCACATTATTTAAATGAGTACCCACAAAATAGGAAGTAGATTTGAATAGAAAAAAAAGTAGAATGCCTTCACCCCACTTCTATCGCTTTGTTTATTGTTATGTCTTTTTGATTGCAAAGTTCTCAAGGATGTGCTGTTGTGATTGTCCATTGTCCGTCTGTCTACAATTTCAAAAAGCAAAAAAACTGCTTAGCCATAGAGCTGTGATTTTTTCTTTTGACTTAAAGTAGGCGAAATTTAGTATGCCTAGAATTATACATTTTTGTAAATAGGTTAATCTTGTTTAATTTTTTTCTCTTATGTGTAGCGTTCTCTCATCATGTATTGTATGTTACTCTACTTATGTGGGAAATCTTTAGACAGCAAAATTATGAATTTGGACAAATTCAAAGATGTTGCAGATCTATTGCAACTTCAAGTCAATACAGTGTCAATTTTACATTTATTTTGGTCCAGCTGAGTGAAAAACTTTGTGGAGATTAAAGAAATTGCTTATGCCAACCAATTTCTTCATTTACCACTATGCTTTCCTGTTTCCAAAGCTATAATCTTGTTGGGAGTCAAAAATCGTCATTGTTTGGGAATGTGTTAAAATGTTGTATCTGCATAAGGCTATTTGTTTGAAATGCCTTATGAAGCATGGCTGAACAATCCTCTCGGGTGAGCAATTTAGGAACATCTTGCCTCTGTTAATATGAAGAGACCCAAGTTCTGATTAAATGTATGTATTTAGTTATTGATTCATTAAATGATGTAATATCTTAGTCTGTCTTCTAATTTTCAAAATTTCACAGCTGGTTTATAGTTAACCCTTTCCCAAATAATGAAATTTTAGGGTAATCTACTTAAAAAACTGCCACAAATGACAAAATGGATGTTATTAAAGATATGATATGTGTAAAATATGGCACAGAAATAAGAAACTGCTGGTTATCAGCCGTTTCTGCTTTTGTTTAAATGTTTTCCCATGCATTTTCTATTAGGGAAGTCAAAACCATGTCTTGTTTGGGAAAGGTTTAAGTTGTTAATTTGATCCTTCCCAAATGGTGCAATTTTAAATTACCCAAATTTGATATGAGCTGCAGAGGACAAACTTACTGTCAAAAGAAGAAAATATTTATGTTATATCATAGAAGATTGTTGGAGAAAAGGAGAAATTGATAATTATCAGCATTTTTTCCTTTCTCTCCATGTGTCCCAGCCCTTTCTCTACTAGGAATGCGAAACAATGTCTTGCAGAAATGGGAATAGGTCACCATAACATGGCCAATGTGAAGTTAGCCAAAGGTGAATAAGTATGTGTTACTTATTGCAAAATTTACATGGAAATCATAGACAGAAAAAAGAAATGCCTTTATTTAGGCTTTCTCTTTTTTTATCAGTTATTTCCGCTGTTTTTTAGCTCGACTTTTCGAAGAAAATGAGAGCTTATACTGTCACCCGTGCGTCGGCGTTGGCGTCGGCGTTGCAACAAAGGTAAAAGTTTTTTCAAACATCAATAACTTCCATACTATCTAAGGGATTCAACCCAAACTTGGAATACTTATTCACCATCACACCCTCTACCTTAATACCAGGGCCCATGACCCTGGCTCCACTATATTTGGAGTTATGCCCCCTTAAAGTTTATACTAAGCAACTTAGAAAGTCGAGCGCGCTGTCTTCGGACAGCTCTTGTTTATATTGGACATCGTACTAAATACTATTGATCTGCTGGTTGTCGATTCTATCCCGGCTTGGTCAATATGACTTAAGTAGTCATATCTCTGTCGAAGGGATTGATTCTATCTTCATCAAGGCGAGCAGCTGGAGGCTCGGTAAGGGTGTTGTGGTAGTACTGGTTTGAGAAACAACAGGAATCCATGGGTAGGTGCTCCAGCCACCGAGATGTGACCCTGGTAGTTGAAAACGGCGTAACACCCCAATAAACTCAAACTCTATCTTCATCAACATCTTCAGGTTACTCTCATTATGTTGAAATCGGATGAATCGAATTTATGCTGAAGCCGAACTGAAAGTCTGGTCCCGCCATTATCAATTCTTATCAAAAACTATTTTGAAGTAAATATATGCATGTAGCCATTGAACTATGGCAATAAAGGAAGAGAAATTGCTAGTTTGTGGCATTTTCTTTCCTTTTCCTACCACCCTTTTTATACGCCACCAGAGGCGGAAGTATATTGGCGTCATCTTCTCCGTCTGTCAATCCGTCCAACCGTACGTACATACGTACGTACGTCCACTTTTCTTGTGAGCGCAACTCCCAAGTTTCTGGCTGGATCTTTTTGAAACCTGGTCAATGTAATCACCTCAATTGGTAGATGTGCACGAAGGAAGGATTTTATGGTTCATTGATTTTTACCTGAGTTATGTCTCCTTAAAACTTGCGTCTCTGGGAGGGGCGGCGAATATTATGACCATGGCATTCTAGTTATAAACATGTTTGATGACCAACAAAAACGGAAATATACCCTTTTCATCGAATTTGAACAATAATCGGACGAGTCCGAATACCTCGAGGTAAAATGTTTCTGATGACTTCGATACAGCGTGTTTCAACTGTAGTTACTCCTCTGCATCATCCCTCAATTTAAACCATGCTAAAATTTTGTCGTTTGAGGAAGCAAAGGGTCCGCGGTTGACAAAATAAATCAATGGCATAGAAGATGAATCATGAAAGGAAACGGAGAATATTTTCAAATGCCAATTCCATGCGTCCGATGTATCATTCTAATGTATACAAGACGTCGGAATTGTCAATATTGTCCAGCAAGGTTAACCCGGGACAACTTAATTTTCGTGCGCAAAGTCCGTTAGTTGAGCGTCTTAACAAAACAAAGCCGAAGTGGGGTCATTACATATGCAGATGTCCCGGGCTAATCTTGCTGGACGATGCACTGCTTCTTCAAAATTTACATGTATCGCTTTGATAAAATGTTTATGTATAATTTTCATTGAGTGTCAATGTGATCTTCCCACAAAACTTGATGTGTCGGTTAAATGTGTGTTTTTTTCGCCCGTATTTAGGCATTGCCTATTTTCATATTACACTGTCTATTTCAATTTAACATTTTCCATACTATGTGGCATTTCTAAAGGTAAACCCATAGAAATAAGACATGATTTAGAAAAAAATGTATCTTTTGGCATTTAAAGCCTCCATCAAACGGGATTAAATTGTTTGCAATATGATAAAGATCCATTGAACTGTAGTTATCAAGAACTGCTTTTGACGTCCCTAAATGAAAAGGTTTATAATGTGGTTTATAGTCTCAAATTTACGCGACTAGGTCCCTATCACGGTACGGAAACTACAGAGACAGAGCCATTGGCTCTGCCGCTTAAATCCTCTGGGGGGCTTCCGGCCATGTGTGGCTCTGTCTCTGGGGTCGTGATTTTTTGACAAAAACAGGTGAGTGTTCAACTTTGTTGTTCATTTATTTTCTTCTGGTGCTTAAAATCGAAAAACCGGGAATGTCATGCTCCCCTAAGACCATTTATCTGCCTGTTCTAATTCTGTGGGCTTCAAAGTCGGCAGGGTTTTCACAGGATCATTGTCGTCGTGGGTCTACCCTATGTGATTTTTTCTTGTTTACATCATGTATTCATGTACATTTCAACGGTAAATAGCCAATTGCTGCAGCCAAAACATGTGATATACTAATCGAGGGATAATCTCGATCAGACATTGCTTTCCCATGCAACAAAACCTTAGAAATGATTGGCAAACGTAAAGTTTGAGCAATTTCTATCGGTGGCTCTGTCTCTGGCGGCTGGCTCTGTCTCTGGCGGCTGGCTCTGTCTCTGCGTGCTTGGTGCAAATAATTAATCTATCGCAAAATTCGTGTCGAAGTAATTTACTCACACACTGAATAGATCATATTGTGTATGGCGAATGGTTCAGTCACCGATTAAACCCTTTACAAAACATCGAACATTCAGCGTTGTTCAATTTCAAAGCTACAATTAAACAATGTCCTTTGAATGATCAAAGATCAGCGTGTCTAAATTGACGGGGGAAGAGGGATTTCGATTTAAGTAAATATGTGACTCGGAACCGAACATCCTGTGATAAAGACATCTTACTATCTGGAGACAGCTACTGAACTCTCACGGCCACCGCGCAATATGTGCCATTATTCGCTTTTTTTCAGTGGAAAACATGCTTCTCTTCCAATTTACATGTATTGGAATATACACTAACCTTTCGTCACGGCTCATGATTCTATGTAGTACTGTACTTAAGGCGACAAACTGGGTGTTGACAAAGAAACAATTACACGATGGGTAATCCACGTGATTTGGGGAAAGGTCCACACCGAAAAAGTGTCTGTTTCAAGTATATTTTGTTCTATATCTCAGTTTAAACTCTACGTATTTTGACGAGCAATTGCACCATACGCGCCTTTGAGAGGGTCATTCCTGAACCTCTTTGTGCAAAGTATTCCATAGTTTTATTAAAATGCAACCAAAAACATTCATTTTGAATGTTTCGAGAAACCATGGGATTTGATGCGGAGTGAGTTAGAACCGGGGAATGTCCCTCTCAATGACGCGCGTGCGGTGCACTTTATCTCGTCAAAATCCGTCGAGTATTAGCTGAGACTTGAAGCAGACGATTTTTCGGTGTGAACATCAGGGGCCTGTTTCATCAAAACATTTTTAAAAGAAGTAATTTTGACTTAACGATGTCTTAAATATCGGTTAAAACAACAATCGCATAATCCAGGGGCTCGTATTTTCAACGATCTTACGACAAAGTTTTTGTATAAAATGTGTAACAAAACATCTGAGTGCACGAGAAATCAGATTGGACCAATCAGGTTTGTTGTTACAAGTAACTACGCAAAAATTAATCGAACGAGCGTTGATAATACGGGTCCCAGGTCTTGATAAATTGGTGATACGCGTTTCTTGTCCAAAACTTGTCGTAAGTCATCGGTAAGACAAAGACAAAAAATACGTCTTAAAAATGAAACTGGCCCTTGTTTTTTTTTCTTTTTTTTTTTTTATTTGCACCAATATATCCGACATCTTTCCATTTAATCCTTCCCAAGCAAGACATTTTTCTGGTGCATTGCGAGAAAAGAAAATTGCTCATAACCAGCATTTTCATATTTTTTCTCACAGATTTCAATGATAACTATTACATATTTGATACTTCGGAGTTATGCGCAGATACATACATGTCTCGCTCATCGGCGCCCATCTGCATCCTTGCATGTCTGGACATCATTTTGAATTGGAGCAGTCCTAAATAAGAATTCTATGTATCACCTAATGTGATATAATACCCCGCCATTACATTTGTCCGGATAATTGTTTTTGTCGAAAACAAAGGACAGTGACTCACAAAATAAGAAAGGAATATTTATGCTCCTTTGATACAGAACTTGTCTTTATTGAGATATATCCACCCATGAAATTTCATGATCATAGCTTCGATTCTTTCAGAGATATGCTTTGGACAAGTATTTTGTAAACAGACTAAAATTAACCGACAGTTCAAAGCAGAGCCAGCCGCCAGAGACAGAGCCAGCCGCCAGAGACAGAGCCACCGATAGAAATTGCTCAAACTTTACGTTTGCCAATCATTTCTAAGGTTTTGTTACATGGGAAAGCAATGTCTGATCGACATTATCCCTCGATTAGTATATCACATGTTTTGGCTGCAACAATTGGCTATTTACCGTTGAAATGTACATGAATACATGATGTAAACAAGAAAAAATCACATAGGGTCGACCCACGACGACAATGATCCTGTGAAAACCCTGCCGACTTTGAAGCCCACAGAATTAGAACAGGCAGATAAATGGTCTTAGGGGAGCATGACATTCCCGGTTTTTCGATTTTAAGCACCAGAAGAAAATAAATGAACAACAAAGTTGAACACTCACCTGTTTTTGTCAAAAAATCACGACCCCAGAGACAGAGCCACACATGACCGGAAGCCCCCCAGAGGATTTAAGCGGCAGAGCCAATGGCTCTGTCTCTGTAGTTTCCGTACCGTGCTATTCGCGCGACTTTTTAGGATAATATTGTGACATAGGAAGAAATTGCGTGCTGTTAAAAAAGAAGACGCTCCTTTTCCTGAAGTTGCTCCTTTGCTTTCATCGTTTTCCAGGTTGTGCCGTGCATGTTGTTTATTGTTTCTGGTGGTTAGTTTTCAGTTTTCATTCTATCTTAATTACGCTCGACCAATATTTGAACTTTGAAAAGATACACGCATACATGAATCTAGGCATTCCTCTGGCCAAAGAGTCAACAACATAAGAAAACTGCTCTAAAGATAAAGACAACTAACAAAATTTAGCAGCTTTATCTCGAAATCCTTGACAATTTGTATTTATAAAAAGGATTTTATTTTGTTCAACTAGTTATATAGGAGTTAATACGATTTAGAAATATATCAGAAACAGGGAAAGATATTTAATCTTAACTACCGAAATTAAAGTTCAGGAAAAACTGAGAGGGCATTTTCTTTTCTATTTTCCCATTGTTGTCATTGTTATACGCCGCCGGAGGCGGTCGTATATTGGCGTCATCTTCTCCGTCTGTCCATCCATCCATTCATCCGTTCGTCCGTACGTCCGCTTACTTTTCGTGTCAACGCAACTCCTCCTAAATTTCTACCTGGATTTTTTTTAAAACTTGGTCAATTTTATCACCTCAATTGGTAGATGTGCACGAAGGAAGGATTTAATGGTTCATTGATTTTTGTCTGAGTTATGCCCCCTTAAAACTTTGTCTCTGGGGCGGCGTATATTGTGACCATGTCACTCTTGTTTTTTGTTTGTTTTCAATTATTGATTAGCAGTTCTAGTATCATACAGCCAGACATGTGTGCCCATAAAAAGTCAAAGATCAGTCGAATGACTTGGTATCCAAACATGGACTTCTTGGTCGACTTAGTTTAGTCCCATATCTAAATGTTCATTCTACCTTGTTTACAAAATCAGTTTACTATTATCCCTAGAATCTATCAGTTTTGGCTCTGAAAGATACTCTCATGAAGTAAAACGCCAGTTTTTTTTTATTGAAAACCTTGTAACTGCAGCTTGTCTTAAGCTGCAGTTACAAGGTTTTCGATTAAAATCAGCGAAAACGTGGTTAGGGAAAGACGGGGTTTATATAGGTCCGAAGGCCCAATTTTCTAAATAGATCAATTAGTCGTTGCCGACCTGCAAACATTTGGCCTGTTTCCAAATTGGAGCAAGTCATTGATGGCACAGTTCGTATTGATAAAAACAGATTTATGTCAACTTATATTACATAAATTATTAAGACAAAAAGGAGAAAATACTTGTTATCAATATTTTCTTCTGTTGTCGCAATATCTAACCTATTTCCTATTTTCAGGTTATGTACAGGAAATTGTTAAAATATCGACAGAATACGACACAAAAATTATATTGCACTTTAAAAAGATCTGCCAATACCAAACGCTATAATGCAAATTTATATAGGGAAATATTTGGACCTTCCCGTAGTAATAAACAAATATTTTGTCAGTGTCTCATCTCTAATCATGTATACGAGTGATGATTCAAAAGTTCGTGGATACAACGCACATAATTTATAAAAAATCGTTATACTGCTTATATCGGAAAAAATTGGATAGCCACGTATCAAAAATTACGGTAACCGTTATATTGCTAGTTTATAAAGGAAAAAATGGTATTCCCTTTTTTTAATAAACGATTGGTCGATGCTGTTGCAAAGCCTCGTAACTAAAGCTACTAAAGATTTGGCAATAACACCGACGAATGTTTGTTTGCGCCAGTGTCTTATCTCCAAAAAGGGATACATCAATTGTAATCAAAAGCATGAAATACAGAGTTTATCTCCCTTGATGTGTTTGATAGAACATTTAGGAGTAAATGCATCGTAAGCGTTATTGCAAAAGCTCGTAACACCAGATTTCATCAAGCTGTAGCTACGAGGTTTTTCTATAACTCCAATGATACATGTATATTTGCAAGTGTCTTTTCTCTATAAAGATACACAAATATGGTGACAAAAAACATATCCATAGTTTATCTCCCTTGGTGTATTTGATTGACCTTTTAGGACAAAATATATCGTCGATGCTATTGCAAAACCTCATAACTACAGGTTAAAACAAAGATGTAGTTACGATGTTTTGCAATATATAGCTTAGTGATTTTCTAATTACAATCGTCATCTCCTCTGGAATCAAAACCAGTCTTACTAAAAAGTATTTTTGGAGAATTTGATTAATTAAAACGTCTTTACATTTAGATTGATCTTGTTTTAGTGCAAGAATATAATGAGGAAGGTACGACTATGTAAGATTCAACTGTCAATCGTAATCCGTTATGTCGACATCGGGATAAGTCGAATTTCTGCTTAAGTCTAAGTAACAATCTAGTCCCTCTTTCATCATTTGAAATCAAACAGGTTTATTATAAAGGTAGATATAACCATTGAAATATAGAAGAAAAATGAGAGAAATTGCTCGTGTCGAGCAATTTCTCTCCTTTGCCTACTATATTTTAAAAGTAAAGGTACCTGACAACCAATAACAATGGACGAATATCATTTTAATCGAACTGTTCATAAATTCGAACTCCGGATATCTCGAGATAAAATGACAATCCCTATAACTTCGTCTCAGCCAGTTTAAACGGTTTATTTAAATGTGTTGAAGGCCGATTCATTTCCTCTTTTCTATAAACAAAACCTTGTTTTGTTATCCATAGTGGACAAGGATTAGAGAATGATATCAGACAAAGGACGAAAAAACTAAAAGTCAAATTATTTTATCTTCAAAAGCCATCGGACTATCATCACGGCCTGGAATCTCGTCACATAACAAAAACGACGACATCATCATCATCATCAACAGCAACAACAGCAGCAACATATGCAGAAACTGTTCAACTAATCTGATTTAAAACATAACCAGTTTGAATATGGCTTACAGAAGAGAAAATATAAATATGCCGGCAATGTGATGGATCTTTTAAACATGACCTGTTAAACGTCGTCTGTAATTGCTCGTCAATAACATTTTATCAGATGCATTTCATAGATCCACTACATTTAGAACATTCCTTTTCTCGTTTCCTCTACGTAAGACCATTTATATACTAAAGGAAAAAAGAAACGCAACAAAAAATAAATTTGACCATACGTTGCATTTTTGTCTTTCTCAAAATCACCCTTATTCGAGTACTTTTTTCCATGCATAGTAAAACTTCATCGTTTGACTTTCTATTGTCAAAATTTCATCAAGGTCGCAGGTTTTACGTGGCATAGATATGCGTGTAAATGTGAGCGATTTGGCGTCAACGTTAAATGCGTTTGTGAATGCAATCCAATTTGACGTTAACAATTCCTGGCTGGAATTTGATTGCTGTACTGTCCATGAATAGCATAAACAGTTTTTTTTTCGATAAGAGAATTTATTTCCATAGGTAAAATGACCGAACGTTATTGTCCTCACGTCGAGACGTTAGGCGTTGACGACCGCTTTTCGGGCGACCACCAGTTGTTCCGTTCGTTCTAAGACGTTATCTGAAGCAATATTTTGTCAACCGATGTACACCAAAGTCAGCAGCAATTGCGGGTTGAGATGTTCCATTCGTAAACATCCCAGTTGCTACTGGATGACGTCTTTGAATAAGTTGCAAAATGATATGAGGGATTAAATCCAAGCGAAAATTATTGCATTTTGTCAAGTCGACGAGCAGCTACACAAGTCAAAGAGTTTTATGTAAAGTTTGGGAATTTAAAAGTTTGCACGTGAGAAACGTGTAAACGTCTATTTTGACGTTATCTCACAGGTAAGACATGTTCCAACGTAAACACAAAGATCTATATCAAGAAACAATTCTCTGCAATTACCAGTAACAACCTTGGCTCAATAACATAAAAGAATTACGAGAAATAACAAAAATTAGTAGTTGCGTTTCTTCTTTCCTCTAGTATGTATTAGTGACTCATCAACACCATCATTGAATATTTGTCTGTGATAGTCGCTGTTGTGTCATGTCATTTCCCACCGTATAATGATTTACACATCCTATTTCTATTAAGGGGGAATGCTCGAGTTTCCTAAATTTTTTCCCAATAATAGAATTTATTTATATTTTGTATGTTGAAATTACATGTTATTACCAATTGAAAGATAAAATAAAAACGGGTGGTCAGCGATCTTGTTCGAATTTTATAGGCATTTGTATCACATACCCCTACAGCGTAAAAATGCACTATTTCTTGCTCCTGTCCAAGGTCACTAAAATGTTAATAAAATGCTGTATATTCATCGTTTAGTCCCGAAAACGGATTTAAAGTAACGTCTCACATTTAATATGAACAGAAAACCCAAAATGAGTGCTATTATAAACGCGTAAATGTATAAAACAGCATGCTTACGCATTCGGTTAGATCAACGAAGCCTGGGTGTTTTATGTCAAAATTTGCATATTTTTGGAAATATTTCAAGTTCTACATAATAGAATTTGATAAAACTCCCACATTGTATTAAGCAACATGTCCTGGTAATAATTCAAAAAGAAAATGTATAGGTCAGCGCACTTATTAGTGAATTACAGCAATTTTTATCAGCTACACATGAATAAAATGACTCAAAAAAGTGGTAACTGCATACAGACTTACGACTGTCTTGCTCTAAATAATCGATTTCCATCTTGAGGAAATCAGTTTCGCATAATAAATACACTTTTACTGTCGAAAATGGTAAATTGTAATGATGTGTTAAAATATTGAAAATATGGTAGCGAAACATATTGGTACGAAACATTTAATTTACTACAGTAATGACCGAGTGTTCCGAAAAACTGGAGCATTCCCCCTTAAGGCCTTTTCTGTTTGTACAGCATCTTTCAAATTCCCCTAGCATGGTTTATGCATGGTATATGCATGGTAGTATACATTTGAGCTGGGATCTTGAAAATGGTCCCTTAAGGTATTTGAGAACAACATGGATCAAGATCAGCCTGTGCATATGCACAGTCTGATCCAGATCCATGTTGTTCTCCAATAGCTTGTTTATGACCGGTAGCGATTGTAAGTTAGTTGGTTGATTCCATTTTAGACTACCTTATCTCTAAACTCGATTTTCAAAAAGTTTTATTAAGGCCTTTTTCCACATCCTGACTCATTTCTACTCTTTGTCACATTGCGTTTTAGGTCTTGTGCAATGCGTTCAGATTATGACTAGCCCAAACTGTTGTTTTTTGCGATTTGATTCGTTCAGGTGACAAACAATTTTATTTCGACTACAAAATGGCAAGTTTTCAAAATTCAAAGCTGCTACAAGCGACATAATTGGCGTTAATAAAGAAAGGAGTACTATGGCACAAAAGTATAAAGGAAAAATGAGAAAGTGCTGATTATTAGCATTTTCTGCGTTTGCCTTAATATATTCCCAAGCCCTTGCTAATGGGGACGTCAAAGCAAGGTGTTTGTTTAGAACGGGTTAAACTACGTTTTTCTGAAGTCAAACGTTTTTAGACTTCAGAAACCAAAATTTTAACAAAACATATTGATGACAATAATGCAGAAAGAACTCTAGACCTGTCGGCTATTTTTTTCTGTCAATAATTTCCTAAATGGGTTAATCATAGGTTCGGTTCGGAAACACGTTTGTTTTGGTTGGGATTATTGCGGATTTAATGCAAACATAATTAAACAATCTAATATGTTTCCTCCATTATTAGTGTGGTCACAGTCTCGTGTTAAAAATACTGCCTCTATCTGATTCTATGTAAAAACGAGTAATTTACAAACGGCATTTTCAGCCTAAATAACACATTAAATTGCCAAAAAGTGTGTAAAAACTTAAAGCTCAATAGTTATATTTTATTATGATAAAATACTTTTACCTTATACACGTTCTTTTCGTGTTAAATCTCTATTTGAAAAAGTGGGTCAACTCTGCGTTTCTTTGTTTGAACTCGGTTGTTACACTAGAAGAACGCGTGGGTATGTGTGATAAAATTGCTTTGGCACTGCCATTTCTTTACGGATTTTTATAAATCTTATATCAAATTAAAGAGGGAAAATAGATCTATTCATCCGTGTATGTTAATACGATGAACCGAGGAATTATGAGTCGATAAATAGGTATTCAAAATAGGTCATTTTACTCGGCTTCAAATGGCAAGAACTAGGCGGCAGAAAAGCCTAGAAAAGCCTATATATGTTCTTCAACATCCTATCTATTCAAATAATAAAACATCTTGTGCTTTTAGCTTAGCGCATTCAAGCGCAAAGGCTTTAACAATGGGAAGTGTTTTTCAATTCCCCGTGATTGATCGATAATTTCTGTCTAAACTCCATTCATCCTAAATTTATTCATGAATGTTGACGACAGTGACTCAAAGAATAGTCTTGCAAAGTTTGGTGGAAATTGGCCGAATGGTTCATTTGTTAAGAATGAAATTATGATTTCTCAAAGTTCGATAAGCCTTGCCCTGCCACGCCCATATTTTTTGACGAATCAAAAAATCACGAACATTCTTTGAATATGGTCATCTAAGGATGATTCCTGTAAAGTTTTGTCAAAATCGGCCCAATGGTTAAGGAGTAGGAGGTGTTTCAAGGAATTATGGGTGAACAGACGGACGGTGAGTGACCACAATAGCTCATCTTGAGCACTTAGTGCTCAGTCCAAAGGGATTTACAAAATCGGCGTTTCTCATGGGCTTCCTAAACATCCATTTAACCCTTTCCCAAACAGTAAAACTTTATGGTCATCCAACTCAAAAGCTGTGGCAGGCGACAGAATGAGTGTAAAAGAAAATAAGATCTTTCGCCTCAATCTTTTCACCTTCAATAAAATCCGTTCAGGACGTCAAAACCAGGTCTAACCAGGTCTTGTTCGGGAAAGGGTGAGGTAGCCAAAAATTAGATTGAATTTAGAGGTTGCAAAATGGACATGTTCAAATGTATGGTGCCCTTTTGGGTCAATGTTTTGAAAGCCTATTTCTTCACGAACCAGAGGTATAATGTTAATAATCGATCATTTGAAAGTTTGAATCATTTCTTTTTGTTTTGAATTCCTATTTGATATGTCGTAAAATATTGTTTTTATCGGAAGCAACGACACGGAACAACGAAGTGCAGAAAATATTTACACAAAGGGAGAAAATGTTGGTTATCGGCATGTTCTTCTTTTGTCTCAATGTTTTCCAAAACCTGTTCATATATGATCGTGAAAATCATGTCTTGTTCCAGGAAGGGTTGAAATAATGTAACAAATATTTATATAACTGTTGTTGGGTAGAAATTGAAGAACTAGAATGTTTGGTAGAATGATTTCATCCTTTGTAAAACTTCAAAGGGGTGTAACTATTTTATTAAATGTCCGATTTTAAAAACGTAAGCAGTTTTGAGTTCCTCTCATTCAGACCTTGAAAATGATATATAATTTGTTGAAGTTCTTTGAAAAATAAACAATAACGTAATTCGGCAGAATTATCTCCCCTTTGTAAAAATCTGAATAAGCATTATTCCATAACGCAATGTCCGATTTTCACAATTCAACCAGTTTTATGTTTCTCTCAATATTCTCTGTAAGCTGGTAAATATTTTGTAGGGACTGGAATACTTTTGGAAAAAAGTGTGACCACCCTACCATTATAATAGATTCACAATTAAACGAGAATATTTTCAGTTGTTTTGATAAAGCAATTCAACTGTAATTATTCTCGTTTAATTGTGAATCGATTATATTGATTTTGAATTTATACCAAATAATAATTTAAAAACAACAACAGAAACAGCAACATAAAGGAACACTGGATAATGTACAAAAACTAAAGAGGAAATGACCAATATATGTATCTGTTTTTAGTGTTAAGAGTCAGATATATTACATCTGAGACCTAAAGATCAACCAATGAATTATATACTCGTTATCTTGACATCGAATGAGTCGAATTTTCGCTTTATGTTTACGAAGTGAGAATGAAATGCAGAGCAAGAGACGAAATTTGAAAAGTGCCAGCAATTCCTAAACTGTGTTACAGTACGGAATATCAGAAATTTGACAATCAGAACGGAACGTGAGCGATCGGTGAATGCAACCCGAGCGAAATTGAATGATCGATAACGAACGCTGAACGTTTTCAGAATATGCCCAAAAACCAATCTTTCAATTTTTTGGCGATCAGATGAGCGCTATGATTGAATGAACGTTTATTGCCTCATAACAAGATTTATTTTTAACGAAATTCCCCAACCCTTATTTTTTAAATAACAGTTTCCGAGCCTATTATTATTTTTTTAATAAATAAAAAAATCATTTTCAATTTTCAATATTTCTTAAAAGCATCAGATGTTAAATTGAGACCGATTTATAAATTACTCAAAATAATTTCGAGTTGTTTCCCTCTTTGATTGGAAACGGTCGTCATTTCCAAAATGGCTGAATCATGTGTCAAATATTTGGCAAAGATTACCTCTGATTTACCTTTATTTTTTCCAATTAATGTTTATTCTCTCACTGCTGCTGTAGTTAAGTAGCCTACCTTACCGCCTTACGTTTGTTTATATTGTGATTGAATAGTGAATTTTGTGAGTATTTAACCCTTTTCCAAAATGAACAGTAGAATGAGAAAAAAATCCATTTGCTTTAGATAAGTAGCTACCTTCTTATGATGGGGAGTATATAAAAGTAAAATGACACTCAAAGAAAAATTAGAAATATGTCTACACACACATTTTCGTCATCATGCTCTGTACATTCTACATAAATATTCGACACATTTTGTCGTCTTTCAAGATGCATTCAAGTGGTTGATATTTAAATTCTAGCATACTGAAGAGGGTTGAATCTGTAACCATATTCACGGTGTCTGTGATGCTTGACGAATCAATCCTGCATACTGTATGATATAAACATTTCCTTCCAATGACACCAGATAAAACTTGTCGTGGTGAAAGCTAATGGCTCTTATCCAAGGAATTCTGCCGACATCTAGAGCAATAACTTTCTCCATTTGCCGAAAATTTGCGGAAATCCTATAAAGGGGTAACCAGAAATCCATGATAAAAACATTCTGATCTTTGTCTACACAAATTAACATAGGCGTCAAATGAGCAAATGTTTTAAAATTGGATACCTTTCCATCAATTGACATGCTTACCACACACGATTGGCATCCCCCTAGACACACATAAATCGTTTCACTTTGAGAATGTACAACCATACGACATGTGTATAACTGATCCAGTTCGACATCAAGAGGATTATGGATGTTAAACATGTTGATCATTTCTCCTGAGGCATCAATGACGTGGATTGAGTAACGATGCTTTCCACCCAGAGAGTCGGTACACCTTGTGATAAGTTTATCATTACAGTAGGCTAGATCGTAGCACCTACCATGTACATTGATGCTTGATTTAATCTGTGCTGGTCTCAAATGTATGTTCATTATAGTTATTTTTTTACAATCAGGAATGCTTACAGCAATAAGAGACTGCAAAGAATCTGTAGATGGCATTTCAGTTATGCCGTATGGTGATGATGATAGTTTGATGTAACGAGTCATTTTGTTGTTGTTGACATTGAATATTTTGATGCATTTGTTCTGATAATCTGTGATCAGCCATTTCTGGTTATTTTTAATAGTACATACATCATTTAAATCGCCATCGAGAAAACTCAGATAATCAACATTGTCATTTTGAATTGTTAGTTCATATAGAATGATGCTTAAGAATTCCTTATCCTGTTTACATCTCACGTTTACAACATCTCGCAAAAATGTTTCCACATGCTGCATATTTTCAGATGTATGGTGTCTTTCTGTTTTTAGTTTCTCTAATACTCCGACCCTGATTCTCCCCTTGTACTGGCCGTCTTTTGAAAGCGTACGATGTCTATAGTGCTTGCCAACACAGCTTGAACAACAGTATTTCTCACAATCAAAACACAAAAAACACGCTAAAATGTTTTGACGACGTTTGTTCTCCAAGTACTTGAAGTAAAGGTTGAATTCTTCTATCAAAAAAGGGTTGCTTAAATATGCTTTCGCCTTTTTGACAAGCAATCTTCGCCCAGAACGTTCACGCCATTTTTCTCTGAAGCGGTCTTGGATAACCTGTTCATCTTCAAATTCCTGCAAATTTCTGAATCCGTACATCAATACACGCAATAAAGCTATACCGTACCTATAAGGTCGATATATTCTTAAGCAATCTTCACAATTAGCTTGTGTCATTTTATAACCTAATGTATTTTACATGTTTATCTGTTTTTGCTTATTCTTAGTACTATTTTCATTTATCTTAAATTAATATTAATCGATCATAGACGTATGAAAATCAATTCAATTACCAAACCCATGCCGACCTTTTAGTGATGGCGGTCTTCAACGAAATGCCTATTCAATAAAACGTAAAGTGAATCAGTCAGATGTTTCGCTTAGTCTAAGTATGTCCGTTGGATCAAAATCATCAGTATCAAAATCTTCAACCATGCTTCCTTAAACGCGACCGTCGTTGTAATTTTCTTCTTCCGAAAGGATGCAGCATGTAGTAGTATATCAGCACAAAAAAGTCATCGCAGGACATCAAGTAATACCTGAAATGATTAATTAAATCATATAAGACGTGCACTGGTAGTCTGCCAGTGTGCAGAATCGGCCTGTCTATTCCGTAGACACACATGCATTGTAATAATAAGGAAAATGTCAAGTTTCAATCTGAACCCATTAACTACAACTATCTGTCTCACATTTCAAAATTGTTGTATGTGTTGTCATGAGAATTACGCATTTCACATGATGTCACCCATATTCGACGGTCAACGTCAAAATACAAAATATTTTAGGGTCGTTCGACAAAATTCGATCGAACACAATGCAACAATGGGATGTTTCTCAATGCAGTTACGTATGTACATCAATATCAAGTCAAATATTTTTCACAAATTAGATAGAAAGTTTTCTTTTCATTGCCTGAAATTATCATTAACACTATATAGAGTAGGGCGCTATGGAACGAAATGAGCTCCATTGTGCTTTTGATGATTCATGAAAAATAAGCCACGCCCACGGCAGCCATTATTTTCATCCGATCATTTTTTCTCTAAAGAATCTAATAGAAATTATACAATTACCATTGATGCAAAACTACAATGCAATCCAACAAGGATTTTTGTAACAGAAAGTGTTTAATCTAGTACGGTGCGTTATGTTATTCTGTTTGATGTAAGTGGAAGAGGTTTCAATCAAATGGATTCGTAAAAAGGACAAGTAGACATCACCAAAAAGTTTGATGGACAGCCGTGAGCCGTAAAATGAACTTTATATGACGTCATAAAAGTTATGTTTTTATCTAACGCGTTCTTCTTTGGTTTCCCCATATAATCGCGTATTCACCTAATTATCACATCAATGGACACTTTAATGATATGTTTTCCGTATGTGATCTCTCCTTAATACATATCTGTTGATTGATTAAAGAAAAACTAGAATATCACTGAAAGTGACCATACCCCCCAAAAGTGCTGTGTTTGCGCATTTTGAGATGTACATTTCCTATGAACTGTGCAATGATCAATTGAGAAAAAGAGCAAACAAAAAAACAGACTGACCAACACATGTTAATGTTGCAAACATTGCTTATTTTCAACAAAGGACCATAATTCTGTCATAAATCAATGAACCATAACCAAAATTTGATATGCACATATTTGACAGCTACTGAGCATAACTGTAAAGTATTTTTGAAATCCATCCATTAATTGCCGAGAAATTGAGCGGACAAGAAAATTCACTCAAGGGCCATAACCCTGTGAAAAACAAGAAAATTCACTCAAAGGCCATAACTCTGTGAAAAATCAATAGACCATGACCAAAATAAAAGATGCAAATCTTCACTTTGTAATAAGTTCACATGTGAACTTTGAACAAAATTCGTCCAGTAGTTAAGGAGAAATAGAGCAGACAAAAAATCAACAAACTGATAAACACACGTTAATGTTGCGAAAAATGCCAATTTTCAACAAAGGGCCATAACTCAGTCAAAAATCAATGAACCATTACAAATATTTGGTATGCACATACTTGAGAGCTACTAAGAATTACTGTAAAATATCTTTGAAATCCATCTATCACTTTTCTAGAAATTGAACGGACAAGAAAATTCACTCAAGGCCCATAATTCGGTCAAAAATCAATGGACCATAACCAAAATAAAATATGCACATCTACACTTAGTAATGAGTTCACATGTGAAGTTTGAATAAAATTGGTCCAGCAGTTTATGAGAAATAGAGTGGACAAAAAATTTAAAAAAAAAATCAACACACCTTAATTTTGCGCAAAATGGCAATTTTTAGCAAAAGGCCATAAGTAACTCATTCAAAAATCAATGAATCATCACCAAAATTTTATATGCACATATTTGAGAGCCATTAAGCATAACTGTTTTTCTTTTTTAAATCCATCCATTAGTTTTTGAGAAATTGAGCGGACAAGAAAATTCACTCAAGGACCGTAACTCCGTCAAAAAATCAATGGACCATGACCAAAATATAATATGCACAAAATTTGAACAAAGTTTGAACAAAATTGATTCAGAAGTTTATGAGAAATAGAGTGGACAAAAAATTGAAAAACCGATAAACACACGTTGATTTCGCGTAAAATGGCAATTTTCAGCAAAAGGCCATAACTCAGTCAAAAATCAATGAAACATCACAATAATTTAATATGTACATATTTGAGAGCTACTAAGCATAACTTTAAAGGTTTTTTGAAATTTGTCCATTATTTTCCGAGAAATTGAGCGGACAAGAAAATTCACTCAAGGGCCGTAACTCCGTCAAAAATCTATGGACCGTGAAAAAAATTTAGTATGCACATCTCAACTTAGTAATGAGTTCACATGTGGTGTTTGAACAAAATTGGTTCAAAAGTATATGAGAAATAGAGTGGACAAAAGATTGAAAATCCGATCAACACACATTGATTTTGCGTAAAATGGCAATTTTCAGCAAAGGGCCATAACTTAGTCAAATATCAATGAATCATCACCAAAATTTGATATGCACATATTTGAGAGCTATTAAGCATAACTGTAAATTTTTTTTAAATCCGTCCTTTAGTTTTTGAGAAATTGAGCGGACAAGAAAATTCACTCAAGGGCCGTAACTCCGTCAAAAATCAATGGACCGTAAAAATTTTTTTAGTATGCACATTTCAACTTAGTAATAAGTTTACATGTGAAGTTTGAACAAAATTCGTCCAATAGTTTATGAGAAATAGAGTGGACAAAAATTGAAAAAACGATCAACACACATTGATTTTGCGTTAAATGGCAATTTTCAGCAAAGGGCCATAACTCAGTCAAAAATCAATGAATCATCACCAAAATTTGATATGCACATATTTGAGAGCTACTAAGCATAACTGTAAAGGTTTTATGAAATCCGTCTATTAGTTTTCGAGAAATTGAGTGGACAATAAAATTCACTCAAGGGCCGTAACTCCGTCAAAAATCAATGGACCGTGAAAAAAATTTAGTATGCACTTTTCAACTTAGTAATAAATTTTCATGTGATGTTTGAACAAAATTGGTCTAATAGTTTATGAGAAATAGAGTGGACAAAAAATTGAAAAACCGATCAACACACATTGATTTTGCGTTAAATGGCAATTTTCAGCAAAGGGCCATAACTCAGTCAAAAGTCAATGAATCATAACCAAAATATTGATATGCACATATTTGAGAGCTTTTAAGCATAACTGTAAACTTTTTTTGAAATCCGTCCTTTAGTTTCCGAGAAATTGAGCGGACAAGAAAATTACTCAAGGGCCGTAACTCCGTCAAAAATCAATGGACCGTAAAAAATTTTTTAGTATGCACATTTCAACTTAGTAATGATTTTACATAGGAAGTTTGAACAAAATTGGTCCAATTGTTTATGAGAAATAGAGTGGACAAAAAATTGAAAAATCGATCAACACATTGATTTTGCGTTAAATGGCAATTTTCAGCAAAGGGCCATAACTCAGTCAAAAATCAATGAATCATAATCAAAATTTAAAAAGCACATATTGGGAACTACTAAGCATAACTGTAAAGTTTTTATGAAATCCGTCCATTAGTTTCGGAGAAATTGAGCGGACAAGAAAATTCACTCAAGGGCCGTAACTCCGTCAAAAATCAATGGACCGTAAAAAATTCTTTAGTATGCACATCTCAACTTAGTAATGAGTTCACATGTGAAGCTTGAACAAAATTGGTCCAATAGTTTATGAGAAATAGAGTGGACAAAAAATTGAAAAACCGATCAACACACATTGATTTTGCGTTAAATGGCAATTTTCAGCAAAGGGCCATAACTCAGTCAAAAATCAATGAATCATAACCAAAATTTAAAAAGCACATACTTGAGAGCTACTAAGCATAACTGTAAAGTTTTAATGAAATCCGTCCATTAGTTTCGGAGAAATTGAGCGGACAAGAAAATTCACTCAAGGGCCGTAACTCCGTCAAAAATCAATGGACCGTAAAAAATTCTTTAGTATGCACATTTCAACTTAGTAATGAGTTCACATGTGAAGCTTGAACATAATTGGTCCAATAGTTTATGAGAAATAGAGTGGACAAAAAATTGAAAAACCGATCAACACACATTGATTTTGCGTTAAATGGCAATTTTCAGCAAAGGGCCATAACTCAGTCAAAAATCAATGAATCATCACCAAATTTAATATGTACATATTTGAGAGCTATTAAGCATAACTGTAAAGTTTTTTTGAAATCCGTTCATTAGTTTCCGAGAAATTGAGTGGACAAGAAAATTCACTCAAGGGCCGTAACTCCATCAAAAATCAATAGACCGTAAAAAAAATTTTGTATGCCTATCTCAATTTAGTAATGAGTTCACATGTGATGTTTGAACAAAATTGGTTCAATAGTTTATGAGAAATAGAGTGGACAAAAAATTGAAAAACCGATCAACACACATTGATTTTGCGTAAAATGGCAATTTTCAGCAAAGGGCCATAACTCAGTCAAAAATCAATGAATCATCACCAAAATTTGATATGCACATATTTAAGAGCTACTAAGCATAACTGTAAACTTTTTTTGAAATCAGTCGTTTAGTTTCTGAGAAATTGAGCGGACAAGAAAATTCACTCAAGGGCCGTAACTCCGTCAAAAATCAATTGACCGTAAATTTTTTTTAGTATGCACATCTCAACTTTGTAATAAGTTCACATGTGAAGTTTGAACAAAATTGGTCCAATAGTTTATGAGAAATAGAGTGGACAAAAATTGAAAAACCGATCAACACACATTGATTTTGCGTAAAATGACAATTTTCAGCAAAGGGCCATACATGTAACTCAGTCAAAAATCAATGAATCATCACCAAAATTTGATATGCACATATTTGAGAGCTACTAAGCATAACTGTAAAGTTTTTATGAAATCCGTCTATTAGTTTCCGAGAAATTGAGTGGACAAGAAAATTCACTCAAGGGCCGTAACTCCGTCAAAAATCAATGGACTGTGAAAAAAATTTAGTATGCACTTTTCAACTTAGTAATGAGTTCACATGTGCTGTTTGAACAAAATTGGTCTAATAGTTTATGAGAAATAGAGTGGACAAAAAATTGAAAAACCGATCAACACACATTGATTTTGCGTAAAATGGCAATTTTCAGCAAAGGGCCATAACTCAGTCAAAAATCAATGAATCATCACCAAAATTTAAAAAGCACATATTTGAGAGCTTTTAAGCATAACTGTAAACTTTTTTTGAAATCCGTCCTTTAGTTTCCGAGAAATTGAGCGGACAAGAAAATTACTCAAGGGCCGTAACTCCGTCAAAAATCAATGGACCGTAAAAAATTTTTTAGTATGCACATTTCAACTTAGTAATGATTTTACATAGGAAGTTTGAACAAAATTGGTCCAATTGTTTATGAGAAATAGAGTGGACAAAAAATTGAAAAATTGATCAACACATTGATTTTGCGTTAAATGGCAATTTTCAGCAAAGGGCCATAACTCAGTCAAAAATCAATGAATCATCACCAAAATTTGATATGCACATATTTGAGAGCTACTAAGCATAACTGTAAACTTTTTTTGAAATCCGTCCATTAGTTTTTGAGAAATTGAGTGGACAATAAAATTCACTCAAGGGCCGTAACTCCGTCAAAAATCAATGGACTGTGAAAAAAATTTAGTATACACTTTTCAACTTAGTAATGAGTTTACATGTGGTGTTTGAACAAAATTGGTCCAATAGTTTATGAGAAATAGAGTGGACAAAAAATTGAAAAACCGATCAACACACATTGATTTTGCGTAAAATGGCAATTTTCAGCAAAGGGCCATAACTCAGTCAAAAATCAATGAACCATCACCAAAATTTAATATGCACATATTTGAGAGCTACTAAGCATAACTCTAAAGCTTTTATGAAATCCGTACTTTAGTTTTTGAGAAATTGAGCGGACAAAAAAATTCACTCAAGGGCCGTAACTCCGTCAAAAATCAATTGACCGTAAAAATTTTTTTTAGTATGCACATCTCAACTTAGTAATGAGTTCACATGTGAAGTTTGAACAAAATTGGTCCAATAGTTTATGAGAAATAGAGTGGACAAAAAATTGAAAAACCGATCAACACACATTGATTTTGCGTAAAATGGCAATTTTCAGCAAAGGGCCATACATGTAACTCAGTCAAAAATCAATGAATCATCACCAAAATTTGATATGCACATATTTGAGAGCTACTAAGCATAACTGTAAAGGTTTTATGCAATCCGTCTATTAGTTTCCGAGAAATTGAGTGGACAAGAAAATTACTCAAGGGCCGTAACTCCGTCAAAAATCAATGGACCGTAACAAATTTTTTAGTATGCACATTTCAACTTAGTAGTGAGTTCACATAGGAAGTTTGAACAAAATTGGTCCAATAGTTTATGAGAAATAGAGTGGACAAAAATTGAAAAATCGATCAACACACATTGATTTTGCGTTAAATGGCAATGTTCAGCAAAGGGCCATAACTCAGTCAAAAATCAATGAATCATCATCAAACTTTGATATGCACATATTTAAGAGCTACTAAGCATAACTGTAAACTTTTTTTGAAATCCGTCCATTAGTTTTCAAGAAATTTAGTGGACAAGAAAATTTACTCAAGGGCCGTAATTCCGTCAAAAATCTATGGACCGTGAAGAAAATTTAGTATGCACTTTTCAACTTAGTAATGAGTTTACATGTGGTGTTTGAACAAAATTGGTCCAATAGTTTATGAGAAATAGAGTGGACAAAAAATTGAAAAACCCATCAACACACATTGATTTTGGGTAAAATGGCAATTTTCAGCAAAGGGCCATAACTCAGTCAAAAATCAATGAATCATCACCAAAATTTGATATGCACATATTTGAGAGCTATTAAGCATAATTGTAAACTTTTTTTGAAATCCGTCCTTTAGGTTCCGAGAAATTGAGCGGACAAGAAAATTCACTGAAGGGCCGTAACTCCGTCAAAAATCAATGGACCTTAAAAATTTTTTAGTATGCACATTTCAACTTAGTAATAAGTTCACATGTGAAGTTTGAACAAAATTGGTCCAATAGTTTATGAGAAATAGAGTGGACAAAAAATTGAAAAAACGATCAACACACATTGATTTTGCGTTAAATGGCAATTTTCAGCAAAGGGCCATAACTCAGTCAAAAATCAATGAATCATCACCACAATTTGATTTGCACATATTTGAGAGCTACTAAGCATAACTGTAAAGTATTTTTGAAATCCGTTTATTAGTATCTGAGAAATTGAGCGGCCAAGAAAATTCACTCAAGGGCTGTAACTCCGTCAAAAATCAATGAACCGTGACAAAAATTTCATATGCACATCTGCACTTGGTAATGAGTTCACATGTGAAGTTTGAATAAAATTGGACTTGTGATTTAGGAGAAATAGAGCGGACAAAAAACCAACAGACGGACCAACAGACCAACAGACCAACGGACAAGCTGACTCCTATATACCCCCAAAATTGAATTTGGGGGGTATAATAATCATGAGTCCTTTGTCCTTGTTTTCACTATAACATATACAAATTTTGAAATATTTTGACAAAACTTTTATCAAATGTGGGTCATGAGAAGACCTTGCATGTGTGTATTTCTAACTTGATCTGAATCTAATATCTAGATTTATGTGCCCTTGAAATTGACAAAAACTACCGTTTTATGTTCGCCATAATATAGCTTCAAATATTGACCAACTAAAGCAAAACTTTTACAAAATGTTGGTGACTATAGGATTTTGCACAAGATAATAATTATTTTTTTGTTAAATTGCAATTTCATGTCTAGAGTTATGTGCCCTTGAATTTGACAAAATTGTCATTTTTTAATTTATTTTCCCTATCGCAGCCATAATTATTGACCAATTGAAACAGAACTTAGATAAAACGTTTGTGAGTATAAGAACTTGCATAAGTGCCCTTATAAGCCTGATTTGAGTCTTACATCTATAGTTATGGGCCTTGTAGTTGGACAAAATTGCCTTTTCGACCATGTTTTCTCTATAATTGGCACAAATATTGACCAATTATGTCAAAACTTAAACTGAATGCTTCTAACTATAAGACTTTATATATGTGATTTTATTTACCTTGATTAGACGCATCAGTCTGAGCTATGTGCCCTTGAATTTGACAAAATTGCCATTTTTGACTTTCTTTTGCCTATTTTATCAACATTTATGGATGGATTGAGCCAATGCTTATACAACATTTTGGTAACTATAAGATCTTGCTTCAGTGTAATCTTTAGCTTAACCGAAAACTAATACCCAGATTTATGTGCCCTTGAATTTTGCAAAACTAATTTTCCGACCTAGATTTTACTATAACAGCCACATATATTGACCAATTAAGACGAAAGCTCGAAGAAATACTGGTGACTATAAGATTTTTTATATGTGATTTCTTAGTCTGATTAGACATTAACTTTCGGAGTTATGTGCCCTTGAATTTATCAAAATTAAAAATTTCAACTTTCTGTTGCCTCTAATGTCCACATTCATAGACGGATTGAGCGAAACTTTGGATAAAAATTGGGGAACCATAAAATCTTGCATCAGTGTGATTTTTAGCTTGATCGAAACGTAACATCCTGAGTTATTTGCCCTTGAATTTGACAGAATACCCTTTTCGGCATTGTTGTTACTTTAACAGCCAAAACTACTGACCAATTAAGACGAAACTTGGAGGAAATATTGGTAACTATAGGATCTTGTATTAGCGCGATTTTTATTTTGATTTGAATCAAGCATTAAGAGTTATGTGCCCTTGATTTAGACAAAATTACACAATTGGCTTATTTTAGTACAATTATAGCCACACGTATTTGTCAATTATATAAAAACTTACACACAATGTTGGTAACTTTTATAATCTTAAATATCTGATATTGATAGCTACATTGGAGCATCACAGCTAGAGTTATGCGCCCTTGAATTTGATAAATAACCTTTTCGGCCTTGTTTTTACTATAACAGCCACAATAATTTACCAATTTAGACGAAATGTTGGTGACTGTGGAATCTTACATAAGTGCAACTGTTAGCTTGATCGGAATCAAACATTAGAGTTATGTGCCCTTGACTTTTACAAAATTGTCTTTTCATCACTATTTCAATATAACTGTCACGAATATTGACTAATGAAAATAAAACGTACACAAAATGTTGATGACTATAGGAGCTTACCTCGGTGAACTTTTCATCTGAATAGCAAAGTCACGTCTAGTGTAATGTGCATTTGAATTTTTCAAAACTACCGCTTTTAACAAAATTTTCACTCTAACAGCCACACGTATCGAACAAAATTTTGCTTTATTGTTTGTGATAGTATTATCAGTTTAATGTTCTGATTCATAAAATTCAGTTTATCGAATGAATATACTGGCTAAAAGTTATATAAATTGAATAAAACACCATTATTTACCCCCACCCACTACTTTTTCCTCTGTGATTTGGTCGTCCGCTTTTTTGAATATCGTGAGATTTAGTTTTTCAACAGGGTCTAGCTTTTGACTAACATTTTGTTGGACCTAGATTATTACTTATATAATATCTTGAACTCTGCGTGGATTAAGAGCTTTTTGGGCTTTGCTCACAAAGGAGCATTTAATTGGTTAATTCTGACAAACACTCCCCAGGTCCCATGTGAAGTATGCGTGTTACTTTACATACAAAACCTCATTAAGATGTGATAACTATCAAAAAAGTTATGGTCATTTGTAAAGTAGCGGGTAAGAACTTTTGGCTAGTTTATACTCAGCAAAAGAGCTAACGCATCACTTTTTGAAATTTCATAACTTCTTTATTATCAAAGATTTAGATTTGTAATTTGGCATATCTTTATATTTCAAGTTCTTGCACTCATCCATAAAAAATACTTCCAAGTTTCTCTCTTATGTGACCGCGTCATACGAAAAGCGGACCAAAACAGTTTTTCGGCTCGTGTAACTTGTGATCTTTTTCAATCATCTTTGTTTGAAAATGTCAAATTTTCATGATCATGGTCACTAGATCAAATTTTATTGTCCAAGGTAAAAGGTTTTGGTGGGATCTGTCTATGTGTGAAATATCAAGACTGCATCTCATACAGTTCATAACATATAGACCAATACATTTTCGTCTAGACGTAAACGACGTCGCTGTCGACGCCAACAATGACAAAAACGACACTAGTGATGTAACATTATCTGTGCGGAAATAAATTACGCACCCACAAAAGTGTTAAAGCCGTCGGTTTGTTTAAGGAATGGTAAATTTTTTACACATGAATTCTTTCAGCCAATACAAACAGTTTGAAAGTTAATCGTGATTTTCCAATTTTAATCAAATTTCACACCATATGAATTTGAGAATTAACGGTGTCCTTATTAAAAGTTCAATATTTCAGAACAGACTGAAGCATTTACTTATTTCATAGGCTTCTTATCAAATGGTGGTATTCGACATGCGCATATTTTAACCTATTCCGTAGATTAGTTAAAAAATATTAACAAAGATCTGAGTGGTGCGTTGGCAGTTTTGCCGAGTATATAATGACTTTTTAAGCCAGTTTTTGCTAGTATTTATGATTTTACATCTGTCCATCAAAGTTAAATGATTAAAATGGTGTATTGAGGTTATGAAATGGTGGACAGCTCTTTCATTTACATCAGACAGAATCTGAAATACGAACACAACGCACTGTATTTTTGCTCTGATTTCGTGTGATAGAATAAAACACAACGGCTTCCCTTCCCACCGATCTTTTTCTCTCTATTTTAGTCGATATAAAATACGCAATGTCATGATTTTTTTGTTTTTCTTTATTGTCTGGCTTTTGGCTTAAATGTTCTGTGACAATTCAATTATTTCAAATGCAAAATCTTGAGCTCTAATTCGAAATAGAGCTTTTTGAGCTTTGCTCATAGAACAGCCTCTAAAGATTAAAATTACCGATAAATGATTATTTCAATCTATCTGTATTATTACTGTAAACGTACATGTCAAATTCTATAAAGGTATAATGATTATTAAAACAGTTATGTCCATTTGCAAAATTACGGATTGGGAATTTTGGAAACTTAAGTCACCATTTTTATGCTCCCCGAAGGGAGAGCATATGGTCGCCGCTTTGTCTGTCCGTCCGTCCGTCTGTCCGTCCTGTCATTCCGTCCGTCCGTCCGTCCGTCCGAAGTGATTTCACCATAACCCTTGAGCCAAATCAAATGAAACTTACCATGTGCACTTCCTATGACATAATGCCGATGTACTTTTCCCGGTTTAAGGATTTGAGGCCTCGTCATGGGAAAAGGGGACTTAAGGTAAAATACAGTTTTTCTATCATTTCTCCTAGTCTAATGGTCAGAATTTGATGAAACTTCATATTTGAGTAGCAAATCATATGCCCTTGACAATAAAGTGCTCTCCAATGCATACATTTATTGTGAAAATGCCTTATTCGGGGAGCATTGTCCGTCTCTGACGGCCCTTGTTCCTATTATTTCTAATGTTACAGCTGTCCATCAAATTAAATATTCGAGCATTGCCTTAAGATTATAAAAATGTATTATGGAAACCTCATTCACTTACATCAAGCAGAACCTAAAAATGGACATAACGCACCGTACTACATTTTTTAAATTACAATATGTTTCCTATAGCGAAAAATAATCCCCGCCCACAACGGCTTTTTTCCAATCAAAAGTTCTTCCATGAATCCGACAGAATTCTGTCCAAGGAACATTGATGCTGATTTACAAGAAAATCCCATTTGTGATTTCAGAGCAGAACATTCTAAAATTTTCTTAGAGTTACACTATGTTTCTTATAGAATTTGCCAATTCAAGCTCTCAATAAAATAAGCACGAACTGTAAAACTTTGATACACGAATCATTCTGGGAAAATGTAAGACTGATTTACAAGAAACGGCTCAAATAAGAATGAGCTATTTCCTAATACCTTTTTTAGCTCACCTGAGCACGAAGTGCTCAAGGTGAGCTATAGTGGTCGCTTTTTGTCCGTCGGCGTCCGTCTGTCCGTCCGTCTGTCCACATTTTGGTGTTACCATTCTAGCACCCACAAATATGGACTAATCTTAACCAAACTTGGTCAAAACATGTATGATCATAAGTTCTCGAATGAGTTCGATTTTGGGTTAGATCGGAGTAGGAAGTCCGGAGTTATCTGCCCTTGAATGTCAAAAATGGCTAGTTTTGACTTTGTTACCACTCTAGTATCTACGATTATTGACCAATCTTAACCAAACTTGGTCAAAACATGTATGATCATAAGTTCTCGGATGAGTTCGATTTTGAGTCAGATCGGATTAGAAAGTATGGAGTTATGTGCCCTTGAACGTCAAAAATGGCTAGTTTTGACTTTGTTACCACTCTAGCATCTACAAATATTGACCGATCAAAACACAACTCTGCGACAATGTTGGTAACTATAAGTTCTCAGATAAGTTTGATTTTGAGTCAGATCGGACTAGGAAGTCTGGAGTTATGTGTCCTTCAACGTCAAAAATGGCTAGTTTTGACTTTGTTTCCACTCTAGCATCTACAAATATTGACCGATCAAGACAAAACTTTACAATATTGTTGGTAACTAAAAGTTCTCATATGAATTCGATTTTTTGTCAGATCCGACATGGAAGTCTGGAGTTATGTGCCCTTGAATATCAAAAATGGCTAGTTTTGACTTTGTTACCGCTCTAGCATCTACAAATATTGACCGATCAAGACAAAACTTTGCCACAAAGTTGGTAACCATTAGATCTTGAATGATTTTGATTTTCAGTGTGTTTGAAGTCGGAAGTCTCGAATTATGTGCCCTTGAATTTGACAAAATTGCTGTTTTCAACTTTGTTTACACTGTAGCATCTACATTTATTGTCTAATCAAGACAAAACAACAATTGTGGTGGCCATAAGATCCTGGATGAGTGTAAATTTCAGCTTGATTTGACAAGAAAAAACAGAGTTATTTGCCCTTGAATTTCACAAAAATTAGTTTTCGACTTTATTTTCACTCTAACAATATATTAATCAATTAAAAAAAATGGACATAATGTTGATGAGTATATTTTTATCAGAACAGAGTTGTGTGCCCTTGACTGTGACAAAATTGTTGTTTTCTTCCACTTTGTTTTTACTGTAACAGCCACAAATATTGATCATTCAAGATTATGAAAGCAGTTTTCAGCTGGATCATAATCTCGCATCTTAACCCTTTCCCAAACAAGACCTGGTTTTGACGTCCCTAATAGAAAAGGCTTGGGAAAACATTGAATCAAAATAAGAAACTGCTGACAACCAGCAGTTTCTCCGTTTGTCTCAATATTTTCTATGTCATATTTAACACAAATCCTTTTTTAATTACTTCCATTTTGTCATTTTTCCAGTTTTTGAAGTGGATCATCCTAAAATTGTGTCGTTTGGGAAAGGGTTAAATCATGTGCTTTGAACTTGACAACATTGTGACTTTCTTTCTATCAAGGTTCAGGTGAGCGATTAAGGACCATCATGGTCCTCTTGTTTATTTATAATAAGTGGCACGTCTTAGTGGCAACACTTTGTCGTCTTCTTTCGGGTTGTATCATAGGGTTTAATTGTTTTGCCTTTCTAGCATACTTAACAGGGCGATTTTTGTCACAATGTTCACACTGATCATTTACACATGACGAAGCATGTTGTATTATATACACATGCCCTTGGAATGACGCCATAAAAAACCTATCACTGTGAAAGCTCATGGCTCTTTTACTAGGAGTTATGACAATATCTTCATCAATGATCTTCTCTTTGTGCCTCAAATCTGCAGAAACGTTATATATCGGAAACTGTCGACTCATCACATAGATATTCTGCCCAGTGTCTACACATATAAACTCGGGTGTCAGGTCGGTGAATGTGTACAGAATGTAACAATTGTCCATCAAGTGATAGACTGATTACCCATGATGTGTTATAACTCTGATGCACATAAATAGCTTAGCCTTCAGCAAGGACAGACATTCTACTCAGGTATAACATCTCCCGTTTAAAACCAGGAAGTTTGTGGAGACCAATATTGTTGATTATCTCGCTTTACAAAATGATCGCGTCCCAAAAGTCACCTGAGTTACCCACCATGGTTATAGTACATGAATTTCTCACTGTCAATACATAAGAAAGTCGCTGAAAATGTTTTACGACGTTTGTTCTCCAAATACTGATAGTAGAATTTGAAGTCAGCAGCAAACCATTAGTCTATATGCTGAATATTCCCGTCTTATCGAAAACCATCCTTTCACCATCTTCGCTAGCCAAGGTTGAACCCACCTACGTTTGTATTCACCCTTGGCGGATTTAGTCCGATTTTCTTGAAATCGCGAAGCGCCGCCTAGCGGTTGTTATGCTGGTTGTTTACGTCCATTATTGATGACGTCATTAACGCGCGTTGTCTTTCGCGTCATACGTCATGTAAAAGTTAGCTGCTTTTTTGGTCGAATTGTCGAAAGTATAATAATTCGTCGATTAAAGTTAGGGAGTTCCTGTCTATTGCAGTGAAATTCTTAGGAAAAATCGCCTATCTTCGCGTTTTTGAGTTGGAAATGCAATGCTTTTTCCCGCCCGTTGTCATGATTTTGTTACTCATAACAAATGTATCAGTCGACAATCTGATTTGTTCCAGCGAGACCTCGCTGGAACCAATGAAAACGCTTTCCAGGAGGCCAAGAAAATCGGACTAAATACGCCAAGGGTGAATACAGAAATGACGTTACGTCGTAGATGTCATCCTTGGCTTGCGAAGATGTTCTTTCACATATGGATAACGTAAGTGTTCTCTGAACTGTTTTCTGATAATCCACTCATCTTCACATTCCCACAAATCACATAGTCCGTACATCTATGCTATTTCGTGACTATAAGGTCGGTATGTTCTCTAGCAATCTACACAGTTAATTTGTGCCATATTTCTTTCTCTTTTTATTAAAGGAATGAATCTAGATCTAGGTGAAACGAATTATTATGTTTCTTAAAATCCACGCAGCGAAAGTCCCATATTTAGGTATAATGGCACATGTTTATAAGATGTGCCAATGTAAACAACTCTAGGTCGAAACCAAAATAGTTTTTGCATGTGATGGTATGAATATTGCAGCTGTGTCACACCTGAAAGATTCGACCCAACGTATGCATATGGTATTGAAAATAAGGAACGCTTTCCTCTTGCTCACATTTAGGTAATTTTGTAAAAGTGTGTCACACTACAGTGACCAACTTATAAAGCATCAAAACAGATATGGTTCGGTAAAACTTTGAAACTAACTTCGATTTACCTTTTATTATTAAAACTCCGTCACTCACTAAGTCAATATATCAAATATATCAAATATTTTGAACGAAATCCCGTATGAATATTAGTTACCGGTACACAATCAAACTATTTCAAGCCGTCCCTTAGGTTTGAATAGAGTGTGTTATCACTGGCAGATAGCAAGATATGAAGTTTATGGTGACCTTATCTGAAAACACCGGTCGTATTACGTTATATAGGTATTCCATCCATCATTAGTTTACAAACACTTCGTGCATCTTCGTGCGTTATCCATAGCTACGTAAATTGACGATGGTATCACGATTTTTTTAATTTAGTATAACATCGTAAAATGATTGGCGTCATCCTTGGTAAATAAAGTTTACAAGGGATACCCTCGTCTATTTTCGTTACCATGGCTGACGCCCGAAGTTGCACGAAGTGTTTTGTCGAAAATTATGCATGGTAAACTTTGAAAATATACTAACCCAAAGAGCGAACGCAACACGAACTTTAAATTACAACATTTTGATTATTGAAAATGTGCATTCGTTGATTTTGACTTCATTTTGACCGCTGACCATTATGATATCACCAGGAAAAATAAATGGGTCTAAATCGATTCCGTAACGCAAATAACGTTACAAACGTAATGCCGGGGTGTGTTTCAAAAATGAAACCAAATTCAGTATCACGTATGTCCTCCGGTAGCATTGAACACAGCACAACCTATCTGTGACATCGAACGTAACTAACGTCGACAAACGTTTATAGGAATAATTTGTCACTCTTAAACTAATGTTTGTCCCATTTCACGCAAGATCTGTGTTGGACTGGGCGTTGACGTAAACGCATGTCAAGCAGGTTCCATATTTGTTCATGAGGTCAGATTATCACTTTTGGGCGTTGCATTACTGGAGATAGACTCTTGTGTGTATAGGTAGTATACTGGGACCCACATAAGGACGTCGAGGTCGGAACCCACGTTCACGTAACCTGTTACGTGTCTGTGCACTTATACGGAGACTGTGGTTCCCAGCAAATGCAGCAGCCTTTTTGTTGCTAGCCGAAACCGGTCTCTGAGATTTTGGGTTCTCAACCTGTTGTCCTGTACCTGGGTAGTTACACGACTTCTGAAGGCTCTTGGTATGTCATAAACATTACCGGAAACGTCAAAACAAACGTAAACAAGAAAAATAAATGACCTTGAAATTAACAACAAAAATTGGTTTTTCAATCCAAATGGAACTTCTAACAAATTCAGACATGGTTAATGAGTAAGATTAATTGAACATACTGGTTTGCTGAAACTTCCTCTATAGTCATGCTATCGTAGACCACGCAAAGGCCAATATCCGGATAACCACAGTCAGCTAGGAGAAATCCAATAACCTGCGCCTTTCGGGACAATGCTAAATTGCGGCATTTTTGTCTATCACCAGACAGATTTTTTTACTTAATCTTATCGGGTTATCTTGCGACTTTCCAAAAATGCACGTGCGCCGGTTTATTACACGGACTGTTGCACGTGCAGCGCGGATATAGGGTTTTGAACCACGGACTCTGTGTTCAGCGAAGCATAACAATTCTTACTTTCTTTTTATGTGGACAATTAAATCACTATATAGAATGATGAAATATGAAATTTCGTTGTTCTGTCATATCTCATCAAAAAGTTACAACAAAATATCTTGTTGCGTTGGCAGTTTGGGTTAGTATATATACTGGGATGAAAAAGTTTAGTCGGTAAAAATAATCTGGTCAATAATTTTGTCTTAAGTGTTTTACAATGCCAGACTCTTTTATCATAACAATCTTGAATCAATTTAGAACAAGTCGGTGAAACTCAATTGACATCATTATTTGTCTTAAACAATCATTTCAACAGTCATCATCATTATCATCATCAACAACAACAGCAACATACCCAACAACAACAAAAACACAGCAGCAGTAGCAACAACAACAACAACAACAACAACAACAAAAATGGTCCTTTTTACATTTCTGAGACAACAAAATATACGCTTATCAAGGTTTGAAAATACAATGCATATTTTGTTTTTCCATAGATCTACAAATAAAGGTATACTTGGTGTCCCAAAACGAGCATATAAACAATACGCATTTTCATTTACAAAGGGTTTCCAGGCCATTAATTTGAGATTTAAATCGAGTTATGAGATAAATTACCAGTTGACGTATATCTATCATTGATACATAATACTGACAGTCATAAGAAACGCCTCATTGAAATTTGTCATTATTTTCCCTAATCCTATTACAATATTAGTGAAATATATATAGTATATATAGAGGATAATCGTTTGTTTCAGTGTAAGATCGATTTATATTTCATTGAGTGAACAACAAAAGCTTTATTTTCACGAGTGGCGAAGCCACGAGTGAAAATGTAGCTTTCGTTGTTCACGAAATGAAATATAAATCGGTCTTACACGAAAAACAAACGATTATTCTATTTCTTTAATGCAAAAATTAGACGAAATACAAAAAAAAATCATGACTATTTTTCTTAAAGCGCGCCATTTTGCACGTGACTGCTATGCAACGCTTATGATGACGTCATTTATTTGGCCCGGCTTACATAACGTCAGATAAGGTGAAATGAACGAAAGCCGGGCATAAGTTTTTGATAATTTCACTGGATAGGCGGTGAGTTTATCAAAATGATAATCTACCGTTATTTCCCGATAATCCACCGAAAAGCATTAAAGAAAAAATCATTTTGGCCGACAATTACGTCAAATAAAGAAATATGCGTTTTTATTCACCAAGATATCCATTACCGGTGACTGGTCACGTTTAAGACGTGCGCTTCATGTACGTATACCACGTGATGAAATATGTCACATTTTGCACAGTAACATGTAATAGTTGATAGGCAATCACGAATTAAAAGATTTTCAGAAACAAACTGTCGGACGTTTTGACGTATTGCATTGCACAATTGTGGATCTTGGTCGACGAGTTAAAGGTACAGGAGCATTTGCCAATCGGTCAAAGTCGGATAGACCGACGAGCGGTGATCAAAAAGTTCGTAAAATGGATTAATAAAATTTCAGGAGTGTTGACTATCAAATCAAAAGTTATGCAGTCATTAATTGTGACATCTTTACGAAAAACATGGAAATTTTTAAATGTGTACATATAACAGTTTGTGTACAGTGATGAATTTTAGACAAATACCATGCGCGAGGCGGGGGAGCAAGAACGTCAAATGCGACGTCATCTTTACACGATTATGAAACCTTATTTTTAAAGGCCCTATTTATTCTCATACAATTCTATACCTAGGATATACTTGTGCTGAAAGCGTTCTCATACTATTTAGAATCGGAATGTTGAACGATTTTTAGTGTGGCTATTTTAAGATCGGCCTACTATCAAAGCGAAGCCTATGCCTATTTACCCCCTTTCTGACGTCGTTAATCAGGTTGTGGCTGATTGCAAGACAATCTCCGCATTCATTATCCACTATTAAAGTTCGAATCTCGAGTGTAACTTACACACAATTTCTCTACAGCACCTTATACTAGTTTTCTTTAATATTTTAAACGTCTGCGTTGGTGTATGACTAAGATAGAGGCAGAATTTTATGCCTGACCTATATTCCAATTAAGTGCTGACGTCATGTCGCATTTCCCTTGGTTTGTTCTGTCTTATAGAAAATGTAGTGTTTTCGTAGCAACTTTTACAACAACATATCAAACTTGACGTAAGGGTGTCATACTTGCGTAATTATAATTTGCGTTAAAATATTCTGGCTGGTTTTAAAAAAATTTGATTTAATTAACGAACATGTATTATCTTTTTGCGCTCCCCCGCCTAGACGTCCCTGCGTTACTATGGTAACACAGTTTACGGGCACTAAGTTTTGTTTGGAAAATCATTTCATTTTAATAGAGTCTATAGATCTTAAACTACGATATTATTAATCTATACACTATCTAAGCTAGTAATATGGAAGTAATGGGTCCATTCTACGAACTTTTGGATCACCCCTCGTAGTGTAGCGCTTGTTATACAGGGTGTCCCAAAATATGTGTCCCCGTTTTAAACATCTATAAGATTGACAAATGTTGTCACCGAGTAAAATCAGTTACAAAGGTATGAAGGGGACATGATAAAGTTTTGTTTGATATATAAAACATCAGGAGTTACTTTGAAATTTTATTCCACAAAACGTGTTATAAGAAATATCATTTTTTAACTTTTTTTGCGAAGTGACGTCAACGACGTCATTTTTTTTATTTGACAAAGTTTCTTTTTCCATGCTAAGATGATCAAATTGGTCTCTTTAATGGTGTCTTCCTTGGTCATTGTGGCTCAAATAGATGCAGTAAAAGTCTAAACACCATTAAATTTTGAAGGGGTGAAAGTAATCACAGAAACTAGAGTTCGAAATGAGGAAAGATGTTGTTTCACTGAAAATTTGGATGATGGTGCAAATGTTGCTTTAAATAAGGACACATTTTAAACATCTATAAAATTGACAACTGTTGTCATCAAGTAAAATCAGTTACATAGGTAGGAAGGGGACATGATAAAGTTTTGTTTGATATATAAAACACCCATAGTTACTTTCCTAATAAATTCAACAACACGCTTTAAGAAAATTTTCCATTGTTTAAGTTATTTGTCAAATGACGTCATCGACATCATCTTTTCGAAAAAACAACATCTTTCCTCATTTCGAACTTTAGCTTGTTTGGTTATTTTCACCCCTTCAAAATTTAATGATGTTAAGACTTTCACTGCATCTACTTAAGCCACAATATGGCCATGGAAAATAAAATTAAAAGGATCAATTTGATCATCTTATCATAGAAAAAGAAATTTTGTCAAATAAAAAAGATGACATCGTTGACGTCATTTGCCACAAATATGAAAAAAGACATATTTTTTAAAACGTTGAGTGGAATAGAATTTCAAATCAAATATAGACGTTCTATATATCAAACAAAACTTTTTCATGCCCCCCTTATACCTATGTAACTGATTTTACTCAGTGACAACATTTGTCAATTTTATAGATGTTTAAAATGGGAACACATATTTTGGGACACCCTGTACAAGAGGATTTCTCACGTTAACGTCATAATGCATTTCACGTTTGTGCCTTTGGGATCGAAGTTGCGTTTAGTATTCGCTAACTGTGGTCGACAAATAAGACGTTTTACGATACCTGTTGTTGTCGTAAATAACGTTTGAACCACGCGCTATTGATTTTAAATGTAAGTTCCGATAAGCTCTATTTAAATATCGTCGTTGTAAATGCAAAACATCGTATCTCGGTTTTGGAAAATTTGAAAGGGGGTAATAAATGTGATATATAACTTTTCCCAAACCGAAAGATTTTACTTGAACTTTGGACATATTGTTCACATATAATGTGTCATTGATACTGACAAGTTAAAATATCCCAAAACCTACGAGAATTGTCTTAACTGGACATACAAGTTTGTACTTTGAAAATTGCCAGAATCGACACACGAGGTTTAGCATTTACACCGACGATATGCTATTTTTCTACACTAAAATAATTTGATAATTTCTTTACCGTATTTTTTTAACAAAAGCTAATCAATGGATAAGGCGAGAAATCTTCCTAAAAGGCTCAGCTCGATGTGCCAGTTTTCAAAACTTACAAATAAAGAAACAAAATTAACCTTATGGTTAGGTAGATAAATAAATGAAATAAATACCGATTTTATGTCATTTAAAAAGTTCCATAAGTGCAGATAACTCTTGATTCTTGTACCCACCTAAATGTTTTCATTTTCTTACACTTCCGGTATTTATAGAGGTAAAATGAAGTTTCTTTTTGTTTTATTTGCAATTTATTTGCTACATATACAAGGGTAGATGGTGTTGACATCATAAGGCAGCTTTGGTTATGTCCGTTTTGCGCATGCGCATCATTGAAACAACTTTAAAAGCGCACTTACGCGCCAAAAAACTGAGGACTACCTACCTTCCATGGGCTGGCGAACATCGTTCCCCCTGCCCTTGACCCAGCTTCCCATTGACATATGTTGTGTAACTTGACCATAGGCTTCCTTTGTAAAACGGATTTCCTGGGTCACGGGGGGGGGAACATACTTTTATACTAAAAATAGTACTCATATACCAATTGCCATATTTTTGGCGGGACAATTTCGCCTTTTAACTCGTTTCAATAATGCGCATTCGCATTTAGGACAAAACGAAAACTTGTTAATGATTTCAACATCAATTTTCCTTACATTTACAGAAAAAGTCTTACTGATAAAATAATTGAAAACTTAATTCAGGTTAAAGGAATACCGGTGGGGTAAGAAAGTATAATTTTAGGGGTAGGTACAGAAACCAAGAGTTATCTGTACATGTCGAATCATTTTGATTGTACAAAAAAAATTTTCATATAATTTAAATATACATCTAACAATACAGCTCGAAATAATTGTCAATTTGCATGTTTTGAAAATTGACTTTTCCATTTGAGCCTTTTAGGGAGATTTCTCGCCTTATCCATAGAGGTCCTTTACAGATGGAAATAAGATTTTGTAATACTAAATCAGACATACTGAGAAATCTGATATTTAATAGGACTGAGGCGTTTCTTATGGTGGTTAGTATAGTTATAAATAAACCATATATCGTGGACAGGCGTTTCTAACTGAGTAGGTAAACCAGGAATGTAAACGTCGTGGTTTCAAGAAAGCGTTTACCGTTAGATGTTATTACAACACCCCTTTCAGGTGGGACAGTCAAAAGTTTAAAGTACATTTGAGTCTCAATGTTGATCGTGGCACTATAATCGTGTTAATTACGGTATAATTCATAAAAACAAAATGTAAACATCTACCACTCCCGATTGTCATATTGTCCAACAAGGTTAACCCGGGACAATTTAATTTTCGTGCGCAAAGTCCGTTAGTTGAGCGTCTTAACAAAACATTGCCGAAGTGGGGTCATTACATATGCAGATGTCCCGGGTTAATCTTGCTGGACAATACTATAATAACTTTAGATGTTTTGCAAAGGGGGGGGGGTGGCATTTGCCTAAATACTTGGATAAAATAGGTCTGTGTCTTTGTCTATGTCTAGCAGATAGATAAATGACCTATTTGAAAAAATGACTAGAAGAAGCGTTCTTGGATCGTTCTTTAAAAATACGAGGCGCCATTGTGGTAACAAAAAATAACATTTGTTGATCGCCATCGTCATTCATGCCAGTTGCACATAATATTACCCACCTTAACTCAAAAAGATATCAAATAAGCTCATCAAGATCTGTTCAAAATGAAAGAATCCGATATAGATTAGGGTTCGGTTTTCTCGTGTAAACAAATACGTCATCGTCATGCCTCATTGGTCTAAAATAGATTGGGAATCCTCTATCGTACAAATATGGCTGTGAATCTCACGAAGTTTTTCCACGTTAAACTTGCCAAAGATGACGTTCTAAGAGCTGGATTGCCGTAACCATTTGTTGAGAAACATTGGGTGCGTTCAGGGTTCTCCCATCGGTAGCCATCGGTGCCGTTGGTAACCATCGGTAGCCATCGATCACCATCGGCATACCGATGGATATTTTGTTGGTAATCAATTATCTGATTAAGTTGCTGCACTGTCGTGTACTTTTTAAGATCGGAAACTATGAAATAACCAGTTGACGAGTAATGTTTACACATACGGTCCTGACCTTGCTTCGTCGTGCCACTCGTGCGTACTCGCTTACCCTTTCCAAAACGACAAAATGTCATGTTGGGCCAAATTGAAAAAAAATATGCAGATGACAAAACGGATGTGAATACTTTTAGTGTTTTATGTCAGAGAAAATATCGAAGCAAAAGACAATTGATCATCAATATCCAAAGAAGTTATTCACACTCATTTTGTCTACTGTGCAGGTCTTTTCAATTTGGTCGATCATCATTTTCTTCTTTTACCTCAACGTTTTCCCAAGAATTTTCTGTTGGGGACGTCAAAACCGGTCTTGTTTGGGAAAGGATTAATCTAGAAAAAAAACTAGATTTTTAGCTGAAAGTGATTTGATACCCCCACAGGCTTTCACTACAACAAAGGGCAATAACTCACAAAATAAGCAAGGTATAGTTATGCTCCTTGAACGTTGCACTTCTCCTTGGTGAGATCTATCTACCCGCGAAGTTTCATGATCATTGCTACTTCACTGTCAGATTTTTCGATGATTTTTCTGGTTAAGCTGCTGAGCGATCTCAAGAAAAAAACGTTTGTCATTTCTGGTCTGTCTCCGTATTTGGAATCAATGTTGCATGTTGCAAATGCGCAATGTTTCGAAGTTTTAGTTCCTGCATTATCTATGATTAACTAATATCTCGCTTGAAAATGACAATTTTTCGCTTAAACTGTTATGAAAAAATTGTCCGATTCATGACCGATAAACAAAATATAAGACTGGTACCCGGCAATCGTGTTTGAGGGATTTCCCACCAGTAATCTATTTTTAGTGCACGATCCTGCGAAAATTGTTCCTTATTATCGAGACAAGTAAACAAGTGTTTGATTTGAATGCAAATAATGATGAAAGGGTTAAACAAACACAGTGAGGTTTATTATACTGCAAGGAAAATTCTGGCATTTTGATTGGTTAATGCTGATCTGATAAATATTGATATTAACGGCTTCTGCGGTATGATATCAAATTTCCCCTAAGGCGCCTCGCCGGTAACATACACAAAAATTCGAACTGATAATGGCAGCCATTTTTTCCCACGCTTCGTTCATGACGCGACCCGTGTTTACACATTATGCGACAGTAAAAAGCAAACTTTCTCTATGCGAATTTCCAAAATAAACAAATTTAACCTAAATATTGTGCTTTTTGTGTTATTTTTCTTCGATTACTTCACACAATATGTATATGCTGTACGTGTATTACAGGGTTAAGGTCGCTGCATACTTGTGTACTGAATGAAAGCTGAAGATACCGACCAAATCCTTTCCCGGACAAGACCTTGTTTTGACGTCCCTAATTCAAAAAGCTTAAATAATAAGAAAACATTGAGACAAAAGAACAAAAATTCTGAAAATGAGCCTTCAACATGTGACTGATCATCACAAAAAATCCTCTCTACTGCTGGGAATCGAACCCAGGCCTTTCGCTCTTGGAGTGAGTTTTCTTCAATGAACCTCAAAGAGTGGTGATCTCAAAATACACAATGCAGTCACATTTAACGAAGAGATATTTAAAGAATTCTCCAGACAAATGCTCGACAAGACTATGCATGATCATAAAAAATCCTATATCGATCACACGGGGATACCAATCTGGGAAAGTGTCTTGCAGCCAGTGTGCACAAGTAAAATAGCGAACAGTTTTCCCGCGTTCGTGTGTTAAAAATAGATTTCCGATGGGAATACCCCAACAACGTTTGCCGGGTACCAGTCTAATATTTTGTCTATCGGTCAATGAAGCGGACAATTTTTCGTAACCGTGTTAGCAAAAAAATATTATTTTCAAGCGCGATATTAGTCGATCATAGATAATGCAGGCGGGAACTAAAACTACGAAACATTGCGCATATGCAACATGCAACATTGCTTCCAGATACGGAGACAGACCAGAAATGACAAACGTTTTTTTCTGGAGATTCATCAGCAGCTTAACCAGAAAAAACATCGAAAAGTCTGAAAGTAAAGTAGCTATGATCATGAAACTTCTCTGGTAGATTGATCTCACCAAGGAGAAGTGCAACGTACAAGGAGCATAACTCTATCTTGCTTATTTTGTGAGTTATTGCCCATTGTTGTAGTGAAAGCCTATGGGGTATCAAATCACATTTAGCGACAAATTCTAGTTTTTTTCTATATTAACCCTTTCCCAAACAAAACCGGTTTTGACGTCCCAAACAGAAAATTCTTGGGAAAAGATTGAGGCAAAAGAAGAAAATGATGATCGACAAAATCGAAAAGGCATGCACAGCAGACAAAATGGGTGTGAATAACTTCTTTGGATATTGATGATCATCCTTCTTTTGCCTCAATATTTTCTCCGAGATAAAACACTAAAGATATTCACATCCGTTTTGTCGTCTGCAGACTTTTTTTTCAATTTAGCCCAACATGACATTATGTCGTTTTCGAAAGGGTAAGCGAGCACGCACGAGCGGCACGATGAAGTCAGGAGTACATGACAGTGCAGCAACCTTCTCAACTCGGAATTAGAATGTTTCTCAACAAATGATTACAGCAATCAAGCTCTTAGAATGTTATCTCCGGTAAGTTGAACATGGAAAATCTTCGCGAGATTCACAGCCATATTTGTACGATAAGGGATTCCCAATCTATTTTTAGACCAGTGAGGCGTGACGATGACTTATTTGTTCACACGGAAAATCGAAGCCTATTCGTTCATTAGTTCACTTTCTTAAAAAATCTGTGTATATTTATTGGAACGAAATGTGCATAATAGGACACAAATAAATGTTAATATAAAAGATATTGTCCAACAAGATTAACCCGGGACAACTTAATTTTCGTGCGCAAAGTCCGTTAGTTGAGCGTCTAAACAAAACTATACCGAAGTGCGGTCATTACATATGCAGATGTCCCGGGTTAATCTTGCTGGACAATAATAAATACCTTTCAATTTTGTTTATTTATCTATTTTTAAAAATACCACGGTCCGGGTCAGTCAAAAACACATTGACCTATTTTGCGGAACTCAGTGACGTGTCGTGACGTCACTTTATGTTTACTTTTCCTTTGGGGCGCATTAGGGGAAATTGGTAATTTCGATAAAATAATAGGGAACGATTTTATCAGGTGAATCGTGACTTAAATTCGGTCAAACAAATAGTATTTCGTATGTGTTGTTATATATCTCGTAACTAAGGCTTGATTCAAGTCGTAGTTACGACATTTTATAACAACACCGACGGTTTATCAAAACATAACGGTATACCCAGTTCACGGCCTAATATGGACAAAAAGACAAACAAGTCGAAAACTTTGTAGTATAATAAATTCGTTATACAGCTTCTTGCCTGGGTATATGACGATTTATTCCCGGCTGGAAAATGATGTCAACCCTCGTCTGCGACTCGGGTGACATCATTTTTCCAGCCGGGAATAAATCATAAGTCATATACCCCGGCAAGAAACTGTATAACTAATAAAGTACACGTATAGTCTATCGGTTATAACTGTAGACTTGTTTACACACACTAAAAAACAAATAAATAGTTTTAACATTCACTAAGCCATTTATCGTGAGCTATACGAGAGAATTAATGTCCTAATTCTTTTATTCCCAAAAGAGGAAGTGTTTGTGTTGGGCCATTTATCAACAACAAGTAGTATAGTGTTTGTATACAAGTCTACAGTTATAGCCGATGAGTTATATTTGACCTACGTTGATATACGAAATTGGTCATATGCAAAGGTAAACTACACAGACAGGCATGTGACGCTCAACACCGGCCCATTGAAACATGTATCTCGTGCGACAACATGCGTCCACGAGGAATTATGACAACAAATTGAATCTTTATTGTTGATAAGCAATCTATTTAAAGTTTCAGGACACCTAATACGTCATCACATAAAAAATGAAACCCGTGTTACAAGGCCTAATGTACATACTTGAACCTGGATATGTTTAAAAAAATTGATCAGAACCGCACAACATTCATATTATACATTCAATTTGGAAAAACCACTTCTTTCATTTTTGAATGTGCACGAAAACTTACGCTAAGTTTATGTAGACAATACCATTAAAGCCAGAATAGCTGTGAAAAAAAACTGCCAATTTACCCCCCCCCCCCCCCCAAAACGTTTACGTTATTAGAGTATGAACAAAAAAGATGCAGAAAGACCATATTTCAAGCAAGTAACCATGCACTGTTTACCCACAACAAGCGTATACATGTTGATATTCTCACGTTTCCACGGCGCTCAAAACATGTTTACATTCGTGGCTATATATAGCATAACGGGTATTGTCGGACAACATTAAGCTGATACTGATTAATTTTCGTGCGCAAAGTCCGTTAGTTGGGTGCCTTAACAAAACATTGCCGAAGTGGGGTCATTACATGTGCAGATGTACCGGGTTAATCTTGCTAAACAATACCTGTCACAGCAGTGAACATCCGTATACATTCGCTTGATCATGTGATACACAGGAAAGCGTGCTTCAGTTCCAATCATTTTATAAATGTGACCCGTCACGCTGAAAGAGTCTAATGTTAAGTCTCAAAATGACTCAACGGATGTCAATCAATTGTTGTATCTGGAAAATGTAAATATGGTAAGATGTATAAACAATTCTAGATTCAGAAAATAACATTAGAATCAAAAGTTCAGATCCTAGTAAGTCTGCGCAGTCAGTTCATACTGACCAGGGTCGATACTTTTCACGCTTCCCATAAGGTCCCTTTTAACATGACGATTCACAAACTTGAAACATTTCGATTTGCACGGGATGCCAGTGCGTGCTTTCTTATGAATAATGTTAAACCCTTTCCCAATAGGACAAAAATTAACTGTTTCCAATTGAAATCGGATCCAAACTGCAAAATAAATGGCAATGAAATTGTGAGATATTTAAGAAAAAGCATAGACAATATCAAGGCAAAAGGAGAAAGTGCAAATGATAAGCATTCCTTTCTTTTGTCTCGGTGGTTTCTAAGCTTTTCCAAAAAGGGGCGTTAAATTAGGTTTTGTATGGGAAAGGGTAAACCTTAAATTGTAGTAAATTGTTGTAATTAGCCTTTCACATGCGGCATTTATAAATTAGAATATAACATTTTAAATTGAATGTTTTGTAGACGACAAAACTAAGTATACACGTAGGATTGTGTAAAATATTGCTGGTGAAATATCTAGACAATAGGAGGAAATGTTGGTTATCAACGTTTCCTCCGATTGCCTGAATGTTTTCTGAACTCTTTTTAGTTTGGGCATTCAAACAAGGTCGTGTTTTGGAAAGAGTCAGTGCTCATCGTATTGACGGCGAGATTTGACCCGGCAGAGCAGACCAAGCGGAAAGGTCAACAGACTTGTCGTCCAGGGGTGATAGGTTTGCCGGAACCCCTCGTGATTTGTCGAACACTTCGCATGCTTCGCTATTTACAGCTAATAATAATATTATTCAACGACTTAACAGTATTTGCACGTGCATATATTGGTCGCGTCATCTTAAAATGGTAATTGGTAAACTGAATATGCAAAAATGCCGATCCTGGTCAGCCTGTGCCATCTGAACGGTATGACCAGGATGTGGACTGTATTTAAATATTTTCTATTTTCACGCCTGTTTTAATGATTAGCTATACTGAAAATTTCGATCCAAACGGACCACGGTAGCTAAAACATTTTTATTTGACTAGATTAGATGAAATCTTATTTTCACATGGCGGCACAATGTTGTATAACGGATACGATGCACGCTTTTACGTAAATTAACGACGGACCATTCCCATCTAAACTGGACAATAAACTTGTCCACTTTTGTGTACAGTTAAGGTCACTCTGCCGGGTCAATTATTGTCCTCTATAATAGAGTTTTGCGTCTTACGTGGACTTCGACTGTGGACAACGGACGTGGAGTTTTTATTGGGGGCCGTCTCAGCCTTTTCATATAACTGTGCATGTAAAAATGTACCGGTCAAATGTGAAAATGAATAACCAAATGTTTATTGATTTAGAACCAATGAAGGCTTGATTTGTACTATTTATAAAGAGCACTTGCTTAAAGTAAAACTTAACTTGTAAACACAAACAGTTTGCGTAAATTGGAATGGGTTAATTGCACAATGTATTTAATCTTACATCAGTAGTCTATTTTTTTGTTTTTCTACAATATATAGAGGACAATAATTGACCCGGCAGAGTGACCTTAACTGTACAGAAAAGTGGACAAGTTTATTATCCAGTTTAGATGGAAATGATCCGTCGTTAGTTTACGTAAATGCGTGCAATGTATCCGTTATACAACATCGTACCGCCATGTGAAAATAAGATTTTATCTAATCTAGTCAAATAAAAAAATGTTAAGCCACCGTGGTCCATTTGGACCGAAATTTTCAGTAAAGTTATTCATTAAAATAGGCGTAATCTCAAAAAAATCTAAGTACAGTTCACATCCTGGTCATACCGTACAGATGGCACAGGCTGACCAGGATCGGCATTTTTGCATATTCAGTTTACTAATTACCATTTTAAGATGACGCGATAAATGTATGCACGTGAAAATACTGTTAAGTCGTCGAATAGTATGATTATTAGCTGTAAATAGCGAAGCATGCGAAGTGTTCGGCAAATCACGAGAACCTATTACCCCTGCATGGACGATAAGTCTGTTGACCTTTCCGCTTTGTCTGCTCTGCCGGGTCAAATCTCGCCGTCAATAACAACGATTGTGAATAACATAACAACAAGGGACTAATTTTGAGGGGGCGTATCAAAAGATTTAGATGTTTTTATAATACATGAACAATCAAAATATTTTATTTCACATAAGCACACCGCTTTTTTTTTTCTACAATATAATGCACAGCATATGAAAACTACTCTAGGTAAAAATGTGCGTCTGTGGCGCCAAACACTACTTATCGATCTGTACGTTTTTAACTCCCCGATAGCGTTTTCAACACATACTCTATATTTTCGTATCAACCGGTTTAGCTTAGCACACTTCCTTTTTTCACGCGGCGTCTTGCGGCGAAGTTGCGCTGATGTATAAGGAGTCATAATCGTCTCATTGTTGGGGTAAATTTTGTCTCCAAATAAAATACACTGAGGAGGGAATGGCAAATCAGTGCCGATTTCAGTCATGGAATGGTACTGCTGCGCATCATTTTGGTGCCCGAGGAATCCACATTTAATATGTCTAACAGTCCAACCACAGTCCACAATCACTTGAGAATGTATCGCACGGTACTTCCTGTGTCCCGAGTAATACTGTTCTTGTGGCTCTATCCTCGGTCGGTTTATCTGATGGGAAGTTCCATCTATAGCCCCGACTGCTGATGGGATTTCTTTCCAGGAACCCCTCATCTGCAACCATTCCTCTTCAGACGGCCATGTAACAAATCGTTTTAATTTGAGAAACATTCCAGGAAGCAAGAGTCTAATTTCTTCTTTTGCAGTTGTAACTGTTACATTGAAAAGTGAGGATAGCACCATATATGCAGGATATGAACGCAACCAAATAAGCACCAGAAGTAGCCTGTTTCTGTATGACAATACATGGCATCTGCGATGTCTGATGTTCAGAAAGCCGAGCAAGTCGAGAAATGTTTCTGGGGTTTCTCCACACAGGTTGTAAAACTGGTACCGATGAGACGAAAGTAGATCAAACACATCTCTGCCTCCATAAATTTCGTCTATCACAGCTCCGAGGCGGTATCTAACACTTAGATTTATGTCGGGTGGTGGGCGCACTAATTCAAGCAGCATACAAATCAGTCCAAAAAAGTCGACAGTAACAGGCGGATGTTTCACTATTGCTGGAAGTAGTGAGCCGAAAATCTGGAGTTCATCTATAAAGGCCTGAAACAAAAAATAGTGATAAAACGATCTACAAAGGTAAAACCGGTCTATACGTAGTACAATATATTCATAAAACTTAACTTTATTTTATTTATGCGCGTGCGTTTTATAGCTGACGCGACCAGTTTTGAATCCGGTGTGTTATTTTATATAGCAGCACGTGCCTCTCGCAGTATACTCTCGGCTATATACAAACGTTGTGTGTTGTAATCGCCTGTACAAGGATACAAACAGTACAATTATCATGGAAACTGGTAAATTATTCATTTAATTTAACATTGATAACTAAATATGTATTAAAAATACCTGTGATTTCTGGATTCTCCGCATCACGATTAGCTTCTGTAAATATATCTGTATTACTTCCCTTGCTTGGTGAAAACGTAAATCGAAATGAATAGCGTTCGGTTTTTTCGTTTAACAAATACGTCATCGTCACGCCTCGCTGGTCTAAAAATAGATTGGGAATCCTCTATCGTACAAATATGGCTGTGAAACTCGCGAAGTTTTTTCTACGTTCAACTTGCTGAAGATGACGATCTAAGAGCTGGATTGCCGTAATCATTTGTTGAGAAACATTATAATTTAGAGTTGAGAAGGTTGCTGCACTGTCGTGTACTTTTTAAGATAGGTAACTATGAAATAACCATTTGACAAGTAATGTTTACACATACGGTCCTACCTTAGCTTCGTCGTGTCGCTCGTGCTACTCGCTTACCCTTTCCAAAACGACAAAATGTCATGTTGGGCCAAATTGAAAAAAAGTCTGCAGACGACAGAACGGAAGTGAATACTTTTAGTGTTTTATGTCAGAGAAAATATCGAAGCAAAAGTAAAATGATCATCAATATCCAAAGATGTTATTCAATCTCATTTTGTCTGCTGTGCAGGTCTTTTTAATCTGATCGATCATCATTTTCTTCTTTTGCAACAATGTTTTCTCAAGAATTTTCTGTTAGGGACGACAAAACCGGTCTTGTTTGGCAAATCATTAATCTAGAAAAAACTAGAATTTGTCGCTGAATGTGATTTGATACCCCCACAGGCTTTCACTACAACAGAAGGCCATAACTCACAAAATAAGCAAGGTAAAGTTACGCTCCTTGTACGTTGCATTTCTCCTCGGTGAGATCTATCTACCCGCGAAGTTTCATCATCATAGCTACTTTACTTCAACACTTTTCGATGTTTTTTCTGGTTAAGCTGCCGAGGAATCTCAAGAAAAACGTTTGTCATTTCTGGTCTGTCTCCGTATCTGGAATCAATGTTGCATGTTGAATATGCTCAATGTTTCGTAGTTTTAGTTCCCGCCTGCATTATCTACGATCGACTAATATCTCGCTTGAAAATGATAATTTTTCGCTAACACTGTCACGAAAAAATTGTCCGATTCATGACCGATAAACAAAATATTAGACTGGTACCCGGCAAACGTTGTTGAGGGATTTCCCATCAGAAATCTATTTTTAGCACACGAGCCCGCGAAAATTATTCCTTATTAATTAACCATGTTAACATTAGATTCGCTATATATATGTTATAAAGTCTTCATTAAAAAAACTAATGTATAAAATCATGCGACATGAAGACTATGATCGTACAGCATGATAAAACCATGAAAACCAAATTACAAGAATCACTCCCAAATTTCAAGGAAACGGCCAAAACGGAAAAAGCAGACAACCTTTGGAACTCATTTAAGAAGAAAATCCACTCACTTATGGACCAATTCATTCCTTCCAAGATTTTAAAAGGTAACAAAATCCACAAACCATGGGTATCTAGACAAGTTAAAAGCCTACGAAGAAAACAACTGAAATTATTAAAAAACAACGCAATAGTAAATTGGCAAAAGACATCAGATGCTACAAAAAGACAAAGGCAGAGTTACAAAAGGCAGAAAGACAGTCCTACTGGAAGTATGTTGAAGACATCATAGACATAGGGGAACCAGACCAAGAGCAACCCCCAAAGCAGAAGAGACTCTTCAACTTCATAAAATCACTACGGAAGGACAGCAGCGGCATAGCACCTCTGAAGGAGAATGGGAAACTCCATGATGACCCAAAAGAAAAGGCAGACATTCTAAATCGCCAATATGAGTCTACATGGACCAGGGAGGATTTGACAGACATCCCAATCCCAGATGGCACACCATTTCCCTCGATGAAGGACATCACAATCACTGAGGATGGTGTTGAAAAACTCCTAAAGAAGCTGAATCCTTCCAAAGCTTGTGGCCCTGATCTTCTCCCTGCACGAGTGCTGAAGGAACTGGCCCATGACATTGCGCCTTACCTCAGCATCGTTTTTCAGAGGAGTTTAGAATCAGGTGACTTACCAAGGGACTGGAAGACTGCAAACGTAACTGCCATATTCAAGAAAGGTGAGAAATACAAGCCAAGCAACTACCGGCCAGTCTCCCTTACTAGCATATGTTGCAAGATACAGGAGCACATCATCACCAGTAATATTCTCAAACACCTTGACAAACACCAAATCCTTACAGACTGTCAACATGGATTCAGAGCAAGAAGAAGTTGTGAAACCCAACTCCTTACATTAGCAGATGAATTGCTATCAGGTCTTGACAGAAAAATTCAGCATGACATGGTTGTGATGGACTTCTCGAAAGCCTTTGATAGAGTCCCTCATGAACGTCTGTTAAGGAAATTAAGCCACTACGGTGTGAGAGGCAACATACATAACTGGATCAGAGCTTTTCTCACTGATCGGGTTCAACAGGTCACAGTTGAAGGCGCTACGTCCGAGAGTATACATGTCCTCAGCGGAGTACCCCAGAGCACAGTGCTTGGACCACTACTCTTCCTGGTTTTTATATATGACCTTCCCGACTGTGTACAATCCAAGGTCCGGTTATTTGCAGATGACTGTGTTCTATATCGACCTATTCTGTCCCCGGAAGACCCAGCCATCCTCCAGAGCGACCTTGACAACCTGGCAGCCTGGGAGAAGAAATGGGGAATGGATTTCCACCCAGAAAAGTGCAGCGCCATCAGAGTCACCAGAGCACGGAACCCAGTAACCACCAGCTATACTCTGAAAGGACACACTCTCGTTGTTGAAGAATCCACCCGCTACCTTGGTGTCGAACTTCAAAACAACATGTTGTGGAATAATCACATTAATAAGATATCCAGCAAGGCAAACATCACTCTTGGATTTCTCCGCCGAAACTTGCGAGTAAGCAATGAGAAAACAAAGTCCACAGCTTACTACGCCATGGTGAGACCCATCCTGGAGTACTGTTCGTCGGTCTGGAGTCCCCATACTAAAGCAAACATCCACAAACTTGAGATGGTTCAACGACGTGCTGCCAGATATGTCACCAACAGATATCGAAACACAAGCAGTTTAACTGACATGCTGGATCATCTTGAGTGGGAGCCACTGTCATCACGCAGGACAAAGACCAGGCTTACAATGCTATTCAAGATCGTACACGACTTGGTGGCAATCCCAGCTGATGACTACCTTACACCTGCCCACTCATCTAGATCCACTCGATCAGCGCACAGCAAGAAATTCCTACAAATTCCAGTGTCATCAGAAATTTATAAGAACAGCTTCTTTCCAAGCACGATCAGGACCTGGAACACACTACCAGCATCAGTTGCTGAGGCTCCCGGATTGGTATCCTTCAAACGGGAGCTGTCAACACTTAAATTCTAATTTCTCACTATGGCTAGTACACTCTAAGGATATCTCTTGGCTATGCTCTCGGGGACTTATGGGCCCTGGTACCGCCACGGATGGGAGACAGGTTAGAGATTGAAGGTTGGAAAGCTATGGTGACTTCTTTTTCTAGCTTCTGACTTTCCTATATGCTTTTTTCTGACTTTCCTTTTTTCCTATTTTCTTCTCTCTTTTACGCAGACCCAAACGCGCAATAATAGTCAAGTGTGACGGCTGTGCGAAACATGTAGATGTAGAAAAACAACGTGTTGATCTTATTTTGCTAGTTAAGGCCAACCAAAAAAAAATAAATGGTTTATGTTTAGATTGTCAAAAATTATTAAGGTGTTTAGCCATAACAAAGCCCCTTTTATAGGTATGTTTTATTGTACAAAAGTAGTTGGCTCACATTCCTGGACTGTTTTCATTGTGTATTTAATAGGTACACTCCTACAAAGAAGAAGAAAAACGACAAAGATTGGAAAGGAGGAGACTCTCTTAATCTTACGTGGTTATTTATCTCATCCAACGAATTGGTCAGATGTAATTGAAGAGGTGCGTCAAAACATAGATCGTCTGCCACGAGAAGCTCGTCTCCTTTACCAAACTGGAAGCAACAAACAGCTTCGTGACAGAATGTCAACCAATTCGGAAAGGTTATGAAAGCTCGAATGGAAGACATTGCAGATCCAGATATAAGGTAAATATTTGCTTTGATGTTGATGTAAGATTAAAAAAAACAAAACAGCAAAGCATTAAACAGCACATAATAATCTAATACATTTCGGGAACAAGCAACGTCGTGAAACAGAACGCCAAACATTTCTATGTCTATAAATCGACTTAAAATATTTACAAATATGCCTTTTTGCATGAACACGAACTTTTTGGGGGGAGGTGGGGGGGGGGGGGGGGGTTCCCAATTAGCTTTTTCGCTGTATGCAAAAATGATTCATACATTTGCCAAAACCTCAGAGTAGGGGTGGGTTAGATATTATTGACACGAGATTTCATTGGTTTACACTCACATTTTTTTCAGAGCTGTTGTTGAGGATATCAACCGGATGGAACGGCGCCTAATTCAGCCAGAGCAGAGACAGCGGGAAAATCAACGTGAATGACAAGCAGATCGACGTGGTCAGTCTCCACAACGAGGACAGGATGTGCAGCCAGGGACATCGCGTGATCGGCGGGATGAAGCTGCTGCTGCATTGTCCACAGACAGTGGAGAAGAAGCTCCTGCTGCAGAAGATCCTCCCCGAAACAGAAGGCCCAGGAAAAGACCACTCGCAGATCTTATTAGGGAAAACCATGAACTGTATGATAGGTTTAATAAATACAAGGTTCCAAAACTACTTAGGCAGTTAGGTGTTAGTTCGACTGACACTGAATCTGATTAAAATATACTGAGCAAAAGTGAAAACGCTACACCTACTTTGCTTGTCATATTTCGTCTACATACAACAAGTAAAAAATCAAATGAAAGTGTAACGCATTGTTCATTCACTTGGCTAAACCAAACACTAAAAGTTTTGTGGATTTTAATTACGAGGATGAAATACGGACACTTTTAATGTGACAGGGGTCCGTTTTTCAGGTGTACAATTTGAACGCAAATTTAACACAATTTCAACCTTCAGGAAATCCAAGCAGAAGAATGCAAACCATGCCGGACTGCACGGAATGGTAGTCTGACAAGTTACCAGTCAGGAAATGTAAAGAAGCTTGCATAAAAGTGTTTCGGCGTTTAAAAAATGGTGTTTGAAAAGCAGGATTTTCATCATGATCCAAGGCTTGAAAATTTTACAATGCAATCCCCATAGGAAATTCAAATCTTTATTGCATGGACATCTGGGACCCAAACCTAGTCTAAGAAAGGGTTCAAAAATCTTCTGTAAGACCTGCATGATGTTGCAAAAAAAACAATCGAAAACCGTGATAAATTTGTGAATAACAAACATTTTAAATTCCCTATTTGTTTATGTAAAAGGGAGGTAATTCGCAAAATCGACAGATTAGACATTGATTTAAGAGTTTGCGACAAGAAATAAGTGAGATTTTAAGTGTTTTTTTTGGCAACCTGGGCATGACCAATTTCGAAAAATTAATGAAGAGTTTTCTGCGCATGCGCATATGCGGCATTTGATGAAATTTGCTCTAAACACATTAAGGGCTGTAACTCTGACATTAAAGGAGACAAGGCAATGAAATTTCGACTAAACGATTGCTGAAAGCCTGGGAAATAACGTTAACATATAATTCATGCTATAAATTCGATACTTTTCCAGAAATAAGAAATCTTGCAGTGTAGCGTTTTCACTTTTGTTCAGTATATATAGATTGAACCCATGAATTTTATTCTTTGGCCTTAAATACCTGAGCATACCCATTAACCGTTATATGAACATGCCGCGACGCCCCCTCATAATTAGTCCACGTCCGATGTCCACAGTCGAAGTCCACGTAAGACGCAAAACTCTATTAACGTGTCCCGTCACGCTAAAAGCGGGCATCTGTGTAGTAAGTAGAACACTGAATTTTGAGATAACATCTATCGGGCACCTACCTCATTCAAATTTTTAATATATTACACACTGGTGGTGAACTCGGCCAAAGCCAGGGACGTTTTTCGCTACCACAAGGTACAGATATTTTGTTTTTAAATGTGGGTTTAAAGACCTGACTGGATAGTTTTTTCTAATAACAATGAATTTGTTCTAAAAATAGACCGGGTGTAGCGATATGTATTGAGAAACCGTCTGTGTTGTTATAAAATCTCGTAACTACGGCTTAATCCAAGCCTTAGTTACGAAATTTTATTACAGCACCGGCGGAATACTATGATCGCGAAAAAACGTCCACCGCTTTGGCCGAGTTCACCACTAATGTAACATGTAGATCTATAGGAAGAACGATCTTGATTCAGAAAACTAACTTTGAGTAAAAAGTTCCGATCCTGGGCAGTCTTTGAAATCTTCATAGATTGACAAGGATTGGTACTTTAACATTTGTTAGAAGATCCCTTTTACCGAGACATGTCACATTTTGCAAAATTACTGTTAATATCCTCTGACGTCATTTCAATGCGTGCACACGATTTATTGATAGATTCCGTTGATTTTCGCACTTTACCGTTCAGAAGTCGGATAATTCCGACTGGCGCTTGAAATTGTAAACATTACCTACTAACACGGTGGATAACCCACGTGATTTTTGGGAATCGTTAACACTGAAAAAATCGTCCGCTTCAAGGTATGTTTTGTTTAATTTCTCAGCTTAATATACTCTATTGATTTTGACGAGATAAAGTGCACTCTGCTCCGAATTCCATGGTTTCTTTAAACATTCAAACGAAAGTTCTTTTCGGTGCACGAGAACGCTTCCCACTTTCGTTTTGCAATTACAAACACTTTGGCTCGAATGTTTGAAGAAACCACTGAATTTGGAACATAGTGAGTTAGAGCCGGAAATAGCCCTCTCAAAGGCGCGTTCCATGCACTTCATCTCATCAAAATCAATAGAGTATAAGCTGAGAAATTTAACAAAACACACATTGAAGCGGACGATTTTTCCGTGTGGACGCTTTCCAAAAGTCACGTGGGTTAACCACCGTGTACAAATATAAATTGTAATAAGAGAAAATACGCAAATACACCATTCTGTTACACGCGGAAAAGGCTTCTTTCATAATGTCAGATTTATCAAAGTTTGATAACACAAAACATATTTTTTGTGGTATTTCTTCACTTGCGACAGCTATTCTGGCTTTAAGTATTAGGTATCGTAAATCGCGAATAATCTTGACAACTGTGGTATGAAATATTCAGATAAGAGAAAGATAATAAACGTTCAATATTTGATCTAGATAAAAACATTGTTTAATGGACACTGCTACAGTTCACTTTTTCTTTTCCTAATACTAGAATTTATCTATTGTGTTTCTTGAAAGTACATCTTATTACCAATACGAAAATGAAATAAAAATGGATGAGCATAGATCCGGCCCCGGTTTCTCGGAAAAAACTTAAGTACGCTCGCATGCTCAAATCTGATCACCGTGCTCAAATCGCACGAAATCCACATGAACTTCAATCGAATACCCTTCAACGTTGGAAAGTATTCCCTTGAAGTTGAGCATGTTCTCATGAGCATATATGTAACATAATCTCGCTTCTTTCCCAATTATGTTAGTCTTCTCTATGTGACCGTATAGTGGATTTTATGATAAAATAAACAACTCCTTTGTAGACAACACAATGTTTAATCTATCTCATTTATATTACAAATCCCTATATCCAACTCCATGATGACATAACTATATCTTATTAAAACTCTATTAAATCTCCAACTGATCTTGATCCATCTATTTACTATATCTACAATTTTCTATGCTGATTTTAACCAATCTCGTTATAACACCTCTCCGTTCTTGAGCTAATTGCTCAGAACTCATCCCCTAATATATCTTTCTACGTCTCATACTAAGCTGGTCCCGTGCTCCTCTCCCTCGTGTTACCCGAGAACACTGTATTTTATATGACAAACAACAACGAATCAAAACACTAAACTAGCATGGTACAGGAGTATTGGTCAATGGTCATATCTTTAACTTCACTCATCCTAACTCTATGACAGTAGGGCGTCCCCGGACTGCCTAGCATCTTGTATATTGACGAATCAATATCAATGCTATGATTTTCTCTTCCTTCATAATAAGGAGTTTTGCCCCATTATTTTACATATACTTAAGTTTTTTCGAGAAACCGGGCCTGGTTAAAGTTTTATAGTCGGTCGCATAACATATCCCTACAGCGAAAAAATGCACAATTTCTGGCATCTATCAAAGGTCAAATGCTTACAAAAGGGTATACACTAAAAGACACTTCTTACGCAACACTTACCTTTTTGGTAATAACTTGATATTTAACATACCATTCTTTATCAAATTTTCAACAAATTTAATTCATTCACAATTGCATAATATGTGTAATTTTCATAAAGAAACATTGAGTAGAAATGATTAAATTTGCAGTGCATATAATATGACTTGAAAACAAAAAGTCGCAAAAAAGCTGTGCGAGCTGATAACGTAAATTCATGTTATTCAGGCCCGTAGGAAGCAATTTCATATTGGGGTGGCTGAAGCCCCTGTGCCTGGATATTTGGGGGCTAAATTGGATTGTCCCTTCATTTTCAATGTAAAATAAGGAAAATTTGGTATTTTGGGCAACATCAGGGAAGCTAAGCCCCCCTTAGCCCCCACTGTTCCTACGGGCCTATTATTAATGTAACAGCAGTAAAGTTTATGACATTATGCTAACATTCTGTGTGTCCGTCATGAACCTAAATGACACGAAGACACACCCTTCTCATTGATAAAGCATAATCGATGGTGAATATTTGTGGGATCAGTCTTAACTCGTCCCTATTAAGTTCCTGTTGCAGTTGATGAAAGTTTCTTGGAGCAAAAGGGCGAAAAACTAATGCCTGGTAACAAATTCAATGCTTTTGTGCAATGCTGACACGTACAAAACATTAAACAAAATAGGTGCGACTGTATTCTAGTGTTGCATCGCACATGAAAGCATGTAATCAAATATTATGAAGCAGTGATATGAGATTTGAGCATGATTTGGTGACGCTGCTTTGATACTATTGAATTCTGCAATTGCCTGGGGTTTTGTGACTTTTTATATTTGAGTCTTAGTAAAAAACCTTAATATTTTTTATGTTCGGATCAGCCGATTTTTTTTGAAACTTACAGAAAACATGTAAACGTAATTGATTGATATTTGCTGAAAATTTCATAAAAGATACTGCATTATTTATTTAGTTATGATGAAAAATGTAAGTGTTGCGTTGGAAGTGTCTTTAAGTGTATATTCATCGTTTAGTCCCGAGAAGGGGTTTAAAGAAACGTCTAACATTTGATGAAAACGGAAAATCTGAACATATGTTCTGTTATGAACGCGCAAATGTATAAAACAGCATGCTCACGTGTTCAGTTAGATCAACGAAGCTGATGTTGTTTTATGTCAAAATTTACATATTTTTTGAAATACTTTATGTTCCACGTAATATAATTTGATAAAACTCCCTCATTTTATTAAGCAATTTGTCCTGGTAATATTTCAAGAAGTAAATGTATAGGTCATCGAACTTATTCGTGAATTATATCAATTTTCATCAACTACACATGAGTAAAATGATGAAAAATAGTGGTAGGTGCATACATTCTTACAACTTTCTTACTCTAAATCATCGATTTCTATCTTGAGGAAATCAGTTTTGCATAACAAATACGCTCTAAGGTGGAAAATGGTAATTTATAGTGACGTTCCATATTGAATATTTTGGTATCAAAACATATTGGTACGAAACATTAAATTTTCTACATAGGTTAAAACCGGAATAGCTGTCAAAAAATCTGCCAATTTGCCAAAAAAAGATTTACAGAATTAAAGTATGAGCAAAAAGATGCAGAAAGACCGTGTTTCAAGCGAGTAACCATGCGCTGTTTACCCACAACAAGCGCATGTATATTGACATTCCAACTTTCCACGGCGCTGAAAAGTTTGCAGGATGTTTACAATTGTGTCTATATATAGATATATTTTGGGTACCTGCGAAAAGCCGTGAATTTTCGTTTATAGTCGCGTGATCATGTTATACAAAGGTATCTAATAAAAGTGACACGACACGCTAAAAGGGACCTTATTGGAAGTTCATAAAACCAAATTATGAGAAACGACTCATACTAAGCAGAAGTAAACTAATGTCTCATTTAGAAAATACACTTATAGTAAGATAGAGAAAATATTCTGGAATATTACCTATTACCTACGAGTAATGAGTTTCGAATCTTGTCAGTCTGCGCAGTCCAAACAGGCTGGATAATGTCTATACTTTTATACATTGCAGAAGATTCCTCTTTAGTGCGACGGGTAAACATTTTGAAACATTCCAATTTTCACGGGATTTCAGCACGAATAAATTAGTCCGGCAGATATTCCCCATTTTTTAGCTGAACCTTGCAGTGGAGTATAAATTTTTTTCTTTGCTGATTCTTGAAGTAGACATCCTACTGTTAAAGATTCTAACGGGTGCCATCGTGTCACCCTTTAGCATTTTGAGAAACTCAAGATGGCCGCCAAGATGGCGGAAATTACTTAAATAATCAATGTAAGGGTTTTGAATTCATATTAGAACTGATATATCTTAGGTTAAATATCTAAAATACACTAACTGTTGCTCTAGGAATGGAAAACAATAAAGATAAGACATATTTCTATCATTTCAGTTGACATTTTTGTGTAATTTACGTTACATTATAGGACGATTGCTTCATTTATTCACTTATCCACTATTATTTGGACATAAGTCAGTCAAACACAACAGCGCATGATCTCGTTATCAATTCATTCACTTTATTTTTTGGTGAGAGCCAAATAAGGGTTGTATGAATGTATATCAATTGATAATTTTGTGTATCTTACGTTACATTGTGGCATAATTGTCTTCATGTGTTCACTAGAATCCTACCATTTGATCATGAGTCTTTCAAACACAACGACCAATGGTTTATTGATCAGTACCTTTACAAGAGGCTTTTGTCAACAGCAAATCCAAGGTTTAATACATGTGTTATGTAATTTACGTTACCTTAATATTAGCACATTACCTTCGTTTATTTACTTATCTATTATTATGTGGCTATAAATCTGCCATAAATGATTTAAACACAGCAGTTAATGGTTTGCTTATCAATTGTTTTACTAGAAGACTATGTCAAGAGCAAAACAACAGGTTGTATAAATGTATTACGTAGCTTACGTTACCTTAATTTCATGTACTGTTACATGTACTTGTAACGATAATAAGAACACCGTAAATCAAAGGAAATGCAACTTAGCTGATTATTGTAAGCAGAGTCAAATACGGTATAGGTAAAGTATATGAAACAAGACACACATGTAGCCACTGATGCACACACATTATGTTTTATACAGAGCAGAGTAGTGAACTAAGTGTACATAATTGTAAAAAAGTAGCTCACAACGATCTGGTTTTGGTACAATGATACACGACAAAGCTTTGGGTCATGGCGCATCTACACAACAAATTTGGCGTCCCTTAAATTAAACAGTACATGAGCTATTGAGCGGAAGAAAATTTCTAACTAAGAGCAACCAAAGGGAAAAGTAGGTGATAGCAACCTGTTTTTGGTATCGGACACACATCAAAATTGGTCTCTGTAGGTCAAATTGTGTACGAAATATGGAGCTGAACAGAAGCGGACAGACCCGGCAATATTACGCCACGCCAATTGACCAAACGTCAGCTGTCAATCAAAACCCATGGACGACTATTTATTATCTCATATCCGTCTATTGGTTGGTTATAAATTGCTCTTATTTTTGCCTCCAGTAGTGTGGTCACAGTCTCGTTTTAAAAATACTGCCTCTATCTGATTCTATGTAAAAACGAGTAATTTACAAACCGCATTTTCAGCCTAAATAACACATTAAATTGCCAAAAAGCGTGTAAAAACTTAAAGCTAAATAGTTATATTTTATCATGATAAAATACTTTTACCTTATACACTTTCTTTTCGTGTTAAATCTCTATTTGAAAAAGTGGGTCAACTCTGCGTTTCTTTGTTTGAACTCGGTCGTTACATTAGAAGGACGCGTGGGTATGTGTGATAAAATTGCTTTGGCACTGCCATCTCTTAACAGATTTTCATAAATCTTATATCAAATTAAAGAGGGAAAATAGATCTATTCATTCGTGTATGGTAATACGATGAACCGATGAATTATGAGTCGATGATTAGGTATTCAAAATAGGTCATTTTACTCGGCTTCAAATGGCAAGAACTATGCGACAGAAAAGCCTAGAAAAGCATATATATGTTCTTCAACATCCTATCTATTCAAATAATAAAACATCTTGTGCTTTTAGCTTAGCGCATTCAAGCGCAAAGGCTTTAACAATGGGACGTGTTTTTCAATTCCCCGTGATTTATCGATAATTTCTGTCTAAACTCCATTCATCCTAAATTTATTCATAAATGTTGACGACAGTGACTCAAAGAACATTCTTGCAAAGTTTGGTTAAAATTGGCCGAATGGTTGATTTGTTAAGAATGATATCATGATTTCTCAAAGTTCGATAAGCCTTGCCCTGCCACGCCCATATTTTTTGACGAATCAAAAAATCGCGAACATTCTTTGAATATGGTCATCCAAGGAACATTCCTGTAAAGTTTTGTCGAAATCGACCTAATGGTTAAAGAGTAGGAGGTGTTTCAAGGAATTATGGGCGAACAGGCGGACGGACGGAAGGTGAGTGACCACAATAGCTCATCTTGAGCACTTCGTGCTCAGTCCAAAGGGATTTACAAAATCGGCGTTTCTCATGGGCTTCCTAAACATCCATTTAACCCTTTCCCAAACAGTAAAACTTTATGGTCATCCAACTCGAAAGCTGTGACAGGCGACAGAATGAGTGTAAAAGAAAATAAGATTCTTTCGCCTCAATCTTTTCACCTTCAATAAAATCCGTTCAGGACGTCAAAACCAGGTTGTAATCAGGTCTTGTTCGGGAAAGGGTGAGGCAGCCAAAAATTAGGTTGAATTTAGAGGTTGCAAAATGGACATGTTCAAATGTATGGTTCTCTTTTGGGTCAATGTTTTGAAAGACTATTTCTTCACGAACCAGAGATATAATGTTAATAATCGATCACTTGAAAGTTTGAACTATTTGTTTTGTTTGAAATTCCTATTTTATTTATATGTCGTAAAATTTTGTTTTTATCGGAGGCAATGACACGGAAATGATATGCGCACAACGAAGCGCAGAAAATATTTACGCAAAGGGAGAAAATGTTGGTTATCGGCATGTTCTTCTTTTGCCTCAATGTTTTCCAAAGCCTTTTCATATATGGTCGTGAAAATCATGTCTTGTTCAGGGAAGGGTTGAAATAATGTAACAAATATTTATATAATTGTTGTTGTAGAAATTGAAGAATTAAATTGTTTGGTAGAATAATTTCATCCTTTGTAAAACTTCAAAGGGGTGTAACTATTTTATTAGATGTCCGATTTTAAAAACGTAAGCAGTTTTGAGTTCCTCTTATTCAGACCTTGAAAATGATATATAGTTTGTTGAAGTTCTTTGAAAAATAAACAATAATGTAATTCGGCAGAATTATCTCCCCTTTGTAAAAATCTGAATAAGCCTTATTCCATAACGCAATGTCCGATTTTCACAATTCAACCAGTTTTATGTTTTTCTCAATATTCTCTGTAAGCTGGTATATATTTTGCAGGCGCTGGAATACTTTTGGAAAAAAGTGTGACCACCCTACCTCCAGTTTCCGAGTTCAGACTATTGCTCGCAATCGGTTCAGAATATGGTTCGCTTTCTTTGAAACTGTAATTGTAGTATATCAGCCAATTAAAACCTTTTCCAAACGACAAAATTTTACGGTTGTCTAATTTGAAAGCTGCTTAAACCTACAAAATGTATGTTAATAAAGGAAAGAATTATGTACAATGTAGCATAGAAAATATTGAGATAAAGGGTTTATCCCTTTAGGAACGTCAAAACCAGGTCTTGTTTAAGAAATGGTTAAGCAAAAATGTGACTCATCAGGCTAAAAGGGACCTTATAGGAAGTGTGAACATTGACCCTAGTCAGTCTGCGCAGTCCGCGCAGCCAGACTAGGGCCGACACCTTTCACTTTTATATAATTTTCTAAATTCGGAATGTTTTCCCTATCTTACTATACTGTGCACAAAAAGTTTAGCACACTTGGAAATTGTACTTTCCTAGTCAAAAACTATTCCAAAATCCATAAAAACAAAACTCTAATGTGTTTGAAAATTCAATTTTCTGGCGCTTTCTGAAAATTTTGTTTCAAAATTCTTAAGCGTTAGTTAGGTATCTTACGTTAAAGTGCACAGGGGTCAGATATCGAAAGTCAAGCAAATTTCAATGACGCGAATGTCCAGCATAAGCAGCTAGGACCGCCATTCAATGTCTTCCCATGTTGCAGAGAAGCTTCCTGACCACACAGAAAGGAATTTTGCCCATTCATACTGCAGATGACGCTCATTGCCATTGACGTTACAGACGTCATTACTTTGTCTAGCCTGACGTCCAACAATGTTCTGTGTGTGTTCTTTTGCTGGTGATTAAGCAGTTCAGGCGTAGATCATTCTGTATGTTCCTTGGAGTAAGTGGGTGGTGATTATCTTATTGAAATATCACAACGTTGTGTCGTTGTAAGACGGTCCAGTGACAGGTTGGATAATTTCATTGCAGTACCCTTGCACCGTTTGGTTGCCATTGACTGAAATGAGGTCTGCTTAACTGTTTTCATCTATTCCTGCCTAAAAATGATGCTGCACTCGACGTAACAGTCTCAATGATGACGTTATTGGTATCAAGTCTTACGCATCTTCTCCAACCACAAATCCTGCCGTCAGTTAATGACACGTAAAATGAGATTCTTCCGGACATCAGTCCAATGTCTCCTGAATCAATATCGATGTGTCAATACCCACTGACGCCTTGCCTGTCGATGCTTAACGTCATTGGCGTATGATCGGAGAACCCTGATGCGACTTGTGTGGAGCCTGTTCCGGACAGTTTAGTCACTAACGGTATACCTTGTGACGTCCTGGAGGAGTAGCACTAAATTCTTACTAGACAGGAATTCGAAACGTCGTCAAGACGTCGCTGAGAAACGATCCTCCCTGAACGTCGTTTTACACGGTCTACAAGATTTAGGTCGGTCGTTGGTGGCTAAAGTTGCATTAACCAAGTGCCGTAGGCGCGTAATTGTCAATTGGAGACAATTGAAATGCAAAGCGACATCTCTAACAGACATACCTGCTTGGAGCATGCAAAGAGCTCTCTGACGTCGAACTTACGTCATCATTTCTCGCCTTCCCATAATCAATTTCAAAGAATTTGTAACAGTTAAATTGATTCTGCTAACAGATCTGTGTAATCGTGTGTTTTTGGACAAGCTAGACATTATCGATGTCACTGCACACGTGCCGCACGTGACTTTTGCTTATCTGGACTTTGTCCAATACACTGAATGTTCACTCTACACATGCACTGTATGCGTAATGGTTGTCGATCGGGACAACTGAACAGCACAAAGCAATGTTCATTTAATTATCATAAACTGAAAAAATAATGTGTTAAAAAACGTGCTAAACTTTTTTTGCTCAGTATATAATATATATGTTTATTTTTCGCATACGGGATCTGGTTGATCTGTGCCGAGTCTGGCAAATTTTTCAAAATTTGGAGTTTTGTAGGTCGGATAATGCCCCTTTTAGCGTGACGGGTCACAAATATATTAAGAATGAACTGTAAAACTTTAATACACGTGTCATTCTGGGAAAATTTAAGACCGAATTACAAGCGATGTTTCAAATGGTCGTATTTCTTATTAAATGTTTTTCTTTACGACAAGCAGCATTTGTTAGGGGCGAACTATCAGATTGTAGTGTACGGTTTAATTGTTCTGTCTATCTTTTATACTGAACAGGGCGGTTTTTGTCATCATATTCACACTGATCATTTTCACGTGACGAATTATATTGTATAATATACTGAGAGGCAAAAATAAGTATACACCCTAGTTCTTCCACGTATTCTAAGGAAACAATGTATAAATTATTACGATTTATAAACGCCACTGATGAAGGTCGTTTGTTTTATGTACACTTCTTCGCCTACCCGTCTATCTGCCCTTCCTTCCGTTGCGAAGGTTTTTTCCTATCATACAGCGGCATCGAAAAAGGGGATTTAGGAAATCAATTAACACAATAATTCATGTTGACACAAACCCTACATTTATGAACGGATTTGGATAAAATGTTCGCAGAAAGAGCCTAGTTACCTAGGACCATGCGTATATTGTTAGTGCTTTCCATATTATGATGCATCATGGCAAAAGGGGGCTTGATGCAAACAAGTTATCTGACATTACTCATTCTAAATTTATAGACGGATTTTGATGAAATTTGCACAGGATGTTCCTATGCTACATGAATAAGTGTATATTATGTCACGTTTCTTTCGTAATACATTGCGTCATAGAAAATGGGTCTTAATGGCAAAAATGGGTATGTTGATCATTTTCTACCAGCTACCGAGAATTGTGTTATGATGTAAGAGAAAATTTAACGTTGTGACTTGTTGTGATAATTGATAAAGAATTCCAAAAAGGATTAACAACAATATTTGATGCTCCACTAAGTCGCACGTGCAAAATTTGCAAGATCAGCATGTAGCAAGAGTACAGGTGGTCAAGCAATTTCAGGTAAAATTTAACAACACTGCATTATTGATCTATAAGTAGGAATAAATAGTGCAAAATTTTGAGTCGATATGATGGAAATTAAGAGAGATATCGAAAATCAAAAAGTATATACTTTCTTTTGCCTCTCAGTATATAAACATTTCCTTCTTCTGGAGGCAGATAAAACTTGTCGTTGTGGAACCTTATTGCTCTTATCCGAGATAATTTAACGACATCTGTATCAATAATCTTCTCCCTATGTCTCAGGTCAGCAGATTTACTCGTCACGTCGACATTCTGATCGTTGCCTACATGAATTAACGCAGGTTTCAGGTCTGTAAATGTTACAGAATGTACCACTTGTCCATCAAGTGACAGAGAGATCACACATGATGGTTCTCTCTCTCGTAACACACATAAATAGTTTCACTTTCAGAATGAACATACATCCTGCATGCGTATAGCCACTCCAGTTTAAAACCAGAGAGATTATGAAGATCAATAATGTTGATTATCTCCCCTGCCATATTCATCAGGTGGATTGAGTAACACCTCTCTATATCCAGATAGTCCCAACACCTTGATATAAGTTTATTGTTACAGTAGGCTAGATCGTAACATTCACCCGGTGCATTGATACATGACACAACTTGTGCTGGTGTACTGTGTATATGCATTATAATGATTTGTTATTCCCGTGGAAAACTGATAGCAATAAGACACGATGAAGGATCTCTAAATGGAATTTCTGTAATGTTGTATGGAGGTGATGATAGTTTGATGCGGCGAGTAATTTTGTTGTCGTTGATATTTAATATTTTGATACATCTGTTTTTACCATTGGTGGCCATACATGTATATGTTAATGGCATAATAATACTTTATAAGTTATTGAGGGAAGGAAGGAAATGCTGCCCACCAGCATGCTGGTAACAAGCATCATCCTCTCATTCCACTGTGCTTTCAAGCATAGGGATGCACATTAAAAATACCAAAAGTTACAGACGATATATTTAGGATACATTCAGAATTCGATAAGAAACAAAACAATTCTTTCAATCCCCTACTAACTGTACCTTAACCCTTTCCCAAACAAGATCTGGTTTTGACATTCTCAATAGAGAAGGCTTGGGAAAACATTGAAACAAAAGAAGAAACTGCTGATAACCTGCAAGTTCTCCTTTTTTCTCAATATTTTCTGTGCCATATTTTACACCAATCTTCTCTTTATAATAACATCCATTTTGCCAATTGTGGTAGTTTTTGAAGCGGATAACCCTAAAATGTTGTCAATGGGGAAAGGGTTAATATCTATTATATTATGTTATTGGTAAGTTATTTATTGAAAAGGCTTAAGAAATCATAACCTGGTTAGATTGTCAAAAGACAACAAATGATCTTTGACCCTTTCCTTATCGAATTTAAATCTGATCGTGTTATATAGGTAATTGTGAAAGCTTTAAAAAACATTTTCTATTTACTAGATCCAAAAAGAGATTCTGTCTGGGAAAAACATTGGAAGAAGATGACAATCGCTGGTTTCCCAGCTTTTTTCATCTTACCCCAAGGTTCTTCTCATGGAAGAGACACATGTTCGCAAACTCAGAAAAGGAGTTAACTACTAGTACTTTTTAATGATGATCAAATTAAAATAAAATAATTTTAAGCCGTATTAATCCATTTACACGTATAATAATCGTCTTTATGGTAGCCTGTGTATGCGTAGTTTGACCTGTATGTTTCATACGGGGGAAGACCTAAGACCGGGTTTAGGTGGTTTTTAAGATCGTGGATGAGAGCCAAGCTGCCAGAATGTGATAAGTGTACATTGTCATTTTGGAACATTTCACTGTCCCTTTCTCTAATTTCTGTGACTGGTATAATGCTCACTTTGTCAGACTCTAGAGAGTAAAGTCCTCCATTGTATCGCATCAACTTCTTATTATATAAAGCGTTATCGAGTCTTGGTATAGGTTGAAGTATATGGATATTGACTTCTGCTAGTAGAGAGACTATAATGTTGACCAAAGATCCCATTTTAAGGAGAATTTCGTCCATGTTAGCTTTGGTATCCACATCATTACCTCCAACTGCGATTATAATATGGCTATACATGTCCATAGTACGGTAATTCTCTTCTATGTATTGTTTAGCTCCAGCGATTGTTTTCTTGCCTTCTGGCAGTACCACTTTTTGAATGTTTTGGTTTCTGTAAAGCTTTTTACAGTCAATATTCCTTCCGTGCGAGTCAAATATCATTAGGACTGTGTTCTTCTGTTTGGAAACTTGCGTAATATTTCTCATGGTTAGCATGTTGCTAGATTGACCTTCTTTTTCTTTCTGAATATTTTCTCGGCTTATTGTTTTTGGTTCCTTCCTTGTAACTTGTATCTCTTTCAAAGAGTTTAATTCCATCTCAAGAGCTCGGCATTTTTCTTTAAGCTCCAAGTTTTCTTGTTCTTTGATTTTAAGCTTCTGTTCAATATAAATATAGTCTTCTTGACTCTTTTCATATTTAGTTAATTTTGATAGTTTGTTTTCCATGTTTTCATACTTGGTTTCTACTTCTTTCAGTCTTTTTTTCTGTTTGAGTCACTGTGTCTATATGTCTTTTGTCACTCTCTATTAAAACCGAGATTTTACCTTCCATATTGTCAAATTTGTTGTTAATAGTCTTACGTTCAGTTTCTGTCTGTGCATCCATGGCCGATACTCTGTTCTCCAGATCACTTAACTTTCTCTCAGAGACAAGAATGTCACAGTACTGCGTTTCTAATTTGTGTAGTGTGACGTAAACATCTTTTATAGAAGATGCAATATCATCAATTTTCTTTCGAAATGAACAATCCATTGTTTCAAAAGTTACCTTTTCTACTGGTGGCACTATTTCCTTTAGATGTGTCTCAGAGTCCTCTGGTTCTTCATTGATAGTCTCGACTACTTCCTTCGTGCTTGTCTCCTCATTTGTTTGTTCGTTAAATTATGAATGTACATTATAAGTAACGAATATGGCCAAATGTCATCCTAATCGAAACTGAACAGTGATGAGTTTAACTCCCAACATGTCGATGTATTTTAAAGACCCTTCTTACATCGTCACAACGAGTGTCGCCTGCACATTAGAAAAGACTAACTTACAATGTACGTGTTCAGATATTTTACCCTTTCCCAAAATATCTGATTGTGTCGTCCAAGTCCTATATACACGACTTAGAAAAATCTTTAGATAAAAGAAGAAAATGTTAACAAACACCATATTCCCCTTTTGTTTTAAAACGTTCAGCACAATACAAAACATGGATTTTATATTTCTAGTAGTTATTTTGTTGCCTGCAGCAGCTTCGAATCTGAAGCAAGCCAACGTGTCGTCTGAAAGACTGTTAAGCCTCGTTAACACTTCTTTGCCACTGAGGTACTCTAAAATCATCAATGTTATTGGTTCATGGTACATCTTATTCATAGTGGGTACAAATTTACACCCATCAATTAACAAATTAATCAGGGTCTGTCTAGAAAACAGCCATTGCAGCATTTCTTCGGTGTTATTGCAAAACCTCGTAACGTCAGCTTAATTAAAGCTTGAATTACGAGCTTTTGCAATAACACCGCAAATTTGAGACTAAGATTTGCCTAGGTTAAGATAAGTAAGTCGAATCATGATACACATCGCTTTTTCACAGCTGCTTCAATTATGGAAGAAGTTGCAAGAGAACAAGGTAGATCCTGCTTAGACTGCATGTTTTAGCGTAATGATCTGGATCCATGTTGGAATATAATACCATAACTACCATTTTTCAGAATCTGACCCATGTGCCGATGTTTTCCAAAATAAAACTCGTATCTTCAGCTTTTTTTAAGCTGCAGTTACGAGGTTTTCGTTGAAAAGCAACTATATACAGGTATTCTAATTCACACACAATGTTTAACCCACTTCCGTCAACTTGTTAGTTTTAAAAGGGTCTCATTTCTAACTCTAGGTTCCAAGTTTATATTACATTATACAACTTACAGAACGAAAACTAAATGTTTCAGTTTGAAAAAGAAAAGAAATAGTGTCACAGCCGGAAACTTAAGCGTTACTGAATTTACGTGAAAACACGGACGCTATCGTGAGAAAAAGAAAAAAAAAACAGTTCTTAGTTAAAGTAGTTTCGTCTTTTTACTCTATTGTCAAAGTTTTGTTTCAGTAGCAACATCAAAAACAAATGCCCAATATATAAACATTATCGTTTTTCTATTTATTCCAAAATATAAGGGTGGGTAAAATACAATGTGTTTGAATTTAAAAAAGGTTAAGTGGTGATAATTACATTATTGAACCTAGATATTTGCTTGCGACATTTTGCATGCAATAGGTTTTAGGTATACAGCCCCTCATTAAAAACAGCACTTTCTAGTCATACGAAATGCAACATATTACACACCATTGTAAATACACTTCACATACGTTGATCACCGTGTCGGATTTCAAGATTATGCTTCAAGAAGAAAATACTACATATATTACTTATTCTATTTTCATATGCAAGGGAGGTAATTTTGGACATTCTTGTCAAATATTTCTATTAGTATGCATTAATACAAAATTCTAAAGCTTTCAAAATGCTTACGTTTGAATTTGGAATGGAAATGAAACACAGTTTAGGAATTACAGGCTCTTTTCAAATTTACCATCTGGCTCTTTGGTGCTAATGATGGACTGCATACCTTAAATCACATTCGTTCAAACTTTAATTGTAGTAAATTGACCAATTTAAGCTCTTAATACAATAAGCCAGTAAAAACAATGAGCACGAACTGCAACTTTTTGAAACACGTATATGTATCATTCTTGGAAAATTTAAGACCAATCTACAAACGACGGCTCAAATAAGAATGATGGTATTTCCTGATAACCCTTTCGTTATGATAAGTAGCATTTCTTATCAGCGGCCCGTCGTCGTCTTCTTTCAGGCTGTATTGTAGTATTTAATTGTTCTGACCTTCTAGCATAATGAACAGGAGGGCTTTTGTCGACATGTTCCTGCTGACCATCTACAAGTGACGAATCATGTTGTATGATATATACATGTCCTTTATCTGAAGCCAGATAAAACTTGTCTTGGTGAAACCTCACTACATTTATCCAAGGAATGTGGCCGACGTCACTATCAATAATCTTCTTCGTGTGTCTCAAGTCAGCAGTCAGTTTATACATCGGTAAACAGCTATTCATCACATAGACATTTCGTTCCTTGTCTACATGTATTAACCAAGGAATAATGTCAGTAAATGTTACAGAATGTAACACTTGTCCTTCAAGTGATAGACTGATCACACATGACGGATTCCCCTGATGACACACATAAATAGTTCCACTTTCAGCATGAACAGACATACGACATGTGTATAGCCAGCCCATTTTAATATCAGGGAGATTGTTTAGATCGATAATGTTGATTATCTCCCCTGACATTTCCATCAGGTGGATTGAGTGACGCCACTTTCCATACAGAGATTCCCTACACATTGTAATGAGTTGATTGTTACAATAGGCTAGATCGCGACATTGTCCTTGTACATTGATACTAGAAATAACGTCTGCTTGTTCACAGTGTATGTTCATTATAGTAACTTGTCTTTCCCGAGGAAAGCTGACAGCAATAAGACACAATGAAGAATCTCTAGAAGGGATCTCTGTAAGGCCGTGTGGCGGTGATGATAGTTTGATGCGGCGACACATTTTGTTGTCTTTGACATTGAATATCTTGATACTTTCGTTTTTACCATCTGTGACCAGCCATTTTTTCTTATTCAAAATAAGTAAGTCTTCCATCCAAGGATTATTCAGGTGGTCAAATGTCCGGATCATAAATTCAAAACGGTCTTGATTCTCATACCATTTCAGTTCATTAAAGACGTAATGTAATGGTAACTTGTCGTGTTCACATCTCACATCTACTATATTACACAAAAGAGTTTGTTCTCGCTTCATGTTTTCTAGTTTTTGATCTCCTTCTGCCTTGAGCTTGTCTAAAATTTCTACACTGATTCTTCCCCATTTAGTTATATTGTACTTGTCGTCTTTAGAAAACGTAAAATGTCCAGAGTGTTTGTTGACACAGTTTGTACAATAGTATTTCTCACAATCAAAACACAAGAAATTTGATTTTATGACGTTTGTTCTCCAAATACTGGTAGTAAAAGTTGAATTCCTTAGCAATTGAATAGTTTGTAATATATGTTTTTGTCTTTTCGATAAGCCAACTCCGTACATAAGGATCACGGCAATGTTCTCTGAACTGTTCTTCGATAAGCTGCTCATCTTCAAATTCCCACCAATCACTAAATCCGTACATTAATACACGCATTAAAGCTATACCGTACCTATAAGGTCGATATGTTTTCAAACAATCTGCGCATCTAATGTGTTCCATTTTCAAAACAGCATAACGGACATGTATTTATGTTTATCCCTACTTCATGCCTGTAGCATATCGATGTACGTTCATCATGATCAAGCCAGAACAATTGTTCGAAGCACCCGGCGTAGACCACTGCATCTTCAAATGGTCCCAAAACACTGAATCTGATAATAAATGCACATACTAATTCAAATCCGCATAGTAATCAACATGTTCGCTATTCACGTCAATATTTTCTCAAGACAACAACACATCAAAACATGTCTTTGCTTGGGAATGGTTTTAACATTGCTCTTACAAGGAGACCAGCGTTGATATACTTATCAAATAGAAATGTATCCAAATCTTAAAATAACTTGGATTAAGTTACAAATGTACAATGAAACTTAATCAGTGTCACGCAGCTTTAAAAATAACACACCATGAAATCAGTAAATAAAAAACAATAATATATATGTTAGCGGTAATAGGTAAATTTAGGCAAAACGCTTAATGCCTCGGCAATAACCTATTGCATATGTAGTTAGTTATCGCCTAAAATTCAGGCATCAAGCTTATTGCCTGAAATATTTCACCCCCAATTCAGCCTATTGCCTTGGCAAAAAACAAAAAAATATGCTAAGCAACCGTCTTTGGAGGCCGCATGTAGGGCCTGGCTGAAAATGTTCATGGAAAGGGGGTGTCTCAAATCTGCCCACGAATGAAATTTCTTTTAATTCTGCATGGTGATTAAGGACCATATACAATCTATGAAAATGCAATTAGTATCTTAGATGTTCCAAACTGGATTCCAAAAAGCCACCTTGACTTATTCCCACTTTGACATGAAGCGTGGTCCCATTTTCATATGTCCCAAAACCTTAGTTTTTGTATTTTCAAGATTTGTCAATTGAATTTGCTCCGAGACACATACCGGTTAGGCATTACATTCATACCAGAAAAGGTACCAACTTCTCAAAATGCAAGAGAATGGAATTATGGGTTTTTTGACATTGGCCAAAAGCAACCACTGTTTTGTCAAGCTCTGAATGTTAAATATTTGTAAAATATTTTCAATTTCATATATTAAATGTTTAAATACGTAGACAGTCTTTATCGTGATGCAATGAGACTAATGCCCGGCTATTTTTTTCCAGGCACTAAGCTTAAAACCTAGGCATAAAACTTAATGCCTAAAATGAATTAGGCAATAGTCTTACTGCCTAGGCAATGGATTATTGCCTTGGCTTTAAGCTTTGCCTAATTTTACTTATTGCCGTTAACATATATATGATATAAATGATACATTTTTTTAAAAAAAAAACATTTATAAAATACCATGCTAACAGATATGTAATGGGACATGTTTTAAAAACATATCGATTATTGTCAGTCTGCACGGATGGCGCACAGTGGTTAGGGGAGGAATAGTTCATTCTAAGACTGTTAATCAAATCTAACCATTATGCTTATTTTCAATGCTACATCTGGTTTATGTCTTCAAATTCAGACCAGCTTACAACGTGTTTCGTTTTCTTGCTGAAATTGTATCCTTTGATAAGAGGTTTGATTATATCATACAAAATGTTTAAGACGAAGCAGAAAGTTATGGTAAATTCAGTTGATTCAGTGGTGACAGTGGTTGGGTTCTATAGTTACAAATGTTAGTATAGGCAAAAATTGGTAAACAAGAACATATTAGCACCCGCCACCACTGATTAATGAATCAAGTAAGTTAAATTAAATAGCTCGAATTCATAACGTATTCATACGACACCTCAAACTAGCGTTTGACATTAGCAATCAAACAAAGAAAAAAATACACCAGAGACAAGATCTGACGCATGGACTTAGTTTTTGACCTGAAATCATTCATTTTTCAATGACCTAAAGATCATCAAAACAAACACTCTGAACGTTTTTTATTACGATCGAGCAAGCCTTGTGTGCCTTACAACAAATGAAATATTTCACCAAAAGTAACCATTTTTTGACCTTTCAAAGCCAATTTTTAAACATGCCTCAGATGTTACCGAGATTAAAAAAACATGTTCACAATATTCGACCAAATATTATGGCTTTTAGAGCAGAAGTAAGATTTTTACCCAGTAACCTACTTTTTGACCGCGATTGACTAACTTTTTACATGACGATTATATTATCAAGATCAACATTCAGGTCAAGTCATGTTATTTGATGCATTTTTCATGGCTAGAAAGTGGTGATTATTTGAAGGTCTGTGAACCTTAATAATTTTTACGTTCTGAACAATGTTCAATTATTGAGCAAGAGCTTTGGTTCCTATGGTAGATCAGCATTTGACCCAGTTACCCATTTTTCTACTTCCAATGACCAAATATTTTAGTTGACAGTTCAGAAATTGTCAAGATAAAGATTCAGAACATTGACAGTGATTTGGCCAAAATAGTCAATTCGTGAGCAAAAAGAAAGATTACATAATATCTGACATCGTGCTCTTGCTTTTGACCTCGCACCACCCTTTTAAAAAAAATGAGCGAGATATCATCAGGAAGAACATTCCGGAAACATTGACTATGATGAGATGAAAATTGACACTTCCAGAACTAAAAGAATGATTAAATAGACCTAGTGGCCTAGTGTTTGATCTAACATGCACGTTGAAGATTGTGCACCATGGGATGGATAACGAATACGGATAAAATAATCTCGAATCTGGTAAGATATTTTGCAATAACTTCCTTATTTGTGCGTCAATCTTCAAAATGTTAATTGCATGTACCCCGCCTTACCGAGCTTTTTCATCGGATATATGACATATTACACGGTGGATAACCCACGTGACTTTTGGGAAGCGTTAACACCGAAAAAATCGTCCGCTTCAAGGTATGTTTTGTTTAATTTCTCAGCGTATACTCTATTGATTTTGACGAGATAAAGTTCAAGGAACGCGCATTTGAGAGGGCTATTCCCGTTTATTACTCATTCTGCTCCGAATCCCGTGATTTCTTCAAACATTCAAGCGATTTTTTTCGGTACACGTGAACGCTTTCCACTTTCGTTTTTCACTCACAAAAACTTTGGCTCGAATGTTTGAAGAAACCACTAGATTCGGAGCAGAGTTAGTGAGAGCTTGGACAGGCCATCTCAAAGGCGCGTTCCGTGAACTTTATCTTATCAAAATCAATAGAGTATAAGCTGAGAAATTAAACAAAACATAACTTGGTGTGAACGCTTCCCAAAAGTCAAGTGGGTTACCCACCGTGTATTAGATAACTCATGGTACTTTTTTCCGAAATATTGTCCCAACTTACCAGAAAACGAAATGGTAACGACTACGGCCAAATTAACCACGGTTCAGGTAAGAATTTGTACAATAACTTTCTTATTCCTGCGTCAATTTTCATGCAGTTTGTTGCATGTACTCCGTCTTACTGAGCCCTTTTCTCAGATGTATTACTTATCTGGAAACGCCTTGTACTTTCTCCAAAACCGACCCAACCGACTAGAATAAGAGCCTGATTTTTGTCGTTTTTCTGATCGGTTAGGATCAATTGTAGACAAAGTACCAAGATTTTACAAACAAGTCATATATCTGAGGAAAGAGCTTAGTAATACGGGGTACATGCAGCAAACCCCTTGAAAATTGACGCAGAAATAAGACAATTACTGCACAATTTCTTACCTGAACCGAGGCAATTTTGTCCGTATTCGTTATCCATCCCATCATACACAATCTCCACCGTGACACGGTCCATTTTTCATCATGAACTAGATTTCATCAAAACAAACATTCTGACCAATTTCTTCAATGATTGTGCAAATAAATGTATAAATACCCATTGAACTAGATTTTAAACAAGATTTGACATAATGACCGACTTGTTGACTTGCAATTCTAATTCATTGAAATATTTTGAAAAAAAGACATAAAACAATGATTATATTTATGAACTTTGGTTGAAATAGGTCCATTACTATAACAGACGAGTTATTTGTTATGGTTGACGTACGGATGCAATACAATTATCGATCATCTACCACGAGCACTACGTACTCAGGTGATGTAACAAAATACACAACTTTGCAGACCTGTTTAGGGATGGAAGTATACGTGCAAATCTAGATTTAAAAAAGTCAACATTATACGGTATATCAAAACGGAGTATCATATTGCTAAAATATGGATAAAAAGGGGGACTTCCCTCAATTATACATATTTATTTTTAGTTTTACATTTTATACTTAGTATGGTGTACTATTACGGTAGTTCATCCTTAATGAGATTCACGCGACGTCGTAAACATTCCTTGTTGGAATGTTTCACCGCCGAATGTTTATAACTTCGCCCGTTTCGGACCTTCACCTTAGTATCTAGCCCTTTTTGAAATAGAGAATGTTGATTGCTCACATTTGAAACCTGCTGCAGGCCACAAACCCGATATGATAAATATAACAGAGGTGTAATGGATTATATTGCACATTAAACATTGATGTAAAAGGAAAATACAGGATTTTCTTGCTTTGCCTAGATGTTTTCTCAAAACCCTTTCAGTTATGTTAAGACCAGCCAGGTCTTGTTTTGGAAATGGTAAAATAAAAAAAAAACAGTTATATGACATGTTTAGATTGATCGGATTCTTTCGGAAGACATCGTAAAAAGAAGAAGTATGTGATGACCTTGCATTTCTTTGAAAATATTTCAAATGCAGCTTAAGACAAGCTGTACTGAATGCGGTTGTTGAAGAAAAACGACACATTTCTTCTTATGCCTCTATAATTAGTTGTTAGCTTTGTAGAAAGCGCATCCATAATCAGAGCTAGTCAAAACCTCGTAACCACAGCTTGGAACAGCTGACACAACGAGATTTAGACCTTCCACCGTCGACATACAATGTAATAGATCTATAAATATATTAAGGTAAGGGGGCCTAATTAGCACCAAAGATCCAGTGGAGAAATTTGAAAAGTGCCAGTAATTCCTAAACCGTGTTACATTTCTATTCGAAATGTAAACGTTAGCATTTTATACGGTTAAGAATTCTAAAGGAATGCATATTTATAAAAAAAATATTAGACAAATCTGTTCAAAATTACATCCCTTGCATAATCCGATTCTACCATATTCCAGAGTGACTTACCTTGATAGTTATCTCCCTTTTGATTTTGGGTTGTTCCACTTCCGGTTGGGGCTACAGATAAGAAGGGCAAAGGCATTTCAAAATGCAAAATATCTAGATAATTTTCCCCAAACCCTGTCCAGTAGGTATTCAATGAATCATCCTGTCAATAACATTCAAGTTATAGCCATAAGGTTTGTTGAACATTTGAATAATTTTTAGAAGAGTTTGCCCACTTATCAGTTGCCGTGTACGTTTGTTTTATATCCAGTACCATTCATTAATGACGATGAGGATACATTAACCCTTTCCCGAACAAACCCTGGTGTTTGACTTCCCCATAAGAAATGTTATAGGAAAATAATGAGAAACAAGAGTGCCTGAAAGGCATTGATATCGCTCATCTGAGTTCTTCCTGTATTTGATTGTGTACAATATAAATTTTGTTGTAAACAGATATGTATGTCGTATCAAATTATTGTACATTAAGTTTCATAATTTCCAATGAATACAATGAAGTCACATTAGTATTCAATCATGTTACATGTAGTAGCATTTGCATACACCTTTAAAATTGAATATCATGTGCTGTTCCAGTTTGTTTTTTAATTATACTTTTACAATTAAATTTTGAAACATCAGAATGATACATTTATATTACAAGCATCAATTTGCTTAATATGATAAGCCCCTCATCATCATTTATCAACCATCAACAATTTATAACCAAGTGTTTGAAAAGAGTAACTCAATAAGCATTTTGTTATACTTGGTTTGAATTGACCCTTTGGTTGATTTTTGAAGAATGTCTTTATGATGTTTTGAAGTCTGATAAGCCGAACCCTGCCACACTCAATTTCTTTAACAAATCAAAAATTCACGAACAAAATTATTGTTAAAAGGAGTCACTCAAGCAACATCACTGGTTCAAATTGGCCCAACAGTTGATTTTCAAAGACTTTTCTTGTCATTTCTTCTAGTCGGATAAACACCCTGCCATGCCCACATTTTTAACAAATCACAAATTTGTAAAAAAAAATAATACAAAAAGGGGTACCCAAGGAACATTCCTGGATAAATTGATAAAATTTGGTTCAACGGTTAAAGAGAAGAAAATTTTCAAGGATTTGTTTAATAATTTCTCCAAGTCTGATAAGCTCCGCCCTGCAAAGCCTACATTTTTTGACAAATCAAAAATTTATGAACACACATTGATGACAATCACTCGAGAAACAGATCTGCCAGGTTTGATTTAAATTTGACCAATGGTTGTTTTTTAAAGATTATTTTAGTCTGATAAGCCCCGCCCTGCCACACCTACATTTTTTGACGAATAAAACATTTGAAAACAAATTTCAAAAACGGTCATTCAAGTAACATTTCTGCCAAGTTTGGTAAATGTTGATTCATTGGTTATGGCGAAGAAGATTTTTGACGAATTCCTTAACAACTTTTCTAAGTCTGATAAGCCTCAGCCTGCCATGCCCTCATTTTTTGACGAATCAAAAAATCATCAACAGGCAGTGAAGACAGTTACTCAAAAAACATTCCAGCCAAGATTGATACAAATTGGAAACACATTTAATTTTTGAAGAATTATTTAACAAATTTCTAAGTCTGATAAGCTCCGCCCTGCCACGCCCACATCTTTTGACGAAACAAAAATTTGAAAACAAATTTTGAAAAAGGTAACCAAAGGAACATGTCTGCTAAGTTTGATAAAAAATGACTCAATGGTTAATGAGTAGAAAATTTTTGAAGAATTATTTAACAATTTCTCTAAGTCTGATAAGCGCCGCCCTGCCACGCCCACATTTTTTGACGAATCAAAAATCTGAAAACAAGATTTGAAAGAGGTCACCCAAGGAACATTTCTGCCAAGTTTGGTAGAAACTGACTCCATGGTTAGGGAGAAGATGATTTTTGAAGATTTTTTTACCAATTTCTCTAAGTCTGATAAGCCCCGCCCTGCCACGCCAACATTTTTCGACAAATCAAAAATTTGAAAACAAGTTTTGAAAAAGGTCACCAAGGAAACATGCCTGCCAAGTTTGGTAAGAATTGGCACAGTGGTTAAGATTGAGATGTTTAAAGAAATTGTTGACGACTTCCGACGCGCAACGCACGACAACGACGCATGCCGGACACAGGGTGATCACAAAAGCTCACCTTGAGCATGTTGCTCAGGTGAGCTAAAAATGGCAAATTGCTGATAAACAGCGATTTCTCCATTCCCTGTAATATTTAGTTTACTATGATTTATGCATATTTTGCCTTTGATATAAAATATTTTGTAACAGCTCCACAATTAGAACAGTTTTTTATTAGATGGTGGAATTTGGGAAAGGGTTAAACTTCCAATAGACCTTTTGTTTGACATACATTTTGTAATTTCACTTTTAAGCAAATGTTTTTATTCAGTCGTAAAATTACGTAACGCGGAATGAAAGTTGGGATGTTGTTGTGTCTATTTATCAGGTCGGTCCTCTAGTTCTTTTGAATATTGGCTCAAAGTGATAAATTAGAGTCATATACGCAGTAACTTCACGGTTAGGAAACTACAGAGACAGAGCCAATGGCTCTGCCGTTCAAATCCTCTTGGGCGCTTCCGGCCATGTGTGGCTTTGTATCTGGGAGCAGGATTTTTGAAGAAAAACAGGTGATGTTCAACTTTGGTGTTCATTTTTTTCTTTTGATGCTTAAAAGCGGAAAAACGGGAATGTCATGTTCTCCTTAGTCCATTTATCTGTCGGTGCTACTTGTGTGGGCTCCAAAGTCGGCATGGTAATCACAGGATCATTGTCGTCGTGAGTCGACCCTATGTGATTTTTTTTTGTTTACATCATGTATTTATGTAGATTCCAACGGTAAACAGCCACTTGCCGCAGCCAAAACAAGTTATACTAATCAAGGAATACTCTCGATTAGACATCCCTTTCCCATGTCACAAAACCTCAGAAATTATTGGTAAAAATACGATTTGAGCAATTTCTTCCAGTGGCTCTGTCTCTGGCGGCTGGCTCTGTCTCTGCGTGCTAGGTTTAACATTTTAATCCATCACAAAATTCGTGTCGAAGTAATGTACCTAATTGATTCCCACACTGAATAGATCATAGTGCGTATGGCGAATGGTTCAGTCACCAAGTAAATGCTTTCTAAAACATCGAAATTTCAGTGTTGTTCAATTTCAAAGCTACCACAGGCGACAAACTGATTTGTACGATTTGTCACATAAAAAGCTGCAGCAAAATAAGAAAATACTGATTATCAGGTCTTATATTACATATTTGATACTTCGGAACTATGTATGCCCTGAAGTGAATTACATAACGGATTAGCTTATTAGTAAACATATATTTTATGGACATTACTACTGATGATTTTTTTCTAAAAATCTCAAACGTTATCTTTAACTTATAAATAATTTTTGTTATTTGTGAGTGTTGATCAGGAAAACTTCTATACATGTATTTATTTTGCCTCTAATTCTATAGTGTTCTAGTTTCTGAAGTAGTTGAATCTCTCGTTTTCTTGTTCAATGTTGATTAAAAGGTTGCATCTTATTGTCCATAGTATACATGTCAAGCACGATATATCAAACTTTATGTTCAATTAAACATGTGAAATGAAGCATGTGAATGATTTCAAAGGTAAAATGCATGAGATTCTAATACATGTACAAACAAACAAACAATTCTGAAACCTCCTAAGCGACATCTTAGTTTCTATCACAAATTAAATATTTCCGGCGCTATAACCAGTTCTTATTTGTAGACTGAATAGGATAATCATTTTCGTGGTTGTGCTGAAAAGTTCATGTGCATGTTCATAAAATCTTCTGGTCGTTAGCGTACATCAGCGTACTTCAACGTAACAAAGCGCGCCTGAAATATACCCGGTATTCATTCGTACCCCAAGCGTATTTCAGTATATGTCCAATTCGTTCACACGTTACCCATACAATGGCTCTATACGCTATGATGTAACAGCACCATAAGACGGTAAGTTGTCCCTTACTTTGCAGTCACGTTTATAACTCGTTTGTCTTTTAATCATATTCCAATTAAGACCTGGGGCCCGTATTATCAACGATCTTACAACCACGATTTTGTGTAAAGTATGTGAGAAGAAATCTGATTGCACGAGAAATTAGATTGGGTCAATCAGGTTTGTTGTAATAAGTAATTACGCAAAAAATAACCGTTCGAACGTTGATAATACGGGCCACTGGTTGTTACGTTTCTCGACCTTTTTAAGGGATATACTGGTACCAGTCTGTCCTTTTGTCCATATGTGTATGTACAAAATACTTGTTCAGAGCATACCGGTATCTCTAAAAGTATAGTAGCTATGATCATTAAAGTTCGTCTGTGGACAGATTTCACAGACGAGAAGTTCTGTGTACAAGGAGCATAACCCTACCTTGCTTATTTTGTGAGTTATTGCCTTTGTTTTCGACAAAATGCTTGTCTGGACAAATGTAGTGGTGGAGATATTTTATCACATTTACTGATAGATTCTAGTTCCGACTGCTCCTATTCGAAATGATGTCCAGACATGCACGGATCCAGACGGCGTCAGCCCCTAACGAGAGAGAAATGAAAATATCTGTCAATGGTTCCGAAGTATCAATATGCAATATTTATTATTGAAATCTGTTAGAAAAAATGCTGGTTTTCTGCCATATTCTTTTCTCACAATGCATGAGAACAAGGTCTTGCTTGGGAACAAATAAATGGAAAGATATCGGATTACATTGATGCAGAATAAAAAGACCTGATAACCAATGTTTTCCCCGTTTGCTGCAGCTTTTTACGTGACAAAACGCACACTAATTGTTTCTTTGTCAACACCAAGTTTGTCGCCTGTAGTAGGTTTGAAATTGAACAACACTGAAATTTCGAAGTTTTGGAAAGCGTTTACTCAGTGACTGAACCATTTGCCATACGCAATAAGATCTATTCAGTGTGAAAAAATTCGGTTCATTACTTCGACACGAATTTTCTGATGGATTAAGATTTTAATCTATCACACAGAGACAAAGCCAGCCACCAGAGACAGAGCCAGCCGCCAGAGACAGAGCCACTGATAGAAATTGTTCAAATATTCTTTTTGCCAGTCATTTCTAAGGTTTTGTGACATGGGAAAGGGATGTCTAATCGAGAGTATTCCTCGATTAGCATATGACTTGTTTTGGCTGCGGCAATTGGCGGTTTACCGTTGGAATCTACATAAATACATGATGTAAACAAGAAAAAATCACATAGGGTCTACTCACGACGACAATGATCCTGTGTAAACCATGCCGACTTTGGAGCCCACACAAGTAGAACCGACAGACAAATGGTCTTAGGGGAGCATGACATTCCCGTTTTTTTTTTTTCGCTTTTAAGCACCAAAAGAAAATAATTGAGCACCAAAGTTGAACATTCACCTGTTTTGTTTAAAAATCATGCTCCCAGAGACAGAGCCACACATGGCCGCAAGCGCCCCAGACGAACTGAACGACAGAGCCATTGGCTCTGTCTCTGTAGTTTCCGTACCGTGAACTTGTAATTTATCTCGTGCTGGATGATTAAAGGGATTGGATTGGGACGATATACAATTAATTCTTAATCCCTTCCCAAGCAATAAAATTTAAGTATGTTATACTAGAAGGTCACTAACTATGACAAAGTAGTTGTCGAGATTTAAAAGCATATTCAGAGAAAACTACACCTCATTTTACTTTAGTTTTCATGTTTGCAGGATCGTATGATACCAATTCAACTCGAAGTGAGGAAGTCTGATTAAAAGGTATGAAACAATTATTTTAAATTGTTAATTCGTTTCAAACAAGGGCACGCGACATAGCATCATATATGAAATTCAATAGAAAATAAATACATTAAACAAGAGATGTTTGTAAAACATATATACCCCTCAAAGGCCTACATTTGATTTAGGCAAAAGCCCAAGGTTAAGGTCAGAAGGTCCAAGGTCATGGTCAAATATGAAAGGTCTTGGTAGGAGATGTCCATGTGTTAAATATCAAGGTTGTATATGTAAAAGGACATGAAATATGGGTCAGGTTAAAGATTTTATAAGTAGGCCAAATGCCAAGGTTAAGGTTGCAAATTCCAAGGTCATGATCAAATGTGAAAGGGCTTGGTCGTAGGTGTCCATGTGTCAAATATCAAGGCTGTATATGTCAAAAGACATGATATATCGGCCAGGTTAGATTTTTTTAAAGTAGGTCAAACTCCAAAATCAAGGTCAAAATCCAAGGTCATGGTCAAAAGTGAAATGTCTTCGTAGGGGGTGTGCATGTGTGAAATATCAAGGCTGCAGGTGTAATATGATAAGAAATATGTGCCTGGTTTATGTTTATAGATCAAACTCCAAGGTCAAGGTCGCAAGTATCAAGGTCATCGTCAAATGGAAAAGGTCTTGGTAGGAGGTGTCTATGTGTGAGATATCAAGGCTGTAGGTGTAATAGGACATAAGATATAGGCAAGGCTAACGATTTTTAAAAGTTGGTCAAACTCTAAGGTCAAGGTCATACAAGCCGAGGTCATGGTCAAATGTGAAAGGTCTTGGTAGGAGGTGTCAATGTGTAAGGTATCGAGGCTGTGTTAGTAACAGGACTTGAGATATTGACCAGGTTAAAGCTTTTTAAAAGTATGTCAAACTCCAAGATCAAGGTCAAAGGTGATGGACAAAAGTGAAATGTCTTGGATGGAAGTGACAATGTGTGAAATACCAAAACTGTATGTGGAAAAGGACATGAAATATCGGCCAGGTTAAAGTTTTTTAAAAGTAGGTCAAACTCCAAGGTCAAGGTCACAAGGTCCAAGGTCATGGTCCAATATGACGTCTTACTTTCAGACTGTATTGTAGGGTTTAATTGTTCTGCCCGTCTTTTATACTGAACTAGATGATTTGTGACACCATATTCACGCTGACCAGGACCACGTGACGAATAACATTGTATAATATAAACCTGTCCTTCCCTTGAATCCAGATAAAACTTGTCGTTGTGGAATCTCATAGCTCTAATCTGAGATAATTCAACGACATCTTTATCAATAATCTTCTCCCTATGTGTCAAGTCAGCAGGTAGTTTATATATCCGTAACTGGCGACTCATCACATAGACATTCTGATCCTTGTCTACATGTATAAGCTTGGGTTCCAGGTCAGTAAATGTTACAGAATGTAACACTTGTCCATCAAGTGACAGACTGATCACACATGACGGATCGCTCAAGTGACACACATAAATAGTTTCACTTTCAGAATTAACAGACATACATCCTGTGCCAAAATACCCCAGGTGAGTACCAGGAAGATTATGCAGATTAATAATGTTGATTATCTCCCCTGATATATCCATCACGTGGATTGACTCACACCTCTCTCTATCCAGATAGTCCTCACACCTTGTAATAAGTTTATTATTACAGTAGGCTAGATCCTCCCATTCACCTTGTACATTGATACTAGACACAACTTGTGCTGGTGTACTGTGTATGTTCATTATTGTAATTTGTCTTTCCCGTGGAAGACTAACAGCAATAAGAGACTGTGAAGGATCTGTAGAGGGGATTTCTGTTATTTCCGATGGTGATGATGATAGTTTGATGTGGCGAGTCACTTTGCTGTCGTTGACATTGAATATTTTGATATAGTTGTTGTTATCATCTATGGCGATCCATCTCTTGTTATCATTTAAGATATGTAGATAATTCACCTTAGAGTTCATCCGGAAATCTGGTGCCCATGCCATAGATGTATAACTGTAGCGATTATCATAATCCAGTTGCCGTTCCAGTTCCAGTAAGACGACGTGTAAATTTTGCTCATCGTGTTCACATCTCACATTTACAACATCACACAGATGAGTTTGCTCCCGTTTCATGTTTTCTCGTTTTTGGCCTCCTTCTGCCTTAAGTTTCTCTAACATTCCTAAACTAAGTCTTCTCCATTTGCGTATATTGTACTTGTCGTCTTTAGAAAACGTGAAATGTCCAGAGTGTTTGCTGACACAGTTTGTACAATAGTATTTCTCACAGTCAAAACATAAGAAATGCGCTAAAATGTTTTTACGACGTTTGTTCTCCAAATACTGGTAGTAAAAGTTAAAGTCTTCAACAAACGAATCGTCCTTTCTGTACGTTCTCGTCTTATTGATAAGCCAACTCCGCACATATGGATCCTGACAATGTTCTGTGAACTGTCCATTGATACCATTGATACCCCACTCATCTTTAAATTCCCACCAATCACTAAATCCGTACATCAATACACGTAGTAAAGCTATAACGTAACTATAAGGTCGATATGTTTTGATACAATGCGCGCAGTGAACTTGTGCCATTTCTTTCTCTTTTTAAAAAGAAGTCCGAGTAAATATGTCTCTTGACATCCACATAGCGAAAGTCCCCGATTTTCTATCTATAGTCACAATATTGTCACGATATTATGGCACATGTTTACAAAATTTAATCAACTCAATAATTAACTAAAACTGTTGTCATTTTGCACGCGATGGTTTGAATCTTACAGGTGTTTCACATCTGCAAGATTCGATCCAACGCATGCATATGGTACAGGCCCGTAGGAAGCAATTTCATATTGGGAAGGGGGGGGGGGCCTTGTCCTAAATATTGGGGGGGGGGCTAGTTTGGACTTTCCCAAAATTTTCAGTGTAAAATTAAAAAAATGGCATTTTTGGCCAACTTTGGGGGTGCTAAGCCCCCATAGCCCCCCCCCCCCCCTGTGTTCCTAAGGGCCCGTGTTATTTGAAAGTAGATACGTTTCCCCCCAGCTCACATTTTAGGCAATTTTGAAAACTTGTGTCATACATGTACTATAGTGACTGTATTTTAATGCACCACAACGTATCTGGTTTGGCAAAATATTAAAACTATTTTAGATTCATTTTTTATCATTCAAACTCCGTCACTCACTTAATCACTTTCTAATAATATGAACTATTCTGAACGAAACCCCGTATAATTATGAATACCGATACACAACCATACCATTTCAAATCTTCCTCTAGTTTTGATTTGATCGTGTTATCACCGACCGATAGCAAGATATAAAGTTTAAAGTGACACACAATACAATCTATATATGTACAGATGAGACCTTATCAGTCGTACTACGTTATTAAGGTATTCCAAATAAACGATATTAAGTAACGCTTAATCAAGTTTGGTTCGTATCACAATACTCTGTCACCTAAATTGATGTACAATTTGTAAAAAAATGTGACTCGTCAAAGAGGAAGCTTCTTACACCAAATAAAATTTGAATTCTAAGAAACGGGTCAGATTAAGCTGGCGTCATCCAGGCCCTGGTTTCTCGAAAAAACTTAAGTACATAATCTTGAGCATTTGCTAAACTTCAAAGGAATACTCTCCAACGTTGAATTGTATTCGATGAAGTTCACGTGGATTTCGTGCGATTTGACCACGGTATTCAGATTGGAGAAACCGGGGCATGATGTCACATTTATGAAATTGATAAAGGGAATACATAATCTATAATCACAAAGTTACATTCTATTGAAACGTTCGATCATAATAAGTCGTTTGTGTTTTGGAAATGGTTGAAACAATATGCCACTTCCTATAGCATTTAGGGTATCACTTATTCTTCCAGAACGGAACGAACGTATCTTTTAATATGTTCAACATATAACATTAATTTCATCGTGGCATTTCTAAGGAGACAGTGAGAAAAATCACGCTAAAAGATGTTCTAACATATCGCTACTGCAATGGTCCATTTCAACCACCATAGGCTGAAAATATTCAAAGTACGTCTTCGGAAGTACTTGTATATTTTGTGCAGAGTTGTAGATGTTGTTCTGACGACCAATTGATATACTACCAATACATGTAGTTTGCTAAGCACCAAAAATTTTGCAGATGATATTTCTGTCGCAAACCAACTCATCCATGAAATAACTTATTTGATGGTTGCTTTTCATTTGACATAGGATACAAAGACCTGTGTACTTTATTCGCCATTTTTGAAGTGTAATGTGAGAATAATAAGGCAAGAACCGATGAAAATGGGTTAGTACTTGTAGACGGGTGGGGTAAACTTTTTATCAATTTTTCGTCTTAACCCTTTCCCAAACGACAAAATTTAAGGCAGGTCCAATTCAAAAGCAGCTGCAGACGACAAAATGGATGTTATTAAAGATAGAAGTTGTGTAAAATATGGGACAGAAAATATTGAGACAAAATGAGAAACTGCTGGTTATCAGCAGATTCTTCTTTTGTCTCAATGTTTTCACAAAACTTTTTTTATTAGTGACGTCAAATTCAGGTCTTGTTTAGGAAAGGATTAAACGATTTTTGTTGCTTCTTTTTGTTTGGTCATTGATTTTATGGAGTACAAAAAACACACTATAATGTTGTCACGTGATCTTCAGCAGCTATTTAACCAATGGAACCTTTGCCTGGGACCAATTTGGTACCATCATTCACTTTCCTGTACAATGTTTTCAGTTACGTAATTTTGCATGGAATATTGTTTTATAGTTTACACAAGGCATAACTACAACTGGTTACGTCTAGAGAAGCAGACATTCAACCAACATTAGCGATATACTCATTTTCTTCTAGGGGTAGACATTAAGGATATCGCTCACTTTGAGGCCCATCGTTCATTCAAAAAAATTGTCTCTCACGAATTTAGCAACTAAACACATACCAGTACCTATATTCTCCCGAAAGCGCAATGGGTCTGTCTTACCATGTCATTTGAGACTTAAATTACGACCCTCCTTTTCTTTGCCGGTTTCTTTGTGCAAAATATTCTAGCGACATCCAAAACATGCATTCTTTGCGTTTTAAGTGCCTTAAAAAGTTATGAAAGGAGTTTTTAAAAAGATACATGCCAATTGAATGCTTTCAGGAATGGCTATGGCGATTTTGAACGTGCCGAGACAATAAATTACCCCACCCACATTTATGGTGCTTTAAATCTTAATTTGGGTGCATGACCACCTTGCACAGCACCTATATGGTTTCATTAATTTTAGACATGATATTGAGGTACAAAAAATGTGAAAATTTAGGATCGAAAAATAATTAGGAAAACTACTCCATCTCTAGACATTCCCTTCATTTCATGGGTTCTCCTCTTTCCATCCAAAATTCAACTGCTTCAAGCAAACTAAATGTGTTAAATTGTATTCAATTATCTTAAAGATTCGTTGGACCTACATATCCCTCATATACTGACTGGCTTTAAAAACGCATCACTAAAGTTCATCCGGCAATAATATGCAAAATACATAATCAACTTTGTAGTATTATATATCAAACAACAGCTTGACATCTTCCCAACATTTCCTGAAAATTTCAGACAAAAATTCGATTAAATGACTGAGATATAGCCATCTAAAGAGAGGTGGTGTGAGGAATTTGACAGTTTTCTCTATTTAATAGCACGTAATTCCGCTCTGAGTATGAAAAACGTTCCACAATCGTGACCTCGTTGACCCTTAAGTTGAAACAAAATCTTTATTCGTTTGGTCTTGAATTTTCTACCATATATTGCTGGAGATTATTCAAAAGTTTTGGCGTTCGTTTTTTATCATATTTAGGTCCAACGCACCCTGATCTGATGATGACTTTCTGTAAGTATCTGTCACGGGCATAATCGCAAGTAGTGAAAACCACAATATCTTATTCGTTAATTCACTGTTATGGCAAGAGTTTGTCAGTAGCAATATTTTTGTATTACAATTGCAGTTGAAAACGTTGTTGTAAACTAATTACGTAATTGACGTTGACGTATGTTATTATCTTGACGTAAGCTCGTTTTAAACGGTTGATCAAGACGCTGATGCTCAGCAGCAATCCCTGTAGATTGACTACGTTAATGAAAGTGAAAAATCGTCGATTGGTTTACATTTAAACGTCTCACCCATTCTCGTTGACAAACACCCGCTTAGAATAATTCAAAAATTTGTGTGTGCTTAGCAAACTTTGGTCTCTTGGCTTTATTTTTTGTTTAATCAAATTGGTTGAGAAATAAAAGTAACTCCTGACCATTTGAATATGGAATATGAAAACAAAAATCTAATTGGTCACCTAAGGTGTAGTTACGTAAACGTTATCCATATTTTGCACGTTGACGTCATGCGAAATAACGTGGTAACTGACTGCAATAAATTTTATTGGATATCGTGTCTTATTGGTTGAAATATATATCAGAAGTAGAAATTTGATCCTGTTGACTTTAACTACGAAAATATTTTGAAAAATAAGTGATGCGTTTTTAAAGCCAGTCAGTATATATTACTTGAAATTTTTTGCCAAGAAATGATAATATCAACATTTGAATTTTTGGTGCTTAGCAAACTTTGAGTAGTATATAAACGATAGTTCAATATACTTATCCGATACATATGGCAAGCTTTTCATAAGATAAATTCAGCAATTCTTCTAGTTTTCGCGGTCAAATGTATACATGGACGTTCTTGGACGTTCGCAAGTTTTGCCATGCTTGGTATTATTACTATTTTTATCCTTTTCTCATCAACATTCTACCTTGACAACAGCTTATTGAATGTCAGTCGTTGTCACTGTCGTGCGCCGTTTGTCGTTGTCGCTGTCGTGCGTCGTTTGTCTTCGACAATTACTTCGTTGGCACTCTAAAAGCCACATGTTTGACCCAATTTTTGTGAAACTTGGTCAGACTAGTTGTCTGATCGTATGGGTGAACCTATTGACAATGGGAACATTCCGTTTGCCATTACAGGAAATATGGACCTTAATATGAAAATCTGTTGTAGCACTCTAATGGCCACAACTGCGACCAAATTTTCATGAATCATGCCCAGAATATAGTCTAGTTGCAAGGTTGAATCCAAAAAAATGGTAATGTTCCATTGGATATCACGATAAAAAGGTTCTCGATGACAAAATACTAGTACGTATTGGCACTCTAGAGGGGTCACAATTTTGGCCCAAACGTCATAAAACTTTATCAGAATGGTTATGTAGTCACAAGGATGAAGCCTATAGAAAATGGGAATGTTTCATCGGATATAACAGGAAAAGGGGCCTAAATGAAAATAAATCCTCGTTGACACTTAAGAACTTTATTTGAAATTTTCGCTGACAGATATCGTCGGTATAAATGCAAAACCTCGTATGTCGATTGGTGTGATTTTCAAAGTGCAAACTTGTGTGCCCTGTGTAGACGATTCTCGCAGGTTTTGAGATATTTTGACTGATCAGTATTATTGACACATTATTTATGAAATAATAACAAGATTAACGGTCTTTATTGCCAATAAAACCCGATGTGCGACGGACTACATGTGTAGGTAAAAACCGAGGCGCACAGCGCCGAGGTATTTGCCTTAACATGTAGTCCAGAGCACAGAGGTTTTTATTGCGCAATAAAGACCGCTAAATTTGTTATTATCTCCATTATAACACTCTAAATAACAAAAACGCACATTAGAAATGTGTTATTTTGTGAAAATTCTGCCATGAACTAGTGTTCGGCGTAGGAAACGCATTGTCATTCAAGTGACGTCATTTGACGTTACCTTGACGCCACGTGATGTTTTGGCGCATACACAAAGCATAATTACATAGGGTTTTTATTGTAAATAAAACCCGATGTAGTTCTTCCTTCGCTATATATGGATTTTACGGAAAAGTGTTATAATTGTGAACAATATGTCCAAATTTCAAGTAAGACATTTCAGTTTGGGAAAAGTTACTTCACTTTTTTCCCTCCCCTTTAAAATTTTCCAAAACCGAGATACGAGGTTTTGCATTCACAACGACGATATGATCTATTCATACAGGCGGACCAATCCATAATACATGTCATTTTTATATTTTTTATCTTCAAAAACCAACAGGGGTTCATTGAAAGCCCACACCGATTTGGCCGAAATCAGTATGCAGTACTTGTGCAAACGCGTCAGTTGTTATAACTGATAACTTTGTATCCTTTTACCCTTTTTCAAACGACAAAATGCTATGTTTTTTCTATTTGAAAGAAAATGCTCACAAAAACATGTTGTTGAATAAGATTTAATTTGTCTATGAAACAGCAAGGAACCTAATGAGGCAAAAGGAGAAAATGATGAGTTTTGCACTTTCTTCTTTTACTACACTGTCTTCGAAGCCTTTTCTGATAGGGAGTTCTTGTTTAGGAAAATGGTGAATGTAGCTCATAACTGATAATGTCCGCTCCTTTTCCAACTAAAACGACAGAGAAGCTAGATAAAAGAAGATAAAACACGTTGACGTTTATCATTCCTTTCCCAAACAGCTAAATTTTAGGCTTGTGCAATATGGCTTCTGCAGATGACAAAATTGTAATTGTTGATAATGTTTATATATTTTTTAAAATATCACAAAGAAAATATTGAGACAAAACAGAAAATGCTGATTTTGCCTTTATGTTTTCCAACCCCATTTGGTAAGGAACGTTAAACCAGTTGTTGTTTCGGGAAGGATTAAATAGTACAACCGTACAAATGCCAAAAAGGAGCGTGTTTCTATTAACCCTGTATCTAAAAACAGGGATCAATCTTTGACAATAGATCGAAACGTATGGATTCAGGAGGTACTGAGTGAAATAAATGGAATTCTAGCAGACTAATTATTTCAACACTAAACTATTCCGAATCCAAAAAGTATTTATCATTTCGTTTACTTGAATTTGTCTCTCTCTTGTCCCCCGACAGCTCTTGTTTATTGCAAACTGAAAAGTGTTGACTATTCTAATTTGAAAGAAAGACGGTGAAATTATTGATTTCAAATATGGAAAATCTATATATGTGACCCGTCACGCTAAAAGGGATCTTATAGCATGTGTGAAAATATCGACCCTAGTCAGTCTGCGCAGTCCGCGCAGCCAGACTAGGGCCGACACTTTTCACTTGTATGTAATTTTCTAAATCTGGAATGTTTTCCCTATCTAACTGTACGTTCATTTTTCTCATACAGTATTTGGTTCACTTGTGCTGAGTGTCACAAGTTTTTCAAAATTTGGAGTATAGGAGTTTGGATAAGGTCCCTTTTAGCGTGACGGATCACATATATGTCATCACGGGTTGTAATATCATGACTTTGATTTGTTATATAATTATCACATAAATCTGCTGAGTAAAGATTAAGAGATTTTTACACGGCAGATGAGGGCCGGAATGTGATATCGGCCCGCAACCGTGATATCTGCCCCGAGGTCTTCAGACCGAGGGCAGATGTCGAGGTAAGGGCCGGCATCACTCTCCGGCCCAAATCTGCCGTGTAATAATCTGTATATTGCATTCTTTTTTAACAAAATAATCTTCATTCGATGAATAAATATTACCTTTAAATAAAATTTCCGCAGATGTTCCAGTTGAAATAAATTCAATATCATCCATTGATTACAAAAATCGCTCTTGAAGTGAAGACAGAGATCGTTACGACGGCAGCCACTGTTGTAAACAACATTGCGTTTTCTGACGTCATTGACGTTTTTCGTCACGGAGAGGCACTTGCAAAAAGATCTGTACCTATAGTTTTTGGAATAAATTCCTTAGCAGCGGGCAGATATCGCATATCTACCCGCTGCTAAGGATTCACGTGGATATAGCTTTTTCGGCCCGCCCGATATCTGGCCGATTCTAGCCGAAAATGTTACTATTTATAGTAACAGAATGTAATATATGACATTATCAAATATGTATTCATGTATATAACCACTTACGGTTTTAAATACACCGGTCATACAGGGCATGTGATACAGGGATCTTGCGGTTGACTACTTGCAGTGAACATAATTTCAAAACCGCCACATGACATAAGTCAATAAATATGTATAGGCTTCTTCAAAATAAGAGAGATAAACCACTTACTCATGAGATATCTATCGTATATGGTCATTTGCAATATAACATGGCTTATTTGAAACTGTAACGCTCCGTTTTCACACAGAATGGATAATTGTAAAAACGGGATGTGACTTTCCCTTCCTCAACAACTTTGCTGGGCAACGAGCCCCCGTTTAAGAAGTTCTGACTGATGTTATTACAGACGTGCCATGGTCACCTATGTGTGTCTGAGAAACTTCTGGTCGCCTCGTTTTTAGCCAAAATGTGTTGTTTATTTCTTGTTATTACATTGAAACATTTAAGTAATCTGAATTGACACAAGCATTAAATTAAAACGAAATTTATTTACTGCTAATGGCATATCTTCAATATTTCATGTTGCGCGGTACGGAATATAACACCGCCAGAAGACAAACATGAGATTGTAGCTTCCTCAGTAGCATACACGCATTAAAGATTCATTTACGATATGCTTTATTGCCACACGGGACGTATCGTCCGTCAAAAATATGCAATTGGAAAAGTAACTCTTTGTAAGGTGGAACATATGAGCCGTACTCTGTCGTACAATTTTCCATGGTTTTGGACCATAAAACTTGGTCTAAAGAAAGCTATCAGAACACAACCGATGTATTTAGCAGTATCATGTATAACCCTTTAAACATGCCCACAACACTTAAAAAGTAAAAGTAAAATAGGTAAAGTAAACGTTTAAAAAGGTTGATAAGTAGTGAGCCTCACATAGAAAGGTTTGAATTGTAACTGTCAAACGACGTTACTTTTTAACATAATCCCCTTCTTTTTCTATATACTTTTGCCAGCGATGTTTTAAGGCCTCAATGCCACTTTTGTAGAACTTCTTCTCCTGATCATTCAGAAAGGAATCCACTGCATGTATGACGTCATCATTCAAAGTCGGTACCAGAAATAGCTCTTTTCAACTCTGGAAACAGGTGAATGTCTGATGGAGCAAGATCAGGTGAATAAGGCGGGTGTTCTACTAGTTCAGAACCCACAGTCATTGATGGCAATCATAGCAGTGGCAGATTTGTGAACATGGGCATTGTCCTGATGGAACAGTACACCTTTGCTGAGTTTTCCACTGCGTTTGAGCTTGATGGGTTCTCTCACTTGCCTTAAAGGTGTTACATAATACTGTCCATTTATTATTTGGTCCTTTTGTAGATAATCTACTATCAAGATGCCATCAGCATCCAAGAAAACCGAAGCCATAACTTTTCCTGCAGATGGGACAGCCTTTGCCTTTTTGGGTGGAGGTGAGCCAGTGTGCTTCCATTGTTTTGATTGTTGTTTTGACTCTGGGGTGAAGTGATGGACCCAAGATTCATCCATAGTAACAAACTTCTGCAGACATTTATCTCGGTCTGCCTGTAAAAGACTAAGATTAGCACGTGACAAAATGCGCCTAGCGTGCTTCTGGTCAAAGTTTGTCAGAAGCCTTGGTACCCAGCGGGCAGAGAGCTTTTTCATCTCAAGATTTTCCGTGAGAATGTAATGAACTCTTCCCTGTGAAATACCAGTTTTACTGGATATATATCTCTCTGTAACCCGCCTGTCAGTCATAACAATATCATGGACTTTATTGACCATTTCCGGTGTTTCTAGTGTTGCAACGGTGACAGGCCTTCTAGGGCAGACGTCGTCCTCAGAACTCTGCCTACCACGCTTGAACTCCCCTACCCATCGCTGTACTGTAGCATACGAAGGGGCATCACCCCCTAGTTTGGAACCATATCTGCATGAATGGCCTTCGAAGTTAGACCCTTTTTATACAGATATTGAATCGCTGCTCTTTCAGCAACCTTGTCCACCTTGCAAAAGTCACTTGCCCGGTTTACTTTAGAGTGCTACGTTTTCAACATAAACTGACCAATTGACACCAGTTTTCGGCTGCACACTTTTATAAAGCCAGAGAATACAGGGGCTGAAACTGGACATGCTTGCTTGACCCCTTCTATGAGAGGCTCAATACTTGCTAATCAACTCTCATAATTACCAATTATAGGTTATATCCATCAAAATAAAATCATATCGATAATAATCTGGATTGTTTTGATTGATGAGATGATTCGCATACTTGTGCGTCTTTATGCTAATAATTCCACAGATTTAATTTTGTAAAAATGCACTGACCTCACAAAGAAACGCAACACTCACTTATTTCCAAATACCTTAAAACACAAGCAATAAATAAAGAGTGTTTTTAGTTTCACATCATCATTAGCTTTTCACCAAATTATAAACGAAATTCATTAATTTAAAGATATTCAAGGCTTCCATTTTCTACCCGAAAGCACATGGTGTTAATTAAAAAGTCACAAACAAAATCATGGTAATCACTTGCGTTTATCAACAAGTGACATCTTGGTTGCATCAACACCACTTTGTACGCGATAAAATAAATATGAACGTTTCTTCACTCATTCTGAAGCGTGTTTTTTTTTGTAATTCAAACGGGACTTCCACGAACGCGTCTGTTCAGAACATCCAAAAAGTGTTCGATAGCTGACATATCTGGGTATAAAGTAGATCATTCGAGGACAGTAACCTTGTCTGCAGCATAAACTGTTTTGTTAAAAGCATCAATGCATTATGGCATTTTTGCTTAGAAAATGGTGTCGAGGACGACAGGGCGATACACATTGTTAGGATACATGCGAATATCGACATTGACAATCAAAATCACGAGTCTTATTTGTTTGTACACATTCAGTAGTTCATGTCCGGAATCCAACACTTGATCGATTGGGAGTATGCTTAATCACACAATATGAAAGTAACATTCATTTGGATGACGCTACACTCTACGGCCACCATCGGCCTTGAATTCAACATTTATCTGAGAAAAGAACGCAGTGTGAAGCAAACACGTCCTCATAACCGATATTGTGACTGCGTGTACATTGGGAAAAGTCTAATGACTTGACACAGACGTCAAAATGACGGAACATTACCTATCAAACTGGATCAGACTGTATTCGAGTGTATAAAAAACTGTCCAAAATTTAGACAACAAGTATAAAACCTTTTGCCACTGTTGGAGTTATTCAGATGGGACGACTTATCCTTGTCCCAATTGCGTTTTTGTGGGATCTGCGGCTATTAGGAATCTGTTACGAATGTGCAAGTCTCCTTTGCTAACATCGTGTCTGCTAGTTGTATCTGGTCGAGACGCTGATCTTGATCGATTCTGCACACTGCCGGCTGTCATTTATTTTTCTGCAGCCTTAAGGTTAAAGATATGTTGACGCCAAATTGGCGGGCCCCTGCCTCTAGAATATTTCAGCACGTAACATTCAAATTACATGTTGGCGAATGCTTTCTTGAAGCAACGATATGCTACTTAGTTCGCTCAATGATAATTTTATGTCCTGTTACTGTGTAACGGACGACAAACTATTTTTGTGGATTTTTTCCACTCGTGAGACGTTTGTACGTGTTTAAAGTAAATTAATCTAAGAACGTAATTCTGGCAAGGTTAGTTGAAATGTGAAGGTTGTATAACAAATAAAGTTCATAAATATTCCTTGCAAACTCCAGGTAAAAATACCAGGTTAGATCCTTATTCGTTTAAAAGAGAAAAATTCAAATTCAAAAATGTTGCGTTTCTTTATATGGTGAGTGTATGAACACCACCTTATTTAGCTACCGCTATTTATGGCGACAACGATATTGATAAGTCATGCAGTGCGACCTCGTATATAATCGAAGGGCATCGGACCCATTGTTTTGATAATTCTTAAATCAGCTTGTCGGGTCGATATGAGCCAATGCTTGACTTAATGTTGTGCAATTATCATTGATGATTTTTAAACATTAAAAATGATGTATGTCCGAAATTACATCACGGTTTACATATATTTTCTAATTGAAAGAAGAGAAGAAATTGATTATAACCAACTATAATAACGTCTGAAGCCCCCTTCAAGTTGAAGCACCCTTAAAATTTGTCGTTTGCCAAACGGTTAATATAAATACACGATGGGTAAGCCACGTTACTTTTGGGGAGCGTTCACACCGAAAAACCGTCTGCTTCAAGTATGTTTTGTGTAATTTCTCAGCTAATACCCCACGGATTTTGACGAGATAAAGTACATCGTACGTATCGTTGAGAAGTCAACTTAGTGGGGCGCACAACTCCGAAAATTTGGCCTTATCGTTCACTTTGTGATACAAGCATGAATTTTGGTATGGTAAGTCATTGAGGGTCCCTGAATCAGAAAAAAGTGCTAGCCACTTGAAATTCGCATCCGGTGGCCATTTTCCAAGATGGCCGCCATTCGGATAAATGTAGCCTATATATCGGATAGAAAGACATTCCAAATACTGAAATCCGCCGAGATTTTTCTAATAAATCGGCCCAATATAGTCAATTTTGTAATTAATTAATAAACTAGCATGGCTTTTTTTACAACATTGCGGATGGCCGCCAAAATACTCCAAAAATGGCCGTTTCTTCAATTAGATATTATTTTTAATAAGATATTATCAATCCTTGTCATAAAATTTCAACCAGCATAATGGAATGAAACATTAACTGATTTAGCCACATGAAAATCGCATCCGGTGGCCATCTTTCAAAATAGCCGCCATTCTCATGTATTAATTAGGCCTATATATGAAAATATCAAATAGAAATGAATCCCAAGTGATGAATTTCGTCGGGATTTTATATACCTTTCCTGAATAGTCTTTTTTGTAACCAATATAAACCAACTTGATGTCTTTATAACATGGCTGCCTTTTTCCAAGATGGCCGCCAAAATATTCAAATATTCATAGTTCTTATTACTTTTAACAAAAAAGATATCAACCCCTCTCTTTAAGTATCAGCTAATAAAATGAATGAGATACAAACAAAATTGTTATAAGAGAATATATATTTTGCTATTGAAATAGCGACCATTTTTGTATTATCTTAACTGTCTTATTGGCCTCCATAATTAAATACCGATTATCGTCGATTACTTTAAAAAACAGCAGCTTAATTAACATGGTCTAAAGCACTTTTGTGTGATTAGTCGCTTTGCGCTAAGTAAGTCAAAACCTAGTGTTCAAATCATCCTTGGAATCGTCCACACCAAATATCAGAAAACTCGTGCATTCTAAACCAGATAGTGTAAAAGGAGGTCTTTCTTACATTAATAATGGATGATTGTAAAACAAATCAACAAAAATATGTAAAGTAAATGTTATCCCTGCCAAGAGGACAAATCTAATGATTTGCTTATTTCTCTTCTGAGTAATTTACAGAAAGAGCAAGATCTTAGTGGATACAAATGTACAATAATACTGCAACAGATATTCCTTTATACCTTGCCTTCAATGATATACCGACTTCGTTCAATCCAGCTCTATTAGATGTAATGAGGGCAAAGAGAAAACTTTGACTCTGCATAAACCAAGTATCATAATATATACCTTCTTTTATCTACAATATAAAGCTTAAACGGGCACAGAAACAAGGTTCCATTACAGATGGAGACAGCTGTAAAAGGTCTATAGAATCTGATTTGCAAAAGATGCCACGTTTCTTATGCATTCGTAGCTTGATTCGCAAAATGTGAGACAAGCTTAATCAATGCGTTTAAACTATGGACAATGGGAAGTTGCTTGTAAAACTCAGCGCAGTTGTACGTGTTGTCGTTCAAGAGTTTAAGTATCACCCAAACAGCTTAGTAGAGTTGTATAACTCGACGAGGTCTTAACAAAATATGATACAACAATAGTTTTGTAAAAGATTTACAAGTATCATGTGGCTTTTTTAACTTGTTATATACCGGTATATCATGGAATTCGTGGCTTCTGAGAAAGTCCAGTTTTCAAACTTCACGGCTTAATCCTATTGTATAAGCACCATATCAATGCGCAAAACAGGCTGCATACAAAGCTGGCCATATTTAGAGACTGAGTAATTTTCAGCAACCGAATTATTAATGCCGGTCGAAATGGGGATTGCCAAAAGAAAATGAATGTTGGAGAGTTGTAAATGGACCCAGTTTCGTTATGCTTCAGAGAGATGCCTACGAATGGGTGCGAAAACTTGAAGTGGACGGTGTAAGTTCAAGAAAGCCGGGCTTTTCTGCACTTCACTCTATGCCTGCGTCTGTGAAATATCACATGAAAGTTAAAATTATAAATAAGCAGTGGCGGCCATCTATGTTGTACAGCTTCTTCAGTGTTGATAAGACTATGTTCACAAGCACTAAACCTTGCTTGTATTCGACATACCATCTCTTGTTGTCGAGGGACCCCATATGGGGTGAGGGCTAGTTTCCTTGTAAAGGCTGTTGATTTACAGAACTATTCTGGCCAAATAACGAATACATCGGACACATGGATGTTGAAAATAGGAATCAATTGAGACGGCGTTAAAACAATAATTAGCCTCAGTGGGTTTGTCTGCCATCTCTTGTAGGCATATTGTCAAAATTGAAAATCGCCTGCTACATTTTTTAGAGACCTTCTCTGAAAAAAGCCGGTGGGCTGCCATCTCTCATGGGGATCTTATCAAATTTGAAAACTATATCACTGGGGACTTGTTCCAGGTGATTGCCATCTCGGGTCCACAAACACTATATCTCACTTGTATTCTACATATCATTTCTCTTTGTTGAGGGACCCAATCTTGTAGTTTACTTGTTACGGTAGGTTCTGTGGCTCTAAATTAATTGTCTCACCAAACTGATATACACTACATATTACATTTGCAGATATCTATGGCAATCGATTAAAAGAGTAAAAAAAAATATGATTACACGGACTTGGTTGGCTGCCATCTGTTATCAAGTCAGCTGAATTTTATATAATTCGTCAATGAAATAAGCCAGTGTGGCTTATAAGTCGAAAAAAGCAAATCAAAGATTTTTTCCAGTGGTAAAATCGCAATTTTCATATAAAAAATGAAGAACTTTATATTGTATGGCAGCCGTATGAGATTTTGGTTGCCATCTCAAACACAAATATTGTCTTTTTTACATCTGGCATTTATGTCTGAGTGTTTGAAATGAAAAAATCAAGTTTTATTAGTTTTAGTGCATCATATCATTACACGGGGAAGCTCTATAATGCCCAGATGGCAGCCATCTCAGAAAATGGCCGCCGTATTGAATTTCAAGTGGTTAGCACTTTTTTTCTGAAAATGTACACTTGAAACTATATATATACATACTTATTATAGTAGGTTATGTGGCTCTAAATTAATTGTCTCACCAAACTAATATACACTACATATTACATTAATTTTGCAGATATCCATGGCAATCGATTAAAAGAGTAAGAAAATAATGATTACACGGGCTTGGTTGGCTGCCATCTGTTATCAAGTTAGTTGATTTTTTTTTTAAATTTATTAACGAAATTAGCCAGTAGAGCTTATAAGTCGAAAAAGCAAATCAAAGATTTTTTCCAGCGGTAAATTCGCAATGTTCATATAGAAATGAAGGACTTTATATTGTATGGCTGCCATATGAGATTTTGGTTGCCATCTCACGCACAAATATTGTCTTTTTTACATTTGGCATTTTTGTCTGAGTGTTTGAAATGAAAAATGCAAGTTTCTATTAGTTTTAGTGCGTCATATCATTGCACAGGGAAGCTCTATAATGCTCAGATGGCGGCCATCTCAGAAAATGGCCGCCGTATTGAATTTCAAGTGGCTAGCACTTTTTTCTGAAAATATACACTTGAAACTATATATATGCCAAATTTCATGCTTGTATCACAAACTGAACGATTATATGAGTTATGCGCCCCACTAACTGCAGGTTCTAACTCACTCCGCAACAAATTTAATGGTTTCTTTATAAATATTCAAAAAGAATGCTTTCTCTTGAATGCTGCATGTTGAAGGTACGGTATTCGGTGCAGAGTGAGTTAGAACTTAGAATGACCATCTCAAAGGTGGGTACGATGCAATTTACCTCGTCAAGTATAAGTATAGGATGTAGAGTATAAGATGAAAAATAGAACAAAACAAAACAAAAAGTCACGTGGGTTATCGACCGTGGAATACAACATTCCGAAACTGATTTCGGTGAATGAAAATATCTCTGGATTGTTCGGTGAAACTGCGAAGATGTCGTCAAACATTTCAAACCTTTAATAAATTACGAAATAATTCTCCAAACCTAATTGAAGAGTCGCAGTTGGAAGAAGATGTCTAATACCGAACGTAGCGAGGTGTATGTATGATACAGAGAACAAGCAAAAGTATTTTTTCTGATGAAAAGCAACGTTTCTCATTTTTTGTCTCAGTGTTTTCACCAAAGTCATTCTACAAGGGGCTTCAAAACTCAGTCTTATTTTGGAAAGGGTTGTGCAAATTGTCATTACTGTATGGTGTGACACGAAACATAATCGGAGTTCCAAAAGCGTCACTTTAGCTTAGATAAGAACAGCCTGGTGACAAAACACAGGTTCGAAAACTGGGACACGATTTACATATACAGGAAAGACGTGTGGTACCTTAAACGGTTCGCGCAAAGGGATGGGTAATATGCATTTCCTTTCTTCAAAAAACTAGGTTGGATGAAATTCAGTGACCGCGTTATTTAAAAGAAAGCTATTCTGATGTTCAAAGCCTCAAAACCAACTTTGGCTCCAAAGTACATTCAAGAAAAATGTATCAAGACAACTAGTGCACATAACTTTAGACTAAGGTCTTCAGAAAGCAACTGCTTACAAATACCAAAGCCAAACAAGGAAAGTTTTCGCAGGACGTTTGATTACTCAGGTCCAAAAATTTGGAATGAAATACCAGTCTCTGTAAGAAATGCAGACACTATACAGCAAATGTAAATCACGTTATCTGCATTACAAGTACCCTGGAGGTCTAGCCTCTAATTAAAATATAGCTGTAAAACTTAACAAGTCACATCAGCACTTGGTAAAATATGTTATTTACCACATTGTTTCTTTATTTGTTTAACCTATCTAATAAGATTTAGATTTGTTTGCTATAAAATGTTTGACTTTTCCTTTGCCTAAAAGGAACTGTCTGTTTGTTTTGTGTGTTCTACATTCAATGTACCAATACTGCTTAGCCTAGTAATTACCCTTACCATACTGATCCTATGCAGTGATTATTTTACCTGCGCATCCTGCAACTTTTACTCATAATTTGGTCTCTGGGATGCAAAGTTTTAATTTTAGTGAGTCCCAGGATGCAACAATTTTTACAGATTTCCTATTAAAAATAGTGTATTGGACTCACTAAGCTAGTACCTGGACTCATTGATATGGAATCTAGCGAGTCCCCAGGACTCGCAGTCTTAAAATTGTAAAATAATCACTGTCCTATGTATTAGAGAATTTGGCTGGTTGTCTAAACAAAGATAAGACTACATGTACATGCAGTCTAATGTAAGTCTACACTACCTGTTTGTAGAAATAAAGCTTACATTGTTAGTTGTATGATAAAGGATCAGCAGCAGACATGGACAAAAGCTTACTTAAATGACGGGTCCAAATTTTGTCTACAAATAAAACATTAATGATCATTGTGTACATTTCCTTGTCTGTTTATGTGTAATATGTATTATTTCATGTCATTGTAAATACCTGTTTGATAGAGGCCCATATGGAAGATTGGGAAACCAAATGTGTAGCCTCTTTATATAAAGTCGTTATTACTATTATTATTATTATTATTATTATTATTATTATTATTATTATTATTATTATTATTATTATTATTATTATTATTATTATTATTATTATTATTATTTCGTATTTGGGAAATTAATCCGCCAAGCTTGAAATGAAAACTTTTGTTGCGTTTTTGGTCAATTTATCATGATACAAATTAAAGTATAGTGCTCCTTTCTTAAATTGCTTGCAACGCTCCGTAGAACCACGAGGACAAAATTTTATATGATTGTAAAATAGATAAACTTATTTTAAAGTAATTCAACAAAAGTATTAAACATAGTCTTCAGCCCTTTTAAAACCCTTTAGACTTGTCTCAAAAAAGAAAGTTATGTATTTGCTAAAGTTGACAAAATTTGGCTTTTATGATGTAAATCATAGTAATGACATAAAACGAGAAAACGCTTGTTCGTTTGTCACAATGTTTTCCCAAATATTCTCTTTAATGTGAAACAGAATACGGCACTGGTTGCGACAGGAAAGTGTTACTCTCTACTGGACTTTACACTGAATCGACACACTCTTATCAGAACAATATCAAGTAGTATGGACCCCATTTGAATAGATTAGACTTGTCTCTGATAAACGTTTGCTAACTTTACTATTGGGTAGAAAGAAATCAACAAATTAACCATTGCAAATGATTAGTCTAAGAATCGTGTTCATCGTAAAGACAAAAACCTATGAATGTGTGTTCTTTCAATCTACATAATTCATTCATCTTATTTGCAGACAAGGTCCTCTCGATCGTCTTGCTGTCAGCTGCATTACAAACAGCAGGTAAATAAACACATTCCTTTCACAGATTGTAGAAAGGTCTAAGACTTCTATTCTTTTCTCTTTTCAAAATCCATTTTTTCAATTCATAATTTGGAGGGTGGACTACATTGTTAAAATGAAATGCATTTAATCCGAATTCTTCTATTTGATATACATATGGAATGGTGGATATTGATAAAAACAAACTTGAAGGTGCTAGGTACAAATTTTTTTAAGGGGGAATGCTCCAGTTTTTCGGAACACTCGGTCATTACTGTAGTAAATTAAATGTTTCGTACCAATATGTTTCGCTACCATATTTTCAATAATATAACACATCATTACAATTTACCATTTTCGACGGTAAAAGTGTATTTATTATTCGAAACTGATTTCCCCAAGATGGAAATTGATTATTTAGAGCAAGACAGTCGTAAGTGTGTATGCAGTTACGACTGTTTTGAGTCATTTTAATCATGTGTAGCTGATAAAAATTGCTGTAATTTACTAATAAGTGCGCTCACCTATACATTTTCTTTTTGAATTATTACCAGGACATGTTGCTTAACACAATGAGGGAGTTTTATCAAATTCCATTATGTAGAACTTGAAATATTTCCAAAAATATGCAAATTTTGACATAAAATACTCCAGCTACGTTGATCTTACCGAACACGTGATCATGCTGTTTTATACATGTACGCGTTTATAATAGCACATTTCTGTTTCTGTTCTTATTAAATGTAAGACGTTACTTTAAATCCGTTTTCGGGACTAAACATTGAATATACAGCATTTTATTAGAATTTTAGTGACCTTGGACATGTGCAAGAAATTGTGCATTTTTTCGCTGTAGGGGTATGTGATACAAATGCCCATAAAATTCAAACAAGATCGCTGACCATCCATTTTTATTTTATTTTTCAATTGTTAATAACATTTAATTTCAACATACAAAATATAAATACATTCTATTATTGGGAAAAAATTTAGGAAACTGGAGCATTCCCCCTTAAATCGGGTCGCTAAGGAGTAGATGTTTCAATGATATCGCTGCTTTTTAACGAAAACCTCGTAACTGCAGCTTAAAACAGGCTGCAGGTACGAGGTTTTCGTTGAAAGGCGACTATTTATAATGATTCACTTTAAGCAGAATCCGTTTACCTTCTGTGTAAGATCCTGATGTATGTTAACCTGTTTTAATCTTAGCAAATGCACTCAAATACTGATTGTGATTGATATTTTTTTCCAGACGGTATTTCATGCTACAATTGTCAAGGCGTTTCAAGAATAGCAGATTGTAATCTAACGACCGTATGCAGTCATGGAGAGGTAAGATAATTATCTGTTTAATGATAATGATCAATAAAATGAGGAAAATCGACAAAAAGAGAGGATATTCACTTAAAGTCCCTGGACTAGGCTCCAACCGACTTACTCTCTTAAGAATAGAGCACATTATCTCTACATTCCATTTCGATAGATAGAGCTCTGTTCTCGCGGGGTCAGTTCACGTCTAATCTCGGGGCATTTGCGGGATTTCAGTATCCAATCGTTAGCTATACACAACCAAACAATTTAAAAAGCTGATACAATCTTTCATTGGCTGACGCTTCAAATTACCGGCTTCAGCCAAAAATAGAAGCGACGTAATGTATACGTAATCAAACAAGATCAAACTGAATGATTTTGATTCGATAATTCAAATGTTATCGGCTTCAGCCAAAAATAGAAGCGACGTAATGTATACGTAATGATCATGCAAGATAAAACTGAACGATTTTGATTCGATAATTCAAATGATGTGCTATGATTAGATTATGACGACCAAATAGGCTGTTGGCGTACCGAAAACTGCAGAGGTCATATTTGATGGTTTAATCATTAGACCTTGCGGCTTTGGAGAGTACAACCGACTGAGATGTGGGACTGATAACACAGAGCACCGTGAAGGTGCTAGTTTGGGAGCCTAGTCTCCAATCCGTTAAAGCCAACTAATGTATAAGAATATCGAGAGAATGAGTACATACATGTACATATATACATTCCGTGTGATCAGAAATCGAGTTATCGCTCCCGTGATGTTTGATCATTGGAGTTATAATATCATGTTATCAGACTACACATGTGCACGGCGGCTTTAGATTAATTTTAGGCTTACGTGCCATAAAACATTATGTGGGCCTAATTGTTGTTGGTTTCTTGTGAAATTTAGGATTTTTTTTATGTATTGAAAAACATAAATTTCAAATTACATGTGCATTAAAGGAGTCCTTGCTAGATTCTTCAGACACACGTTTACATCTGGACAGTCCGATGGTCGAGCTCGCGTCTATAACTGTGTTTGTGAACGGCATTAAGATTAATACGTTACTCAACTTCAACACACGGCTAGTAGGCTCCGAAACTGGTCAACATCTCATGAAGAATGTTTAATGCGTCGTTTGTGACAGTTTAGTTTCATATTGCTTGGAAGCATTTATCGATACCAATTGTGTTCACCCTCCAGAATGCCTTGTGAACTTGAATTTTACCCGTACCCAATTTGCAAGTTTGTTACTGTGATACCAAGTAGGGTGAAAAATTGGCGATTATTGAAACTCATATTTGCCAAACCATGATATAAGAATCATTTAATTTATGCCTTTAAGATTTAGAAAAAATAAATGTGCAGTTACCTTTTGCCGTTAGTGTATATAATTCTCATCCAGTTTATACTTTCACAATTAAAAAAAAACATGTAGACTATGATTGCCTTTCAGGTATGTTTTCAAGAAAAGGTTGCTGGAAATGGCGGTTTCACGTATAACTTAGGCTGCAGAGATAAACAGGTGATTTAAACTTGTATTGATTTAAAAAAAGAAATGCCAAAACTCAGCGTAGATACATATTAATATTTTGGATAAGGTCCCTTTTAGCGTGACGGATCACATATATGTCATCACGGGTTGTAATATCATGACTTTGATTTGTTATATAATTATCACATATATCTGCTGAGTAAAGATTAAGAGATTTTTACACGGCAGATGAGGGCCGGAATGTGATATCGGCCCGCAACCGTGATATCTGCCCCGAGGTCTTCAGACCGAGGGCAGATGTCGAGGTAAGGGCCGGCATCACTCTCCGGCCCAAATCTGCCGTGTAATAATCTGTATATTGCATTCTTTTTTAACAAAATAATCTTCATTCGATGAATAAATATTACCTTTAAATAAAATTTCCGCAGATGTTCCAGTTGAAATAAATTCAATATCATCCATTGATTACAAAAATCGCTCTTGAAGTGAAGACAGAGATCGTTACGACGGCAGCCACTTTTGTAAACAACATTGCGTTTTCTGACGTCATTGACGTTTTTCGTCACGGAGAGGCACTTGCAAAAAGATCTGTACCTATAGTTTTTGGAATAAATTCCTTAGCAGCGGGCAGATATCGCATATCTACCCGCTGCTAAGGATTCACGTGGATATAGCTTTTTCGGCCCGCCCGATATCTGGCCGATTCTAGCCGAAAATGTTACTATTTATAGTAACAGAATGTAATATATGACATTATCAAATATGTATTCATGTATATAACCACTTACGGTTTTAAATACACCGGTCATACAGGGCATGTGATACAGGGATCTTGCGGTTGACTACTTGCAGTGAACATAATTTCAAAACCGCCACATGACATAAGTCAATAAATATGTATAGGCTTCTTCAAAATAAGAGAGATAAACCACTTACTCATGAGATATCTATCGTATATGGTCATTTGCAATATAACATGGCTTATTTGAAACTGTAACGCTCCGTTTTCACACAGAATGGATAATTGTAAAAACGGGATGTGACTTTCCCTTCCTCAACAACTTTGCTGGGCAACGAGCCCCCGTTTAAGAAGTTCTGACTGATGTTATTACAGACGTGCCATGGTCACCTATGTGTGTCTGAGAAACTTCTGGTCGCCTCGTTTTTAGCCAAAATGTGTTGTTTATTTCTTGTTATTACATTGAAACATTTAAGTAATCTGAATTGACACAAGCATTAAATTAAAACGAAATTTATTTACTGCTAATGGCATATCTTCAATATTTCATGTTGCGCGGTACGGAATATAACACCGCCAGAAGACAAACATGAGATTGTAGCTTCCTCAGTAGCATACACGCATTAAAGATTCATTTACGATATGCTTTATTGCCACACGGGACGTATCGTCCGTCAAAAATATGCAATTGGAAAAGTAACTCTTTGTAAGGTGGAACATATGAGCCGTACTCTGTCGTACAATTTTCCATGGTTTTGGACCATAAAACTTGGTCTAAAGAAAGCTATCAGAACACAACCGATGTATTTAGCAGTATCATGTATAACCCTTTAAACATGCCCACAACACTTAAAAAGTAAAAGTAAAATAGGTAAAGTAAACGTTTAAAAAGGTTGATAAGTAGTGAGCCTCACATAGAAAGGTTTGAATTGTAACTGTCAAACGACGTTACTTTTTAACATAATCCCCTTCTTTTTCTATATACTTTTGCCAGCGATGTTTTAAGGCCTCAATGCCACTTTTGTAGAACTTCTTCTCCTGATCATTCAGAAAGGAATCCACTGCATGTATGACGTCATCATTCAAAGTCGGTACCAGAAATAGCTCTTTTCAACTCTGGAAACAGGTGAATGTCTGATGGAGCAAGATCAGGTGAATAAGGCGGGTGTTCTACTAGTTCAGAACCCACAGTCATTGATGGCAATCATAGCAGTGGCAGATTTGTGAACATGGGCATTGTCCTGATGGAACAGTACACCTTTGCTGAGTTTTCCACTGCGTTTGAGCTTGATGGGTTCTCTCACTTGCCTTAAAGGTGTTACATAATACTGTCCATTTATTATTTGGTCCTTTTGTAGATAATCTACTATCAAGATGCCATCAGCATCCAAGAAAACCGAAGCCATAACTTTTCCTGCAGATGGGACAGCCTTTGCCTTTTTGGGTGGAGGTGAGCCAGTGTGCTTCCATTGTTTTGATTGTTGTTTTGACTCTGGGGTGAAGTGATGGACCCAAGATTCATCCATAGTAACAAACTTCTGCAGACATTTATCTCGGTCTGCCTGTAAAAGACTAAGATTAGCACGTGACAAAATGCGCCTAGCGTGCTTCTGGTCAAAGTTTGTCAGAAGCCTTGGTACCCAGCGGGCAGAGAGCTTTTTCATCTCAAGATTTTCCGTGAGAATGTAATGAACTCTTCCCTGTGAAATACCAGTTTTACTGGATATATATCTCTCTGTAACCCGCCTGTCAGTCATAACAATATCATGGACTTTATTGACCATTTCCGGTGTTTCTAGTGTTGCAACGGTGACAGGCCTTCTAGGGCAGACGTCGTCCTCAGAACTCTGCCTACCACGCTTGAACTCCCCTACCCATCGCTGTACTGTAGCATACGAAGGGGCATCACCCCCTAGTTTGGAACCATATCTGCATGAATGGCCTTCGAAGTTAGACCCTTTTTATACAGATATTGAATCGCTGCTCTTTCAGCAACCTTGTCCACCTTGCAAAAGTCACTTGCCCGGTTTACTTTAGAGTGCTACGTTTTCAACATAAACTGACCAATTGACACCAGTTTTCGGCTGCACACTTTTATAAAGCCAGAGAATACAGGGGCTGAAACTGGACATGCTTGCTTGACCCCTTCTATGAGAGGCTCAATACTTGCTAATCAACTCTCATAATTACCAATTATAGGTTATATCCATCAAAATAAAATCATATCGATAATAATCTGGATTGTTTTGATTGATGAGATGATTCGCATACTTGTGCGTCTTTATGCTAATAATTCCACAGATTTAATTTTGTAAAAATGCACTGACCTCACAAAGAAACGCAACACTCACTTATTTCCAAATACCTTAAAACACAAGCAATAAATAAAGAGTGTTTTTAGTTTCACATCATCATTAGCTTTTCACCAAATTATAAACGAAATTCATTAATTTAAAGATATTCAAGGCTTCCATTTTCTACCCGAAAGCACATGGTGTTAATTAAAAAGTCACAAACAAAATCATGGTAATCACTTGCATTTATCAACAAGTGACATCTTGGTTGCATCAACACCACTTTGTACGCGATAAAATAAATATGAACGTTTCTTCACTCATTCTGAAGCGTGTTTTTTTGTAATTCAAACGGGACTTCCACGAACGCGTCTGTTCAGAACATCCAAAAAGTGTTCGATAGCTGACATATCTGGGTATAAAGTAGATCATTCGAGGACAGTAACCTTGTCTGCAGCATAAACTGTTTTGTTAAAAGCATCAATGCATTATGGCATTTTTGCTTAGAAAATGGTGTCGAGGACGACAGGGCGATACACATTGTTAGGATACATGCGAATATCGACATTGACAATCAAAATCACGAGTCTTATTTGTTTGTACACATTCAGTAGTTCATGTCCGGAATCCAACACTTGATCGATTGGGAGTATGCTTAATCACACAATATGAAAGTAACATTCATTTGGATGACGCTACACTCTACGGCCACCATCGGCCTTGAATTCAACATTTATCTGAGAAAAGAACGCAGTGTGAAGCAAACACGTCCTCATAACCGATATTGTGACTGCGTGTACATTGGGAAAAGTCTAATGACTTGACACAGACGTCAAAATGACGGAACATTACCTATCAAACTGGATCAGACTGTATTCGAGTGTATAAAAAACTGTCCAAAATTTAGACAACAAGTATAAAACCTTTTGCCACTGTTGGAGTTATTCAGATGGGACGACTTATCCTTGTCCCAATTGCGTTTTTGTGGGATCTGCGGCTATTAGGAATCTGTTACGAATGTGCAAGTCTCTTTTGCTAACATCGTGTCTGCTAGTTGTATCTGGTCGAGACGCTGATCTTGATCGATTCTGCACACTGCCGGCTGTCATTTATTTTTCTGCAGCCTTAAGGTTAAAGATATGTTGACGCCAAATTGGCGGGCCCCTGCCTCTAGAATATTTCAGCACGTAACATTCAAATTACATGTTGGCGAATGCTTTCTTGAAGCAACGATATGCTACTTAGTTCGCTCAATGATAATTTTATGTCCTGTTACTGTGTAACGGACGACAAACTATTTTTGTGGATTTTTTCCACTCGTGAGACGTTTGTACGTGTTTAAAGTAAATTAATCTAAGAACGTAATTCTGGCAAGGTTAGTTGAAATGTGAAGGTTGTATAACAAATAAAGTTCATAAATATTCCTTGCAAACTCCAGGTAAAAATACCAGGTTAGATCCTTATTCGTTTAAAAGAGAAAAATTCAAATTCAAAAATGTTGCGTTTCTTTATATGGTGAGTGTATGAACACCACCTTATTTAGCTACCGCTATTTATGGCGACAACGATATTGATAAGTCATGCAGTGCGACCTCGTATATAATCGAAGGGCATCGGACCCATTGTTTTGATAATTCTTAAATCAGCTTGTCGGGTCGATATGAGCCAATGCTTGACTTAATGTTGTGCAATTATCATTGATGATTTTTAAACATTAAAAATGATGTATGTCCGAAATTACATCACGGTTTACATATATTTTCTAATTGAAAGAAGAGAAGAAATTGATTATAACCAACTATAATAACGTCTGAAGCCCCCTTCAAGTTGAAGCACCCTTAAAATTTGTCGTTTGCCAAACGGTTAATATAAATACACGATGGGTAAGCCACGTTACTTTTGGGGAGCGTTCACACCGAAAAAACCGTCTGCTTCAAGTATGTTTTGTGTAATTTCTCAGCTAATACCCCACGGATTTTGACGAGATAAAGTACATCGTACGTATCGTTGAGAAGTCAACTTAGTGGGGCGCACAACTCCGAAAATTTGGCCTTATCGTTCACTTTGTGATACAAGCATGAATTTTGGTATGGTAAGTCATTGAGGGTCCCTGAATCAGAAAAAAGTGCTAGCCACTTGAAATTCGCATCCGGTGGCCATTTTCCAAGATGGCCGCCATTCGGATAAATGTAGCCTATATATCGGATAGAAAGACATTCCAAATGCTGAAATCCGCCGAGATTTTTCTAATAAATCGGCCCAATATAGTCAATTTTGTAATTAATTAATAAACTAGCATGGCTTTTTTTACAACATTGCGGATGGCCGTCAAAATACTCCAAAAATGGCCGTTTCTTCAATTAGATATTATTTTTAATAAGATATTATCAATCCTTGTCATAAAATTTCAACCAGCATAATGGAATGAAACATTAACTGATTTAGCCACATGAAAATCGCATCCGGTGGCCATCTTTCAAAATAGCCGCCATTCTCATGTATTAATTAGGCCTATATATGAAAATATCAAATAGAAATGAATCCCAAGTGATGAATTTCGTCGGGATTTTATATACCTTTCCTGAATAGTCTTTTTTGTAACCAATATAAACCAACTTGATGTCTTTATAACATGGCTGCCTTTTTCCAAGATGGCCGCCAAAATATTCAAATATTCATAGTTCTTATTACTTTTAACAAAAAAGATATCAACCCCTCTCTTTAAGTGTCAGCTAATAAAATGAATGAGATACAAACAAAATTGTTCTAAGAGAATATATATTTTGCTATTGAAATAGCGACCATTTTTTTTGTATTATCTTAACTGTCTTATTGGCCTCCATAATTAAATACCGATTATCGTCGATTACTTTAAAAAACAGCAGCTTAATTAACATGGTCTAAAGCACTTTTGTGTGAGTAGTCGCTTTGCGCTAAGTAAGTCAAAACCTAGTGTTCAAATCATCCTTGGAATCGTCCACACCAAATATCAGAAAACTCGTGCATTCTAAACCAGATAGTGTAAAAGGAGGTCTTTCTTACATTAATAATGGATGATTGTAAAACAAATCAACAAAAATATGTAAAGTAAATGTTATCCGTGCCAAGAGGACAAATCTAATGATTTGCTTATTTCTCTTCTGAGTAATTTACAGAAAGAGCAAGATCTTAGTGGATACAAATGTACAATAATACTGCAACAGATATTCCTTTATACCTTGCCTTCAATGATATACCGACTTCGTTCAATCCAGCTCTATTAGATGTAATGAGGGCAAAGAGAAAACTTTGACTCTGCATAAACCAAGTATCATAATATATACCTTCTTTTATCTACAATATAAAGCTTAAACGGGCACAGAAACAAGGTTCCATTACAGATGGAGACAGCTGTAAAAGGTCTATAGAATCTGATTTGCAAAAGATGCCACGTTTCTTATGCATTCGTAGCTTGATTCGATTCGCAAAATGTGAGACAAGCTTAATCAATGCGTTTAAACTATGGACAATGGGAAGTTGCTTGTAAAACTCAGCGCAGTTGTACGTGTTGTCGTTCAAGAGTTTAAGTATCACCCAAACAGCTTAGTAGAGTTGTATAACTCGACGAGGTCTTAACAAAATATGATACAACAATAGTTTTGTAAAAGATTTACAAGTATCATGTGGCTTTTTTAACTTGTTATATACCGGTATATCATGGAATTCGTGGCTTCTGAGAAAGTCCAGTTTTCAAACTTCACGGCTTAATCCTATTGTATAAGCACCATATCAATGCGCAAAACAGGCTGCATACAAAGCTGGCCATATTTAGAGACTGAGTAATTTTCAGCAACCGAATTATTAATGCCGGTCGAAATGGGGATTGCCAAAAGAAAATGAATGTTGGAGAGTTGTAAATGGACCCAGTTTCGTTATGCTTCAGAGAGATGCCTACGAATGGGTGCGAAAACTTGAAGTGGACGGTGTAAGTTCAAGAAAGCCGGGCTTTTCTGCACTTCACTCTATGCCTGCGTCTGTGAAATATCACATGAAAGTTAAAATTATAAATAAGCAGTGGCGGCCATCTATGTTGTACAGCTTCTTCAGTGTTGATAAGACTATGTTCACAAGCACTAAACCTTGCTTGTATTCGACATACCATCTCTTGTTGTCGAGGGACCCCATATGGGGTGAGGGCTAGTTTCCTTGTAAAGGCTGTTGATTTACAGAACTATTCTGGCCAAATAACGAATACATCGGACACATGGATGTTGAAAATAGGAATCAATTGAGACGGCGTTAAAACAATAATTAGCCTCAGTGGGTTTGGCTGCCATCTCTTGTAGGCATATTGTCAAAATTGAAAATCGCCTGCTACATTTTTTAGAGACCTTCTCTGAAAAAGCCGGTGGGCTGCCATCTCTCATGGGGATCTTATCAAATTTGAAAACTATATCACTGGGGACTTGTTCCAGGTGATTGCCATCTCGGGTCCACAAACACTATATCTCACTTGTATTCTACATATCATTTCTCTTTGTTGAGGGACCCAATCTTGTAGTTTACTTGTTACGGTAGGTTCTGTGGCTCTAAATTAATTGTCTCACCAAACTGATATACACTACATATTACATTTGCAGATATCTATGGCAATCGATTAAAAGAGTAAAAAAATATGATTACACGGACTTGGTTGGCTGCCATCTGTTATCAAGTCAGCTGAATTTTATATAATTCGTCAATGAAATAAGCCAGTGTGGCTTATAAGTCGAAAAAAGCAAATCAAAGATTTTTTCCAGTGGTAAAATCGCAATTTTCATATAAAAAATGAAGAACTTTATATTGTATGGCAGCCGTATGAGATTTTGGTTGCCATCTCAAACACAAATATTGTCTTTTTTACATCTGGCATTTATGTCTGAGTGTTTGAAATGAAAAAATCAAGTTTTATTAGTTTTAGTGCATCATATCATTACACGGGGAAGCTCTATAATGCCCAGATGGCGGCCATCTCAGAAAATGGCCGCCGTATTGAATTTCAAGTGGTTAGCACTTTTTTTCTGAAAATGTACACTTGAAACTATATATATACATACTTATTATAGTAGGTTATGTGGCTCTAAATTAATTGTCTCACCAAACTGATATACACTACATATTACATTTGCAGATATCCATGGCAATCGATTAAAAGAGTAAGAAAATAATGATTACACGGGCTTGGTTGGCTGCCATCTGTTATCAAGTTAGTTGATTTTTTTTTAAAATTTATTAACGAAATTAGCCAGTAGAGCTTATAAGTCGAAAAAGCAAATCAAAGATTTTTTCCAGCGGTAAATTCGCAATGTTCATATAGAAATGAAGGACTTTATATTGTATGGCTGCCATATGAGATTTAGGTTGCCATCTCACGCACAAATATTGTCTTTTTTACATTTGGCATTTTTGTCTGAGTGTTTGAAATGAAAAATGCAAGTTTCTATTAGTTTTAGTGCGTCATATCATTGCACAGGGAAGCTCTATAATGCTCAGATGGCGGCCATCTCAGAAAATGGCCGCCGTATTGAATTTCAAGTGGCTAGCACTTTTTTCTGAAAATATACACTTGAAACTATATATATGCCAAATTTCATGCTTGTATCACAAACTGAACGATTATATGAGTTATGCGCCCCACTAACTGCAGGTTCTAACTCACTCCGCAACAAATTTAATGGTTTCTTTATAAATATTCAAAAAGAATGCTTTCTCTTGAATGCTGCATGTTGAAGGTATGGTATTCGGTGCAGAGTGAGTTAGAACTTAGAATGACCATCTCAAAGGTGGGTACGATGCAATTTACCTCGTCAAGTATAAGTATAGGATGTAGAGTATAAGATGAAAAATAGAACAAAACAAAACAAAAAGTCACGTGGGTTATCGACCGTGGAATACAACATTCCGAAACTGATTTCGGTGAATGAAAATATCTCTGGATTGTTCGGTGAAACTGCGAAGATGTCGTCAAACATTTCAAACCTTTAATAAATTACGAAATAATTCTCCAAAGCTAATTGAAGAGTCGCAGTTGGAAGAAGATGTCCAATACCGAACGTAGCGAGGTGTATGTATGATACAGAGAACAAGCAAAAGTATTTTTTCTGATGAAAAGCAACGTTTCTCATTTTTTGTCTCAGTGTTTTCACCAAAGTCATTCTACAAGGGGCTTCAAAACTCAGTCTTATTTTGGAAAGGGTTGTGCAAATTGTCATTACTGTATGGTGTGACACGAAACATAATCGGAGTTCCAAAAGCGTCACTTTAGCTTAGATAAGAACAGCCTGGTGACAAAACACAGGTTCGAAAACTGGGACACGATTTACATATACAGGAAAGACGTGTGGTACCTTAAACGGTTCGCGCAAAGGGATGGGTAATATGCATTTCCTTTCTTCAAAAAACTAGGTTGGATGAAATTCAGTGACCGCGTTATTTAAAAGAAAGCTATTCTGATGTTCAAAGCCTCAAAACCAACTTTGGCTCCAAAGTACATTCAAGAAAAATGTATCAAGACAACTAGTGCACATAACTTTAGACTAAGGTCTTCAGAAAGCAACTGCTTACAAATACCAAAGCCAAAGAAGGAAAGTTTTCGCAGGACGTTTGATTACTCAGGTCCAAAAATTTGGAATGAAATACCAGTCTCTGTAAGAAATGCGGACACTATACAGCAAATGTAAATCACGTTATCTGCATTACAAGTACCCTGGAGGTCTAGCCTCTAATTAAAATATAGCTGTAAAACTTAACAAGTCACATCAGCACTTGGTAAAATATGTTATTTACCACATTGTTTCTTTATTTGTTTAACCTATCTAATAAGATTTAGATTTGTTTGCTATAAAATGTTTGACTTTTCCTTTGCCTAAAAGGAACTGTCTGTTTGTTTTGTGTGTTCTACATTCAATGTACCAATACTGCTTAGCCTAGTAATTACCCTTACCATACTGATCCTATGCAGTGATTATTTTACCTGCGCATCCTGCAACTTTTACTCATAATTTGGTCTCTGGGATGCAAAGTTTTAATTTTAGTGAGTCCCAGGATGCAACAATTTTTACAGATTTCCTATTAAAAATAGTGTATTGGACTCACTAAGCTAGTACCTGGACTCATTGATATGGAATCTAGCGAGTCCCCAGGACTCGCAGTCTTAAAATTGTAAAATAATCACTGTCCTATGTATTAGAGAATTTGGCTGGTTGTCTAAACAAAGATAAGACTACATGTACATGCAGTCTAATGTAAGTCTACACTACCTGTTTGTAGAAATAAAGCTTACATTGTTAGTTGTATGATAAAGAATCAGCAGCAGACATGGACAAAAGCTTACTTAAATGACGGGTCCAAATTTTTTCTACAAATAAAACATTAATGATCATTGTGTACATTTCCTTGTCTGTTTATGTGTAATATGTATTATTTCATGTCATTGTAAATACCTGTTTGATAGAGGCCCATATGGAAGATTGGGAAACCAAATGTGTAGCCTCTTTATATAAAGTCGTTATTACTATTATTATTATTATTATTATTATTATTATTATTATTATTATTATTATTATTATTATTATTATTATTATTATTATTATTATTATTATTATTATTATTATTATTATTATTTCGTATTTGGGAAATTAATCCGCCAAGCTTGAAATGAAAACTTTTGTTGCGTTTTTGGTCAATTTATCATGATACAAATTAAAGTATAGTGCTCCTTTCTTAAATTGCTTGCAACGCTCCGTAGAACCACGAGGACAAAATTTTATATGATTGTAAAATAGATAAACTTATTTTAAAGTAATTCAACAAAAGTATTAAACATAGTCTTCAGCCCTTTTAAAACCCTTTAGACTTGTCTCAAAAAAGAAAGTTATGTATTTGCTAAAGTTGACAAAATTTGGCTTTTATGATGTAAATCATAGTAATGACATAAAACGAGAAAACGCTTGTTCGTTTGTCACAATGTTTTCCCAAATATTCTCTTTAATGTGAAACAGAATACGGCACTGGTTGCGACAGGAAAGTGTTACTCTCTACTGGACTTTACACTGAATCGACACACTCTTATCAGAACAATATCAAGTAGTATGGACCCCATTTGAATAGATTAGACTTGTCTCTGATAAACGTTTGCTAACTTTACTATTGGGTAGAAAGAAATCAACAAATTAACCATTGCAAATGATTAGTCTAAGAATCGTGTTCATCGTAAAGACAAAAACCTATGAATGTGTGTTCTTTCAATCTACATAATTCATTCATCTTATTTGCAGACAAGGTCCTCTCGATCGTCTTGCTGTCAGCTGCATTACAAACAGCAGGTAAATAAACACATTCCTTTCACAGATTGTAGAAAGGTCTAAGACTTCTATTCTTTTCTCTTTTCAAAATCCATTTTTTCAATTCATAATTTGGAGGGTGGACTACATTGTTAAAATGAAATGCATTTAATCCGAATTCTTCTATTTGATATACATATGGAATGGTGGATATTGATAAAAACAAACTTGAAGGTGCTAGGTACAAATTTTTTTAAGGGGGAATGCTCCAGTTTTTCGGAACACTCGGTCATTACTGTAGTAAATTAAATGTTTCGTACCAATATGTTTCGCTACCATATTTTCAATAATATAACACATCATTACAATTTACCATTTTCGACGGTAAAAGTGTATTTATTATTCGAAACTGATTTCCCCAAGATGGAAATTGATTATTTAGAGCAAGACAGTCGTAAGTGTGTATGCAGTTACGACTGTTTTGAGTCATTTTAATCATGTGTAGCTGATAAAAATTGCTGTAATTTACTAATAAGTGCGCTCACCTATACATTTTCTTTTTGAATTATTACCAGGACATGTTGCTTAACACAATGAGGGAGTTTTATCAAATTCCATTATGTAGAACTTGAAATATTTCCAAAAATATGCAAATTTTGACATAAAATACTCCAGCTACGTTGATCTTACCGAACACGTGATCATGCTGTTTTATACATGTACGCGTTTATAATAGCACATAATTTATTTTGGGTTTTCTGTTCTTATTAAATGTAAGACGTTACTTTAAATCCGTTTTCGGGACTAAACATTGAATATACAGCATTTTATTAGAATTTTAGTGACCTTGGACATGTGCAAGAAATTGTGCATTTTTTCGCTGTAGGGGTATGTGATACAAATGCCCATAAAATTCAAACAAGATCGCTGACCATCCATTTTTATTTTATTTTTCAATTGTTAATAACATTTAATTTCAACATACAAAATATAAATACATTCTATTATTGGGAAAAAATTTAGGAAACTGGAGCATTCCCCCTTAAATCGGGTCGCTAAGGAGTAGATGTTTCAATGATATCGCTGCTTTTTAACGAAAACCTCGTAACTGCAGCTTAAAACAGGCTGCAGGTACGAGGTTTTCGTTGAAAGGCGACTATTTATAATGATTCACTTTAAGCAGAATCCGTTTACCTTCTGTGTAAGATCCTGATGTATGTTAACCTGTTTTAATCTTAGCAAATGCACTCAAATACTGATTGTGATTGATATTTTTTTCCAGACGGTATTTCATGCTACAATTGTCAAGGCGTTTCAAGAATAGCAGATTGTAATCTAACGACCGTATGCAGTCATGGAGAGGTAAGATAATTATCTGTTTAATGATAATGATCAATAAAATGAGGAAAATCGACAAAAAGAGAGGATATTCACTTAAAGTCCCTGGACTAGGCTCCAACCGACTTACTCTCTTAAGAATAGAGCACATTATCTCTACATTCCATTTCGATAGATAGAGCTCTGTTCTCGCGGGGTCAGTTCACGTCTAATCTCGGGGCATTTGCGGGATTTCAGTATCCAATCGTTAGCTATACACAACCAAACAATTTAAAAAGCTGATACAATCTTTCATTGGCTGACGCTTCAAATTACCGGCTTCAGCCAAAAATAGAAGCGACGTAATGTATACGTAATCAAACAAGATCAAACTGAATGATTTTGATTCGATAATTCAAATGTTATCGGCTTCAGCCAAAAATAGAAGCGACGTAATGTATACGTAATGATCATGCAAGATAAAACTGAACGATTTTGATTCGATAATTCAAATGATGTGCTATGATTAGATTATGACGACCAAATAGGCTGTTGGCGTACCGAAAACTGCAGAGGTCATATTTGATGGTTTAATCATTAGACCTTGCGGCTTTGGAGAGTACAACCGACTGAGATGTGGGACTGATAACACAGAGCACCGTGAAGGTGCTAGTTTGGGAGCCTAGTCTCCAATCCGTTAAAGCCAACTAATGTATAAGAATATCGAGAGAATGAGTACATACATGTACATATATACATTCCGTGTGATCAGAAATCGAGTTATCGCTCCCGTGATGTTTGATCATTGGAGTTATAATATCATGTTATCAGACTACACATGTGCACGGCGGCTTTAGATTAATTTTAGGCTTACGTGCCATAAAACATTACGTGGGCCTAATTGTTGTTGGTTTCTTGTGAAATTTAGGATTTTTTTATGTATTGAAAAACATAAATTTCAAATTACATGTGCATTAAAGGAGTCCTTGCTAGATTCTTCAGACACACGTTTACATCTGGACAGTCCGATGGTCGAGCTCGCGTCTATAACTGTGTTTGTGAACGGCATTAAGATTAATACGTTACTCAACTTCAACACACGGCTAGTAGGCTCCGAAACTGGTCAACATCTCATGAAGAATGTTTAATGCGTCGTTTGTGACAGTTTAGTTTCATATTGCTTGGAAGCATTTATCGATACCAATTGTGTTCACCCTCCAGAATGCCTTGTGAACTTGAATTTTACCCGTACCCAATTTGCAAGTTTGTTACTGTGATACCAAGTAGGGTGAAAAATTGTCGATTATTGAAACTCATATTTGCCAAACCATGATATAAGAATGATTTAATTTATGCCTTTAAGATTTAGAAAAAATAAATGTGCAGTTACCTTTTGCCGTTAGTGTATATAATTCTCATCCAGTTTATACTTTCACAATTAAAAAAAACATGTAGACTATGATTGCCTTTCAGGTATGTTTTCAAGAAAAGGTTGCTGGAAATGGCGGTTTCACGTATAACTTAGGCTGCAGAGATAAACAGGTGATTTAAACTTGTATTGATTTAAAAAAAGAAATGCCAAAACTCAGCGTAGATACATATTAATATTTACAGATCAACAACTATTATTGTGTAATGACATTCTAAGTACGTCATTTCTAACATGAACCCTTTGTTGTGGGTACTCATTTGTGTCGTATCTATGAGATGATACTACTTAGTACACGAAATATAGGGTTTGATGAACACTAAAATGAAATTAAGCACTTATTCAAGCCATTTTCCCGTTCATTTGTAACACTGCATAAATGTATTACACTGTACTCACTGGTACTGAGGAGTATAATAGTTCCAAGTTCCTAAACAATTAAAACTCATAGACCGATGAACGACTTCGATTATAAAGTACATGTAAGATACACGGAGAACAGGAGATCAATCTTTTTCATAGTTGATAAAACCGGACATGATTGTATATAGGGGCTCTCTGGAAGCACGTTTACTAGGATTCTCTAGCAAAAAGGTAAAAATTAGTCCAACATTTCAGAGGTTTCTCAAGGAAAGTTACAAAATCGGTAAAATCACGTTTTATCAGCATGCGTTAATTTAAATTCGAGTAGTTTGATTATGCTTCTACTTTTAAACAAACTGAAACTGTTATTTAGAGGAATAAATGATATACGTGAGCTCAAAGACGGTATGTATCCAAACAGTATAACCATGTCTTTAAATTTGTATTAATACCCTAACGAGGTATATCTCATAATTCGGCATCGATTTCTTTAAGTTATAAAGAAATAATTACATAAAAGAGTTCAATGATGATTCTATAGACAATTTAGTTGTACAACTATCGTTTTTTATATATTCTACTATCTTTTTCCTCACAGTTATGCCAGCCAAATTCGATATCTGTTGTTGGCCGCAGGTATTTAGTCAATGGTTTTACCAATTTTGAAAACTGTACAGATTGTTGTGAGACTGAGGAATGCAATAGAGGCCTCTGCTGGAATGGTAAATACAATTGAGCCGGGATCTGGAAAAACGTCCCTTATAGCATTTTTAAAAATTGAGTTTCGAGATAAGTCTGTTGTCAAATGCAGTCTAATATGCACCAATGCTGCTCTCTATAAGTTACTACAGGCCACAAAGAAGTTATTAGAGAACAACATGGATCCTGATCAGACTGTGCGTATGCACAGGCTGATCTGGATCTATGTTGGGCTCAAAAGCCTTAAGGGACGTTTTTCCAGATCCTCGCTCAATTAGATTTAAAGCCGAATAAAAATGTTCAAATTATATCAAGCAACTATGATACCCAATGGAGATCTGAATTTGATTACAAGACGCTTGTGTCTTTTAAAGAAATCTTGTTAGTGTTACATAAGAGCGCGGACACGTGTCAATAGTTTCATCAGAAAAGGCGTTTTAGAGCTTTTTTCTAAATATTCAATTACATGCATAGAACTCTAGAATAAGGGATAAGTCTTGCACGTATCTGATAAGTTACCTTGAAGAGATCTTTATTGTCAAAACGATTGACTCTTTCTAGTCTGTACTATAAATCAATATAATGAATTTGTCCCTTTGATTATTGAAATGTTACAGGATCCTTCCTATCCACAATCACATATTCAAAATTGTACAATGTATGTAGGAATACATTCGAAATCATCTAAATCCAACGAGGCTTAATTCGGGGTCTCATATTTCATTTAGGTATTTGGACATGGATAATAGAAATCTAAAATGATTAAATTATATACATATATAACAAAAAATATCAGCGTCGGAGTTCGCATAGAATAAAACTGAACTTTAACACCATTGTTTTATTTCTACACTATGTCTTATTAAGTATTTTGGCATATGTTAATCATTCAATTTGTTGACACTGCTAACATTTATTTTTCATTTCCTTTTCAGATTCAGCATGTGTTGACACACATACCTTAAATTGTTCCACTGTAAACAGTCTTCTAGATATCTGTAGTGAACCAGAAAGGGCAAAATTAACCTGCAAAAGGTTTTGTGGCCTATGTGATATCAGTGAGTAACTATTCTAGTCGAAAGTCTGGTGGCCGCGGCCTTAGCGCAGTTGGTAGCGCTTCTGCCACTCATTCGAGGAGTCACGGGTTCGATACCCGGCCGCGGCAAATATCCTTACTGACAAAATGTCACCCATCAATGGTTTGATATCGTGAACCTATATGGTGGAGAAGCTGGAGGTTCGGTAGGGGTGTTGTGGTAGTACTGGTTTGAGAAACAACAGGAATCCATAATTAAGTGCACCAGCCGCCGCGGTATGACCTTAGTAGTTGAAAACGGCGTAAAAACCCAATAAACTCAAACTCAAACTCGAAAGTCTAGTCCCTTTAAGGTATATGACCCATCATTAAAAACAGAAAAGGCAAAATTAACCCGCAAAAGGTTTTGTGGCCTGTGTGATATCAGTGAGTAACTATTCTAGTCGAAATTCTGGTCCCTTGAAAAAAAAATTCTTGTACTCTGAATACAATTTGATATTTACATTATATTCTATGATGATTTATCAATAATGATTGGAGACGGGTGTGTAATAAGAGAAAAGCTCAAAGGCTCTTAGAGCTCCAGATTTTATTTTTGTGACAATGCAATTTATACAGGTCGTTAGCTGCATCCAAGACCAAGAAAAAATGGAAAACATTGTCAATTGTGCACGACATTAGTCTGTGAAAGAAAAAGAAAGAAAATGAGGCATGCTAAACTGGTATTTAAATTCAACTTGCATTTTTTTCTGACGAACATGCTCAAAATATGATCTGGCGTAGTAAAAAGATGAAAAACAACGACAACAAATTATTGCAAATATCCTGCCTGAGGTCGTCAGGAATTTTCAATCTTTATTTCATGCATATTTTAAGAGGTAAGCATTCCTCAGACGTTATATTTGGGAACTGTTTCTCAGCATACTTAAGTCCAAAGCTTTCACTTTCTTCTGGAGTGATATACCACACACACTTGTCAAACATAATCTATTTGGTCTACATTAAAGCTAACGATCTGTGAAAATTCGATTACTACACTGACCACATATTCAAAATGTAAGCTTTTTAAGCTTTCTTCGCGATGCGCTCTAAATTCAATAAACCAACGGTATGTTTTAACCTACACCACAAGGAAAATTTATATAAAACACACATTGAAAGTTATATAAACAACCAAATACTACAGAAAAAATAGTTACGTTTTTAAAGTAGTTGGTTAGAACTTTTGACAAGTATATCATTACAAATAGTAATGCTAGTATTGTACACTTGGTAAATTTAGATATTCGGACACACTAATATTCTTAAGCCTTGTTGCAAACGTTTGATAAGTATATTATTACAAACAGTAATGATATACTATACATTTTTGCTAATTTTAGATATTTGGACACATCATTTTTCGTAAGCCTTGTCGCAAAAACTTAACACGTAGGTTTCGTTTTTGAGAACCATTAAAATCACTGAATCTCTAGACTGGTGTCCATTTTAGAGTGACGCCTTGAACAGATTTTGATCACTCACGTTTGGAAACGTTACTTTTTCAGTCGATGGTGGTCTCTCGCTATGGTCATCCTGGTCTAACTGTGATGTGACATGTGGTTATGGAACACAGTCCCGAACAAGAACATGTACCAACCCGGCACCTCAACATGGCGGGAAAGACTGCACGGGAACTCGTTCTGACACAAAACCTTGCCACAAAAACAAATGTGCTGGTATAGTGGTTATTACATTTTCGAACTAGATTTTCATTGTATCTAGATGCGTACTGATCTCAACGAAATAAGATGTCGATACAACTGACAGGCATTAACCACAAAGGGTTTTGTCGTATTTCATATGGTTTTCAAAATGTTGTTAATCACGCTTTTCAACTTTAATTGAAACAAGTGCGCAAGTAGATCTAAATGTATTCTATTATCACAATCCATAATGGTTGTTTGAACAGGAGCTCGCCTAGAGGGACATTCTATATTAACATCATAATTTAAAACGCCTTATTACTGTGTAAAATGGAATGACTAGGGTAGGGGGTCAGAGTTAGGGGGGTTAGGGTTTAGAGTAGTGGGCAAGCCTCATGAAGTGTTCAACATCCCTCTAGCTGTGCACCTTTTCCCGCTACCAACCATAATTTACTGAATAAAACATTTCAACTTTACCAATAACTTTCGGCTGGTCTTCTGGTGATCGATTTGCAGATATGAAAAGTGTTTGCAATCAAGAAACTTCTTATTTCCATACAATATAAATTACACAACGGAAAGCGGAAAGATAATTCTTGTTATTTTGCCTTTAGATATTCTGAAATCAGTCCATATTAGAATTATATTTCTATGTAAAAGTTATTTCTTAATTCAAACATTAATGTCCATTTTATACAGTTCCTGGTGGGTGGACAACCTGGTCTCCTTGGGGTACCTGCTCTGTTTCGTGTGGACCTGGAGTACAGAGAAGAGGAAGAACATGTTCGAATCCGTATCCTAGTACGTACGGGGAGTGGTGCCGAGGTGATTCAAGAGAGGATCAGATTTGTACACTGACGTCATGTACAGGTATTTGTTCATTCCCTTCTCTCCAACATTCTACCAGATGTATTACTATTGGCATGTTCCCGTGTGCACTTCTTAAAAATAATAAGTGTCCAATTTTAAAGCAGCTCTCTTTACTTGAAAATATATGGACTTTTAAAACTTAATTGACTAAGCATGCTTTAAAACACGTACAATGCGAAGCTCGTAAATTGAAAATTCATCATATTTAGCATAACCTAGATAATAGGAAAACCGATTTCCTAACCAAAGTAAAGTAACACAAATTTGCTAGAGTGCTAGGCAGGATTGAATCTGGCAGGTAAATAAGCTTCGCAAATTTTCTCATCAACATGTAATCGTCAATTTTAGTCTCTTGTGAGCAGTTTGTGCTCAGATGAGCTAATACAAACGTTACCATACATTTAAGATGCTATACAAGCAATTCCGAATAACAAAAACCTCCGTCTGTTTCACGCTTAATTTTGGAGTATATTACCCCACCCACTCTATTAAAATAACAATTGTAACCTCTTTATCTGATGTTTTCGTATACATAATGCTCATATCGTCCTCCTTTTGGTATTATATGGTAATTTATAAAGAAATGTTTGGTTCAGAAACGAAATAGTACTTCTTATAATTTTTGGCGTTTTTATCAAGAAATCAAGGGCCAGTAATCTATAATATACGAAAGCCATTTTAAAATTTACATATTACAAAGAATGGTATCGTTCATCACCAGAAAGATATAACAAATGAAATGAGAAATAAAAGCCTTTTTTGGGTTTCTCGTAAAGTTATATGTAGTCCATCCAAAAATCCTAAAATAATCATATACGTGTTTAATACCCCTTTTCTCCTGTACATGGCATCCAATGGAATACATAACAACATGTATTCAAAGTGCATGACACATAAAATTCACTGCATCACCAGTTTTCAAGATATAAATTGTTAGTAAAACTGTATAAGAATTTGATTACCATCTAATGGCATAGTGGTTGACTTACCCCACCAACTTTGATTTAATATATCTTCCAAAACAATGCTCTGCTCAATTTGATACTTTGACTACATAAGGTCAATATGTTAATGGTCATGTGTGGTGAAAATGAAGAAAATCGAGCTGGTTCACGGAAAGGGCCTTATTGTCACTCATCCTTTTTTGCTGCGCGACCAAACCTGCTTGAGCGATTTTCAAACACACCTTCTATATTTTGTGAGACTATAATGTTTGCCGATACATCAAACTTTTGGTATATCATTGATTCAGCTTTACAAAATACAATGCTTGACTGTGTAAAAGCAGTTGACCAATGAAACAAATGCCCACTGACCCGATTAATCATTATCATACTAGTACATAAAGTCTTTTTCAATATGTAGCCCTATGGTTATGACCCCCAACCCCTATCTTCATCTCTAAAATCTCCTTTTTAGTTTCGTCGTTAGACATCCTTATGATTATATCAGAACTGTAATATTGATATGACTGTCATCGTTTGAAATTCATGTGTGTTGTTTATGTGTGAAGTGTTCGTATATTATTTTGTAAAAGATGTGAACAATAAAATTATTTTGATTGATTTGATTTTATTGATTCAATTTGAACATTTAAAAGAAAAGTATCCTTAGGATACGATACCGTTTTAGATGCTAGTCTGTGATAATCGCATTTGAGTATTAAGAATGCCAACAACGCAAATCAGAGAAACAATTCCTTGGTAATGATGGAACTGCTTGCTGGCATATCTGTAGACGGGTCGTATTCCTATGACGTCACGTCAAAAACAACAATAATAAACAACAAAATTGCGATAAACAGTCGATTACAGTGATATTGTACAGAACGAGTACAAGAAAATAACTAAATCCTTTGATATAATTGCTTTAAAGAAAACGCATCATTTTGTAAAACCTGTTAAATGCATTTGAGTATTCAGACGTCACACTGACGTCAAATTACAGAGATACATGCTTATTGCTTATATGAAGGGTTTTAGCGAGTTTTTGTTTATGATCACACACTATAAAGGTAACACCATGAAAACATTATATCAAGAGTTACAAGTTATGATTACGTCAAAAGATAAATAACGTCGACAATAGGTCAATTTTATTTAATACATATATCCACTGTATTACGATTGCAAAGTGAGAAAAACCCTTAAATTTTAACTTTTTAATTTCCCATTATGTTATTTCCCGTCGATATTTTTGCTCTGACGCCTTAACGTCAACAACGTCATGCCAATAATCATAAAATTAACATCCAAACATCCTGATGATTAATGTGAAACCAGTACATGGGAATTAAAAAGTTTAAAATTATAAGGCTTTTTATTCACTTTTCAAGTTTGATTTAGGTAAAATTTACCGCAATGTGGAATATTTATTCTTCTTACCACTTTTTCATTTTTTTATTTGATCTTCCTTTATAATTTTAAAGTTGTGTGGGAAAGTGTAAAATACTTTATTTCTAAAGCCGTTTCTCTACTTGTGAGTGTTTTTTTTTTTTTAAAAAATATCCTAAAACTATATACTAGTCTAATAGATTTTGATTATGTCAAGGTTTAACTCCGTACAACTATGAATAAACACAGAATACCCATCGAGTAAGAAGAGATTAGACAACGATACTTAAAGGAAATTAAAGTGTGATAAAATATACGGTGTACAAAATTAAGAAATAGATCTCTAATTATCAAATCACACAATAATTAACTGAAGTACGGTTGAAGACTGAAAACACTTATCAATCTGTAAATTGTTCTAGATTCAAACAAGCATCTTTGTCTGCTCCTTTCTTACCAGTAAAGACCAGCCCGTTTGACTTAAATGTACACTTGATGTCCGACACATTGTCTTGATACATCTACACATTACAAGTTCTCAGAGTCCATATCAGTCAAATGTGTAACGAACGAACCTCTTTGTAACATTCACATTCCGTTTGTGTTACAGATACAAAGTGCTAAGGTTAATCTCTGCCTAATATAATTATAGGCTTTCTAGTTTTTGAATGCACTGCAACAAAATTATTGCACCAAGAACTATAATTTCTCTGTTTCAAGGTCAAAAAGACACCAGTGCCATGCTTGATATTGCCTTTTCTCTGAGTATGGCCGTGAGTAGTCTTTCGTGGCGTTTCTTTGCTCGTTCTTGCACAGTCCTTTTTGTAGCACCACTGTATTACTGTCTGTATCAAAAGGCTTTATTATTTTGACATAAATAGCTGTCATGAAAGATGCTAAAACGTTGCGCAATTTTACAAATTTTCCCCATATAGGGATATGATATCTACACCATGAAGTAAAATTTCACAGGAATGTTTTGTTGGTTCACTTACCAGAGTTCCATCTAGAACTTGTCATAATACAATGGCTCCATTGGGTAGATGTCCTAGGCTTTTTCGACAGATAATTTGCTCGGCATTATAGTTACAATACAAAAAATTAATGCACAAGCGTATAAATGTCACCCACAATAACGTACGCAATACACGTCTCTGTACAACAGCCATGTAGTTGTAAACTATTTTGTATATAAGAACTAAATACTTATGCAACGTACAAAAATATAAACTAGATACACAATATTTGGGATTCAATACATGTACGCTCACATGAGGACAGTTTAGACTGACAAAATTACCATATGTACTGGTCTTCTCAGAAAATGATTGAAATATGTCCTCGTAATTCCCGACGACACAAAATTACACAATATGTTAAAAATTCTTTTGATTGTGTTACTCCATTGCGAAAAAAGGAATGTGACAATTAGCAATTAAAAGAATTCTGTTTGGAAAATTAAAACACCATGGTTTACCCCACCCACCCCTTTTTAGCTCACCTGAGCAACATGCTCAAGGTGAGCTTTTGTGATCACCCTGTGTCCGGCGTGCGTCGTGCGTCGTGCGTCGTGCGTCGGTCGTCGGAAGTCGTCAACAATTGCTTTAAACATCTTCTCCTCCTCAACCACTGGGCCAATTCTTTCCAAACTTGGCAGAAATGTTCCTTGGGTGACCCTTTTCAAAACTTGTTCGTGAATTTTTGATTTGTCAAAATTTGTGGGCGTGGCAGGGCGGGGCTTATCAGACTTAAAGAAATCATTAGGAAATTCTTCAAAAATCTTCTCCTCCTCAACCATTGGGCCAATTCTTTCCAAACTTGCCAGAAATGTTCCTTAGGTGACCCTTTTCAAAACTTGTTCATGAATTCTTGATTCGTCAAAAATTGTGGGCGTGGCAGGGCGGGGCTTATCAGACTTAAAGAAATCATTAGGGAATTCTTCAAAAATCTTCTCCTCCTCAACCACTAGGCCAATTATTTCCAAACTTGGCAGAAATGTTCCTTGAGTGACCCTTTTCAAAACTTGTTCATGAATTTTTGATTCGTCAAAAATTGTGGGCGTGGCAGGGCGGGGCTTATCAAACTTAGAGAAATCATGTGAAAAATCTTTAAAAATCAATTATCAGGCCAATTTGAATCAAGCTTGGCAGAAATGTCCCTTGAGTTACTGTTTTCAACACATGCCCATGAATTTTTGATTCGGTGAAAATTGTGGCTGGCCAGGGCGGGGCTTATCAGACTTCGAGAAATCGTAAGATAGTTATTCAAAAATCTTCTTCTCCTTAACCATTGGGCTGATTCTTACCAAACTTGAAAGGAATGTTTATTAGGTGACCCTTTTCAAAACTTGTTCGTGAATTTTTGATTTGTCAAAAATTGTGGGCGTGGCAGGGCGGGGCTTATCAGACTAAAAGAAATCTTTAGGTAATTCTTCAAAAGTCTTCTCCTCCTCAACCACTTGGCTAATTCTTTCCAAACTTGGCAGATGTGTTTATTGGGTGACACTTTTTCAAAACTTGTTCGTGAATTTTTGATTCGTCAAAAATTGTGGGCGTGGCAGGGCGGGGCTTATCGGACTTAGAGAAATCATGTGAAAAATCTTTAAAAATCAATTATCAGGCCAATTAGAATCAAGCTTGGCAAAAATGTCCCTTGAGTGACTGTTTTCAACACATGCTCATAAATTTTTGATTCGTCAAAAATTGTGGGCGTGGCAGGGCGGGGCTTATCAGACTTAGAGAAATCGTAAGATAATTATTCAAAAATCTTCTCCTCCTTAACCACTGGGCTAATTATTACCAAACTTGAAAGGAATGTCCCTTGGGTGACCCATTTCAAAACTTGTTCGTGAATTTTTGATTTGTCAAAAATTGAAGGCGTGGCAGGGCGGGGCTTATCGGACTAGGAGAAATCATGTGAAAAATCAATGGGGGGTATGATCACTTTCAGTGATATTCTAGTTTACAATAATTTAATTTGACATAATACTGACATATATATTTGTTTACAACAAAATTTATATTGTACATAATCAAATACACGAAGAACTCAGGTGAGCGATATCAGTGCCTTTCAGGCACTCTTGTCTCATTTTGCCTGTATTCATCAGCAATACAAAAGTGTCATTCATTTTTTTCTCCATTGACTGGGTTCTGCTAAAATCCATGTAACGTAAACTCGTTATAAATGTATTATCTGAAGCTCTACGAAGATTTAGAGCTTGTTAACCTTTACTCATATAACATCCTTACATTCTATGATAACTGACAACAAACCGTGAAAAGTAATCTAAATGGTACTTATTCATTCACATATTAGATTTTATAAAGATATGATGATTATTTAAATAGTTATAGTCATTTGTAATGTGGCGCTTTAGAACTTTCTATCAGTATAGCACACGCACGTGGGTCAAGTGCATGTACGACTTGTGAAATTTATTAAATCGATATTCATCTAACCGGTATATCGTCGCAGACGCCCGATCAATAACCACTACAACACCCGCACGATTAAAATTAAATGTCAATTACAGATGTCAAGTAGTGCAAAAGTAAAGAACGTTGAATACGTCAGTATTTGTCTCAATATTGTTAACGACGGCATATTTATGCATCTAATGGGGTATTCATTTCAAAGCATTTTATATCTATATCCAGATATCTGTTAACAGAAACACACATAAAAGAAACAACATCATGTTCATATGTTTCACTAAACTCAGTTTTGCAATAAAGCAAATTGACCACGTTACGTAATCGGCGGAATTCGACGTGATGACGCGTTTCCAGATATGCGAACAAGTGGATCATGAAAGTTAAGATATTGATGCACACAACTGCAGTTGTTGGCATGCTTAATACTCTTATGCATACAGGACGTGATTTCCGGACATATCATCACAGACTTTACCGTATGAATGAAAATTTCGTCGTTGTTAATGCAAAACCTCTTATCTCATTTTCGGGAAATTTTAAAGAGTAAGAAAAAATAATCATATTCTTTTCCGAAACCGAATGGTTTTACTTTAAATTCGGACATGGTCTTCACATATAATGTGTTACTATTACTGATAATTAAAAATATCCCAAAACCTGTAACAACTGTCTACACTGGACATAAAAAGTGTTGATACTTATATAGTGTTTAAAATTTCAACCTCTTGATAAAGGCAATATTTGCCGAAATATCGAATCGAGTATTTTATTATACGAGGGGTGATCCAAAAGTAATGTCACAAACGTTGTTTTCAGTTATTTCATGAACGTATCGCCATGCAATTTCACATACCAAAAGATTAACATTCGTTTGATACATACACAAATTTTCATAAAGTTTGGTGTAGAATTACAAAAATAAACCACATTTTTACATAGCGCATCGGTGTCCAGCGCCGCACAACACACAACGTCATTGACGTCAAAGTCTACTCCTTCTCAAAATATTGCCCTCCGTGTTTAATGAAACGTTCGTGGCGTTAGACCCACTTCATAAATACATTTACAAACAACCCGTTCAGCAATTCCTGGAATGCATTCCTTGAATCAAATTGTTCTTAGTTGGTTAAAGTCGACATGATGAATTCCTCTAAGGTTCAATTTAAGATGCGGAAAAAGCGCAAAGTCACATGGACGTTGACGTCATTCCGCTGCTCCACATGTCTTCTGGCTCCTTTTTCATCTTCAAACGACTCATCTTCACTCCCAAAAACGCATGCACCAACGGTACACGAGACTCCTATTAACAATCCGCACTTTTATGTTGAATTTATTGTTTCTGATGCTTCAATCGGCTATTTTCCTAGCCTTCAGCGAAAGTTCAGAATTGCACGTTGTGGGCTTTTGTCCGAGTTTGCCATTGTCCCGAATGCAAGTGATAAATTCAATGAGACTTATTTGTTTTTTCAACGCACCGATTTTATTTAAAACTTCTAAAGTGGCTTAATGATACAATGAGGTCGCGTCATTTAGATATCAGCTTAATTGTTGTGTTTTTCTTTTAATTTAATGATAAAACATGAAGTAATAATAATCTTCAAACTAATAGTTTAGGACGTGCGGCGCACATACGCGGTATGCATCTTTTTTAGCATTTTATTTTCTCGGATATATAAACAATATTCAAATAATTCAGAAAAGCATGTTTCCAATAGGATAAGCTTGAATGACAAGTCTTTATTTGTACAAGAATACGTCGAATAACAAAATTACAGGCACTGTGACATTACTTTTGGATCATCCCTCGTAGTGTAAAAAGTTTTACTTTGAAAATCACCAAAGTAATCATACGAGGTTTTACATTTACAACGACGATTTTGTACCACAACTTCAACAAATAATCTACAAACAATGTGATCCTATGCAAAACACATTTAGTTACTGTAGAGTTGAATACACCAAGTGAGTCGTTAGAAGAAAATTAATTCTTGAAATTGTTGAATTTGAATTGTTGTTGTTGAGTTGTTAGAAAATAAAAAAAATGCTCTTAAAGACAAAATGTTTCTATGCATAATTTTTCTGCGTATAGTTCATGGTGGTTGGTCGAATTGGTCTCCGTGGGGAGAGTGTTCTGTGTCTTGTGGCCCAGGTATTCAGAGAAGAGATAGAACATGTTCTAATCCCTATCCAAGTACAAACGGTGATTGGTGTCACGGTGACTCGCGGGATGACAGAATATGTACTCAAAAAGGATGTATCGGTATGAAGTTATTTATCAACGCATAAAAGATAATGCCTTTTGATTGAATTTGAATGAGTTCTGAATAAGATTATCATATGTGTTGTTTGAATAAGCAGAAACGCGACGCCTATCATTCGACAGCTCGTCTCATTGCTAGCGACACTAGTCTGGGTTCTGATCTGTCTTCGTATACACGTAGTTAAATAAATATCAGCGACGTGTCTTCATAACCGGAGGTTTGATCAGACTGCGCTTGGATAAGAGCTTATCTTGTTGGTCAGACGTCTTAAACGCTACAAATGCACTTATTCTAGTTTCCGACTCATATATCTTCCGTCTATATAGTTTTCGTGATATTTTGCATGACCTAATAAACATATTCAATTATTACGTAACTATATTAAGTATACCGATATTTTTCTCAACTTTTTACTGTAAGCTGGAATCCACGCCGGAAAAAAGTATCTGTTGGTACTTTAACATCTGGAAGTGAAAAATTACTTCCTCGCAACAGAGCAACCAATATGAGGTGAATGCATTCTGAATGTGGGCAATTTTCCCTATATGTATTTTTGTTGTTCTTTAGATGGTGAGTGGTCTACGTGGCAATCGTGGACCCCTTGTAGTGCATCTTGTGGAAATGGGTTTAAGACGAGAACTCGTGAATGTTCCAGTCCAGCACCTTCTGTGTATGGTAAACCATGTCCTGGACAACCCATGGAAATCACATTTTGTGTTGGAGTAAATTGTACAGGTAAATATCGCGATAATTGAATTAATACATTTATATCAATAATTATAATGTTATCATTGGCACAAACGTAATTGACTATTCTCATGATGTGGGTACAAATAGCATATAGTGTTGATTAATAGTCCGTACTTTTTTTAATATCAAACACCCTCTTAAATGGATTCGTATTGTACTTTAGATGGCGGGTGGTCTATGTGGCAATCCTGGACTTCTTGCACTACATCTTGTGGAAATGGATTTAAGACGAGAACTCGTGAATGTTCCAGTCCAGCACCTTCTGTGTATGGTAAACCATGTCCTGGACAACCCATGGGTATCACATTTTGTGTTGGAGTAAATTGTACAGGTAATCGATACGAGGTCATGTACAGATAATTGAGACAATGTCATGCCTATTTCAAATTAATAGATTTACGATTGACCCAAAATTAATGGGGTTTATGCTTAATATTTCCTGTACCCGACCAGCATGGCGGATAGTCACTGTTAAGTATAGTGTATTTTGAAATTCTAAGGTCAAAATAGAAAGAATTCTAGTGTCGGTACTTTGTTTTTCTAATGTCATTTTGTGTAACAAGACTTCCATTTTGGAGAGGCTTAAATACATTCAAATAATACAGAAATCCTATTGACAAATTTCCTCATTGTTTTGATAAAAGGATGTCTCTTTCAAATTATTCTGATATATGCCCAGTATATAATTTCAATATTGCCTCATTTGTATTATTTATTTGTTTAGATCTATCCACGAGAATAGAAAAAAAACCCAGAAATACTATGATAACATGATGATGATTTAACATGAGCATAACAAAAGTAATAGCTTGGGATTCTAAATTAAGAAAAAAGGTTGGCTAAAATTAGATTTGTCGTAACAGCTGCTGTATTGAAAATACTTTTTTTTATGTAGACATATGGAAACTCATGTTATACATAATTCAGATGGAGGTTGGTCAAGCTGGGAAGCGTGGTCTAAATGCAGTGTCACGTGTGGTTATGGTTTTAAATCTCGATCCCGAGATTGTACGAATCCACTACCGTCCCCGTACGGCAAACATTGCCTGGGTAAAAGCAAAGATAGCAAGTCTTGTAGCGAAGGTCTTTGTCCAAGTAAGTGTGATACTATACTGTAAAATGATTTGACACTTACCACTGTCTTGTGTCCTTTTATTAATGTGTAAATGATAAAAAATGCTCTAATTCACTTGTAAGTGCGATGACGTATACATTTCCTTCTTGAAATATTACCAGGACATCATTATTGCTTAATACATTCAGGGAATCTTATCAAATTATATTATGTAGGACTAGAAATATTTTACAAAACGTGAAAATATTGATGAAAAATGCTTCTGTTTCGTTACTCTAATTGCCTGCGTGAATCTGCTGTTTTATACATTGACGCATATTTAACACTACACTTTTGAAATTTTTGTTGTTGATAAGTCTTAGCTATTAATTTAAAGGCATTTTCAATATTAAGTAAAGGTCATTCAGTAATTTCCGAGTTTTTCTTGATCTTTGAAATGGACAAGAAATTGTCCAATTTTAATCTCTAGGGGAATATCATACGATACTCTGGTATACCTGCCCCTAATATTACGTTTTTCGGTCAGACACACTCCAACAATGGCGACGCCCACTGGGGTGATTTCACTACAAAGATAAAGAACAAAGTTTTTTTTTTAATTTTGTGAGCAAAGAAGGGTCATAAGAAGAGTTTATACTTTTCGGTATAACTTTATCGCTAGCAGTAACAGTTTTACACGACCATCAAGCTAATTCGAAATAAAGCGGTTTTAAATTATAAACATGTAAACTATATTGTGACAATTTGGCTGTTAAAGTTACCATATGTCTGATTAGCTCAGTGGTAGAGCGTTCGTCTTTCACTTTAGTGGTCCAAGGACCGAGTCCCATTTCGGATACAACTTTTTGTTCCCCTATATTTTTTTAACATTTTTATATGGCCTACTAAATGGTTCTAGAGATTGCAAAGACGCAATAAAAACACTGTTACAAATTATTATTTTATTGCGTCTTTGTGATTTCTTTAATAGTTTAGTTTTAGAAAATTTGAAATAAATAGATCTATTAGTAAAACAACAGGTACCCACGGTGGGATTCGAACCCAGGACCTCTGGAACACAAGTCCGACCCTCTACCACTGAGCTAATCAGACACATAGATATAATTAAACCCAAACTGTCAAAATATAGTTTACATGTTCATAACTTAAATCGCTTTATTTCGGATTAGTGTGATGGTCGTTTCAAACTGTTACTGCTAGAGTTAAAGTTATAACGAAAACGATCTATTTCATATATGTGACATCTTTGCTCTCAAAATTAACGGACTTTGCTCTTTATCTTTATTGTAAAATCTCTCCACTGGAGGCCATAGGCACTTGGGTTCAGGAGTGTTAACAACTTACAAGAAATATAGTACTATATATAAATAAAGAAAAGGTTGGACAGCGGCCATTTAATCAAGTAACGTAAGTCCTAGTTTTTTTCATCAAAGTACCAAAAGTACTCATTACAAGTGCTCCATAAGCGTCGGTACTTTTTGGTCTCTACCCAATCGAGCTCTACAAGAAAACAGCGAAATAGATCTCAATCAATGGTAAGAACATTCTCACATATTTGTATCATCACGATTAATAAAACGATTGCAAAAAGGTGTCGACGTGAAACTCCTGGACCCAAGTGCCTATGCTGGAGGCAGCCATTTTTACTGAATGCCTGACGTACTAAAATACATAGTACGGCAGGGAACCAGACTAAATCATACGATTGTCGATAAAATTCAAACAACATCGATGACCACCCATATTTTTGTATTTTTCAATCGGTAATAAATCGTGTTTTCGACAAAAAATATGATAAAATTATAATTGTATAATTGGGAAAAGAAAAAGTAATACTGGAGCACTGTCCCTGAAAAGAATTTAAAATGATTTTTGAGCATGATTTGTTAGTTTATATGTGAATTCTGCATAATATTTTTTAAAAAGAAATCTGAATAAATGTAACATGAACCGTTTTAGACCAACATTGATCCAGATCAGCACGTCGTTTGCAAGCACTCGGATTCATATTCTTATTTCCTTTATTTCTAATGTCCACTCTTCTTCCAACAATATTCCAACAATATTTATAACAGTATTCTTATTGTTCACTTATAGTTTAGCTGCCTAAGCTCTAGCAACTGGTAACTGAATTGGGTACATGTGCTTAATAAACTACGGTTTCCCAAAAGCTGAACTACAAATATGGTTTTCGTAAACGCATTAAAATATTGTTTTCCATATCCGTTACAGGACGCCTTGGGTTGACAGAAATTGATATCATCTTGTTTGTCTGTGATTATCCGTCCTTTCTTCCCTAGTTGCTTGTAAAAGGAAGGTCCCTTAAATTTACGAACGGATTTGAATGAAAGTTCAAAGAAGGTTCTTAGTCACATAATCGTGCACATGACAAGTGGGTTTAAAATTTTACGCTACTTCACAGAATGATTGAACCCACGATGCGGTGTATTTTCTACTTTTGGTACTTACTTATGTCTTGACAGGCTTATGATTTTGGTCTAGCACAAAAGATTGTCTATCATACTAGATTTTAGTAAGAATGAACTAGATTTCAAATTTTTGCAGTGACGACTGAATTATACTGAGAGGCAAAAGAAAGTATACACATTTTGTCTTTAAATATCTCTCTTAATTTCCATCATATCGACTCAAAAGTTTGTAATTTTTATTTCTACTCCATAACCAACAATACACTTTTAATAAATTTCACCTTACATTGCTTTGACGACCCATACTCCTTGTACGTGCCGATTTAGCAAACTTTGCACGTGCAACTTAGCGAAGCATCAGATATTGCCGTTAATCCGTATTTGGTGTCTTTAATCTTTAGCACAACAAATCACAACGTTAAATTTCCTTTAACATTTTAACCCAATTCTATGTGGCTGGTAGAAATCGAGCAATATGCCACTTTTTTGTATTAACCCTTTTTCTATGACGCAGCATAATAATGAAAGAGACATGACTCCATATTCACTAAATCAGGTGACTAAAAACATTCTATGCAAATTTTATCGAAATCCGTCAATAAAATTTGAAGGAGTTATGTCAGAAAACTCATTTTTATCAAGTTCCATTTTGCAATGACGCATCGTTATATGGAAAAACACTAGCAATGCACGCATAGTCCTAGGTTACTACACTTTTTCTATGAAAATCCGTTCATAAATGTAGGGGATGTGTCAACGTATATGCTTGCATTAATTTAGCGATTAAGTCCCCCTTTTCGATGACGCTGTATGCTATGAAAAAACCGTCGCATCGAAGGAAAAGATAGATGGACGGATAGACTAAGAAGAATACATCAATAGACGAATTCCTTCGGCGGTGTTTAAAATCGTACACAATATACTAATCGGTTTCTCCGAAAGCGTGAAAGAACTAAGGTGTATACTTAATTTTCCCTCTCAGTATATATTATTATGTCAATTGACCGTTGTTTCTAATCAGTAAATTTGTATATATCCAGATATGTGTTGCGCCTAAAATGACCTTGGTAATCGGCGGGCCTTAAAACACCAGTCATTCATTCATTCACTCATTCATTTATTCATTCATTCATTCATTCTAACAAGAAATTTCCCTGTTCAACTATCATGGAAATCATATCAAAGGAAATAAATTGGATTAAAACCTTAATGAAACGATACATTCCTGTTTCATTTTTGAAATAGGTTTGAATACCAAGAATGGTGCTTCTAAAGCGGTTAATTGCTATCAGTTTTATTTATTGCTGCTGATAAGACGGAATGAAATATTTCGTATACATGTGAACAGCGACTTACGACAATTAATCTGATTTAAGAAAAAAAATATGTTCCTTGTAAACGATGCGACATTCTAGCTTTTTCATTTTCAGAATTGTCATTAAAGAAAAAAATATATAAGGAAGATTTATGAAAACAATATCTTAAGGTCCTTCGACATTACTAAGGCAGAGCTATTATACGGTAAAAGACCCAGCACTTAAATTTGCTCAGTCTAAAATTGCGTTATTTGGGAAAAAGTTTTTAATGATAATATCTTTTCAACAGGTAGTATTTCGTCGTTCACGGTGACACAGCCTGCATCAATTACAAACAACTACCTCACATTTACACAAGTGATATCCAACTCAGGCGGCGACTTTAACCAAACAACAGGACTGTTCAAGTGCAGTAAACCAGGCACGTACATGTTCACCTTCATCCTCGTTAAAAAGAGAGCTGGCACTAGAGTTGACTACGTTAGATGCGACCTATATAAAAACAATGTAAACATCTTAGAAGGACTTGTAGATCCTACAGATGATGACACTGACAAGGGTAACGCTTATGCAGGAAACACAGCCGTGATACATCTTAATATAGGAGATACAGTTGGATTACATGGTTGCACTAACCCACCGTCCACCTACATGGAATCCTGGACATCCTTCTCTGGATTTCTTCTTTATCATGACGCATAGCAGCTCCTTAAATAGTACTGGATTAAGTAGTCTTTAACACAGATAAATGTAATAATCAATCGAAAGTAAAAAGGATATACAGAGAAATACTTTATTTTTCTCTTTTTCTCTCGATGTTTAGTCAATAAAATCCAAACGGGAAGAGATGTTAAAAAAGACGTAAAGCATTTGATAGAAACAACGATTCAGATCAGCTAATTAGGATTAACTCTCCTGCATTTGCCACATAATGAACGAAGTATAAGAGAATGCGGGTGAAGGTCCAAATATTCGAGAGTACCAGGCATTAACATTAATGATAAATCAAACGATTTATTGCTAAATTCTATTGAAAAATGGACTTCCCTTAAAAATAATCAATCGGTCGATGTTATTGTAAAACCTCGTAACTACGCTTTAATAAAGCTGTAGTTGCGAGGTTTTGCAATTACAATGACGATTGTTGTTGTTGTTTTTGCCTGTGTATTATGTTAAATAAGGTACACAACTATGTAATTAAAAAATACATGTAGTATCCAGAGTTTATCTCCCTTGATCTGTTTGTTCAAGCAGTAGGGACAAAATAATTCGTCGGTTTTATTGCGAATCAACCTATCCAATGGTGATCAGCGTCATCTCCTTTTACCTCAATATTTTCTTAGCTGCAATATGCGAAAAGACTATTTTTATAAACGTTGTCAGCTGCAGTAATTTACAAATTGGTTCGCCCTTAAACTGTGTTGTTTGGGAAAAGCTTAATGCTTAAATCGATGTTCAAATTTGGTCCCGTCCTCATCAATGGACATAATTTCTTCAAACAAAATAATGTCGAACTGAATATAGCCGTTGAAATTCAGAAGGAAAAGGATAGAATTTGCTCGAGACGAGCAATTTCTCTCCTTTTCCTACTATATTTCAATAATAATCGTACTTGATTAGTTTCAAAAACGGTCAAATATCAATTTTTCAAACCGAACAAAATCGAATGAGTCGAACTCCGGATATGTCGAGGTATTTTGACGGCCCATCCGACTTCGACACAACGAGTGTCGACTGTATGTAATTGCGTTACCTTTAATTTCGATTTCGTTAAAAGGTTAACTTCTTTGATTGCATACTTAGTTTACATTGACTCCTAAACCCTTACTCAATTTATCTCTGATATTGAAGTCCCTACTTCAATACAATTTGGAAGGCTTCGAAGGAAAAGAGGAAAATGCAGGATACCAAGCTTTTCCTTTTCCCCTCAATTCCTTCTGCCTGCACTACAGTAACAATTTTCCACTTCCACAAGTTTTGTTAATTGGACAAGGGTTAAGGCTATTATTACTAGTTCTTTTTCTTTTCGTTTTTTTTTTTCGTTTTCTTCTATTGAATATTGATTTTTTCAGCTTTTTCTTAATTGTATGTTTGTACTACATGTTGTATTGTTCTTTAGTTTTCTGTATTTGTAATACTTACTCACTAATTTGGTGAAAATAACAATCAAACAAAAGCTTTAATCAAACTGTAGTTACGATATTTTGCAATAACACCGACGAAATACTTATTCACATTTAAATAGGCCTACTATATTTTTTACTTGTTTTACTATTAGTAATCTCCATCCCTTTGTGACATCGAAACCAGTCTTTGTTTGTGGATAATTTAAACAAAAGCAATCTTTAACTGGGTTTGAGATTGTACTAGTGCAAGGCAATTATGAGAAAGGTACGACTATGTTAGATTCAACGGTCTACAAAATAGATCGCCACCGGTTATGTCGACATCGGATAATTACGAATTTCTGCTTAAGTCGAAGTGATAATCTAGTCCCTCCATCATCAATGGAAATTGAAAAAAAAAAGTTTTATATTGACGTAAATATAGGCATTTAAATATAGAAGGAAAATGAGAGAAATTGCTCGTGTCGAGCAATTTCTCTCCTTTTCCTACTATATTTTGAAAGTAAACGAACCTGCCGATCAATACAAATGGAGGAATATCATGTTAATCGAACTGAACAAAAATTCGAACTCAGGCTATCTCAAGGTAAAACGGCATTTCCTACGACTTCGACTCAGAGAGTTTAAACGGTATATTAAGGTATACAACCCCTCAAAAGCACCAAAGACCCAGATACGAAATTTTAAAAGCGCCAGTAATTCCTAAACTGTGTTATATTTCCATTCCAAATACAAACATAAGCATTTTGAACGGTTTAGAAGCTTGAATCAATGTATACTTATGGAAATATTTGACAAAAATGTTCAAAATTACCTCCCTTGCATATGAATAAAGAGTAAAAAATATTTGCAAATTATTTTCTTCTTGAAGCATAATCTTGAAATCCGGCACGGTGAATCAACTTATTTGAAGCTTATTTACAAGTGTGTGTAATTTTATGCATTTCGTACGGCTAGAAAGTGGTGCATTTTTGAGGGTCTGTGAACCTTAAGTGAAAGGGTTGAAGGCCGATCTTTTACCATTTTTCTATAAACAAAGCCGAACTCGGATAGCTCAGTCGGTTACGTCGGAGTCTATCAATCCAGTGGTCTCGAGTTCGAACCCCGGCTCGGCCAGTATCCATTCTGACATTTGACAAAGGTCATCGGTCTCTCACCGATGGGTGTGAATCATCTATGTTAGAGAGCAGCTGGAGGCTCGGTTTGGATATTGTGGTTGTACTGGTGTGAGAAATACCAGGAACCCACGGTTAGGTGCTCCAGCCGCGATATGACCATAGAAGTTGAAAACGGCGTAAACCCCCTATAAAATCAAATTTTTAAAGACAACCTTGTGTTGTAGTCCATAGTAGAAATATCTATTTAGGTTTTACGCCGTTTTCAACCGCTATTGTCATTATCGAAACTGGAGCTCATAACCTTGGATTCATGTTGTTTCTCATACCATTACTACCACAGCACCCTTACCGATCTGCTCGCCAATATAGGTTAGGATATCAAAACATTGGCGGGTCCATAGTAGAAAAAGGGCTTTCAGAAAAATATCAGACAAAAGAAGAAAATGCTGAAAGTCACATCATTATATCTTCAATACTAGTAACCATCGGACTATTAAAACAGCATAGAATCCCGTCAAATAAGTTTTATTAAATATTTCCATGAGGTCGTAAACCCATGTGACATACAAATACAACAAGAAATACAGAAAATCTTCAACTAATCTGATTCAATACATTACCAATTTTAATTTGGCTTGAATAACAGAAGGTGTAAACATGCCAGGAATGTGATGGATCTTTTTAACAGCAGCTGCTAAACGTCGACTGTTATTGCTCGTCAGTAACATTCTGTCAGATGCATTTCGAAGATCCTCAACATATAGAATAATCCTGGGGCCTGTTTCATCAAAACAGTTAGGACGTTTTTTTACCTACCGGTGTCTAAAATGTCGCTTAAAACAACAACCGCATAACACAGGCCTTGCTAGATTGTCGATAGGCGTTTCTTGCACGAAACTTGTCGTAAGTTATCGGTAAGTCAAAAATACGTCTTAAATATTTTGACAAGAGAAAGTTGATGCAAAGCATCAAAGTCGCCGGAGAAAGAATTTCACTTGCAGTTAACGAAAAAAATAAATCAAACTTCTTTAACATCAGCTGAAAGGAATAATAAAGCAACTAAGGCTATTGCAGTACGTTGCATGCCGTTAAATGGTTGAAAAACATCGCAACCTCGATGAACATTTCCCCGAATCCCTCTTACCGTTTTGCCTCTCTGCTGTAGAGCAACGTCGGGTAAATTCGGACAGTTAAGCGATCGTCAGCTATTATTTAAGATATGTGCAGAGAAAAACTGCATGCCACAATCAGAAAATTCTAAGCCTTTTCCCCGGCATCGGTAATGATAAAACGTATAAAACCGGGTACCATGAGGAAAACAAAATGAATCAACGACGGGTTATTTCGGACACATCGTCATCGGGTCTGATCGGACAGGCCGATAATGGAGCTAGATTTATTTCAAATAGTTATGTTTGCATCTATGAAGTAATTAATTTGGAACAATCTAAAAAAATTTTTCGATCTTAGATATGTGTTTGCATTAAGTATTTCATTAAAAAAAGTGAAAAAGATACGCTGATGGCTGGGATCGAACGTCGGTTCCCTAGGTTCTGAGACCTCGACGTTACCGCACGACCACCGTTCTCTCACGTGACACTTGTACTGTACGGACGTGTCTATTTCCTTGTAAAAAAAAATTAGCTAAACTTTAAACCGCAAAACAAGAATTGCAATCACCTTCGCATTGCGAATTAATGTTTAAAATTAACACTGCCATAAAGATGAAATTATTCAATAAGGAAAACAGTTATTCATTTCAATATACGGTGCCATGTTTATTTGATAACTTTACCCCTCACATTTGGCTCATTCTATCTTTTTCTACAGGGACCAGTTATTATTACCTTTTTTTTATTTTTGACTATGCAACATGCATTGCACATTAAAGAACGATGTTTTCAAGTAAATCAATAATTAGTATTGTAGATATACATTCTATAACTATTTGTAAGTTTATTATAGAGAAAAATTAATTGGGAATAAAACAAATACAATACAAATACAAATTCTTTATTTCACTCAGTTCCTGTACAGGAATACATGAGGTAAATGTTTACAAACGTGTGGAGGGAAAAATACAATAGTGTTAGATGTACAAAGGGTTTTATAAAAGAAATGGAAATGTGACTTAGCGTTGCATCCCCTCCCACAAACTTCTGTGTATGAGAATTTTGTCGAAGGAGGTACACCGCACGTATTACACTAAGAGATTGTAGTTAGTTACATGGAAATATGTATAATTTATCAAATCATCAAGATCTTTCATTTTTGGCAATATTTTTATTCCAGCACTGCTCAGACTGACAGATTCTTCCCATACAAATGATAAACCCGTATGGGAGAGAACATGTCACACCGGGTTGGCTACGTAGTGCGTACTTGAGTGTTTATGATACCTCGCTCCATACCGAAACGAAATGTATGGAGGTGGAATCATACCAATAAAAAGTTTGTTAGATTGCTGAGTATGCATGTAAATTTACAACAAACTAACCCTTATCCAAACTGCAAAATGTCCGACTGGATAGGAACACAAGAAATTTCAAAAGATAGTATAAATGTTACAAAAATGGAAATTGTGTATGTTAGAGAAAAGAAAGTCTTTGGAAAACGACCAGGGAAAAGAATAAAATGTTGTTATCATCATAGAATAAAACAACACTATGCAATTAATAATTGCCCCCGCTCCCCATGTACAAACTGAAAAAACGTCTAAAAATATAGTCGCCGGCTTCTGGCCGGCGACTAATGAAACCGGCCCCTGGGGCCTGTTTCATAAAACAATTTAAGACGCATTTTTGACTTACCGACGACTTACGACAAGTTAAGGGAAAGAAACGTGAATCGTCAATTTATCAAGACCTAGGTTATGCGATTGTTGTTATAAGCGATATTTAAGACATTGGTAAGTCAAACATACGTCTTAAATGTTTTGATGAAACAGGCCCCTGGCCTTTTCCGTCTTCTCTAAAAAAGATTCGCTATTAAACGAGAATAATTTCAGTTGTTTTGATAAAGCGATTCAACTGTAATTATTCTCGTTTAATTGTGAATCTATTATACTTTAGACCATTTCCTATAAGTGACGTATTAACATAATCATTGAAGATTCCGTGGTGGTGATCTTAAACAATTTTCGCTACAACAAGGTATAGATATTTTGCGTTTAAATGTGAGTTTATAGATTTTTTTCAAATTACAATGAACTTGTTCTAAAAGCAGACCGAGTTTAGCGTTTTGTATTGACGAACTGTCGGTGTTGTTATAAGATATCGTAACTACGGCTTTGATAAAGCCGTAGTTACGATATTTTATAACAACACCGACGGTATCCATTGATCGCGAAAAAACGTTCCTCGCTCTGGCCGAGTTCACCACCAGTAATATTTGTGTGATTGTTATTGTATAACAATATAATTTCCCGCCGCGTAATAATGCACTCATTGTCGCTTTTCCAAGAAAACCTCGTAACTGCAGCACGTTCTAAGCTGAAGTTACGAGGTTTTATTTAAAAAGCACCGACATTCTTATTCTGTTAACGCTTACCCGAACAGAACTTGATTTTGACGACCTTTACATATATGGGATAGCTTTGGGAAAACTATTGAGACAAAATAAGACAATGCTGATAACCAGTAATCTTGTTTTTCTGTGATATTTAGTACATAAATTCTGTCCCTATCAAAATACATTTTGTCGTCTGCAACAACAATCATATCAGTTCAGTCTAAAATATTGCCGTCTGGGCAAGGATAATCAACAGTTCTGTTGTCTACAACCTTTTTAAGAATCTAAAAAAATATGTGTTTTTTTATACAAACTTTCTACTCTTTGCCGTTTTGAGTTTGACAATTGCAATTATTATTATATCTTTATTTCCTCCAATACTGAAGATTCTCATATATGAACAAGTGGGTACAAATATGTCAAACAATTGAAAGAATATAAACAAACAGGAGAGAAACATATACAAACAGAAAGGCAGACAGAATAGAAAAAAGTATGCATGTATGTACAAGCAGTTTAGTTAATATTATTCCACTAACGCTGGAATCTATTCAGAGAGTAAAAGAAAACATTGAAAGGACAGAAGACTTGTTTCGACGAAACTGACTTTCCGACGATGTTTTCTAATATTTACTTTCTAAGACTTGCACGTAATTCAGTACGTATAATATGCTTACATTTGAAAATAGTGTTGCCATTTTAGTGCAACTGCTTATCCGAAACGAAATGATAAACATATGTTTAATGGCTAAATAATCATATATATTATACAATGTTAGCAATCATACAGATTGAATTCGTAGACAAACATTATATTGTTATCATAAGTTAAATGAACCCTCTCCAAAAGCGACATTTTGTCAGTTCAGTCAGAGATTTAAAATACAATGGATAATTGTATAATTTAGCACTAAAAGCATTGAGGGAAATAACAAATACCTGTAGACAGGAATTTATTCGTTTCACTCATTGTTTACTTTGCAGTTATCTCTTATGGCTCTTAACGCATGCCTTCATTAACCCTTTCCAAAACACTAAATATCCAGGTGATCTAATTCAAGCACTACTGGAGACAACAAAATGGATATTGATATACATTGAACTTATGTGTATTGATGACATTGAAGATATTGAGACAAGCGTACAAATTGCTGATCAACAGAATTTTCTTCTTTCGTCTAAATGTTTTCTGGGGCGTTTTCTTGTTTTGGAACGGGTTAAATTATGAACAGCTTCAGATATATCCTAATTGAAAGCTAATACGGACGAAAAAATTGGCGTGAATAAAGAGAAGAGTTGTGTAAAATAAATCTCAGAAAATATTGTGACAAAAGGAGAAAATGCTTGTTATCGGCTTTTTTTTCTTTTGCCCCAATGTTTGCCCAGGCTTTTTGTTTTGGGTCCTCAAGACTAGTTCATGCTTTGGAACGAGTTAAACTGCAATTTACTGAAGTAAACTTTTTTTCAGACTTTGAAACGAGAACTGTAAAAAAACGTATTGATGAAAATATTACGGAACAAACTGCAGATATGTCTTTTTCTTCTTTTTTCCTTCCACATTTCCTAAATACCCCATTCCTAGGTTCGAAGACAAGTTTTGTTTTGGTTTGGATTAAGCAGGGTTGGATGCAACTATATTAAACACTAGAATATATTCAATACACACTTTATTTAGAACAAGAGATGTTTGTAAAACATATATGCCCCCTCAAGGGCCTACATTTGACGTAGGTTAAAGTTCAAGGTCAAGGTCGCAAGGTCCAAGGTCATGGTCAAATGTGAAAGGTCTTGGTTGTAGGTATCCATGTGTCAAATATCAAGGCTGTATGTTTAAAAGGACATGATATATATCGGCCAGGTTTAAGATTTTTTAAAAGTAGATCAAACTCCAAGATCAAGGTCACAAGGTCCGAGGTCATGGTCAAATGTGAAAGGCCTTGGTAGGATGTGTCCATGTGTGATATATCAAGGCTGCATGTGTAAAGGGACATGAAATATTGGCCAAGTTGAAGTTTTCAAAAGTAGGACAAACTCCAAGGTCCAAGGTCATGGTCAAATGTGAAAGGTCTTGGTTGGAGGTATCCATATGTGAAATTTCAAGGCTGTATGTGTAATAGGACATAAGATATAAGCCAGGTTAAAGATTTTAAAAAGTAGGTCAAACTCCAAGGTCAAGGTTGCAAGATTCAAGGTCATGATCAAATGTGAAAGGTCTTGGTAGGAGGTGTCTATGTGTGAAATTTCAAGGTTGTAGGTGTAATAGGACATAAGATATAGGCCTGGTTAAAGATTTTTAGAAGTAGATCAAACTCCAAGGTCAAGGTCACACAGGCCAAGGTCGTGGTCAAATGTGAAAGGTCTTTGTAGGAGGTGTCCATGTGTCAAATATCAAGGCTGTATTGGTAACAGGACATGAGATATAGGCAAGGTTAAAGCTTACTAAAAGTAGGTCAAAATCCAAGGTCAAGGTCCAAGGTCATGGTCAAAAGTGAAAAGTCTTGGTTGGAAGTAACCATGTGTGAAATATCAAGGCTGTATGTGTAAAAGGACATGAAATATAGGTCAGGTTAATAATTTTTAAAAGTTGGTCAAACACCAAGGTCAAGGTCACCAGGTCTAAGGTCATGGTCAAATGTGAAAGGTCTTGGTTGGAGGTGTCCATGTGTCAAATATCAAGGCTGTATGTGTAAAAGGACATGATATATCGGCCAGGTTAGTTTTTTAAAAGTAGGTCAAACTCCAAGGTCAATGTCACAAGTTCTAAAGTCACGGTCAAATGTATTAGGTCTTGGAAGGAGGTGTCCATTTGTGAAATACGAAGGCTTTATGTGTAATAGGTCATGAGATAAAAGCCCAGTTTAAATTTTTCAAAAGTAGGTCAAACTCCAAGGTCAAGGTCACAAGGTTGAAGGTCATGGTCACATGTGAACGATATTGATAGGAAGTATCCATGTGTGAGATATCAAGGCGGTATGTGTAAAAGGACATGAGATAAAGGCCAGGTTAAGAATTAAGTATGAAAATCAACAAAGGGCAATAACTCAAACAATTTGATCGGCAGAGTTACGGTTCTTGTCCACTGCACCTGTCCATAATGAGATGTATCCATCTGTAAAATTTCATGATTCTACCTTTAATACTTTTCGAGTTATGCTCCGGACAAGAATCAAGTTATAAAATCAACAAAGGGCAATAACTCAAAGAATTCGATCGGAAGAGTTACAGTTCTTGTGCACTGCACCTCTCCATAATGAGATGTATCCATCTGTAAAGTTTCATGATTGTACCTTACATACTTTTCGAGTTATGCTCCGGACAAGAATCAAGTTATAAAATCAACAAAGGGCAATAACTCATAGAATTTGATCGACAGAGTTACGGTTCTTGTGCACTGCACCTCTCCATAATGAGATCTGTCCACCTGTAAAGTTTTATGATTGTACCTTACACACTTTTCGAGTTAATGCTCCGGACAAGAATCAAGTTATAAAATCAACAAAGGGCAATAACTCAAAAAAATTGATCGGCAGAGTTACGGTTCTTGTGCACTGCACCTCTCCATAATTAGATCTGTTTACCTGTAAAAATTCATGATTGTACCTTACATACTTTTCGAGTTATGCTCCGGACAAGAATCAAGTTATAAAATCAACAAAGGGCAATAACTCAAAAAATTCGATCGGAAGAGTTACGGTTCTTGTCCACTGCACCTCTCCATAATGAGATGTATCTATCTGTAAAGTTTCGTGATTGTACCTTACATACTTTTTGAGTTATGCTCCGGACAAGAATCAAATTATAAAATCAACAAAGGGCAATAACTCAAAAAATTTGATCGGCAGAGTTACGGTTCTTGTACACTGCACCTCTCCATAATGAGATCTGTTTACCTGTAAAGTTTTATGATTGTACCTTACATACTTTTTGAGTTATGCTCCGGACAAGAATCAAGTTATAAAATCAACAAAGGGCAATAACTCAAAAAATTTGATCGGCAGAGTTACGGTTCTTGTGCATTGCACCTCTCCATAATGAGATCTGTCCACCTGTAAAGTTTCATGATTGTACCTTACATACTTACGAGTTATGCTCCGGACAAGAATCAAGTTATAAAATCAACAAAGGGCAATAACTCAAAAAAAATGATCGGCAGAGTTACGGTTCTTGTGCACTGCACCTCTCCATAATGAGATCTGTCCACCTGTAAAGTTTCATGATTGTACCTTACATACTTTTCGAGTTAATGCTCCGGACAAGGTTTGGTCTACGGACAGACCGACGGACCGACCGATTGACCTACCGACCGACCGACCGACCGACCGACCTACACTTGCAAAACAATATACCCCCATTCTCTTCGAAAGGGGGCATAATTATTACAAAATGATGAAAAAGAATCGTCATTGATATATCAAAACCTCATAAGTTTTGCTTTTGTCAAGCTGTAGTTACGATGTTTTGATCCCGTATAAACGATTGTTTTCAAAAACAAAAGGGTCATTGTAGTTTTTAAGACCGTTATAGAATAAGATCAACCTTAGAAAGTGCCTTTGAAATACAGTAGGAAAAGAAGAGATATTACTCGTGTCGAGCTATTTCTTTCCTTTTTCATACTACATTTATATTTCAATTATGAACGTACACGATGAGTAACAAAAAAACCGGGTGAGTCGAAATCCCAATATGTCGATATATTTCGAAATAGTTAATGCCATTGAAATATACAAGAAAAGGAGACAAAAAGCTTGTCCCGGGCAGTTTTCTCTTTTCTTATTTTATTTCAATTATGCGTACTTGGTTATTAACAAATACGGCAAATGTCATACTAATCGAAACTTAACAAAATCGGATAGGTCGAACTCCCGATATGTCGATGTATTTTAACGGCCCTTGACTTCAATACAACGAGTGTGGATTGTACATTAAAACATACATATTGAAAGTGTACGCGGTCGGACATGTTTGCCCTTTCCCAAAATATCTGATCATGACGTCCATGACATATAGAAACGACGTAAGAAAATCTTGAAATAAAAGAAACTTAAGGTAAATGTTAATGGACATCATTTTCTCCGTTCGGTTTTAATAATTTCTGCATAATACTAATATGAAAATAGGCGAAGCCTAAAAACGGGCGAAAGGATGTCGACGTCAGCCTTAACGTTTCCCAGAAAACTAGATCTATCTCGTCAAAATCCAAAGGGTTTTAGACTAAAAGACGTGCGTGTGAAGCACAAATGCCTATTGGAACTTGGAGTAGAGTCTATATGTCTATGAGGTTTTGTAATTAAGACCTTGAGATGTGTCTTTGACCAAGAACAATGACCTTACAGACTTGTCATGCAGACATCACAAGGAATTGTATGAATTTTGAAATCCACACCATTAACCCATTCCCAAACGTCAAAATTTAAGTTTGGTCCAAATACAAAGATGTTGCACACAATAATTTTAAATGAATCAATGGAATACTTAGTATATATACATATTGTTGTCTTTCTTGGGTGGAATGATTACAAGTAATTTGTCTTTAATCAAGGTAGAATACCCGTAATGTGGCCACTTTGAGATTCATAAAACATGTTTTTTCCGAGTGTCGTCGTTACGTATCTGAACACATCCGGACGCGATCGTAATCATTCAGCGGTGGAGGGTTCCGCCGCCGACTGACTTCGACCTAACCCGAATAATTTCGACGTCGTGCAAATCTCATTAGGGGGTGGACTACCTTAAACCTTTCCCGAACAATACTTGGTGATGAACATTATGGCCAAGTTTTGTCTTCTTCAGTCAATATTTGTAGTTGTTAGATTCGAAAACGGCAATTTTGTCAGATTCAAGGGCACATAACTCTCAACTTTCTGATCCAATGGGAATGATTCGAACCCATGCAAGTTCTTATGGTGTAAACACCAAATTGTTGACAGACGGACGGACAGACATTGAGTGACACAATATATCACATTAAGCACTTTCTGCTCAGGTGAGCTAAAAACCGCTGACAGGCATAGTTGGTTTTCAACATTTTCTCTCATCTAGTCCATGGTTTTCAAAAGCTCCCATATATTGAAGACGCTCGGAAAGTTCACTATCACTAGCATGTTGCGCTTCATCTCAACAGTTTTCAGCATTGCCTTCAAATGACAGTAAGCCGTTTTCCAATACGTTTTGTAATATTTGTTGTGTCGAAGTCTTAGGGAACATCATTCTAGCACGAGATATCGTGAATTCGACTTATCCCAATTCTTTTCGGCTTTGATTAATGATATTTATTCATTTTCGTTGGGCAAGTGCATGTATTATTAAAATATAGCAGGAAATGGAAAATTGCTCAAAAGGAGCAAATTATCTCCTTTTCCTACCATATTTCAATTGATTTATTCACTTTAAAATAATTAAATTTGTCTAACCTGATTGATACCCTATGGCCATTGATGATGCAAGGACCACATTTTCATTTCGGCTTACGCAGAAATTTGACATATCAGATGTTGACTTAACGAGTGTAAACTGTATTTACTTTTTTTGGTTGAAGGTTTTCTCATGGACCGGTGCACAACTTGAAATAAAGAGGACAGAAGATATGCTGTTGGCAGGCATAACATCCTTATGTCTATCAAATCTCTATACTAGTTATTACTCTGATTTAACCCTTTCCCAAACTCTAAAATTTAGAGGTGATCCAATAAGAAACATCCTGCAAACGTCAAACGAATGTTGATAAAGATAGGATTTAGGTGCAATTTAGCACAGAAAATATTTAGATAAAAGGAGAAAACGCCGGTAATCAACATTTTCTTCTTTTGTCTCAATGTTTTCTTGAAGCAGTTTCTTCAGGTATGACAAAATCAGGACTTATTTGGGTTAACCTGTATGTTTTCTGATAGCCAGAACAAAAATCAAATAAAACGTTAAAAATGTGTTCTAATTTTAATAAACATGAATGAAACTTTGGCTGGTTTTTACAAGTCACAACATGATATTCTAGATTGTATTTGGTTATCTGCACTAAATCATTTGTAACCAATTACCAGACGGATTTTTTAAGACTGTCCCAAATTTAAAGATGTTGCAGATGACAATTTTAAGAGATTAAAATTTCATATTTTTTATCTAACTCGCTAAAAAACATTGTGGGAAATGATAAAATTGCTTTTCACAAAACCATTTCTTCATTATCCTGAATGTTTCCAAACCTTTCATCGTGTAGGTTGTCAAAAGACGTCATTATGTTGGAATTGGTTTAAACAGGATGGAGTTTTGTCGGTTTTAAAATTTGAATGTTTATACATGGATATTGTACACAAATCACTGTATTGACCAATCGATGACCACATATTGTCAATTTGTCTGTTATAACATCGGTAATCATCATTGTCAGCATCACCTTTATTCATCTGTGCACCTGATTTATGGACCTGCAATTATACAAAAGTAACAAATGTAACATTTCAGCCTTATACTGACCCCTAAAAATCACAATTCCTGGCATTTTCTACTTTTCTAACAATATTTGAAGCCTTGTCAAAATGCAACAATACATGCAATGAAAAATATTATCAAAAATTTCAAAGGTGATGCTAATGAGATGACAAATTCAGTCATTCAATCATCAAAAAATGCTCAATGTATTTTTACAAAATTTTCTTCAATATGTATTGCAAAAGGAAAAAGGATATGCATATTTTCAAAATCAAAACATTGAGTGAAAAGTAGAAAATGTTGATTATTGATATATCCTACGTTGTTTTTACTGAAGTTGTTCTTTTGGAAAAGTTTGTAATTACTTTAAAAAGCCGTAAATATCCATTTAAATCATCCCTTTTAATGCAGGGTGGGTTTCATTAAGCGGCAGGGGATGTGCCCTTAAATATATACAGAACAGAACATTTTATTTACAAAATAAATATACTGCACCCCTGCTGCTTAAGTACCTACCTGGGCAATTCAACATGTAAACTCTGAATTAGAAATTAAAATTGTCACATTCCAATCAAGCATAGATCTAGACATGTAATTATATATGTGTGCAACCTTTTCTAAACAGCAATATTTCAAACTGATCCATGCTGAAACAGGTTGTAGACAATTTGTACGTTATGGTTAAGAATAGTTTATTTAGAAAGTAATGTTTTTCATCATACTTTGTAATTCAGGAATAATCTCACTTTGTACATGATACAATGAAATCAAGATTGTTTCAGGGATACAGAATAAATGCATACCATTAAAGGCCTTTCTGAAACTAATTCCATTCCACCAGACTTTATACAGCTGTTCAACATACCACTGTTTTCTGATTTCACCATGCCTGCAAAATGATTATCGATATGCATGTATACAATTATTTGAATATTAAATTCATAAAATGAAAATGGACAAAATTGTCATATACATATAGTATCTCAAAAATTTGGGTAGCAACATACCTGTCCATTTAACATAATCGACCAAATGCCAATCGATAAATCGCTCCACCCAACCTAGAATTTAAAACAAACAATGGGGATGTGATCGTTAATAGGGAACGATTTTATCCAGTTAATCGTGACGTAAATTCGGACAAACAAAAATAGTATTTCGTAGGTGTTGTTATAAAATCTCAAAACTACGGCTTGATTTAAGCCATAGTCACGAGATTTTATAACAACACTGACGGTTTATCAAAACATAACCGTAAACCTGAGTCCATTGTTAGCACAAAATTCTTTGCCATTCGCACGTTGATTGTTTATATTGTCAGTCGATAAATCGATACAATAACACGTGCAACGAAGAACAATTGGGGCATGGCATTTTTCTGATCGTCCATTGGCTAATCGATATTTTTGATTGACAGTCAGCGTTTGGTCAATCATGTAACATGATATCTCATTTCAAACACTATTTCCTCCTAGGCGTGCAGCGTTACACTCAGCAATTTATTAACAGACAGTTCAGTAACAGTGATTGAACAGACCTAGTGCTATTTTATCAGAATTATCAGAATCTATACATATACAAACTCACTAAAATCATTTAGATAAGGGAATCTTTTTTCCCATATGATAACTAACTTTTTGCAATATTGCTGTAATGTGTTTTTACTTTGCCATGTTTTGTACTCTTTTACTAAAATAAACTTAAGGTTTACGAACTGAGAATGAAAACCCCACTTTCTAGCCATACGAAATGCATCAAATTACACACACTCAGGGCTTTTCTTCCTTCAATAACAGAGGCCGAAATTCGGCGGCTTCCCAATTGGAATATGGCTCCTTTTTCCCAATTTTAAAGTAAGAATTTCCCAATTTTCCAAACTAAAATCCCCCCCCCCCCAAAATAAGCAGTGTGTGATTCTATGATTAAGTTATTCTGGTTAAAAAAAGTGTTGTTTAAGGAGATTTATTTACATTTGAACATTTATTCTCCTGTATTTTCTTTTTCCCAATTTGACCAAAATTGCGCTAAATTTCCCAAAATGACTGACCATGGCCCCTTCCCAATTTCTGGAAGAAAAATCCTGACACTTGTAAATACACTTCACATTAGTTGATTCACTGTAACGGATTTCAAGATTATGCTTCAAGAAGAAAATAATTTACAAATATTATTTGACTCTATATTCATATGCAAGGGAGGTAATTTTTAACATTTTTGTCAAATATTTCCATAAGTAATTAGTATGCATTAATTCAAAATTCTAAACCATACAAAATGCTAATGTTTATATTTGGAATGAAAATGTACCACAGTTTAGGAATTACTGGCACTTTTCAAATTTTGCCTCTGGCTCTGCATTTCATTCTCAGTTCGTAAACCTTAAAATGGTAAACAACAAATCAACTCACTTGAAATGTGTCTGGTGCTTGGCCTCACAATTAGGCCTACTCACAATGAGTATTAAACATGAACCCATGTAGATTCTTGTTTTATAGCTGAAATGAATATAGAAATCATTGCAAGTAATGGTAATTCAATACATTTACAAATACAAATGCAATTTTTCATCTGTCCTCAATATATTCTATGCTATTGGCTATAGATTAACATAAGCATCTTGGCATTATGATCATTTGAGCAGAGTTCTAGCATCTTCGCAAGCCAAGGGTGAAATCTACGACATAACGTCGTTTCTGTATTCACCCTTGGCGTATTTAGCCCGATTTTCTTGGTCTCCTGGAAAGCATTTTCATTGGTTCCAGCGAGGTCTTGCTGGAACCAATCAGATTGTCAACTGATACAATTGTTATGAGTAACCAATTCATAACAACGGGCGGGAAAAAGCATTGCATTTACAACTGAAAATGCGAAGATGGACAATTTTCCTAAGAATTTCACTTCAATAGAAGGGAATTCCCTATCTTCAATCAATGATTTATTAATACTTTAGACAACTCGACTAAAGAAGCAGCTAACTTTTACCTAATCCGAAAGACGTATGACACAAAAGACAACGCGCTTATGGACGAAATAACGTAAACAACCAGCAGGACAACCGCTAGGCGGCGCTTCGTGATTTCAAGAAAGTCGGACTAAATGCGCCAAGGGTGAATACAAACGTAGGTGGGATCAACCTTGGCTAGGGAAGATGAGTTCTAGATGCTGGATACAAAATTAATGTTTACCAAAGATTTTCAGTTTTGGAACGACAAAACCATGTCGTATTTGTGAAAGAATAAATGACCATTTAATCTGAGTCTTCTCTGATTTAAATACGCTCTTTGATATTTCGCTTTTTACATTATAGCGCATTACCCTTCAAAAACAACAGGAACGTCCGACACAAGTTGTGGCGCTTTGTTTTTGTGTATTATATCCAATCATTGGGCAAAACACTGTAGGGTATAAATCAATTAATCATTTTTGACCTAGTTACGAAACTCAACAACCCCCAATTTTGTCTGCATTGTTATTGTAGATCACGTGACAAGATATCGTTTGGAAATAGAACAGAAGTTAGGTAATCGGTTACTGTAACATGACCGGCTTTGTTTTGAATTTCTTTCCAGTCACGTGACCGCCTTTGTTTAGAAATTATAGAGTATTCTTGTCAGGGTTGGCAATCGACCGGTCACCCGGTTTTAACCGGTTAAAACCGCCCCGGTCAATACTTTAAGTGGTCGATTGCTGGTCGATTGGTGGTCAATTGAAAAATTTTAATGATCAATTGAAAAAATTTAGTGGTCAATTGAAAAATTCTGATGGTCAATAGGAAAACTTTAATGGTCAGTTATTCTTTCTGTTTTGGATTCATTATCTATATTCTTGAAATTTAAAATTTGACTGTTTCTACCCTGCTATCAGGTGGCGTTTGTCATCACTAAGTACATTTCAACAGTTTCAGATAGGGTCCTTTGGCTTCATTTTGACACAACTGTTGTTTTGACACTTGGATTAAATATCCAGTAAAGTCCAGTTAAATCATCAATTACAGATAGCAGAATGATCACACTTTCACACATCTGAATAAACAAAGGTGTCAGTTTCACAACCCATATATTTCAGCCCCTCTCATTGGTCAATCTCATATAAGCTGGACACACCTTCCATAAGTTTGAGTGACAGGTCCAGTATTTTGGCAGTTTTGATTGGCTATTCTTAATTGCTTGTCAAAAGTGCAATTAAAGATTAGGTCATCCTCTTTGATGTGTTGGCTAACACTTTAAAACCCTTTCTTATCATATTTCCCTTTTCTTCTTTACATGGCCATGTATAGTGAACTAGATCTATTTGAACTTAAATTGATGAGAATTAATGAAAATTTTACAGATTCATGACTCCAACATTTTCTAATAGCCATAAACATTTTTGTTTTGCAGCTTTATTTTTTGAAAAGTTTTGAACAACAGAAAGTCAGAAACTCATCTGTAGTGATATTCTTAAATAAATTATGTAGGGTCTATCAAGTAGGGTTATCATATATGAGCATTTTCCAACCGACCACTCCAATTGACTAATCGACCACCAATCGACCAGTATTGACCGGTTAAAACCAGTATTGACCGCCGGCCCGGTCAATACTCATAATGACCGGTCGATTGCCAACCCTGATTCTTGTTGCGGAGATCAATTTACATCGATCTGTTAAGCTGGCCACTTGAAAATGTATTGCTTTTCCTGTGAAATTCTGTTTATTTTGTTCCCCATGCTCGTTACGGAAGTGACCCAACTTAGTAGCAAACATTATTGGTGTGAATTATAGCTTGAAACTTTTACCGAACGTTTCTGATATATCATTTATTTATCGATTCATATTATCAGAGTTTTTTAACTCGTTATATTATGTTCAAAGGGCTCCTCATTTTGAAAAAAAGAATTTTGTTATCCCTCTTTTTTTTTGAAATTCCAAACCGTTACGTCATTGTCTAAGGAAAGAGCGTGATTCCGCGTTGATCACAAGGTTTTTAAATGGTAGGTCATTGTAAACAAAGGCTGTTAACTCATTACCAGACATCAAATTTTGGACAGTTCCAATTTGAAAGGTATTGCAGACGACAATTTCAAGTTAGTGAAATTTAAAAAATCTTTACATTTTGGGTAAGAAAATATTGTGAAAAATGAAGAAATTGCTTGTCACAAGCAATTTCTTCATTTTCCACAATATTTTTCCAGGCCTTTTCTTGTGAGGGGGTCAAAAGGCGTCACTGTGCAGTAATGGGTTAAAGTGAGGGTTGTTGCAAAATTTAAGACCAAAAAATATTTCTGAAAGGTTTATTGCCTATAAACCTTTCAGAAATACTTTTTGGTCTTAAATTTTCACCAGGTATGACAATAAATGGTTCATTGATTGGTATCATTAGGGGTGGGCAATATTACGGGTATACCAGTAAATCACAATTCGGAGGGCCCCGATACAGAATCGCGATACGACCATGCCATACCGGTGCACTCGAGAAAGATTGCAATTTCCGGATTTTTCTGATATTTTTTAAATCCATTTGTTGTGGCTTTCAATTTGAATATCTTTATTCACTAATTTTAACCCGTATACAAAAGCAAAGCCGAGAATCTTAACTGAAAAGACTAAATAGTACTTCATTTATTATCTTGCAATTATCGAATATCCATTATATCCATTATCTTAAAGGGGTTACATCGCATTTATGTTTGAAAGGAAAAGCATTCCGCGACCCGCCTATAAGACAATCAAAAGGTGTGGCTTGCATTGTCTCCAACACGCAATCGGTGTTAGGCAAATTGTATGCATAATGAGGCATTCACTAGAGGACCTGTTCTACCTTTACACACATACGTGGAGCAAAAACAACATATCTACTGCGCAATCTATATTGAGTTAAGATATATTGATTTTAAATTGGCTATTAAAGAAACTGACTGAGTAGAAATTTTTGCTATTTCGATAGAGTTTTTCTAACAAACTTTGGAATATTTATGTGTGTTTTAACGTTAAAATAGTCTATATGATTGAAGAGGCATGTTTCTTGCTTAATTAGATATGTTGCGAGATTTACTGAACTTCAACTTGTTTTCAATTCCATCATAGATCCAGTTATGGTAAAAGAGATCGATCTCATTCCATCACCAGGTAAAGGTAAACATAGTCTATCCCGCTCGATTTTTGAGTGTAGCGCAAACATAATATTGGACAGGAAACTCATCAAACTCGGTAGTACAAAGTATGCGATAATATATATCATATCTATCACGATACAACCCAACTGTCCCAACATATTGTGATATATCGAGATACACTCTTTGGAGGTGATACCCACCCCTAGGTATCATACGGTGTTTCAAGGATAGCGTTCAAAATCGGACGGTGAACAAAGCGCCACAACATGCAGAGTTTTCCGCAGAATATTTTGAAGCTGTAGTGGCAAATTATATAAGAATCTGTTAACCTTGAAATGCACAGTGTTCATGCAAATAATTGTGAGTAATAACATTATGGAAAAAGAAGAAATTTCCCATAATGTTTTACGCACAATTATTACTTTTGCAATGATAAAAATGCATTAACCCTTTACTGCACAGTGACACCTTTTGACTCCCTCACATGAAAAGACTTGGAAATCATTGTAGAAATTGAAGAAATTGCTTGTCACAATCAATTTCTTCATTTTCCACAATGTTTTCTAACCCAAAATGTTTTTAAACATTTTTAAAATTTCATCAACTTGAAATTGTTGTCTGCAACACCCTTCAAATTGGAAGAGTCCAAAATTTTGTCGTTTGGGAAAGGGTTAAAACATTTTTTGGCATGAAATACACCAGAGTACCTCTACTTGGCGACAATTTTTAAAGTTATGCTGTGGGGCACTTTTGAAGCTGTAGGGGCATTACACGGATTACATGAAGCTGTAGTGGGGCCGATACAGCTTATTGGGCTGGGAAGAACACTGACATGTGTCGAACTTCCTGTTGTTTTTTAAGTGTAATGCGCTCTTATGTAAATTAGTGACCAGGGTGTCCACCGACTTTCAAATCTAGGGGTAAAAACCATACTTTAAGTGCATGTTTGTACCCTCTCTAAAAGAGACAAAGAAGGCTGCTTGCAAAAACTGGGGGTACAAGATTCATTTTGGGGGTAAAAAAACCCCATTTGGAGGTTTTTGGACACCCTGGTGACATCAACACATATAGATCTACATCACAGTTATGATTATGTAGAATTTGATCTGATAAATACAATTAAAATTGCTAAGGCCATAGTATGTATGTATGTATCGATACTGCATCACCCCCTTGCGGAGATTACGTGCATAGAGGCGAAAGCCTACTAACGGCTCCGAGGAACAGGTTTTCGGTTATCATTGTTAATGTTAGGGTGGTTCTCTTGGGTACCACAGTTAATGGCGTCCTAAATAATAAATGATGAATGGAGAAATGAAAACAGTCCATGTTTTTTTCTACAGCAATCCAATGCAGACAAAATAATGTTAAAAATAATCACCGAAAACTATAGTCACTAAATTTGATTTTAGTTTTGCTAATGCACGCAGTTGATAGCTGATGCTTCGTTTGCAAATGAACACTTTTTCGAATACCGCGGTACCGTAAAAGACGCGGTATGCCAAACTACAACTTAATCGGTCGAAATGTATTTGGTACGAAACTCCTTTGCCACTGGAAACCTATATAATAGTTTTGAAATATAATTGAAAATCCATAGATTTGGACACTTACACGTACACCTGTGTACCTGTACACGTAGTTCACATAGTTCTCGAAGCCGTTCGCACCAAAATTTCTACGGCTAACATTTCTGTTCTAGTATGACTTCCGGTAACACACTCCCTTCCGTTGGTGTCACATCACTTCATATTATCGCGCAGTATGTTACTCTGTGCAATTTTCATCCATAGTGTCCGTGAATGTCGCCAAAATTGTAGCCGGACTAGTGCAGACGAAACAAGATGGCCGATGATCTGTCATAAATTATCGATTGAACCAAGAACGAAAACACGTGAGGTCGACTTCGCTTAGGTCTGTAGTTAAGATTTAGCTTTGTCGTTGTATTACTTTAATTCACACACAATTCAAGAGCTTTGTTTATATCGATATTGATTGATTCACTGCTTCTGTCAGGTCGTTTTTATAGCGTTTAGGAAGGGGATTATCAGGTTATTGCTGTAAAAATGACGTTAAAAGCCAGGGGTACTCGTGTCCAAAAATGCGAAGTTACCCTTCCCCCCCCCCCCCGCCCGAAATTTCACGGAAACCCTCTGATTTTTCCATTCAATTAACATTGAAAAAAACAGAGGGTTTCCGACATTTTTATTTCCGTTTAAATTTCAATCTATAGACGGACGAAAGGCTGCTTCGCAGCCATTTCGCCCGTATAAATAAATCTTATCTTGTGCAGCACTTTGCAGCACTCATTTTGTCACCTTATTATGTTGCAGCAGCTTCAGATTTAGTCATATTTTGCCGCCTCGTTCTTTAAGCTTCTTTTACACTTCTTGGTCACTGAGGTACTCTAAAATCATCAATGTTATTGGTTCATTGCGTATTTTAATCAATGTAGGTACATAATTATACCAATCAATTAATAAATTCGCCAGGGTCTGTCTGGAAAAAGCCCTTGCAACATTTCGTCGATGTTATTGCCAAACCTCGTAGCTCAGGTTTGATTAAAGCTGAAGTTACGAGGTTTTGCAATAACACCGAAGATTGTAAGCTAAATGGCCTAGATCAGCAAAGGTAAGTCGGTTCATGGTACATACAACTCTGTAACAGTTGCTTCATTTATTAAAGACGTTATAAGAGAACAATTTGGATTTTGATCAGGCATCATGTATTGGCAGTCTGATCTTAATCCACGTTTTTTATATATACCGTAAATACAATATTTCAGAACAAGTCCTATATATCGATGGTTTTCAACAAAAGAATCGTAACCACAGCTTGTTTTAAGCTGCAGTAACGAGGTTCTTGTTGATAAGCAACGATATACAAGTATTCCAATTAACACACATGAAATTATAAACCCTCTTCCGTCTATTGGTTATTCAAAAAAGGCCCTCATTCCTGTGCTTAATTGTAAGTTCATATCACCTGAATATCTTTCCAAACGACTGTTAAGTGTTCAAAAATTCAGAAGGTCCTCCTCAAAATAATATTTCACATGACAACTTTAGTGTATTATAGTACATGTACTAAATTTATGTTAAAACATAGACGCCACCGTGAGAAAAAAGAAAAAAAGTTCTGAGTTTAAGCATCTTCGTCTTTTTTATTATATTGCCACAGATGTTTTAAGTAACACGAAATTTCAAGAGTTTGATCTGATAAATAAATATATTTTTTTTCAATTCATCTAAAATAGAATGGTGGGTAAAATGCAACAAGTTTAAAGTGCACGTTCTGGTTAAGTAGTGACACATTCGTTGTTTAACCTAAATGTCTGTCTGAGACTCGTCGTATTCCACTGGTTGTATTACATTCAGTTCTCTGTCTATCACGTTTTCATTGTAGTACATTGGCCAATTTAAGCTCTCATTATAATAAGCACGAACTGTTAAACTTAAAAACACGCATCACTCTGGGAAAAATTGCGATCGTTTTACAAGAAACGGTTCAAATAAGTCTGGTGGTATTTTGGTAATTTTTTATTCACAACAGGTAGCACGTTCTAGTGGCGACATTTTTTCGTCTTCTTTCGGATTTTGCTGTAGGGTTTAATTGTTCTGCTCTTCTAGCAAATTGAACAGAGCGGATTCTGTCATCATTATCACTCTGGCCACGTGAAAGTGAGGAATAATGTTCTATAATGTAAACACGTCCTTTTTCTGAAGCTAGATAAAAATTGTCGTAGTGGAACCTCATGGCTCTTATCCAAGATGATTTAACGACATCTTTATCTATAATCTTCTTCCTTTGTGTCAGGTCAGCAGACAGTTTGTATATCGGTAACTGGTCACCCATAACATAGACATTCTGATCCTTGTCTACATGTATCAACCTTGGTTCCAGGTCGGTAAATGTTACAGAATGTAACACTTGTCCATCAAGTGATAGACTGATCACACATGATGGATCTCTCCAGTGACACACATAAAATGTTTCACTTTCAGAATGCACAGACATTCTGATATGATGAATGGTCAGTTTAAAATCAGGAAGATTTTGAAGGTCAATTATGTTTATTATCTCCCCTGATATATTCATTACGAGGATAGGAGAACGATACGCCTTATCCAGATAATCCCACAATGTAATAAGTTTATTATTACAGTAGGCTAGATCGTAACATTCACCACGTACATTGATACTGGAAATAACCTGTGCTGGTGTACAGTGTACGTTCATTATATGAATCTGCTCATTAGGTAGAAAACTGACAGCAATAAGACACTGTGAAGGATCTGTAGAGGGGATTTCCGTTATACCCCATGGTGGTGATGATAGTTTGATGCGGCGAGTCATTTTGTTGTCGTTGACATTGAATACCTTGATACATTTGTTTATATAATCTGTGACCAGCCATTTCTTATTATCATTTGAAAGTTGTAATCCTTGCACAATAGGGTTAATCTCGTTGACTAATGAATGTTCCTTAAGTCCATAACTGTGGCGACGTTCATACTTCTTGACTGTCCTATTCAGTTCATATAATACTTTGTATAAATCTTGCGTATCATGTTCACATTTCACATCTACAACATCGCACAAGAGTGTCTGCTCCCGTCTCATATTTTCTAGTTTTTGATCTCCCGCTGCATTGAGTCTCTCCAACATTTTCTTACTAATTCTCCTCCATTTACTTACATCGTACTTGTCGTCTTTAGAAAACGTGAAATGTCCGGAGTGTTTGCTGACACATTTTGTACAATAGTATTTCTCACAGTCAAAACATAAGAAAGCCGCTGAAATGTTTTGACGACGTTTGTTCTCCAAATAGTGGAAGTAAAATTTGAAGTCTTCAGCAAACGAATCGTCCCGTCTGTATCTTCTTGTCTTATCGATAAGCAGCCTCCGCTCATATGGATCACGACAATGATCTCTGAACTGTTCTTCGATAACCCTCTCATCTTCAAATTCCCACCAATCACTAAATCCGTACATCAATACACGTAGTAAAGCTATACCGTATCTATAAGGTCTAAATGTTTTCAAACAATCCTCACAGTTAATGTGTACCATTTTAGAAACAGCTCAACGAATATATAGTACTGAGATTATATATGAAAGAAAGCACAGAACTAACCACAACACACAATTAATAACCCGAGCTTGCGGCACGCTATTACATGCCGATTTACGTACGTCCCAGTCAGCACAGTTGACTTTTGAAGCTTCCTCCGTAGACCACTTTATCTTCAGATAGTCCCAAATATTTATTCGTCCATAAATACACATTCAATTTCACAAGGAATCATAATTCCCTTCCATCTCTTTAAGTTCTTTGTTAAGATTTTGCACTTAAGAGCGCAAAGCCACGTACTCGTTATAGTTACGTGCGCGAAAATATTTATCTCCCTTTAAATCTTAATTGTGATTTGTTTTAACTGCGATTTGTACATTATATTGCATACCGATAGGAAGCACTTTCTGATTGGTTGATTGATCTTATTTCTGGGTAAATTTTCTAACGGTTTGTTGCACGTACCCGCCTTTCTGAGCTCTTTCCTCGGATATATGACTTACATGAAACCTTCCTATACTTTTTGCAATAATTGATCCGAACTGACCAGAAAAAAACGACAAAAAATCCGATTTTTAGTCGGTTAGGATCAATTTTTGGGAAAAGCATGATGAGTTTTCAAATAAGTCATAATCTTAGGAAAAGGCTCAGTAAAGCCGCGTTCCCATTGCCGACCAAATCAACTCGATCAACTCGATCGCCTAAATTCCCCGATCAAACCCGATCTAACTCGACCAAATGTATGTACACGAGTTCTTCTTTATTTCTTGTCGATTAATTCCCGATCATTTTTGCCGACCACGCTCGATCGCCCCGATCACTCTTGCCGACCAAGTTCGATCAGTTCTCGATCGCTTCATCGAGTTGATTAGGTCGACAATGGGAACGCGCCTTAAGGCGGGGTACATGCAACAAATTGACACAGAAATAAGAAAGTTATTGCACAATTTTCTACCTGAAGCGTGGCTTATTTGGCCATATATGAAACAAACTGAAATCGTTTTCAAATTATATTCAAAATTTATAAATAGCACACATTAAGTCTAAGTTGTGTAACTACATTTGTGTCATGAAAATTTAAATATTTCAGTTATTTCAACCAGGGACAAATTATCGTACGGTTGACATTTCATAAGTTCGTGAGCTAGTATTGCGCAGTGCTTATTTGTAAATGAAAAATGTTCCCTCTGTCGAATCCTCAACATAATTTCCCTGAGTAGAAACGGCTTTTTACTAATGCCTTCACGAAGTTAACACGTTTTCTTTCTGCTCTTAGGTTCAGATTTGGTGCACTAGTCATGCGCTCGACACGAGTATCGAAAGTTCGATCTTCCGCCATTCAAGTCATTCGGCTGAGATTTTCAACCCGTATTAATTTATACTGTAGATGTTGACTGGCATTTAGAACTCCATTTAATCCAGTTTTTCTGCTCTTGTGTTAATGCAGTGGGGTACCCTTTTTTAGATGACGCGTCTTTAAATTTCTAATCGATCAATAAATATACGGTAAACCGATGCCGATCTCAGGCCCACATCTGAAAATTCTTCCTCGTATTTTCACCAGGCTCTATTTGATATGTTGATATTAATTTTCTTTTGGATATGACTAAGGCAGAGTGTCCGGTTCTTTCGCCATCTTCAACATATTCCGCAGATCTATTTCATAAATAAAACACACTAAAGTTAGGGTGGTCACACTTTTTCCCAAAAGTATTCCAGCCCCTACAAAATATATACCAGTTTACGGAGAATATTGAGAGAAACGTAAAACTGGTTGAATTGTGAAAATCGGACATTGCGTTATGGAATAATGCTTATTCAGATTTTTACAAAGGGGAGATAATTCTGCCGAACTACGTTATTGTTTATTCTTCAAAGAACTTCAACATATTATATATCATTTTAAAGGTCTGAATGAGAGGAACTCAAAACGTTTTAAAGATCGGGCATTTATTAGAATAGTTACGCCCCTTTGAAGTTTTATTAAGGATGAAATCATTCTACCAAACAATTTCCTTCTTCAATTTCTACCCAACAACAATATTTGTTACATTATTTCAACCCTTCCCCGAACAAGACATCAATTTCACGATCACATATGAAAAGGTTTTGGAAAACATTGAGACAAAAGAAGAACATGCCGATAACCAACATTTTCTCCCTTTGCGTAAATATTTTCTGCGCTTCGTTGTGGGCATATTTTTTTCCGTGTCATTGCCTCCGATAAAAACAAGATTTTACGACATACAAAATAGGAATTTCAAACAAAAAAAAATAAAACTTTCAAGTGATCGATTATTAACATTATATCTCTGGTTCGTGAGGAAACAGCCTTTCAAAACATTGACCAAAAAGAGCACCATACATTTGAACATGTTCATTTTGCAACCTCTAAATTCAATCTAATTTTTGGCTGCCTCACCCTCTCCCGAACAAAACCTGGTTAGACCTGGTTTTGACGTCCTGAACGGATTTTATTGAAGGTGAAAAGATTGAGGCGAAAGAATCTTATTTTCTTTTACACTCATTCTGTCGCCTGTCACAGCTTTCGAGTTGGATGACCATTAAGTTTTACTGTTTGGGAAAGGGTTAAATGGATGTTTAGGAAGCCCATGAGAAACGCCAATTTTGTAAATCCCTTTGGACTGAGCACGAAGTGCTCAAGATGAGCTATTGTGGTCACTCACCGTCCGTCCATCCGTTCGCCTATAATTCCTTGAAACACCTCACTACTCCTTAACCATTGGGCCGATTTTGACAAAACTTTACAGGAATGTTCCTTGGATAACCATATTCAAAAATAGTTCGCGATTTCTTGATTCGTCAAAAAATATGGGCGTGGCAGGGCGAGGCTTATCGAACTTTGAGAAATCATGATATCATTCTTTACAAATCAACCATGCGGTCAATTTCAACCAAACTTTGCAAGAATGTTCTTTGAGTCACTGTCGTCAATATTTATGAATAAATTTTGGATGAATGGAGTTTAGACAGAAATTACCGATAAATCGCGGAGAATTGAAAAACACTTCCCATGGTTAAAGCCTTTGCGCTTGAATGCGCTAAACTAAAAGCACAAGATGTTTTATTATTTGAATAGATAGGATGTTGAAGAAGACATGTAGGCTTTTCTATGCTTTTCTGCCGCATAGTTCTTGCCATTTGAAGCTGAGTAAAATGACCTATTTTGAATACCTTATCATCGACTTATAATTCATCATTATAGTTCATCGTATAAACATACACGGATGAATAGATCTATTTTCCCTCTTTAATTTGATATGCGATTTGTGAAAATCCGTTAAGAAATGGCAGTACCAAAGCAATTTTATCACACATACCCACGCGTCGTTCTAAGGTAACGACCGAGTTCAAACAAAGAAACGCAGAGTTGACCCACTTTTTCAAACAGAGATTTAACACGAAAAGAAAGTGTATAAGGTAAAAGTATTTTATCATAATTGAATATAACTATTTAGCTTTAAGTTTTTACATACTTTTTTGCAATTTAATGTGTTATTTAGGCTGAAAATGCCGTTTGTAAATTACTCGATTTTACATAGAATCAGATAGAGGCAGTATTTTCAAAGCGAGACTGTGACACTACTAAAGTGCATGGTTTTTTTTTTAAATGAGAGCAAACCTTCTGGACTTTGCAAAGATATCACTTGAAGAAAATCGGGTTTTGAACAAATGTCTCAATATATCCTATTACTCTTCTTTGAGATCCGTCATATTCTAGCGGGCTGAATAATAGTCTAGGAGGTAGATGAGGTTTAATTGCGGTAAAAGCACCATACAACTTTAAGACTGATTCTTGTAGCAAATTGTCTCAGGAGTTCGGAAATGCGCGTCTGACGCGCATCCGCCAAGATATAAAGGGAGAAAATTGAGGTTAAAGTTGTCTGCCCTTGGATTTTTAAGCCAAAAATGGAAATCTTGCTAGTCATTTCTTTTAAGGCATTGAGTTATTACAAATGGTTTAAAATTGGTAAATATATGTACATATCATCTCCATACATATTTTTATGATGTTTAATGAATGTTTTTGATCCATAAAAATCCAAGATGGCCGCCAGAATGTCTATTTTAGTAACAAAAAGGTGTCTTTTTTAAAAATAAGATTTTTTCTGGGATGCATGATACGCTGATATGAATTTTTATGCATGTGTTTCATAAATAAAAAACTAGGAAATTGTCTCAGGAGTTCGGAAACGCGCGTCTGACACGCATACGCCTAGGTATAAGGGGAGAAAATTGAGGTCAAAGTTGTCTACCCTTGGATTTTAAGCCAAAATGGAAATCTTACTAGGCATTACTTTTAAGACATCGATTCATCACAAATGGTTTTTAATTGGGAAATATTTGCACAATTCATCTCCATACATATTTCAAAGATGTTTTATGAAAGTTTTTGATTCATAAAAATCCAAGATGGCCGCCAGAATGTCTATTTTTAGTAACAAAATGGTCTTTTTTGTAATAAGTTTTCTTTCTGGGACACATGTAGGTTGATATGAATTTTTATGCACGTATTTAATAAATATTAACCAAATGGAACTTAGCAAATTAGGAAAAATAAGTTTTGGATAGTATTTGAAACAAATTTTTAAGCTCAAATTGCATTTTCATGTCCTGAGAATTTTGCGAAAAGCGTTTCGATGCATTTCTTTTCGGGCATTGATTCATTCCAAATAGTTTTTTATTGGCAAATATATGCACATATTATCTGCATACATATTTTAATGATGTTTAATGAATCTTTTTGATCCATAAAAATCCAAAATGGCCACCAGAATGTCTATTTTTAGTAACAAAAAGGTGTTGTTTTTTTAAATAAGATTTTTTCTGGACGCTTATATATTATGCTAATATGAATCTTTAAGAATGTACATGTATTTAATAAATATTAACTTATTGGAACATAGAAAACTAGGGAAAACAAGTTTCGGATAGTATTCTAAACAAATTCTAAGCTCAAATTGTATTTTCATAATATATAATCCCGATAATTCTGCGAAAAACTTTTCGATAGGTAGATTAAAGGTTTTTTTTCAAACAGATTTATTCTTTTCAATATGCATGTATATGCATTTCGCATAATCAATTATAGTAAATGGATATTCATAACCACCCGGAAAAATTTCTAAAGCCAATATGGATGCCAAGATGGCCACCATTTTGGTTAATTTAGAATTACATGATGAATTCTGTTGAAAAAAATGGGCTAACTCATAGGAAATTTTCCTAATCATACAAAATGGCTTCTTGTAGATTCAAGTCTGCATGTTATTGCTTCATATCTGGCTGAATCACAATCATAAATTACATTTAGAGACAAAAAGGAGGTCAACATGTCAAGGAATTATACTTTATACATTGGCCAAAACTTCTGGCCTGGGGAAGTGAAACCATTTGACGAAAATACCTGGTTAAAAGCACAAACATGTGCGTCTGTTAGACTGTCCAGAGGTAGTTCCTCCAATTATGCCTCGATTATTCTCCCAGACTCGGTTGATAATACCACAATATATTACATCAGTTGCTACATCAACTTCACTGCCATAAGGGATTCTACAGGCAATCTAACACTGTAGGTGAGTCGAAATCATACACAAGGCACTATGATGTGCCAGAGAAAGCTAATCCTTCTAGTTTTGACTTTGATCACAGCTCAATTGTTGAAACAACCTACTACTTAGGGGGTTTAGTCTTAAAGCAGCCCTATTATTTAACCCTTTTCTAAATGACAAAATTGTAGGGTGGTTAGGCTCTAGCAATTTTAAACTCTAAGGGTACCCTTTGACCATGTGTAAAGCACATTGAAGAACCTAATTAAATTTCCTAGGGGATCTGCTTGGCATTTGGCAAGGGCTTCCACTGTTACAGGTTCAGATAGGTCCTTGTGGTCTTTCTCTAAATCCTTCACTAAACCTCTCAAGTAGTAAATCAGGGCAACACTTACTGATTTTTACTCCAAGACTGGTAACATGTATTTGTTGAGCTTCATCATCCAAGAAGCTGATGTAAAGTTTGTGCAGAGATGCCAAGAATTTAGCTCCATCGCACTCTACTAGTGATTCCTGAATGAGATTCTATAGTAAATTAACAGTATGATCGTCAGCTGAAGGTGATTTGTCCATTAGATACTTGTAGGCTTCCTCAACCAGACCCTTGTCATGATGCAGATTTCCTTGCAGCTTTGGTGGTACTTGACTTCTTTTGCTATCATGCCAATGTCACTGATTTTTTCTATTAGTTTTTATCATCTTTTATCACGCCTAATTCATATGTAATGACATTTGCTGCATCTTCAGTTTCACATTTCCCCGGATATTCCTTTTTGAAATGGCCTTTCAATTTCGCAGGATAGTCACAAAATACAAAGGTTGCAGGGAATATACCAGATGTACTCTATGGACCAGCTTTCCCTTGTTCATTAGAGCAAATTGTGTATGATTTCGACTCATCTACAGTATAAGGTTGTCCTGTAGAACCCCTTGTGGCAGTGAAGTTGCTGTAACAATTGACGTGATATCCCATGGTATCATCAAACAAGTCTGGGAATTGAGAATGGAGACATGCTTAGAGGAACTACAGGCTGTCAACCAAGTCTTCTAAAAAAGGAAGTTGTAATAGGAATATTTTCCAAGAAAATTATGGAGCTTTTAGCCAATTTTGAGTTTAAATATAGGAGATTAAGTAAAGTATTTTTGTCTCAAGCATTCACATGGGCTTTAAAGCTATTATTGAAAGTGGTGCAGCATTGAAAATGCTGATTCAAACAAGCGCAAAAGGTACAAGTGGGGGAGAGCACGTGAGAGACGTCATCTCTGAACATAGGGGGATGAATGCCCTCCCCCAAGAAAATTTTGACAATCTAAATGTCCTTAGAATCAATTTGAATGCGCTCTGAGAGGCCCATTTTGGCTTTAAATCTCATTAAAGATATTATATAATAATAAGCCAGAGAAATATTACAGCCATGGCCATAATTCCACTGACAGCTTTGTGTTATACCAACAGTTCTTACCCAGTGTAGTTTGTTGTATGTTAATGCATTTGTGTTTAATCTAGACAAGAAAGTCGAGAACAACACAGAGGTTTAGAGGAGATTGTATGTATCAGATACCTTCTGCCACATCCCAGACCAACAACTTCCAGCCAATTTTCATTTCAGGCAAACATTTGTCAGAAGATTGTAAAAGATTTCATTCTTGGCCGCCATATGTAATACAATATCCCACAACAAAGGGCCAATTTTCACTGCACCACGAAACTTTCAAGTATTTAGATTAAAGACCATAAGACAATTATACGAACCAAATTTCAAAGCTGTAGGTCAAACATATAGGGAGTAGAAGATTGTCGGGGATTTGCTCCTCCGTCTATATCTAGAAAATGATATTTAACAACATAGGACCCAATTTAATTGTTTCACAATAATTAAAAGCATTTTGGCAGAGGGCTTTCAGACAATTCAGCACTCCAAAATTGAAAGCCCTCGAATGCCGGAGTAAAAATAAGCCTAGATTTTTTGTCTCTTCATGTAATCTAATACTAACAACACAGGGCCAATCTTCATTATAACATAATGATTTGAAGTACTTTAGGGGTGCTATAAGACAATTCCATAGACCAAATTTCAAAGCTAGGTCAAACCATTCGAGTGTAGTAGATTGTACAGGATTTCATTCTTTCTTTGTCTATATGAATTTTGATACAGGTCTCACAACATATAGTTTAATTTCATTTTACCACAATCACTTGAAACATTTTGGTAGAGGACCTTCATACAATGAGATTTTACATACAAAATTGCAAAACTCTTGACCTAACCCATAGGAGGATAGTATTTTCTTTACTTGTGAACAGGCAGGCGGACGACGGATGACGCGTGATCACGATACCTCACCCTAAGCACTTTAATTATGCTAAGGTGAGCTAATAAAGTTCCACAGCATCACAATCCAGAAAGTAGGCTATTATACATCATAGCATGATCATCATCATCTGTACTGGCACCTCAAAGGTATGTGTCCTATTCAATTACCTTGTAGGTAACCGAACCAGTGGTGATGAACGGACGGAAACACCATAACATTATACAGTATGTTAATGCTATAATGGAAGACAGAAATTCTCTTACCTTAAAAATAAAGTAGCAAATAGCATCTTATCATTCATTGACAATAATTTTACCAAAAAATGTAGGAAATATTTTCTAAATATAGGAGAATTGCATATAGGAGTATACGAGGTACTTGAAAGTATAGGACTTGTGTCCAAAATTTAGGGGTTTTAAAGGAAAATATAGGAATCGGTTGACAGGCTGAAACAAGCTTTGGACTATCTAAGTGACACACAGGTTTATGCTTTTAATCAGGTATTTTCATCAAAGGATTTCACTTCCCCAGGTCATGATTTTTGGACAATATGTAAGGTTTCAATTCTGGACATGTTGACCTCCTTTTATGTCTTTCAAATTTTACAGCATTATATCAGTTATCGTGTGTACCTGGGAAATAGAGAGAAATAATGTTATAAAGGTTATAGGATACAGTGTATATTTTAAAACTTCATAAGGGCCACATCCTGGAAAAGGTAATATACCAAGGTTCTGTGTAACAAATACAGAATTCTATCGGATTTATTGCTTCTCGAATTTGTTGTTTGTAATTGTGATCCAGATAATGAAAAAATAACATGCAGACCTGCATCAACAAAATGCGATTTTGTATGATTAGGAAAACTTCCCGTGAGTAAGCCCGTTTATACAACAGAATTCATGAACTGGTGGCCATCTTGGCATTCATGTTAGCTTTACATAATTCTTGATGGTTATAAGTATCCGTACTAAGTGAGTACGTGAAATGCATATACAATGTATAATACACATGTATATTGAAAAGAATAACTCTGTTTGTAAATGTGTTAAATCTATGGCTCGAAAAACTTTTGGCAAACTCCTCAGGATTGTGTGGATGCAATTTAAGCATAAAACTTTGGTTAGAACACTATCCGAAACTTATTTTTCTACCATCCAAAACTTATTTTCCTTACTTTTCTATGTTACAACAAGTCAACATTTATCAAGTACATTCATAAAAATTCATATTAGCATGTAGATCTATATGTGTCTCAGAAAAAAATCTTATTTCAAAAAAGACCTTTTTGTTACTAAAAATAGATATTATGGCGGCCATCTTGGATTTTTATGAACCAAAAACTTTCATTAAACATCATTGAAATATGAATGGGGATGATATATGCATATTTTCACAATTAAATGCCAGTTGTAATGAATCAATGCCTTAAAAGGAATGCATCGAAATGCTTTTCGCAAAATTCTCAGGACATGAAAATGCAATTTAAGCTTAAAAATCTGTTTCAAAACTATCCAAAACTTTTTTCCCTAATTTGCTAAGTTTTAATTGGTCAATATTTATTAAATACGTGCATAAAAATTCATATCAACATACATGTGTCCCAGAAAAAAAACTTATTACAAAAAAGACGCTTTTGTTACTAAAAATAGACATTCTGGCGGCCATCTTGGATTTTTATGAATCGAAAACTTTTATGAAACATCTTTAAAATATGTATGGAGATGAATTGTGAATATATTTCCCAATTAAAAACCATTTGTATAACATCAATGTTTTAAAAGTAATGCATAGGAAGATTTCCATTTTGGCTTCAAATCCAAGGGTAGACAACTTTGACCTCAATTTTCTCCCCTTATACCTAGGCGGATGCGTGTCAGACGCGCATTTCCGAACTCCTGAGACAATTTCCTAGTTTTTAGTTATGAAACACATGCATAAAAATTCATATCAGCGTTTTATGCATCCCAGAAGAAATCTTATTTTTAAAAAAGACACCTTTTTGTTACTAAAAATAGACATTCTGGCGGCCATCTTGGATTTTTTATGGACAAAAACATTCATTAAACATCATTATAATATGTATGGAGATGATATGTGCATATATTTACCAATTTTAAACCATTTGTAATAACTCAATGCCTTAAAAGAAATGACTAGTAATATTTCCATTTTTGGCTTAAAAATCCAAGGGCAGACAACTTTAACCTCAATTTTCTCCCCTTATATCTAGGCGGATGCGCGTCAGACGCGCATTTCCGAACTCCTGAGACAATTTGCTACAAGAATCAGTCTAAAAGTTGTATGGTGCTTTTACCGCAATTAAACCTCATCTACCTCCTAGACTATAAGGCATTAACCAAGCACGTGTTCAGTTCAAGCGAGTATGACGAGTTTGAAAAGGATGGACATAACATACAAAGTGGTCTACATCCCGGTCAAATAGGATTCTGCTGCAAAATTTCATTCATGTCACGTCTATAATGATAGTGCACCCGTCATCTGTTTTGGACGTGCTTCGGCCGTGATGGGGATGCAGATTCGTGTATATGACCAGGCAATTAAGGAAGTTTGCGATTACTTAATCGAAAAATTGGAAAAATGATATATTTGCAATTATGATTTGTCAAGCGAATATACGAACTTATGAAATACCCCTCATATTTTGTATCGTAATTATTTTTCGTGATTATTGTTTACTCCTGATTTTTTTTAAGAACTTCCGGCTAGTTTAAAAAAAAAAGTTTATATTTGAAATAAAAATATTTGGATGAAGTCAATATATACTTTCGATCCTTAAAGATACACATTTACTGTTACTTACTTATTTTCTGGATAATTTACTGTAAAAATAACTGTACATAAATGAAATATGGCCTTTAATTTTCATCTGTTCCAAATGTCAGCTCTGTCTGATCTGTATTGGCTTAGATGACGACGGATTTAAAACCCAATATCACATCATTTTGTAAACACTATCTGGCAGATAATGCCCACTTTGAATATTTTACATATCTTTACACCGCTGCATGATTATCGATTTATGTCATTTGCTGTATGAATCTTGTATTTTGTCTTATAAAGTCTATAAACGGTGCGACAACATGCTAAAAGCCAACTTCTGTGGATTATAAGGGATTTGGGCCTACGGATACTAATGTCACTTTAATCATCGGCGAGTTCTTTTATCCCTTTCGTAAATAAAAACTTCTTCTAAATAGGTGAAAATGGTTGAAGAACCTTAATAAAAAAAAGGAACCAATGACCTTTCATTTGTCATATTCGTACATTTTAACCTCTTATTCAATATTTTCTATGCTTCAAAATACCGATACATTAAGACTGATTTTCTCTCACAAATAATTTGCACTCTGAAACACATTTTAATTAAGGTATACAACCCATCATTAAGAAACAACACTTTCTAGCCATGCTACATGTATCAAATTACACACACACTTGAAAATACACTTCAAATAAGTTGATTCACCGTGCCGGGTTTCAAGATTATGCTTCTAGAAGAAGAAAAAATAACACATTTTTACTCTATATTCATATACAGGGGATATAATTTTGAACATTTTATCATATATTTCCATAAGTATACATTAATTCAATGTCTAAACCGTTCACAATGTTTATGTTTGTATTTGGAATGGAAATATGACACAGTTTAGGAATAACTAGCACTTTTCAAATATCGCCTCTGGCTCTTTGGTGCTAATGATGGGTTGTATACGTTAAGTCATTCTGCTTCACAATTTGGAATTATCCTAAAGTAACTAAAGTAAGTTCATGTGTCTAAATCAAAGTTGATTCAGATTAATGGATAAATAGTATGGAAGATGTGCAATTTTAAAAACGTACACATATACCGCAGAAAATGAAAGGACGGGATACTAATACAAGCAATTTAACATTCTCATCTTGCTCACATCATTTTGCAGTGATGGCCAAACCTTTTGCAGACAGTATCAACTGAGATCAGCCTACACAGACGTGCAGTTTGATCTTAGAATACACTACCTGCTTATCATTACATTATCTCTTATGGCAAATCTAAGATAAACCCATTTTTAAAGATTGTTATTATTACAACCCATCGAAAATCTCGTAACGGCAGCTTATTTTAGCTTAATTGGACATCATACCAAGGTTTGCTATATTAAACATATAAAATATCAGAAAAAATAACAGTTACCTGTACATGTAGTTATTTGGCACAGACAGAAAATCAATTATGCACTTTAAAAAATCTACAAATACGTAATACATGTATTGCTAACTTGTTATTGAAAAAAGGGATCTTCCCTGACTAATCAGGTCCTTAGGAACCAATTTCATATAAGGTGATGGTGGCTTAAGCCTCTGTCCGGGCCAGTGTCTGAATATTGGAGATGCAAAATAAGACTTTTTTCTAATTTTCAGTGTACCATACGGAAAATTCGGGATTTTTGGACAACTTTGGGTGTTTACCTCCTAGTCCCCTGATCCTACGGACCTGATGATAAACAATTGTTAACGGTAGTGTCTGATCTCTAATCATGTATACGAGTGGTGATCCAAACGTTCGTGCACACCACACAAGAACTTTATAATATTACTGTTTCAATATATTTATAATTTATATTGGGAAACATTGGGCCTTGCCTAATATGATACATCCACTATTTAAAGAGAAAAAAAAACAGTTGAATTGCTTCATCAAAACAACAGTCACGGTACGGAAATTACAGAGACAGAGCCAATGGCTCTGCCGCTTAAATCCTCTGGGGCGCTTCCGGCCATCTGTGGCTCTGTCTCTGGGATCACGATTTTTTGACAAAACAGGTTAGTGTTCAACTTTGTAGTTTAATTATTTTCTTTTGGTGCATAAAATAAAAAAAACCGGGAATGTCATGCTCCCCTAAGACCCTTTATCTGCCTGTTCTAATTCTGTGGGCTTTAGGGTCGGCAGGGTTTTCACAGGGTTATTGTCGTCGTAAGGCGACCCTATGTGATTTTTCTTGTTTACATCATGTATTCATGTACATTCCAATGATTAAAAGCCGATTGCCGCAGCCAAAACATGTTATATACTAATCGATGGATACGCTAAGATAAGACATCCCTTTTCCATGTCACAAAACCTTAGAAATGATAGGCAAAAATAAAATTTTAGCAATTTCTATCAGTGGCTCTGTCTCTGGTGGCTGGCTGTGTCTCTGACGGCTGGCTCTGTCTCTGGCTATGCGTGCTAGGTCTAAAATTTTAATCAATCGCAAAATTTGTGTCTAAGTACTGTATCTAATAAAGTCACACACTGAATAGATCTTAATGCTTATGGTGAAGAGTTCAGTCACTGATTAAATGAGTTTGGAAAACTCTTTTTTGAACAGGCACATGATTTGTTTTCATGTATTTCCCAGCGTATTAATTTAACGCTCCCTCATACTTTGCTCACACGCTGAACAACCTAGAGATAAACTGAAAGTACTAGCAGAAGACGAAGAAGAAGAAGAAAAAGAAGAAGAGGAAGAAGAAGAAGAAGAAGAAGAAGAAGAAGAAGAAGAAGAAGAAGAAGAAGAAGAAGAAGAAGAAGAAGAAGAAGAAGAAGAAGAAGAAGAAGGAGAAGAAGAAGAAGAAGAAGAAGAAGAAGAAGAAGAAGAAGAAGAACCCAATCAAATTCAAATCGGTTTCGTGATACCAGAATTATTGAAAAATTGTGATTTTGATTATTGCATTTTTTGAGTTTATAACAATTTAATTGCAAATGTTATACTTTCCAAGAATAAATTTCTGTTTCAAAATTATCTTGCAGATACCTTAATCGTTGTTGAACTAGAGGGACAAGATAGCCTAATATATCGTTTTATATATGCTATTCAGGGAAATACAAGTTTCATAAAAAACACCATGATGTTCTTTATGTTTATCTTTCAACATACGTACGTGAAGTTTATTGATAAAAAACACTTCTTCTATGAATTATTTTTTATAATGTCGGGACAATCACTGATTCTCTGCAAACTATCCCATGCATGAATTTAAATTACAAATTTGATGTATCTTTAAACTTGTGTCACTTAAAAGAATTTTTGGTCGAAATATTGGTTAACACTTACATCTTGATAACCTCGAAATCAATTATCAGTCGAAAAATAAGAACTGGTTATAGATCTAGCACCAGAAATATTTTAGTTGTGATAGAAACTAAGAAACCACTTAGGAGGTTTCGGCTATATTTGTATACATATTGAGAGGCAAAATGAATAATACAGCCTTTGCCTTTAAATATCTCTCTTAATTTTCATCATGTCGACTCAAAATTTTGTATTTTTTTTATTTTCACCCCGAAACCAATTATACAGTTTTGATAAATTTTACCAAAAATTGCTATGACTACCCATACTCCTGCTACATGCTGATTTAGCAAACTTTACACGTGCAAGTTAGCGAAGCATTAAATATTGCCGTTAATCCGTATTTGGTGTCTTTAATCTTTACCACAACAAATCACAACGTTAAATTTTCTCAAACATTCTAACCCTATTCTCGGTGGCTGGTAGAAATCGACCAATATGCCACTTTTTTGCATTAAAACCCATTTTTTCTATGACGCAGCATAATAGTGAAAGAAACGCGACTCTATATTCACTTAGTCAGGTAACTAGGAACATTCTACGCAAATTTTATCAAAATTCGTCAATGAATTTAGAAGGGATTATGTAAGATAACCCGTTTGCCTCAAGTCCCATTTTGCCATGACGCACCGTAATATGGAAAAGTACTAACAATGTACGCGTAGTCCTAGGTGACTAGACTTTTTCTGTGAAAATTCTATCAAAATCCGTTCATAAATGTAGGGGATGTGTACACGCATATGCTTGCATTAATTTAGCGATTTAAGTCCACTTTTTCGATGACGCTGTATACTATTAAAAACCCGTCGCGCCGAAAGAAAAGATAGATGGATGGATGGCTGAGAAGGTTACATCAATAGATGAATACCTTCGGTGGCGTTTAAAAATCGTACATAATCTGTTCATCGGTTTCTCCGAAAAAAAAATAAAGAACTAGGGTACTACTAGTACATGTATATACTTAATTTTACCTCTCAGTATATTAGAATATCATGCATTTTACCGTCGATATAAATCATTCATATGCTTCATTTCACATGTCAAATTGAACATATATTTAGATCTATCGTGCTTAGCATGTATAATATGGACAATAAGGTACAACCTTTTGATAAGTATTGAACAAACAGACGAAAGATATGACTACTTCAGAAACTAGAATACTATAGAATTAGAGGCAAAACAATGAAATGGATAGAGGCTTTCCTGACAACAACAAGCCAAACAGTTGTAGTAACAGATAATTCTTCGGCCCAAATGAAATTCCAGTCTGGCGTCCCCCAAGGGTCAGTGCTAGGTCCTAGCCTATTTCTGTACAACGTCAACGACATTCATGAAGACTTAAATGCAAAACCTGAACAGTCTTGCCTCATGGGAACAAAAGTGGAAAATGGAGTTCCATCCAGACAAATTCCAGTTGCTAACAATAAGTAACATTACAAAACTGATCAAATATAACTACACACTACATGGGTACACCCCGGGACTTGTAAAATCAGCAAAAGATGCATTATTGCATAATAACTAAATACTTAGACTTGACTGGGATCAGCACATATCAAACATAACCAATAAAGCCAATCGGACCCTGGGCTTCCTAAGAAGAAACTTGAACATATCGTCCATACGCACCAAAGAAACTACATAAAAAACCTTAGTAACACTCGAATATATATGGCAACAGCATATGGGACCTACATGAGAAAAATAACACCCAGAAACTTGAAAAGATAAAAAGAAAAGCAGCTAGATTTATGAACAATAGACGACATACCCAGGTTACTGATCTAGCGTAAACAACATGCTTGAACATCTCAAATGGCAGTCCCTAAAAGACAGACGGAGTATGGTCAGGTGAACAACATTTTACAAAATAACAACACACAGGCTAACAGTAGACCCAAATAAATACCTTAGCAAACCAGCCAGACATTCAAAGAACATGCAAGGAGAAAGTTATGCGATCACATACAATAAAACAACATCTAGACAAGATTCCTTCTTCCTACGAACCACCGGAGACTGGACCCCTTCAAGGCCCAACTAGCCAACCATCTGTTTTCTAACTCTGTCTTATATCTATTAACTTTCCCTGTACGTATCTATTTCAACTTTACCTTTTTAGCCTATTTCTTTTGCGCACCCCCTGGCAAAATAACAAGCCTGCTGATTGTGACCAGTTTATGGAGTTTGAGTTTATTGGGGTTTTACGCCGTTTTCAACTACCATGGTCATATCGCGGCGGCTGGAGCACCTACCCATGGATTCCTGTTGTTTCTCAAACCAGTACTATCACAACACCCTTACCGAGCCTCCAGCTGCTCGCCCACTTAGGTTAACGATTTCAAACCCATTGGTGAGTGACAATTTTGTCAGAAAGGGTATTGGCCGCGGCCGGGTATCGAACCCGGGACCTCTCGGATGAGGGTCAGATGCGCTACCAACTGCGCTAAGGCCGCGGCCCCCAGTTTATTGGAAGAAGCAGTAAATAGTAAAAAATCAATATTTGCAGATAACAAAGATTTCAAGTTAAAAATTAAGTTTAATTTTCAGAAAAAAATCAAGGTTAGGAATGTCTAATTAGATATATATTTGATAATAAGCTAATCCGGTATGTTATTCATTTTGAAGGCTGTCATGGTTATAATTGAAAAAAAAATATCCAAAAATCATTGAAATCTGTGAGAAAAATATGAAAATGCTGGTTATTGCTGCTAGCAGTTTTCTTTCCTCGCAAAGCATCAGAACAAGGTGTTATTTGGGAAAGATTAAATGGAGAGATATCGGGTTACATTGATGCAAAATAATTAGACCCAATAACCAGCATTTTTGTTACAACTTTTTATGTGACAAATCGTATGCTAATTGCTCCTTTGTCAACATCCAGTTTGTCGCCAGTAGTAGCTTTGAAAGTGAACAACACTGAAATTTCGATGTTTTGGAAAGCGTCTTATCACTGAATGAACCCTTCACCATACGCATTAAGATCTATTCAGTGTGTGACTTTATTAGATACATTACTTCGACACAAGTGTTGTGATTGGTTAAAATTTTAGCCCTAGCACGCAGAGCCAGAGACAAAGCCAGCTGTCAGAGACGGAGCCAGTCGCCAGACACAGAGCCACTGATAGAAATTGTTCAAATTTCATTTTTGCCAATCATTTCTAAGGCTTTGTGACATGGAAAAGGGATGTCTAATCTAAGCGCAATTGGCTTTTTACCGTTGGAATGTGCATGAACACATGATGTAAACAAGAAAAATCACACAGGGTCGACTCAAAAACCCTGTGAAAACCCTGCCGACTATAAAGCCCACAGAATTAGAACAGGCAGATAAATGGTCTTAGGGGAGCATGACATTCCCGGTTTTTCGATTTTATGCACCAAAAGAAAATAGTTGAACAACAAAAGTGATCACTCACCTGTTTTTGTCAAAAAATTGTGATCCCAGAGACAGAGCCACACATGACCGGAAGCGCCCAGAGGATTGAACCGGCAGAGCCATTGGCAGGCCGGATAAAATATTAATCCGATCACACTTGACCTTTAGACACAACTGACTCTCGAGTAGATCCATCTTCCAAGCGACCAATACACAGTCGTTTCCAGATCAATCTCCTACTCGATCGCACAGGAGAATTTTTGACATGTAAAAATATTCGAGTTCGAGGTCCGAGCGATGTAGATAAAGGTCGATCACCCAAAATACTCCCCATCACCCATACCGACCGAACTCAATATCGCTTGATATGGTTTGTTCAATTTGATCCGATATGCAGTGGGACAATAGCATTATATGCGTTTCGGACGGTTTAGCCGCGATTAGAAAGTAGAATGGCAGTGCTATGGCCGTGTTATGGCAGTGCTATGGCCGTGTTATGGCAGTGATTCAGACGCGATGTGGACGCGGTATAGTGCTCCAACGATTTTCAGATTCCCTCCAAACAATAAAAATATATCAATTTACTAATTATAGGTTAAACAGATCAAAACGAAACCATATCGATGATAATCAGTATTTTGATGTAATATTGACGAGACGATTTGCACGTGCGTCTCTACAATAACATGTTTTCATAGGTTAAAGGTTTGTTTATAAACATCACAAAAGCGTTGGAGACCTATATCTTGTCGCGCGTTTTAACGTTAAATGCGGTTGGATGTTGTAGGCCGTGGTACGGCAGTGTTTTGGCAATAGAACAGCCGCTGACGGCAATACCACGCCCGTTCCGCATTCATAGCACGGCTAAAAAGAAATTGACCCAAAGTTACCGCGTCCAATCACGACCAAAATATTTTCAGATTTTTTAGTCGTGGAATCGTATGTGACCGGGCCTTAAACTACACCATAAAACTTAAATAAAGCTGTATTTGCAATGTCTTGCAATTATATGGACGAATTGTTTATTATGATATTTTTTGCCAATGTCTTATCTTAAATAAGGTACAAAACCATTGTAATCATAAGGAGAAAATACAGAGTCCCTTGGTCAGTTTGATCGAGCACTTTAAGGACACAATAAATCGTCTGTGTAAATCAAACTGTAGTTACGAGGTTTTGCAATGACACCGACGAAATATTAATTCACAATTAAATACTACATATTTTCACTAATTTCTTAGTTTACATTTTACAATCTTTATTTCTTCAGGACATCAAAACTAGTCTTTGTTTGTGGAGAATTTAGATAAAAGATACTTAAGCTATGTTGTACTAGTGCAAGAAAAGGGCGAGAAAAGAGCTTTGTACAGGTAAGATTCAATTGTCAACGAAATAAGTCGACACCCGTTATATTGACATCAGATAAGTCGAATTTCTGCTTAAGTCAAAGTAACAATCTTGTCCCGCCATCATCAATGGAAATCCAAAAAGGTTTTATATTGCGGTAAATAAAGCCTTTAGAATATAGAAGGAAAAATAGCCCCCCCCCTGTTCCTACGGGCCTGGGCATTATTGTATAAACAAAGCGTTGTTTTGTAGTTCGTAGAAGGAAAGGCTTCGAGACAAAAATCAGGCATAAGAAGAATCTGCTACAAGCCACAGTTTTCGTCTTCAATAACCATCGGAGTATCGTCACGGTGAGGAATCACGTCAAACAACAACAATTAGAACAAAACAACAACAACAAATACAGAAAATTTCAAATTAGGCCTTATGCAGGGTGTCCCAAAAGTAACGTAACACTTAAAACCTTTTATATCTCGGCATATATATCAATTGAATATTCCCAATATCGATGACATTGCAGAAGGTTATGTGTAGAAACAAATAAAAGAAATTTCATCAAAATATCATGTCATTTTTATATTTTATACGGGCGAAATGGCCACGAAGTGGCCTTTCGTCCGTCTATAGATTGAAATTTAAACGGAAACAAAAATGTCGGAAACCCTCTGTTTTTTTTCAATGTTAATTGAATGGAAAAATCAGAGGGTTTCCGTGAAATTTCGGGCGGGGGGGGGGGGGTAATTTCGCATTTTTGGACACGAGTGCCCCTGGCTTTTAACGTCATTTTTACAGCAATTACCTGATAATCCCCTTCCTAAACGCTATCAAAACAACCTGTCAGACGCAGTGGATCAATTAATATCGATATAAACAAAGCTCTTGAATTGTGTGTGAATTTAAGAAATACAACAACAAAGGTAAAATTTAACTAAAGACCTAAGCGAAGTCGACCTATGCTAGCTCACGTGTTAACGTTCTTGAATCGATAATTCATGACAGATCAGCGGCCATCTTGTTTCGTTTGCAAATATACCGGCAACAACAATTTTGGCTGCATTCGCCATGGAGTAACATACTGCGCGATAATATGAAGTGGTGTGACACCACAAAGGATGTGTAGATTTCTTACCGGAAGTAATCAACAGAAATGGGCCGAAGAAATCGGTGCAAACGGCGGGTTCCCAAACGACCTCGAGAACTTTGTGTATGTGTAAGTGTCAAAATCTATGGATTTTCAATATCTCAGTTATATTTCAAACCTGTCATATTGGTTTCCAGTAGCAAATGAGTTTCGTACCAAATAAGTTTCGACCAATCAAGTTGTCTGGTCTCGTAACAGTAAGTTTGGCCTCGTTACAGAAAGTTAAGTAGTCTGGTATTCGAAAATGTGTTCATTTGCAAACGAAGCATCAGCTATCAACTGCGTGCATTAGCTAAACTATAATTTTCGGTGATTATTTTTAACATTATTTTGTCTGCATTGGATTGCTGTAGAAAAAGAAAACATTCCATGTTTTCATGTCTCCATTCATCATTTATTTTTAGCAGGTCCGTAGGAATAGGGGGGGGGGGGGCTTAGTTGCAATAATGTAACCGAAACCATTTTGAATGACAAACAAATACCCATCATCAAGTTTGTGGCTACGATATCGCAGCTAGGGGGGGGGGAAGTCCTATCTATAAGCCCTGGCATATGGGGGGGCTAAGCCCCCCCCAAATGTTGTCCATAAATGCCGAAACCCCCCTTCCCAGTGGGCATCTAGGCGCAGGGTTGTGCCTAGGTCAGAATTTTATGGGGACACAGGTGTCCCTGTACCTACAAATCATGAGGACATTGGAAAATTTTGGGGGACAAGCTAAAGTAACAACTATTTTAGTCATGATTTTAAACAAGTCTTGCATTTCATGTTGACATCAGTCTCGCTCAACCACGGACATTTTACCAACCAATTCTTATAGAACTTTTGTTCCTTGCGTTTGATTTGTCTCTGAGAAAGATGATTGATGCATTTGGCTGTCTACATCGGCAGACGACACAGTATCGGGTGTTTTATCCCCCATTCATCGATTTCACATCGTCTGCCAGGGTTTTTTTTTACTAAGATATTGGGGCCGAATTTCGGCCCCTTCCCCTCTGGGAATTTTTCCCCTAAATTGTAATTTTCCCCTCATAAATCAATGTTTCAGCCTTTTGAATGTTCTCCCATGGGAGTATTTATGTTAATAATCAAAGATCTTCAGTTTATCAGCTTATAAATTGCTATCCAAATCTTTTTCTTGGCGCCCTTTTTCTTTGTGTTTTCTAAAATATTTGAAGCATTTTCAGTATTCAAGCAAAAAATATGCTTGAAATTTTTTCCCCTACAAGGACTCGTTCGACGCATTTTTCCCCAAATGAAGGGCCCGGGCCCCTTCCCCTAACCGTAAAAAGAACCCCTGTCTGCTATCTTTCTAGAACTCGGCTCAAATGATCATAAGGCTAAGATGTTTATGTTAATCTATAGCCAATAGCAAATGTATTGAGGACAGATGAGAAATTGCATTTGTATGTGTAAATGTATTGAATTACCATGACTTAACATGATTTCTATATTCATTTCAGCTATAAAACAAGAATCTACATGGGTTGGTTCAAGTTATTTAAAAGTAATTGTGCAGGCCTAATTGTGAGGCCAAGAACCAGACACATTTCAAGTGAGTTGATTTGTTGTTTACCATTTTAACCCTTTCTCAACCAACAAACTTTTAGAGTGATCCACTTCAAAAACACACAAATGACAAAATGGAAGGTATTCAAGATAGAATTTGTGTGAAATATGGCAAAGAAAATATTGAGACAAAAGGAGAAACTGCTGGTTATCAGTAGTTTCTTCTTTTGTTTCAATGTTTTCCCAAGCCATTTCTATTAGGGACGTCAAAACCAGGTCTTGTTTGGGAAAGGGTTAAGTTTATCTTAGTAAAAGAGTACAAAACATGGCAAAGTTAAACACATTACAGCAATATTGCACATACTTAGTTATCAAATAGGAAAAAAGACTCCCTTATCTAAATAATTTTAGTGAGTTTGTATAGATTCTGATAATTCTGATAAAATAGCACTAGGTCTGTTTAATCACTGACTCTTACTGGACTGTCTGTTAATAAATTGCTGAGTGTAACGCTGCACGCCTAGGAGGAATTATAGTGTTTGAAATGAGATATCATGTAACATAATTATGTTAAATGGACAGGTCTGTTGCTGCCCACTGCAAATGCTGATCAGGGAACACTTCAGTTGTGGATACTTACTCATATGATAATCATATTTTGGATAAGACGTTTAGCTGAACCTATTTATATAGAAATTTAATTTTGAGGGTTCAGCACATTTAAAACTACATTTTTTTGTATTTCTGAATCTTAAGAAAATAATATGTCATGAGTTCTAATGAGTTTCAATTCTGTATTTATTGAAAAAGATATATTTAGAACTCAGATATTTTCATGCGCGGATCCAGAGGGGGGTCATGACCCCCCCCCACCTGGAATTTGGCAAAAAAAGGGGTTATAAAAAAGATTACTGGTTATGGCCCATACAAGCAGCGTCATTCGTCCCTGTGTGCCACGACAAACCGTTGTTATATTTAGTCCTTCATGGTATAACATGTATCTGCATGGATCCAGGGGGGTCATGGGGCCTGACCCCCCCCCTGGAATTTGGAAAAAAAGGGGTCGGATCAGAAGAACCCCCACCACCCAACCCCACCACCCCCCTGGGAAAAATACCTAAAATACCTGGATCCGCGCTTGATTTTATCTGAAAACTTTAGAAAGTTTCTAAGTTTTTCCCTCTCCTGTAAAATATTACAAAATTTAGTTACAATAGTTTTGCACTAAGCCCTCGATTTGCCTTATGACCATCATAAGTGTTGAGATATTATATATGTATTTGACGATTTTGTCAATTTTCATGTTATGAATTTAATATGCATATAAATGTATACATGTATTCAATTATCATTTTTGCAGACATGGTGAAATCAGAAAACAGGGGTATGTTGAACAGCTGTATAAAGTCTGGTGGAATGGAATGTGTTTCAGAAAGGCCTTGAATGGTACGCATTTATTCTTTATCCCTGAAACAATCTTTATTTTATCATATCATGTACAAAGTTAGATTTTTTCTGAATTATAAAGTATGGTGAAAAACATTACTTTCTAAATAAAGTATACTTAGCCATACAGTACAAATTGTCTGCAACCTGTTTCAGCATGGATCAGTTTGAAATATTGGTGTTTAGAAAAGGTTGCACAAGTATATATTTACATGTCTAGATCTATGCTTGATTGGAATGTGACAATTTTAATGATGAGTTCACAGTTTACATGTTGAATTGCCCAGGTAGGTAATTAAGCAGCAGGGGTGCAGTATATATATTTTGTAGATAAAATGTTCTGTTCTGTTCTGTATATATTTAAGGGCACATCCCCTGCCGCTTAATGAAACCCACCCTGCATTAAAAGGGATGATTTAAATGGGTAATCACAGCTTTTTAAAGTAATTACAAACTTTTCCAAAAGAACAAGAAGAAGTTTACATTCTTCAGTTTAAACAATGTAGGATATATCAACAATCAAAATTTTCTACTTTTCATTCAATGTTTTGATTTTGAAAATATGCATATCCTTTTTCCTTTTGCAATATATGTATATATATATTCATATTGCAGAAAATTTTGTAAAAATACATTGAACTTTTTTTGATGATTTAATTACTGATTTTGTCATCTCATCAGCATCACCTTTGAAATTTTTGATAATATTTTTCATTGCATGTATTGTTGCATTTTGACAAGGCTTGAATTATTGTTAGAAAAGTAGAAAATGCCAGGATGCCAGGAGTTGTGATTTTTAGGGGTCAGTATAAGGCTGAAATGTTACATTTGTTACTTTTGTATAATTGCAGGTTCATAAATCAGGTGCACAGATGACTAAAGATGATGCTGACAATGATGATTACCGGTGTTATAACAGACCAATTGACAATTTGTGGACATTGTTTGGTCCATACAGTGATTGTTTACAATATCCATGATGTATAAACATTCAAATTTTAAATCCGACAAAACTCCATCCTGTTTTAACCAATTCAAACATAATGACATATTTTGACAACCTGGTGAAAGATTTTGAAAACATTGAGGAAAATGAAGAAATGGTTTTGTGACAAGCAATTTTATCATTTCCCACAATGTTTTTTAGCCAGTTAGATCAAAATATATGAAATTTTATTCTCTTGAAATTGTCATCTGCAACATCTTTCAATTTGGGACAGTCTTAAAAAATCCCTCTGGTAATTGGTTACAAATGATATAGTGCAGATAATCAAATTCAATAGAATATCATGTTATGACTTGTAAAAAACCAGCCAAAGTGTCATTCATGTTTATGAAAATTAGCATAAATTTTTAACGTTTTATTTGATTTTTTTTCTTGCTATCAGAAAACATACACATTAACCCAAATAAGTCCTGATTTTGTCATCCCTGAAAGAAAAAGCTTAAGAAAACATTGAGACAAAAGAAGAAAATGCTGATAACCAGCGTTTTCTCCTTTTATCTAGATATTTTGTATGCTAAATTGTACCTAAATCCTATCTTTATCAACATTCATTTGATTTTTGCAGGATGTTTCCTATTGGATCACCTCTAAATTCTAGAGTTTGGGAAAGGGTTAAATCAGAGTAATAACTGGTATAGAGATTTGATAGACATAATGGTGTTATGCCTGCCAACAGCATATCTTCTGTCCTCTTTATTTCAAGTTGTGCACCGGTCCATGAGAAAACTTTCAACCAAAGTAAATAAAGTTTACACTTGTTTAGTCAACATCTGATTTGTCAAATTTCTGCTTAAGTCGAAGTGAAAATGTGGTCCTTGCATCACCAATGGCCATAGGGTATCAATCAGGTTAGACAAATTTGATTATTTTAAAATGAATAAATCTATTGAAATACAGTAGGAAAAGGAGATAATTTGCTCCTTTCGAGCAATTTTCCATTTCCTGCTATATTTTGATAATACACGCACTTGCCTAACAAAAATGAATAAATATCATTAATCAAAGCCGAAAAGAATTGGGATAAGTCAAATTCACGATATCTCGAGCTAAAATGACGTTCCCTACGACTTCGACACAACGAATATTACGAAACGTATTGGAAAACGGCTTACTGTCGTTTGAAGGCAATGCTGAAAACTGTTGAGATGAAGTGAAACATGCTAGTGATAGTGAACTTTCCGAGCGTCTTCAATATATAGGAACTTTTGAAAACCATGGACTGGATGGGAGAAAATGTTGAAAAAAAACTATGCCTGTTTGCGGTTTTTAGCTCACCTGAGCACAAAGTGCTCAAGGTGAGCTATTGTGGTAACTCAATGTCCGTCCCTCTGTCAACAATTTGGTGTTTACACTGTATTATCCACAAAAGTTGGCCAATCTTGATCAAACGTGGTCAAAGCAAGTATGGTCATAAGTTCTCGGATGAGTTTGATTATGGGTCTGATCGGACCTGGAAGTCCGAAGTTATGTTTCCTTGAATATATTAAAATTAGCTAGTTTTGACTTTGTTTACGCTCTGGCATCTACAAATATCAGTTAATCATAATAAACTTTGGACACAATGTTGGTGACCATTTGATCTCTCATGAGTTCGATTTCGAGCTTGATCGGAATAGAATGTCATGAGTTATGTGCCCTTGAATTTTACAAAATTGCCGTTTTAACAGTTTTCGACTTTCTTTACACTAGAATCTACAATTATTGATCAAACAAGACAAAACTTGATAACAATTTTAGTGACCATAAGATCTTGCATGACTTCGATTTTCAGATTGATTGGATAAGAAAGTCATGAGTTATATGCCCTTGAATTTTACAAAATTGCTGTTTTCTACAGTATTTGACTGTTTACACTCTAGCGTCTATGAATATTGATCAATCAAGACGAAACTTAGACACAATGTTGGTGACCATTACATCACACGAGAGTGTGATTTTCAACTGGATCGGAATGAAAAATTTTGAGTTATGTGCCCTTGAAATTTACAAAATTGCCGTTTTGACCGTTTTCAAATTTGTTAACACTCTAGCACCCACAGTTATTGAGAAAAAAAGACAAAACTTCGACACAATGTTGGTGACAATAAGATCTTGGAGGAGTTTGATTTTCAGTACGATCAGATCAGAAAGTCGTGAGTAAAGTGCCCTTGAATTTGACAAAATTGGCGTTTTCGACTGTTTTTCGACTTTGTTTACTCTCTAGCTTCTACAGTTTTTGACCAATCAAGATGAAACTTGGACACAATGTTGGCCATAAGAACTTGCATGGGTTCGAATCGTTCCCATCGGATCAGATAGTTTAGAGTTATGTGACAAAATTGCAGTTTTCGAATCTAACTACTACAAATATTGAAAGAACAAGGCAAAACTTGGCCATAATGTTAATTACCAAGTCTTGTTCGGGAAAGGTTTAAGGCAGTCCTCCCCCTAATGAGATTCGCATGACGTCGGAATTATTCGGGTTAGGCTGAAATCATTCAGAGGAGGAACCTTCCACTGCTGAATTATTACGACCGCATCCGGATATGTTATGTAACGACGACACTCAGAAAAAACATACGTTTTATGAATCTCAAAATGGCCACATTACGGGTATTCTACCTTAATTAAATATCGATTACTCGTAATCTTACCTCCCAAAAAAGACAACAATATGTATATTCGGGATAATTCCACTGATTCATTTAAAATTATTGTGTGCAACATCTTCCTATTTGGACCAAAGTCAAATTTTGACGTTTGGGAATGGGTTTATTATGTTGATTTCAAAATTCATACAATTCGTTATGATGTCTGTGTGACAAGTCTGTAAGGTCATTGTTCTTGGTCAAAGACACATGTATGTCAAGGTCATAATTACAGAACCTCATAGACCTATAGACTCTACTCCAAGTTCCAACAGGCATTTGTGCTTCACATGCACGTCTTTTAGTCTAAAACCCTTTGGACTTTGACGAGATAGATCTAATTTTCAAGGAATCGTTTAGGTTGACGTCGACATCCTTTCGCCCGTTTCTAGGCTTTGCCTACTTTCATATTATATGATAAATAGAACACACCCTATTTTATCAATGACGTCATTTCTATATTATAGTAAATGACGTCCTCTAGATTACGTACCTTCTGTCGCTTTACTTGAATTATTCTTGTGCTATATAAAGTTTTCAATAACTGCCTCACATGTGTCCACAGAACTGTTCCTACGTTATCTTTGAATGTTGGAAAGCAATATTGTAACAAAGTCATGTTCTTGTTTTGGTAACTATAACACAAGTCTATCCACAGAAAATAGATGAATGCATTCAAATCCGTCGTGTGTCCGCCGAGGAAAGTCTAAGCTTTTGACTTGATATCCCAAAGACTAAAATTTCAAAATTCACTGTACTAATGATTTAAACGAATCTTGTTCAGACAAAAATCTTCTAATCGACTTTCCTAGACTTCCATTTACAGTCTCATTCAAAGCTGAAATGTTTTATGCGCTGCGGGATGTTTCCGATCTTTTTTTTCTTCTACAGTATGTTTACCAAAGTCTGACCGAGATCATTCAAATTTAGGTATTTTTGAGTGGGTTAGTTCTGTTCTTGGTGGATCTTTTGTTTTAAATTAAAACTGTAACTTTCTTTGCACATATATGGGATATTTTGTGAATGATATGATTTACTGCATATTTACGCTGTGAGAAATCAAGGGCAAGTAATCAAGAAAATACAAAAGGCATTTTGAAAGTTTTCATATTACAAATTACGGTAATATATCTACATTCACCACCAAAAATATAAATCAAATAAAATAAGAAATAAAAACCTGTTGTGGTTTTTCGTAAAGTTAATCCATCCAAAAATCCTAAAAATTCATAAACATGTTTAATGCCCCTTTTCTCCTGTACATGGCATCCAAGGAATAAACAACAACATGTATTTAAAGTGCAATACACATATATATCACTGCATCAGCAATTTTCAAATTATAAATTGTTAGTAAAACTGTATAAGAAATTGATTACCATCTAATGGCATAGTGGGTGACTTACCCCACCCACTTTGATTTAATATATCTTCCAAACCAAGGCTCCGTTCAAGTTGATACTTTGCCTATGTAAAGTCAATATGTTAGTGGTCATGTGTGGCGAAAATGAAGAAAATCGGGTTGGGTCACGGAAAGGGCCTTATTGACACTCATCCTTTACAATGTTTTACAATTTCAAAGAATAACAATAAACATAGCATATTATAAACGTGACATGTTTTTGGTTAGTAAAGTTGTGTAGGTGTGCGGAAGAGAGGTAGGACTAGAGTGACAGATGAAGTTAAAGTTATTGAATATGCTTAAAAATGCATTCAGATTTTATAGTTAATAAACATAGTACATTCATTCCTCTTAAGACCTATCAATCAAAGTCAATATTTCCTAATATTGGTATCCTGTATAGACGGCGAGATTTGACCCGGCAGAGCAGACCAAGCGGAAAGGTCAACATACTTATCGTCCAGGGGCGATAGGTATGCCGCAACCTCTCGTGATTTGCTGAACACTTCGCTTGCTTCGCTATTTACAGCTAATAATCATATTATTCAGCGACTTAACAGTATGGCACGTGCAAACATTTGTCGCGTCGTCTTAAAATGGTAATTGGTGAACTGAATATGCAAAAATACTGATCCTGGTCAGCTTGTGCAATCTGTACGGTATCACTAGGATGTGAACTGTATTTAAGTATTTTCATTTTTTGGAGATTACGCCTATTTTAATGATTAGCTTTACTGAAAATTTCGATCCAAATGGACCACGGTAGCTAAGCATTTTTATTTGACTAGATTAGATAAAATCTTAATTTCACATGGCGGCACAATGTTGTATAACGGATACAGTGCACACTTTTACGTTAATTAACGACGGACCATTCCCATCTAAACTGGACAATAAACTTTTCCACTTTTGTGTACAGTTAAGGTCACTCTGCCGGGTCAATTATTTTCCTCTATACAAGAAATACCATGGCGTTACATAATGTTGACAAAACTAAACAAACTGGCACAATTACACTAATATATTTGCATATATGTTTATATATTTTTTTCAATTAGGGCAAGCTATAGCTTGAATTTCAAAGAGTGCATTTTACAAGGAGCGCATATTGCCAGGATTTTGTATTCCAACTATCAATCAGGTTTGTAGAAACGAAACACACAACTGATTTTTGGGATCTCTTGAAATTTGATTTTGCACAGTGTAGGTAAGGAACAGTGTGTCAATAATGAGCACACTGTGCAATTCCTACGCTGCCCGATAATATCATATGATTTAGAGTGTTTTAAGGGGGACTGCTCCAGTTTCCTATTTTTTTCCCTAATGATAGAATTTATATATATTTTGTATGTTGAAATTATATGTTATTACCAATTGAAAAATGAAATAAAAATGGAGGGTCAGCGATCTTGTTTGAACTTTATAGGCATTCGTATCACATACCCCTACATCGAAAAGATGCACAATTTCTTGCACCTGTCCAAGGTCACTAAAATGCTAATAAAATGATGTATATTTATCGTTTAGTCCCAAAAACAGATTGAAAGTAACGTCTTACATTTAAGGGGGAATGCTCCAGTTTCCTAAATTTTCCCCCAATAAATTAACGTTTTACATTTAATAAGAATAGAAAACCCAAAATATGTGCTATTATAAAAGCGTATAAAACAGCATGCTCACGTGTTCGGTTAGACCAACGAAGATGTAGTGTTTTATGTCATAATTTGCATATTTTTGGAAATATTTCAAGTTCTACATAATAGAATTTGATAAAACTTCCTCATTGCATTAAGCAACATGTCCTGGTAATAATTCAAAAAGAAAATGTATAGGTCAGCGCACTTATCAGTGAATTACAGCATTTTTTATCAGCTACACATGAATAAAATGACGCAAAACAGTGGTAACTGCATACACACTTACGACTGTCTTGCTCTAAATAATCGATTTCCATCTTGCGGAAATCAGTTTTGCATAATAAATACACTTTTACCGCCGAAAATGGTAAATTGTAATGTGTTATATTATTGAAATTATAGTAGCGAAACATATTGGTACGAAATATTTAATTTACTACAGTAATGACCGAGTGTTCCGAAAAACTGGAGCATTCCCCCTTAAATACATAAAAGCAAATGGGTTGTACACAGTGAAGTCTATTTTTAGTTTCATGTTTGGCATTATCGCTGATCAAGCGTTAAACTGCCGCATGTGAACACAATTGACCAAACGCCGACTGTCAATCAAAAACATCGATTAGCCAATGGACGATCAGAAAAATGTCATGTCCCAATTGTTCTTCGTTGCACGGGTTATTGTATCGATTTATCGACTGACAATCAAAACAATCGACATGCCAATGACAAAGAATTTTGTGCTAACAATAGACTAAGTTTAACGTTATGTTTTGATAAACCGTCGGTGTTGTTATAAAATCTCGTAACTACGGCTTAAATCAAGCCGTAGTTACGAGATTTTATAACAACACCTAGGAAATACTAATTTGTTCGTCCAAATTTACGTCACGATTAACTGGACAAAATCTTTCCCTATTAATGATCACATCCGCATTGTTTGTCTTAATTTCTATGTTGGGCGGAGCGATCTGTCGATTGGCGTTTGGTCAATAACCCTCGTCCCTATCAACATACATTATGTCGTTTGCAACAGCATTTAAATCAGTGCAGTATAAAATATTGCCGTAAGGGAAAGCGTTATAAACTATCCTGTTTACTGCAGCCTCTTTAAAATTCCCTGAACAATTTCTGTACTTTATTATACATTTTTTACTCAGTAATTTTGAGTTTGACTATTGGAGTACGTTTAACTCTTTACCAAACAGCAAAATGTTAGGGCGCTCTATTTAAAAAGCTACTGGAAAAAAACAAAAAATGGATGTTAACATACATTAAACTTTTGTATATTAATGACATTGAATATATTGAGACAAAAGTAGACATTGTTGGTCATCAGCCTTTTTTTTCTTTTGGCTCAATGGTGTTTTTTTCAAACATGTTCTAATACATACATCAAAACCAGGACTTGTTTAGGAACGGATTAGATTATGAATAGTACAAACCTTTTTTTTTTGCGAAAGAATATTTAACATAGAATATTATACTTTGAGTCTTTTTCAAACGGTAAAATATCAGGGTCGTTCAAATTCAAAGCTGCTACGGACGACAAAATTGGCGTAAACAATGAAAGGATTTATGTAGATGATTTATAGAAAATATTGGGGAAAAATGAAGAAATGCTAATTATCAGCGTTTTCTTCTTTCTCCATGCCTTTTTCTAAATGGAAAGTCAAAACAAGGACTTGTTTGGGAAAGGGTTAAACTGCTGCACATTTCTGAAGTCAAGATTTTTCAGACTTTCGAAACGATGACTATAACAAAAACATGTTGATGAGGATATTGCGAAAACAATCTTAGACTAGATCTTTTGGAATTTCTTCTTTTCTGTGAACGTTATCTAACTGATTCATGGATTTGGAAACAAGCTGGTTGGGGTTGAGATTCAGAAATATAAGTTGTATTGCTACAAAGTTAAAAGCATGCAGACATGTTGAAAAACACAGGTTTAAAACATTACATACATGTTATATTGTATTTTAATACAATATAACATGTATACCAACACAATACACCAATAAAAGGAACCAATACAATGAGCCAATACAATTCTTCAATACAATTAAAATTGTATTGAATAATGTTATTGGTCCTTTATTCAAAAAAGTGGCATTAATGGTTTTAAGTATAACCAATAAAAATACACCTACCAGATAAAGAATCGCAACATTTTCAAATTTCAATAGTTCTGTTTTAAACGAACCAGGATCTAAAATGGAACTTTCTTTTGTTCGCAAGGAAGGTTTATGACAGTAATGTTCAATTGAATATTTAAATTTCCAACGATCTTGCCAGAATTACGTCAATTTATTATTTTACGTTAACACGTCCTTATGTCTTGCAAGTTAAAAAGCAATCCTCAAAGATAGTTTTACTGATAGTGTGTGATCAGTTAAACCGTAAAAACAAAACAAAACAACAAAAAAAAATAAATAAATTCGCTGAGCGCAGTAAGAGTCATGTCATAACTTCCGGAAAACGCCCGTCAACATATCAATTGAACTTGAATTCTGGAATAAACCAAACAGCTTGGGGTCCAAATTTTCTCGCCTTTCAAGGCTGCGGTACCATCTTATAGCAAACGCCAGTGTACAGGATTGATCCTGATCTTCGACTGAACCAGTTACAATCAGTCGGTAAGATATTAGCCAAAGGGCCATGGAAATTCATAACAGATTCCTAATAGCAGCAGATTCCACATAAATGAACATTGGCAGACATGAGTAAGCCATCGCAAATGAATGATTCAAGCAGAAGCAAACTTTTTTATATCTGTAATAGCCTAACACTTTGGATACATTTCGCTTTTTAAGACATCGTATCCATCCTAAGACGGTCCGATCCAGTTTAAGAGATGCAGATCTGTGCTTCGGATGTCCGCACAAGTCATGGAACTCACCCTAATGCCCAGGCAGGCGGGCTTGGATAAACATTTGAAATGTCAAAGTCGATACTCGTATGTACGTTGACAGTGTGTTGCGCCCTGTTGTCCCTGATATCATCTAGGACGATTCCATGGCATGTTGTGACAGCGTGGCGCTCCTGCACACACTGCTGCTTTCAAACGACGGTTTTGCATCAAAACAAGATTACTACCCTTTTTTAAATGTTTGCTATCGAAGAATTTCGGGATTGTCTGAAAAGGCGCTTTCGTAGTAGTCTAAATCTCCGAAAAAACCTGTTTTGCGAACGAACAACCTTTCAAGATGAGTTAACTAAGTATCTTTAACACCAAATCGCTTCGAAAATGATGTCAATGTGACGAAGATGCTAGCTGTTTACAAATACAAGGGATATGTAAAACCATTAATTAGTATGTGACTTTTGAATTAACACCAGGTGTCTTTAGGGTGAATTTTTTGTCTGTAAATGTCTAAGCAATCTTATGATGTGTCGTTTACTGTTTGACAAAATATTACATACGAGGGTTGTTCGGAAATTATTGAGACAACGCTTATAGGACTTAAATTATGACAAGCAAGGGATTAAAAAATATACCAAAACAAAGACCATTTATATTTCTCTACATATGTAACTTTTTTTCAAAAATTCCTGTTACAATAAACAAACTGGAGTCAATAAACCATTCCTATCTGGAAGGTACAGGAGCACCGCGACGTCATTTACATGACGTCAAAATAACTGACGTCCATAATAGCGCGTCGAGTCGACCTGCTAACCCTGGCTTTTTACGGAGGAGCCGATCCATTCACTGCCTAGACACTTGATTGTTGTTTAGTTTCTGGATTGTAGAAATACATTCACGTTTCATCGCATGTGATTATACGGTCGAGAAAACTTTCACCGTCTGTTCGCCACCGATTTAAGAAGATTTTCGATGCTGCAACTCGCCGTTTTTGGTAACTTTCTGATATTAGGCTGGGTACCCAACAGGCGCACACACGTACCATGTTGAGATGTTCAGCCAGTATCTTATACGCTGTGGCTACACCAAAGTCAAAGGTGCTAGCAATGTCCCGCACTGCCAAACGAGCGTCTTCGCCAAGTGTGTAAGCAACGTCAGACGTCAAAACATCAAATTTTCCGTGATGATCATCAGCCGGCACGCTCTTTTTGAGTAGTATAGAGTTGTTGTCATTTCAAAAAATTGTCTGGGCCATCTATACACCAGCGCTCGAGACACACCGCTACCACTCTGTGCCATTTCCATCAATTTCTTTGTTTCCAAGAGAGTCTTTCCTAATTCCACGCAAAATTTTATGTAAAATCGCTGCTCCGCCTTTACGTCACAGTTAATGTTGACGTTGATGTTGCGATGGTAGCAACTTCCGCAAAAACACGATAACCTGCGTATTAACGACTCCAGTGTTTTGAAATTTTGACTGAATCACGTCACAGATGGACGTTACACGCAACGTAAATTTAGTAGGTTAATTCCCGCGTTTTCATTGTGAATTTAGTTGTTTAAGTTGTACGATGTAAATAGAATTAGAAATAATTATGAGGTGCTCCGGGTCGGGATGCCATGCATATAAAATATGCGAATTTAACCAAAATAATACAATAAAATTATGTTTTTTATCTACCTACAATTTAAATAGATGTTGTTTCGAACATATATGTTATATCAACTTGATCCGATATCTTTTAATGAAAATAAATGAAGTGTCTCAATAATTTCCGAACAACCCTCGTATGATGTCAAAATAACAATATCTTTGAAATTATTAACAGGTTTTAAGATATTTGATATTGAACGAGTGTTGTGTTACTTTATGTGGTAGGTGTATACAAGAGAAAATGCACTATTTCATTTTTTGATATGTTTTGCTTTATCGTCACATAAATCATAGAATTAACAACTTGAATCTTTATTACATACTCCATTTTGAATAAATACGAAATAATAAATATAAACACAAGAAACTGATCAGAGACACAAATAAGAGGATTGAAAACATTTCTTTTTTTTTTATTTCAAATCCAAACCTTATGTTGTGGGTAGGCCTACTCATTTTAACCGTCTCGGCGATACGATTCTAATTAGTACACAGGGAGTATAATTTGAGAAACATGATGTGAAATGTTTAATTTTGAAAAAAAAACATTACTCCATCTTATCTCTAGCTCTGATTTGCCATTATATCATTTGCGACACATAAAGATAAAGATCAGCCTGTTCATTAGTACAGCCCGATCTGAACTCTGGTTGCTCTAGCTTCTTTATCAGACTACACATCATCTTCGCTAGCCAAGGTTGAACCCACGTATGTTTGTATTCACCCTTGGCGGATTTAGTCCGATTATCTTGAACTCGCGAAGCGTCGCCTAGTCTTGCTTGTTGTTTACGTTATTTCGTTCATTATTGATTACGTCATTAACGCGCGTTGTCTTTCGCGTCATGCGGATTAGGTAAAAGTTAGCTGCTTCTTAAGTCGAGTTGTCAAAAGTATAATAATTCGTCGATTAAAGATAGGAATTCCTGTCTATTTGCAGTGAAATCTTAGAAAAAATCGCCCATCTTCGCGTTTTGAGTTGCAAATGCAATGCCTTTTCCCGCCCGTTGTCATGAATCGGTTACTCATAACAAATGTATCAGTCGGCAATCTGATTGGTTCCAGCGAGACCTCGCTGGAACCAATGAAAACGCTTTCCAGGACACCAAGAAAATCGGACTTAATACGCCAAGGGTGAATACAGAAACGACGTTACGTCTAAGATGTCACCCTTGGCTTGCGAAGATGACTACACATGTGCGAACAATACTCGGGTATGCAAAGGCTGATTTGGATATGATTTATTATTATGTTTGTCCAAAGGATTTATGGTTTCGTTTCAAGTTTCAACATGTATATTCATAAAAGTATATTTGATAAGTATGACACATCACGCTAAAATGGACACATAATTTTGATGCCCTGCCTAAAAATATTCATGTGTAAATGTTCTACTAGTCAGTCTGAGCAGACTGAAAAACTAAAAATTATCAAACAGAATAATTTTGAAATAAATAAAACCATTGGATTATGGTAGAAAATGAGAAAAAGTATTCTCATTTCCTACTACTAGTATATTTCAATTATGAATGAGAAACAAATATTATCAAATGCAATTTTTATCAAAACTGAAAACAAATAAAAAAAAAAGTCGATACTTTTCAAACTTCCAGTAAAATCCATTTTAGCGTGAAGGTTCATACATTTTTAAGCATTTTAGACCTACATACTAACAAATAAATTCTATAGTCGACATTAGTTATCTCGATATCGGATGAGTTGAATTTCTGCTTCTGAGAAGTTAAAGTCTCTTCCCGTCCTCTTCAATGGACATAAAAAATCAAACGAATTAATTCAGAAATATTGTCATTGAAATAAAGCAGAAAAATGGAAAGATATCATTTGTATTTTTTCAATATTGAGTAACAAACATGGCCAAGTGTCATTTAAATCGAAACTGAACAAGAAAAAAGAATGAGTCGAACTCTAGATATGTACATGTATTTCAGCGGTCCGTCTGTCTTCGACACAACAAGTGTCTATCGTACAATAAATAAAACATGCTGACAATGGTTAGACAACTCAACCCTTTAACAACTGGTTTTGATGGAAATGAGAGAGAGGACTTGGGAAAATATTGAGATAAAAGACGAAAATGTTAAAAAGATTTTCTCCTTTTGATTTCAATACGTTCTGCACAACTCTATAAATAAATTACATGGGTAATACCGGGTTACATGATTTCTTGAATTTGTATGTGTAAAAATCTGGTTTCGGCTTATTTTTTGAGATATGGGTAAATAAAGTGGGTGGGGTAAGATGGACTGAAACACAGTAGGGGTCATTCTAAGTCGCTTATCTTTCTTATTTTTAGCCCAAGATGCGTGAAAATTTGTATGCGTGTCTAGTGATATATGCGTTAAACATTTATTGGCTTACATTTGATATTCCATGTATATCTTTTCCGTAATACTCTTTCTTCCCAGCAAACATTGCCATATCGGACCGATATCGGCTATATGTCGGAATATCGGTGTCGGCTTTCTGATATCGGCCCGATGTCGGGCCGATATAGATATATTGCAGATATACATTCAGATATTAGTATATTGCTTGTACAATCAATTCGAGTGAAACTGTCTTATTTTGTTAAATAATCAAGTTTGTAATCTGATAATACGGGTTGTAAATTTAAGTCGATATCGGTGCGACATCGGGCCGATATCACCCATATAGTGTTTCTCACAGCATTGTACTTCTACCTACGCACCGCCTTTGCACCGGTTTCTCGGCTCCGAAAGGTTCGACAAAGATTTACATTACTTTTTTTGATTTCTTCTTAATCATCGAGAATATTTTCGTGCAGAAATTTATACATCTTATCAAACCCTTCTTCTAATACGATTAAGTGCTGTTGATTTTGCAATTACACGTGATTATATGTAAGTGAACGTAAATTGTAATGCATTTTCGCGACATTCGATCAGTCACTGTTTTGTGTCACAAATGAAACTATATTGTGCTACTTTTGAAATACTCTTTAATCACAATGTAAGGAATGTCAAACGTTCCTTGTTAGATTTTTACCCAACTTATTTCAGAATCTTATGTATTGCAGGTCACATGTATACCTATCTGTGCAAGGTGGGGTGTCCAGGACGGACATGTCCAAGAGGGTCCTCAAAACCTGCCTCAACAACCAGTAAGCAATCCAATACAACTGGTATGGTAAAAAGGCGAAAGAAAATTCAAAGATCTGAAACTGGCCCAGGCAGTACTTAGTAAGTAAATATTTGTTTGATTAAGACACTTTTATCTTTAGAGGCAGAACAACAAGCTGTTATACTAGCAATTTGAAAATAAGTATCCTCATTGATAAAATTTGTAATTTCTATGTACCTTCAGAAAATTCATAAGTCGGCATTTTTTTGAAAAGCCTCATTAGGCCAAATAAAAAATATGTGATTCAGGTAACATCTCTAAATAACCAGGGCAGGTTGGTAGGGTTTTTTCCTTTACTTCAGCACCAAGTTATAAAACAAATTGAGGTATGCAGATTGATGGCGGTATGATGTTTTAGTTTGCTTCTTCTGTCTTGGTTTTTTTTTGTCACAACTAAAGGTTTTACAATTTACTCTTACCTTTTTATTTCTTTTGTAGAATCGGTCATGAAGTGCAAAAAGGTAACTGCATCAGAAGTAGATCAAGAGTGCAGAGAGTGGTTTCGGATGGCTAGCGACATGGATGGTGGCCGTAAGAGACGCCAGAAAGGCAGAAGACAGGAAATAACATGGAAACAACCGTGGAAACACTAATGATAATGATTGTTAGGACTAGCATTTTCGCTGTTCAAATATAAGGGAATTCAAGAAACTGCTATGTTAAAAGTGTTTTTGAACTAAATCGGCAGAGTGGAAAATGCTTAAATAATTACTTTTCAAAGGAGTTGCCTCTATATTGGGGCAAATGTGTTGATGGTTTACTTACTGGCTCATATTGTAATTGATTTTATGTACTTATGCATTTTGTTCCTGCTACACACAAGTTTATACATTTTGTCTCACACATGCCAGTAGGTTGGAGCTAGGGCATGGTATCTGCCTAGTCATTGCATTGACAGATGCACTGTTCTTGCTCTTGCCCCTCGGTATATGTATTTATATGATTGGGGACTAATATGTAAATACATGTATATGTGTGTAGCAGATCACTTGTGTTTTCTGCTTGTAAATGTATTTCATTGTTATTCCCCCGCATCGAAAGATCTTTTTCTGTGATTATCATCATTCTTCATTTAATTGTGTTGTCAGTATTACATGTATATAAATACTCTAGTCATTACAAATGTATTTCAATTATGCATAACAATTACATGTTTGTGTTTTGCATAAAAAGCAACCGATGCTACATTAACAATCTAGGGTATACAGTAACCATCGGAAGTTTTTATACAATTCTTAGAATTATAAAACTACATTCTGTCAGAGCTTTGCATTTTGTCGTGGCCTTTTTCAAGTTTTCTGCTACAAATTGAAACTGATGTCCAGCAATATGGACCAAGATCAGGTCCTATAAATTGTGGAGTCCGATCTTGGTCCATATTGTTTGAGCATGCTTTTGTACGCAGAGAGCAAAAATAACGGCAAAATCTCAAAATTTGTCCAAGAACTTTCGATGGTTACTTATCAGTCAGTGCTAACTTTTGAGAAAAACATGTTTTTAATTAGTTGTCGTTTGGCTGAATTTCTTAAGCTTTAGACTGCCAAAAACAAACTTCGTTTCATACGCAAACAGCTTGGTAAGACTATAATGCTGAATCTTCAATTGTTTTGTCATTCTAAAATTTCTGTTGGTACATGTTGACTGATGACAACAGGTCTAGCTTATGAGTTTATTTTGAATAAAACTTTGAACTGAAAAACCATCTTGTTCTATTATGCATTTCGACACTTAATTGCTGATACTCTTATAGATATTGGTCTGATTTATCCGGCTGTATCACAGGATACTGCAAATAGTTGAGAATAACGACAAGAGTTGGCCACTCCCGACATCCTAAATAGAGAAAGATGGTGGATATAGTTGAACTACCTTTAAAAATAAAAGGCTCTAATGAGTAAAAAAGCTACCCTAGTAATATCGGCTTTAAGTCGGCTCAAAATCGGCTATATATCAGATAGCCGATATCGGACCGACATCTAGCCGGGTTGCACATCCGATGACGGGCCGATGTAGGATTCCAATATCGGGCCGATATATACGACGATATCGGACCAATATCGGACCGATATGTAATGTTTGCTGGGTTCTTTCTTTCGAAGAATTTCGCTGTTTTTTAACGACCAACTTTACCAAACGATCTCCACACGTTTTATTTGAAACCCGATTTCTATGAAACTTTACGGATGTATTGTCCATATGTTAATGTAACTTTGTGTGAAATTTGAAAGAAAAGCGTTTGTCCGTTTTTTGAGATATATGACCTTGACCTTCAAAATGACTTCAAAACTCGGGAAATGCCAAAATATGATAGTTAAAGCGCCAATTTTATTCATAAGGATTGGAAGCATGGTTTCTTTTTATTGTTCCTAATGAGTTTCGTCGCAATATTTACTTTTTTGCATCGTAAAACCCATTCGGAAGAATGGAAAAGAAAAGAAATTCTTTTTACTTCTCAGTTCCCTTATCAAACTAAATACTGCACATGAAACATGTCTACCCGGAAAGCGCTGTGATTAATATTACTACCACAGGTGAGTGAAATCAAATATTAGCATTATGTTAAGATTGCTACAACTATCAAAGCTTTATATGCACCTTGAATTGTAGAAGAGTTTATATTCACTCATCATATGATGGACAAGAATTATCAATTTGCTAGGAGAAAACTAATCATTTTCAGATTGTATATCAGATTGTATTTCTTAAAAAGAAGACGCATTGTGAATGGTTTTACTAAATGACCAAATGCGCTTACAGTTAATTAACTTAAGCTAAATATTTATATAACGTTATATAATATCAACAAAAAGAAAATAATGTTAAATGTATAGTCGTGCCTTAAACAAATATCTGTCTATCAATAATTTCATTAGATGAAATGACCGGGTAACTCTGAGAGGTCACCAAGTTTATTATACTGAGTATATCAATTGTAACGATAAAATCATACAATAAAAAAACAATCATGTGTGAAATGCATTCTTTTATGAACGGGCTGTCACATGCCATTCAACCCTAACCATTTTCCCAACAATGCGTAATTTTAACGGACATTCCCGAATTTGATCTTATTTTGAAGGTCAAGGTCAAATATCTCAACAACGGGCCAACGCTTTGCTTTCAAATTTGACACAAAGTTATATAAATATCTGGAAAATACATCTGTAAAGTTTTATAAATATCGTGTATCACATAAAACGTGTGGAGATAGTTTGGTAAAGTTGGTCGTTAAAAAATAGCAAAATTTTGCGAAAGAAAGAAGAATGAATATTACGGAAAAGATATACATGGAATATGAAATTTTAGCCCATGAATGTTTAACGCATATATCACAGGACATACGAATTTTCACGCATCTTGGGCTAAAAATAAGAAAGATAAGCGACCTAGAATGACCCCTACTGTGTTTCAGTCCATCTTACCCCACCCACTTTATTTACCCATATCTCGAAAAATAAGCCGAAACCAGATTTTTTACACATACAAATTAAAGATATTATGTAACCCTATCAATCCACAAAATTTAAAGAAAATCTGTTTTTTACCCCTTGTTGCAACCCATCCTTTTACCATATGACAAAAGCGGTTTAGCCCATTTCCACACGTTGATTCTTTTTGACTCGTTAACAGATAATTATTGGAAAATTGGAAAATTGAATGAACAAACTGCTTTCAGTAAGCAACTTCTTCATTTTCCAAATATGTTCTACCCGAACAGCCAAAAATGAAATATAATATATTCACCTGAAGTTGTCCACAGGCGGCAATCACATGACTTTCTTTTGATATATTTTCCTCACTTATGTAAACAAAAACACTCGGTAAGAACACATTTTCTCAAATTTTGAATCAAATAGTTAACAGTCAATATTGAGATACGTGCCATTGGATACGTCATATTCTCTGGTCTATTTTGGTACCAAGATCTTCCCTCAAATCCCTGTCAAAGCTGAGAACATTCGTGCAAAGTATTTCTAAATGCCGTGATATATTTTCTTAAGAAATGTTTGCACTTTGCACGAATGTTCTCAGCTTTGACATGGATTTGAGGGATGATCTTGGTATCAAAATAATCCAGAGATTACGACGCATCGAATGGTACGTATCTCAATTCTGAGAGTTAAGTATTTGATTTAAAATTCAAGAAAATGTGTTCTTACAGAGTGTTTTTGTTTACATAAGTGAGGAAAATATATCATAACAAAGTCGCGTGATTGCCGCCTGTGTTGTCGTTTACAGCCTCTTTGAATAATCTAAAATTTTGTCGTCTGGTAATGATTTGAATCAAACCCATTCGTACTAGATGTTTCAATTTACCGGCTCCAACTTTATCTATTGAGCTGTGAAGTTCTGATATTAAAAAAAAACCATAAAAAATGAGAAAAAAATGTATTTTGAATACGCACAGTATTCTTTTCTATCGATGTTTTCTGAAGCATCCTTAATCAAAATTGAGTACATTAGCTGAACGGGTTTATCCATTATGAAAATACTATAATGTCAATAAAATCGGATTCAAGCGACCTTTCGATAAAAAGCGTGTGCAGGGTTTGAAAATATTAGATCAGATTACAAAAAAGGGTTAAGAAACATTTCCTCGATATAGAAAAGAACGATTTTGACTATGAATACCACTTTGTCACTGAGTCTCTCTGGTCCGGGGATCTCGTGCTAACGGCATTAGCAGTAACTTCAGGCGTCCTTTGTAGAATTTAACTGAAGTGAGAGTCAAGGAACTGTTCTTGAATTAAGCCATTAGACACGACTGACTCTTAAGTAGATCTATCATCCATCTTCTAAACGACCAATACACAGTCGTTTCCAGATAAATCTCCTACTCGATCGCACACGAGAATTTTTGACATGTCAAAGTATTCGAGTTGGAGGTCCGAGCGATATAGATACAGGTCGATCACCAAAACTATTCCGCATGACCCATACCGACAGAACTCAAGATCGCTTGATATGGTTTGTTCAATTTGATCTGATCTGCAATGGGACAATAGCAATGTTATGCGTTTCGGACGGCTTAGCCGCGATTAAGACGCGGAATGACAGCGCTTTGGTCGTGTTATGGCAGTGATATGGCCGTGCTATGGTAGTGCTATGGCCGTGCTATGGCAGTGCTATGACCGTGCTGTGGCAGTGATTCAGACGCGATGTGGACGCGGTATCTTGTTGCGTGTTTCAATATTAGACGCGGTCGGAAGTTGTAGGCCGTGGTATGGAAGTATTTTGGCAGTGGAACAGCCGCTGACGGCCATACCACGTCCATTCCGCGTCCATAGCACGGCTAAAACGAAATTGACACAAAGTTACCGCGTCCAACCACGTCCAAAATATTTTCAGATTTTTAAGCCGTGGTATGGCCGCGGAATCGTATGTGACCGGGCCTTTATCGGCGACATTTTGTCGTCTTGTTTAGGGCTATGTTGTAGAATTTGATTGTTCTGCCCTTCTTACACACTGAACATGGCGATTTTCGTCACCATGCTCACGCTTGTCATGTCAACGTGACGAATTGTGTTGTATAATATAAATCCATCCTTCATTTGAAGCTAAATAAAACTTGTCGTTGTGAACGCACATGACATCTATCCAAGAAGTGTTGATGACACGTCTGTCAATAATTTTCTCCCTATGTCTCAAGTCAGCAGACAGTTTATATATCGGTAACCAGTTATCCATTACATAGACATTCTGATCCTTGTCTACATTTATTATCCTTGGTTCCAGGTCGGTAAATGTTACAGAATGTAACACTTGTCCATCAAGTGACAGACTGATCACAAACGATGGATCTCTCCAGTGACAAACATAGATAGTTTCACTTTCAGCTTGAACAGACATCCTGAATGAGTATAGCCTCTCCAGTTTAAAACCAGGAAGTTTTTGAAGATCAATAATGTTGATTATCTCCCCTGACATGTGCATCACGTGGATTGAGTGACGCATTTTTCCATCCAAATAGCCCCAATAACTTGTAACAAGGTTTTTGTTACTGTATGCTAGATCTTCACATCCGCCCTGTACTGTGATAGTTGAAATGACCTGTGCTGGTGTACTGTGTATGTTCATTATATGAATTTGTTTTTCCAATGGAAAACTGACAGCAATGAGACACTGTGAAGAATATCTAGAAGGGATTTCTGTTATACAGCGTGGCGACGATGATAGAATAATGCAGCGAGTCATTTTGTTATCGTTGACATTGAATATTTTGATACAATTATTTGTATCATCTGTGACCAGCAATTTCTTGTTATCATGTAAAATATGTAAACCTTCAACCCAAGGTTCATTCACGCGCGCTAAAGCTGGTATCATAAACTCATAATCGCCGTTGTCATAATACCGTCCCAACCAATAACTGTGGCGATTATCGTCATCAAACCGTTTAAGTTCCCATAAGACGGCGTGTAAATCTAGCTTATCGTGTTCACTTCTCACGTCTACAACATCTGACAAAAAGGGTTTCTCCCGCTTCATGTTTTGTCTTTTTTGATCTCCTTCTGCTTTAAGTTTCCCTAATATTTCCGCACTGATTCTTCCCCATTTACTGATATTGTACATGTCATCTTTAGAAAACGTGAAATGTCCAGAGTGTTTGCTGACACAGTTTGAACAATAGTATTTCTCACAGTCAAAACATAAGAAAGTCGCTGAAATGTTTTGTAGACGTTTGTGTTTTTTCCGACGTTTATTCTCCAGATACTGATAGTAAAAGTTGAAGTCTCCAGCAAACGAATCGCCCTTGCTGTATATTCTCGTCTTATTAATAAGCCATTGTTTCACATTAGGATTACCTAAGTGTTCTCTCAGCTGTTCTCTGATAACCCTTTCATCTTCAAATTCCCACCAATCACTGAATCCGTACATCAATGCACGCAGTAAAGCTACACTGTAACTATAAGGGTGATATGTTCTCAAACAATCCTCACAATTAATTTGTGCCATTTTCAAAACAGCGCAATGTACATGGGGTATACTTATTCATCCACAGTGCATGCCCTTAGAGTAACGATGTACCACAATCACGCCTACATATCTGTCTTCTGAAGCCCCCTCCGTAGACCACTTCATCTTCAAATAGCCCTAAATCACTAAATCCGTTCATCAATAATATCGATGCTTTTCAACAAAAACCTCGTAACTGCAGCTTGTGTTAAGCTGCAGTTACGAGGTTTTTGTTGAAAAGCGACGATATTTTCATTCAAATTCGTTCATAATCAGCATTTTGCTCTTGTCTTCAATATTTTTTTAAATTAATAACCCTTAAAAACGCGTCTTTGTCCGAGAATGAATTGCTCTTAAAAGGAGAGCCGCTTTGAAATCCTTCACAAAAAGAAATATATTCATATTCAAATCCATACATAATTTGGATTTGGTCCAACTTGTGTACATAAAACAAAATCAGTGTCGAACAGCAATAAATAATTTCCCAAACGTCAAAAATTTGGGATGGTCGAAGTTGAAAGGTGCGACAGACGAACAAGTGGACGTTAATTAACTCATTACTAGGCGGTCACATTTTAGATTTGTTCAAATTAAAAGATGCTGCAGACGAAAAGTTGGTGAATTTTTTTGCGGGGGCGGGGGGGGGGGGCGAAGGTAGAAAACATTGTGGGAAATTAAGAAATACATTGTCACAAACTATTCCTTCAGTTTCCTAGATGTATTCCAAAGTCTTCAGATTGGGGAGTGGCAAAAGACATCAAGTGTGATAAGGGTTAAACCGTTAAGGTAAAAGTCGTGAATATTATGGCACAGAAGTCATTGAGGCAAAAGAAGAAAATGCTCATTATCAATTGTCACAATGTTTTCCCAATACTTTTCTTTTTAATGAACTTCAAAACCAGGTCTTGTTTGGGAAAGGATTAATGCAAATAAAATCTAGATAAAAATCAAAGTACTGAAAGTACTGTTGGGAAGCAGATTTGTTAATAATGTAGGCCTATCCAGTAGAAGAGTACTTTGATTAGATACTTTGATTATGCGTTTGAATACCTTGAATACTTGAATCCATGCTGGAGTTGATGAATCTATCTTTAGCACAACCTTTTTGTGTATACTAGTACTACTTGAACCTATCAATGGACGCGCTTTGCCAGGTACTGCCAGTTGTAAATACATATATAGTATGCACATAACGGGTACCAGTTTAAATTATCGTTTGTGTAAATTAGCTGTTTATAACTATGAGCCTTTGAATATATTTCATAGTTCAGTAAACTTGACTGACCCATTAACAAGGAAGGTCATTGGACTGATCTTCGAACCATAATAAAGCAAATTACTACGACGGTCTTTTCTTCTCTTATAGACAATGATTAGGTGAATGTTTCATTTTCAGTCATACAATTCAATATCTACATGTATAGCTTCAGACTTACATATTGAACATTCGAATGACTGTTACCTCATTAGTCTTTGCTTTTGATAGAACTATTTATAGTGAGGAGGACCAGAAGATGTTGTGTGGTATGCAGACAATAGTAAAGTGAAGAGAAAGGTGGCTGCAAAGAAAAGCAAATTTTGCAAAATTTGCTTCCCAAAAAAATGGAGAACGGCGAGAGAAATAATCAAAAGCCATGATTTGTCGTATTCGAAAATTTTCTTCTTTTCTTTCGATATTGTCCAGGCTGTAATATACAATTTTATTATTCTTACAATCAATTTGCCGCCTGAAACGCATTTCAATTTAGTCATTCTACCTTGCAATTCAAAATCATTCTAAAATATTTTCTAGGACTGAACATATTTAGCACGTTATTGGGTTTGTATCGATAAGAATTAATACCAGTTTATAGGCTACTTCAAAAATTAACCTAATTCACTAGAATTGACAAATCGATGCCTTAGAATAAGAAGGGCGTAAGTGAAAAAACATAGTTTTGAGAAAACTGGGAATAAACAGTTTTATTTCAAAAAGAAAAAAAAAACATAAAACGACATTTGTCTACAGCCAAATTGGTCAGCATGACAAGTTCAAATGTCTATGAAATTTGAACCATGTTTAGAGCTTGAAATGCCCTTTCCAAAAATGTATGCATCATAAAAGGTCGTAAAGACCACCTTATTTTTCTAACGCATCGAAATGGCAAGAAGGTAGAATGACTAAACCACAGAAAGTGTGATGATCGAGTACTTATACACGTATTTAGGCCTTCTCATGCTGCGCACGTTATTTTGCTGTTATGACCAAAGCTTTGGCAGGCAGTATAGACTAAGATCAGCCTGCACAGACGTGCAGTCTGATCTTAGCCTATACTGTCTGCTTTCTCCTCCATATGTCTGGCAAATCTCGAGCGAGCAAACCCAATTGATATGTATTTTAATTGGCAATTTCTTAGAAAATGTTTTTAACATTTTCCCAAAGGGCAAAAATTTAGGGTGATTCATACAGATGACAAAATTAATTCTAATATAGGTAGCATTTGTGTACAATATAGCAGAAAGTATTGAGACAAAGGGAGAAAATGCTGATTATTAGCATTTTTTTTTCTTTTGTCACAATGTTTTCCAAAGATTTTTTTCTATAGGGGACGTCAAAGGCAGGCCATTTTGAAGCAAAGGGAGAATATTTTGATTATCATCATTTTCACCTTTTTTTCAATGTTTTCCCAAGCCTTTTCTGTATGGGCCACCAAAACAAGGTATTGTTTAGTAAAAGGGTTAAGTATATATGGTGCACAAACTTAAACAATACTTTCAAATATTAAGATTTTCAAAAGATCTGTCAATGTACAAGATATAACAATTGGTATCATATTACAAATCAATACTGGTTAAAAGGGTCTTCCCTTTTATTTACAATCTACTTTTTAAATCGGGCTCTGAAGCCCGAGTTATTGCTCGACGCCTGCAGCGTCGAGCATATTATGGCATACGAATTCAAGTTAGGTACTGGAGAGTCAGTTTGTAAATGTAAAAGGGGTTGAATAGTTTCATGTGCACTCGTGGTAATGAGTGAACAATTTCATGTATATAATAGAATGTCTCAGATTTATTTATGTAAAGGTCTATATGCATATCAAACGTTGTTGTTGAATAGAATAGACGTATAGTCAAAATTCAACATAATAACATTATATTACATGTAGAGAGGTAAAATATACTTATTCATTATGTAAAACCAGATTAGTAATGACGTTTATTTATTCAATGGGCGACTGCTGAAGCATTTATCGTTTACAAAACATATAGTATGGTTTTTCGCACGAATCGTTGTCACGGTGGATAATCATGTGATACAACAATTTCAGAATTTCTTCAATAATTTTGTTAGTACGGGACCGATTTGAATTCGGTTTGAAGCAGAGAAGATGCACAGACATCACACATTAGATGGATGTGGGATATTTTTGAAAAAAAAATGGTTTATCTCCAATTACTTTTTTGTCAGTTGATTTTTCAAAAATCTACCACGTTCGGCTTATTTCTGGCATTTCCCTACCTTCTCCGCTTCAAACCGAATTTTGATTGGTCAAGTATTAACAAATTTATTGAAGATCATCTGAAATTCCGAGTCACGTGATTATACACCGTGGTTGTCGTCTTTATAATTGTCCGTTAAAATACACCGAAGTATAGCGAGCACGTCAATAGAGCCTGATTTTATAGCATTTGATCGATTCTTGAACGCCGATTTACAAATGCAGTCTGATTTTGACAACTCTCCGCGTGTAAACAAAGACCACTTGCTTAACCTATATGGGTCCAAACTGACAGATCTATGTATAGCTACGGATCTATTTATAGCTATTATCTAACAACATTAAACTGATACTGATTAATTTTCGTGTGCAAAGTCCGTTATAAATAAACCATGACCTCTGGACAGATGAGTCAAATTGAACAGGTAAACCAGGTATGTAAACGTCGTGGTTTTAAGAAGGCATTTACCGTTAGATGTAATCATAACACCCCTCTCACGTAGGACAGTCAATAGTTAAAAGTACATTTGAGTCTCAATGTTGATGGTACCACTATAGTTGAGCGTCTAAACAAAACATTGCCGAAGTGAGGTCATTACACATGCAGATGTACCGGGTTAATCTTGCTGGACAATAACGGCCGAATGCATAGCGATATTTATAATTGATTGGTGACTACACATTTATCAATAAAAATGGAATGAGCGTGGTACATTATGTACTATTGCAAAAATGTGATTATTCTTTGTTAACAGATTTTGAAATTATGTTACCGATAAATTCATCTGATCATAACGCTCTGCATTTTTCTGTTAAATGCTTTGAACCCAAAAGTGAAAGTTGCCCAAACAAATTTACCCAAGAATTATTTTTAGAATGAGACAACGCCCAAGTCGACAATTTCCGTTCAAAGCTATTGGATGATATTGATAGATTGAAAAACGTCAATTCAAATTTACACACAAATACTATCAATCATAGTATTAACTCATTCACAAATTACATGCAGGAAAACGCCTTTTCAGTATTCGGTAAAATTAAAAAAAAATAACTCAAACAAAGCTAAACATCAAATGAAGGGTTGGTTCAATAAAAGAGTGTTATATGAGGCCAGGAAACAATTTAATATATCGCGCAATTAATTCTTAAAAAACAAAAATCAAGAAAACAGGGAAATCTATCTGTCAGCGAAACGTGAATATATAAAAATAAAACGTAAATGTTAACGGATATTTCAAATCAAAGAAGGAAAAAGAGTCTCAAATTTAGCAAAATCCAACCAAAAGGGTTTTGGAAAAATATTAACAAAAAATATAAAACCTCAGACAGTAAACCAAATAATGTTTCTATTGATGACATGCATCAGCATTTCAATACTTTATATGGATCAACACCTGATGAACCTCACAGTGAATCTGATCCTACAAATATAGTCCATGATCAGGATCTAGATTGTGAATTTACTTTAAAAGAAATCAAAACAGCTGTTTTTCTCAAAATTACTCGAAAAGTCCTGGGCCCGGTTTCTCGAAAAAACTTAAGTATATTCTCATGCTCAAATCTGAGCACCGTGCTCAAATCGGCCATGATTTTGAGTATGGAAGATGAGAACGGTTTCTCGAAAATTCTCAAACTCAATGCCGTGCTCAAATGACGATATTTGAGCATGGATAATTGAGCATGCTCAGGGGCTTTCTCAAATCTGTTTACATTGCTCAAATATGGCGGATATGTTTGAAGCGACAAAAATTGAAATTTTTAAAGCCCAAAACTGCTAAAATTAGTTGTCTAGAGAAATGTCAACACTGATATCGTGTGTCCCAGACCGGAATGAACGATCTTACACGTACAATGGAGGCTGTTTTCGGGATCAGAACGAACAGAACGGGGGCAAAGTTTCGCTGAAACACAGGTAAAAATTCGTTCAAGATTGGAACAAAATAGCAGTTTTTACTGTAAAATTTGCTGTCAACAATGACAAGTAGAATAATTATGTACGAAAACATTGTGGTGCGAAATTTATTATGAATTAGATCTACGTCATCATGACGAAGGGAAACGAGTCTCGGTAGGTGGATTTTGACAGTGTCAAGGACGCAAGGTTGCATTTCCTAGTTTGAAAATAATTTGTCCTTGCATGCAAACATATTGCATTATAAACTCATTGGTTGTAACAGTATCAGATCATGACAAAGGTATATATGCTTCGCCCATCTGATTGACTTTCAGTTTACAGTAAACGAAAAGAAACTTTCATTGCCTAGCTCAAGCTGGTGGGTGGGGTAAGCAAGGAGTTTAAAATGGTTGAATTATTTCATAATGATAAAATGTATGTTATTGAGATTTTTTCAAATGATTGTGTTACTATTAATTAACACATACATGTCTGCGGGTATGACAAAACATTTTTCAGTGGCAGATTAAAATAACCCAAGCTTCATGTTCATTTTTCACCCTAGATCATTCTTTAATTTAAAAATAGGGGAAGATACTGTTCATTTTGTTAATTTATCTTTTCAGATCAGAGAATAAAAATCATAGAATACGAATAGCCTGATAGAAAAACAGATGCTGCTGCAGCATACTAGACCATGAGGTTATCAATATTTGAAATAAAAGGTTTGAACTTTGACCTATTTTATTTAGAACTAAACAATGGTTTGCAAAGATAAGGTCTGATTTCTGAATCTCAGATGTACTAAAACCCATGGTGTCCCTGACTATGATATCACAGGTTTTCACGGATTTTGTTTTGGCTGTCAGGGGCATCACAGGTTTGCTACATTATATCATCACAGCTTTTCATTATCATTACCCATTACCAAACAGCTAAATTTTGGACTGTTCCCGTGTTAAAGCTTCTATGAATTATAAAATAAGTGGTGATAAAGATGGGATTTGCATACATTATAGCACCAAAAATATTGAGGCAAAAGGAGAACATGCTGATTATTAGCATTTTCTTCTTTTGTCTCATTGTTTTTGCAAGCAATTTCTATTGAGGGCGTCAAAAGCTGGTCTTGTTTGGGAAAGGGTTAGAAATAATGATTATCTGATTTCTAATAGATCTATCTGTCACATGCCAAATGGGCCTCCATAATTAAAATTGTTGATGCCCATTGCCCAGTTTTTTTAGACTTACAGACTCTTTAAAACAGGAAATGCTTTTTCAAAGAATTTCAAAATGCTGAGTGACTTTATTAGAAATATTTTACAGCACAAGTTTTCCTTTCCATTTTTATGAAGGCTGGTCTGGATTCATGTTGTTCTCAAATTCCATAGAGGCCCTTTTCGCAGATCCCGTCTTATTTTTGTTTTAAATATACATGTATAGATCTAGTTGGAAAAACATAACATGATTATTTTGGCATTTTAACCAGTGAACCTTTTTCAGACTAAAGTCTATATATATATAGAAGAAATTGCTGATAACCAGCACTTTCACCATTTCTCCAACCAAGCATTTTCTTGTTTAATAATTATAATTTATAAAAATGTATTGACCTATTTTTACCCTTCCCCTAAATGGTAAGTTGATAAAACTGTCAATGGTTGAAATACTGCCTGAGCTCGAATAGCTCAATCAGTGAAGACAGAATTTATCAACAAGGGGGGTGTTTATAGGAGGAAGGAAATGTTATTTCCCTTTTTTTCTTCTTTTCTCAAACTATACTGTGCACAAAAAGTTTAGCACACTTGGGAAATGTCCTTTCCTAGTCAAAAACTATTCCAAAATTCATAAAAATAAAACTCTGATGTGTTTGAAAATTCAATTTTCTGGCGCTTCCTGAAGATTTTGCTTCAAAATTTTTAAGCGTTAGTTAGGTATCTTGCGTTAAAGTGCACAGGGGTCAGATATCGAAAGTCAAGCAAATTTCAATGACGCGAATGTCCATCATAAGCAGCTAGGACCGCCATTCAATGTCTTCCCATGTTGCAGAGAAGCTTCCTGACCACACAGAAAGGAATTTTGTCCATTCATACTGCAGATGACGCTCATTGCAAATGACGTTACAGACGTCATTATTTTCTCTAGCCTGATATCCAACAATGTTCTTTGTGTGTTCTTTTGCTGGTGATTCAGCAGTTCGGGCGTAGATCATTCTGTATGTTCCTTGGAGTAAGTGGGTGGTGATTATATTGAAATATCACAACGTTGTGTCGTTGTAAGACGGTCCTGTGACAGGTTAGATAATTTCATTGCAGTACCCTTGCACCGTTTGGTTGTCATTAACTGAAATAAAGTCTGTTTAACTGTTTTCATCTAGTCCTGCCTAAAAATGACGCTGAACTCGACGTAACAGTCTCAATGATGACGTTATTGGTATCAAGCCTTACGCATCTTCTCCAACCACAAATCCTGCCGTCAGTTAATGACACGTAAAATGGGATTCGTCCGGACATCAGTACAATGTCTCCTGAATCAATATCGATGTGTCAATACCCACTGACGCCTTGCCTGTCGATGCTTAACGTCATTGGCCTAAGATCGGAGGACCTTGATGCAAGTTCTGTGGAGCCTGTTCCAGACAGTCTGGTCACTAACGTTATACCTTGTAACGTCCTGGAGGAGTAGCACTAAATTTTTACTAGACAGGAATTCGAAACGTCGTCAAGACGTCGCTGTGAAACGATCCTCCCTGAACGTCGTTTTACACGGTCTGCAAGATTTAGGTCGTTCGTTCGTGGCTAAAATTGCATAAACCAAGTGCCGTAAACGCGTAATTGTCATTTGGAGACAATTGAAATGCAAAGCGACATCTCTAACAGGCATACCTGCTTGGAGCATGCAAAGATCTCTCTGACGTCGAACTTACGTCATCATTTCTCGCCTTCCCATAATCAATTTCAAAGAATTTGTAACAGTTAAATTGATTCTGCTAACAGATCTGTGTAATCGTGTGTTTCTGGACAAGCTAGACATTATCGATGTCACTGCACACGTGCCGCACGTGACTTTTGCTTATCTGGACTTTGTCCAATACACTGAATGTTCACTCTACACATGCACTGTATGCGTAATGGTTGTCGATTGGGACAACTGAACAGCACAAAGCAATGTTCATTTAATTATCATAAACTGAAAAAATAATGTGTTAAAAAACGTGCTAAACTTTTTTTTCTCAAACTATTTTCTACATTATGCTTTCATTTGACCCTTTCCCAAACTGAAGCTGGTTTTGAAATCACTAGTAGAATTAAACTTGAAAAGCATTGTGAGGAAAGAAGAAACTGCTCATAATCAGCAATTTTTTGTTATCCCTCTATATGTTCTTCATTTGAATGTTATAGTATACCAGAAACATTTCTACTTAAAATTAAAATTATTTTTCTCTAAAATTTGAACTGTATTAAAGTTTACAGTTTGGAAAAGACTTAATTTAATCTGCAATTGCTCTCAATATGTAACAGCCTGTGACATATGTTTAGTACATGTATTTTTTTTTAAAAGTATTCTGACTCTTTTTTCACAGAATCCAGTGATAATATCCTGAAGACAAACAGATTATATATATGATGAGCTCAAGATAGTATTAGAAGATAATGGAATGTCCAATGAAACTGATCTTGATCCACAAAGTTCAACTTCTCCGGATATGCTGTGCCAGAGACTAGAGTACAGTGTATACTATATTCCTGGATGCAGTCCACCGCCTCATTCCAAAGTTGGATCACGTACAGATGATTTGATTTAATGGGGTTTTACACTGTTTTCAACTGCTATGGTCATATGGCGGCTAGAGCACCTATCACCAGTACCACCAAAATATCTAAACCAAGCCTCCAGCTGCTCACTCACATAGATGATTCACACCTATTGGTGAGAGACAAATGACTTTCGTCAAATGTCAGAATGAATTCTGGCCGAGCCGGGATTCAAACTCACAACCCCTGGATTGACAGACTCTAATGTTAACGACTGAGCTATCGAGGCTCTGCCACTAACATATGAAGATTCACAGTGACAATACAATGTCAAATGTATTGTAATAAAGGCTTTCATCTAAAATCCTTCAATAGTTCAATGAACTATTTTAGACCCAATTTTATACAGAGAAAGCTTTTTAAAGCATTGAAGAAAATTTGTTGTTTGGAAAAGGACCAAATAAATGTGACCAAATCTGGGAAATACCTGACTGGCAAAATATTGGAACGAAAGAAGAAAATGCTGAAAATGAGCAATTTCTCCCTTTCTCTCAATATTTTCTCTGCACTACCTTAACATGCTTTCTACTTTAGGTACCAATTGTTTAGTTATCTGCATTTTCTTTGAAATTCAACTGGCCTAAAACTTTGACATTCAAGAAAGTGCCAAGAAAGGTATGCATTTAGTGAGGAGGATTGAACACTACAAAGATTTTTTTTACTGGTTTATCTATTTATTTATTTTGAAAATAATCCGCACTATAAAATATATCTTAACAGCAGTGAACTGTATATTTTCTACCATGAATATCCCCATATTTATCTGAATAACTGTTAGCAGTGTAGTGTCACTTCCTGAAATAAGATAAAAAAATCAGTTTTCATTTTCATTCAGTAATATACATGTAATTAGCCCCTTTCCAAATAAAAGTTTTCTGTGTGGACTACTTTGAAAGATGTTGCAGACACATATTGTTGATAAAGGTTAGATTTGTCTACAATAGAAATTGAGACAAAAGGAGAAAATGCTGATTTCCATTTGTTTCAGTATTTTCCTAAGATCTTGGTAATTTTCCTACGATCTTGGTATTCAGAACGTCATAATTATCAACTATCTTGGACCAAATTGTATGGGAAAATGGTAAATTTGTCATAAAATCTAGTTAAACTACTTCCTGTTTTGTTTTCTTAATAGTCATAGACCCAAATGCAAACTTCTATAACAAGAAAATTGTTGTTATTTTTTGTATGAAACCAACTCATGAGCAAATACTGTGAAACACAGTAAAAAGGATTTGATGATTCTTCACTTAACAAAAACTGGTTTTCATCCTCAATTATAAGAAGCCTGGGAAACATCAAGGCAATAGAAGAAAGTGCTGATAACCAACAGTTTCTTCTTTTTCCTCAATATTGTCAGTGCTACATTGTAAACAACTTAACAACATACATTGTGGTTGTAGCAGTTGGTTTCATATTACAACAGTCACATATTTTGACCGTTTTTAGTCAATGCTTCCTCGTTCTTTATCATGTCAGTGTGGCTCAGATTGGATGTAGCAACATGTAATTGAGCTGGGATCTGGAAAAAATGCTTTTATAACATTTGAGAACAACATGGATCCAGATCAGCCTGTACATTATACAAACAGTCTGATTAAGATCCATGTGATTCTTTGGTGGGTTCGCCATGCCTTGTAGCAACTATCAGAGAGCAATAATATGTACTAGTATCCTGATCAGGCTGTACTTGGGCATGGGCTATTCTTGAAACATTATAGCCATAAATACCCATTTTCCAGATCCTGTTTCGTTTACATTTCTGAGATGATAGGATCACATGGCTGTCTTGCAGAATGATCGTAAAAAATGGTCTTCCGGGTATATACATTCAAAATCCCCCCTTTCAAAAGGTGTTGACAAAGGCCATAGCACAATAGGTAACGCATCAACTCCGAGTCTTACTAATGAGGTGCTACTGTGACCGTCCCATTTCCTTTCGTCTATTTGAATTTGTATCGCACGTATGATTGAATGATAATATACCTAAGTGGGAAAACAGCTGGGGTCGAAAATGATGCTGTTGTTGTACTGATGAGAGAAATGACGGGAAGTTGAGTGCTCCAGCTGCTGAAATATGATTATAGAGACTAGTAGTAGAGAGAGGCGTTGAACCCCATTAAATCAATTATTCAATCAATAAAATGTCAGAAATGACATTGGCCATTTTAGGATCCAAACATGTGCAGAGATACTACTTACATCAAGGTAGAATACCCATAATGTGGCCATTTTGAGATTCATAGAACATCAGCACTTTTTGAGCGTTGTCATTACATGTCCGAACCTATTCGGGCGCGGTCGTAAACATCCGGCGGTGGAAAGTTCCACTGCCGAATGTTTACCACCGCGCCCCACGCGATTCTCATTATGGGTGGAATACCTTAACACTATGATTTCCCAACCAGTCTGAGGTTTTTGAAATCATGTACAAGGAAGTCTTTTGAAAACAAAAGGCAAAAGAAGAAAATGCTGGGCCTGGCCCTTTTCTTCAATTTTACTTGCTTGAAAATCCATTTTCTGCAGGCTCTATTTTGTCGTCTGCAATGCATGACAAATGCAAGAAGGCTGCAACTATAGCATGTCTGTCTAAACTAAGGGTCTTGAGGTCCAAATTTCAATCCTCAATTATGGCCATATCCTGCCAGGCATTTGTCACCCAACAATGATAGGATCATGGTAAACAAGGGATAACAACTGGCGACTCTAGAGCGAACGGATGCAAAATTGGTGAGAGGAATTAGTCAAAGGAATACAAGGCTAGGTGCTGAAGGCATGATATTTTTTATGATGTAACTACCAGGCCCGTAGGAAGCATTTTCAAATTGGGAAGATTCAAGCCCCTTTGTCTGAATATTGGGAGGCTAAATTGGTGTTCCCTAAATTTTGTGTAAAATATGGAAAAATGGCATTTCTTGGGGCTAAGCCCCCCCCCCGCTCCGTTCCTACGGACGTGACTACTGTTAATAAGGGGCGTTAAATACCATTCGATCAATCACATTTACATTGCAACAGATCAAAACTTTGTGGTCTGTGTAAGGATTAACCATGGGCGGATCTAGAGGGGGTCAGGGGGTCCGGACCCCCTGGCGTTGGACTAGGCCTATTGGGACTAAACGTCCGATGGGGAACCCATCCGGTAATCGCTTCGTCTGGTCGACGAGTATCGACTGTCTTTAAGCCGTCATAAGGGCTATAATTGTGTGTTCTTTTGGCGTCAATCTGGCAATTTAATGTATTGACACATTTTCCCGCAAAATGTCAAAACGTTCTTTTCTACTCTCATTTACCGGAGAGTATCGAGATTGAGGCCGCTTGTGTTAATGAAAATTAGAAAAACCCATTGAGTACCGTGCTCAGTTGAGCATATACTTAAGTTTTATCGTGAAACACACTTATGGCGACATGCTCAGTTGAGCAAATTTTCGTGCTCAACTCAAAATTGAGCATGATATTTGAGTTTATACTTAAGTTTTTTCGAGAAACCGGGCCCTTGTACTGACAAACTAATATCTGAAGTATTCAAGAGCTCCTTTAATATTATTGCAACCTTCCTCCATACATTTTACAACAAAATACATAAAGATGGGACCTTCCCTAAAAAATGGTGTGAAGGCATCATAGTTCCTATATGTAAAGGGGCTAGCGATGAAGCAAAACATTATCGCGGAATTACACTAAACAACATATTGTCTAAGATTTATTCTAAATTACTTGTTAACAGACTTATAAAATGGGCAAATAAACACGAAATATTGATAGATAACCATTATGGCTTTCAAAAGAACAAATCTACAGTTGACTGTGTATTCATATTGCATGCAATTACATGTATTTCTAAAACATTGTGGGAAAAGAAAAAAAATCATATACAGCAATTCTAGACTTGGAAAAGAAGTTTGATAAAATTGATAGAACAATATTATGGAAAAAACTTCTTGATCATAGTTTTAGTAATTTCATAGTAGCATTAAGATCAATGTATAGTGTTGTAAAATCATCAGTTCGTGGTGTGATGTCAGCAAAAACCGAACTCTGCGCCAGGGTTTGATATGATCCCTTATGTGGCTCTAAAATTCCCCCCGGTCATAGCTGTATTACATGGACTATTTCAGCTCATATTCTATACTGGCCTAATCCCATCTCCATGGAGAAAAACAATTGTCTGCCCTTTACTTAAGGATTCGAACTCCGACAAACGGAGTCCATTAAATTATAGAGAAATAAGTCTATTATCGTGTATTAGTAAACTTTACAGCAGTGTTATAAATAGACGATTAATGATATACCTAGAAAATAATGGATTACTAGCAGACGAACAAAACGATTTTAGGGCTAGGCGATCATGTGAAGATCATATTTTCACTTTAAATAGTGTAATACGAAATAACAATCATGTTTATACGGCTTTCATAGACCTAAAAAGCATTTGATTTTGTAGATCGTGATTTGTTATTGTATAAGCTGCTACTGAATGGAATTGATGGTAAAGTGTACAATACGCTTAAGTCCGGTTACGCTATGTCGGAGTCGTGTGTCCGATTGAACAATAAGCTCACTGATTGGTTCCCGTGTACCATGGGAGCAAAGCGAAGAGACTGTACATCGCCGACGATGTTCGCAATCTATATAAACGATCTAGTGACCGAGATCTACGACCTTGACCTCGGGGTCAGTATCGACAACAGACGCCTTTCATTACTGCTCTACGCCGATGATATCGTGTTTATGGCGAAGTCCGAGATCGATCTTTAACGTATGTTAGATACTCTATATGCTTGGTATAGAAAATGGCGACTTATAATAAATACGGCAAAATCAAAGTGTATGCATTTTAGACCAATCAGACACAAACGGACTGACTTCGAATTTCAAATTGGTCAAAATGAATTAGAATTGGTAAACTCATACAAATATTTGGTTGTAATATTCGACTCAAGTCTCAGTTATACAGAACATTGTGAAGTAATATCGAAGACTGCTGGTCGCGCGCTCGGTGACATTATCGCTAAAGCCTACAAAGTGAATGATTTCGGATTTAAATCATATGAAAAAAACTATATTATTACATTCTTACCCCTGGATTTTTTTCTATTTTGAAAAATACTTTAAAAAAAGTAATTTCGGCTATTTTTTAAACAAAGTTTTGTCAAATATTTCAATATTACCGCTCAATACTTCCAATATATTAATATTTGGATAGAATAAAACACGAGGTTTACAATTAACACTTATTTATATATTTCTAGTCATTCTGAAGACCAATTTTGTAGGTATTCAAGTGATATCCCATTTTTGCAATTTTGGACAAAGGTACTCACGTGAAAACCAAAAACTTTTAAATTCAATTGGTGACCTTCATCTTTCAAGTCATTCTTTTTACTTCTCATAATTCATTGTTTATGTTCAGAAATGAAAAAAAACTTACATTGGGAAACAACTGGACCATATGTCATTAAAACATTTTTCAACTGACATGTTGTTTGGGCGCCCAGCCGCTCCTAGATCTTTATACAGTCGACAATTGTTGTGTTGAAGTCAATAAAACTACATATCCGGCGTTCGACTCATCCGATTATGTTACAGTTTTGATTTTGATTGAAATGACATTTTAACCAGTTTTGTTACTCATCAAGTACCTTAATAATTGAAATAAAGTAGGGAAAGGAAAGAAATTGTTCGAAACGACAAATTCTATCTTTTTCCTACTAAACTTCGAATGCTTCATTTATTTACACATTGTTTCCTTTAAAATGCCGAAAACGACGGCCATCTATGAAGAAATGTCGCCATTTTAAAGATGATAACATTTTAAGATGAAAAAATATTCAGAATTTTTTTTTTCTATTGGATAATGTATGTTTGGTGTTTTAAAGTGATAACTTCAGTCAGAAACTGAGTGACCATACGTCTATGGCCCAAAATATCCGCCATTTTGAAAATCAAGATGGCCGTAATTACAGGGCAAATCTGGCATGGTACTACATGCTCCTCTAAATCTTTTTCTATTGGACCCATCTGGATTTGTTCCAAGTTTCATGATTTTATCAAAAATGCACAATTCAATCAAAAAGTGTTACCAATCAGCTTCCCTGTAAGATTTCTGAAAAATGTTCACTTTTACAAAAAATGTACGTATGTTAAAGGGACGTAACATTCCAATTTCGATTTTTCAAAGTATGTCTTGATGCAAAGATTGGTTATTCTTATGCGTACAAATGCTTTCAGTTTTAAACGTTGTTGTTTATAAGCGAAAACACGCCTCTAAAGTTGAGACAGAAATGACAAATTCCGTTATACATCTGAACTGCTGTCCACATCAATTTGTTAAATTTAAACCCAAAATTATATATTTCTCGTAAACGGCGCAATATTTTGGATTGAAAATTTCAGAATTTTCATAAAAAAGGCTCTTTAAGATAAAAATAAAAGTAAAATTTATCAAAAATATCTGTGACATGTCACTTAAAAGTAAACTTTTACAATAAAGAGCATTGTAAAGAGGCGACTCTACTTCGTCCTTTTTCTGGCTGTATGACAGTGGTTAAGTGTTCAGTTGAATCTGTAATTTCGGCAGATTGAACACGGTTGATTCTGTCACCATGTTTACGCTTGTTAGTCCCATATGCAGTATCGTGCTGTAGTATATAAATATGTCCTTCATTTGAAGCCAGATAAAACTTGTCTCTGTGAAAGGTCATGGCTATTATCCCAGGAATTCTGCCGACATCTTCTTCAATAACATTCTCCCTTTCCCCTAAATCCGGTGAAAGTTTATATAGTGGTAAACAGTAATCCATAACATAAACATTCTGCTTCTTGTCTACATGTATGAGTATTGGCACCATGTCAGTAAATGTTACAGAATGTAACACTTGTCCATCAAGTGACAGGCTTACCACACACGGTGGATTACATGCTCCCCACACATAAATCGTTTCGCTTTCCGAATGAACAGAAATATAGCACGTGTTTTTCCCATTCACTTTTATACCAGGAGAGTTGTGAAGATCAATGATGTTGATTATTTCCCCTGCCAGATTCATCACGTGAATTGAGTGGCGCCATGCTATTTCATGAAATTCCATACACCTTATGATAAGTTTGTTGTTACAGTAGGCTAGATCGTAACATGTATCCTGTGCTTTGATACTTGATATAACGTTTGCTGGAATATTGTGTATGTTCATTATATGAATTTGCTTTTCACAAGGAAACCCTACAGCTATTAGATACTGTAAAGAATCAGTGGATGGGATTTTCGTTATGCCATGTGGACATGCTGACAATTTTATTCGGCGCATAATTCTATTGTTGTGAACATTGAATACCTTGATACATTTATTCTGTTTATCTGTGACGAGCCATTTCTCGTTATCACTAAATATGTGTAAATCTTCAATTCGAAAGTTCTCGAGGTTGGGTAGATCAATGTGACTAAACTCAGCAGCATTGGCATGGGCAACAAACCCTTCCACTACATAGGGGATGGGGTCTAAAGATGGTTTGTCGTATAAAGGTAGCTTATCGTGTTCACATCTCACGTGTACAATAGCACACAGATACGTCTGTTCCCGTCTCATGTTTTCTAGTTTTCTATCTCCCTCTGCATTGAGTCTCTCCAATATTTCTACACTGATTCTTCTCCATTTACTTATATCGTACTTGTCGTCTTTAGAAAACGTGAAATGTCCAGAGTGTTTGCTGACACAGTTTATACAATAGTATTTCTCACAATCAAAACATAAGAAAGGTGCTGAAATGCTTTGTCGACGTTTGTTTTCCAAGAACTGGCAGTAAAATATGAAGTCATTACAGAAAGAATCATCTTCAAGGTATGTGTTTGTCTTTACGATAAGCCGACGTTGCAATGAAGGGTCACGCCATTGTCCTAAGAAACGGTCTTCCATAATTCGTTCATCTTCAAATTCCCACCAGTCACTAAATCCGTACATTAATACACGTTGAAAAGCTACACTGTACCGATAAGGTCGAAATGTTTTCAAACAATCCACACAGTTAATTTGTACCATTTTCAACACAGCGTGACGGTCATGTATAGTTATTTATCCCTATTTCATGTGTTCAAATTAACGATGTACATATATAAACATGTATCTCAATCAAACCCTAACAGTTGTCCTAGTATGAAACTCCCTTTGCAGACAACTTCATCTTCAAATGACACCAAACCACTAAATCCGTTAATCAATAAAATCGATGCATTTCAATAAACACATCGTAATTGCAGCTTGAAGCTGCATTTACAAGGTTTTTGTTTGAAGGTGACGCTATTTTCATACAAATCCGTTTAAAATCTGCATTTTGTCTGTCTCTTCAATATTTGTACAAAAGTACAACACATCAAAACGTGTCTTTGTCTGGGAATAGCTTTAAAACTGTTATTAGAAGTAGATCCGCGTTGAAGTTCATCACAAAAGAAAATACATATACTTTAAAATCTATAAAAACTTGGATTGAGTCCAACCTTTGTATATCTACTAAATCTATATATCAATGTCGAACTTTTCCAAATGACAATTTTAGGGTTGCTGAATTTGAAAGCTGCTGCAGACGAAAAAATGAATGTTACTGAAAAGTAAAGTCGAGAATTTTATTGCGCAGAAAATAAGAAAATGCTGATCGTCCTGTGTCTTAATGTTTTCCCATGACTTTCCTTTCGTGAAAATCTAATTTAAGCATTAGGTCTATTTGCCAATGGGTTAAAACATATCAAATCTAAATAAAGAATAACAGGAGAACGCCGAGAGGAATAATCAATAGCCATGATTTGTCGTATTGGAACATGTTCTCCTCTTTAACTCAACTGGCCGAAGGCCAGCCAGCTATCGTTATGGCGTTTTGTCCGTCGTGCGTGCGTCCGTCCGTGCGTTAACTTTTTATTTAAAAAACTTCACCTCTCAAACCAAGGGACCGATTTTGACCAAACTTTGCATGAATGTTCCCTGGATGACTCCTTACTCGAATTGTTCAAAGAATGTTGATTGGTCCATAAATGTTGGCGTGGCAGGGCGGGGCTTATCAGACCTAGAGAAATAATAAAGTAATTATAAAAAAAATCTCTTCTGTAACCAGTTGGCCAATTTTGACCAAACTTTGCAGAAATTATTATTGGGTGTCCCTTTACTTACTTTATTTAAAAAATCTATAAATGTGGGCGTGGCAGGATGGGTTTTTTAAACTAAGAGAAATCGCTAAGCATTTTTTAACCATCAACCATTTGGCAAAGGATGAGTGTCAATAAGGCCCTTTCCGTGACCCAACCCGATTTTCTTCATTTTCGCCACACATGACCACTAACATATTGACCTTATGTAGGCAAAGTATCAAGTTGAACGGAGGCTTGGTTTTGAAGATATATTAAATCAAAGTGGATAGGGTAAGTCACCCACTATGTCATTAGATGGTAATCAATTTCTTATACAGTTTTACTAACAATTCATAACTTAAAAATTGCTGATGCAGTGAAATATATGTGTATAGCACTTCAAATACATGTTGTTGTTTATTTATTCCATTGGGTGCCATGTACATGAGAAAAGGGGCATTAAACATGTTTATGAATTTTTAGGGTTTTTGGATGGGCTAACTTTACGAAAAACCACAACAGGCTTTTATTTATTATTTTATTTGATTTATCTTTTTGGTGGTGAATGAAGATATATTACCGTAACTTGTAATATGAAAAATTTCAAAATGCCTTTTTTTTTATTTTCTGGATTACTTGCCCTTGATTTTTTGATAAAAATGCCAAAAATTAAAAGAACTACTATTTCGTTTCTAAACCAAACATTTTTGTATAAATCACCATAAAATACCACCTGGAAGTTGATATGAGCCTTATGGACACAAAAACATCAGATAAAGAGGTTGCAATTGTTATCTTAGCAGAGTGGGTGGGGTAATATACTCCAAGATTAGGCGTAAAGCAGACAGGAATTTTTCATAGTCAGAATTGCTTGTATAGCATCTTAAATGTGTGGTAGCGTTGTTTTTAGCTCATCTGAGCACAACATGCTTAAGTTGAGCTTTTTCAATCGCTTTTTGTTCGTTGTCTGTTGGCCTATCTGCCCATCTGTCTGTTCTTGATTTGGTTTTTACACTCTAGCATCTGCAAATATATACCAATCTTGACCAAACTTTATCAAAACAAGTATGGCCATAAGTTCTCTTATGAGTTTTAATATGGGCCGGATCGAAATAAAAACTCCAGAGTTGTCTGCCCTTGCTCGCCAAAAGTAGCTAGTTTTGACATTGTTTCCACTCTAGCCTCTTCATTTATAGACCAATCAAGATGAAAATTTGGAACAAGGGTGTTTACTATATGAGCTATAATGAATTTGAATTTCTGTCTGATCGATTCTGAAAATCGCGAGTTATGTGCCCTTGAATTCGAAAAAATTGCTGTTTTCAACTTTTTTTTACTCTAACAAACACAAATACGGACCAATCAAGACAAACCTTCGACACAATGTTGGTCACTATAAGGCCTTGAATGTGTTTTAGTTTCAGCACAATCGGACAACAATTTGCGGAGTTGCCTGCCCTTGAATTTGGCAAAATTGCCGTTTTCGACTTTGTTTTATTCTTAAAAACCACAAGTGTAGACCAATCAAAATGAAATTTTGACACAGTGTTTGTGACTTCAAGAACTTGGAGAAGTGTGAATTTCAACTCAATTAGGATAAGACTTGCTAAGTTATCCGCCCTTGTATAAGACAAAATTAGAGTGAAAGCAAAGTCGAAAATGGTTATTTTCTGATCCGATCAGACTGAAAATCGATGTCATTTGAGCACATATGGTACCCAATATTGTGACTTAATTGGACAATAAATGTAGAGGCAATAGTAGAAACAATGTCAAAACTAGCGATTTTTGACCTGCAAAGGCAGACAACTCTGCACCTTTTTGTTTGATCCGGCCCATAATCAAACTCATAAGAGAACTTATGACTATACTTGTTTTGATAAAGTTTGGTCAAGATTGGCTTATATTTGCGGATACTAAAGTGTAAAGACCAAATTAAGAACAGACAGATGGGCAGATAGAAAGACAGACAATAAACAAAAAGCGATTAAAATAGCTAAACTTGAACATTTTGTGCTCAGATGAGCTACAAACAATGGTACCACACCATTTAGGATGCTATACAAGCAATTCTAACTATGAAAAATTCCTCTGTTTCATGCGTAATTTTGGAGTATATTACCCCACCCACTCTGTTAAGATAACCATTGCAACCTCTTTAGCTGATGTTTTTGTGTACACAAGGCTCATATCATCCTCATATTGGTATTATATGGCGATTTACTCAGAAATGTTTGGTTTAGAAACGAAACAGTACTTCTTATATTTTTGGCATTTTTATCAAGAAATCAAGGGCAAGTAATCCAGAAAATAAAAAAGCTATTTTGAAAATTTTCATATTACAAGCTACTATAATATATCTTCATTCACCACCAAAGAGATAAATCAAATAAGATAATAAATAAAAGTCTGTTGTGGTTTTTCGTAAAGTTAGCCCATCCAAAAATCCTAAAAATTCATAAACATGTTTGATGCCCCTTTTCTCCTGTACATGGCATCCAATGGAATAAACAACAACATTTATTTGAAGTGCTATACACATATATTTCACTGCATCAGCAATTTTTAAGTAATAAATTGTTAGTAAAACTGTATAAGAAATTGATTACCATCTAATGGCATAGTGGATGACTTACCCCACCCACTTTGATTTAATATATCTTCCAAACCAAGCCTCCGTTCAAGTTGATACTTTGCCTACATAAGGTCAATATGTTAGTGGTCATGTGTGGCGAAAATAAAGAAAATCGGGTTGGGTCACGGAAAGGGCCTTATTGACACTCATCCTTTTGACCAATTTGGCAGAAATGTACCTTGGGTGACTCTTTACTTAAATTGTTCATGAAATTTTGATCGGTCTATAAATGTGGGCGTGGCAGGGCAGGGATTATCAGACTTGGGGAAATCACAAAATAATTATTTAAAAATTAACCACTCGGCCAATTATGACCAAACTTTGAAGAAATGTACCTTGGGTGTATCTTTACTTAAATTGGTCCATAAATCCGGGCATGGCAGGGCGGGACTTATCAGTATTGGAGAAATCTCAAAACAATTCTTTCTAAATCAACTAATGGGCCAATGTAGACCAATCTTGACAGTAATGTGTCTTGGTGGCCTAATGTGCGCGTGGCATGGCGGGGATTATCAGTATGGGAGAAATCACAAAATAATTCTTTTTCTTTAATGCTTTTCAGTGGGTTATCGGGAAATAACGGTAGATTATCATTTTGATAAACTCATCGCCTATCCAGTGAAATTATAAAAAAATTGTGCCCCGCTTTTATTCATTTCACCCTATCTGACGTTGTGTAAACCGGGCCAAATAAGTGACGTCATCATTAGCGTTGCATAGGAGTCACGTGCAAAATGGCGTGCTTTAAGAAAATCTGTCATATTGTTTTGCATTTTGTCTAATTTTTGCATTAAAGAAAAAGAATAATCGTTTGTTTTTCGAGTAAGATCGATTGATATTTCATTTCGTGAACAACGAAAGCTACATTTTTACTCGTGACTTCGCCACTCGTGAAAATAAAGCTTTTGTTGTTCATCCAATCAAATATAAATCGATCTTACACTGAAACAATCGATTAACCTTTATATAAACAACTGTTCGGTCAATTTGGTCCAAACTTTTGACAAAAATGTTCCTTGGGTTGTCCTTTACCTACAATGATAGTCAACTTTTGATTAATCTTGTCTATAAATGTGTGTGTGGCAGGGTAGGCATTATCAGAATTGAAAAAAAGTGAAATAATTCTTTAAAAATTAACCAATGGGACAATTCATACCAAACTTGGCAGAAATATTCCTTAGATGACCCTTTTTTAAGATTTGACAGTGCGAGGCTTACCCGAAATCATGAATAGTTCTTCTGCTTAAGCAAGTGGAGCGATTCAGGCCCTCTTGGGCCTCTTGTTTAAAGTGACATTTCACAATTATTTTTACATAAAGTTTACTTTTATTCTATCCGCAAAAACATCTTTTCTTATGAAAATTCTGAAAATTTCAAGTCAAAATATTGAACCGTTTACGAGAAATATATATTCTTGTGCTATAATTAAACAAATTGTTGTGGACAACAGTTCAGATTTATATAGAATTTGTCATTTCTGTCTCAACTTTAAAGGCGTATTTTTTGCGTATAAATAGTAACTTCAAAAAACTGATAGCATTTCTACGCATTAGAATAAACAGTCTTTGCATCAAGACATACTTTTAAAAAATGAAATAAAAGTGAAATGTCACTTTAACAATATTTCCCAAACTGTTATATAGAGTTTTATTACTTTTCCTTGCAATCAATTTGCCATCTGAAACACTTTTCAATTTAATTAATCTACCTTTAAATTCAAAATTATTCCAACCTGTTTTCTAGGACTGAACATATTTAGCACGATTTGTGGTATCTATAGATAGAAAATACCAGTTGATACTATCTTAAGAACAGAGCACATTCTCTCTTCATTCCATTATGATATAATGATGCTCTGTTCCCGCGGGGTCATTTCACGTCTAATCTCGGGGCCTTGGCGGGATTTCGGTATCCAACCGTTGGCTTTACACAACAAAACAATTTAAAAAACTGATACAAACTTTCATTGGCTGATGCTTCAAATTACCGGCTTCAGCCAAAAATAGAAGCGACGTAATGTATACGTAATCAAACAAGATAAAACTGGTAGGCGATGAGCGCTGTTTTATTGACGATTTATATAACTGTTTTGTTACAACTATTAATCATTGTTCAGAGCAATGTTTCCCAACTTCGCATTATCGTCCCTACTTAAAACCATACTGGTCTGACTGCCTCAAGCGTAGTCATGCGTTTATGAGATCATAACGCAGGGCTTGGCTCGAAGCGGGCAGACCGAACGGCATCGATTTTGCTGAATACAGAGAGTATAAGATTGCCAAAAGCGATTTCCGTCGAAATCATAGAAATATAGCTCAATCTTATTTAGAGCAAGTAAATGCCGAAATTAATAGCGCCGCTGGCTTAGATTGTGCTATGTTCTGGAGATTATTCAATGCTCGTAGGAATAGTTGTAATTCAAATACTGCTAATGCTATTAAATTTGATGGGACTGTATTTCGTTCACCTGATCTGATTTGTTCTGAGTAGGGTCGATACTTTTCACAGCTTTACTCTGATACAGACCACGAATCGTATGATTCGTTTCATTATGAATTAGTCACCAATCAAGTTAAACTGTTGAAGGATGAGTCCATTTTACCAGATGGGGATAATATATCCCAAACCGAAGTACACTCCGCAATCATTTCATTAAAAAGTGGTAAAATGTGCGGTCTTGACAATGTCTACAACGAACATATAACAAATGGTGGACTTATGTTTGAACATTATTTGACACTTTTGCGCAACTAAATGTATTGTTATAGTTATGTCCCTTTGCAATTGAAAGAGGGCTTGATCATTACCCTTTACAAAGGGGGTGGCAAACCTAAGAATGAACCGTCAAGTTATAGAGCAATAACACTTTCATCATGTGTTTTAAAACTTTATGAGAAAGTTTTGCTTAATCGCTTAAAAATGATTGTATGACCTTTACACCCCTTGCAAGGAGGGTTTCAAAACGGTATGGGCAGTGCAATGACATCATTTATTCTCACTGAGAGCGTCCAATATTGTTTGGAAAAGGGTAGTAAACTGTTTGCTTGTTTTTTAGACGCCCGACAAGCATTTGATCGTGTTTGGCACGATGGCCTATTTTACAAACTTAAAGAGCTGGGTGTCCCGTCTAAACTTTTGAAAACCGTTATTGTAATGCATCAAGGTATGCACAGCCGAGTCCTTTATAATGGGCATGTTTCGGATTGGTTCCCGGTCTTACAGGGCACCAGACAGGGCGGGGTCTGTTCCCAATTTCTCTATCTCGTCTTTATCGATGATTTAATCCATCAACTTGCCAATAGTCAATTAGGTCTTCAAATTGAAGGCATAAGTTTATGTGCCCCGTCGTTTGCAGACGACATGACGCTTTTATCTTTGTCAAGTACGTCGTTGCAGGACATGTTAGATATTTGCTTTAATTTTGCGCGTCTTTGGCGTTTATATAATGGTAGCAAATGTGCAGTCGTTACCTTAAATGAATCGAAAATATCTTTTTCGCGTAGTAATCGCTGTTTCGTTATAGGCAATGATATAATTGTAGAAAAAGATGAATTCGTTCACTTAGGCATCTTTTGTAATAAATATAATAATAATTCTTCAACAGTTAAGAAGTTAGACCGTAAACTCAGAGGCACATTTTATGGGCTTATCAAAAACGGACTCCATCAAAATGGACTTAATCCTATGATCAGTCTTAAGATTTATAGATCTATAGTAATTCCAAGGGCCTTATTTGGAACAGAGCTTTTACATTCCCTGTCTGGCCGAGATATGTTGACCTTGGAAAGGTCGCACAGATTATGTTTAAAACAAATCCAAGGTCTTAATATTACATCAAGATCGAATATTGTTTTAGGTATGATCAGTGCTTTACCTATTGAAGCCGAAATTGACCAGAAAAAGCTTACTTTCTTTTGTCAGCTGTGTCGATTAGAGAGGGATTGCGCGACAAAGTCACTTTTTCTTTTCAGACTTTGCTTATTTCAAAATCAAGTTCAATCCGGGTTCATGCAGGATATAAATGTGTTGTTGAGTAAATACAGTTTAACAGAGTATATGAATGTCTTTCTATCAAATGGAACATTTCCAAATAAGGCCGCTTGGAAAAAGTTTACGTATACAAAAAAATTGTATTTTTTTACATTAATGAATGGGAAGTAAGAACGTCTACGGAAGAGTTTAGACTCTACAGACTTATTCAACCAAATTTCTATGACTGTTCAGTATGGTGCTATGCTAAAAAATATCCCAACATGTTGCGAGTCTGCTTTTCCGTCTCTCAGTTGATTGCATATATTGCGCTTACAAATCGTGTCTGCACGCGGTGTAATCGCAATGATATTCAAACAAGCTTAGCAGAACATATAATTACCTCTTGTGTTCTTACACAGACTTGCAAATCTACATTTTTAAACAGTATCTTAGTAGAATTTGGACAAAATGTTTCTAACGTGCTTCGTTCCATTAGTCATACTGAATTTGTTGGGGCTATTTTTGGTCAAAACCAGAGAGTTTCTACTGTTTTAGGTGAAACCTATCAATTGTTCTGTTATAGAGCAGCAATGTTCCTCCATCGTATTTGGTGTCTTTACAGGTATTCAGTGTAGCTGTGGAGACAGTATCTACGATGTGTCTTATAGATATATTTCATACTTCTATAATAGTAAATGCTCACATTATTCATTGATGTATATGTTCACATGTTGCATGTCGCTGATTTATAACTATTTTAGTGCCAAACTATTGTATGTATAGATATTGATACTTTTGCTCTCTCCGTGGGCATATGTACGCATGGGAAGTATGTACGTTTGAAATTTATACCATGTAAACAACAAATGTACATACAGTGTCTCATCTTCATCTTTCGACTGCACTGAGTACTGCAATGAGACCACGTGCGTACATATAAACCTTACTGTAATAATTACGCTCCTTCTCAAACTTTAGTCTTTCGTTTAGTTAAAGTATGAACATAGGGAGTCGTAATGAATTTCGATATTAAAAAAAAATCCAAAACATTTAAGGTATCCAACACCTCAAAAGCACAAGAGACCAAGATGTGAAATTTGAAAAAAGCCAGTAATTCCTAAAATGTGTTATATTTCCATTCCAAACACAAATATAAGCATTTTGAACGGTTTTGAATTTTGAATTAATGCATACTTATGGAAATATTTGACAAAAATGTTCAAAATTACCTCCCTTGCATATGAATAAAGAGTAAAATAATATTTGTAAACTGTTTTCTTCTTGAAGCATAATCTTGAAATCCGGCACTATGAATCAACTTATTTGAAGTGTATTTAGAAGTGTGTGTAATTTGATGCATTTCGTACGGCTAGAAAGTGGTCATTTTTTGAGGGTCTGTAAACCTTAACTTGTATATATGTTGCTTATAATTTGTTTGTAAATTCTAGTTGTAATGTATGGCTATCTATCTTCTCTGTTTGTCTTTCTCACTCAGTCTGTCTGTCCGCCTGTCTGTCATACATCTCTATCTCTGCCCCCTTCTCTTTTGATGCCTTAAGCTTTCTGTATATTCGTTTCACCTATCGCGTATTGTAATTTTGTTTGCTGTTATTTATGTACAATGCTTGTAATTAATATAAATCTTCAATATTGGAGGAAATAAAGATATAATAAATGTATACGTAATCAAACAAGATAAAACTGAATGATTTTGATTCGATAATTCAAATGTTACCGGCTTCAGCCAAAAATAGAAGCGACGTAATGTAAACGTAATGATCATGTAAGATAAAACTGAATGATTTTGATTCGATAATTCAAACGATGTGCTATAATTAGATTATGACGACCAAATAGGCTGTTTGTGTATCAAAAACGGCAGAGGTCATATTTGATGGTTAATCAATAGACCTCGGCTTTGGAGAGTAACCAGTTGATAGCCTAACTCAAAATCAAATCTGTTTCGCAAAAATAGACAAGTGTTGGTTTAGAATGACAAGCGTACAGAATAAAATGAAAAGATGGGATATTTATACACGTATTTAGGCCTGCTCATGCTGGTCGCGTGCTTTTGCTGTGATTACCTAAGCGTCGGCAGGCAGTATAGACTAAGATCAGCCTGCACAGACGTGCAGTCTGATCTTAACATACACTGCCTGCTTTTTCCTCAATCCTCGTGGCAAATCTAAGATAAACCTATTTGAATGTTTGTTGATGATTACAACCCATCATTAGACACCCAACACTTCGTTCATCTTGGGGCGTCAATTGAAGCCCTTGTTAATTTCCGGGCATCCTCCGTGGCAATGGAGATTTACGAGAGATACCCCGTCCATTTCCGTTGCTACATTTGACGTTCGAAGATGCACGCAAATCATTTGTAGTTAATGATGGGCTGTAAACCTTAATTGGCAAATTGTTTGAAACATAATTTAAAAACAGCAAGGCAGTGGTTAAGTAAATATGTGGCCCAAACATAAACGAGTACAAAAACTTATAAAAATCTAGCTTTGGCAGGCAGAATAGACTAAGATCAGCCTGCACAAACGTGCCGTCTGATCTTAGCCTGTACTGCCTACTTGCTCTTCAATTTTTGTGGCAAATCTCGACAAACCCATTGAATTGTTCTATTAACTGACAATTTGTTTGGAACACAATTTAAAGTCAGCAATTCAAGGGTTAGATTTATATGTGGCACAAAGACTTATACAGATATTGACTTTCAAAAGATCTGTCAATATACGAAATATAATTATGGGATATCATATTGCAAATCAATAAGGGTAGAAATGGAGGACTTCCCTAAATTATACATACTCGTTTATTTTGTTTTACGTATTAATTCCAAATATGGTATGTCGTTAAAGTGACATTTCAGAGACAATTCTCATAAAAAATACTTTAATTTCTTTATGTAAGAGTACGTTTCTCTATGAAAATTCTAAAAATTTCAAGCAAAAATATTGCGCCGTTTACGACAAATATACATTTTTTGTACTAAAATTAATCAAATTGTTGTGGACAACAGTTCAGATGTAAATAGGGAATTTGTCATATCTAGCTCAACTTTAAAGTGACATTTCAGAATTTTTTGTCATAAATTTTACTTTTATTTTTATCTGAAAGAGCATATTTCCTAATGAAAATTCTGAAAATTTCAAGCCAAAATATTGCGGCATTTATGAGAAATTTATATTTTTGTGTTAAAATAGAACAAATTGTTGTTGACAACAGTTCGGATTTATATGCAATTTATCGATTATGTCTCAACTTTAAATGCGTGTTTCTCGCTTATTGGCAACAACTTAAAAAAAACTAATAGTATTTATACTCATTAGAATAACCAATCTTGGCATCAAGACATACTTTGAAAAATTGAAATTGGAATGAAATGTCCCTTTAAAGCCGCGTTTTTCGCTTATCGGCAATAAGTTACAAAAACTGATTGTATTTATGCCAATTAGAATAACAAATCTTTATATCTAGACATACTTTAAACAAGAGTGCCTGAAAGGCACTGATATCGCTCACCTGAGTTCTTCGTGTATTTGATTGTGTACAATATAAATTTGGTGTAAACAAATATATATGTCAGTATTATGTCACATTAAATTATTGTAAACTAGAATATCACTGAAAGTGATCATACCCCCCATTGATTTTTTTAGATTTTTCACATGATTTCTCCTAGTCCGATAAGCCCCGCCCTGCCACGCCCACAATTTTTGACAAATCAAAAATTCACGAACAAGTTTTGAAAAGGGTCACCCAAGGGACATTCCTTTCAAGTTTGGTAATAATTAGCCCAGTGGTTAATTAAGGAGGAGATGATTTTTGAATAATTATCTTACGATTTCTCAAAGTCTGATAAGCCCCGCCCTGCCACGCCCATAATTTTTGACGAATCAAAAATTCATGAGCATGTGTTGAAAACAGTCACTCAAGGGACATTTTTGCCAAGCTTGATTCAAATTGGCCTGATAATTGATTTTTAAAGATTTTTCACATGATTTCTCTAAGTCCGATAAGCCCCGCCCTGCCACGCCCACAATTTTTGACGAATCAAAAATTCACGAACAAGTTTTGAAAAGGGTCACCCAATAAACATTCCTTTGAAGTTTGGTAAGAATCAG